>WACJ01000062.1:0-1278937 GCA_008973525.1 Stenopsyche tienmushanensis | reverse complement strand
AACCATTTCTTTGAAAGTTTACATCAGTCGGAGTTTCCATCAAAATAAACTTCATACCTTAAAAAATTGAAAGTGCAAAATCTTATAGACAGATGGAAGAAAATACGCCTTGAAAACACAAAGGCAATAAAACTTTTTACCCAAGAAAGACTTTCTCAAACGTCGTCTTTTAGAGTGAGCAAATATTCATATTCCAGCAGTTTATTAAGCGACAAACACTCGCATTTACCTTAAGAACAAGCACAATGAGATTCTGCTCCTGTCACAGTTTTGTATTTGGGCCGCGAAATGCAAGAATATCCCGTTAAAATAACATGTTATGTTAAATGATACGGATACCGTAAGCAAAATATCCTCCTAAGTGCACGTTTTTTTTGGAAAACTATAACAAATGGAGCTAATCAGATCAATCATTATGCATTTAAATCGCTAATATACTTTTATTTTCATTAATTTAAGCTGTGTAAGGGCTGATGTTTTTCGTGAATACTTTGGCCTCCAAAATGGATCCACGTAATTCATGTTTCGTGAATATTTAGGTCACGAAAATGCATTCAAATTCAAATCTGCAATCAAACCATTATATAAACTTCTTTTGTAAAAAAGAATAGTATAATAACACTTTATGTACAAATATTTTTTATTAATTTAAATTCAAATATTAATAGGGAAAACTCGTGATCAATTACGATTCAGATGTTCTGGCATGTGATGATGGATTTAGTATAGACGTAGCTGATCCAAGTGGCTTGCATGCCATTAGAGTCAATGAAAGTACGGCCAAACTAGAAGGAAAATTAATTATAAAGAAGAAAATGGATGGTCTTGTGAAGGTATTTTGCGTATAAATATTTATACAAACGAATAATAATGCTTCAATCTACTTTTTATATTAACCACTGTTTTTAGCTAGTTATTCTTATGGCTAAAATTATACCAGGTGGCGGCGAAGAGACCTTATTTACTTACACTATTCCTGATTTCTGCGATGAAATTAAAAATAGGTTTATTGATAAGTCGGCTTCCGTAGTGCGGAAATATTTAAGGACAATCAATTTCTCTGAGACGTGTCCAATTGAAGTCGTAAGTATTAATTTGAAAGTTAATTTTAGCATATTAACAATAGCAAATTGAAATCATCTGACATCCAAAATATTCAACAATATGATAAATATATGTAAATTGCGTCACGGAGAGGAAAATAAATTTTAATACGTTTCATCCTTGAGGATGGTGCATCATTTAATACAAAATACTAAAAACTCATACTAATAGATATGCGATAAGCACAGAATTTAGAGAATCTTTTGACATTACACCAAGCACTAATTTACATGTTTTTTAAGGGGACCTATGATGTATTAATATGATTGCTGATGTATCACAAATTCCAGTAAATCCAGCGATGGAAGGACAATACACGGTTACGTTTAAATACTATCAAAGTGAAGTAGTCGGTCAAGGAATTTTAGCAACAACCAAGGACACTCTATATAACTGCATGTATTTCAAAGCTGTCATAGAACCTAGTATTTAATTATATCGCAATAATTTTTGAACTGCCCCTACATTAAATAAAATACATTTAATTGGTTTTATGAAAGTAAACAAAACGATGATATTAAATACTAGTTTCCTACAAAATAATATGAAAATAAAAAATACTGATTAATAAGGCAGAAAAATTACAGTTTTATTTAGAATTTTTTTTATTTGAATACAAAAACGATTTAGTGTAATATTCTTACCTTGCCGAAGCTTCCTTTTCCTATGGCCCGCAAAATGTGGAAATGGTCAAAGTTCACTGAAAATACAAAACAAACTTGTAGATAATTTAAACAAATGGAGAAGAAAATAATTTCATACAAAACTCGATTAATTATAAAAGTTATGATCTTTATGAAATTTCAACAAGCTTAAGCTCTTACGTAGTCTCAACTAATTTAGAAAGGAAAGATTAATGAAGCGTTTTTAATTTTTCGACAAACAGTGAGAATACTTGCCTGAATCATAAACATTTTTAATTAAAATAATCTGTTGAATTTTTGATGAGGTAGAATGCCGAAAGCACACGCTTAAGACAACAACAAACTTGATCCGATATAAGCTGACATTACTTAAGATCATAATATGCGAATATATTTCAACGAAACATCATGAACTAAATCGGACGTAAAAACTTATAGTCGGATAGTTTAATAGCCCAAAAAATATTCATTCAATAAATACATTTTATGAACGAATATTTCTACCGTGGGAACCAGAAAGTAATCAATCGAGGACCTAAACTAATGGCAATCATAAGACACGATTTATATTGAATAGGGCAGATGGAATGAGAGTTCTAAAATCAACCCTTGTTAAAGTATTGAGTTTAGTTGGAAGAATCGTACTTTTATCAGAACTTGTTTCATTCAATATAATTGACAGAATATCACTATTGTATTTGTCTGACTAGATTGAAGCAATTCAAAATAAATTACTCCGGTTTTATCTCACCATATACATGAAAGGACCATTGAAGAAGGACAATTATTAGGAGAAGAAAGTTCTGAACTGATGATTTTGTAAAACCAAGCTTAGTTAATACCTTCTTGATTATTTGATGAGGATCTAACGATGCCTCTAACGATGACGAATTTATAGGATTGTTTTCATATTAAAAATGCTTATGAGGTTTCTATCAATAGTTTTTCAAAATATTGACTATTTATACTACGAGAAGGATTACAAATATTTTTTTAGCTAAATAATTTTCAAGTTTTAAGCTTTCTTCCATATCCTATTAGATACTCAGTCTTATAGTATGAGCTCTTAGAAGTAAAAAAAAATAAAATTGAAATATTGATAAATTAAAAAAGCTTCAGCATTTCAATGCTAAAAATATCAAAGTATTTTTTGTTGTTGTTGTAAAAACATACTATATTTGTAGAAAAATTGATATTTAGGGAAAAAAATATTTTATAAGTAGTTCCCATAATCGAAATTAGTACGGTAGAACCTTGATTATTTGGACTAATTGGGGATGAAAGTAGTCCGGATAACGAAAATCTAGATAATCGAAAATAATCATAATTGAGAGGTAAAGTATGAATAATTTTTAATTTTAAATGAGTTACAAATACATATAATAAATATGCTTTTATTAAAAATAAAATCAATTGTTGATTTTGACTTTAAACTAACTCTTCTTTAAGAAGCTGCCAAATCGCATCCAAAAGGTATATAAGTTGTATATATGTATATAAGTTAAATATTGAAAAGCTTCAGAATGCGTATCGCCGTTTAACCACTAGGTTACATAATTTTCGTCGCATTCAGTACATATAGAAAAAATGTGCTATTGCTTCCGAAATGTCTCTTATATCAGGTTCTAACGCATTACTGGAACTTATTTAAGGTCTTTTCAAAATTTTGTTTCATGTTTTTTTTTCAAAATTTGAAGAGAAATTACGCCGTCCGAAGATGATGTGTCCGCTCCGCAGGTCGAAGTCTTTCTGTGTCTTTGAATCTTAGGGAGGCCTTTTTATTGCGTGATGCTGCCTCCTGATTGGTCCATCTTGGCGGGAAATTTCCGTGGTGGTCTTCATACTAAATTCTCGCTCGTTTTCTATCTTCTTAATTTCTCGTACAATCTTCATCAAATTTGCAGAGATTACGCCGAGGGCTATTCGACGAAAATTCTGACATTTATTTTGTCGAATTCTCGCCCTTCGGCGTGAGTAAATGCGTTATTCCTGGATTATTATGATATCGGGGCAGTTTTGTGTTTTCGCGGACAGACTCGCTTGTATTACCCCAAAAACGTATACAAATCGATTATCGTTGTTGTACGAAATCGAATGATGTAAAAATTAAAGCGATATTCCTGTGTTTATGAAAGTTATGGCCGATTTTAGTTGCTTTTACAAGGCCAGTCCGAGCCCGCTACAACTTCCCGACGCTGTTGCTCTGCAATTCGAACAATCATTCCCGTATAACTTTTTCAAATAATTGCAAACGTATCGTGCTTTCAATTTTGTGTTACAATTTTGAACATCGCCCGTGAATTGATCCAGGTATTGTCGTTTTAATCTCCAGGAGTAAGTACAAATTTACGCGCTGCCGAACCGGCACGGCGTCCACCGTGCGCCCGTGCGGTCAGCTTCCATGCGCTTTCATAACTAACTGCGCGTCGCTTTCATATTATGTAATGTGGAAAACTAATTACCGTTTACCAGCAATGGAAATATGTCGGAAAACTGTAATTGTTACCATGAAAACGAAACAGGAAAACAGATTTATCAAGAGATAAGAATACTGAAATCTAAAAAGTAGTAAATTGAATTATTTATGAATAAGTTTGCTAAAATTAAATACTTTAATAAATTTATAAACAAGGCATTTGTATAAAATGTCATAGGATTAGATTATTTAAATACGAATTTTAATGTACAAAAGTATATGGCAATGACAAATCTAACATATAATGACTTTGAAATAATATTTCAGTAGTTGTTGCAAATCAGTTTTTCATTGGCAGCTTCATATGACTTTATTAATCGCTTCAGTATGTATATTTTTATATTTATTTATATAATCCAGGCTGTTATTTATACAATCGATCTTCATAAAAGGGATGAGAAATAACTTGATTCATTTTTGGTATCATTTTTTGTTGTAAAATAATTAATGGTTATAATAGAACTACTGAAGTCATCAGAAATCCGCCTTATAGGATTCCCTTTACTAATTACAGTTCTGCAAATACCGCCAAATTTCTGTGGGTGGAAACTTTTAATATCGCAAATATGTTCCACCTTACCATTCATCTCGTACTTGAGATACAGTCAAAGATATTACAATACCTCCATTCCGCCTAAAGTTTCAATATTTGAATTACGAATTATCGATAACATCTACATAGGCACTGAGACGAGAATCTTTTAGGAATTGTCCTTATCGCAGGAACATAAATATTGCCAATTTTATAATATATTTTCTATCGAAATGGAAAAACCATTTCGTATGATAATGGCAGATACCGTTATCTTGCCACACGCGATATAGTAAATGGCGCATTTAAATATAAAAATAATGTCACCAAAAACGTATTAAAAATGTTATCGAAGAAAATATACGAAACGATTTGGGCTCATGTGAGCACTATTTATTAGGATCGGAAGACATCTTGCCAATTCAATTAAGGTCAGGATTCCAATCTGGGATTTATCTTAATCCCTTCAGGTCAGATTCTGATCGATTAAAGTATATGTACGCAGAAAGACGTATGTTTTTCGAACTGCCCTGAATAACATTACCCAACAACCAATATGGATATAAAACCTCAAAGAATACAACCCAGTATTGTTTTATGTTTGGAATACAAATGGGCTAAGTCGTTAAATTACATATTTATTAAGCAAGTTCTATAAATTGACATTTTTCGCAAAGGGCTATTTTGTTGAACATATTAAGGTAATGGGGAGTTCACTAATCCTTCTAAGAAATAACGATGGTTGACCTAAATTTTGATTGAAGACTTTTTCTTTTATGCTGAATGTCACAATAATACTTTAATGACTGTTTTTATGTATTAAATTGCGATTATTTTGCATTTTTATGTGCAAATTTAAATCATCTTGGTTATCAAATATTATTTTTATCTTCAAATTTAATTCCCATGGTAGAACCGAAGAAACGCGTAATCTTTTGAATGTAAATATTTTTTTAATTGAAAAATTGAATTTAAACACGCGAAGTTTTACCTATTTTTTGCTAATTTTAATTAAAATCTAAAAGTAAAAATTCGCAAAAAAAGCAAATGCGTCTATTCAAAAATATATGTTTGACAAATTCATACGAAAAGAGTAGTAAAGTTTATCTGCTTAGGATTGACATATTATATACATAGTTTCTTTTAAGTATAATTATAGCTATTAGAGTGACTTCTAACGCGATTTCTAGCGTGATTAATGAAATGAATGTGTGTGAGGGTTCGAAAAAAATATTTTACTTGAGAAAATGGAAATATTTTTAGGTGTAAATTATAGAAGTTTTTCTCTTTATGGTGGGGAAATCCATTTAAAAAAATAATTTGTTACAAATGTTAGATCCTTAGCAAGCAGAAAGCTTGGAAAGCCTGATTACTCGGGGATTCAATTTAAATTATTTCACATCAATGGCTAGGTTAATTAATTTCAAGCTGACTAACTACGATAGTTTAAAGTTCATACATCCAAACTTCCACAAAATATATGCTAGTTTTACAAGATACACTAATATTCTATTTCAGTCTTATTAATTTCTCAATTGAAATGACTGTTCAGTTAAAAAATATCATATATCCATTTCGCTATAATTAAATTATGTCTACAGAGTTGTGATGCTAGAAGCTAAAACTAAACACTCGTCCTTAGTTGACATTGTGTCTAAACGAGGTTTTTAATAAATTTCGAAAGCTTGTAAATTAGTATGACATTCTGTTGACTGTGACATATTTGGTGAGAGCTTTTTATGTGCATACATGATAGCATTTAAAACTAATTTATGATTTAATGAGACCTGTAAAAATATTTCTACATAAAAGCTACTATTTAAAATATCACACCATAAATGATGTATGACACAACAAGGATTTTATCTAAACCACATCGTATCATTCACAATAAATAAAAACACGTGAAAAGGCTACAATCCACTTTGACATGTGAAATTTTAGCCTTTTCTTTATCGTATTTTATAGAGAAAATCTTTAAAAAAAACCGGCAGACAGCTCAGACAGACACCTTTAATTAAAACCTCAACGTATTTTTGCTAAAAATGTTTATTTACCCTCAAAGTGCTAAGATACGATATATTTTCGATTGTGAAACTAACGAGGACTGCAAAAAACGATCCTTATTGACTCGTAATTTCTGTGCATCAGGGTATTAGTGCATCTTACTTATATACAATACTTACTTAAAATAATTTATTTTGAACCAACTAATTAAATTTATTAAAATCCAATCAAACAATAAAGAAAAGCAAAAAATATCGAATCAAATTTTTGTGTGCCCTATATTTGGTTTGCAGAGGAATACTATTCTAATAATGCATAGTATTGAAGAACTCGTTTTTATATTTTTATTATATAATTTAAAAACTGATAATTTAAATTATATAAGATGTATGGTTTATGACCTAGACAAAAAATTCGAATGAATGAAGGTCCTCATTAATAAATGGGGATCTACATGAGCTAGATGAACTGAATGCCCCTCATATCCAATATATATGAACATATTTGGAAAAGTTAAGATAGTTAAATATTGAAACTGTTCTCTTTAATCAAAATTTTCAATTTCAATAATAAATCAAACTAAAACCATAGTTATCTCCTGAAAATTCATTGTCCGGATTATAGTATGTTAAAATAAATGCTACTGACGGCTGCGTGCGTATTTTGTGAAATTCGTTTATAATATTTGAAAAAATAGATTTTATATTATACGAGGTTTGCTTTTTTGAAATGGGTGAGCATATTATATGTAGTCGGCGTAACATTTTTCTCATTTATACTAGAGTGCCAAAGCTTTGTAGGAGGAAGTAATAATTTAAGCTTTGCGTTTCGGGGAGCTTTTATTCATACTCAGAGCATTTTCCGAGAAAAATACAAAAAGACCGAATGTTTTAATATTATTACTCACCATCTCTGTCGTCGAAGTGGAAATCATCCCTTCCAGACTGATTAGCTCCCATGTTTGCTTTTACAAGGATTTCATCCCTTATTGTAATATTCTTCAAACATCCTTTCAATTTATCAAAGACATATTCCTTCCTTTAGCTGTGTATTTTTTGTTCATAAAACCTTTTAGTTGTGGAACAATATCGGTGTACTTCAGGGGATAAAATTCAATTATAATTTTGCTCAACACTTTGGATTAAATTATGCAAACTATCTTTACATTTTTTCAGTAAAAGATTAATGAGAATTGTAGTTGATGGCTTGAAGCGGACATCTTTTGAGAAAGCTTTATGAAATCTCCAATATCTACAAAGAAAAAAAAAGGTTAAAATGAGAAAGATAATATTATTCAGGATATTTTAAACATATTTAAATAGTGTAATAGGAAAAAATTGTAATCCCTATAATGAGATTCAAGAATTTGCTACAAAATACGCATGTATTATATATGGATTAATTCAAACTCCCTTACGAAGGGAGTGGCGTTCAAAATATAATAATAGAACATTAATTATTTGAGTTAAATGTCAAAGGTTATTTTGAAACAGGGATTTGAGAAAAGGGATAACAATCTTTCTTTCCAGACGAGGATTATATTTAAGCGAATCAAAACACAATAGCAATGCATTACTCAAACCTTTAGATACAATTATTTAACAGTTGTAATTCTTTTAGGACCAACAAATAATGAATGCGTCGTCTTTAATCACGAAACTTGCTAAAAGAAAAGTTCTAAAAGCTCGTCATGAAAATTGTTCAAATTAAACGTGTATACAACATCAAAATGCCTAAAATTATTTCATGAACCATAAAAACTTTACGTATGAATATTTCATTTGCGAAGCAAATTTTGCTGAATAGTCATTGAATAAATTTTCATATCGAAAGTCAGAAAACACTTCATTAGGGAGGCTTTCCAATATACACAGGCTGAGCCTTCTAGGGTGGAAACTCAAAAAGTATTGAAATCGTTTGCATAAGGATCTTTGTACAAATATGAGAATTAAGTATATTGAAATATATTTATTCTGAGAAGGGAAAATATTTATATATTGAAATCAAATAGTATTTTAAAATAATTAGAATGCCAAAAAATCAAAACTACCATTAAATGCTATACGTTTTTATGCTATCTATAATACAATCATGTATTAATGAGAATTAAATGTTGCAGAATAATATTAGCCAGATTAACATTTGCTATAAATGGGAGTTTTGATAATATGCAAACTTTTGCGTTAAATCATATCTTATTACAAGAATAAACGTATTATACTCATTATATTGGAAAGTTTTTGTCTCATTCAATGCTCCAAAAACATATTTGATTGCTTACATATCATTAGCTCATTTTGTAAGACAACAAACCAGCTTGTTTTTTCTTCATTGACGATTATTGTAAATGCAATGATGAAGAAAATTAGCTGCTTCTAATGCTAAAATTTATGATGTTTTTATGAACAATATGAGATGCAATGTATGCAGATTCCAAGCTGTATTCAGTGAAGAATGTCTTTTACGTACAAGGATTCATCTTAAATATGCATCTTATGCACGATCAAAGAAACAATCTCAATGCTTTAAACAAAGACATTTTTAGAATTATAACAAAAATTGCCCATTATCTAAAAATGTGTTCATCTTATATATAATAGTTATTTTTATATGAAATTTCCGATTTTTTATCAATTTTTGAGTAACTGTTGAGTAATTCAATCCGTCCGATTCAATCCAATAGAAATTGATAAAAATATTAACCAAAATAGACTTGATGTCATAAATAGGGAGCGAAATTTGAAGAAATATTATCGAAGAAAATTTTAGAAAATGATTCCCGTGAATGATCTGCTAGCAGTATTGATGATATTTGTTATTTATTTGGTTGGTATAAAGTCTTATAAAAAGTGGATCATTTTTATCTAATTAAACATAATATTGGAAGGCTTAGATGTATTAATTATATCACAAAAAATAAAGTGCTGTGAAAGTACTTAGGAGATTTGTTAAATGAGGTGTATATGATAAAAGTTTACGCCTTAGTTTGCTGAGCTTTCCTTTCTGGAGCTTTTGCGTCGTCAGACATTTCCCATTTAAGCACATGTCCACCAACAAGCATTATATTTTGTTAGTGCAAACTAAAGATTTCATCCCTAAATGTAATATTAACTAGGAAAAAAATGTTTGTTTTTAAAACATGTTCGCTGTTTCGGAAATTTGACCTTTAGTTATCGATTGTCCTTTTCTTTTTATTTTTAAATAGCCCATCCATATTTAATGCCAGACAATTTATTATGTAGTCAAACAACTATGTTGCTTTTGTGATCCTTTTTGAAAAAGCCGATTCTTCTGCTGTTATTCTTTTAAAGATTTGCATCCAAAGCACGTCCATTTATTATTTCAACCAATAGTTTTAAATACTTGATGATTTATGTCTGAACATTAAAAGCATTATTCGATGCTTACGTTATGAAAGCTTGGTGCTTCAATTATCGCTTGAAACTAGCGAATATAATTCGATTAAATTCCATCCAAATTAATTTGTACCGAATGATGATACAAATTGTGTAATTTCATATTGCTGGAGCCGAAGTAGGATTTATATTTAACTTCAAGTATGGTAATTAATTCTTCGACTCTAAATGGAGTATTAATGTTTTTTTTAATGGATGAAGGATGTTAAAGATATGTCAAATTATTTATTCGCAGCAAAAGCTCGACAATTTAAGATTCGTTTTATTAAGTTAGACGCTAATAAGGCTTCACGTCAAAATTGAATTTGTCGAATTTACAGAATAAATTAAAATTGCTTCAGTAAAAACGTGACTTTGGATATATCATGGCTTTACATAATAAGATGGGATTTATAAGTCAAACTCATAAATATTTGAGTATCGAAACTCACGTTTTCCCCCAGAACAAATAAGTCGTATTTCAGTCAAATGGAAAATAGTGATATTAAAATTGAAGTCTTCCAAAATTTCATTCGAAACTTTTGCAATTCAACTTTTTCGATTTATTATTAGTCGTAAAATTGACGACTAATGCATTTATAGCATTGTGAGAGCGCCACATTAAAAATAGTTGCGAATAATAAATGATCATGTTATTATCCTAACTTCTGTGAATCTATTTTCGATAAAAACAATATCGTTTAAAAGTTCTAAAATCTATTGTGACATCAGTGAGAATTTAGGATGATTTTTATTAAGAGATTTAAAACATGGTCTATAATTTCGACGTATATCAATTAGTATTTAATTCTTTCATCTGGATTGAGATGATCGACTGTAAATACAAGTATTTCCGATCTCCCAAATGGGATTTCGCATTGATTCGTTATCAAATATTTTTATTATTTCTAGCAATATCTACATCAGATAAAGTACACAGTTGTATTATATAGAGCATTTTGAACCATTAATAAAATATTTAAAGCGCTGATCTCTTATTAACCCACTCGTGTGATCCATAATTCGTTTGTGATATTCATTGGTTCATTAAATTATATTGATTATTCCAGACATGTACTTAATGTTATATGAGGATTAAACCCGTTAAATGGACATGAAATATAGAAAATTAAATTTGATAGACGATACGATCGGATACAGGCGCAAGAAATCTTTCATAGCATGATGATATTTATTTACAGAATAAAAGGTTTGAGAATGGGTGCTCTGCAGCCATTCTAAAATAATATCGTTTTGAGTACATATTTGCAATTCAAGTTGCTTTTGAATTAAGTCGTGCTTTTAAAAAGATATTTTATTTTAGGCGAGTCACTCGCTCCGATCACAAATTCATAAATTCTGAAAACGTAAGTGAGTTTTCTTTCACGTCAATTTTGGCACACTAAATTATTCTGAATATGAGAGACGTAAGAACAAAAGGAAATTTTAGGGCCTCTATTACAATGGAAGGATGTAAATTTTCCGAAAAAATAATAATCAAAAATGCACCCTTTGCTTTGAGTTCTGACTCGAATGGATGAAATTTGATTGATTAAATTTTCAAATGAGGGCTTAAGGCAGAAAATTATTTCATTCATATTATATTATTTCTTGGTGTAAACAATAGATATTGAATTTTCGTTGTATGGATTCGTAATAATTCGATGAATCATTTTTCAATTGATTTAATGGTATGATTTAGGTTATTATGAGTGGCGTTTAATACCCTTCCAGTAAAAGCTCATCGATTGTTAAGATCTTAAGAAGGAAAGCTTTCACAAATAAACACTTAGAGGTCAAAGGCCTTCTATATCGAATATATTCATGGGAAATACAGAATTAATTTAAAACGAACATGGTCCTTATCTTTTGAGAATTATGCAAATATAATATATTTATCAGAACTCATTCGGATGAGAAGTAGATACGTTTGTTTAAGCCTCCAATATTGCAAGAATAAAATATAGTTTATTCGTACAAAACTTTTTATGAAACAGCAGGAATAAAATCAAATACAAGTAGTAGTTCTCAGAAATGACTTTTGCTGTGTATATTGTAAGTAGTCCAAATACATAAAACGTCCCTCGTTTATGATAATCTTCCTCGGGGTTTTATCTAATGTTGAATATTAGGAATATTGAAAATGGCTATGAAATATATATTTTAATGTAGAGAATTTTAATGGATGTATAATAATCATACTTTGCGTAACAGCCTTAACATTAAAACATCATGCTCTTTTATTAGCTCGTCACTACTACTTGTAAGGTTTCAATATCACAAAATACTTTGAATGGATGTATTGTGCTTGTAAACAGTGGAAATGCCCCTCTCCAAACATCAAACAAACTTTTCAAAACAAATCCTCAGCTTTGACCCAACAGCAACGCGAATGACTCAAATATCCAAATGTGACCGCAGGGTGTGCACCTTCTTTGAATGTGAATTTATGAATACATCCGCAAAGTTTTAGTCAGAATCAAGAAGCACGACGACAAATAATTTAAGTCTAATTCCGGTAGATGGTAAAAGCTGTGTTTTAATAAATCTTACATTTTTTATAATGACACCTCATGTACTAAAGAAAGTCGTGTATCTTCCGCAATAAAAACTAAGATAAATCATGTGATAAATCTGAGATAATCTATCAAAAAATGATGAACGAGAGTTTTTAAAGTTATTTCAAAGTATACAGCTTTCGAAATGTTGTTTGTACGAACATTTTTAATAGATGGATTGACGATGTCATTGACGTATATTTAAATAAAATACGCTTCTAATGTCTTCCAATACTATGTAGATATATTTTTTTCACGCCTTACATCTAAAAGCTAATATTTTAAATTGTATAGGGATGATGCATACATTTTAATTAAAAAACTGTTTGAAAAATGATATAATTATACCAAGACCACAAGTCAGGCTTGGATTAAAAAGTTTTAATTCATTCGGCCTTCCCAAAAACAATAAATAATCGAAAGTCTCTGGAATACATTACTATGACGCTAATTTATTACCCTTAATTTAGCGCTATTAAGGTTATTCGCCATCAAAATATAGAGGAATCCTACTTTATTACGATATTCATTATTTTCTTATGACGATATGCCTAATGACAGAATTTTCTTATGTTTGGCTGTCCCGTTTAAAATATTATTTTACTGTTAAAAGCATTTCTGAGAAGTCTTCGTATTTTATAATTTATGGAATATCAACGTCGAAATAAGCACAATTTCCGAAGTAATATTGTAATCCAGAAGAGGCGTTTAAGTATGATGTAATGTAAACATGATATGAGCGTATGGATAAATAATATTTTTCATGTTGAAAATACAAGCAGACATAAATAATAATGTTGTAATAGTTTTTAAACAAATATAATAAAATCATGGATTAAATTAAAATAAATTCATAAAATTATAATTATTCTTATACTGATCGATGCTGGAATTAGACTTGCGATCACATCTGCATTTATAAAACTTCTTGGATTGCTCGAAGTCACGGTTTAGCTCGATAGTTTGTCGTATGTGGTTGAGTTTTCGAAGCAAAAATATCATAATATTTTAATAAAGGAACGAAAGGCTGAAAAGTTCAAGGAATTTAAAAAGAAAGACATTATCTTGGAAACCTAACTGGAGTCAAAAGCTGATGCAAATGGCAGAAAGTTATCGCTTTAAAAATATACAAGGCTTGACGACCTGACTCCATTCTTGGTCAAGAGATAGAACAGCATCTCTTATCAATTTATAAAGATTTATCTAGGGATGAATTACTTCAAAGATGCTTGGGTGGTCATATTCGACATTTAACTCGACGATTTGGCGACTGGCTTTAAAGTACCTGCATTCTGGTGTAAAAATCATCGAAATATCAACATACATTGCTGCTGGGATATAAAATAACGAATATAGCTTCATTTTAAAGATGATGAATATATTAAGTAAAATTATTGAAACCTCAAATATAAAGTCTTTGCTGAAAATATCGATGAAGCGCGGGTAGCGAGGCAGAACCGTAAGAGTCTTTCTGCACAAAAGCAGCTCGCATAGCCTAAAAACAACAGATATTTGAAGATAATCAACTTTTATAGAAAGCTGAAGATTTATCGATAAGTCACTAAAATTGATAGTTTTATCATATTGAAACTTTAAAGGGAATTCGGTTGTGTATAAGACTGAATAGTTTTGTTTGGAAGCTAGTGAAGTAGTGAAGGTAATCTACTAATAATCTACTAATAGACTATAGTATAACGAGGTAAAAAATATATTATTACTATTAAAATAGGTATAATTTTACAGAAATATTGTACAATTTAGGTTTCAATTAATAAGATTAAATTAATAATCCATCAAACTTTTTTTTTTAATTTAGTACGACATTTGATTGCATAGCGTTCCCACGTACATACAAACGTTAATTATTAAACTCATTACACAACAATTTGTTTATAAATAATATTAAAAATATTTGATCATTATTTTTAAATGCGAATTGTATTAATAATTAATTGAGATAAATCTGTTTGAGTTATGTCTTACGTTTGATTAAATTTGGATGTATGGAAAATTTTATGATTGAAGATAGTGCGTATTCGTATCTTGACGCTTTCCTAGGCAATACACCAAAGTGAGTCATTTTTTCTAATTTGTAAATGGCCGAAGTTTTCAAGGACTCGTAACGATATCCCAATTTTCCCGAATGCTTTCAGAATTTCAACGCGAGCGTAAAAGAAAGAAGAAGCAAAACGCTGATGAAATTTCCTAAATGAAACAATATATAAGATTTGGTCCCAAACAATTTGGAAACTCATCTAAATTTCATTTGGCAACTTTACCTTCCCTTTTTTATACAAGGGAAAGGTTTTTACAGAGAAAAATTCCTGAAAAGCGGTCTGGACACAATCTTATGAATGGCACGGACTTAGGTATGTAAGAGGCGCTTTTTAAGCGAACTTTTTAGTGAGAATATTCTCTGATTTTCTTTAGATGTTTACCCGAAGAGTTTAATAACATTCCTGGGTCAAATGCGACACGTTTTTCATGACAATACGCTATGGGGAGACCTTTGGGAACATTTGGGACGTTGCGCTGTTTTCGACTCACGCCTTTTCAGTAAATAAAAGTGTGCCATGCTATCCGCGAACCATGACATTTAAACCCGTTAAAAATATTAATTTAACGTAGATAAACATTGGAATTTTTACGTCACATTGTAGCACAATGTACATCTCATACCAAAAATGTAGATCGTAAAAGCATTATATACAATAACAATTCAGTCGTTTAACAACCGGATCGAAAGCTGTATTTCGTTTTAATTAAAACTCTATTATACAATAGGATTCATTCTCTAAATGAAGTGTTAATTACATTTTCATTAATTCAAACAATAAGCTTCATCCAAACTACCATAGGTATTATAAATTGCCAATAATCGCACTATGTATACAATATAGTCTTATATTCAAAATAATCGCTGTTGAGAATATTTAATTTAAAAAGTTTGATGGAAAAAATATCTCTTAGTAAACATAGCTTTCTGAATGAGCTATTTTTTATGCTTGATACGTAGCTAAAAGGGACATTAGGTTTTTAAAAGGTTTTTATGGTCGCCGGGCCTTTAAAAATTGACAAACTCAATTTCCCGAACGATTATAAGGATGGCGTTCACATTTTAGAATTATTATTCCATGAACACATCGTCCTGGCTGTGAATTTAGTTTAAAACTCATTTACAATATTTTAAAATTGACAAGGATATTTTAGGATGTTTATTATATTATTTTTACACTTTTATAACAAAAAAATATACAATTTTAGTAAAAATGTTCGATGATGATCATATGATAATAGAAAGTCAAATAATTAACTATAATGAACCTCGAATCACAGATTAACATTTCAAATGGATACCCTTATTCCCTATGTCCGACTTAGCGACCTGAAACATATTCATTAGATTGATTTGAAAATGACCAATATAAATTTATTTTTGGAATCATTCTTAAACATCACTTTTAGTACGTGTTAATTGAAAATTGTTTATGTCTATTATATTGTATTATTTCACTTTTTTGTGTAATAATTTAGTATTTAATTGAATAGATGTAGACAAAATGTTGTTGTATATTGATCCTTACTATATGGTCAACCTTGCCTTTGAGGAGTAAAACGTTATTCATTGTCTTGACACAACGTTAAATAATTATTGAACGCAATCAGTTTAACCGTTATAGTGCCAATCGTCTATTTCCGTCGACTTGTCTTCAACATTCCTTTATAAAATAGCGAAAAAATGAACAAAATCCATGGAATAATTATGATGTTGCATAATTTTGAAAAAAAGCATTTTTTTTGGCATTTTTAAGCAAACAATATTAATTTTTTGGCACTAAAACGGTTAAATTACCAGAGATGGATTAATTTTCTGGTAAAATATATAATTTCATATTTAAACTTGATCATCAAATCAACATTTTATTAAAAATATACTATAGGCGTGTGCTCTTAAATGAAGTGAGGAAGAAAGTTTGGCTAGAAATTTTCTCAAAAACCAATAATACTAAGAATATAATGAAAACTGAGAATAATAATATTGTCAAATAAACGTAAATTTAGATTTATGAGACTGATACTTATATTGATAGTGAGGTATTGTATATATAGTAGAATAATTCAATATTAGTTAATACGATATTTTATTTCAACATTATTAGTCTTAAATCTTTGGTGTTATCCCTAAAACCAATTAATCTCGAGAAGTATCTTGAATGTATAACCCAAAGATCTATGATTAAAATCACCATTATATATAACTACTATTAACTACATTTAAAAAAATATGTAAAAATCATGTCAAAGTGGGCGGTTATCAATGATTTCGTACAATATTTTCACAGATTAATCATATTTAAATATAACATATCGTTTAAATTGAAAACAATACGTTTGCTTTTAATAATAAATGCATATATAGTTATTCGTATTCTTCCTCCCTAGTATTACCATGGATAATAAAGAGTCTGCTGTACAATTTGTATGAAAATTAATATCACTGATTTCAGTACAAAATATTATTTTTAATACACCAGCTTGACATTGTTTGATTTTTTTTTTCGGTATGGCAAATGTTATATACCCCCGAGAGATTCGCGTGCTGTCTAAGGGAGGTCATGATTTTATGCAAATACATTATGAAAGCTTTCATGAAACTCAGTTTTAAACGAGTTACACCAAAAATAATATACGTGATACATTTTGGGAAAAGGCTGAACGTCATGTTGAATTCAAAGCGTCTGCTACAATACTTGCTTATTTCTTATTTTCTTCGGCCAATTATATCATTTTCACGTTTCTCGCTTTTCTCGGCCGTCTTAAACGGAATATTTTAGAAGTAGCCTTTCAGAATAGGATAGATCTTTTAAAATTAGCAGCACTGCGAAGCACGATTTGTTGATCTTATCTTACACACATTCTCATATGGTGTTATTTTTCCGAGTTTTAAGGGGAAACGATGAGTCAGAAAAGCCTTTGAAATATTGCACACATGGGGTAAGTAACTTTTGTGTAGCTTAACGAGCTGGCCGTAGTTTCTTAAGAGAGAAAAACAAGTTTTTTGTTGTTGGGAGTTCAGTCGTTGTTTGTCGAGGGTTGTCGTTTTCATAATTAAAATTTCTTTGAACGTAAGACAAATAAGAAAAATGACATATCTTATGAGGGGCTTTGAAGATTTCCTCGGGGGAAATAACAGAATTAAAAATTCTTCTGTCACCTTTTATTACAACCTTTTGTGTAACATAAATAATGGGACATGCTATGTAAACATATTTTTTTTATCAAGATTTGAACCCATTAAGATGAATACTGCAATTACATAAATTCGTTTGAAGACAAATTTAAAAAATGCAACGTTTCAATAAAATATTTAGTTAAATTTATATCCTTAAGACAATTTATAAGACCAGCGAACTAACGACAATCTATCTAAAGTAAATCGTTGTTTTTTTTGGGTAGTATCAGGATTGATGATAGTTCATCAATTATAATTTTCCAAAAATGTACATTCTAGTATCAGTTCTTGAGGCGTTAAATAAATTCAAAAGATATAGATGCTTGCAGAACAGATGGCACAAAAGCTAAATAATATAGACTTGATTTAGGGATTGTTTTTAGTACCTGTTGTGCCAAAATGCATTGGTTTTTGGGGCACTTATTGTCGTATATAACCCATTTCTCACCTACGGTCACCATGGATTCTAAGAACAGCATTTTAGTTTCTTCCTAGAGGATAGCTTCACACGTGTATATGAGCGCTGCCTTATTCTCTTTACTTAATATTAAATTCATTCACTTAATTACTCAAACGCTTTGTTTTCATACTTTGGCGATGTTTTGCAAACTTCTTTGAAGGCTGAAACATGAATATCCGCTCTTCTCCTTTCTTTCTTCGTTATTTCTTGAATGAAAAACTTTGGATTGGTTTCATTTTCTAAAGCTATACGATCCTCATCAATAACTTTAAGATCCACTTCTTGGTTTGCCTACTAACACACGCTCCAGCCGTTGACTAAATACTGACAAAAGAAAGGTGTGCAATCTGATTGACGGATGAAACACAACTGACCATCAAAGTTACTTATTAAAAAGCCCTTTTGTCTGTGTATCCGTAATACTAAGACTTGGTCATATGCTATACTTAGCAAATCATTGTAACCTCAACACAATTTGTTTTACTGGAATCCGTAGATATTACAGTAAGTATTTATTTTGTGTAAGACAATTACTAATTTATGTCAAGTTCGAGTATAATTTTACTAAAATCTTTATATACTTAATATGATATCGACAAATATTATCATAATACTTTTGCGCGAATTATATCCATGCAAAAAACGTTGTGAATGATTTACTCTAAATTTTGATTTAATTCCTCTACTGAATAAACCATTGTTAAACCAATACAAAGACCAATGCATGGAAAATATTCACGTACTCCGCTTTGTTAGCTACATGAATAATTGAGCACAAAAGAAAAGCGTGTTTTTTTTAAATCACAACTGCGTGATTAATCATCTTTTTATTATAAACAGTGGTAGGTTTTCATATACAACCATGTACGTGATTATTTGTGAATCGACACATTACAAAACCCTTCTTAAGAGTCGGGTGAATGCTTTGCCATCAATATTCACATTTTATGTGCACGTCTGCAAATTGATAATTAGTACTGGATGTGTGAAATCTAAAAGCTTTGCAATTTTGTAGTACAATACCCTCAATTTACCCCATTTGTTTGAATGATTGGAAACTGAATTATAAATATTTTTATTTTAGTCCCTCCGCCATAAATTCTGATACATTGAGCATATATTAATTCTGAAATGAATTAAATATATGCTAGAGGTAATAATGTATTGGACTGCTGATAATTTTTATCTGATTATGACGATTTGCATGATACGTTTTATGTTAAATATTTCTTATCATTGGATATAAATATTAAAACTATTAAATGTTTTAATTCTAGAATCTGCTTATAAAAAGTTTAAATAGGTCACTTAAACGAGTTAATTTGAAATGACACTGATTGCCATAAAAATTTATAACGTGCAAAACACTATTTAATAAGCTTCGATTTTATTTTATGTTAATTATTTGGATTGAGTGGGACTTATTTTCGATGATGTATTAGGAGTGCAAATTAGTTCGGTTCGTTTTTTGCGATCAAAAATGCATTTCTTTAAAACAAAATTAATGAATAGATTAATCAAAGTATTGTCCATCGCTGATTACTACTTTTCCCACCTATCAGGTAATTTTAGAATTTCATCTCGAAAAAATGTCTCGGAAATCGGAAAACAACCGCCCAGAAATTACTTCTTCATATTCAAATCATACCTGACCAACAGAATATTCACCTGGACAGATGTTTAACGTGGAAGACGCACATAAGGAAGAAGAGAAAGCAACTGGAAATCAAAATGAGAATGCTGTATTGGTTAATGGGCCGAAAATCGGAACTGTCCCTAATAAAAAAAAACACTCTTATACAAAAATATACCAATCTGGACATATGGGATACAGCTCTGGGGTACCGCAACAAACTCCAATATTGACATTCTCCAATGCTTTCAATTTCCATGGTACGTGACAAACGAAACGATACACAGAGAATTAAGCATACCAACAGTGAGGCTAGGATAGGATTATGTGGAAACGAGTGAGTAGCGAAATTATCATTATATATTAATGATAATTTAATTATGGTTGCAATTTCAATCACTCACACATGGGCGTTCCTGCACGACTTTATTAATTGCCTCAGCATTTACTTTTTCTAATCCTGGAAATCAGGGCAAACCTGGATCGAGACGATCGATCAGACATATTAATATTTACAATCTCCCAAATTTGTTGGTACGGTGAAAATTTTTTCCACAATCTGGATTTGAGCCCGAACCTTTACAACAAGAGTCCAGAATTTAAGCCACTATACCAACACTTGGTCTGACTTATGTCTAATCTCTCTGAAAACATCAAAATCAGCTGTCACTGTGAAACATTTATAACAGCCAGAGCTATTTTTTGAAAACGAACCGAATTAATTTGCATTCCTAATATTATAAAAAATAAAATGATTTATTTATGATATAAAAGCAAATACGTAACATTTGAATGAGCGAACTTAATCATAATAGAATTTAGATATATTTGTCGCAGAATTTTAGATAAAAATGTTAAAGATTCATTTTTAAAAAAGCATTTAACGGATATTTAGTGAAAATATACATTACTTATAAAACAGCTCTTTGTCTTTTGAGAGGTATCCTTACTATAACCATTTTCTTTGTCCTCCATCTTTGTGTTGATACAACTATATCATTTTAACGTTATCATTATAACTTTCTTCCACTGAATATTTAACAACTTGAATATCGATGACTTGGAAAACTTCTTTACTAACAGTATGAACAATATCGACTGTTTGTTTTAATTCATTTTTGATTGAAGATGTAATATTTTCCATTAAAAAAATGATTGAAATTTTTGTTGAGTAAGTTGAGACTATTAGCAGTCTCAAGATTTAGAAGTTAGCTTCATAATTCAAACATTTTGGATTAAAGTTGCATGAAAAAGCTTATTTTAAATGATAAATAGATATTTTATCTCATTTAATTGAAAGGAAATGTTTAGATTAATGTTATTTAAATTTTTCAGATGATCAATTACCCAATGCTAATTAAATTTTTAAAGACAAGTTGCTCTCTTCTACAATTTATGATATCATGTAATATAAAAGCGAGTTATAATAAACGTCTTTAAGGTTCTACTTTACATTTATCTTTAATGGAATAAAAATGTATTTTTGTGTTAATATAAATTTTTAAACATGTATTTTTATTATTCACCTCGAGTACTTAAAATAAATTTGGTCCATATTTGCAGTGAAGCTCCCATATGGGGTCCATTTATCATCGGAAAAGCAATATGAAAATTTTCGCTCTGCACGCTGAATTTTTTTTTCATTAAACCGTTACATGATGTGATAATTTTTCATTGCGAATTCGCAAGACTTTTTTATTGCACTATTTCAGAGAGAAAAGTTAACAAGTCCAAAATGATTAAAAGACGTATTAAATCACAATAAGAATATGATGTGTGGTGTGAATTTTAGCCGCTGGTGGTGATTGAGGTCAAGTCCATTTTAATTTCCGCTGAAATTCTTCACAGCTCCTTAAGGGCGTAAAATTGGAATTGTTTGAGAAAGTAGAGTCAAAATATGAATTTATTAACACGACTTCAGCAAAATCAAATCGGTCGCAATCCAAAACACTTTTAAAGAGTTTTAATATATTCCAATTATTATGTTTATTCCGTTCGTGTAATCTGGAGAAACGTCTCAGGTGCGAGAATTTGTTTTTCCTCAAAGAAAACTTCCTCGGGCAATTTCCATAAAGTTTATGTTATTTTGCATAAAATTCTTAATTTTGCAGGGCCTAGCGGAAAAAAATGATTTATAAAACAATATTCAAGCCCAATCAGACATGCAAATTGGTCGATCGTAAGTTATTGGGGTGGTTTTTTTTATTGAAACTGCATGATATTTTTTCAATAAAAATTACTTTTTGTTATATATTATTGAAGTGGATTGCGTATATTTGCCTCATACATAAGAATTGTGGGTTTATACCAATTTTTTCTCTCTCTGGTTATGCGTAGTTTTCGATTTAAAGTTTCGCAACTCGTTTCCTCAATAATATACTGTAAAGTTATGACATGTAGGAGGTTTTTTTGTAACGAAAAATACATTTATATTTTATGCATAGTGCGCTAAGATGATATGAAAATATTGGTTTATAGTCCAGTGAATATCAAATATTATTTCATGATAAATAAAATAATCAGCTATTGGCATACTTTGTCTAGAGATGATTGCTGATTTTATAAAATTATTTTTAATAATAAATCTTCAACCAGATTTGCCAATAATACAAGGTATTGTATTTGACAAAATTCTTCACAATTAGTATTTTTAAGTAGTCATTAACAAATGTTGATATTTTGATTTAGATCATATAAAAGTTTGGATTAAAATCTATAGATTGTAGAAAAACTTTCACCGTTTGGATACAAATTTCAGACAACGGAAATATTAATATTTCGATCGTCTTGATCCAAGTTTAACTTGATTTCTCTTTTTTATGTAATTCTAAGGCATCCCTTTTAACCATTTCAAATCATTTTGACACAGCAATATATGTTTTAAAGTAGCTTGTATGAATTTTTATAAAAACCAGTTCTTTTCACGTATGCTTGATTGCTATCCAAAAAATTCTTAAGAGAAATACCGTTTAACATGAATTTTATGTGTGCTTTTATGATTTTAAAAAATGTACTGAAGCTTAAAATCGTAATCAATTTCAAGCCCTAATTTCATAGTCGTATAATTTTTAACATAAAATTATTTGAATTGAATTGATTAATAACAAATAGCCTCATAAATTACAATATATGGAACCAAATTACAATTGGAAGAGCCATTTGAATTACTTCTTTGAATATTAATAGGGGTTCACTTATAGGAAAACTAAAACAATGATTCGACTCTATTGAATTTTTAATAAGCTATCCTTCAAGTACAACAAAACTCTAGGGTCCATCTAGAGGTCACTAACAATACAGTTTAAAGTAACATAGCATATGAAAATTTGATTAAAACAAAAGGGTCATTTAGCTTAGATTTTAGACCCAACAAATTACAATATACAATAGCATATTCAGAGCTCGGTCATTGCAAAATCTGCACAAATTGAATATGTTCTACCGTATATCAAATAAAATGAAAAACAAACAATCCCATGGCGCTTTTATGAAACGAGGGAATTTAATATGTTGATTCAATTTTGATCAATAAAACACAGTTATGATTATATTAAAATAGGATTCATTTTCCATATTATATCTGAAACTTTGATACAAATAAAATATAAAACTTGCAATTAAATTGTGATAGATTTTCATAAATGTCAATTTAAATGGATGTATTTTACTTTTTTCATTTTTTTAAAATTGTTTTTTTAGGGGCACATATTGCATGACTTTCAAAAAATATACGTCGAACTTAATTCTTTACAATTTTTAAAACCCTTTCTTTTTGAAACTTCGTCCAATTACAAATTATCCTACAACAGAAATCAATTTAAAGCACATTGTTTTCCAATTAAAAACTCACATCCAATCTTTGCGTTCATATCAACTCGAATTGGATTTTATCTGCATTTTAAAAATTATAATAGTACATAACTTTCACATATTACATTAGAGTTTGTTTGGGGCTTGTTATTGATTTTTTAAATTTACTTAGACAAATAACGGACAAATGATAGATAACAGATCCCATTAATAAAATTAAACATTATTTGGCAATTCGACTTAATTTCTGATATCTTTCCTTTTAGATCTATTATTTTACGTAGTTATTGATTATTAACGTATACATTATACAATTTATTAAGCAACATAATATCTATATTTACCATCAATCACGTCTCCCAAATCTATTAGCGCAGTATTTATTTATTAGTTTGAATTTAAGTTTAGAAAAAAATCTGATTCTTAGTGTGACATGAAAAATATATTGAAAATGCAATTAAAAAACGCTTTTTTTGGTCATATGTGCGAATAGTCGTAAGCCGAATCGTTGTAAGGCGAGAACTACCTGTACGGTGTTGATAGTAATTTATTTTACCACTTTATATTATATACAAATGGAATTTAAAAATACTGATAGGATATTGATTTTTCAAATATGGCAATGGTAATTATTAAAAGTACATGGCTTTTAAATGCAGAAAATATTCTTAAATTCGGTTGTAAAATTGTTTTGAACAGCGATTCATGATGATTGTCGTTATTATATTTGATCGTTTTAAAAGTCGCAACAGTGAGAACTCATTCAGCTAATGGTTCTCCGAATTTTATGGAATTTAAATCCCCGCTTGACGACACACTTACGTGTTAAACGATCGTTTAGCATGGATACTTATGATTAAAGCATCCCGGCTCTCGGGGAAGGCTTCGCTGCAAATATATAAGAGTGCTCATAAATTCGAAACTATTTCAGCAAATTTCCCTTCTTTTACAAAGGAGCTGTTTTATTAACTGTCCGTAGTAAAAGCTTTTCCTAGAGGTTTTCAACGCAACAGAGGAGATGCATTAGTGTGGAGGCTTTTGAATGTAAGAAGCATCAAATAAAGCGCGGAATAAACTGAGTGGTAAATTTAAAACGACTGCTGACACTAAGACTCGCTTTGATTACCAGGGGTAATATTTAAATTGCATTCGTCTTTTACAGTCAATTTCCAGAAGAAGAAGAAAAAAACCAATGAAATTAGGGTTTATTTTGCCATTTTAATTGCGTTTTGATTCGAAATGTTCCACTGATGAATGCATTTAATTGCTTTGATCCCTGGAACCATTCACGTTAAATTAGACCGCAACTGGTTTTTGCTGCAGTCGTCGAAGCATGGATGCATTCCTATGCAATTAGTATTTGTTTGCATTGTATGATGGCTTCAACTTTATTTTCATTAATTCAAAACACACAATGCGATGTAATCGATTGTAGCTTAGATGGGCAAAGTGAAAAATTCATAATTGTCTAGTAAAATAACTATGCAAATCATGCATTTAGATTTACTTGTACGAAAATATTCATATTACAGTATGCGCGCAAAGAAAACAGAATGCAATCCCTCGAAGGATAAATGTTGGTTCAATTTTCAATTCAAAAAGCTCTTAGTTTGAGGCTCTGAAAGCATTTAACGCGATTGTTTTATTTGACTAGCACTCATGGATTAAACAAATCCTCCAATTGAAAGTTTTTGCATATTAACAGATTTTTGAATTGAAGATTTAAGCTCGTAGACGTATCAAAAAGTTCATAAAACTACTTAAAAATTAATACTAGAATAAATACTTTTTTTTATTGAAATACATAATACAATAAAAAATAATAAAACGTATTATTGAATAATTCACAACAATATGTCTTTTCGGGGTGTTTAAAGTAGTCAAAGTTTCCTTATTATCTACAGCAAAAACGAAGTGACCTATGTATAAAACATTGGGTACATTTGACATAAAAATGTATTATGAAAATATTTTGTATATCATTTTCGAATTGTAATCCAATATCTGTTTGAATAATTTATTGAGGAGGAATTTCAAAAGGTATATCTGTCACCATAGCTTTCCATCTCAAAGATAAGACAATACAAACACATGTAGTAAGACATTCAATGAATGTTACCTTTTTCGGAGTTAATAAATTATCTTCTTTTTTAGAAGCACTCCGATTTTATTAATCGTCCAAGAATTTACATACACATATCCAAGAAATCAGGGTATGCTTGAATTGAGACAACTCCAGGAATCAGCCCATTTACTTTGAAATTGTTGTTATATAGATGAGGATTTTAATCAAACTCTAGAAAAAATTTTACCAAATCAATAAATTTGAACGATGTGACACGAAAATATTAATATTTTCAATCAATTATCCTGAACAAAATATATTTGTTTTCTGGTTCTTATAAAGGAAATGGATAGAAGATCTTAAAATAAACTTAACAGCTTTTTCACCAATGATAATTAAATCAAACGTAATGTTATATATTGTAACTTATTGCTAATTTTGTATCTGTGAAAATGTTCTAAAAATTATCTAAAGCGTATTAATATTTATTATATTTTATACCATTGTGTAATACAGAGAAAAATCGTATTTATTTATTCAAATAACTTTTTGCAATTTCATTGTTATTTCAACTACTTAATAATTATAATGTGTGCTTAGATATTAATTTTCTAGGTGGAATTAAAGCCATAATTTTGCGTCTACTCCATAGAGAGCAAATTTGTCTTGGAACTCAGTCATGTAAGAGCTTGCGAAAATAGTTAAACTTGTATGTTGAATTACTTAAATCATGAAATAATTACTGCAATACCTGATACATTAATTGTGTGTAAATTGATATATTTTCCCATGAGGTGTTTGGATATGGAAAATTTCAAATTATGTAATGAAAATTCACATTTTTGCTTAAAAAATCATAATTAAAAAGTAACTTTGTGGCGATAATATTTCGGATCAAACACATTCAGCATAGGCAGGAATTAGGTTCATTTTTACGTGCCGGCCCTTTTGTTTGCTTATTTCGCAAAACGACCATTATTTATGCCCACAAATCCGGCACATATACTTCCCTATGGAGTATATAAATATTTTTGTACGAATTTTGGATTCGGTTCCGCGGCAAACTGGGTTCGCTTATGAATATTCGCAAACTCATTTACGGAGCTGAAGTCCTTATTAATATGCTACGAACCATCGTGGATATAATGTCCTACCCTATGAATGTTAAATATTAACCCGGGGAAGCATGAAAATGGACCTTTAAACGTTCCGTGGCCACATTAACGTCTTAAGTAGTCGAGGATCACGTGTTCGTTAACAGATTATGTATTTGGTTTCCATTAGCTGATGTGTCTGGAGATTAACGGTCAACAATGAAGATTTATGAGTCGCTGCTTAACAAATATCATCCATCATCGAGCATTCATACGGATGCTGAGATAATCGACTGAAAATGCTGAAATTGGAGGTTTTCTAGAGACTTTAGCTTAATCAAAACACATGAAAACCTACCGGAATAAAAGCGAAGCAATTTAAAGTTTTCACATATCGATTTGTAATTGCAAAATAATATTAAAACGGATCGTAAAAAAAAATTGCGCTTCTATTCTATTACATAAATTGTACAATAGCCATGTATGTTCAAACCAGATATTTCATCGTTATTTTTATACGAAGGATAATAACTTTTACAAGCCATAGAAATGTTGTATTTGTTCCAATTTTTTTAAACTAACAAGGTACGAACCTTGTCTTGTTAAAACACAGTATATTAAATTCTCAAACATAAAAACTTATACATAAAATATAGGAATTTAATGAAGTCAACATAAGACATATATATGACGACGAAAATTTAAGCATTTTAGCATTGATTAAGGGATTTTTTTCTTTAATAAAAAATATGATCCTTCCTTTGTGTATGGCAAGATATTATTATATTAATTCGTTTTAGATTACTTGAATTTCGTAATGAAAAAATGGTGAATAAACACTATGCTATGATTTGTAAAATTAGCATAAGTAAACCTAATAGAGCTTAGTTTTGATCTTCCACCCCATCCATATTATTTGCCGAATATCACATCCTTTGATTGTCATCTGTTTGAGATAAGATTATCTCATACATATATTTTCATTTAATGGGGTTTAATCGTATTTATATATTTTCAATGCAATTGCTGCAGTTCGGCGATACTCATTGATCCGAAATGAAATATTGTAATAGAGTAAAACCCCAAAAATAGTGAACTTATTTCTTAGCTGCGTGGTTGCACGGTAATCCAAACATCCCACATTTTCAGCAAAAATTTAAACATTCATGGATAATATATATAATGGATGACTATGATTTATTTCTGCTAGCGAAATATTTACGAAAAAATATTAAGTTTTTTATTAAATTTGAAAAATTGTATCTGAGAGCAATATTTTCAGTTGGTTGAGCCCTTTATATGAGATTTATTATCATTTTTTATGTATCTGTTTTTCGCATGTAGTAATTTAATATATATTTGTCTGTTTATACTAAAGCCAATTTGCGGTTCTTATGATGTATAATTATATAAGAACGTTTCTGAAATTTCTATTTGGCGTCGCTCTTTGATGTATGTCTTTGCCCGAAATTTATTAGCTTCTTCGGTTTTTCATGCTTCAATATATTTCTGTTGCCATGAAATATTTTCATTTATTAAATACTGCAATTGTGGAAGCTCTGAAAAACGTATAAACGAATCTGCGGTGGTAATTGGCAATGGACGGAAGCGCGGATTGGGAAATGAAAGAAAATCTTTAATATCGCGCGGGGCAAAGTTTTCCAAAATGGCACAGGTTTTTCACGAAAATGTTCGTACAATTTAATAATAAAAAAATGAGAAATACGAACTCTCCAAATGGCCGGGGGAATAAAATGGGCTAATTTGCCTCTGCCGTGCTCACCTCTGGAAATTTTACAACATTTTTGTACGCGTATTTGAAAGGAGCGATGATTTTTCACAATCTTCACGCCTTTATGCGCCGCCAATGAATAGGCAAATCGTTCTTGTGTGATCACAATAGAGGTGCTCAGTCATGTCGTTAACTCACCGTCTGAGGACAAGAAAAGGTTGTAAGCCCCCTCTTTGATGTAAGTATGTAATGTATGGAAATTCTCATTAGAATCTCGGTTTGTAGCTATTACACGTTTTAATGTTGGTCTTATAAGCTCAAAACGTCTTAATAAAAGTGTCTTTATATTTAAAGCATCTTACGTTAAATTGATGTTAATTTACAAACGTTAATTTAAGGGAATTTCGAAGAATTATTGCTTTTGTGCTAAGCATGAGATAAGTTTTCAAACATGAACAATGTGTTTAAAAGGTCATGAAAAGCCATTTAACGACTTTTGTTGAACATAAGCTTTGTAATTTGAAAATATTGTCGTTTGTTTTATAACGCCACATTCACTTTAACCGTCCTATTAATTTATTTAAGGGTGAACCACCTCGTGAAAAATTATATTCTGACTCCTGTAGAAATCGCTTACATCTGATAACGAATTCAATATATATATATATAAAACTTCAAATACAAGCGACTCTTGACTCTTACACACATCTTTAGAAAATAATTATATGTGAAATTGATAGTCGCCTGTATTACTAAAACTGATTAAATCACAATACAAAAACTATATAAACTACGCTCAATATTTCTCAAAGCTACATTTTTTCGTGCTTTTCTTGATTTTTTTAAATTTAAATTTTAGCAAAGTGAACTTCATTTAATCATTAACCTTATTCTAATATCAGAAAACTTATTTTAAAAATAATTTATTGGCTCTCACTCTCGATCCAAAATCTTTATATCACACTTATTTTATTTACCCTCAATTAAATATGAACTTGTTTTTCTTCAACTAAAAAAATGTTCTTTAATTTGAAGCTGTTATTTTTTATGTATTTAATGAGCTTCCAAATGTAGCAAAGAGGTCAAATTCAGTTTGCAAAATCAATACCAAAAATTTTGTAAAGCCAAACTGCTTTTTAATCATTTCAGATCCCGCATAATTAATCTCTGTACACTTTAAATCAAATCAATAATATTTAACAGGTATACATTTAAATGGTTGATAGAAGCTATACATATTTTTAGCAGATTCTTAAAATATTGATGTAGTTATTATCTCTTAAGCGTTCAACGATTAAAGAAGTCAGCTCTCTGAAAAAAATTGATGACGATTTTTTCGATTTGTAATTCTTTGAATATCATAATCATTAATAAAAACATAACTAAAAGTGACAAAATATATGTTTTTTTAAATTTAAATATAGTTCCTCTTATAAATTTGAACCCATATACAACACGTATAGGTATAAATCAATATTGATGTATTTAAAATTAAATAAACAGAAATTCATGGAAAAGGAATTCATGTTTGTTTTTTATGGTATCCTCTATTTTGATAAATTTATCATACATTTATCCCATGAGGAATGACATCAAAGTTTTGTAGTTTGACAGATAGCACCACGAGAAAACATTTAAAGCAAAAGATCGAGCGAGATCTAAAGATGGAAGACAAGAACTCAGAAATAATGAATGATGGTTTCCGCTTTCATAACGTTGACTGATCCGATGTATTTCTCATACCTAAAATAATATTTTCGTGTTTTTTTTTGCACGAGCAGAATATGGGCGAGATATGTATCAAAACGATGATGATAAATACATATCCACAAACACCAATTATTTTAAAATTTATTTGGGATTTATATGACATTATAGAATTGAACGAGTTCTACTAATTTTGAAAATGCTCCTGGATATTTTATTTTTTTATGAAAAAGTAGCTTAATAATAAAACATTTGCAAAATATTTAAGAAAATTATTGATAAAAAAGAATATCAATATTGCACATAATCTGCATAGAAACGATGGACGATATTCTGCTTTTTTGTTTGCTGTATGTTGGTAACAATCTCAACCCCAAACTTTTCTTCGTTAAAAGCTATCAATGTTTAAATTGGTAATACACGTATCAGAGGTGAAGCAATGGAATTGCAAATTTATGAAGATCATTTACGGTAAATTATTCGTTTTCGTTACAGTTATCGAATATAGGCAATTTTCATAGGCCACTTTTCTAGGAAAAATGGTTCTGCAAAAACGCCGCGTGCTAAAAATCCGTGGTATACAAGATTTGAAGTTCATACAAATTTAGGGTTTTGCGTTCTAAAACAATATCAAATATAGTTGGTATACTTTAAAAACTTATATAATAATATACCGTTCGTTCATCATTATTTTTTTTATTTTTTTCGAGATCTGTTATGGGTTTGCATCATCAGTGAGCTCTGGAGTATTTCTGGTTCTAGTCTTCGAAAATTCGGTAATAAGCGATTATCTGCCTTTACCGTATAAATATTTACACATTTAATGAAATATATAATCATAAGGAAACTTATAATGATTTCCAAAGTAAGTTTTAAGTATAAGTTTTCAAAATCAGTTCAAATTCTCTCTTGAATTTTAAACTTCTTTCCATTAAATGATCATTTTCTATTTAAAAAATCTAATTTAATTGCCAATTCTATGCCTTCATTGATCGTTTTTGACGTGAAACATGTAGCTACTTTGTTGAAACTGCTTTATTGTTTTATACAAACGTGTTATATAAAACCGTGTTATATGAGGCCAGAGTATACTTAATAAACGGTAAAAGTTCTTCCATTCAAATAGCCAATATTTTTGATTTTTTTTATAGACTTTGTAGATAGTAATAGGTTCTAATATCCAAAAAAAATCTTTGAATATTTGGACCCGTACTTCTAAAAGATTAATGTATATGCACATATTTGATGGAAAAAAATAAAGAAAAAACCATAAAAGGTCTGGGTTCGTATTATATACTAAGACGAGAAGTCATGGGTAAAAAATGTCGACATCAATAGAGCACTTTAATGTTGCAAGTGCGAAACAAAGTACACTTCATAAATATTGTAAAAGTGAGCGACGTTCATGAATAGAAATGGAAGGACATGCCCAGGAACTGCGCAAAAATACGATTCCTGGATATATTACAAAATTCATATATTTATGAGACTTTGTAAGTTCAACGAATTTGTTATACGTAAGACTAAAATTACTTTTTCTTTTATTTGATTACGTGACAAATGATTCAAAAATATTATGTTTGGACATCGACGATAAATTTAGATTTCAGTTTTTCATTTTTAGATTTTCAAATAAAAATAAATATAGGCCTTCCTTATTTAGGGTGGATACCTGAGGATATTCTAGAAACATCATTATATCATTAATAATTCATGAAGAAGTACGATTGCTTTTGGAGGAAGTCGGATGTATATTTTTATTAAACTCATAAATAAAAATCAAACAAAAATATAGGAAAAAATCATCTAAAGAACTCGCAGAAATATCTCATATTGATACATCATAAAATAATTTCGATGCTTAACTTCGCCTTAACGATCGAATTGTTTGCATGCTATTGGAAAGCCATTAGCTCAACTCCCATAGTAATTCGGAAATATTTCGCAGGAGCAACTTTTATTACTGCAGGCCAATTTAATTTGATATAATTTATGCGAAAAATAAATGATGTTTTATAAGCTATCCAAGGACAATTTTACGACAGCTGTGTTTTAAAGATATCTCATTAAACTTAGTTTAACTTTTAGGGGCAAAGAAACTTAATACAAAATATGACCCTCGCTTTCGTAAAACTTCGGCGTCAAAACTTTTCTAAAACCCTTTGTCTACATTTGCGTAGATTAACTCATTGTTTTTAAAGGGAAAATAATGATTTTCTTGATTATGTTGCTATAAAGTCTTTCATTTGATTAGTAATCAATATAATTATAATTTCAATTTCATCCTTGAAAATTCAACATTTATAATTATTTCAAACCACGATATTTCAATATCCTGCTTCTGCTATCAATTTCTTTGCATAGTGAGACTACGAGCCGTTAATCAATTTACTTTGATTTTGTATCATTCAAGTAAACAAAAATAAAACATGTCTTTCGTCTACAAATTCATCTCAAATAATGAATATTACCTTTTATTTTCTGTTTTCAGGAAACCCAAACAATTTGCTTCCTTTTCATTTTTCCTTTCATTTCTTAATGTCTTGAGCCATATTTTCTCCATCCACTTCTTCCGTTCTTCTGTCTATTGTTTCTTAATTTGAAAGCGAGATTCTTTCGTTCTTTATACATCCAAGAAAAATCATGCGACCGTTTGTTATTTTTTGATTATTAATATAACAGTGATCGAAAACATTTTATGGTTCTCAAATTATGAGTAAAAAAATAATCACTTGAAATCAATTCCATTATAATAGTGTCATCATAATATACCATGGGTGATTTTTAAAAGATATTCCAAAACTTTCGTGAATTGCACACTTGCCACTACAAAAATATTCTTATTTCCATCTTTATGAAAAAATGTGATAGGTTTTATTTTTTCTTCGCAAAAATCTTTTCCTTTTCAATATGATTCAAAGTATTTTATCTCATAAAAAATATATAATATTGATAATAATAACTGATATCAATAAAATATCTCTCTATATGCGAAAACTCAACCTTGACATTTTTTTAAAATTTATTGTTTAATATTGTCATAGGTTTTATTTTAATTAATAATAAATAAACTCCTACTTGAAACTATATTAATTAAATATTTATATATTAGGGCGACCCATAAGTAATCAATTATTTTGAGAGCGCGTCGTTACATGTCTAAATAGGTTATGCATTTGGTTGTATCTTATTGAGTAGACTCTAAACCTCATTTATTCACCAACAGATAAAAGTAAATTCGTTATCTTCACCATGTCAGACATACTGCCGTTAGAAGAACATATTCATCATTTTATGCTCTTCCACTTTAAAATGGGTTGTAACGCAACACAGACATCTAAGAAAATTTGTGGTGTTTATTGCAAAATCTTAAAGTTACAAGTGTCAATGATGGTTTCAAAGATTCTTAAGCGGCAATTTTAGCCTAGTTGATGACCACCGAAGTGGGAGACCTGCTGAATTCGATACCGAGCTGCTGAAATCGCTAGTGGATTCAGATCCAAAATTAAGTGTGACAGAAATAACGTCAAGACTCGAGGCTACTTGATCAACAGTGCACGCGATTGGCAAAAGTTACAGAGAGGGTCCTTGGATTCCTCACCTACTAGACTCCTCACTAACTAGATACCTTTACGAACAATTTCTACCCCGGATTATAACTTGTGATAAAAAATGAAGATTATACGACAATGTTAAAAGAACTAAGAAGTGGCTTTTAACTAATCAACCGGCTGTACCAACTCCTAAACCTTCTTTGGATATAAAAAAAAGGTCCTCTTGAGCATATGGTGGGAGTATGGTGGGATAATACACTTTGAGTTTCTAAAACTAAGAGAAACTATTAATGCACAAATTTATTGTTCACAATTAGACAAAGTAAATGCAAAGTTATTAGAAAAACATACAAATTTCGTCAACCGAAAAGGCGTGATATTACATCACGATAATACCAGATCCCATGCAGCTAAAGTAAACCAGGAAAAAATTAGGGAACTCAATTGGGAACTGCTACCTCATCCACCATATTCGACAGATATTGCGCCGTCTGATTATTATTTATTCAAAGTTTTAAGTACTCCATTGAAAATAAGACATTTTGAAATGTAAATGAAGTTGAAATTCACCTAAATAACTATTTTTCGTCAAAGTCAGCTTCTTTTTATAAAAGAGAGATTGAAATCCTTGCCTGGAAGATGGCAAAGAGTTGTAAATAATAATGGAAATTATATAATTGATTGAATAATTAAAATCGTAACAGTTTTTTTCCGTTTTAATTCGAAATAATTGATTACTTATGGGTCCCCTTAATATTATATTTGTGAAGTCTTCATCAAACTTGCATTCAAAGTAAAAAATTACATCAAATATGCTTAGAAACATAAAGAAAAATAGTGTTTTTAATTTTCCTAATTTAATAAGAATGTATGATTTTTTGAGTTTATACAGGATTTAATGCATTTTTTTTAAATAGATCATCGACTAATTTTGATGTTCATCTTGTCTTATAGATATTTAAACTCCTTAAACTCTTATTGTGTGATGAAATTTCAATATCAATATTTACATCCGCCTACTGTTGGCACTTTTCCGTCTATGCAACTTCGTCTATGGCTTTACTAGTCTTCTATGTCGAAAAAAAATGATGAAAATTTTCCAATACTCCTAATACATCCTTCTAAGAATAAATATTTTTCTCATGAATTTTGCGTAAATATAGAAAAAATATGTTCAAAGCACTCTTCTTCTACGAGCACCAAAAGGTTTTCCCGTCATAGTTAACTCTATGCATACGCTATTTCAATTTCCTCTCTATAAGTAGCTATTTTAGCATAAGGCTTCTCTCCTTAATTGAAATTCCAAAGGTTAGTTTACGTTAGGCCTGTATTGTAAAAGAATTTACTACGAGGCTATACGTATACATTATAATGTGATACAAGATTCCTCGAATGTTTATGGTTTTAGGCGACCTGCTCTAGGTGATCAATCATTCTTTATTTGCGTTGAATTTCAACGGTAAATTTATGGAGATTAACTCGAAAGGATTACCAGGGGATGTAACTTAAAATCTTTTAGATTGAGATTAAAAATACATTTCATGGAGGGCATCAAATTCTCTGATGCACATTCATAATATAAATTATTAATGGTACATTTAAACTTATCCTTTTTCCGAGCGAATGTTATCGTTAGCATTGAGATTCTCTGTTTTTCCATCTCAAATCTTCAGTCAACATTTCATGATTCTAATCTAATTTAAGAAATCATTAGGTCGATAAATCTGGCTTTGATTGTATCGACGTTAAATTCACAAAAATCATAAACAGATGTCACTATTGTTAATGTGCATATCTAGATTAATTGGATATTTTCACTGTAAATATGATTCAATTTTAAGTTATAAAAATTGATTATTTTTTGCTTACCAATTTTCTCTTGGACTAACACTTCATCGGACGATTTTGTTAAACTGAAACAAATTAAAAAAATAGAATTTATGACAACGTATCACTATGGAAAATTTGATGATACAAATTTACCGCAATTATTATCGAATAAATATTTTACTTTGCGTAAAATTTCGTATCGTCTCTTCATATTTTTAATTATTCAGGGGACGCAATTTTATCCAACGTGCATCAATCACCATTACTCACTGTTCCTGTCATTTTATTTCGGTATCCCGAGGCTTAACGTATATGTAAATTTTTAATAATTGATCGTACATGTGAACGATTGAAACGCAAATCATTAACATCTAATTCGGCTCTCAAACAACTACTGAATGATGATTTGAGATTTATATTAAAGGATGTTATTTGACAGCCTGTCCCATTAAATACGTCCGATATTCATTTAGCCCGAATGCAATCAGGCTCTTAACGAAATTTACGCATGAACTAATAATATGAAAGGGTTTCGCTAAAATTTAGTTTACACTTTGAAACATAGACAAACTACCCGGGCGCTTGATTAACTGAAAGTTTGGAGTGCTAAACGCTTAAACTGAGTGTGCTAATTTTTATTAATACAAAATAGGCAATAGGATTCCGGATTATTGAAATGGAACAAAATAAAACTTTGATATTTTTTTCAAAAGGCTTCTACATAATAATTTCATTTTAGATCTAATATTAATTAATAATAGCGATATTTTATATCGAGATAAAAAATATCTTTATAGTTAAAGTTTTTGCTTGACTAGATGTCAAAATATGAGAAAGATCAATGATATTAGCGTCTTGGAGTGTTAACACTATCCAGCTAAATAATTAATATGCGTTCAATTTCAGTTGCCAATTATGCCATTCAATGAGCAATTTTTTGAATCATCTTACAACATATGAAAAAAAATGTTCATTGATCTAATATAAAATTTTGAGCCCCTCTGTCAAAAGATTGTTTGTTTTATGAAGGAATAAGTCAGCGGTGCGAACTATATAAGCCCCCAATGTAAAGTGGCGTGTTGAATGGGACCCAATTTGGTTTATTCAGAACGCAAACAGCCGTATATGACGTCCTCTGTGTATTATTTAGTTTGGTAGCTTACTTAACTGACTTGTAAACCCGGGCTTAAATATTTAACGGGCTAAAATTCTTCTGAATCCAAACTTTGGGAGCTTTCAATGCGCCAAAAGCCCTCGAAGTATGATTTTATTCATGCAGTTTGGGAATGTTTCGGCATCTATCGACTTTCTTCTAAGCCTATGGGGAGGCTTTAACGGATTTTATCGCTCACTATATTCACCTTTAATGTGTCCTCTGATAGGAGATCGAGTCTATTAGTCGAAAAGAAAGGATCGAATCTAACTTAATGACGCTAAATTGCCCCGCTTTATGTCTAAGAGCGAAACTTCGACTTGGCCGAAAGTAATGATAAGAATATCAGCGTACTAAATAATTTGCATCGTCAATCCGTAATAGTTTTGTGGGATTGCTCAAAACTGTCTGCAAAAACTGTTAGTTCTTCCTGGTGAAATTTGAAATGTAAGAAAAATTTACTTGAAATGAAATACGAATAACCTTTAAAAAATATAAGTTTTTGCTTTTTGCCTCCATAATTAGAGTAAAAAACGAATGTATTATTTTCAGTTATTAAGTCGCCTAAAAACGGACTTCGGATTCCATTTTTAGAAGTTGTTTGCATGCCTCTTAGGTACTCTTCATTTAAGAACACATCAGACATTGTACGTTACTAGCAGACGATTAATATTGGAATGCTAGCAAGGCCACTAAAACCATAAACCACATATATGGTGACATACTAACCGTTAAAATATGTTAATGCTGGCCTACGAATTAAATTGAGTAATGCAAAATTGAAATATGCTCCCAGGCTAGAATTACAAATTAAAACCTCAACAAACTACTGAAAAGAAATAAAAAACATTGGCTTCTTTATAATCATAAATGCAAGTATATTTATTTATTTTATATCGACTAGTCTAATAAAATTGTAGAAATAAGTTTTAAGTTGAAAAAAATGGACTTCTTTCGGGATAAGTTCCTGGAATTTGGTCGCAATTCGAATTGGTCGTAAGTCGAATTTCATACAAAATACGTAACTTAAATTGTGTTCAAATAAAACATGTGTATTTATTTATGTATTAATATAAAATATTTACTTAATTAATATTTAAAATATTTCATCATCTGTACTTATTGTATATAAGTACAATCATTGGCTCATCATCAGTAGTGGAAGAAGAAGCAGTAGTAATCATTTTAAAAAACATATCCAACTTTAGTTGAGTTGCTTGTTGTTTTTTTCCTCCTGTATATTTCTTTGTAGCAAGCAAGATCTTCCTGAATACGGCGGTTTATAGTCAAAAATCTTTCGTTTTCCGAATCCATTTTTGCATTATTTGGTCAATTTGAATGAACCATCCATTTCGTTTTTTTAGTAGATTTTCGATGCATAATAATTCTTCATTTGTAAGATCTTCCAAATCATTTTCCATAAGTTGGTATATGTCTTCATGATCAATATTAATATCAAGTTTCTGGCAAAGTTCTACAATGAGATTTGTAGTGTGTTCAGTTTCAATTAAATGCCTTGAAGCCAGGCATACTCGTTTCTTCCTTATTAATAATGAGCACGCACAGCAATGCAATTAATAAACGCTTTTTTTTGGTCGTAAGTGCGAATAGTCGTAAGTTGAACCGTCGTAAGTCGAGGACTACCTGTATGTAAAATAATGGATTATTTCTCGGTACCTCCTATATTTTCTATCTTAAAAGCGATATTTTAGATATGTATTTTTGAATAACACGCTGTCTTGTCATTACAATGCAAGTATTGTCTTTACCTATAGGAAGTATCGTGGTTAAACGGTAGAACTTGTAACTCAATCATCTTACGTTCAAATCTACAGGAGGTATGCTAGCAAATACATTTTTGAAACACAAATTCGTTATGAAAAATCATGTAAAAATGATCAGCAATAGTTCCATAAAAGGGGTTGCTAAAAACCACTCATGTCAAATCAAGTTGTCAATATTAAGAGCATTAGCATTAAAGTGTTGGTTTCACTATATTTTATAAAAATGTGAAGAATTTTTAGAACCATTGTCGTAGTCACAATTCCATTGTCAACTATGCCGGACGTTATAATAGAATTATAACTAATACCGGGAGATAAATCCTTGTGAATCGGTGTTGGGTTTTGTCTTTTCACCCAGACAATAAAATACAACGCCTTATAAGTGTTCATGTCTGAAAGTAATTGTGTTAACATCTGCTTGACATGAACATTTTTCACTCCTTATCGTGTGAGCTTGTCATGTCCGTTTTACTCTAATAAGCTTGGAGAAACTTCGTGCTTTGCCTAATGGTTTTTGTGGCCATTTTCTTGGTATTACATGAATCACCACCTGAGAAGCAGGTGCTTTTGAAGATCTACCTGAGTTCTGTATCTAATATCTAGGTTGCTGTCATTTTCTGACGGATCTGGAGAAAATTATGGCGGCACGAAAACCTTCACGCTGAAGGATATACCAAGAAAGAAAAAAATCTTATCTATTATCCTCTGCGTATGTTATATTAATGTGGTTAAAATAAGTCGAAAGGGCTAATTTTGATATTGAAAATCAGAAATATATATTATATACAAGTTATAGCTGAAATTTTGTCATAGTGATAAATAAATATAGTTTATTAGATGAAGACGTAAAAGCAAAACTATATCATATATATTATATAAAATCACAAATTACGTCTAGAAAACAAACTGAATGTGTGGATAGTAAATTATATTAGCACTAATTGTGTTACAACATTTTCCTTTTATCTACTTAGCTCAACACAGATGGAAATACTTGGAAAATCTTTTGTGCCGAGAGTTAATTTTATAACTTTTTCTCGGAGGCTAAGAAAAGTTCATACTAAAAGATTTGAATAATTTTAATTTTCTACAGGTATTTAATTTTGTTATTAGGAGAAACTTCTTAAATTTAATTGAGTCTAATTTTTTAATGTCTTCGAAGAAATTTGATTGTATTGTTGTCTGAGCAATTCGAAAATCCATATGTGCATACGTTAACTCATGAACAAAGAACTCTGTGATATACATGTATTTGGAAATTCAAAGATTTGTGACCTTCATTGAATTCTAAGCATGTAATTTGCTTTCTATGCAACCTCATTAAATTCGTCATATATAAGATTTAACCGCAGCAACTGTGCAACCGATGCCATTTATTAGAGAGTATACTTTGTATTGAAGACTAGCGGTTCGATCATTATTGCAGATATCTGAAATCTCTTAAGAATAAAATTTGAAGACAAAGCTAATTGTCTCCTTGAAATAAAAATACATCCCCAAACGCTTAATAAAAAAGGCAGGCAATCAAATTCTTGGAATAAACTTTCATGGGTGGATGATTCACAGCCACGATTTAGCCACTATATTTACTTTACTAAGATAAACATGCATTCAATGTAGATCCCAGCCCTGAACAAGTATGTATATAAGTCTTCCCGTGAGATAAACATACCTGCCGAGAATAAAGAATCAGCAAGACAAAGGGTGGATATGTATGTATTCAACACTTTAAAATGTATCCCCATGTCTGCAAATTTGTGATTGTTCTATAAATTCATTGCCAAGAGATTAAACACGCTTTAAGTACTCAAAATTTATTCAACGATTCAACAATTAGGATGCTAGATTTCAGGGATAAAATATCAAAGGCTAAGATATTTTTAAAAATCTCTTTGATTCAACGATGAATTTCAATGTTATTGGAAATACGTCAAGGCTTCTTCAAATAAATAAACTATGGAGATTTCATCAAATGTTTTTTTCACAATAGCTTTTTAGATAACAATCATGACAAATAGCAGGATATATTCAATCAAAATTGTAAGTTTCTATAAATTAAAAATATTGATGAAAAGGTTCAACATCTACCATAAAATTGGTTCCATAACATGTTTTTTATTGGCTAAAATATCTATTAAAAATACTTTCATATGTTATATATTATAAATTCCACATATATCCAGGAATAAAAGTGGAAATATAAGATAAGATAAAATTATATGATTAGAAATTTTAGGGTGAGTATAAGTGGCGAAATTATCATTATTTTAAAATAATATTTAAGTTATTGTTAGTTGGATTTGTTCAACTTTATTGATCGTTTTAGAAGGCAGGGCTGTTTTTTTAATCAATTTGGATTTAACTCTAACCAAATTTTGCAGAATTCAGTATTCGTACTCGCTATGCTATATGAGTTTTTCCAATTATTTTAAATAATCTGAAATTAATCTTTATAGCTAAATTTCAATTTAAATTGGCAATTTTTAGTCTGATGGTTCCGGTATTTTGCACAAATAAGGATTGTGGAGATGTTACGTGTTGTTTTTGTAGCATTTTGTCTGGCTGTTTTTGTATAATGTTTTTTGTAACTCTATGTCAACTACAAAGACATCAAGCAGAATTTAAGTAAATCAGCATAAAACGTTTTAGAACGTGTGTTCACGTCCACTAAAGGTTTTATGTCTCTTAAAGGATTAATGTTCTTTCATTTTACGCACCGAAGAACTGCTACGTATCCCTGCTTTATAACAATCTGTATTTCATTTCCCACCTTTTATGAGGTTTTTGTCCAATCCCCAGAAAATACGCGTACGTTCGGAGCTTAACTTTATTTCCGTGCGAGTACTCCCGAGCGATACATAAAGAATCACTGCGCCCATTCCCACCCAAAAAACTGTAAAATGATCAGAAACGTCTGATAAGGGCTCATGCTTGAAAATGTTCGAATCGTGTGTTCAATTATCGAAACACATCCCTTACGATAATTAAGCGATGTGTACCATTATGTGCGTGAACACATACATAATATAAAGGACATACGAGAATAGCAACCCTTTGATGTACAATGAGACATGTGCGAAACATTCTAACTCAAACTCTTAATTAATATGCCTACCACTTAACGCCGAGGGCATCAGTGAATATAATATGGAATGAGTTCGATGCATATCAAATTTGTTGCCATACAACACGCCGTACCTGAATAATTTGATTACCTATGGGACGACAATACTGCTGAGGTAGATACCCGTGATAAATAACTTCAAAGGTAAGTCAAAAGGCGTGTAAGGGATTTGCCAAACTAGATCTGGAGCGTTAACCTGCTATAAATGTGCCAGGCAAACTAGCAACTACTTTGATGACGGTATAGCAAACTCATATAAAAGACTGACTTGACTGAACGCTCTGTCGATCGCAATATCAGCCAAACTTCCCTCAAGCCCTTCTTTGACCAATTTTCCTTCCTTTGAGCCGCAATTCCGATAGTCTTCAAAGACGCTCGGCTTCCGTGCATGTCTTTTAATATTTAACGTAGACTATTAGCGAAGACCTTAAATCGAATTTAAGACGAGACCCACCCCCTCAATTCAGGTACCACCCCTGCATTTTAATTAATTATTCGCACCGAAACAACTATGAGCTATATCGATTCCTTTGATACAAAATAAATTAAAAATAGCCTGACAGCAAAGTTCACTTCATCCTTAATCTCAATCTTGCAAAATTGCTTGCTCATTCAATTGAGTGAAATTGAGCGAGAAAATAACTGAACGACGCGTAACAAAAACTTTAGGCACCATTATTTAGACGAAATTCAAGTAAGAGCAAATAATTAATGTAAGGAATTTTATCAAAATATCGTTTTAAATGTTTGAAATATTGATAAAGTTGAATTAAACTGACGGCACGTTTCAATGTTGCGTTTTGGCGAGCAAGCGGATTAAAACGATTCAAACTATTTTTAACATTTAAATACATGTTTTTGTGAGAATAAATGACTTCTGCTTTTATAGTCATTAATAAGTATAAAATTTCTTTCATGTTCTTTTTTATGCGCCATGTTAGTTAATAGTATTTTTTTTAGAAAAAAAAAGTTTCAAATAGTTACTTCTCAATACCTTTCACATGTTTTTTTAAGTGGCTTTTGGCGATCTCTTATATTAGACAATTACCAACCATTTTGATATGGTTTTTCATGGCGTTTATATATTTTTAAAATGTGGTCACCAGCCACACCTCCTGTAAGATTCGAACTCAAGATGATTGAGTTATGAATCCAACCGCTTAACCACGGGACTATCTACAGCTACAAGATACATATATTTTCACATGTGATTAGGTTAATATAGGATTATTTAAATAGGAATTTTAGCAAGGATATGATTTATGAGAGTGTAACAAAATTATCATTATTTTTAAATTATATTTCGATTATAATATATAGATGATATAATTATTTCTTAAGCTGACCTGCATTTTTACCTACATCTTAAGAAATCATTCTTGAATCATATGTTTGGAAAAAATCTATATTTTTCTTTTTCCTATGTTGTAGAAAATGTTTTCGAACTATATGTCAATGTAAAATGTAAAATGAATTGAATCAATATGCGGTACTGAATATTAGCGAAAAATCTTTCTATATTAGCATAATGATAGAAAGTAATAAATAAAAGTTGCTTGAACACCGGAAAAAAACACGAAGAGGCCAAGATCTATCAATTTTCGAAGTCATAAAACCTTTCAAATGTGTTTTTGGTGATATTGGAAAGAAAATTTATCATTGAAATAAACATATTTATGGGCCATAAACATCTCTCCGAGAAACATTTTGTTCACTCAATAACAATAAGTCTGCATACATGTTAACATAGAAACCAATGTTATATTAATACGACCAAACATAGAATTTATAGAAAAAAAACACATCGCCGGAAAAGAAAATGTATTTGATCTACATAGTTTGTATCCACAATGACAAATACCACCGATTTCACTAATATCTTATTCAGACAATTAATATGGCTATAGCATGTCACTTAAAATTTATGATTATGACCTAAGCATGTCTAAGATCATGGGCTTCCAAATGTCTTAACATGGGGTCACCAACTACATTACCTTGCATTTTTATAGCATTATAATTTTATTTTAAAGTGTTATATTAAAAGTAGTTAACTTGAGAAATGTTAACTAATAACAAATATAAATTTGCCATTAATAGTCATTAACATAGATAAACAATATGTCCTATAAATTTGAAGAAGAGATAGACAGATAATCATGATAAACCTACATTGAGATGATCGATTGACAATATTTATACACTCAAGCTCCCAAATTTGTAAGGAGGGTGATTTTTTTCTGGTTATTTTCATTTAAACTGAATTCTTCTGAACTTGGCAATATATAATACAAACATAAACATATATGAAGTAAATGTTCGTTGTTTCTAAAAAAAAAATATTATTATCAGTACTTTTGTGTTATTGCAAAGTTTAAAACGCCTCAAGCTTTTTATACTCTAAAACTGATATAGTTCTCTTTTATACTTTATGAGAAGTCTTATTGGACAGACAATTTACAAAAAGCAGTCGGGACTTTTATCCCTCAAATGGACGTAGAAATAAATACTCCAATGACTGTATAATTTAATGGCATTAGTAATCGTATTTTTCGAGATGTCTCCAACCGTAAAATGGAGAGTCTATTTCTAATTTAAAGTTTGTTTGTAGGACTTTTGAGTAAAGTTTCTGTCACTCTTTGGATACATTCCTACTTGCGAAGTTTATTTACATCTCCCCAAAGATAAACGTTCTCAGTTTTGCTTTTTCCCTATTAAAATTTAAAGCATTGTTAACATTATTTGATCTGAATCATTTCATTACCAATGAAATCCTTATTATATGATGAAATCTGTAGGAATACTAAAATACACATGTTTTGAACAAACCTATTTAGAACAAAAATTGTTTTTTTTTTCGTGGATTATACTGAAAGAGGATAGTATAAAAGCCAATGATTACATCGACATCCTGAATCCGGAAACAGCGACGAACATGTCAAGGAAGGAATACTTAATGAAGGCAACTGCGTCATTCCAAACCAACCCCGATTAACAATTCCTCTTTTAAATGTTGAAACACTCAATGTTATATATTTAGATCACCCAATCAGTTGTCTTATTTATCATGACACTGATCTCACTGTCTTTTATTAATTGCTATCTTTAGAAGTCCAATTATAGTATTAAATTTTGTTTTCCTTCATAGAACATAAGAGTGTATAAAGATTGAAAATTGTCTTTATTAGTTATCACGTTCCGTAGCGTTATATTAATTTATAAATATAGAGCATTCAAGCAATATAAGAACAAATTTTAATAACTTAGAGATGAATATAAACATAAATTTCTAACAAAGTTTTTAGTCCTTAAGTAACATAATTACTCATATTTTTTCTTCGGAAGTACGTAACGACGCTGGATAACAATCTCTGTTGATACTGCAGACGCCTTCGAATTCTTATTTAAAACAATTTTTCAAACTACCGTAAATTTTTAAAGGCACTAAAAAAAGATTAATTCGACTTGAGCCCTGAATAGGCCTTGTTTTGGCGGTAATATATAAACTTGGATAAAGGTCAAAAGTTGAGCCATTCAAATATTATGTTACATTTAAATGAATTTTGACAAAAAATTATTTTAAAATTTGTATAATACAAGATTAAAAAAAAATCTCACTTTGCCTAACCATAACAATTTTTTTTTATTTCATGTATTGATTATCAAAATTCTTAGCTTAATGCAAATTTTGATGCATGTAATTTATTCAAGTATACTAGAATATTTTTATTATTTTGGCGTTCCAACAGATGGTTTACTGATTATAAGCAACATTACATATCGTTACAAATTTCCTATCTACTTGATGTGAGTTTAGATCTCTTCCTGGTTTCTCAATTATATCAATTGATACATTCGATAAGATAAAATCATTGAGCGAGTTTCATTATTTTGAAATTAAATTATACATTTCTTCTTCTTAAGCTTTAATATTCACTATGGGGCATTAGGATTCATTGTAAGATTTTTTCAGGAAGAAGAAATTTTTGTGGGTTGTCATTTATTTGGATGTCTTTCACGTATGGTTAAATTAGGATCGAGTTATTTGAACTCGAATTTATCATTATTTTCGAAAACAAGGGGATTCAAATATAATCCGGAATTTTGCTGTACAAATTTATTAGCTGGCTTAGATGGAGGGAAGTGTTAGCTTTAAAATGCATGCTTTAAAAGTCACCTCCGAGTTATCAAAGAGCCAGTGCATGCATTTCCGTAAACCTCTTTTTGAGGGAATGTAACACGAAGGATCGTTATTAAATTTTGCATTAAACTGGGGAAGTCCGCCACAGAAACGTTTCTATTAATTCAGCAAGGCTTTGGAAGTGGTTGCTCGTTCATATCACAAGTTCTACGATGGCACAAGTTGTGCAAGGAGGACCGAGAGGAGATCGCCGACGAACCCTGCAGTGGACATCCATCAACCTTCTGAATTAATGAAAATATGACATGTGTGCATGATTATTTGAATTCAGACCGACAGTTGGGCCTTCCATGGATAGCAGATACTTTAAACATGACAAAAACAACCGTTTATTGCATTGTAATCGAAGATTTGAACACAAAGACGCATGGAAATTTCATCACGACAATGCGCCAAGCCACAGCGCCTTCGTTGTTAACGATTTCCATGCCAGAAACTGTATCCCATTGGTTCTTTAGTTTAGGGAGGCTGTAGGTACAGCCCTGACTTGACTCTTTTCAGATTTTTTTGTTTCCTCGTTTAAGAGTCCTGAAAGGGAATCATTGAGACACGGTTGAAATTATTCAACCACATCTGAAAGAAGACCTTCCAGGTTGTCTTCCAGTCCTGGCAGCACCGCTTCCAGAAGCATATCAACGCAGAATTTCGAATATTTTTGACTAACTTTACAAATATGTTCAAAACATTTTTTGAATGAATTTGGACGTATTACTTTTTGAACGCAACTTGAAGTTCCCTACATTAGCAAAAAAAACCCCATCGGATATACCATTTTAGTTATCAGCCATAAGCATTCTTTATGTATGATTTGTTTATCATTATGTTTACGTTGAGAAATATGTTAACATAATAATTTGCTAAACGAATTAATAATTTCCAATTTATGTATAACACTATATCGATATTATATAAACGAATAATGTGTTTCCAGTCGAGCTAAAATTTCATGCTACAACGAATAAATCTCTCATAATTCTCTTTCGGATGTTAGAAATTCTTTTTCGAGAAATAAAAATCGCACTGTTTATATTTTCGACTCCTCTTTGATCTTATTCTTATATTCTTCTCGGAAAGAATGTTTAGATAATCTCTATTGCGGTGGTCTTAGCATACAAAATATTTCGATATAAAATGGCAGATACACTTCCTTCACGTGGTGCTCTATTATTTTTTTGATTTGAGCCCCCGAGATATATTTTTTATCAGCATTCATAAAATGACTAAATTTCCACACTTTTTATATGAAAATATTACTATAAGTAAATTAGTTGGCTTCACTGAAAGCAAAAGGATTAATAAAATACAACACAAAAGCCACTCAAATATGACGGACTTGTGTAAAAAGATTTTGACGTGGATTGAATGGTGATTTTATTTTAATGCTTTATTTCGTCCTGCGAAGGATATTCGTATGCACATCTGAACATAAAATCTGGAGCTCTTTTTTAGGTATGTGTGTCATGTCTGATGGACCACTGCCCGCGGGTGTCATATTTATGTGACATGTGGATTCATAACCGCTAGATTACGAACATTTGGCATCAGGTTCATTTTTAAATGTTTTTTATTTAGAATATTATAACAATAAAGAAATGTATTGGAATAAATAACCATTGTTATCAATATAGAAATACTACGCATTTATTCCAAATTCAAATCTAAAACCATATTTTGAATTCAAATTTAAATTCTAAAATACATCATAGATAATAATCGTACAAAATAATTAAAACGCCATTGATTATAGGAGCATTTTTACGCGAAATATACAAATTATCGTGTAAATACATGGTATTATATGCAAATATGATATACCAATCGAATATATTCGAAATTTTTATGAATATATGTAATGAATTATTACAATCGTTTAGAGCTTCACATAAAAGTCGTGTAATAGAGACGCATTCTTGGATGATATCGTAGAATTCAATATACGTTTGAACGTTTTTATAAGAATATATATGAAGTGGAGATATAATAAAAAATATATAAAAATATTTCGAAACGTCCGCAATAAGTTGACCTTGAACTGGATGAAAGAGGCTTAAGATTTCAGCATCAAATGGAGGAAGAAATAAATCGCTGTGAACGCTTTCACTATGATCGAATCTAATAAAAGCTCAAATGATTTGTGGTCCAAAAAGAGGATGACAAATACTGATTGATTTGATTTTTAATTTAAAATTTAATTCCTTATAATCTTAGGGTAATTTAAGCGCAATGATCGATCATTGAACAATAGTTTAATGTGTAAATTTTCTCTCTAAATAAATCAATAAATAATTTCTAGTAGGATTATTCTATTATTTATACAATTAATCTAATGTAGAACTGCGATTATCTGGAGCACGATTTTTCGGATTTTCAATTATCTGGATTGTTCAAAATAAAACAAAAAAAAATATTATTTGCTGATTTGCACGTGGATAATTGTGTCCACTTTTGCTCATGTACGTGATGGATTGTATATTACAAAGTTTACTAATTGTTTAATATCAGAAGACGGAAGTTCAGAGCGGAAAGTTATGAAAAAATTAAAAAATACAAAAGTTGGAGAGTGTATTTTTATGTAGTTCATACAAAGACGATCAACTGAACAGCATTAGTGTGTGAAAAAGCAAGTTTATACAAAATTATATGGAGATTCAACCTCCAAAGCATGTAAAGATTGACTTGAAAATTTCAAAGAACGACATGGTATCAGGGAACTTGAAATTCATGGGGAATACCTTTCTACTGATATACCTTCAGCAAACATACATTCATTGACATATTGAAACTATTTGTGAAGAAGGAAGGATTCGATGAAGAATTTATATACAATGCTGATGAGACTAGCTTAAATTGGAAATAAACTACCCAACAAATTTTTAGCATTAAAACATGAAAATACTTCACCTGAGTACAAAACCAGTAAAGAAAGTGTCACTATAATGGTATGTGCAAATGCAGAAGAAAGACACAGACTGTCACTGCTTATTATTGGAAAATCAAAGAACTCTTGAAGTGAAATAATATCAAAACTTAATAGATACAAGAGGGAAAACGTTATTATTACTAGACAATGCATCGTTCCACCCATCTATAGAATATTTAAACCAGATCGATGAAATATTTGCGATGAAATTTCTTCAGCCAAGTAATACAACCGATATATAAGAGTGTAGTTGAAACATTCAAACGTTTATATATAATATAAATCAGATACTTTGACGATTATTGCATGCAGATTAAAATAATGAAGAAAAGGTTATCAGCTTCCACAAGAAAATAAACTTAAAATATTGTTGCTGCATCACAGCAGATAGTTGGAATTCTTTAGATGTATCCAATTTGAAAAAAAAATTGAAAAGACCTTTAATAAATACCAATAATGCGTTAGAACCTGACATAAGAAACATTTCGGACTAGCGCAAATTTCTATATTTTGCATTGAAGAATATATAATACAATTGGTTAAATTGCGATGGTCTTGGATTCCAAATTTTGAATGATGAGGAAATAATTAAAGAATTATCTGCCTCAGAAGAACAAGAACGAGAAGACGAAAAAGCGATTTGCGAGCGGGGAGATATTAGTCTTACACATTCTGAAGCTTTTCAGTGTTTAAATGTCGCCATAAAATGGCTTGAGAACCAAGAAGATTGTAATTCAGAACAACTTACATATCTTAAGAGTATTGATCAATGGTCAATGGGTATAAATGATCTTAAAAATCACCCCTTTTGTATTATTGACATTTATATGGTGGTACTAAAGCTTATTGGATGTAATATATTTTAAGCATGCTTAATATTGCTTATGTTATATTTGGGTATTTCGTGGAACCAATTACTGTCGATAAATAATTCACTTTTATACACATGATAGGTAGAAAATTGAATTAACTGCTTGTTCGATCGTCGGAGGGGGTCATTATGTTAGTAAATATGGTCGTTATTAACCACCCATGAAGCGAAAGAATCCAATAAAAAATTCATGCTAATAGAACATTTTATTCAAACAGTCAAGCTTTGAACAGGTCGCGAACAATTTGGTCATGAATATGAATAGTGCTTGATAGAATACAGATAAATTTCAATTTTATTTTTAGGAATTCTAAATATTTTACTAAATTTCCGCTCTTGCTGAGCTTTTTGAAGTAAGACTAAGTGGTGCATGTGTATTTTGTACAGTTATTATATATCGATCCAGTTCCATATTGCTTATGGTTATTGCCTCTTTTCGCAATAACGTCGAAATACTTTGTGTTTTTCTATGCCGCATAGAATGACCTTTTCAGAAAGGGTTTTCATCGGAGTATTTTTCTTGATACAAATATAAAATGAGCGGCCAGGGATGGAGGACCTTTTCTTTTATTCTATGAAAACACAATTTGGAAATCGTTCTGAAAATGGTATTTTCTAGCGTTTAAATAAGATTTATGCCGTGTTCTGAATTGAATTATTGCGCTCGAAATGCCTTGAAGATTCCGTAGAGACTCACACACATACACACGGGGGCTGCCAGCTCACAAATCGAATCAAAATAATACCTTCGGGAGAAAATTTCCACGGTATCAAAGTAAACTCGAATCCCCGCTTGTGACAAAAGGGGAATAAAATAAAAAGATTCCTAGTGTTGTATGTTCTATTTTGCAAGCTTACATTTGGCGTGTGTGCGCCATTTCAGCGCACATCCATTTTAATAAACGAAAAATACGCTTTAAAGTACCCTAGCTGAATGGAGATGGTCGAGGTAATCGAACAGGTAGCTTTCTACCTTTGTGTGCTTGGCAAAAAAAATCCAATCACATTGTCTTCGAACCTATTCTTGTTTAATACTGGCTGATCGGAGGCTGGATAAAAAAATGTTTACTCGGGCGTCGATTTATGAGGAAGCTTTCGAAAGTGGCCTCTCCATTATTGGTTTTGAGCATCCTATTAGCTGTTAGGTAAGTCATTTTCCACAATAAACAAATATATTGGCCATCCAAAAGTAATGAGAATATTGAATATTTTTTTATATTATTTAAAGCCTAAACATGTCTTCCGTTTCTCATTAGGAACACTTAATAAAATAAAATTTGTGCACAACTGCATACGGAGCAGGAGATTTTATCATAAATATTCTTACACGACTTTAACCCTTTTAGTGCCGGGCTAAATAGAGGTACCTATGCGAGAAAAACCAGCCGAATTTTACAGTTTTACAAGGATTCGGAAAAATGTTTATAAAAACCAAACGAGGAACAATATTTACATGATTCAAAAAACCATATATTGTGGATGAAATACAGAACAAAATAATGGCACTAGTTTTTTTGTATTCAATTAAAATTTTAGAAAAAACAAAAGTATAAATGTTTAAAAATAAAGTAAAAGTTGAGTTCCCTTATACAAAACATATTTGCATATATAAACAGTCATCTTTCCATCATAATTTTATATGGGCCAATTATTATGAAGTATATACTTTGCATTTCCAATGCATTTTGTACCAAAATAAACAAAACTACATAACAAAAATAAAACATAACTCGAAGGTACATGGTAGGCGCCGGGCGGATTATCTCTTTCGACAAATGTAATTGGTATAGGTAATATAACATTGCTGAAACAAAATTATGTTGTCATAAATATTTATATTTATATATTGTAAATGTGTAAAATTTTGTTGTAAAACTCACACAAATAATTTATTTAGCATTCGTGGCTGCTAATGCACGCTCCATGCAATCCTTTGTTGCACTTATTACAAATTGTGCGTGATTTTCTTTTTGGACCACCATCCTTTCTGCTGCACACCACGCAAACTCTTTCCAAATTTCCTGGAAGTTTCCGTACGCCTATACGTGGCACATTTGTTGAACTTTTATGTTAGATTTTGGTACCTCCAAGCGATAGGAAAATGTTGTCGTCAAAGAAATAAAACGAAAAACTATTTATTTTAATTCTCTCGTAATGAAATTAGATAATTTATAACGTATTCTAAATTTATTTTGAGATAGAGTTTCTCGCAATGCAAATAGTAAAGCGCTACAAGGCGCGGGCCGATATATCGGCTCTGGCACTTCTCGCCAGTGCAACAAGAGCCGATATATCGGCCTCCGGCACTCAAAGGGTTAAGAATGACCTCAGTATTTATTTTTTTATATGGAAAATCTGGATCGAGACAATCGATTTAAAATACTGATATTTCAACAAATCGTTATTAATATTGCAAGTCCAAGATCTAAACCAGGGGTGGCCAGCCCGCGGTTGGCCATTTGAATATTTTTGAATATTGAATATTTTTCCAGCCCGCAAGATTTATTACACTTTTACAAAATATATTTTTTCACTTCAAAAAAATGTCTATAGTGTATCTAAATCTAAAATGGGGATATATAATTTTATATGCGGCCCGCGGAGCTATGATGCATTTCCAAAGTGGCCCGCAAGATCATTTGGGTTGGCCACCCCTGATCTAAACCACTATATAAACACTTGTTCATTGAAAATTTTGGTTAAAAGATTTAATTTTTAGAATCTTCCTCATATCATATAATACGTTGACGCTATTAACAGTTATTTTTTTCATTATATTGAGTAATTCTAATAAAACCGTTATTTTTATTTTGGTACAATTAGAAGCCCCTAGACCAAGTGTTGGTATAGTGGCTTAGATCCTGGACTCTTGTTGTAAAGGTTCGGGTTCAAATCCAGATTGTGGGAAAAAATTTCACCGTACCAACAAATTTGGGAGATTGGAAATATTAATATTTCTGGTCGATCGTCTCGATCCAGGTTTACCCTGATTTCCTGGATTAGAAAAAGTAAATGCTGAGACGATTAATAAAGTCGTGCAGAAACGCCCATGAGTGAGTGATTGAATTTGCAACAATAATTAAATTATCATTTATATATAATATAATGATAATTTCACTACTCACTCATATATTCTCTCCTCTCCTAACTTTTCAAATAATCCTATCCTTACTTTACCACGTGTGGAAGGCAACGGGAAACCACCACATAAAATAATTTCCCAAGTAAGATCTCCTATGGAAATCCCCTATATCCGACATCAGATATGATACATCAATATTCATGCTTCGATGGACGTCATAAGAAAGAAGCCCCTGATTTATGAGCATATTAAAATATTGATATTAATTTTTTTGTGAAATATTTGCATAGATTTTTGTCATGCTAAACGATTGAAATTCTAAATTTAGTTTGATCAAATAACTTTTAAATACCATAATTTAAATAAAAATTGCATCCATGACATTACAAGTAAAACACAATTTAATATCAATTAGCGAATTCGCATTTGTCATAACATGCTAACATTGATTTGCCTTGATATTTGCGGTTTTTTTTATATGGATGTTTTGATTATAAATATTGTATAAATATTTGAGAATGTTATAAAATACGGATTTGTGCAATTTTAGGGTTTTACATAATTCCAATAACATATTTATATAACACTAATTTTACAACTTTCATATTGCGCCATTTATAATCTCCCATCACGCAAAATAGTTTTCAAACATCTGTCTGAATATTTTTGTATAAAAGCCTGTGTTTTATATTTTTCCATACTATGATGAAAACCGAGACTTAAAAATATTTTCCTCCAAACGTTCATCACTGAATACAGACTATTTAGTTTCGTCTACATTTATTTTTCAATTACGCCGCCTTAAGTTATATTTATTTTTTGATGAATATTATTTATTAATCAAAGGAATGTTTATTTTTGTTTGCTTAAAAATTTCATTCCAATTTAATTTGTGAAAACTCCTAGCACCGACAAGTAATTTTCTCAGCGAACTAAGTTAAGATTTATGGCTGCTACAAGGTGAAATTGAATGTCCCCTAAGCTCTCCACTACACCGTTCCAAAATTCTCCAATCAATAGAATACTTCGAAATCACAATTAAAATTATTGTCGGAAGTTCGCTTAAAATTTTTCGACCCTTGGCATTATAAGTGTGTTGTCATAAAAAAAGGGTCAAACTCCATGTAAAGTACCACTTCAATTATCAAGCATGCCCTTTTCAGCCGTAAAAGCAGTCACCCAACTTTATCTATTAAAGAAGCTGAAACTTTAGATGAAGCCGATCATACAAGCTGAAACCCAGGTGTGTAGTAATAGGTCTAACTTTCAACATACGTACAAAAGTTCTCCCGATACCCCGATTCGTCTCCACAACCCTAATTCAGTTACATCGAACCCTACATTTAAATTCACTCTCGATGAATGCCTTAAAATTTCCAAATCCGAGTAAAACATGCTCCGTTTTTTCGAACAATGAATTTAATTCTATGTGACACTTCTCAAAGACATTTCAACAACTTTTTTTTGCGAACTGCCTGAAAAAATAATGCTTTGAAGGGAGGGATGAGTAATATAACATACATCTAAAAGCCTTTTTCATATGACATTCGATAGGACGTGTGTCATCATCGACAGATCAATGCTATTTTATTTACGGTGTGTCAAATTTCAAGACTTCCATGTGAATAAATCTATATAAAGCACATGATATTTTGATTCTTGCTCAAATAACAATGCATGATTGAATTTCTCGAAATAATCTAAAAGCCTTTGAAAAACAGCAACAAAAAAGTTCTATTATAATATTAAAGACCCTTCCTATTATTTTAACATATAAAATGCATAGAGATTGTCTGGATGAATTTGAATCCAAATGTATATTATGGTTAAATCTTAAAATTAAATACTAATAAAAATATTGAAGATGCATGAGATCCAATTAAAATGACCCAAAAAGTAAATTCTGCGACAAATAATAAAGTTGGATATAGCCAACTGACACTTTTTAAGATATTACCACATTTTGTATGAGTTCCATGTCATATTGTGTGCAGTTTTACAATATACGAGTGAAATCAAAGTAATCCGAATATACAATTTATATTAACTCATGATAATTAAATCAAATCTATTCGGGAAAACCAATTCTCGCCCATCATTCAACCCGCATTTACAAGACAAACTTTCTGTGAGGAAATTAGGAATTCCGGATTTTAAAAGCCCCGAACAAAACACAGGAAAGGTATAGAAATTTCGGAGTGATCGGGTTAATGCCGGATGTACCCACCCACAGTATGTATACATAAGTAACTTATCCAATTTCTAATAACAAAAGTTCAGATGAATTATGACACAAAAGAGAATTCGCATAGTAAGGTATTTATATGCCTAAATATTACTTAAAGTTTTGATGAAGTACGTCTGTATTGATAATTATATTTCTCGAAAATTTAAAATGAACGGGACAAAATTCTTAGGATAGATTTTGGCACAAATCATGATTGTTTGTTTGAATAAAATCTTGCAGACTTATAATTACATCTAAACAATGAATGCTTTGGAGCGTTCATATTAAATGGAAAAACATATTTATCTAACAATTAAATTCACCAATCTTTGCTTCTTTTATTATGATCTTTTCATATGTTGGTATATGATTTTTCTCAAATAATAGTCCTCAGAGAGAATGTCCAAATTTAATGTGCAGCAAACAAATGTAGAATTCAAATCAGTAAACTCTATATATGAGATCTAATGTATGTTAGATGTTATTGAGACTATTATATTAATGAATAAAATTTCTATAGTTTTTCTATAGTTAAATATGTCTTTCATGATAACTGATTCTATACTCAAAATTATTATTAATATAGGTCGTTAAAAATGTGTAATTATCCATTTTATCACATAAATGGAGATAAAATGATTTTAAAAAAAATAACAACTACGGCTTTCAACATCACCCTCTCCCTACTTACTCAAACCTCAAACAAAAATAAGTGATGTAATTCTGAAATATATATTATTGGGAGGGATTCATATACTACTTATAACATATTTTGTTAAAAAGATCTGAGTGTTCTCCTCAAACATATGACAAACTACAAATGACAATCAAACAATAAGATTACTTTTTGTCAATAGTTAACCACAATAAATAAGATATCATTAAAATAATATTGATACTAAATTATAGTATGTATAGTCTTTATTTTGCAGTTCCTTATCTATTTAAAAAATCCTATTCAATTTATTTTATCTCAATTTAATCATACAGTGGCGCTCAAAACTGTTCAAATGTTTTCCAGACGTTTCTTTTCGTTTCGTTTTTTTTTTTGTTGAATCATACTCAATCAGACTTTAAAAGATAGTATTTCTATTATATTTGATAATGTATAAATATGGATTTTATTGAAAGAAAAAGTAAGACAAAATGTATGTAGATGGTAGTTAAAAACTAGCACATAAGGGTTTACTATTCCTAATATTTTTTTATGAGGATCGTATACCATTCGAAACATATGTATCACCTAATAAGAAAATTTACATTGTAAGGACTCCAAATGCCCATTCTGAATCCATTGGAGCTAATATGGAAAGGAATGGAATTCATTTGAAAAAATATTGATCAATGAATAATTGATCGATAAAACAATATCTTTATTAGGATCAAACATAGCGAGTTCTTGGTAACTTTTTCAATTTACGTCAGTGGAATCCTGACGAAGTATAATATCTGATATTAATGAAGGTTCTCCCGTATTTTCCACGTTGAATCTAATCTTCTCCTTAAATATTGAACCAACTGAATCCTCATGTCTTCCCAGCATAATTCATCACCATAATGCGGACTATATTAAAATTATTAATATGAAATTAATCCCTCAAATTCATTTGGAATAATTCTCAATTTTGCGGGGATAAATTAAGGTAGAAAACCTTTATTCGTTCTACAAACAGATATGTCAAATAAATTTTTCGGTTTTATTTGCAGCGAACCTTTCATTAATATCAATTCTGTGTATAGCATATATGATGGCAGTATACGAAATTAGGATCTTTTATTTATAACGACCTACAATCTTAAGGCGAAATGAGGTATTTTAAATATGAACAATTTAAAAATATATTACGTGGGTGTTATGGTTACCATAAAAGACTCTTGCCGCAAAAAAGTTTTTAGCGTGAGTTATAAAATGCTCAGCCACTTGGTCGTTAGCCATCAAGTTCGGGTCGAAACCCTTATACTTAACTTTATCTAGGCACTAAGTAGATATTAAGCTCCTAAAAAATATGAATTAAACTCCTCTTTTAGTGCACGTATCTCCTTGGCAAGCAAATTGCTCTTCAGCAAGTAAGCTTTACATATTCAGGTCGGCATACATAAATGATATATTTCGTCTGAACTATGAGCTGTCGTTGCTAAAATTTCCAAATTATTATATATTTAAATCTTACGATAAATAAGAAAACGCTTAAAATTATGGTCAATTAGATTTTTAAAAAAACATGCTGAGTTTATAAAAAAGCTTTCAGGCGTAATAGGTTGATATTGCTAAAATGCGACTGTACAAAAGGATCAAATGTTGATTTAGTGTGTGAGTTCCTGATCTCTTATTATAAGAGTTCGGGTTCCAATCAATATGATGGATTTAATTAAAATATCAGTTAATCGTCAATTTGATTTCACCACTCGCCCATTTATAATATCATCTGCTGTTATTAAAAATTACTATTTTAATATTCTTACCCTAATATAAATCACATAGAAATATTTTGTCCTTTAAAACATATTCTTTAGTTTCCAAGCTTCCAAACATTTTCAAACTTTAAGAAAAATAATAGCAAAAATGATTATAGTTGAATCACTCTTCAGACATTTGATGATGTATGATGCTTTTTTCATAAATTGGGTTTGCATAAAATTTTGTTTTCAGCTTGACGGCTATATTTTAAGGCTCAAGTTTGACAATTGTATTCACTCTCTTTCAAAAAAAAAATTGTCAATTTACATAGCTCCTTCGTGCATAAAAAAATTTTAATCTTCCAAATTTTCATGGAAAATTTGTCTAAAAAATCGAGCTTAAAGCTCTGGTATACGAAATTGAATCATGAAAACAAATAAGCAATTTCAATGCAGCGCAGTCGCGCATAGTTCTATACAAATGCTTCATTGGTTTATAAAAAAGTGGTTTCGCTGTTATTTGTTTGCAAAATTGAAAAAAAATATTTTTCATTCAAGTGGAATAGAGGCATGTTTTCAATTGTTAAGTTTTCCAATTAATTTAGAGTTCATAAATTGCATGATTTCATAATATGAACTTTATGCACTTAATTTGTGCTAGTAATATCGCAATGTGGAATTAAATTGAAATAATAAATTCGAACATCCACACACTCAAGTTATGGCTTTCGCAAAATCTTGGATAGTGCTGATAGATTGTAATGCGAAAACCAATTCACTCTCTGACAACAGAATGATCCGTCAGCTCTGTGTATACATTATGGGAAAAATCCAATTTTTCAATGCACTATAAGAGATGAACTATCGATCCCTGTATGGATTCACAAAGAAACAGTGTGTCGTTTGGGACAAAGGACTTTATTGTTTCTCTCGCAACCTTTCTGCAATTGTTTATATTTTATGCGCTTAATACAAGCATGTAAAGTTTAAATCAACATATTATTGTTGATGATCCAAAACACTAATAAGAAACTGGATAATCATCGATATTCCTAATAGGATAGGTAAAAGTTCTTGTTGAAAAAAATAGTGAAAACTATTCTATCATAAAATAATAAAAAACACAAGACAAATTAGTCTTTTTTGTTTCATATAAATCCCTCATTGTTCGATAAAAAATGATATTTATTTATCAAACTTATTACTAAAAAATAAATAATTCAAATTTAAATGTTTAAAAATCACATGTTTAAGGACCACATGGAATGTATCACAAATTTCAACAGCCTTTATGTGGTGTCCTGGATGGTTTTTGAACGAGGCCCCAATAAAGGGTCCTTTCTTGACGCTTCAAGCACTCCTATATTGGGGACCTTATCCATTAACGGTAAATTGGCTAATCTTTATATGTACCACATCACAGCCACTTCACAAAATCATATCAAAATCTAAATTCATCATTGATGATTCCCGGATAAAATTTGCTCTTGTGATAAATATTATAACAATGATATTTCAATGAATAATACATTTTGAAAACAATGAATGCGTTTGAAAATTACCTTATCAGGTGTTGTACTATTGAAATTATTCCAGGCAAAAAATAGAGGGTTGAAATATTTGCGTGTGCATAGATGCTAAAATCAACGAACAATCTAAATAAAATATGCTCGAATGGAAACAATATCTGCTTTGCACGCCATTGAGTACTTTATTATTTTTTTTGCTGCAAAATGGTACTATTTTTTAAGCAGATCTATTTATTTTTTACTATAATCGATTTATTTTTTAAGCTTGTATACAATCTACAAGACGTTAATCTTAGATAAGATTTATTTAATCTAAATTGCATTGATTTCAGCAAAAAAAATATCAATATGATTTATTAAATTTATTTATAAGGAGCGTTTGAGATAATCTTTTTTCTCTTAATTTTACAACATAAGCTCAAGACAAAGTACCTTTAATTTGAAAGTAAATTTCTGCATGGCAAAGAAAACAAGGTCCCTTAATTGATGATGTTTTCTCCTGGGTATAAACCGTCAGATTATCCATGGCGTAATCTCGGTTATATGAGTCAAATTACTTTAACGACTTAATCGTTTAGTCCTTAATTTGTATATCTTCAGCGATTCTTATTCTTCTTAAAGCACTCTTTATTTTGTATATTTTTTCTCCGACAGTCAATGAAGGTTGTTTCGAATCTTAATTGTATAAAATCGAGGCCGAAGATTTAATATGTTATTTTGTAAGAACATTATATGTTTATTTCATGAAATAATGTATGTTTTATTAAATTGTATAATAAGACATGACTATTAAATAACAAGGTTCCTCAACATCCCTCATATTCCATATAATCATTGCTTGTATCTTCAACACAGGATTTTAGTAATCACATTGAAGTAAATTTGGTAAAAGGGTATTCAAGCACTATGATATTTTTCTTTAAATATAATCTAATGAAAGCACCAAATTAATAGGTTCTTTATTTTGATAAATTAACTTAAAAAAATCTATAAACTCTTGATTTGATCACTTCTTGCAAAATATCTAGATCTTATTAACAATAAAATTAGTTCAATTGTAGGGAAAAAGCTTTGTAAAGTAGAGGGGAGGAATTTCAGATTGCCACTTTCAGGATTGAAGGAATGATTCATAAAATTTGCCAAGAAAATATTATTTTAATAAAGACTATTTTTTAGTTGTCCGATTCATTTGAACTCAATCTTATTATATAATAGCCACACCTCATATCCTGATAAGTATCCAACATAACCATTGGTGGTGTGCCGCGAAGCGACATGTATTTTATATATTGCATTATACATGGATTAAATCAATTAATTTGATACGCCTTGAAGATAAATGCCATCCAAAATAGAATAATGAATTTCACCATTGGTCTGATTAAATATTTAAAGAACCCATCAATTTCAATGAATGGAGAATATTCAAATTATTTATGTCAAGAGTCGCATTTCATTTTTAAAAAATGCATAAAAGCTTTCATTAATATTGAAGGACATTTTAAAAGCTTTTCGGCATAAAAGCTTCGATCTCACCCCTTGTAAACGCTCATTGAAAAATAAATCGTTTTTATCTCGAAATTTTCGAATCTAATTCTAAGTTTCATGCGTCTCGTGAATATACGTTTTTTTATTGGCGCAAAGAAAAAATAATATTAAAATAACATAGAATATTAAGATTTAATCTTATTGTGGATGGAAGAGAAAACATTTTTTCCGACAAAAATTGGCAAAGCGTTGAAAAAATAAAGGGCCTCTTTTAATCATTACTTATTCACCCAGAAGGGATTTTTCCAACACAAAAGGTTTTAATAGCTACGGTCATTCGGGTCTCGGAAAAAATCACCTGGGTTCTCGGAAGGCATGAAAATATAATAGTGTCCCAATGGCTTTTATTAATTGTTCGGTAGACAAAAAAGGTCGTATGTCCTTTTCATTAAATAAATACGTTTTAATTTGAATTTCCTTAATGCCCGTTTATTTTTCTTGAAATAATACGGCTTGAAATTTAAAGAAAATTATATTTATTCTTTTGAATGAATTTAATTTTCTTGAAACTCGCCCCTGAATTGAATTTAAATGACTTAACTCCTTTCTTATCGTCATTTTATTATTATACTAAGTTCAATTAAGTTTTAGATCGTACTAGATTTGCATTAAGCATAGGGATATATTAATATATATATAATTGGCATATTTCCAGTTGTGTCTTCAGCTAATAAATCAAGATAAGCCTTGTATATGGTAATAGCACTAAAATCCATTCCAATGACTCTTTAAATTATTATAAACGACCAATATGGACACAAAGCATTACAGCTATTGTTCATCAATAGTTTATCTATTCTAGCATGAAATTGAATATGAAGTCGGTTAAAATAAAGTTGTACATATTGGCACATGTCTTGACTTATAATTTTATATACGCCCTCTTATTTTAATGCAGTGGTTTTCAACCGATGCACAACGAGCTTATTGCAAGTTGGCAAGCACCGCGAAAAAATTGGTAAAAACAAAAAATCTACAAAATTGTGAAAACCGAAAAAGTCGTTGACGAAATTATGAAAGTCAACGAAAGAGTTAATGAACATCTATGTTGCAAATAACTTATCAAGTATACAACAGGACAAGTTGTTTTTGATTCTATTTCTTCATATTTAAAACAATTTAAAATATCATGGGAGTTATATGAAGGAATTTGTACAGATGGTGCTCCTTCAATGGTAGGCTCAATTAAAGGATTTGTTACCCTTGCAAAGACAAGAAACCCTAATATTATAACTACGCACTGTTTTTTTGCATAGAGAATCTTAGGTTTCAAAAACATTATCAGCAGCATTAAAACCTGTACTAGATTAAGTTGTAAATATTGTGAATTTCATAAAATCAAGACCTTTAAAATTACGCATGTTTAAAAATCTTTGCATTTCTATAGAAGCTAAGTATGAGTGTTTACTTTTTCACGCTGAAGTCAGGTGATTATCTAGGGGTAAAGTTTTATGTCGATTCATAGAACTTAAGAATGAATTGTAAATCTTTTTCGAAATGAAGATATGGACGATTTTGTAAAACGTCTTCAGAATAATGATTGGTGTGCTAATGTGGCATATTTAGCAGATATTTTTAATTACTTAAATAGACTTAACACAAACATTCAAGGAAAAAATTAAAAAATGTTGATATCCCTTTGCAAAATGACTGGATTTCGGAAAAAAATAACTCTTTTAATAAAATAAAAAAATTATATATATATGTTTCCTTCACTTAACGAAAACATTCCGTACTCTAAAAATTATTTTTTTCTGAAATGACCATGGAGGACATTTGGATTTCTGTCCAAGAGGACAATAACTAATATAAAAACTAAAAAGATTCGAATAGACGAAGAATTAAGTGTAGCTATATCAAATATTCGACCTAATATTTTTGATATCTGCATAAGTCAACAAGCTCAGATATCACATTAATTGATTTTTGATTACTATGTTAAGCAGGGACGTCATTTTGGGTGAACGAAGGGAAAAAAATATACCCCCCCCCCTATATTTGCCACCTAAAGAGAGCCATCAAATATTAATACTTTAACTTAAAAAGAAAATATGTAATCAAAATTATATCCACATATCTTTTTCGATTTCTTCGTTCTGGTGCACCGCCACTTTTTTCCATGATCAAGAGTACACCGTGACTTCAAAAAAGTTGAGAACCACTGTTTTATTGCATGTCGTGAGCGAATATATGATTTTATTTAATTGTACATTTTAAATAAATAAAAAGAAAATAAGGAGCCTAAAACATACTTGTACACTTTATGTCAGTTTTCTGGGATTTTGCTCCTGTATTGAATAAGCAATTAAGATGGGAAAGAACGTCCTTTGAAAATGACTTGAAACTTAGGTATATTTTATAAATTAGGTAGAGAAATTTAGGACATCCCTACATAAAAAAAAAGTTTGTCAAATCTATTAAAAAGATTATACAAAAAAAACAACCATAATATGAGAAATTTTAAGTTATTTCCTTTTAAGGACAGCTTTTCGATTTTAAATTATTATATAATATAATATTATATAAAATATAATCGGATAGTATCGAGATATGGTTGAGGAAACACATATCGTTTTGATATAAGAATTAAACTTTTGTAAATCTATTGTCTTGTCAACAAACGATGAAAAGCATTTGTGCCATTGTCAACGTATTTTATTCGACTGAAGAACGATAAAAAATTAAATACTAAAAAACCACATCCATGTGGAAGTGGAGTAGATGTAAAAAAATTAAAATGACTATTCAAACTTAGGGGATGTTTATAGAATGGAACGACTACATGAATTGTTTGATGAAATCTTATTGTCATTAGAAGAATCAGATCCTTATTAAACAATCGATAAATTGTCAACTAAACTTAAGTAAAATAATTAAATAAGGATTTGGGGTTTCGCATCAATTGTCGCTAATCGCACTATAACAGCAATGAAAAATCTGTCAATCTCTTTTGTCTATGTATGAAATTTACTTATATCTGACTCAAATTAATACTTTAAATTAAAATAGGATACATTGTAATAACTCTGTATAAAAAAAAATTTGGGTCAAGTATCTTTTTCACTCTTAAACTGTCATTAAGAAAAATGTCTTTTTCTGTTTATTGCTTGAATCTACTCAGATAATCATAGTATTAATATACTGCTACAATTAAAGCGAAATGAAAGCTTTGTATTTAAATAGATACAGAGTAAAAATAGTATTGGAAAAATTAATTACTTTACGGTCCCTTTATATATAATTCAAATTTTAGCGATGATTTGCTCTTTATAATTTTGGTTTTATCGAGTAATTAATCATATTATGAATAATTTAGACAAAAACGTGGTCGCACATATTTTATGGTCTTATACAGATAAAATATTAAAATTTGTCATCAGTCTTATAAAAAATACTAAAAATTCGAATTTTTTTAAGAAATATCTCAAGTTTGTTTTCTACCAATCCAATACGCTTAATCCCATGAAGACGACATTCATTTTGTTAAGCCTCCTTGATATTAAGTATTATTTCTGAATATCTGTGAATCCCAAAAGAAATCCACGGAGTATAAACATTATGCACGTTGAATAAACGACCAAGAACGGATTTTCGATGTTATCTTTTTCTCCTTCTTGCTGAGAATACTCAAGAGGGCGATATTAACGAACAAATACGACCTTCGTAAAACGCAATAATGGAGAAGAAAAAAACACACGGAAAACGAACAATAATATCGGTGGAAATAAAAATAATGTCGAGGATACGAGCAGAGATTATGTTTATATTTGAGACGGGCATTTGATCGCTCTAAGGCTTCGGTATCGGAAAGTTCACAACATTTTAGTTTGAATTGATTCCTGGGACGGTTCATTAGGTGCAGTCCTTCGTATTGTTATAGGGGAAACTTTGAAGTTTCCGACAGAATGTTGGTAAATAGTTAAAGTGGCACAAACTACAATGATGATATTAAACGACGGAAGCAGAAGAAGGAATTCCTAAACAGACCAACTGGAAGCAATCAACTTTTGCGTCCTGTGTAAAATTTGGAGAGGCAGACTGTCTAATTATGTTAATTGCGACTTGAACAATTTGTACCGGTATTGTGCTAACGTGACTTTCGAAGAATTAAGTTAGAGGGAATTTGGTGTCTTAACTACCAAGAAATAGTTTTCTCCGAAGGTGACAAATTAAGTCGAAATTACATTAATGACCATAATGGCATTGAAGCTTAATCTCGCTTTAAAAAATATCATCGTCAAAATGAAATCATTAGCAGTAACCGCAAAATGTTATTATTATAAAACACAATATAAACGAATTCTATGCTCGACTGCTATTGAAGATAACAACATTTACTTCCATCCATTAAATTTTATGTAGATGTAATTTATAAACATTTTTAAATACAAAATCGATTATTTTTACAACGATATAAACGTGTATCTTTACATATATTTTATGTCAATATAATAATAAAAAATATAATAACATTCAAACATCAACAACCCAATTCCAAATCTATCAAACAAAAATTTTGCTTAAAAATTACGATAAAGCGGATGTTAAAAATATACGTACCGTTAAATTGACGATGTGCAGATTATGTTAAATGTCTTTCAGTGTTTGAAATATGCTCAAAGGAAAGTAAACACCAGATTATCGCGGAAAAACGAGTGATGATACTCTGATGGCACGTGCTCTTCTGGTCACGCTACGAAGGCAACTAGATTTACGTTCGTAGACGTCTACGTACGGCATGCTTATTCTCGATACAGTGGTTGTAAACTCCTGGATTAACCACAAAGCATATTAAAATCGCTTTCTTTTTTATTCAATTTATTTGCTAATGTTTCAAAGTATTTATTTCATAGATATTGATAAAATATCAATGTAAAACATATATTATATTATTGGAAATATATTGAAAAATGAAAGCTTTATTAGTAAGAACATAATATTTTGGAAATTTAATATTTTATTTTAAAAAAATGTGCAAGAAATTTTCCGCGGTATTAATGAAACTATTACAATCAGCTCCTAGGAAAATTTGATTTTATGCATGGCTTTTTTCCATTTGTTGACTGAAATTATTAGTTAAAAAATGAAACTGTGTTTGTGTATTATATATTAAAATAGGCGCGCTACTGACCTAATGATTGCTTTATGCTAGGTGTAGACAAACACAGAAGCATCGAGGCGCATGCGCGTAGCGTTTCTATATTATATGCGACGCTCATGGAGACACTGCAAACGATTTTTCTCTTTTTTCCGACCAACTGCCGCTTGGAGTTTTAATTTTCATGACGGTTCACTGAAAAAAAATTTATACCGTAAAATATAAATTTTAAAAACACATTACATTAAGTATCAACGCCACTAATGCATTGTTTAGCTTGAAATAAATGGCGAAGTGTACATTTACCGTTTGCTTATTAACCCCTAAGGAGTACTTTCCCAGGGCCTGAGATCCCTCTCCACTTTTCAGAAAAAGCACTCTTGTACATTGAGCTCGGAGACAGACAAAGACGGAGAGCTTCCCTGCATACATCGCACGATTGTATAGATCGTTAGCCTAAATTTATCGACTAATAATGATTTCGATTTCAAGTGTGTTACTTGTTTACGCAAAGAAATTACCAAATATTTTGTGCTATCGACCGTGCTTATTTATTTAATTCTTCGTCTTTGTCCAATTATTATTTCTTTCTAAAACAGGAGCAAATGAATCGATTTTGTTGTGTATTGTTTATGTAAAGAAATGACGTGGTCTTGTATGTTATCAACAATGTCTATTTACAATTGACTCTGCTTCAAATGGAAGATTGTCTTACGCTGATAAAAAGTAATCAGTGTAAATTTTATCACACTGATTACTTTTTATTACTTTACCATCAATGTGACTGATAAAATTCCTCTCTACTGAGACACGGACTAAAACTCGCAAAATTCCCGATTTCCCGATAAATTATTTATTTCCGTCGCTGCAGATGAACACTTATATACTATAATACTTTGGTGTGATTTGTAATTATATTATGGAGGAGTATAAAAATTTTGAACCCCGTATCTATTATATTTCATGTCGATATTCCCATTATTAGAGTCGAGGTGTAGTAAATACATCACCGGTAGAGAAAGGTTAATATAACAATTTGAAATGGATATAACATATATGTACTGTATATATGTATACATAGATTAGACAGTTACTGCCCCTAGGCGTCGCCTAAGCTCGCCAATTAGTAGTTACGCCATTGTTTCCAAGCGTCCAGATTTCGGTGGGAATGTCTTGATGAGACATTTTTTCGAAGCGGAATTTGAAAATTTCCTGAGAGCTGGGAAAAAGTAGTAACCAGCGACAAACAATACTTTTAATAAACCAACTGAATTAATTTGCAGTCCCAATATAAATATAATATAATATTTTTTTTTTATAAAATATTAATATAATTGTGTGTCCTTGTCTATCTATCTATAACTCATTGCGAGGAATGTTAACGATATATTTAATAGTAGATTAATTTCAATTAAAATTTGGCAAATTATTTTAAAAACATGGATATTGAACCACTGATCCTTGTTTAGACATTCGCTGTTATTGTATGTTATATTGTTCATAATCTCCTCTAATTATCAAAATATGCTATATAATTCAAATCGTTGATAAACATTGTCAAAATCAACTGAAGACATAATTGTATTAAAATGAATTTATATTGTATTAAATTAATTCAAAATTAGCATCCGGATTGCTGTTGGCGCTGTTTTATGTTTGTTATACATCTCCTGCATAACACTGTTACATAATAATTTAATGCAACGTAAATGTTGACGATCCCTATATCTTATGTCCGTATTGTAACAATTGCGCACGCGTACTCAGTACTTACGTTCAACAGGCTACAATATCCGTAATTGTTACTTGATTATCTTTAAGCCATCGAAATCTTCAAATGGATGAAGGCTCTACAATAAAAAAGGACTCCGTTTTGGAGAGGAAATTCTTTTCGAAAATAACGATCCTTTATTATCGCGATTTTGACATTTAAGCCTCGACGAGGTGATGACTTGAGAGCACCACGTCCTTCCAAGTTTTGAAACAGGCGACGGTTTGAGGTATTTTCTACTATCACTTTCTGGTTGTGTAATATTTTTGTGGCTTAAAACCACAACACAAACTATAAATTGTTTATAAACAAATTTAAATATTAATAGTTGGTCTTTTGCGGCTCTAATAGAAGGCCATTGTTTACCACATTGACATGATTAATGTGCAAAAGCCACACTTCCTATCGTCTTAAACGAAAAATCATATTTATTATCTTGTTTAAATAAAAAAATCATTCCAGGGCTAAATATCATAAAACAATATTACAAATGGAATTATTGTTATATCGACATTTCTATTATCAAAATTAGTATCATTAAAGGTCATGTTGGAATAACCCAAGATATATGCTTGTAGTTTTAAAACCCTTCCCCAAATTTCTTGCCTTTCAAAAGTATCTTAAAAGGTTACCCAAATAAATCAAAAAAGTCCCAAAAAGGACAATATTTTTGACATAAGGCGACACATTTTTTATTATTGGCATGTCGTTTGTGGCTTTCGCGACTTCTGTACACGAAAAATGTAACATTCGCCAATGACAGGTGATAGTTTATGATCGTACTTTTTCTCCGTCTTGTTTCATTTTCTACTGAAAAAACCTACGTTAACATGAGAGATTTATAAATTTATTAACGCGAGAAAAACATTCCCTGCTGAAAAATATTCAATAAGGAGCTTAACATATAAAAATGTGTCAAAATATATTTGTGTATCAATATATCACCATTTCCAATATGATTCATATTATAATAACTATTCAAGAGCATTTATTATGGCTGATAAGAATTGGCGATATGGAATCGTTTAGGTTGTGACGCAATATGAATATAAAATAAACATTCAAATCTATTTTATTACTTATATTTGCAAATATAAGTTAAGTAAAGTAAATCAATATTTGTTCTTTGGGCGACAAAGAATTAAATACATCATTGCAAATTGTACATGCTTTTATTCGTCTAAGATATTTTTGTTAAAATAAATTCTAAGAAATTCACAGCAGCATTGTTAACATGTTAGGATTTGAGGTTGTAACCCTAAGAAATTTGAATAAACAATCATTTAATGTAAATCTTTTGAATCGAAGAATGGTTTAAACAATGAAAGTGAAGGGTTCAATGCTATTGAATACGTCAAGAAGCATTCAACAAAATAGGTACATGACAATACAATTGAGATCATCGAAGAGAATGACTCTAATAAGAATAAAATTGCTAGAAATACTAAATGCTCTTTGACTTGTTAACATGATTTCCATTCTTCTGCTTATCGTCTATCTACCAATCCAGCGCAAAGAGCAAATAAATAATAATCCATATTTGCTAGACTGAATAGAATTATAATTTGATTGAAAAACTAGAATACTTCATGTAAAACATTACGTTTTTATTAATATTACACATTAATAACAGACGAAATATTTTCCCAAAACTATTTTAATTAATATATTGACCCAAATTTTTGATATTTTAAAATACTATATATACAGGGAGCTTGAATATTTTTTTTAGGGGTAGGGGGTCTTTTGCTATGTTTCACATATAGGGTCTATGTCCTAAATATCAATATTGTCGAAATAGATTCTTTTTTGACATTTTGAAAAAATACCCAAAATTTCACCATTAAATCGTCACAACTTTTTAATCTGTGGTCGTAATAGCGGTTAATAACTAAGTTATTAACTATTAATAACTTAGTTTACATTTAAAAAGTTTTCTAGATTATACCCTTTCCAATGATACAATCATTCAATATGTTATACAAATCATTCAATAAGTTGTTAGATTTGAAGAGTTACCAGTTTGCCAGGGTCAGGGTTAAGAAAATATTTTTTCATGCTTAAGATGTTTTAATTAAATTTATTGACAAATTTTGTTGAAATTAGGGGCTATATGTGAAACGTAGCAAAAGTATCTCTATCCCTAATCTGCAAAAAAATGTCGGTCTATGAGCAAAATACCCTGTATATGTTGAAAGGATGACAGAATTTATTTTGAAAATATTATAAACGAAGACTAAAAATGGATGTTGTCTGATATTATAGGCAGCAAAAGCCAATGGTTATCTATTATAAATGACAAATAACAATATTGACCATAAAACTCAAACCAATTGGAAAAAAATAGCTTGTGGATAAAATTTACACATTGCCTATTATATTCAATATATCATTAAAAGAACTATTGATTTTCAAAATTTTAGATTCAAACTTATAAAATATATTTAAAAATACTTATTTTTTTATGAATTCATGCATATTATTCGAAATTAGTATGAAAATAAAATATAAAATGTGCATATATTATTTATGTATGATACATTGATAGATTTTTTAAGATAGACGCGAATCATGTACATTATATTTATATTAATACAGGGATTATCAACCTTTTTCGGCTGTAATCCAAAATTGGTTTTGCTGTTTTATGTAATGTATTCGCCTTAAATATTATTGTTACCCTATTTTTCACGATTCATGCTTGGCGTCGAAAGTATTAACAACATCCTTATTTTTAGACAGTTATTAAAACAAGACCAAAGATCGACATTTGCTGGCCTATTACTATGACCTGAACAGATCCTCACACTTTCACGATCTCTCATTGCTTTAAATTATTTTTTTGTATGATAACTGGAATATTTTCTCATCGGAAAAAAGTTGTTTAAGAGGACCCGGCTTAGGAATAAATGTTTTAATGTCGTTGCCATTTTAAGTTTTATTTTCATTGTTATGATATGTTTCCCACACCCTATTAAAAATCTAATAAATTTACTTTTAAACGATCATTTTGCGCTAGAAAGAATAAATTAAGATGTCGAAACTTGATCTGATGAACCTGTTCATAGAGTCAGCTCTGAAAGATTAGTAATATTAAAAAATCAAGTCAAATAGTCCTTAAAGATCGATGTAAATTTATATTTTCTAAAATGCCTTCAGATAAACTGATGATTTCCCTGTAAAAATCTTCCATTTTAGTATTTATTACAAGATAAGAAAATAAGGTTTCGGGTCACCACTTAGTTCAAATATTTCATTGTTGTTGTTTCTGCGCACCACAGCATTGATTTTATTGAATACTGTGTATTTCAAATGTATGTAAGAAGTCACAAAAAGGCCAAGGCCCAATCCGCAAGGATCGATATCATAGGTAATCCCAAGGGAGTGAATATTTCATGCATGAAACCTCTGTATGACAACAAACCCTTAAAAAACGCCCAATAAAGTTCGACGATTCAATGCGAAGCAAAATAATATCCGATTGAAAACATGCAAATGAGGATACTTTTTCTTTTTCCTCAAATATTATTCAAATCAAAGTCTTACGACCTTTCTAGGACCAAAAGTTTATCCGAACTTATGAATTTTCATAAGGTTATAATGCGGAAATTTTGCCGGTTGGACAGATTTCGACACAATATAAAATACAGAAATTATCAGACAATAAGCGATAAAGCCTGTTATATCACGTATTATTTTAACGATAACAGAACGAAATTTGCTTTTGTCCCCGAAAATGTTGAGATTACCTTCATTAAAGGTTTTATACGTTCTCATTAATTATGCAACGTGGATATAAAGGTCCGTTAGCCAAAACGATGAAATTCATTGTTTTTTTTTGTAAATTATTAATACAAGATGTACTAAATTTGCGATATTAATAATTTTAAACAGTCTGAGACATCTTCGTCGAAATTAATATTTGAACTTCAATCATACTAGTGAATGATCGCTCTATACAGATGGAATGCTTTATATTTTCCAATATTGGCATAGATTAAATATCTGCTTGGTTGTACTTAACCATGTATTCAACAAATGATGAAGTTTATATGATCTAAGTTAGGCATATCTACAGTTATAAAGGCTCTGTTCGTATGTTACTTCTGAGCTATTCTGTGAACATTTTGTGTAAGTTTAATGTATATTTATATATTATATATTTCTGTTTCAAAAATAAATTCACAAGCGCAAAGGCAAAGCTCTAATCTTCGCAACGATTTTCTCTACACCAAACGACTTGACAGCTTTTCAACGGGATTGATAGAAATAGGCCAATTATTCCGTCGCCCATTTCAATGGCCTGTCACTGTTGAACCATTTTTACGAGATGAAACCTAACGTTCAACTTTCCAAAGACAGCATACACATAATGACGCCATTAAGATGGAAAATCGAACTGAGTGCTAAATCGCAAAAGATGGCTAATTAAATTGACAATTGCAAGATCTCCGTGGATTTGGCGGTGAATAGGAAGAGTGACTGGATTTGCAAAATTAGTTAAAATAACATGTTAAATTAATTCACTCATAAATCCTCTCCCATTCAAATAATTCTAACTTAACTAAATGTATAAGTCAATTGAAAATCAACACATAAAACATCATTCTCCTAGAAATCACCTATGGAGATTACCCATGTATAATTACGGGTATAGCTCATTAAGATTTTTTATAAATAATTCCACAATAATGACTTGGATTAACAGTATTTTATAGCTGGTATTAGTATTTGATGCTAACCTCTGCATGTCGACCACAAAGTTGTCATCATTCTCAAAGAACATTATAAGTCGAAACTTGTTCCAATGTTTTCAAATGTTCTGTAAAAAAGAAAGTTTGAGAGTATTTATAATGTCTCATTATGGCTTTTGACTCACTAGTATTTTTACCAGATGAAAATATTTTAACTCGTGTTATTAAAACTAAATGTGCTGTTTGAAAATTATTAATTTAAACACCAACATCGATGGTTTATTAGTTTAGATAATTCATAAAGAAGCGGGTACTTTGCATCCAGTTATTTCATTTTTTGAGCGTTCTTAAGGATGCACATACAACAAAAAGGAAATAAATACATATAAACTGTTATTAACATAATTAATAATTTGAATCAGGCTTCTTTTTGTTATCAAAAAATGAAAAAAAAATAGTACAACTTTAATTTTTGCACATAAAACGTATTACAGTATTACAATTGTTAACATAATACGTATAAGTCATCATACACTCGATATTTAAAAACATTTGATATCCAAAGCTTGCTTTTATTTTTAAATTTATTATATTTGATTCTTCGTTGCGGTTTTCCGTAGCAGAAAATACATTTTAGCATTTATTTCGTTGTATCTTCAAATACAATTGTATTGGATCTTGATACGAATTATAGATACAAAGTTGTGAAATGTTTGGAATTGAGCCAATAACATTCGGAAAGATTTCACGATAAAGCACACGAGATTCAAATATTGTTTAAGCTACTATATCAAAGCAACAACAATAAGCATAAGAAGTTATAATTTTCGTAGTACAACATCGAAGATAAATGTGTCGAAGTCGTGACTTAATTTGTATTCAAACCGTGCAAGAGCATTCCAAAAATTTAGCCTAATGTAATACAACTAAATCCAGGGATTTCATTTCTTTTCATACTGAAACGGAAGTAATTTCGAGTAATGCTTCAGGAGGAAATTGAATTTCAATAATGTTACTCTATGCCGCTTTAAGTGAAAATTGCGCATAATAAAAAGACGCTTCCGTATCGATTAAAGTCGATTCAAGGGATGTAGAAATTTTCTTTTGTAAATAGAAAAATACGTTAAAAAAAAGGTTAAAGATCAAATTTTCTATCTGATCAAGCACTGGTTTCTCGGCACAAATACAGGATAGTGGAAAAAAATTACGCCTTGCCATACGCATTCCGTCTGCTCCATTCACCATGGATTCCACCAAAATCTTTCAAGAGACGCGCATTTTCCATTCCTACAAGTATAACATAATATAATAGAAAGCACGATGCCTTTTTACTTGGAAAGCAATGGTCCATAAAGTGAAGTTCTTCGATTCGACCATACGACTCCAATAAAGTTTCCAGTCAAGGTAGAGCCCTTTGTAAATGTCGCCAACTTTATACAAACGTATCCGAACCATAAATCTACTTGACGCCTGATTTAACACTCGCAAACAATCACAGTGTACATTTGATATTATAAAATATGTTGTATATGCACGCATTGGTATCATCAATGGCATTTAAATATCATTTTTGCTGTTTATAAATAAAAATAATTATAGAACTTTCTAGAAATTCGTTGAAGAACAGCAGAGACATTATTTATCTCAAAGGGTCAAAGAATATTATAGCTTTCGAGAATTTTTTTTTAAATACTAGACTAAAATTTGAAGACATCTGTGTTACACGAGATTAGAATGTAAATTTGAAGTAAATAGAAAATAACATCAACTTGGGGAAGATGTGTCCTTCCCACTAGTTCTCCAGTAGTCTCGCAGCTGTGATTTTTCTTTCTGATGGAAGTAAACATCGTATTTTAAAGAGCATTAAATTTTCATTATCACCTGACCATCTTCTTCTTGCTCAAATTTTAAATCCCGAAGTACCATTAAAGCATCGAGTGTTTCATCATTTAGTCTTAATAGATCGATTTGACAAATTTCAACTTCGAGAACAGGCTGGATTTAGAAAAAAAAAAAAAAAAAAAAGGGGGACGGGGGGGCCCACCCACACCCGAGCATGTACCCAAGGTCGAGTAAAAACGACCTTATGACAGCCCGCACATCTAACAACACTAATTTAGTGAAAAACTAATTTAACGTCCCCCTGGAGGAACCAACTTCTGCTCAATCTGGTGACCGAGCGCAATGCAAAGCGCGAAACCATAAAGGGGATATAATGAAAAAAAAATAATAATAATGATAAAATAAAATAAAATTAAAAATTAAAAAATGAAGGAAAAAAAAAAAAAAAAAAAAAAAAAAAAAAAAAAAAAAAAAAAAGGGGTCAGCCGCGCGGCTGCACGCTGTAAATGTAGACGAGCTTCTGAGCTTCCCATCTTATCTCAATGTGGGTGTGACTCTACTTTACTCGACGGTACTAGCCCCGACAGCCTCTGGAGCGGACCAGTGCTTGGCGTAGTAGCCGCCATCGACGCATTTCGCGCCAAAGCTTTCGCAAAATGTATTGAAGGCGCTGAGGGCGCCAGGACGGGTCACCAGATCTTTGTGTCCTACTGGCCCCTCACATGGCCCACGAACACGGCACAGAAGCGCCTCCCGCTCAGCCCCCATGCCTTCGCACGACCACAGAACATGTTCTGCGTCCATGCTCGGTGCAGTGCACGGGCAATCTGAGCGATCCGACAGCCCAAGTCCCATTAAGTGGGCACTAAAATGGCCGTGACCCGTTAGGAATTGTACCATCCAATGATTAGGCGCGATGCCCTTGTACTTAAGCCTCCTCTCGACGGAGTCGAAGAACCGGAACAAGTGGCGGCCACTTGTTGAATTGGACCACCTGTCCTGCCACGTTCTCGTAGCTGCGTCCTGAGCCCATTTCCTCAGCGACGTCTTATCAATAATCTCCGCTGCCTCCTCCGCTGTAAGGAATGAGTCGCCGACTTTCACTGCGTGGCCCTTCCGCCATCTGTACACTGCAGCCATTACCTGAAGTTTCAGGTCCATCGGGAGGACTCCCGCCAAGACCGGTAGGCTGTCCGTCGCCACCGTTCGATAAGCTTTCGTCAGCCGCAGCAGCGGCGAGCGCTGCGCCGAGTTGAGTCTCCGCGATGAGGTTAGCGTGGGGCCGGACTGACCTGGTCGCCCCAGTTTGTGAGCCCATGCACCAGCACCGTACGTCACGATGCTGACGTACAGGGCCTGATATGCTGTGCGCATGCTGCGCCCACTGAGGCCCCAATCGGCGCCTGCTAGTCGCGACATTCTCCCGAAGACGTTGAGGGCCTTTTTGAGGCCTCACTGACATGTTGCCCGAATCTGCAACCCCTCTCGATGGTGACTCCCAAGTAATTGACGGATTCCTTGAATGGAATCCGTGTTCCACCCATGTTGATTCTTGGAACCGAGTTCTTCTTGAGTCTGTCGCTTCTAGATCCCCCCTCGAGCACCAGTCCCACGGACTTACCCGGGGCAAAGGTCAGTTTGTTCAAGACGCTCCAGTCCCAGAGCGTCCGTACCGCCTCGTTTCCTCTTCTACCTGCCTCTCTTGCTGAGTTGGCAGCGACTGTTAAGGTGAGGTCGTCGGCGTAGGCAATTAGTTCGCATCCGCTCGGTAGTTGCAGCTCGAAGATGTCGTTTAGCAGAACGTTCCATAGCAGTGGTCCAAGAACGGAGCCCTGGGGGCAGCCTTTCGTTAGTTCTCTGTGAACCAGCTCCCCCCCCGCCTGCGCGATTATCTGTCTATCAGAGAAGTAGCTCCGTATAAGACCGATGATGTTAGGCTGCACGCCATCTCTTCGCAGCTTAAGTAGGACCATCGGCCACCACGCGTTATCAAAAGCTCCCTGAAAGTCAAGAAACAGGGCGAAAACGTATTTATTCTTCCCCCTGTTCTCTTCAACCGTTTCCAGAACTCTGCCGATAGCGTCCACTGTGGATCTGCCAGGTCTGAACCCGAACTGTCTTTCCGAGAGCGGATTAATGCCCTCGTAGACAAGGTTTAGCCGGTCTGCTATTATTCTTTCGAGTATCTTGCCGAGGATCGGCAGAAGTACAATGATTCTATAGGCCTTCGGGTCCCACGGTGGTTTATCTGATTTGGCTTTTGGAAGCGCAATGGCCAGCCCGATCTTCCAGCATTTGGGGAAGACCCCGCTTCTGAAGCACTCTTGAAAGGTGTGGCACAGGTCCAAGTCGATTTTTTCGTATGCTCTCCTGATGATTCTGCCATCCAATCTATCAGGTCCTGGGGTTTTCTTCGGATTGAGGTGTCGGACAATGTCCTCTATTTCCTCTGCGTCGGGGATGGCCGCCTCCGGGCCCTCGGGGGTGCTCTCGGACTCTCTTCTGATCAGCTTATGTATTGGAAGGTCCTCACTTGACACGTCGTGCGGGAGGAGCGCGTCCAGTAGAAATCGCATTGACTGCGGGAGGGTCGTCGCTGTAGTGCCGCTTCGAGGGTCACGAATGCCCGCGCACACTGACTTACGTCCCATTGCAACTGCCTTGTAGGCGGGGCCCCAAGGTCCAGTTTTGCTTTGGTCGTTGACAAACTCTCGCCATGATTTTAGTTTTGCCGCTCCTATGCTTTTTCGGTACTCGGACGCCAGCCGAGCTCTCTCCTTCCGCAGGTGCACCACCTCCAATGAGCCGTTCTTCCTGGCCTCTTGCCATTTGCGTCGAGCCCTTCGGAGGAGTGCTCTCTGGAGTGAAATTTCCGCACTCCACCAGGGAGGCTGCACCATTCTCGATTCAGCCGAACGTCCAAGTCCGGACTCAGCCGCCTCAATGAGGGCGGCGTTTAGCGTCTCCGCGGCGTGGTTGGCCCCATGATTCCTGCTGATTTCTAGACAGTCGATGGTTGCCATTTTAGCTGCAAGTGGCTCGTCGATTTCTTCTATGTCCTTTCTGGATCGGAACCGTCTGGGTAAAGCTGGGTTCGGGTCGTGGTCGCTCCTTGCAACACCGCGAGAAGTCAGCTTGAAAGTGATAAGATTGTGGTCGGAGCTGACAGCGTGCTCCACCACTCTCCATTCGGAGATGCTTCCGGCGATATCAGGACTTGCCAGTGTCGCATCTATGTGACTCTCTCCGCCAGATCCGGAGAACGTGGGAGGGCTGTGTGGGTCATTAATTACTACCAGGCCCTGCCCGGTGACGAACTCCTCCACAACCTTGATCCTCCTATTGTTGTATCCTCTTGCTGGGGGAGGGCCCCAAAGTGCGGACCTGGCGTTTGTGTCCGCGCCGATGATGATGTGCGGTTTGCGGCCCGTTTTTAACTCAGACATTGCCCGGTGCAGGCTGTCGATCATTTCATCTGGTTCGTCGGAATACTGAAAGTAGCTGGATATCACGTGTACGGAGAGGGCCCCGCGTCTGATTTCCGCGCAAACGTGACTTTTGCCAGATAGCTGCTCCAGCAGCATGGCCTCAATATTCCGGTTGAAGATTATAATAGCTGCGCCGGGCCGCGGGTCCGCCAGGATCGCCCTCGCACCCGTTCCGATTCCGGGGATGGTGCCTTTGAAGAAAGGAGGTTCCTGCACCAGTACAAGGTCCAGCTTTAGCTCCATCGCAACTTTGTTTAGCTCTGATACGACCGCTCTGGATCGGTGCAGATTCACCTGTCCGCAGCGGATCACGGAGCGGCGACCGCGATTGTGACCACCGGACGAGATTTTGGGGGAGACGTGGGGTGACTTATCCATAGTCAATTCGACTTAGATCACGCTTGACGTTCGCCTTGTAGACCGGACAATCCCATGAGCCCGTGACGTGCTCGTGGTCCTTTTTTTTCAGAGCTTTGCATGTCGCGCAAGTAGCCCTATCCGGGTCCCTGTTGCACTCTCTGTGCTCATGGCCGGATTCCCCGCAGGTTTTGCACACCGGCTCCTCGGCTCTGCAGGTGCTCCTCCGGTGCCCAAATTGATGGCAGCGATAGCATCTGGAATCTGGGATGAAGTCCCGGATTCTGCAGAGCGACCACTCCAAGTATACGCCCTGTCTGGCGACGAGCCCGTGCCTTGCCGCAGGTGGCACGCTCACGATCAATGTTCCCCTGTCGCGGCCCTCTGGATAGCGAAGGGAACGTATTGTTGATCCCTTCATGAAGCTTTCCCTCGTGAGACCGGGTGTGTCCTCCAGCGCCGCGTCGTAGAGCCCTCCAAGTATTTCCTCACCCTTCATCTTCGGTACGCCTGAGATAACGAGGCGCGGGTAGGGAGAAACAATTATCTCGGCCTTTAAGCCGGCCTCCGCGATTTTGGCACTTCCCGCCATTTTCACCGCTTCCTCCTTAGTCCGGGGGCAAACCACCATGCCGGCGCCTTTGGCTGGCCGCATCGTAACGACGCCGACTCCCTCTTTCGAGGGGACGTATGCCTTTTTCAGTTTGGCCAGTGACTGTTCTGACCTCTCACCCGGCAGATGCTCCTTTGGCCTCATGAGGACCGTAGGGGCAGGCTTCTTTAAGGCCCATTCGGATGGGACGCCCGCTGGAGGAAGAAATTTGGACCTAAGCGGTGGGAAGTCCTCAGCGCGAAGGATGGCGCCATTGTTTGGTCCATTTGTCAAGGCTGCTGACCAACCCCTGACTGCGCAGGCCATTTCTCGTTCGTGCTTCGATTTATCGAGCTCGCGCCTAAGCCTGGCAATTGTCGTTTGTTGTTTTGTAGCCACCGACTTACAGCTCTCTATAAATTGCCACACCCTGTGTGATTGTTCCTTGCTGACTCCAGACCCGGGATCAGCGATGGCTTCGGAGGCTATCCGGAAGAGCTCTTCGATTTTTGCGAGGTCAGTGTCCTCTTCCTCTTCTGCTGTATCTTCGGTGTCCACCCTGGTACTTTCGGCCCTCAATCCGTCCGCCCCGTGGCACTGGGACTCTTCACTTAGCGGCGGCCGATGAGACTCAGCCGCAACCGGCGGCATCGTCGCTATCAGTGGGGTCGGCGACGATGGAGGTGGAGCTGCCTCGTCCTCAGACAGCAGTATCGTCACCTGATCCGGTGACTTCGGCGGGGATTGCGGCCGCATGGGGGGTTGAGAATCTTGCGAAGCCAGTTTCGCTCTTACTCTTGATTTGGGTCCGGCTCCTCTCCTCTCCTTCTCTCCCTCTCCCTTCTTCCCTTTCACTTTGTCCTCCTCTTCCTTCTGCTGCGATGAGGCGTTCAGCAGGGCGCGGTTTGTTTTATTCGATCTGGTTGATACCGCCGGTGTGCCGCTTCCCTTCATAAAATCCGATGAGCAAACTTTCGGCCTTTTTCGGCTCGACGTTGGGGAAGCAGATGCGTTTGGGCTGCCCTTCCGGCCTTCCATCGCTTGCGTTGAGTTGACGTCGCGCAGAGGTTGGGTGTCCAAGCGGAATGAATCGAGAGAGGAAAAGTAAAATGGTTGCCAACGGATGCAAGTACGGAGGTGATGTTGCGAGTCTTGTTATTTGTCTAGTTGGAAGTTGGGAGTTGAAAGATCCAGTTAGAACATCAGCTGTTGTGTTGTTTGTAAACAATCCTCGTTGACGTTTCGAGCAGTAATGGCCAGTGACGAACAGCTGATCGGCTGCTCCGCCGCTTCCGGGAAGGCGTTCGGAACAAAGGATAAGGGATACCGAGCTTTCTCCCCGAGAGGCCTAACGGGACTCAAAACAATGCAGCCTGAGACAAAGCAAGATCTGCGCGGCGTTGCCGCCGCGGTGACAGCACGCGATCGCCGCGTGCTCACTGTTTCGATATGATTCCGATTTATGTGGAAAGTTTGATATAGAAATTTGGGTAACCTGCAGGACTCGCAGCCGTGTTGTGGCGTCTGTTACTACGTCCGCGCGACGCTGACGCGTCGATACTCACGACAGTTCGCGATGCTTCCACCGATTAATTCGATTTATAGTAACGCGACGTTCGCGCCGTTCGCCGGAGGCACCAACTCGAGCACCAGTTATAACAACTTATTCAGAAAATCACAAGGATGCTCGGAGAACGCAAAGAGCACAAGCGCGGGAAAGACGCACAAGTGCATCCGCACCCGACAAGAGCGGCCGCGCGACGTGGATTTAGAAAAGGCTTTAGTATCATCGAGCATATCCACATACTAAGACAAATCATCCAGAAAACCGAAAAATATAATCAGCCACTATCTTTCTTGGGCAGTTTTAGACTCACTACAATGCTGTAATATAAACTATCTCCCAAGTTTATCATAAACGCTTTGGAAGATGTGTTTAAACTGCTATCTTGGAAAAAGTGCCGACACAGTATTGACAACACACAAGTGGAGAAATTGTGACAAAGTATTAATAGCCGAATCGTCTGAAAAGCTTGCGTCTGAAAGACATGCTCCAAGACCTAAACGAAGTGTCAAGTAAAATTTGTCTGAAAATGAACATGGATAAAATCGAAGCCATGATAAATAGTCACAATTCTCAGACCTTCGGGGCGATATCCATTGGGGGAACACAAATTGAGGTTGAAAATGAATACACTTATCTGGGACAAGTAATACAACTAGGACAACAGAATTTCTCAACAGAAATTGACAGACGAATACCACTGGGATGGCAGCATTTAACCAACGCATCATCCCAGTGTTAACCCACGAAGACGTGGAATCTAATATCAGGCATTTTACACAGAATAAAGTTTTCCCAGCGTGCCATAGAGAGATCTATGCTCGGAGTGTCTTTATAATATACAATAGAATCAGAAACGAGGATATCCGAAGAAGAACTCGAGTAGTAGACGCTACTGAAAGAATTGACACACTTAAGTGGCAATGGGGGAGACAAATGTGTCGAAGAAACGACGGTCGATGGGGAAGAAAAGTGTTGGAGTGGAGACCCCTGTAAGACTGACGACATCGAAAGAATAGCAGGATGAAGCTGGATGCGGAAAGCGGAGGATCCAGAGGGATGAAGACTCGTGCGTTCAACGGTGGACGAACACAGATTGATGATGATGATGATGATTATGAATCTTTCCTCAGCGGTCAGACTGCATGACGAAAGAAGATTCCGCCACGACCAGGCGCACTGCTCATCAGATACCCATTGAAACCATCCTACTGTATTCAACCATCGACATCTTATTCCGCACTCTATGTAAGAGTCTATTGTGACAATAAAATCAAAAGTTTATCGTGGCTTTAAAAAAAAAAAAAAATTATCGGCTTTAAATCCTACATCTTAAAATAGACATCAAGGACCTCCAATTTACTATAAGTCGCAGTACAAAACACTTAAAAAACTAACAACACTTGCCTGAGTATCGACGCTGCATGACGTTCAGGATAGATCCTGGAGTACGGGACGCATTCTAGAACAACACTGCACTTTATTTATTAAGATATATCCCTCTGACGATTAAGCCAAACCGTATAACCTAAGAACCGAACACGCACTGACTGTCGCCTGGCTTAATTCGACGGCTCAACTGAGCGTACGAATATAAATGTATTAATACTAAATGTAAATTATTATGAAAAACTATTGAAAGAATGCATGAGATTCTCTCTGAGATGAGCTCTTTTTATATATATTTCTAAAAATATTTTTATCAAATTTGAAATTCATTAAAAAATAATATATTTATGCAACGAAAAGAATGGTGATTTTTTTTGAAAAATAATATTTTGGGAATATATCGCAGCAGCTTATTTAATCCCATGATTTTTAAAAAATAGTTTTTCTTATAAATATTAATAATTTATCATAAATGCGTTTCAATTTGTCCGTCCAGTTTAGGCGTCGAGTTTATGCTATGCAACAATATTCGGTGCAGAGCTATATTTTATTTTCACAGGTTAGGATGTGCATGTGCGTATGTTAAGTGATATTTTTTAATACACAGTGTTGTGCCGTTCCGGAATGTGATCCGTGTTCCAGACTGTATCCTGATCGTCATGCAGCTAAAATATTGATGCAAGTAGTCATAGTTTTTAAGTATATTGCAATACAATTATTAGGCTTATTATCGAAATGTTTAATGTTGAACAATTGCATTGAGATTTCAAGAACACAGATCGGAAATAATACTCATAGTGGATTGGAAAATCAAAATGTCTATTTTAAAATGTAGGATTTAGGTCCGATTTTTGTATCATTTTTTTAAAGTCACGACTAACATTCAAATGTATATGTAAAATACGATATTCGGAAGTGATTCATTTAGCATTTCATAGCTAAAAGCTTCATTAAGCATCAATTTTTCCTTAGATTAAAGAAAATACATCATATATCATTTTAAAAATATATCATCAGCTAAATAATTGGACTAAAATGTGTCAAATATTTAATTTCAGGTATGAAATCGTGTTTAATATAAAAGCAATCCGCAATTGTTTGATTACGAAATCGGCCAGCCTTGATCAATCAATAGTCTTAAGTTTATATGGACGTTGTGAAAAATTGTACAGTGTTGTTCAAAAGAACTGCTGGTGAGCCAAATTCCAAAGGTGTCCAGGACTTCAAAATTCATGCAGTAAGAGCTCTCAGGTATGGATAATAAGATTTACAAGATAAATTTGAGCTATCATTTAATTTGTCATCTAAAATATACACACAAAATATTTGGTCTAATGGATGTTTAAATTCTTTGTTTTAGGTAAGTCTTTCGAATAGCGCAATATCAATCCGAAATACCGAAGTCTTCAAATATACTCATACTTTGAGTTAAATACATAATGCGTAAAAATACGTAAAACCGAAACATAAATATTCTTCAGAATATTGTCGATTATTTTTTCTGATTTTACTGGATACATTTTCTTTTGTATGAGACGTATGATGTCTAGTAATATCGTCACTACTTCTTTCACTTGTACTCCCTGTGTCATTAATATTTTGGTCTGATTCACGATTTTGTTTGGTAATAAATGTATCCATTGTAACGTAGGCGAGAACTCTCAGCTGAATACCGGGGCCCAGTTACCCCTGTCGACCAGTCCCAGTTACCTCCGTTCATAGAGCTTCTGACGGCCAGCATGTTTATTTACTCCACTTTGAACAGACTGTGGCTGCGAGGCGTAGAATACCCAAAGTCTACGTTAAACGGTTAACATACGCGCAATTGATTTGGCTAATTCAAAATTAGATTAACTCTTTCGTTGACTTTCATAATTTCGCCAACGACTTTTTCGGTTTTCACTGTTTTGCAGAATTTTTCGTTTTTACCAATTTTTTCGCGGTGCACTTGTAATAAGCTCGCGGTGCACCAGTGCACCGCGGTGCACCGGTTGAGAAACACTGGATTAGACAGTTACTGCCTCTAGGCGTCGCATAAGCTTGCCAATTAGTAGTTACACCACTGTTTTCAAGCGTCCAGATTTTGGCGGGAATGTCTCGATTTAGTAGCCTTCATCGGGCTGGTGAGGTGTACGATTTCTGTCAGATAAAAATTTCAATCCCGATTTTTTCGGGACTACGTTTACTAGTTCCAGGATTCATGAGCACCTAAAACTGTCCGGGATAAGTATGAGTTAAAGGGCTAGGATCCAAAAGCATACGCACGGTCACTCTCGTCTCTCCACCTTACATATAAATTGATATACCTCCAACTTGAAATCTTCTAATCGAAAATCTTTCTTTTTTAATTTTTATTTAATCCAAATTTAAAGAAAACGATCTGTGTGAAAAACGAGGTAAGCTTGTTTATATTTGTTCATGGTATCCCAAATATTTTAGTCTTACGATGTGGATAATAGCAAAGTCGTAAATATGTCATCCCCGACGTAAGTATTTTTTGGGTATAAGTCTCAAAAAATATGAAAATCCTTCTTCTATGCCGATATTTAAATAAATCCTTGGTTTAAAATATTGTGTTTATGGAATAAAAAGCCTTGAAAAATTCTTCAAGATCATAAAATTCACCTTAATCTTAAAGATAGAATTCGTACGTATTCTACAGACTTAATATTATATTATATATTGTATTGATAAGATTTATATCGTTCATGTTTTCAAAAAGAGTCAACCAAATAAATCAAGTTTCTGGCCAGCCGAATCAATTAGTTCAGGGGGGTCCAACCTTTTTTGGCTTGGGAGCTACTTTTCAATTTAAAATTGTCTCGGGATCGACTTCTAATATGATTCTTATGGGAAATTTATTTAAGATTTTTTTTTTCTTTAGACATAAAAATGTTCATTTTAAATGCGAAATATTATTAGCTAAATATGTTCAAAATAATTAAAATTTAGTATAATTTGAATATATCATTTCATTATATATATACATATACAACATATATTTCAATTGTGAGGGAGAAAAATTGTGCTGTTTTTTGTTGATTTTATTTTTCATCGTCGGCTGTAAATATATTTGCAGCAATTGCAGCTTTGAATATAAAGTAGTAAGCTTACATAACATTCATTTTTATTATATAAGACAATCGCCGAAAAGGTTTTAATTATAACCCGGGAAATAATTTTAGCAGAATATTGCAATAGTTTCGAAATTTGAGGCTAAATATCAATATGTTATGAGGTTTTCAACTATAAATTTGCGGTCTTGTGGAAAATAAACCCATAGTGTGGGTATATGAAAATACCCATGTTAAATACCATTAATTTATCAACGAAATGTACAATGAATGATCAATATTTTGATATACACTAAACCATTTTTTATTATACAATGTATCTATTTTGATCAATGAACTTTTGTTATAAATAAGAATGATATATAATTTATAAATATTCAAAGTTAAAGCAGTTTACCGAAGTTGATATTTCTCATTCATTCGCATATTTTTTGTGACTTTTGGAAGCTCAAAACTAATTTTATTTAGACTAATTGCATAAAATAATTATTTATTTAGTTCAAAAATACATTTCAAAATACAAAATAGTTATTACAACCATAGAATAAAAAGTTATGATGGTTTAAAGGTGAAATTTTGGGTATTTTTTTCAAAATATTGAAAAAAATATATATTTAGATAACCCTAACATTTAGGACATAGGGACTATGTGTGAAACATAGCAAAAGCTCCCAAAAATCATACATCCTGTATATGTTACAGTCAATGATTTTTCGAAATATTGTTATAAATATGTATTAAGATGATTGAGATAGCTATGAATAACGAATTTGCAACAATAAAAACAAAATCGTATAAATATTACGATAAAATCGCAAATCACTCACCGATTTTACTATTTTCAATTCAAATAATTAAGTATAATTTATCAAATAACTTTGATATATTATACTTATTGAATAACGAAACAAATTTTTCATCCCTTATAAAATCTTATTGGAGTTTCCTTATCTCAAAATATAAATATAGCAGCTTGAGAAGAATAATACAGAATGCTTTTACCTGTTGCCATTCAAAATTCTTCCCATTGCAAGTCAAGCACTATTTTAATATTAAAAGAACAATATTTTCATAACAAGAAATGAAGTTATCCATTAGAGACATTTTTTTAAAATAATTAAAAAAAACATTCTACAGCAATATTAAAAAAAAAACAAATTGGAAAAAGATGAAATACACGAAGATAGATTTTTTGCAATATTTAAGCTGTTTGCAATATCAAAAAAATGTAATAAATTACCTAATCATATATTTTAAGTTTTCTGGTTTTTATTCAACCTTAAATTAGAAAGGGAATTTTGCCGCACTGTTACTGTGTGAATTGTGATATGAAATGGTAGATTTATTTTAATCGCAACAAGGCAAAAATATTTATATACTATAGGAAACAAATACAAAGCGTTATTAAATCCTTCTAAATAAAATATTTCGTGCCTAGTAAAACTTGAAGTTTTTAAAGAAAAATACACACTAGAGAGTCATATTTATTTTATAACATCTGTTGATATTCGGTAAGATCACCATACATTGTTTATAAAATAAACATTTTACGAGCATTCATTCTACTCCCTGACGTATTTAACAAGGAGAAAAATTTTCAAACTAATGTATATAATAACAAGTGAAAGGTTGTCAGATCTTATACAGCCTCTCAGGAATGCTTTTTATATTGCTCTTCGTCAACGAGAATTTATTTATATTTTTACCCGGGTTGAAGAACATCAAAGTATGCCTCATGTGTACATGAAATGTTTTCAGCATACATTTTAATGAATCGGAAATTTCCCATCCGTGTTTTAATACTTATTGCTTCTATTGTGATAATATTTGGTTTTATGGCCTGAAACTCTATCAATCTTGATTTAATAAAGATAATGGAAATAGGTATAAAATAATGGAATTAATTTTGTAAAAAGCAATATAATCAAGAATTCTATTAAATTGTTATAAAAGTTTCAAAAGGCTGAGAGCTCTTTTACGGTAGATTCGCTCAAAATGCGCCGTAAATCCCCGGCATTGTCCTCGTGCTTCCCTTTGTTTTACATTGTGACTATAAAAACATGAAGAAATAGACGCTGTAAATAAATGAAAAGAAAACACGAGAAAGAAAAATGGTACAGGTCACACTGTGGGCTCTTTGAGCCCATCTAAAGAACGTGGCACGAGCTTTCAGAAAGTTTCCATGGAATTCGTTATTAAGCTCTCAGAAAAAGCTCTGATGTCACAATGACATTCGTTAAGCAAAACAAAGTTATTTGCTTACCTTGTTGTTTTATAACAATCATGCATATGTGAAAAATCATATTTGCGCAGAAAAAAATATTGCATAAAGTTTACTGTTTTATCCATATAAAATGCAATTTAATTATGGAAGTTGATATTAATATATGACCAAAAGTAAGAACAAAGGTCCAAAACTACAAGTTTAGCATATGGAAGGTAAATGGAGATTCATCATATAAAAAATCCTTTCCATACAAAAGTCTTCCATGGAAATCACCTATGACAATTTTTTTTACAAACCTAAAATTTTATAATATATTTTTATAGATATGAGTAAGTGTTGTCGAAATTAGATGATCTAGGCCGTCAGTGGCTTTGACATCTTTTGGGTGTTAGCATTTCTCCATAAAGAATATTTATTATTTTAGGCACCCACTTTCTTGCCATGGGCACAAAAGGATCATAGAGTGCTCAATATGGACTTCATCGGTTTTGCACTTGGCCATATTCCATACCAAAAGCCCACAAGATTATATTGATTTCTCCAACAAACAAACAACAAAATAAAGTGCTTTTTCAAATCTTTGCATATAGATAACAATATACATTTCCGAAGTGAGTTATGCGCTCGCATTTACGAAATTCTATAAATACAAATTTTTGGTTAGATAGCTACTTATTTTGTCTATTCTAAATAAAATTGATGATGGCTAAATAAACCGTTCAGTGTAAATCGGACTGCTTAGAGACCTGCCATCAGCTTGGGATTATATATACTCTCCCATATTCCCAAAGGAACTTCACATTTTATCCACTTCACTTAATCTCACTGTAAATATCAATGTTGTATTGTTCGGGTACATAAATTGGCAACCTTTTGATAATCAGGTGATGTATTCATTTACGTTCTGGTGATGTCGAAAATTATGATAGAAGATTGACGTATTGGCACTGCACCAAATTTTGTTGCGATAATAGTTTAATAAGTCTACAGTAAAAATATTTAGATGATAAAATTCAAATAGAAGATGATGTTAAAGATTAAGTCTGAGTATCGTACTTTATCAAAGTTTTTAAATCCTTATAAATTATTGAAAATCCTATTGATCTCTTCTAGGGTAGCGGTTAAAAATAAGTGCTTTGATTTTTTATCGCATCTTTCCAGAATCAAATTTTAGGCGCTGAATCCACCAAATTCAATCAAGATGCTTCGGACTTTGATGTCGATTGTTAGCTTCGTGTAAATTCGTCATATTTTTTGGACAGGGCATATAACATGGATGACACCCTACAAAGTTCCTCGAGCACTCTTAAATTCTGAGTTGAATAGCACCATTAGAAGACTTCGTCCACGTTGGGATAAGTTAATAAGGATGTTGAACATCTGGGCCTGGAAAATTGGAGGAAGGCTTTCTCATAAAGCTGTGAAAGCTATATATATTTCAATTTATAGATGTCATCTTTTTGGATTGGATTCTTTATTATTGAATCCGTTTTTTAAAGTATTTTGGTCAAATGTCAATTTTTTTAATGAATCGGATATTTAAAAAAAAATCAAAATATATTATAATCATAGTTGTGTACCGATGAGCATCAAGCAGCATATATACATATAATTTAAAAGGCTAAATTTTAATCTCAACCAATTTTCATTCTAAATCCTCAGTTTCAGCGAGTTAATAAATTTCCAACTGAAATTAAAGATAAAAGTAAACTGTTGCGCATTAAATATCATACATTGTGGTTGAAATAACTATTCCCATGTGGGATATGCTATTTTATTTCTTGAGTTCCCTATTTTTCCGAATACGTGATTCATTTGGAAAATATACCATTTTTTATAAATATGTCCAATGTCTTTTGAAATATGTTACTATTTTTCGCTAAAATAATGTATTTGTCTTGCGAATCGCCTTAAATACGTTTTTGTTTGAATAATATAGTGTGACAACATCGATAGGTGCTCGATGAAGCCTCAATATCTAACTGTTTTTCTTTAAACCTATTTTCATACCGTCTCGGCTAAAAGGCATATTGTGTTACTCGAGTTTTATTTGTTTTGAGCCTAATTGCATTGTCCAAATGATGTGCTCCGTCTGATTTGTACTGGATTTGGTGGTTTTCGGGCGTAAATAAATAGCACTTGGTAAATGTTCGATAACTGATAATTTAATACATTTACTAATACATTCGTTCAATATGCAAGGAGATAATTAAAATAACAAATTATTTTTTACTTAATAATTATTTTATTTGTAAAAAGATGTACTTTACAAAACACCACTGTGATGTTGATCAGTGATTTTGATGGAAAATTGGGACATTATTTTGATAATACATAATAAAATGGAAAGAAATTTCTTTGATCGTAAACATAATAAACAAAAATAATAATAAATTAACAATAATTAAGTAAATACCGCTGAATTTATCGATTGCTTATTATTTCGTGCCTGTACCTTCATATTTGCACCCTTATGGAGCTTTTATAGTTTTGTAAAAAATAAATAACAAAAATGAACTCATGATATGATTTGTCTATTAAGTGGCGGTAAATGGCATTGCCGTTTGCATATTTTACTATGCAAATGTCAATGTTTATTTTATGTACAAATAAATATGGCAGTTTCCCTCGATGACATTCAATCCGATCCAAGCTGTTAACGGACTGTTTCAAATAACTTCAAAATGTTGCATCTTATTCAAATTTGAATCAACTTCTTTAAAATGCATCCAAAACGAAAGCATTTGGAGCGTTCATATTGGATGCTTTCGCAAAGTTGATTAAATTGTAAATAAATATGGAAGTCTATTAAAAGAGGGAGGCTTTTTTCTGTTTTGGTGTAAATGTTGTTATTTACGCCGCTGCTTCTCCTTCTTCTTCTTCTGCGGAGGCAGTCAACATCAAGATGAGCTTGTTGGTGTCAATGTTGCCTTTGTCGTCCATTTCCATTTGGTCGTAGGCTTCATCGACCTCGTCAGCGGAGAACTTGTCTCCCCAGGTCATGAGGGCGTGACGCAACCTCTCGCTGTCGATTTTGCCTTCCTCGTCGAATGACTTGAAAGCGTTGATGACAACATCGTCCTCATCAGATCCACCGGCCATTCTGGCGGCGAAGAGGGTCAACAGCTGGGTGAAGTTGATTGGTCCAGGAGCTTCATTGACCATCTCGTCGAGTTCCTTCTCGGAAGCCAAGCGACCGAGGGAGTCGAAGGTGGCGCGGAGGTCGTTCTTGCCAATGATACCATCCTTATCGTGGTCCATTAGCTGGAAGGCCTGCAAAGTAACAAAAATTAGATTTAAAATCCATCTTAACATAAAAATATGCATGAGATTCTTGCTCAGTAGAAATGAAACTTCTTAGATCCTAGGAAAAGATGATTTTACACATTGCTTTTTCTATTCACAGTAGCGTGTTTATGTTGTATGTAGATATGGAAACAATGCGAACGATTTCCGACCAATTGCCGCTTGAAGTCTCATTTTTCGTGACGTTAAAGTCAATTTGCTCTACTGCGCCTATAGAAGTTTTACTTCAAATTAGTAGATCCAAAATATTTTCTTACCTCTTTGAATTCAGCTACCTGCCTCTGAGAGAACATGGAGAAGACATTGGAGCCGGTGCGCTTGGCCTTGCGCGAGCCTCTTGAGGATTGACGTTGGGAGTCTCCGGAGGCTGGAGCTGCAGCTGGTGCAGGCGCTGGTTCGGGTGCGGCCTCAGCGGGCGCATCTTCTTTCGCCTTCTTCTTCTTGATCTTCTTATCCTTATCGGCCTACAAACAACAAATAACAAATTTAATCCGGAAATTCTACAAAACGAGAAATGCAAATTGCCATCAATTTCAGGCATATTACATACGTATAAAGACCATATATTGTGGTTTTGAAATCATTTTTAGTCAATCGTACCAAATGGCACCGCTTTCATCCATATTTCAAGTGGGCATTACCATTCCATTAAATTTAATTTATTACAGAGCTTTATATACGGCCCACATTATATTAAAATATCAACCCCTTACATAACTTCAGCTTAATATCATTTGAATTAATATTTCAATAATGGCATTTTTATTAGAATATATATTAAAGTAAAGTCGGATAATACTAAATAATTCATCCCCTCAACAATTGCCTTAAATATAGATTTCTTTCTTATAAATTATAAAGAATTTCTGATTGTTTTCCAGTAAATGAATACTGTTTACGAGCTTTGTAGGATTACACGAGCGTAATGAACACGCCCACAAAAATAATAATTCAAATAAAATGAATTATTCGATCCTGATAGCTATACAATCAAATCGGATCGATTGAAATGGTCTAAACTTGAGCAATTGATCCGTTGTTTACTTTAAAGATGCGAAATAATTCTGTTCTTGTTATAAACAAATTTATGGGAGCTTTCGGCGTGAAAATATCCTATAAAATATCAACACTCCACTGAAGATTAAGTTATTCAATATCGTGAAGTATCATCCGGAAAATGGAAAGCGTTACGCTCAAAGTATTCGAGAACGCTTTCAGTGTTTTATTTTAATTTTGCAAACATGTCGGGATGGAAATTATTTGCGATCTTCCAAGCTTATTAATAAGTTTGTAAGATTAAACCTTGAAGTCGGATGACGCTGTACGCGAATGGTGTATTCTTGGATTGGATACAATATGGCTACCGATGGATTCGTCCAACGAAAATAAATTCAATCATATAATCTGTATTTTATTTTAATGAAATGAATTCAAAGGGATTTGTTTAAATTTTCATTGATACTATGAAAGCTCTCCTTATTGAACAGAAGCTCTAAAGCTTCCTTCGCGATATATGAACTTAAATCACGTGCATAATTGTTCATGCATACTATGTTGAATAATTTTTCTTCCCGAAAATCATTCCCGTTATCTAATATTCCCGTAAGCTGATATCAGCTCGCCGCATTGTATTTCATTCCATTGGCCGAATTCTCTGGCAGATGTCCATATTTAGATTGGAGCGATTCGTTGGCACATATGACCATCATCATACCGAAATAACCGACGCCGTGCATAGCTTCGAAGCTCGTTCGGACATTGGATGCCAAGTACATTAAGGTTTATATTTAGATGCGCTAAAGCTTAGAATGAGCTTTGAAATTGAATCCCACTTCCTTCGGGCGCTTCGTCAGCGCGTTCATTAAACCGAAGTTTGAGTCTTCCTGTTTAGAGAGCTGCTCTATTACGTCAGCGGCGTTATATTTCAATTAAATGCCTGAATCTGAACGACCAAAAACCGAATGAAATCAAGTAATTATGATGATTTTGAGGATCAATTTCGATGCTTGTATTTAATTATAATTCAATTAAGCCCATGCGCGTACGTTTAATAAATGTATATCCCCCAAAGATATTTAAAAAGCACAGTGAAAGCTAAAAAGCATATAAGATATCATGCATTTTGATTGTAAAAACGATTGCTTGTTGTGATCTATGAAAGATTTATCAGTTTGGAATGATTTTGATATTGTTTTGTATTAAGGCTTTGATTTAAAGAAATATTCTATGGGATATTAAATCTTAATATTCGTTAATGATATCTCCAATATGCTTTTAATTTGAATGATTGTTGATGTGATTGTGTTCGTATGTAATAGAGAATCATGAAAATTATGATATTTTTAATTTATTCCTAATTTATGTTCGATGGTGCATAAGTTAGAATTTGCCAGCATTATGCCTTATAGAAGATCGCTTTTAATCGAAGACTTTAAGCCCGGAAATCACTCGTTATCCCGAAAGAATTTAATCAGAAAACTTTCACTCGAAGCATGCAATTCTTCTTCGTGCGTTTCAAACCATAATTCTTACGCAAAGTTGCTCTCGTATCGAATTCAAAAATATTTAACACTCACTTTCCAAAATGAAAACCGACTCGAAAACTAAGGCATATCTGAGGAAATCTTCGAATTCACTTGTCAAATCTTTAACACCGTTCACTCTGGTAGCACTTGTATGAGATGTTGGCACTTGGGCGTGTCTGCATGTGTAGACTTACCATTTTTTGTTAGTTTGAAGAAGAACTGTCTACCCTCGGAGTGCGGCTACCGACTGGCGTTAAGAAGATGCCCTCCCGGACCAAGTCGCTTCAGGAGGGGGTCCAGCCCCCGCCCGTGGCCCTGCAGCCACCTGAGCCCATATTTAGTAGGCGATATGAGCTAACCCGACTCTTCGTTCCTTCCATTCTACCCAGCCGCGATATAAATGGATTTTCACAGATTCCTTGAAACCATACCGATTGTTCCGAAGACGATCTCTTATCAAATGCCAACGTACTCGCTTGTCAATCCATTTCAAAACAATTTCAAAACTGTCGCTGCTCCCAGAGCAACGAGTTTATCTTCATTCGCTCATACATAAATTATATTCATAGCTATCTGATTTATAAACGTCAGGGTGGTGCTTAAATCACAGTATCATCAGTAATTAAAATTAATTAACTACGACTAAATTTTCGATTGGATCACTGATTGGGAACTTTCTCTCCTACACAGATTCCAAGCAAAGATTATTTCTGATAGAATATTAAATGATTTTCACCCAATGTAAAAACTTAAAAGTCTTGTTAAATCAAGTAAATTTTATAATAAATACGATCAAGACATTTTGAAAATCCTATTGGGCTTTGAAAGTAAAAAAATACATATTTATATGCTAATGATCAAACAGAGCTTCCAATGTGTAATATTTATTTAATTATAGTGTTTAAAAAAAACTAATTTTCATAAAAATATATTAGCATTACATCTAATGTAATTTTAAAGGTTGAATCTAAAAAAATAGAGATGGGCTTGAACCTATGTTCTTTTTCGTTTCAAATTAACGATTCACGAAGTGCTTAGGATGCTATGGCGAACTTTTGGAGGTTTTTTTATATTTGTCAAGCTGAGTGAATATGTCGAAAACCACTTTCGCAACTATTTGCGAACCTTTTCCGATCCCTCCCCTAATAACTGTTTAATCGTTACGTATATAAACAGAAGCTATCCCCATAGGGCATGATATTTTGAATTGATTAAGAATGTTACGGTTAAGATATGAATTATTCAAGAAAAAAAATGCGATTAATAGTATAAAATATATGTAAAATAATATATACCAGAATTGAAATATTAAATTTGCGGCTATAGACGCTTTAGGCCTGTGTAAAAAGATTCTCGATAGCGAACGTAGACGTTTATGGCAGTTTAATTCAAATTGTTTATTTTTAAATGAAGAATGAATCCCAGTAAAACTTATTTACGTAATTGCATGCGATTCATATTAAAATTGGACAAACACACATCAGGAGGAAAATTATGGGGAAAACGCTGCTAGATTATTTACAATGAAAGTTTGGTTTTTAAAGTGCAAAATGGCTATTAACATGAGATCTTGCATAACAGCTGAAAATTAATCAGTCAACGGCTTAATGAATGAACTAACAGCCATAAGAAAGATTCAGAAGGTTGATAATTGGGTTTTGTGTTGGCTTTCATAAAAATTGATGCACTAAATAAACATCCCTGGTCAATCGACAACATCCACGCCGTTTCATGATCAAAAGGAGCTTTTGTATGTTTGGTGTGGTAAAATATAGTGATTAGTCAATGAATTGAAATGGAAAACTTCACAAAATCAATAGTTCAAAAAATCAAAGTTTTAATACATAAAGATCTTTATGTATTAAAACCAAACTATATTCCGCATTTTCTTTTAATTTTTGGATGTTGTTTTGAGGGTTCAGAGTGTGAAAAAGTTTCAAGTATATTGAATGACATTGGTCTAAAAATAAAGGCTTATATAATTAACACACATTCAAGAGCAATTCTTGAACAAAATTATCATACGTACATAAATTATCAAGTTAAATCCACATCAAATTCTGATTTAAATTGTGAGTGTTTAAACAATCGCGAAAGAAATAAAATCCAGATGGATGACGATTGATTTAAATAATCAATATTTCTTAGTTTCTTCGGTATAGAAATATTCATCCTCTTATTCACAAATATCTTCTCATGGGTTGGATACCAACATAGCTATTTTTACACACGAGGCGGCTCACATGAAATGAGTTTTTGAACTATATTTAAACCATTCTTGCATTTTGAAACCGGGGGAATTCAACTATTTCCTCTCATGCATTTTTCTCAAATAATTTATAACACTATATCTTATGGACCATCGTCACATTTGTTTAGTTTCTGGAGTGAAAAAAAGAACAACATTAAATCAAAACGAAGGGGATTATTATACAATACATTATATAAATTAAATGATAAATATATATCATGAAAATGGAAAAATTATACTTTTCCCATGCAGCAATGAACGGACAAAATGTACAATATTTATGTCTCAAAAACAATATTTCTGGATATTGACAATGAAATTTCCATTATTAAAATGAACGATTGTATTTTATTCCTTTTTCCCGAATGATAATATTTTGCAATAAAATTTTCCATCGTAATATTATCAATTACAATAGAATCAATGTAAAAAAATCAAATAACTTCTCTACAATTTAATCATTTATGTATCCAGTATTTCTATATTATAGATTTATGATCTTTAATTATAACAGAATTTAAATAACAATTAATTTTAAGATAGCAAAATCAATTCATCAAATTATAGTTTTAAGCATAAAACATTCATCATCGAGATTCTATCAATGTTCACATCACAAATCATTGAAATAAGCAAGTTGAAAACTGTTTTTGCAGCCTTCGTGATGAGGCAGATATCCTATTATAGTTAATTAGTATCCATTAAATCATATAATTGTTCAGTAGATTACTAATAGGATATAAGATATACCTATATTAGATATCATCATTTTAGGAGTCTCAATCTTTGTTTGAAAAATAAACAAATCCCTCGTATATTATTACTATTGTCTTAATAAATATCTCCCTAAAACATGTTTATATTAATGACTTTTATCAATAAAAATGCCATAATTTTGTATTATCCTTTAATTGCATTGCATTTTGAAGGATTTAAAAAAAAATACATTGAGCCTTCCATATTCATATTCATGTGCTTGGATTACAAAGTCATGAATTGAAACTGGTATCAGATGAATTTTGATCGCTTGAGTATTGTTAATTAATTCAAAAAGACAGTGAATTCGCAATAAATCTATACAAACAAATGTTTCTTTGAACCAATAGGAATATTTTTAAAAGTTTACACAACAACAAAAATAGAACATTGTTCTGGTGCTAAGTTTAAAAGCGGTTTTGCTGGGTTGGTTGTTAAAGTATACACATGTCAAACGTATCAATTATATTATAAAAGCAAATCTTTTTTTAGTCAGCTGAGTATTTTAGCGGACAATCGGAAGGCCGTTTGTTTTTACAAAATCAATAACCATTAAGAACAGTTTATAAAAGCTCAATTTTATCCCTGTAATCATATTATAAAATAGCGGTATTAATCGGTCATTCCTTTTTAACTTGTACGATATTACTACGTCTTTTGGTGAAGGTTTAAATTATTTGCAATACCATTCAAATGCAAATATATTATCGATTCATAAACTATATTTAGCTGCAATACCAATCAAATGTTATGAAACTGTTTGCTCGGTCTGCATTTTCTTCACTGAAAGTATTTTTAACGTAGCTTCATTCTGTAATTTTGAATCATCGTTCCTAAATTGCATTTCAAATCGCGTTGTTTCCATAGATATTAAAATTCAATTTTATGCACAATAATATAATTTACCAAGTCCTTTTAGTTTTGATGGACGCATTTTCGAATTTAACGTTTTGGCACACTTACTGAAAAAAAAATTTTTTCAGCACTCAAATTTTGTTTATGTATGTCAATGTCAAAGCAGTTAAATATATCAATCTATTTTCCCCCGTAACTTTAAACAATATTTAGAACTTTCCGATGGAAGACCTTGGTAAACTATGCTATTGAATTACTCGAAAATATATCTATGTAAGTATAAAGAAATATAGCTTCTTTACACAAAGTGAAAAGCCGATGAAAAAAGGAAAATGATTGAAAATATAATTTAAAATAATGTAATACTTTTCATTTAAGAAATCCAAAATTTAGTACAACATAAAAGTTGATATAAAAATTTAATCCAATATTTTAATACACAAAGAAAAATAATATTATGTTAATTGCTATATACTAAAATAAATTATAAGTCCCAGCGATTAGATTTACTCAGCAGATTTAGGAAAACATAAATCAAAAATGTTATATATTGACACCAATTTAATAGTAAAGCAATCTTAATTGTGCCGAAATATGTCGCATCAAATCTACATAAGAATCCATTAATATTGCATTACCAATTTTAATAAAAAACTGAAAATTTCTGTGTTATTGAAATGATCTTATTATTTACCGATTTAAATATAAACATAATGAAGATGGTTAAAATATTTTTTAACACCTTCAAACTTTGATTTTAAATCGAAATAAATCCAGCAAACATTTAAGAGAATATTATTTTCAAATAGTTCTTTTCAATATGCATAAATTGTGATGTATAGGATGTGTTTTCATTCCAAATTTTACATTCAAACAAATAGTATTCCATTTTCTCCTCAAGACTGGACTAAATTATTTATAGCAGAAAGAGAGTTATCTGATCAGTTAGTATTGTGTTAAAATTTCACACATTTCGACCTCAATCTAAAAATACTACATTAGTCACTAGCCCAGATGTGCGCACACAAGTCTCTCCCACCTAAACAAAATACAATTCAGTGTTTATATCTGTACTTTCAATCCCCAACAAAAGTTGTCGCTTTAGATAACACTGCACTAGTCTATCTCAAGACTGATGATAAATATTTTCATTTAATTCAAAAATATTTTTAGCGTTGTGTATAAAAAATATTTAACTTAAAGCACATAACTCCGATTTGTTGGTAAATGCACATTAACATAATCTAAAGATTCTTTCGGGGCCTAAATCTGATAGTTGGGGTTAAAGAGCGTAGAATGTACTACAACAGATATGGATATCAAGAATGCGACTTGTGGCAGATCTTTTGTCAGCTGTTATTCGTATTACATCGATAAGCTTGATCGACTACTCTGTGATTTACCAAGCTAACAAAAATAAAGATAGATGACAATCACAATATAATAAGAGCACCCTGCGAACAGACAAAGGTAGAAAAGCAGATTTCGAAAGTAGTGTTAGCGTTAACATTTGGATGTCTTAACCAATTATAACTCCTTTTTTCCTACCAACTATGGTCACTACGTGTGGCCATTTTTTTCTCAGGCTCCTTTCATGAACTTCAAATAGGATTTTCGTATTTTTTAAATGTAAGAATCAAGTGAATACTCTAAAAATACTGTCTTAATGTCTGAACATTTATTTGTCATCTGGAATATGAAAAAAAATGGTTCAGAGGAAGTAACTCGGCCGTTTGGGTTGGGTGCAGGTAAAGAGCATAAAACAACAGTCTGTGTCGAGTTGTAGTGCAGTGGATATCTTGAAAATTATTTGTGTCCAGTAATTCTATATTATTTTGATAGTGCGTATATTTTTACATTTTATCCGTTTTACGTTCTACACCTTTTTAATAATCTAAAATAGGCAAACCGAGACATAAAAGACTAGGTTTTACAGCAATCTAACCCTTGCTGCAGAATTCTTGAAAAGGAAACGTTTTCTCGCTGGCACGATAATGACCAACAGAAAGGATTTACCTGATCATATAAAAAAACCAAGATTAGCTGTGGGATGAAATAGCATACAGAAAACAAGATACTTTAGTATTAACCTGGCAAGACAAAATAATAGTCACAATGCTCAATACAAAGCATACGTCAACTTCATAATCAATGAGAAGAATAGAAAAAGATTGTCCCATACCGATCTAATTAAGATGAACTAATAAACAAGCCAGTAGTAATATTGCTTCAAAAAATATAATACTTTACATGATTACAAAAATTAATAAAGCAAATAAAATGCTTAATATATTTAATTAACATCCTGCATAGCAAAATACTATTTTTTTTATTCATAAATCCTCATTTTTTCCATACAATTTTTTTTTTAAGAAATACACAAAAAAATGGCTTGGAGTTGTTAAGAACTTTTATGAAGAAAACTTGGAACTTAAAGGGTTAATAAAGTAAAACTTTGAGAAAAATTATATAATATCAATTCACTTTTCAAGAGGACTGTGAGAGATCTCATTACACTTACCTCAAAACAGGCAGTTATTTATAGGAATGACCTTAGTAAATGCATGTTGTGTAGCAAAAAACAAATAAAAATGAAAAAAAACAAAGCAATAAAGGTAACTCACCATTTAGAAGTTTATACAAATCAAAAGAAGGAATTCCATTCTATGCTACCAGAAGAAACAAATTCTTAAACGCTTGAAAGTGAAAATAATGCAAAAAAAGTGTATCCAAAAGATTATTTTATCGTATATTTGAAATTTATAAAAAAAGAAGCTTTATAGAATCAATTTTATTTTAAAACAAACCAAATTTATAACAAAATAACAATAAAAAGATCAATCGTGTATTACAAAGTAAAAGTATAAAGAAACTTAACAAAAAAGACTTATGAAAACGATTTATATTTTCTTTTCTGTTGATTATTCTCTCTACATATACATTGAATAAGTTTTATCATCAAAATCAACGCTATCACATTTCATTATTAAGTATTACACATAGACATCAGGAAGCTCTGAACGCATGTGCATGTGCATGTGCAAAAATGAGTTGAACTTGTAGTATTTTATAAGGAACGATTCTTTCACAAAATATTATAACACAAAGTATTTCTCAACCGTTCCCAAAATATAATATCAAAAAGCGTCCAGGGTGATAAAAATTAAAATGTGTACACATGCACAGTCAGCATTTATATCTTAACACATCTCCATTGGGTAGAGTATTTTTACCGTTTACGCAGACTGGTCGTTGTTACCTTTTGCGTTGACTCCACTTTGACGGTATAAATTATATCTGGTATTTATACTTTTTCCGCCGTCAAAGTGGAGTCAACGCAAATGGTAACAATGACCAGTCTGCATAAACGGTAAAAATACCTTTCCCGATGGAGATGTGTTAAGAATTACTCATACTTTCTTTTTACAATTATAATTTTCCCTTCAAAATTACATGATACATTTCCTCTATTCATATCTAATATTGTCATACACGTCCTAGGGAATGAAACCACCAGCTTTTAACTAACGACTACCAAATATATTAGAGCCGACTCGTACATTCGTAGCACCCAATTCAATCTTAAAAAACAAAATAAAAATCCATAAAAAATATAATTTACATATAAATAAGAATATATTTTGTAACTTACAGCATGTTCAAAATCGCTCGACATTCCCATGGAGAGTTCTAAATCTGCCAAATCTAAATTTAACTGTTCACATATTGTCTCCCTACATTTGGCCAAACATACAAAATCAGGATTTGGACCATTGCTACTATCATAACCATATTGTCCAATTGTCATTAGGCCTTTTAGAGACAAATTGGGACAGTTTTCTTTGACGTATTTCACTAGCTCTAAAGCTTCATTTGGCTGCACTCCATTCTTAGCTAAAAATAAATACAAATCACGATAAATACACACAAAATTATATACTTTTTATAAATGTAATCAATTTTTTACCGTCTTCTCCGCTGGTGTTTACTTGAACCATAACATCAAGATTTTTACCATCATTTGAGTATTGAGGCCATTGTTTATTCACAGCGTCGGCAAGCTTCTTTGAATGAATCGTTTCAATCATGCTCAATCCAGGAGATTCGAGAACTTTTTTCACCTTATTGGATTGTAAATGTCCAATAAAATGCCATTTAATATCCTTACATTTCTTTATTATATCTTCACTTGTGGCCTTTTCGTTTAATTCGTTTACATAATTTTCACCAAAATGCCTTTGACCGGCTTCATATGCTTCAATTATTGCTGGAGTAGGTTTCGTCTTGGATACACATATTAACCGAGGCTCTATTTGGGGCAACGCCTGAGATACAAATAAATAGAATATTAATCAATCAACGGAATCTATGTCATTTAAGTGTATCAAAAATAAACGTTGATATTAAACAAATTCTTGTAAAATGTAACAAAAATAGTTGTTGTGGTAAAGTCTTTATAAAATTACGTTCATACACTTGAAAATATTAAAATTCCAAAAATCATAACCTAAAAATAGTTTCAATCTATCTCTAGTTACAAGATATTCAATAATAAATATTGATATGGAGGGATGAAAAAATACTTACTTTGCTTCTTCTTATTGTAGCGCTTTTTACTTGGGCTAAAACTATTTTAAGTGCTCCCATAATACTTCCCTCTTTCATATCAGTTATGTTCATCTCTGCCATATTCAATGACATTTGTTGTTGCTTGTTTCAATTTTTATGCCACTAAGCACACTTTATTAAATTAGATTTAAGTTCTTGTAATTATAAAATTAAAATATGGAAATGTACGTATATCATAAATAAATCCATAGGATATGTATATGACAGCTGTCAAATCAATAAAAGAGGACCATTCAGGATCAAATAGATTAAAAATCGCAGCTAGGATAATATTTAAAAATATTGTAAATAATAAATACAATTAATAAGATTATTTTGTTGACAAAAATATAATCTATCTCGTTAATGTTTAATCATATTTAATTATGAATAAATTTTGGTTTCCTCTTTTTTTAAATTATTTTTAAGTTCAAAATTCACAATTATTTATATTATATACGTTCATACAAGGAAAAATAAAATTGCATGATAATATATATTCTTACTGCAAAATATTTATTAGGTTTGATGAAAATTAATTTTTAAATGAATAAAAAAAAAGTAATTAAATGTTTAAATTAGACAGTATAACAAAAAATTTTTGGCATTAGATTTGTTGCTTGATTTTATATATTTATTTGTGAAAGTATTATTAAAATAATATAAAACAATCGCTCACAAAAAAAATTCCAGACGATTATTAAAATTATCTAAATATTATTAAAATATAAAATATGAAATCTATTTAAGATTGTTCTTATGAATATATTAATTTATGAATTTATTTAGCTTTATCCAATTCATTTGGGTGGCATAAGACGAAAAAATATCAGACGTTTATGATCATTATTTGGAGTGTTATTGTTAATGTCAAAACATTAAAAAAAAACCTTCTGTATCGTAGGACGGCTTTTGGATGATATTATTTAACACAACAATGTAATTGGAAAGCCCCACGATGACTATATTAGAGAAAATAGAAAAAGCTCTTGAATTTCTAAGAAGCCCCGACAATGCCTCCAAGTATGTTGTTTTATTGAAATACTAATACAGTAAACGTCAGTACAGGAAAATGAAATTGCCAACACCACTTGCATTTTTTCCACATTTAAAAATAATTCTGAACACTTTATGTATCTGATATTTTAAAATATTGCATTTTTACTTAATAATTGAATTATTTTATTTTTCAAATATTCAAATTTATTGTGTATTTATAACGAAGTATGTTTGTTTATAAATATACTAATAACTGTTAAAGGGTGCTACTTATAAAAAATGCTTTAAAATTCAATGAATAATGTATATAGTATTTGATTTATGCTTAACTCGTCCTTCCCAAATAGAACAAATGATCTACAAAGTTATTCAGGAGCACTGGGACAATGTATGGGTATATTGGGAGGTCATTTCTCAATGATCCAACCATTCTCTACATTACTGCAACAGTCGATCCCTATTTTGTTGTCATTATGCAGCCATAATAATGTAAGCTTTTTTATCATATGGAATTTGAATTACAATTTTTAAAATGTATTTTTTAATCATATTTTAACGTTTTTGAAAGGCTGAAGTTAGACTAGTTGCTGATGAAGCTTTAAATCGCATAGTTATCAGCTCAATACCATTCCATTCATCGAAATTACATCTACATTTTCATAACAGTATAACATCTGATAAACATCCGAGGTAAGTCCTTATATTTTTTATATTGCAAGTGGATTACACAAATTTTAAATTTGTTTATTCTTTTAGATGGTTACGTGCAGCTTTGTCTCGTGTATATTTAGGCCAAAGTTGGTTACGCGCTGGCACAGGACGAGGCAGAATTTTTGCTCAGAGCACTTTAATCAGGTTAAAAGACATAGTGGAACGTGTTAAAGATCCTATACTTATAGCTGAAAAAGGAGATACACTATTAATGGAGAGCTTAGAAACAAATTTACCAAGAATAATGAAAGCATTATCACAGTTTGCCACCAGGGATGAAATGTTTGGTATGGATTTGTATTCATCATTAAATCTAATTTTAAATCATATTAGTTAAAACGAAAAGAAATGTCATTTTTTTTATTTGGAGAAAAATTTTTTTTTAATAAAAGCTGTACAATATTACTCAATTAAATAATTTCCATTATTATTTATAATCGCCCTCCACAGATTAGGTAGCTTTTTAATGCCTCTTTCGTGAAATTCAGCTGGTTTTCCATTAAAGTATGAATCTAAATGATTTTTCACTTGTTCCACAGAAGTGATTTTTTTATCGCGAAGCGAATGTTCTAATGACTTGAAAAGATGATAGTCTGAAGGTGCAATATCAGGAGAATATGGTGGATGTTGCAGCACTTCCAAATCCAGCTCAGTTGTTTTGTTTTGCGTAATCCTTGCTGTGTGTGGTCTTGCATTATCATGCTGTGATATTTTTCTTTGGTTGTTAACTAAAACTGATCACTTTTTGAGCATTTCCGCTTTTAATCTATGTAATTGTGCACAGTATAGTTCTGCTGTGACAGTTTGGTCAGGTTTTAATAATTCGTAGTGAATTATGCCAAAAAAATCCCACCAAACACAAAGGAGCACCTTTTTTAAGGATAATGATGGTCGAGGGGTAGAAACAGGTACTTTATTTGAAGAAAGTCACTGTTTTTTACCTTCTCGGACTGTTGTAGTGGACCCACTTCTCATTTCCAGTAACGATCCTTTTTAAAAATGGATCGGTTTCATACCTAGACAATAGCGATGAACAAATGGTTATCCGTTGTTCCAAGGCCATTGATGACAGCTCGTGTAGTACCCATATACCCTGTCTATGTGTTTTCCTGATTCTTTTCAAATGGTCTTTTACTGTCGACCAGGGACAGCCGATGTCTAGCGATAATTCCTTTATTGTTTTTCATGGATCAGATTCTACCAGAGAATTTAATGCATCATCATCGATTTTTAGAGGTTGTCCTGATTTTGGTTTATTTTTCAAATCTCTGTCGCCACTTTTGAATTTTTTGAACCATCTATGGCATTTTCGGTTATTCAATATGTCGCCATATGTATCACAGACGCTCTGGGTAGCTTATTTTGCTTTTAATTCTTTGTTGAATAAAAACAGTAAACGAGATCGCAAATGTGTCTCATCAATTTTTGGTTTGGACATTTTCAATATGTTTAAAAAATACAAAAATATTTGAAAAAGTAAGACAAACAATAGAGCTTCAAAATGACACCAACCTTGATGCATTCACTTGACAGCATCCGGAGGCAAACTGACGGCAAAGCACGCAACCAAAAAAATTGACATCTTTTCGCTTTGCCTATTATTTGTATAGAAATTTCTAATTTGATTCTTATTTTATAGGTTTGCTCTCCACTTTATTAACTTTAGTAGATTCACCAACAGCTCCAATCAGAAGAAATACTGCCAATTGTATTGCAGATTTATGTCAATATTATCAGAAAAAATTTATACCACATGTTGTGAATGCGGCATTAGGTATTATTTTATATTTTGTTCATAAACAGCCTATTATATTAACTAACATTTTTAATAACCATTTGAACCTCACAAAGGAATACTTCAAGAAAAATCTGCTTCACAAAATGCAATCTTAGGATGGTTTGGCACCCTGCGTATGTTATTCTATGTTAATCCAATTAAGACTTTAGATAATGATGTATTACCCATTATAAAATATATGCAGGTAAATTATATTGTTTTTATATGTAAATAATGTCGTTTGTGAGAAATGCGGGAGGTTGCTTTCAACATGTTTTTTTATTTACTTCATAATCTTTTTTGCATGCACTTTGAAATATTATCCTAATAAAATAATATGCCTGTTTAAATAATGTTAACTTTCTAAGGATATAAAACTATTATATTTATATTTACAGATATATCAAATATGTTTACACTTTATCGACGTAACAAAAACTGATCATAACATATTGAATGCAACTATGGATTGTCTGAACGTATTACTCAGTGAAAGCAGTCCGGCTTTAAGATCTGAATTATTAAATCCCAAGGGTCCAGTCTGTCTTATTAATACCAAAGAAAAATATATAAAGAGTCATCAAAGATCTCTGAGTAAAATATGATTTATTTAGTTGATTTAAAAATGTAATTTATTATTGATAGCGTTTTGTTAATATTTTTTAATTCTTTAAGGTTCAGTTAGTATGGTTCATTCTATATTATCAACTGCATCCTCAACTGCTAATTTATCCGATGATATGTTGATCAGTGAACAGAGTGATTCCTTAGTTTATCAAGGTACCATTTTAGGAAGTATATCCCAAATCCAAACACCTCATCGAAGTATGGAAGATTTAAGTATGAGGGTAATTGAGAGTTTTAATTATTTTTATAGTGAAATTTATGGCTTTTTCTTCAACACGTTAATGATAATTTTATATATATTTTTTTACAGGGTATAAATACACCAGATTCTCCTTGTGAATCAATGATTAGTGAATTAAATTCTGATATTATGACTACAGAACAATTTTCAATTTATGTGAAAGAAAAACTTTCTGAAAAATCTAAGGAGCAAGAAACAGATGAAAATGAAACACTTCAAGCTATACAAGACGATGATATAAACATCCAGTTAAATAAAGAAACTAATGAAAAGGTTTGAATTTATACGAATCATGCATTCTTGAAAAATACAGAATTTTTAATATTTTACTATGTATTTTTAGATTGATATTGGCTCATTTAATGATGCAGACGTATCGTTAAAGTATTGCGCTCGGTTATTAGTCAGCCGTTTTTTGCTTTCAGGATTTGCTGGTATTGTATTTGAACATTTGATATTTATATATTATAAATTATAATCTAATGTGCTTTAATTTTAATATAGATAAAACTATATCTGATCGAATGGTGAGGGTTTCTGTAAAAGCGTCTGCACTTACTTGTTTAATATCTGTAATAGATATTTATCCTGAAATAATGATGCTTTATCTAAGCATTCAAAATGATGTGACACATCATAATATATCAGGTAGCTGATATTTTCTATTGTAAACATAAATTGTTATGAAGCAAATTTTTTTATCAATTACATATTATCTGTTTTTAAATTTATAGGCAATTCAGAAGTGAGCACAACTTCAAATATTGAACAGTTGAACGATTTTGTGCTTGAAAGGAATATTTGCTATCAAGAATCACTAACAGATTCTTTTGGGCAAGAACTCTTAAGTAAAAGTATTGATTTATCAAGTCAAGCTAGTGGAAGTGGTAGTCATAAATCAGGTATAAGTCATAAGCTTTCATCAATAGCTCAAAAAAAGGATAAATGTAAAACAACGGCTAATGATAGTATGGAAAATAGTTTAGCTGGCTTACCAAGTAATATGCTGGATAGCAAACAACAAAGCATTGCAAGCAATCCCGTTCAAAATCAAATGGTATCAAGTATTGTAAGTGGTGATAGTTTCAATCATGCTATGACAGGCAGCAATTTTACTATGGGAAGTCATACTACGTCTAACTATCCAGCGTCGACTGACTTCTTATCTACTAGTATTGATCCGCTTACTTCAAGCTTAGATCTGGAAATGATATTTGATCATTTTGGTGAATCTTCAACGAGTATTGAAAATCCAACTAATCCAACCGAGATTGAACAAAGGCATGCTTCACAATTTAATTTGGAACAAATGTTTCAAGAATCATTAATTACCAATGAAAATGTTGTAAAATATGATAAACAAATATCTAATGAATCAAAAAAATCTAATCAAAGTAAAAGCGATGAAACTAAAAATTCACCAGCTAAAGGAACAACAGATATTCAAAATACAAACTCAGAAGTTGGCGTGAGTGACGAGTCACCTAAAAAATGTAAAATTATACCTCAAAAAGAAGCCGTCGAGCAGAATAAAAATGATTCAGCATCGATAGATATTTGTGAAGCGCCTTTGGATATATCTGAAAGCGAATCCACTAATCAACACCTGTCTGAAATTATATTTTTGTTAGAAGATCATCCTGATCCGCAAATACGAGGACTAATAAGAGTATGCATAGGAACGTTTATTAACGCAGTATTTGAATCTTCATCTGGTGATTATTCCAAATGGAAATCATGGATAAATATACCGAAAGCAATAGTGGACAAAATGACGACCGATAAGCTATTAGAAATCATTTTAATGGTCCTGTATTACAGATTTAAAGTATAATTTATCACTGGAAAAATATCAGCGCGTTTAAATTAAATTTTAAATTTTAGGGTCTCACTGATACTATTCATTCTTGTGTGAATCACTCAATTTCAACATTAAAAAGATGCTGCAATTCAATATGCAATGGTCATCCAAATTTAATTATTCAGGTGTTAAACAGCCTTCGCTGTATAGAAAATAATCCATCTTGGTTATGTAAAGTGAATCTGTGTCAATTTTATGCAACGCTGGATTACCAAAGGTTGGTATTATGTGTAATTTTGTAGCATATAATCAAATTATATGAGTTTTAATGTGAATCGTTTTTTAGATTGAGTATTCTAATATCTGATTGGTCTTCTCGATGTTTTCTCATACTGGATATATTGATTCAATTTTTAAGTGATCAAGACCAAAGGGTGCGCAAAGCAGCCACCGAAGCAATCATAAGGTTTGTTTTTATTTAAAGTAACACAATGATTTATTCATATTTGAATGTCATGATTTTTTTTATAAATTTATAGATTACCACCATTTTTTCATCCAACAACAAATTTCGATGCAAATTCTATGTTGACGAATTTAGCTTTAAATCAAACGGAAAAAATATTATTTACAAAACTCAAAAGTGAGATAAAATTATTGGCAGATTTTAAGCATTCTTTCGTGCTTTCCGTCTTACCAAATCCTTTGAAAGAATTAAATGGTGAACAAGAAAATGCGTATCTTAGTGAGAATGATTTATTATACACCAACCTGAAGGCGATTGTTCATGTATTAAGCTACAAATTGATGCTATCACAATGCAAATATTTAACGGTTAGTTGCAACATTTTTTTAAATTATCACTTAATATTTTTTAGCATTGATGAATGTTAACACATCTTTTGTGGGGTCAGTTCAATCAAAATTTACACTTACAGCTGGCATATTTCCGTTTTTCCGTACGACACAGTACTTTCAAATAGGATATTTTATACGAGAACACAATTTCTTCTAATTTATGTTTACAAAGGTGTTTTGGTAGTCAAAATAGACATTTGTTTCCTTTACGTTTTTAGACGTGTTTTCTAATACCCATTTCAAAAAATATGTATGTTCATAGATGTTGTCCAAATACATACATTTATTGAAATAAATATGGTTGTGATCACACTTACGAGCTATTGTGATTAGTTTTTTCTAAAATGGGCTTACAGTCTCCCACATACAGTGAGTAGTATGCCAAGGATTGTGATTCAAGTATCCCGCAAAATATGTGTTAACAAATAATTAAAATTTAATATAAAAAGCTTGTAATATTTTCAGCAAGGATGTTTGGAAGCGTTGCTTCAACTTTCTCTACAATATCCTCCAACAAAATTCCGGAATGCTTATTCTGGGCTGGGATTGTTTGAAATGTGTCTTCAACTTCTTGAATATAGAACTTTATCGGTATCGTGTTGTGAAATACTTTTAGCATTTGCAACACAAATATATTCAAGTAAGTAAATTATATATTTTTGATAATGTCTCCTTCTAATTACGCAATGTTTAATAGGTTTTTTATAACTGTTTGACTGCACACGTCTGGAACAACATCGCTAAAACTCACAATTATTATTCCTTCGTGGTTGTTTTGAATGAATGACATTGATTATCTGTCATTAGCGTTATCTGCCTCATGTCAATTTTCAGAGTAATGGGAGTGAGAAGCTACTTGTTCTCAACCTTTTTATTGTTGCAGATGATCCTATTCAATTTTTATTGTATTATATTCAACTTGTGTATGTGGGAGTGATTTCAAAGTTTACAAATTTGTGAAAATTACTCAAATATTTAGCCACAATTTATAAAAAGATGCACATTTATAAAATTACACAAAAAGAGTTTACGCCCTGTTGTGTGCCTCCTTTTTTCTAATAATTGTCCTGTCATTATTGGTCGTTTTACAATTCAAACATCTCAATATATTTTAGAATCTTCTACCTGACATTGCATAAGAATATATTCTATGATAATTGGTAAGCCTCGGAATCGTTTTACGTATATGTGCATATAGTGTATGTATTCCATGTTGGTGTATCACAAAAATCAAATTATTCACCAAAATTAATTTATTTTATTTAGAGAAGTTTGAGTCTTTAAGCTACTTAAGTTTGCTTTCGTTTTGATGTGAGATAAGATTTGAAGTGTCTGCAAAGACGGTATGCATAGACTTATTTGGTGCAATAAGCAAGTATTATTTGCTGACGCATGACAGTATTTGACGGAAACTATGCGTCAATGGGTTAAAGACATATTCTTACATCAAGCCTGATGTATTTGTTTTATAATTATTCTAAACTCCTTATCCGTACTTATAATTAATTAAAAGACACATATATATTTATATAACAAACACTAGCATACTTGGACGTTTGGTTAGATGTATATATTAATACGTCGAACCCGGTTAACAGGTTAAATATAACGTTGATAGTTTTGTCCATTTTATAAAGTTATACAATTATTATTTATTTCAATTTCAGTGGAAGCATGGAATGCAATGTGTCAAAAAAATAACACTGATAAGCAGAGCACTTTCATTTCAATGCCATCTGATAATCAAAAATCATGGAACCAATTTGGATCAACCACTTTTGCTGGAAATGCTGAGACGTTTTTAAAATTGACCTTGAAATTACTAAATATTTTGATTCATATAATTCAAGATATTACACCTGTTATGATAAATCAAAGAATATCTGGGATTATTCCACAAAGTCCAATTAGAAAAAGATCGGGTAAAGTAGTTTTAATAATTATGCTAAAATATATCTCATTTCAACAAAAGAAACTTATTTACTGAGTCCCATTTTAGTGCTTCATAATATTGAATATCTTCTAACTTAAATATTAGGGCACTATGTAAACATTCAGAATTCATAGGTAAGGAGTAAAATGCCATAACTTTTACAAAACATACTTTATTCGATCAACATAATCATTAGTCTTTTGTCAACAAGAAACTAAAATACTTATTCCATTTTTATAAACATCCAAACTTTTAGAATCAATAAATTCTTCGGAATCCTTGAATTGCTTTGACTTGGTTTCGGAACTTGTTATTACTTTAAAAGTATTCCAAGTGGTGAAAAATATTAATATCTGTCTGGAAAGAGATTTGGTGAATAAGGTGGATGTGGTAAAATCTCATAATTTAATATATTTAATTTAGAAATGTTTGTCCGTGATGTATGTGGCCAAATGTTTCTCGGAGTAGTACAGGTCCTTGCCTATTTAATAGAAATTGGCTGCTAAATATTTAATTTCTGTTTCATAATTTCGACTTATACGACAATATTATTCAATGGTAATGGCTAACCCTAGTTTAAAAAAGGAATAATTTATTATGTCCTTATTTATCCACCGCACAGTAAATATGAGCCTTTTTTGATGCATTGAAAGCTTTAGCGAGTGTCCTGTAGATTGTTTTATAAAATACATTTTTCATCAAAAGTAATGATACAATTTAAAGGTGGGGTTTTATCATTACGAATTATCAACGAAAATCACAGCTCCAATGCCTCAGTTTTTGACCCTTACACGATTCATGGCGCACCTACTTATCCACCTAATTCACAAGCAAGTGCCTAAAATTTTTAGTATGAATTAGCTTCCACTATGGTTTTTAAATCTTCATCATTAACGCCAGTTTTGGTCTTGAGGTTCATTGTCGTTATACCTAAAAGTTATATCTAAAATAATACATATTTTAATCAATGTTTTCAGATGATAACCAGAAAACAAATTCCACTTCGAATTCTTCTAATGTTCCCTCCGAGGAAAAGAACAAGAGAAGATCTCAGTTTAATACAACTTCTGGAAATTATTTAGCTTTAGGATATTTTATAAATGATGTAACCCTAATGAAATTATACGGTAGTCTGAAGTCAGCATATTCTAGTCATAAGGTATTCAAATTAATTTACAATTGTATTAATTAAATCCTTTTGTAGCATTTTTGGATCCAATTTTTTTAAATTTACATTTCAGGTTAATACTGATCCTACTACAAGTATTTTCCTTAATTTTATGTCTCATGTTCTGGATAGTCTCGCTATTCAATTAGAAATGATGTCTGAAAAAGAAGCCGGTAAATTAATCGAAGAAATCCTGTTTTATTTAAAGTATCTTCTTCCTTTAAGGCCAGATCGCGCCCTGGCGTGCTTGACTCAGTTGATAAAATGTCTATTTTCTATTAATATGGCTGCGCATCGTAGTAACTTACAAACGTTTTTCACTGACTCAAGTTATTACAAAAAAAATAAGTGGGACGATGATAGAGAGTCAAAGAAACCCACTTTTTATAACGACGTCTTACTAACAAATAAGGGTGAAAGTCTTAGTTTTGATTCAATATTGACGTACAATGACAAAATGTTCACACATTTAAGCGATTCAAGCGAGAATCGACTCAATTGTAAGATTGCTGAAGGGTTTGGTAGAAATTCTCATTTGGAATCTGAACGAGAATGTTATTTGAGCATTAAAAATTATATTAAGTCTAAAACTGATAAAGAATGGACAACACACAAACAAGAATGTGTACGATATATAAAACTATTGGAACCTATCATTATTCAAGCTTTAAAGGTAACTGTGCAATGGAATGAACCTTCGTTTATTTAAACATAACTTTTATTTTTTTATAAATGTGATTTCAGAGTTATAATATACAAAACAATATGTTTATGCAATGTAAAGTGCTCGAACTTATGAATCAATTACTTAAGTTGCATATAAACTATTCATTTTTGGATAATGATCGAGTATTAGTTGATCTTGTTTTGAGACAGCTTGAGCTTATTGAACGCTGTGAAATGTTGTAAGAATAAATTTAATATTTGTGTAAATCTATATTTTTATGATGGATTGCTATATGTGTATATATATTTTTTTAAGTGATTGTGGAGAGCTTGTTCATTGTATTTTCACATTTCTGGTTCATCTTTCGTCTGCAGATCATCATACTAAACAACTAATGGATATTCCAAAGGTGTGTGCGTGTACACTTTTTAAAATTGTATATTTAAACCTAAAACCATTATAATATTATTTTAAATTACATGTGTTTATATAAACAGAGTAAACTAATTCATTAAGTTATCTTTTAGTTGATTCAACTGTGTGATGGATTGATGGCAAGTGATGTCTATGAAGAATGCGTTCAAGCTTTGCATCCATTGACTTATAAAGTATTTGTTTTCCAACAACAAATACCTGGACAAAGTAGGATACAAATTCAAGAAGCACAAGTTACCAAAGAAGTTTTGTTTGCCATGTTGCAAAAAATGATGCGAGATCCAAAAGTAAATAATTTTGTCACTTTATTTTCTGTTTATAATAGATAGTAGTGTATATTTTCAAAAATTAATGCAACAACTTCAACTTAAAATATTTGAGATACACTCAGATAATCGATGGAATTAATGAATTAACTTTTTGTTGAGATTTAACTCTTTCATTTAAAAAATGATATTCCCAATGAGACAATCTAATATTTCAGTACTTAAATTAATTTGAAATTATTTTATTTTCAGGTTATTAATTTGATATCATCTGTGTTGATTTTTTCTGAAGAGCACCCTGAAAGTCATTTTAAATGGTCACAGCTTGCTTGTGATACATTATTCCAGTTGATGAAACAAAAACAAATTGAAATTAATGATGCAAAAAGTTTTGTGTATTTAGATAAGCTGTTTGATTGCATTCATCGAGAAGTGCTATTTGATCAGACAAAAATTGAAGCAAGTCTCCGCATAATGTTTGAAAAACCGCCTGATCAGGTATTTTTTTAAAAACATTTTAACCTTTTGAATTAATAACAATCGTGTACTAAAATATTGTGTTGTTTTAGGAAAACGCTACATTAGAGACAAAGGAGCGATGGCTTGCTACCATATTATTGTTTTTGCATAAGATTATATTTAATCTCGCCGAAAATGAAATTCTCTTATCACTCAATTATTTGAAGACATCACATATTTCACCGGCGGCAATATTTTTCAATTCCCACAATGAAATAGACCCGCTCAATGTTCAAACTGTAAATGAAAACTGCGCTAATTTATCCCCCGACGTTATCTTCGTTCGTTTCTTATTTCGAATAATAACGTATGCATTGGTTGAAATTGAAAATTGTGATGTTAGTGATTTGAATGAAGATGATGTTATAAAAAGTCCTAGCAAAAAGTTATCATATTGGTGTAAAATAACTGTTAGTTTGATAAGTCAAGTTAAGCATATATTGTATTTAAAAGGTATTTTTTCAAATTCAATCCACCAAATGAAATTAATAACCAATAAAAATATTAAATTCTCATATATATATATTTTTTAGATGGGTGCCGCTTTCCTCTGCTTGCTAAAACTGCCCAAATTGTTTTGCAAAATGAGCAGAGTGGTCTCAATACAGGATTGTATAGTCCTGAAGAGAACATTCCATTAAAAAAATTAGGCACTATCTGCACCAGAGTATCGTGGAAACAACCGTTACTTGCTATACATTGGTGTCATCTATTAGTGAGGCTAAAATTTTTAGAACAAAAGTATTGGAGTACTCTTTTAAGATTTTTACACAATTCAACGCCCTCCATGGAGGCAAATGGCAAAAACTTATATCATGATATACTGCAAATAGGGTGTTTTATTACATTATGTGAACATTTTGTATGTTAACTATATAAAATCATACGTGTGAATATTTTATTTTTAAGATTTTTAATAATTAATGATTCCTTTATAGGTTGATAATGGCTTAGACGAAGTTGTAAATTTAACATGGATGCTAGTAAATAGGATTCACTATTTGGTGCGTTATTATGACGAAGCTATTGTTAAAGAGTTTGTTTCAAAAATAAATGAAAATCCTAGTGCATCAGGATTATTACTTCAAGCTATTGCAGCTAAGTGTCAACCATATATAAAAGTAATTTAATTATTATTTAAGGGGGGAAACCAGTTTAGGAGGCAGGTTTTTTAGTATTTTTCGTGATTTTCTTTTAAGAGTGAAAGAATAATTAGGATTTATTTAAGCTTTGAGAATATTTTATTAATATTTTGAAGTACATCTGGATTTTTTTAAAATTCATTTCCACCGGATATATCCGAGTTATAAGCTGCTGTAAATGGAAGGTCGCCATCAGAGTTTGCTGTTGGCGGGAATTGTAAAAGTCACAATTTTTATTAAAAATCAATATAATATTTTGATTTTATTAATTTTTTAAGAATATAAAGCCAGAATTTTTGATAGAAAAAATTAAAAATGACATGTTTTAAGATTGTCTTAACAAAATGTTACGATTTTATCATTTTTTGCACCTTCCTTGCAATAAAAATCACACTTTAAACAATAATATTATCCCAGAATTAGCTCCATGTCGATTAGAATTAAGTATAAAATCTTCATGCAAATATTTTAAATAATTGTTTTACAACTTTTAGAGTTAAAGTTCCCGCTAGTTGAAAAAAAGGTGTTTTGAGAAAAACGCATTTGAATAGTTTTACTAATAATTTATAAAATAAAAAATAAATCGTTTTTTCGAACCGTCTAAACTGGTTTCCCCTCTTAGTATACTTATTTTTGCTCTCGTTTTTGTATCAATAATTAATATGAAATATTTGTTTCAGGGCACTTATGGATTGAAAGTTTATAGTATACTATCCAATTGTCACGAGAGCCAATCTGGTTCTCTATTATTTTGTATTTGTCGTTTTATTGGTAAATTGCCCATATCAAATTCGTATTATTTTGCAAGATTAGCTATTAAACAGTGCCAATATTTGACATCATTATCTATCGATGAAGCGAACACTCAGATACCATTAGACGATTTGCAGTTGGCTATGGAAATGCTTCATAACAACAGAGTTGATAAAAGGTTCAAATGGAAAATAATATTTTTATTGATATTTAAAATTAGTTGAAAGACTGTGTAATAATATAATTTTTTATTTTATAGATATCCTGAATTAGCAGATGAATTAAATAAGCTTGCTTCATCAATTTATAATTTATCTCCTCTTGATATTCCACTTAATCGACATATAAGTCCGCAGAATATTAAAACTACTCGTATAGATTCAGAATGGTTTTTATCTCAAGTAAAAACAAGGTATACTTTTTTAACTGTGTGTTTTTTAGAATTTCTTCAAATCTGTAAATGAAAATGTTGATTTATTTTTTAAGGTGCTATAAGTATTCAAACGATCCTGTTAATTATGGAAAGCTCACAAGTATAGCAAAAAGCTTCAAATCACTTACATCTGATGAACTTAATTCAATTTTCAACTCGACTGAGTTTGATGCTGAAATTATTCAACAAACATTAATAATAGGATCGGACACTTTCATTAAAGAATTGGTTGATAAGCTCTCAGAGCAAGAATTCAGGAAAGTTGAAAGAAGACGACTTTTAATTGAAAAACATGTATTAGAAAATGCTGATTATTATGTCAAGGATTCATTCCTCGAATCAAATATACTCAACATATCAAACATTCCGAGATTTAGAAAAAATAGGAAGCAATCACAGTTTTTCATTTCTATCGATGATTCATCCGATAAAGCTGCCGAACTAAAGAAAATAGATTTGAATATCAAGGATGAAAAATCAGATGTATCATTACCAGAATTTACTCCATTATTGGCGTCATCTTTAAAACATTTCCAAAAATTAGTTTTATCTATTGTTTCGTTGTTTCCGAAGCATGTAAGACCTTTGAGTCAATTTGAAATGGGAACAGTGAAAGATTATCAAACTATGGATAAATACACGAAAAGGTGTTTCCTTGTATTTAGAGACAAATTTTTCCATCAACTTTTAGCACAAGTGCAAAATCTAGTCATGGAATATTTGAGCTGCTTTAAATCTATTCAAAAGGTATTAATTAAAATGGATCCTGACATAATTGATAAAGCGGCAGATATATTTTTACCGAAAAATTTGGCACACAATCTCATGTTGTTTTCAATCATATCTTTACAATATACATCGTATCTAATTAAACAGTCTGAAGATTCATTATTCTTGAATGGTAATAGTGGAACTCTTAAAAATGAATTTCAAAATATCGATTACATTATGGATCTTTGTGTAAAGAATGCTTCAGAATGTTTTAGCATTTCTTCCATATGGATGGAACTGAATGTTAATGATAATCGTCCGAGAGTATTATCTGCAATAAACTGCCTCTATAACTATGTCAAGTATGTATTAAAAGTAAGTAAACAATATGCTTATATCGTATATAATTGGTTTTCTAGGAAACGGAATATAAATTCATTTTTTTATAGGATACTCTACCATTGCGATTTTCTCCTACTGTATCGACGAATGAAAAAATGGAAGAGACAGCTGAAATGGCGATTACATGTGATAAACTTCTTACATTGATTCAATATTGGCAAGACAATTTCTATCAGCCAAATGGGAAACTCAACAATATTATGTCTCTCATAATAAAAGAGAACATAGAAACCTTAATTGTTTATCTATGTAGGTAAGTGACAACAAAAATCGAATCCTTTTTAATAGAATTGTAAAGAACTGTCTTTTTTTTAATTATATCAAATTTAAAACGTTTTTATTTTCTAGATGTACATTTGCAAATACTTTTACTCTTATTCCACCGTTAGCTTGGAATGAAGTAGAATTGTTTGAGCTTCCCAAAAAAAAGTGTAGCGGCGATGATCCATTACCTAACGATAGTAAAGCTGAGAGAGTTCTTAAAACTGATATTCAAATACCTATAAATGCTTTGCAAGATATGGATGTTTTGGAGCAGTTTCTATTCAGGTATTTGTTATGCTATATTATTCTCATTTATAAATTTAAATCACATTGAAATGTAAGTCAATCTATTTAACATTCCTCAAATTGATACGTTTCTTTGTCTGATTCAGAGTTAATATGATTGGATGGATTTGTAAAAAAGGATTTGAAGAAATATGGGTAAGTTTCTTGGGTGCTCTACAAGGAAATGGCACTCATTGGGCAGTAAGAGGAATGATGCAGTTGTTACTCTCGGCAAGCTATAAAAATTGCGGTAGAGGAAATACCTTGGCAAATATGAGGTTAGTAAAATATTTTGGGTATGCATGAATTTTTTTTATTACCGAATTCATATTTTTACCTAATTTAAATTTTTATTTTAAGGATTAAAAGATTAAAACAAGTGGGATTGGATTGTAAATTTTATGATATTTTATTTAGTGATGTAAATTTAGAGACAGTGCCTTACAAAGATTGCAGTCGCTATCACTTTTCTCAAATAAGTATAGACTACTTGAAACATGCATCAGGTAAAATATTGAAGCGTAAAATGTTATTTATTCATACAGTATTAACAATAAAAATACATTTTTTTACAAGGCATATTGGAGTTCCCTGATATTAAAGTACAAAACATGTTAAGCCAATCTAGAAGGCAGCTTAAGGCAACAGGAATAGATATAAATAGTTGTATATTCTTATTAATTGATATTGCAACTCAAGTTCTTACTCAGGTATAGATAATATTAGCTCTTTAAATGAAAATATTAGATTGTCCCATTAGGAATGCCGTTTTTTTTACATATTTACTTTTTGATCATCAGTTGTGTCTCAGCCATCCCTTTGATAACACGTATTATATATTTTCAAAAATTAATGCAACAACTTCAACTTAAAATATTTGTGATACACTCAGATAATCTCTAACTGTTCATCAATTCCAGAGATGGCTTAAAAAATTTAAAAGTGAAAATTTTGGTTTAGAAAATAAGGTCCGAAATGAGAGAAAGGTTGAAGTGGATGACGATATCCTGTGTACTGAAATTGAATCAAATCCAGCATAGACTATACAAGAATTAACAGACAAGCTTGGATATTTCTGGAAAAGTATTCAAATACAATTGAAAAAAATGGGAAAGACCATAAAACTGGGGGGTATGGATATCGCACGACATTACTGATAAGATCAAGGCGGTCCGCGCGAGAAAAATAGATCGATTCAACATTATTTATTGGGGAAAAAAATCATTAACATGGAGGTGAAAAAAGGAATTGAAACATATTTTATATCAAAACCTATTGAATTTTATTTTTCTGGAATAAAAAAAAGTATTCAATAGATGGCAAAAGGTTGCTTCTACTGAAGGAGAATTCCAATGTATCGATGAAATTAATTTTTTGTTTAAATTTAACTCTTTCATTTAAAAAACGAAATTCCTAACAGGACAATCTATTATATATGATCGATTTTTTTTTCAATTCCAAGTGTTTAATTTTCATTGATTATTTACTTTTGTAGCCGGACTGGGGCCTTGGAGCAAGAAATGCGCTTTTGTGTTGTATCGTAAATGTCAGTGATATTTTTACAACAACAGCTCAATGGGAATGGCTATCTTCCCAACTGTCCACAGTTTCAAATATAACAGAAACCACTGATATTTTAACTCAACAGTATGTCATATTGGGGCAAGCTAAAGTTCAAAGTGTTTTGGGAACTGTAAATGTTTTAATATTAATAATTTACAATAAATGTATTAATCTATATTATGCATGGTTTAATCAATTTTTTTTTCACAGGATGTGCCTGATTCAAATCAGTTAGTTGCGACTTTATCATCATCTTTTGCTCCAACCCGCATTGCTGCATTTGAATCAGCTATAATGTATTTATCGTCTGTAAATCATTTGAACATTATGAAAATCGATCCAAATGTGCGGATAAATCTTGAACATTTTTATTCAGTGCTAGAGATGCATTTACTGTTGGCCATACAACCACATTTGGTTCCAAATGCAGTGTAATTTTATTTTTATTTATGTAATTTATATTGCTTTGAATTATGGTTGTCATTAAATTTTCTTGTTTTTTTTTTTAGAATTTCATATTATGAACAGTCTTTATGCTGGGTTGCATTGTTTACACTTGTGGAAGGTGGAAACAATGAAATGTTTAAAGTTGCGGTTGAGTTTTTATTTTCAAATCCAAACCATTTTTGCTTTGATTTAATACTTCGTGTAAGTTTTAATTTGAAATGCTATCAAAAATATTTATATATATATTTCAAATAATGAAAATATTAATTATAGGGAATTTGTAATGCAACATTGGCAAAGGGTGGATATTTGGCTAATGAAATTAGATCAGCGATATTTAAGATTGTTGACGCCCAACCTGAAGAGTGCTTCAAATTTTTACCGCTTCTTATGACACAAATTTATTCAGGTATGTTAAATCTCTATCTTTTAGCCCTTTGCGGTCATTTGTTTACTCAGCCACTGGAGGCCACAGCCAAGGAACCGTACGAATCTTAATTCTATTCATTCATGTATCAGTTCATAATTTCTCTGAAAACTCTTAAGCTTCTAAGTGACCTTGTCACAAACCAAAACATTGCCCTGACAAATCAGAGATAATACGTCCGCAAAGGGTTATCACATAATTTTTAAATTACATTTTTATCTATTTCAATTTATAGGTAACGATATTCAATCTGGAGAGAATACACTTGAACCGGAACAATTATTGGTGCATCTACAAACCTTCGCTTCGCTACAAAAATCAGCAATATTGTCAAATTTCAATAGTTCAAAGAATATTTGCAAAACGCTTGTATATTGTTTGAAAGATTTTCTACCTCCAGCTGCCATGTTGAATAAGGTAGTTCAAGAGTTTATAGATTGTTGTAGATGGGCTGATACTTGCTTAGACAAAAATGTTGCAAAAATTAGATCAAATGTTGGATTATATTTGGCGCCAGGCTACGTTGAAATGATGGGAAATGTGGTGTTTGAGGTATGTTTATAAATGCAATATGATTTTTTTTTAAATATTGAAAATAATAATATTTATTGTATTTCAAGGTATTTGAAGCATCAATTGCACAAGATCAACTTCTCATATTTAATGGTTGGCTATTCGACGTTCTTAGTCATTTACTGCAAGGAAAAATTTCTCCAGGATTCACACCCTTTTGTCTTTTATGTCTAATTACATGTGCTAGTTCAAATCAATATATTAGAGCATTAGCTCCCGTTGTAAATTATACACTGAAAACTGGATGTGCTACTAATTCTTCTAGTCTAATAGAGAGGATTCCTGAAAACACGCAAAGTGCGATATCTATAATTTCTAGAGGACTACCTCTTGCGTCGCGTGTACATCAAATGAGTTTTGATGATATGAGACTTTTGTGCTTAGGAGCTGTACATTCAAATTTTACTAAATTTCAAATAGAAAAAATTAAAAGTATGTGTGTAGGTGAAACATTATTAGACGATTTACGCTTGTCTCTTGACTCATAGATAAAATAAATTGGTCCGTATTATTTTTTTACAAAGATGGGAGAGATGACCTTTTTAGATTACATTCGATATTATAACACATTTTTATTTTATTTTAGGTAAAATTTATTAAAACACTGTAATTCAAAATCGAACAGGTATGCGATCACGTTATATTATTTTAGAGCAAAAAATTATGATTTGATATTTTAAGAGCAGCCAGACTTGCTCATGGTTGTTTTTGTTCGAAATATTGGAGAGATATAAATTCTTCTTTAAATAAAAAATAACGTGATTGGATATTTGTTAAATTTTTATTAATAAACGTCTAAATATAATTTGTGAGATCTACATCATTTGAGATAACGACTTTATATATATATATATATATATATTTGTATTAACGATTGGACTGAGTTATATTTAGTTTTCAGATCTGTTTTTTTAATATACCTGGCAGCACTTATGAATATCCTCACATATGCACTTTTTAGTTATGATTATGCACTATATTTGAATATGTATAATAAATTATTGATGTCCATTTTTTATAAATTCATTATATCTAGTTTTTATTAATCCATGTTTTATTTCTTTTATGGCTTAAATTTTTAGACATAAAATATAAAATAAAATTTGGAAAATTCGTACTGTACATTACAGGTAATATACTTGTTACAATTGAACTTTCATAAGATTGAAAGTTTTTTGATTAGACGTGAATTAAAACTGTTCCAAAATGTCGATATTAGATTTACATGCATGTTTTGTAGCGCATAGCTCTTTTTTCCATACATCTTATCTTCATAGCGTCAAATCAATTTAATCACCTTTGAAATTAACACTTATTCAGTATTTTTGCACATACCACTTGACTCCTAATCGAATATTTAAAAAAAATGTATATTGTTTTTAGCATTATTCTTTTACTAAAGTGATGAGCCTGTTTATGTTGAAAAAATCATGTGAATGTTTAAAGATATGGATCATTTTTAAATAAAAATAATTCTCATCCAAAGTTTTCAAATATATTTGAGTTTTATATATTTTTTGACATGTTTCGTGCCACTCAAATATGAGTCAATATTAACCCTTTGCAGACGTATTAAATTTGGACATGGGTGTCGTACTGATCGAAATTAATTTCCATTGAAAGAGCACTGATACATAACATGCAAGATTATGAAGGATAAACAAGATTTGTTTTTACATAAAACATTTTTTTATGTAAAAAATATATTTCTCCATTGTGTGGTATCTTTGAAAGCAATCTCCAATGTGCAGTCCGGGTTTTCGACTAAATGTATCGCAAAAATAATTAATTTGGCATCTTCTGCCTCTAATCTTTCTGCTCGAACATACAGAGCAATCTTTACTTTTTACATATTCACAGTGCCGCAATATATGCAGTTTCCCATTAAACCTTTAATCTTTATCTGAGTCCAATGGTCTTCCTGGTTTTGAAGACGCTCCTTCACGGAAATCACCTACAAGTTGTTCAACCAATTTTTGAACAAACATAAAATTTGACATAGGTATCCTGTTTTCATTTTTAGCTGACATCTTATGTAAGATGTAGCCATTTATTGCACAGATTTCTATTCTTCAGAAAAAATTCACCTCCGCCATTTGCAAGATTTTCTCATAAAACAATATAAACTTGCTAATTGGTCAGCTTTGTCAACGTTTCCCGTATTCATATTGTAATTTATATAACTTTCGATTTGCTAATTCATTGTTATTTTCAGATTCGCAGTACACTTCTTTCAGTAACTTTCTTTTTGCCATTTTGAAGTATTATTTTGAAATATATTAATAAGTGAGAATGCCTAATTACAGTTAAACGTAATTTATAAAGTTTTATTTGAAATTCTTTGACGTATCTCCGAAGCTTATCGATTTCTTCACTCTTAGAAGGCTACTGACTTGCCACGGCGTTTTGTATGGCGAGTGTGGAATGACCGTGATTGTTTATATTCAATTTCGTTATCTCTGATTTGTCAGTGCAATGTTTTGGTTTGTGACAAGGTCGCTTAGACACTTAAGAGTTTCAGAGAAATTATGAACTGATACATGAATGAATAGAATTAAGATTCGTATGGTTCTTTGTTGTAGCAGCTGAGAGCAGACATACGACCGCAAAGGTTTAATGCTGTCCTCTGGTGACCGGCATGGTATGAAACGAGTCAAAATACAAATTTTAAATTAAAATTTATGAAAATAACAGTAACAATCAATATATATTAGAGGATAAAAGTGGAGCAGAAAAGACATAATTTTTCATAATTTTCAACATAAACTCAATGAATACAATTACAAAGAATTTCCTATTTGTCTGATTTTATCTTCATATACACATCATTTCAATAATAGAATCACCTACTTTTTGGAAAAGTTTCAGTCACATTCATACACATTTAATATAAATAAGTAGTTTTCTTCATTTGACCACATGTAATTTAAATATTGACTACATTCATACGTCATTCATGCAAGGTTTGATTACTTGTTGTATTGTTTTAAATCTATGCGTTTGAATACTATTGTATTTTAAATGTAACTAAGCATCTATTTGCTGTGAAAATGTTTCGATTACTGTCATAAAAGATTATAATTGTGATATATTTTATTCGTCATATACTGCTTATATTCGTATAAATTATATTTTATAGTATTATAAATGGGTTTTATTATATTTCCAATCAATTTTTATTTATTTTCTAAATGTTCTGTAAGTATGGTGTTTCCAATTAATGAAATTACGTTAAAAAGTCGTCTAATGATCATAGAAATATGAATAATTTAAGAGCATAGATGTTATTATATTATGCAAAAACTGTTTGTGGATGTTTCTATTGGACTAGTTCTAAGTCGTGCATTATGTTGTCAAGTAATAAAAATGCCATTAATTTAAATAATCGGATCCGTATATTGTACAAGTCTTCAGTCTGCATTGATAATAATTTGTTACTATGTTGCTGCCCAACGTACATTAATTTATATGTGTTAATAAAACTTATATTTTTGGTCATATAAATTAATTGCGTTCGTATTGCAAAGTCGTTTATTTGATATATTTTCAGATTTGTGATAAAAATATGGCTTTTAAGCATAGAACGAATTCAATCGTAAATTGACAAAGTTATAATTCTTGTTTTTGGCCATCCTTTAGTTGCAAGCAGTTATCATCTAGTTATATTTCATGGAGACTCATTTTACGCCAATTAGTTAATTGATGATGACTGGCAGCTCGTTCGAGCACTTTAAACAAATGACAGATCTTGTAAATTTGCATGGTAATTAGCTTCGATCATCTCGTCTCATACAATTTATGGCTCTTCCGTTGCTTTACACTTTACTTATGCATCCTGTCTAAAAAGGATGCTCAGTGCTGCTTTCCATTAAAGCTAAGAGTTTCTTCTTAGGTACTTTACATTTTATCGCTGTTTAATGTCTTTCAAAATTTAGGGGTAGATGTACACGACATGACTGCTGTTTATAGAATAATGACAAAATGGATGGAATGATCAAAATGCGCAAAGACGAGGCGTTGAGCTATTTAACGATTATGAATGATGAATATATAAACATTTTTAATTTTTCAAAAGCATCTTAAATATGAGTATTTTTTAAATAAACTGACATACGCAAGATTAGTATATTTATGGCATTTATTCTATAAAATATCTCAAAATTATATTGTAAACCGAGATAAATTATATAAGCTTGCATTGTAGACTTTGATTTTCTTTATAATATTTGAAGTCTATAAATGTATACATACATTAATTTATGATCCAATTTTAATAAACTGTTATTATAAGCAAATTATTCCAAATCAAGTTCATAATCATTTTTTCAATTAGTTATATGTATATTTTTTTGCAATGCAATACAGCTTATTTAAAGTGTCATCGATATGCATGATGATCATTTAGCATACAATTATATTATATATGATTGATGCGATTGAGGATTTACTATTTATGGAAATTAATTTCATTTACTGAAAATGTATGTTTTGTTTGATTTTTTTAAATTTCCATATATAAAAACATGTAAATGATTTCATTTTAAAACAAATATAAGCTTTTAATATTGTACAATATTTGTCTACACTATTAATTGCAAACATTAACGATTGTAATAACATTTGGGCTTCTGTAAAATGTAAGAATTTGGAAGGAGGTTAAGATAATATTATAAAAGCGTATATTGCAAATGCAAAGGAAATTCTTACCCATCTCATTCTACATTTTCCTCCTCGTAGACATCTTTTGGTTTAAAGATATTATCCCTTTCTTGCTTTTCATATATTTTTACATTTAAAAAATGCTTACTCAGATCAGCTTCAAGTATCCTGCGCTTTGAAAGATTGCGTTTCACTGGAAAATCTCTCATAAATATGATGTCTTTAAATAAGTTCTATGCCATTTTTGTAAATATTTTCTGTAAATCACTGATTTGTAATTAATGCCATATAATATTATAATTGCAGACATTTTGCATCAGTTGTAATTAAATATTTCATTGATCTTGTTTACTCATAACTATACACAAAGTGGCACCTAATAATGAGTGTGAGTGCGCTCTTGTTTTAATTGGCTTTAAATTGCTTTGATGCCTCTAGGCCACATTTCGATAAATCTAGGTATGTAAACAGACACGAGCAATCAACACAGGTAATTATTATATTAGCTTGTGTAGTATTGGGGACGCTTCCAATAATTTAATTTTAATTACAGTTCAATATATCCCAGTGTATTAATTAATATCCCAGTGTATTAATTAATATCAGATACTATATGTAATTTTAATGTTTTGAATTTTAGTATGATTTTTTTGGCTGTGGACTTTTGGAAATCGTGATGTTCTGATTAGATTAGTCCATTCGAGATTGAGATAACTAGCATGGAAATCTTCAAAATGGTCAGGCGACTGGAAATTGCTTCATAAGCGGAAAAATATAAATTGAGGAGGAATCCTACATGCATAATATGGGAATAATTTATCCACAAATTAGAACTTCGAGGCATTATTTTTTAAAAGCATCAAAATCTTAGATGCTATATTTGCTTGTCCGCCGCTTTTTGTCATATAAATCCACTTATCTGTTAGAACCGTCGCAGCATGTATGAAGCTTGTACATAAATAAACACTGTCGATAGCACACCAAATTCGGTAATTTATTCAAGTAAACATAAACGATACGCTTGAAATCGATTCATTATATCATTCACATATCATTATTAGTCGATAAATTTGAGTTAACGATCTATACAATCGTACAATGTACGCAAGATATTCTCTCCGTCTCTGTCTCCCATTCAGAATTTCCGACCTGCAAGACACTCTCCGTCTCTGTCTGTCTCTGAGCTCAACGTGTAAGAATGCTCTTTCTGAATCACTGGAATTCGCTCGCAAATAAGCGATCATCCTACCATATATGGAAGAAAAATTTCCTTTTATTGAGATCGCCTACATCCAATAATGAATAACCTTAAAAGCAAGAATATTTTGAAATCAATATTATATAATACAAAAGGATTTTTCCAAAAAAGCTAATTAAAATATTATATATACAGATAAATCAGATGCTACATGTTTTTATTTAATATCAAATGACATGACGAATTGGTGCAAAAATTGACTTTTTACTTTTGAAAGTAAATCATATGCACTTAAAACTTTTTATGTGCGGTAGATGCGTTCCGCCGAAAATCGCACAAAAGAAAATCGCATAAAAAAAGCTATGACTTACATAGAAAAAGTGAAGATGCGTTCCATGGATTTTAAAAACCGCATAACTTTGAAACAGGTAATATAAAATATATCCAAAATCGCACAAAAAAAGTTGATATAAACAGGAAAACAATAAGGCAATTAAAAAATAACATTTTTGGAAACATTTAAAGGACGTCTTGCATCATTCGTAAAATCTTAATGATGTCTGACATCTGGCATCTTAAATGTCAGACATTCACTAGATAAAAACTAATTATTTTAAATTATTATCACTGTGTGATCATTTTCGTTGCGATTTTCGATATAACTAGAAGAAATAGTATACTCAGTGTCAATGTAATAATTGTTCTGTGTAGATTTTCTCTTTCGTGTTGAAAAAAGTAGTTTCGGAAAAAAACGCGTTAAAAGATTTCATTATGGTAGGACCGGCCAAGTTGCTGCCTCACTAAAATAGCTATAACTCCGCAAGTAGTTAAAATTTTGGAAATCCCTTTGGAGAATGTATTTTTAAAAGTCGAAATATTGGAAAAAATGCAAAAAAATTAAATAATTTTTTTCAGAATTCTAAACTAGAATCATGGGCGTGGTCAGCGATAGCAGATGAAATATATAACCGCATAACTCCGAAATCGCACAAAAAAAGGTTTGAGTATATTGTAATTTTTTTCAATGAAATCTGTGTTTTTTAAAAAAAATGTATTTTAAATTCTGGAAATTAAGTTAACAAAGCCTCACAACGCCGTTTATTTGTGGTCTGTATGTAATCTTTGTTTACGGGGTTGATTGGAAAACATCTGTTTACCTTTATTTTCGCTCGGGTAGGGCTACGATCTACAATACTGTTATAAAGGTTTCTACTCAACAATAACAATATGATAATGTAGCGTGGGGGAAATGTCATCCCCACACAATGGCGCTGTTAATCTGTGTAGATTTAATTTCGTCAGATTGACATCTTTCGTCTCTCTTTAGACGTAATGCGTCAATTTAATGGCGACATTTTTGTGGTGCCACGGACACATTCCATCTGAACGACACCTATTGCGCGTGTACCATTGTCGATCCAGTGGTGATGCATAGAAAGTGAGATTCGTTGGTTAGCCTTGACTGCGGGAAGACGTTCTTCTCGCGGTCAGATCTCGTCATAAATAAAGAAATCAGTAAGACGAGAGTATTTTTATTCGACACCCGATCAACTCTATCTCTACGCTCGGCTTTTTAACGACTCGAAAGCAGAACGAACCCGCGTGCGAGTGCGGCCATCTCGGCGAATAAGTGGGAGCGGGGAGCAGTCCGAGGACTCCGTCCCGAGAGCGTCCCTGTTCCACGCTAGAGTAATAAATAAATACATCTTTTCGATATGGCAAGCTAGCCGTTCATTTGGAGAACTGGGATAAGGGCTGTATTTTGTTATTCTCATTTATCGTCATACCTTTGCTGAATTCAATCTAAATTCTTTCTTGAAACTTGTTATACCCAAATAGAATTTTAATCACGAGTCACCTATTAGGTTAGAATATTTTGAAATGAATGAAGATGGAAAATTTTAAATGAAGATGGAAATGGAATTTTATCTTCAAAGCAGCTAATTTAATTATTTTTTATTATGTATCAACTTGTGTCAAAAAAATAAATCAGTTTTTGTACGTTCGAACTATGAAGTGAATGAAGTGTATTGTTGTACTTGGACATTTTGCTCGGACTTTGAAATCCTTTCAATGATGTTTCGCAACATTTATGAACAATTTCAATATAAACTTTTTTAGAACATGATAATTTCTTTCCTACAGTCTCAACTTTAACTCGAATCCTCAGAAAAAAAAACACAATAAAAGTATGTCAATACTTGATTTAACACAGAACAGCATCATTATTTTGATCCTAGTTCCAATATACAACGATCCAATTGTGCTCTGCTCTTATATAAGCTCTCTATATTTTTTAATATTATCAAATGTTATTGTCTTTCGAGATGTAGAAATACGAATTCAAAAGGCAGTTTCGAATTCATTCCCAATGCTCAACTCATAGCCCTTGCGAATACGGTATAGACATAACAATTGTTCGGCTGACGAGCAAGTTTTATGTGTATAAAAATTCAAATGGTCGGAAGCATTTCGTATATTGGCAATAAATTTTCAAGTTTTCCATGACAAAAAGAAAATAGCATGAATCATGGCCGTGAAAACACTCGCGGTGGAGAAAATCGCAAGCATTATTCGTGAAAAACACGTTTTCCAACGTCTGGAGACTTTGGAAGATTGCCCAATGTTTCTGCGAGAAAACACACCCCCGTTAAGCTCTGTTGATGCGAAAATGTTGAATGATGGATATCTGGTAAAATAAAGCTCTTTGTTTTAATGTGAGCTTATTAAAATTTGATATTGTTATTTGGGCCTTGGAACGGTTATAAAAAGAGGTTATTGCTTTTTTTTTTTCAATTATATTTACCAATCTTCAAGCATTTACGGCTTGATTAATAGTTTAGCTCTTTTTCATATCAAAGTTTCGGAGCTTAATTCAAGTTTAAATACCTCTTTATATTAACCTTCAGCTCTTTCATTTAAGTATATTTAACAAATAACAGCCAAAAATATATTTTTCCCGACAAAGTAACGAACAATATTATTAATTTACGAATTAAATTAAATCAATTTATGATAGCCAATTACAAAAATGATTTAATCGAAAATATGTTTTGTGGTAAAACTATAGCATGAATGTTTGAATGATTATAGCAGTATTGCGAAGGATAATAGCAGCAGCTTAAAGCATTGAATTAAGCACAGATATCAATTTTAGTAGTTATTGATCAACCATATTTTTTGTACTATGGATAAATGAATTCCACCCAAAGTCCCACAAAATATCATGAACAAGTAGAAAAAAGTGCAGCTTTAAAGAGCAAATGCTTTGAAACAATTGTCTTTCAGTACATTATCTTCTCAGATTACGAGATATTCACGATTCAGTACTTTGCTAATATGCATAATAACAGTATTCGATTAAAATGTAAATTTACCAGTATTTTGGATCAGTGAGTGACCATAAAAAACAAGGATATGCTCAAATCATGTTTTGGACAGTGATCGCTTTTTGCTAGTATTTTTAATGAAGATGTGAAAATAAATACATACATAAATTTACCATTAAATCTATTAAGAAATTCACATATTGTTGGCATATAAACAATTTAATTTTAAGCTTTGAATTTTCTACAATCCTCCTGCAAAAAGCCAATCACTAGATTTAACAGTCATTATGCAGACCAAAAGCAATGGGCTAAATATTTCCCAGAGTTGTCTGAAAATATGAATGTAAAAGATTAATAATGGATAAGCTATGTCGGTTTTAATTGGTAACACTTGATCTGGCGGTCTTTATATACCATTTTCAATTGAATATGATATAAATATATAGAATTCAGATCCGCCTCAGGGTATAGATTAGAGATCCAACTGTTAAGAAAATGGAAGCCGAAAAATTTTCAGAATATAAATATATCCCTGTAAAGGAATTTATGACAATACTCTCGAACTTGAGATAAAAATATATGTATCGATATCACATTATAGGCAGATTAAATCATTAATTATTTTTTGCCCCTCACAAGTGGGTTAATTTTTCGACTTATAATGTATAATTTTATGGTTCTACAAAAGTAAATTCGAAGATGATTAGCTTAAATTTTACCAGATTAACTTAAGAATATATGATTTGGCTTTTAAAATACATTTAAATCAATTCTAAAATTCATCATGCAGAGTGACAGTTGATTTTGAAATTGTCAACTAGTCGATCAATAAGTAAAATCGTGTGAAAATCGGTCAAGAGAATATTTGCGGAAAAAAGTATACTTTATTTATATACACTTGGGTCTGTTTTTATAGATAGGACAGGATAAGGATAATATTGATCAAAATTTAAAAAAATGAACTTAGGCTTGGTCGTATTTTTAAATCGAGCTTAATCATTAAGCTAAAATTAAATCTACCACATTGATTAATATATCGATATGGATAATACAAAAATGCGATTTGTCAATGAAACAGTTTGCATGATAATTGGTTTCTGTTCGTAAAATAACACATTGATCCTTGGTGATTTATTGAGAAAAGCTAATTATTATACCACCAAATTGTTGGCTAGTAATATTGGCCAAATGAAAGACATTCCTGGAAGAGACACTAACACGAATCGTATAAGATGATTTAAGGTTTGAACCACAGCATTTAGTAAAATTAATTATCATATTGTACTCGTTAAAGCGATGTTATATCAAACGGGCTTCTGTCATATATATAATATGTTATGCTGTTCAAAAACTATTTAATTGAGTTAGTGCGCTCTGAATTTCTCTCAAATTCTACGAATTCGATCATTAGCTGTATTAATTTTAGTCATATTTGGATGAAAACCGATTCAGTGTAGATAATATGGATGATATTTAAAATTAATCCAACTTTTAATATTACGATCCTGTGTTATCGTATCGAAAAGCTTATTTTTTATTCATGAATTCATCTGCCTTATACAAAGGCATTGTTTAATTTATTCGCAAATTTAGCACAATTAATAACGTTTTTTTAGAAGGATATCGCCTTTCGAAATACATAATTAACAGGACTTGTCTGTGTACTTTTCAAGTCATCGATTTAATGCAAATAGGGTTGATATTTTTGTTTTGATTTTAAAGTAAAATGTTCGGGGACCGGAAAGTAATACATGTTTTGATCATATTTAATTTAATCATTACATTTTTTTTTTTACAATTTGCCAACTCGGTAATGGTAATTAAAAGAGAAGCAAAATTCAATGGCCAAAATTGATGGGTAGAAGTTAAAAATCCAACTCCATTTATCCATTTATTTTTTTTGCGTTCAATTTGAAGAATAATTGATAGGGTGGATTTTATTGAAATATTATTTTATGCTATAGACTAATATTGGTAAATTATTTATTGAGCTCATGTTTCAGGCATTATAGTTATTGATCGAATACTATTGCTGTAATAGTTTAACCAATCAGACGCTTTGGCGTGTAAAAATTTTTCGTTTATTTTTTACTTCGTTAAATATAGATCACAATGGAATTATCTTATTTATATACATACATTACTTGTCCATCAGTCCAACGAAAAAATGTTTTTGTAATTATTATGAAATCTAAAAATATAAAATCGCAAATTTCGACGTACATATAAAGTCTACTGAATGAAGAAAAGATAAAATCGTATTCACTGAAGTGCATAAATCTTTTATTGTCCAATTAGTCGACTTTAGAAGGAAATGTTCTATGTTCTTAAAAGCTATACATATATTTCGATGCATTTAATTGGTCGTCGTTTTCAGACTTCGATGTGAAATGGCTGAAATTTTTTTTTCTGCACAAAACGAATGCATTTCAATTATGAATGAGAAACGAAGTGTATACAACAGAACATTTCGTTAAAACTTATTCCATTCATGTCTAGACTGTATAAAAAACGCATTATCTTAAAACTTGATGATCCTCAACACTCCTCAAAATTTTCACCCTCGCTACACAACCCATTAATCTGTTTTTGCACATAATGCTTGCAAATATATATTTTTTAACCTTACTTATTTTTAATTCTCTGGATGCACAGTAGTCAACAACAATTAAACAAATATAATATTTAATACTATATAAACTAAAAAACGAAATATTTATTCACTATATCAAAATGCAATTTTCTTCGTGATATATTTAAAAATATTATATCAATATAAATAGGCATTCGACATTGAACTATTTATAGTATACAGCATCATCAACAATCATTAAGCCTTTATTTCTAGCATAAATATTTATACTAATTTTAATAAGCTACAAAATAATATTTATTAGAATTATATTGATATGAAACAAATTTTGTTAAAATGTTGTAAAATAAAATAAAAGCCGGAATCATTATTCAAAATAATTTGTTACATTTGGATAAAAGATAATAGCATAACCCTATCATTTTAATACAGCAATGACTTTTTTGATAAGTTATTTTATGGTAGTTTAACTATAAACATTATATTTAGGTACTAATTAAGTATTAATGCTGCTATTTAAGTAGTTTTCTAAAATAAATCAAAAATGTTTAGTACAGCTTTGCACCGAAAAGCGCCTAACCTTTGGTTAGCTAGTCTTCATTTTCACATGAAAATGAAGTACACCCAGTCGCGAAACCCTCATTAGTATTTTTCGCAGTACATAAACGTGTGTACTTATTTACTTTTTCAACTCCATTTTTCCCCGTATACTTGCAAGAGCTTATGGATAATTATTTACTTTCAAAAGTTTATACACTTTTTTAATATAACGAGAGGAAAAGTGCTCTTTAATGAAATTTTAAGTCTTCATACACTCATAAGCTTAAATTAATTAAGGTTTTAGAGCTCAAGTATTCGTAAAGTATCCCGTGAGTGAAAAAACTCATTTTAAAACTTTTGTCCGTAGCAAATATTCACCCGACATTTCGGGTGTTTTTTTTTACAGTTAATTTATGAGCTGCAAATCTGTTGATCTTTATTTTATTGGTATTTTTTGAAATAAGCCCATGGTTTTTTATCAAAAATATATTCAGCACTTGAACTATGTATGATTTGATATCTGGAATTATCATCAAGGCGATGTTATTGGATGCAAAGCCAAAATGGCTTTGATATCGGATGCTCCCGAGTTGTGAGTGCCATCCCGAATAGGGGGATCAATCACATAGCTCGGGTCAGAGGAGGCCCATGCTATTGTTATATTTGTCCCAAAGATTATGTTTATGTCGTGCTAATGAAGTGCTTTTAGATTCACAATACTTTTCCATATAATGCGTACCGTCTGGTAAGAAATGATTTGGGCGTAAGCAGCCCACATACGGCTGTCCATGTGAGAAACATGCACGCATACCCTGTGTGTTTCTGCTCTTTGTTGATGCTCATACTAGAAACTGCACACGTTTCAATTCGAATAGCATATCAGTCAGAATCATTGGGACACAACCTCTTCTCTTGAAAATTTTCAATTCAAACTGTAGCTCCGCCTCTTGGCATAGTTTAATGCTTCTTATACCTTAGCAAAACCGGATCGGACACCGCATCACCCGACATCCCGAAGACATTCATTTTTTTAATATACATAAGATGGATAAATTTATTTACAGGTCTCAAAAATTGTTATAAATATCGACAATAATATTATCACTTTGTTGGTAGTTTGACAAAATGAGAAAAATCAGCATTGTAGCAATAATTACATAGATAATAACATTATCACTTTTACTGACTTATTAGCAATATTTAAGTAGGAGATGATCTATATTAGAAGTAAGTAGCGAAAATATAAATAATATGTCAATTGTTGTTGCAAGTCTAATACTCATAGGCAGCCTAACTCTTATTAATTTCCCCAGTGTTAACTATAATACAATACTTCAGATCTAGGGATCTCTTAAATTTGTCGGTACGGTTAAATCTGAAACTTTAAAATAAGATTCCAAAAATTAACATTTTGTAAGAATAGTCGATATGCAAAATAAATAGCGTTTTTACTTAAAAATATTAATTGATATTCATGCAAATTATTTTCCAAAAAGATGGATATATTCAGTAGCAAGTATTAAAAAAATGGAGAAACCGTGTTTTAAAATAATTTTCCCTGAAATATCAACATACCAATCAAAGCTCGTTAATATATTCGATACAACAACGCAGAAAAACATAAAAGTCTTAGAGTCTTTTACAATATATTTTTTCTTAATTTATTCCTCGACATTTCCTCATAATCACCATAACATTATTTTGTACACGTTATATTTAGTCAAAATCGATTATTGCATAAATATGAATACTAAAGTGTAGTAGCTTTTTAAAAGCTACATACAATTAAAATTTGAATTGCTATTAATGACTAAATCCTAATGTTAGTGAGTGAATATTGAAGAAATTAATGATGACATCATGCAATGTGAGGATTGTTTTTTCGATGAGGTAGCAATGTATGACTACAATAATCTTCCAATCAATCATTACGCGCTACTAATATTATTAATTATTTTACGGGTATGAAATATTCCTATTAAGCAGATACGGTACTTGGTAATCTATTGATATTGATTATTAAAGAGTTTTCTAGAAACAACGCCGAAAAAAATAATGACACATCAACTCATCTTATCTTATTTATCAGTTTAATTGTTATTTGCAGTTTTCCATTTATAAAGGCAATTCTTAATTTGATCCCAAACCATCCCGACACTCTACAGTTCAGCATGATGCTATTTTTTTCCAAATAATATTAAAATATGAATATAATGAACTTATTTCAATGTTCAATTATTGGTGTTATTCAATATTTTTGTATTACGATAACAGAAGTTTGCTTATAGTAGAAATTTAATGCGTATCGAATGATAAATATATGATTTCCGAGACTATATTCTACCAATATCAGAAACTTTACCTAATGCACATAAAAATTGACAAACGATTGCTTATTTGCTTGCTTTTACATGAAAGTAGAGTCCGTTTAAACATCGTCTTTTATTCCTGGTTTAAAATAAATATACTATCAATAAATAAAATAAACATGAATAACATTAATCAACGATATGACATTAATCAGTCAATGACCATTAAAAAGCAAGAACTCATCCAGGTCATGATATGAGTCGATGTTTTTGAACATAGGAATAAAAAATAAATACACAATATGCCACCAAATGTTTGTTATGGAGTGTGATATCTATAAAACTTTTTGAACAATTGCACATTATGGAAGAGATAGTGAAGCAAAATCTATACAAATTAGTTCTGTAAAGTAAGATTCTAAAACAAATATCAGGGCTGTAACAAGGGTGTGACGAAGCAGGCGCCCGTGGTTTTAATTTTACTTGACCATTATACTTTACATGAATCAACACCGAATGACTCTTTCTATCTTTTTATAATGTAATGAGAGTTCGTAATCGTTCTGTAAAAATGTTCAGGTTTGGCGTCTGATCGTGAGGCGCTCATTCGTCATGTCAGCGGTCCGAAAAACGGACCGGTTGGATACATTTCTTATGGCCATTCCGTTTTCTTTTTCTTTTTTGTGAGCAAACTTGCACAAAAAAACTTGCGCACAGCTTTTTCATGTCCAAATTTTCAGTTAATATGCAGTGTACAGGATTTGTTGAAAGGTCTACCATGTCTGCTAGCTCGTACATTTACAGCGTCAACTGATTGATGAGACTGACGGCGCGGGGGCCTATTGATGGCAGATAAAAAACGTTTTGTCTCGTTTACAGTTCTCAATTTACTCTCCTTCTGAAGTCATGGGTCTGAACACTTTTTTTTGTAAAGCTTTTTTATCATCCAGGAAAAATGACTGTGACCCGAATTATTCAATGATTAAATAGCGGTTTTCCGTCGGGGTAGTTTATATTCATAGTAATTGAATTAGTAGATTTATACATCAATTCATGAGGACGAATTAATTTATTTCATATAAAAAATTTCAGCGATCGTTTCTTAAATTATTCTACGTCTAAAAGGAAAAATTTGCATCCTTTCAAGCTCTGCAAATGCACTTCCTTATGAATTTAACACATAAATATTCATGAAAATGTAGAGCATACACATTACGGAGGAATTCCAGAAGAATTTCATATAAATTTGCATTTTAAACGTCGCGGAAACGTTTTAATTGGACAATATTTCTCGTCATTATTTAAGTAATGTTTGAGTATCTTTGTTAATAAGCGTTTTGGATCCGTGTCTTCATAAAATAGCAGAGACAGATGCGAAGTGGTACCTGGCACGTCAGTAAACATAACTAGGAACTTCTTCTCCATCCGAGCAGATGTGTTTACTGAGCTAATTACTTAGTTGTCCCAGAGGGACTAAGAATCATGTACTACATAAATGCCTTAGGATATTTCTTATTAAATTAATATATATATATATATAAATTCAATATGTACATAGATCTTCCCGATTTTTTTTTTCTATTAAACGTAAGGTTTTATTCGTCCCTTAGTACGATGGCATACTAAATGTTTGCATTTAAAATGTATGTTCATTTTCATTAAACCCAGTATAAATTCTGTCTCTCATTCAAACTAAACTCCACTTTAAACACTCATGGGAGCATCGTTACACTGAGTGCAGTTTCCTTCATTATTTATTAACGAAAGTGCTAAATTAAAAATAAAGTCATGTAAATGAAATACTTATAAGCTTTCACTTACTTGAATCATTTAGTGTTTTTTTTCCTTAATAGAGTAAGAGGGGCTTTTCAATTTACAAACATTATAATATGATGTTTATCAAAATAATATTAATGCTACAATGACCGATGATACAGCATTTGTACCAATAACTATTGGCTGATAACACCACAAATTTTATTATTGATTAATGATACAATATAGGGATTTTTAACTTGTTTGAACGAATTTCTTAAAGAAACCCGGTGTCTTGAAAGCTGTTAACCAATATTTATAGCATAATATTTTTTAAGGATTGATATGATATGTTTTTCTTTCTATGATGAAACATAACGACTTTTCACTTTGCAAATTTAAAAAAATCGATTTTTATTTTTTTTTTAATTTTGAAAGTACATATCTTCAAAAATGTTATGTCGAAATTTCATAAAGATCGGACGAGTCTAACTACATTTTTGGGTAACCGTTAGGTGACTACCTGAGAGCACCAGGCTGCATACGTATTGTTCAGACTCATGGTGCAAGTACAAGAAAGTGGTGAAAAACAATCAGATAGAAACTTTTAAACATCCTCCGGCTCTAGCTGAGGATGTTCACGAGGTTTTGAATCCGATTTATGAAGATCTTCGGAGGAAATACCCAAAATAACAACGAGTGTTTTAACAGCTGTGTCTGGGCAATTTTTCTGCAACCAAAACTTTAAACGCGTTTATCTCAAAACGGTGGTTTTTCGGTGGCTTGTTGATGAAATTTCGGAAACTATCCGGCCGATTGTCATGAAATTTGAATGACATGTTCTTCATAGTTATGGCTATACCGGATATGATCAGATTTTTGAAATTTTGATTTTAAGTTGTTTTTTTTTTACAAAAAACTGCAAAAAAACGCGTTTTTTTTACTTTTTCGAAAAACGTGCGCCATTTTGTTATTTTCGTGAATATCAAAAATCTGATGATATGCGCTATAGCCACTGATATATTGAATCTAAAACTATTATTTTTTTTTGTTTCAAATGACCCATCTCGGAGATACCATCAACAAGCCACGAACATAACAAAAATAAAAATATTTTTTTTTCATGTACTTGAAAGATGTGTTTATTACATAAGATCCATTTTATCCCATAATTTTTAGCGAAAATCTTCGAAAAAAAATCGCGAAAATAGCCTATTTTTCAGGCGCCTTAAAGTGAGAAGACGCCTTAAGTGGCTAAAATAGTGTTTATTTTTTTTTAATACTTTTATTTATTAATAAAAAAATTGTACGTGTGATTTGAATTAATTATTAAAGTTTCAATTCATCATCATCGTCACTCTAATAGTTCATTTTCATCATTCATCACAAAGCTCATTTTATATTATAACGATGAATTTGCTATTAAAAAATGTATATGTGTAGTAAAAGTGCATATAAACGAGCATATGTGCGCGTTAATGGATATGTGAGAAGCTGTTAAATCTACAACATGCATACGATTATTTATTTTTTACACATACTCTTTGAATTCAAATAATTCATACGATTCCATAAAAAGAAAATTTAAAAAATCTTTTTATATACATATTAAAAGATCGAATATTAAACTATATTTATCTTCCCTTATTATATACAAATATCGAAACAATAATTTATTCATTGGCTATTCGGTGATACTTTTGAGGCATCTAAGCATTATTTTCAATACTGATATCATCAATTCATCATCCTGATAGAATACACGTTTTTCCAGTTCACTTACTTAGTCACGGTAATTAGTTAATATCTAACTGACCGTCGATATTGAAATCAATCATAGTTAAGAACAACATATGCTACTGATGATATCAAATATTTACATGATGCCGACATTTAGGAATACACCATAATCGATCATTTTGTGTATTTATCATCATGGTGTATAAATTGCTAAACAGTATAATATGCGTGAAGCATATAAATTCCGATACGCCAATATAAATATTCCACAGCTGCTTAAATAAATTAATTATAGTGCCATATACAATTTTAATAATTATCAAATGGGCAAATATAAAGTCCTGGTTTGTAATCTAATTTGAATGTCCATCCCTCGGAATTGATATTAAGGGATGAAGTCACGCGTTTTTCTATTATGGTACGATCCACTTGTATGTATTATATTTACGGGCACGATTTTACACCGGAAAGTTAAAATAAAACATGGTCTAAAAGGACAAATCAAATTCTGTGTATTTCAATTCGAGACCCTAGAAGTCAACGTAAATGGAATTTTAAATGGAGAACAAACATATATTAGGGTACCTTAACACGACTGGTCGTATTTAAATAATGTATGGTGTGTCATCATTTATTTCAGCTTTGGGTATTCCCTTAATGTACTTTCCGTGTCGGCTTCGGAAAACACGTTAAGCAATCTGATACAAATGAAAACATAAACGTAATGGCACCTGTTGTCATTTATTAGAAATTAATCACATTCTCCGCCAACCACATGCAAACTAATTATTGGACGTGTCATAAGCGCCCCTAACTATTAGGGGAGAATTAAGGGGCGTAACTCTTATAACACTCACTATCGCTTTTGTTTACGATCGAGTAAGATTTAGATTGATTTTTTGCCCAAACAATTAAGGGGAGGGGTTGAATACGAATCGAGCAAATTCCGAGGAATACTATTAAGCAGGAGTTGGGATGAAATTAAAAGCCTGTCTTCAAAGTGGAAAATGATCTCAATTCATGGAAGAAAATGCGCTCCTTTTGACCTAGTTGCAAACAATGCGGGAAGTTTAAATGAAAGTCACTAATTAAAATAGACATGCATACGAGTTTCATATAATCAAACTTGTAAAGCAATCAATCTAAATTCGTTTATCGCGTCTATTTTCACCTTTAATCTCTTAACTTTACTTCTATTATATACTCAATGAATCATGATTGAGTAAATAAAAAAGGCGTAGTTTTGGAAAGAGTTAAATATCTATGTATGAGAGGCAATCAATGATAGTAATAGGGATGCATGAAATTGTGATGAAATTTAACATTTTGGTTCTTAAAATATCATTAATCCTCCTATACTTTAAATCAGTGATCGCGAAATCATCGCTCGTAAGTCTTAGATAATTTTTAAAAGCATTTTAGGTAACAACACCTGTAGGTGCCTGTAGGTAGTCCCGCATTAAGCGTGTGCTTTTTCTGAAGACTGTGTGACCGAAAGATCCATCAGGATTTTTTATAACACTGAGAGTAAGTAAATTGAGGAATTTAAGAAGTTCAACATGTCCGTGTGGCCAAATGACGAGAGTGTCATCCATTTATCTCGACCACATTTTTTGTTTTAGGGGGACTTCTTCTAGAGCTTTTTCCTCAAATCCAGTCATAAATATGTTAGCAATAGCTGGAGATAGAGGAGATCTCATTGGTGCACCACTAGTCTGTTTATAGAACGCTCCATCATACAGAAAGTAAGTTGATGTGAGACAGTGCTCAGTTAGGTTCAAAATATGTTCGCGGACCTTGTATCTCTCTTCAATTTGCTCCAAGGTTTTCTTTATAGGAACATTGGTGAACAGTGAAGTCACATCAAAGTTGACCAGGATGTCATCCCCATCATGTTTCAGCGATTGTATTATTTTCAGAGGTTCTTGAGAGTTTTTAATATACGACATCGCGCTTTCCACAATTGGCTGGTAGTATCTGGCTAAATATTTAGCTAAACCTCTGACGCTGACGATGGGTCTTGCCTGGTTTGTGTATCTTAGGTAAGCCGAAAAATTTTGGAGCTTTCGACGATCGAATCCTTGGCGATATTGTTTGTTTGGTTTCCTCATCGAGGTTGGAATTATCGATTATTTTCTTAGTCTTTGTTTCCAAATATATCGTCGAATTTCTCGTCGTCTTCTTGTAAGCGGGGTCTTTTAGGAGTTCTTTTAACTTATTAGAAAACGCCTTGATTCTCTCAACAACACGTTATTTCTTCTTCACCTAGAAATTTGTAACAATATCCAAAATGATCTTTGGACCCTCATATATAGCCAAAGCCACAGATAAAGCCAAAGTTCTTCGCACCGCAAAACCGCTAATACCCAATTTAACTAATAAGGAAAGGATGTGTCTTAACAGTTTGAGAAATAACGATGTCATAGTTATAATACCAGCAGAAAAAGGCAACGCAACCGTTATAATGAATGAAACTGAAAAATGAGAAATTTAAACTTCTAAATTCTCTTAACAAAAAACTTAGTTTAATATTTTAAAAAAATATAGTTTTTACCCTTTTACTTGCTACCTGTCATACAAATCCTTCAATAAGTCTTTAAACTTGAAGAGTTACCAGTTTACCAGATTTATTTAGATAAAAAATACATTGCAAAATACAAAAACAGTTATTTCGTGTTATTATGACCGCAGATGAAAATGTTATGACGATTTAAAGGTTAAATTTTGGATATTTTTTCAAAATGTTGAAAAAAATAATCTATTTCAACAACCCTGACATAGGGTTTATGTACGAAATGTAGCAAAAGATCCCCTTAATCCCCAAAAAATATCTGTCGGTCCACGTGCTAAACACCCTGTATAATAGTATATAAATAATATTTTTTATGAATTTAATAATTGGGATTAAAATTATCATGGTTAATTTAAGTATTAGTTTGACTCTACGAAACATGAAATTGACTTAAAAATGTAAGGGAATATTTATTTTTTAATACTTTATTGGTAATTTTAAATAACAAAACCTATATTTTCAACCCTTAACATATAATGGTTCGCTTCATTCAATAGATCGTTAATGAAACTATTAAAACCATTATAGAGATAAATTCAAAATTTGGTCACAAAAGCACAATGTATTAATTTTCATTAAGCAAATTCATTATTTTTTAAGTCTCCATTATTTATTTTTGGAATGTGCTCTTATAAAAGTTGAGAAATTTGTTTGATATTTTTGTAACACAACAACACAAATTAAAAAATTACGCGGTTTTTTTGCAGTTATTTGTAAAAAAAAAATACTTAAAATCAAAATTTCAAAAATCTGATGATATGCGCTATAGCCATAACTATGAAGAATATGTCATTCAAATTTTATGACAATCGGCCGGATAGTTTCCGAAATTTTATCAACAAGCCACCGAAAAACCTTGTTTTGAGATAAACGCGTTTAAAGTTTTGGTTGCAGAAAAATTGCCCAGACACAGCTGTTGAAGCACTCGTTGTTATTTTGGGTATTTCCTCCGAAGATCTTCATAAATCGGTTTCAAAACCTTGTTAACTTCCTCAGCTAGAGCAGAAGGATGTTTAAAAGTTTCTATCTGATTGTTTTTCACCACTTTCTTGTACTTGGACCATGAGTCTGAACAATACGTATGCAGCCGGGTGCTCTCAGGTAGTCACCTAACGGTCGCCCAAAAATGTAGTTAGACTCGTCCGATCTTTATGAATTTCGATATAACATTTTTGAAGATATGTACTTTCAAAATTTAAAATAAAATAAAAATCGATTTTTTTAAATTTGTAAAGTGAGAAGACGCCTTAATTCCGAAAAAAAAATCAAAACTATCTTCTAAGGACAACCTTTTTTTTACCTAAATCAACTTTTTGTCACGCTGAGTGCAATAGCACATGCTATCAAGTGAACGTATCAATATTTTTCGTCCAAAATTATTAGATAATGAAAATTTAATTTTTAAAGTTCACAATTTTGCCTAAATACCGAGTTTTCAAAACCAGTTTTGAAAACCGATAAGCCCTTAAATTTAATTAGATTTTTTATGATATAATCGATTTAGATAGTTTATTTAACACATAAATTCACTATGGTTTGATCCACCAGTTGCAAAAAACAATTCAGTGACATTAAGTATCAATCAATCAACCACAGCATCTTCATACAAAAAATGAAACGATCTAACTTAAATCGACAAAGATCTTTATATCCCGCGTTCGCTATTTTTGTGTCAAAATTCAGTATTAAATATCCCATAAATAAAAATATAATACTTATATAAATACGACGACAAAGATATTGTTGAGAAATGCTCGCATTTTTCTTTCACAAAGCCAGCATATATTCTTTTGAGCATACAGAAGAGATTTGACACGCAACATCGAGGCGAAAATATTTTCTATTTTCCCGGATAAGTTTTCCTCTCGGTTGAACAAACAGAGATAACATCAACGACCACTTTAGGAAGTCAGCGTTAAATCTGCCTTCGTTAAGAAGACTCACAAACTATGCGAATATTCGGGTCCCGAAATAGACAAATCCTCACTTTATCCCTTACGCGCGTATAACACATACCCAAGAAAACTTTCATACAATACACTTTATGAATATAATTTCGCCAAAATCGTCAATTTCCGGGATAAATATACACACTAGCAAAATGGGGAGATATTGATACAATCATAAAGCAATTTAAATCGTTAGTTATGCGTCGCGAATCACTATTTTCCGCTTACGTATATAAATATGCATATATGTAAATACTAACCCCCCTATGTATTAATTCAACATAAATTCGAGGAGGAATTGAATTATTTTAAGTAATATCGATCGGTTCGATTTGTGTTAAACCAATTATGACAAGGGGGGTCGACTATGGTTGAATTAATTCCCGTTGACAAAATTAATATTGACTGGCAGCTTTATGCGGTAAATCCATCCAAATAATATTACATTTCGGCGGGCCTGTAATAACATCTCATCAAAACCTATTATCCTTATCCGACAATTTAATTGAAGAATTTCGATATGGTCTTGAAACGGCAATTTCATAAATTGAAAAGAAACTAATTACTTTAACATGTTCATTCTGCAAAAATCAGGAACAGTTACGCAGAAGCTATGCGCTGAAAACCAATTAAACGACCCCTCTGAATTTATGATTTTCATAATAGACTGTCTCATATAATATAAAATATATAACAGTTTTCAACAATCTTTTTCCACTATATTTTAAATAAATATATCAATGTCATTTACATGACCTGTTTTGTTAAATTGCGTAAAAAGCAGTCCACACACATTTTTTTGCATAAACATATTAGTTCAAATATTGCCAAATATGTCATCTACAATCCAATAATTTATGATGGATAATATTAATAATCATCTGCCAAATACATAGTGTTGCCTTTATTTTAATATAATCATGCTCTTATTATATACATTTGAGATTGATTGATCCCCTTTGCCCTGTCTTTTGCATTAATTATCAACATAAATTTACGTATTGTTCAGACTCATGGTCCAAGTACAAGAAAGTGGTGAAAAACAATCAGATAGAAACTTTTAAACATCCTTCTGCTCTAGCTGAGGAAGTTCACAAGGTTTTGAAACCGATTTATGAAGATCTTCGGAGGAAATACCCAAAATAACAACGAGTGTTTCAACAGCTGTGTCTGGGCAATTTTTCTGCAACCAAAACTTTAAACGCGTTTATCTCAAAACAAGGTTTTTCGGTGGCTTGTTGATAAAATTTCGGAAACTATCCGGCCGATTGTCATAAAATTTGAATGACATATTCTTCATAGTTATGGCTATGGCGCATATCATCAGATTTTTGAAATTTTGATTTTAAGTAATTTTTTTTTACAAATAACTGCAAAAAAACCGCGTAATATTCGTTTAGTTTAATATTCGATTGGGACCCCTAGTTGGGACTACCTCTATAGGGATGTGTAAGCGACATGATATGGTTAAAGCTGGATGGAATTAATTTTTTTCAGGTGTGCTTAATTTATATATATTTTTTAAAAATAGTCCTCAAATAAAACATGATTCTCATTAAATACTTCATCGGAATCATAGTAATTTATCATCATTCTTTTTAATAATATTATGATTAGTTGTATATATTTATGTTACATGCTAAAAAAATTGAAATTGATTCACTATGAGGAAATATTTTAATTACTATAGATAAAGGCCACATGCATAGACCAGAAGTCTCTTTTTGTGGGAATTTCGGGAAAAAACCGAACTTTGCCTTTAATTAACCACTGTTCTTTGTACTGTAAGCGAAATGAAAAGTGGCATGAAACAACGGTTAATTAGATGAGAAGTAGAATTGGAGAGTAATCGTTGCTCCACAAAGCCTTTGCAATAAAGAGAATAATAACCGCAATTTCTTCTTACATATTATAACCATGGTGGCTTTGCGTGAAACTCCATAAAATATTTAAAAATCATTGAATATTTCGCGCACGAAAACATTTCCGTGGCGTGCTTAAAATATAATTTTACGACGATGTAAAAAATCTGGGTCTAAAACAATTACTTGTAAATATAAAGTACAAAAGGGCTTCCAATTAGATGTCCATTCACACAGGAGCCCCGCAAGTTTTGCCATTCGCTTCTTCTTCTCACGAATCAGCCGAAGTCTATCTGATGAAAATTTTAATTAACGAGCTTCGTTAAAATTTTGCCCCGGCCATAATGAGGCACTCCAAAATTTCATTTTACACCTCTTCTTTAACTCTTCTTTTTATAAAGAAAAAGCCATCAGAAGGAAAACTGGTCAATAAAAAAGGCTTCAATGTATTTGCGTTCAAAGTGAGCCGAGATAGGCCTAATTAATTAATTCATTTACTCAGTAATTTTTGGGTAAGATATTTCTTCGCAGCTGAAAAACGAAGATTTTATTCATGATTTAATATTTAAATAATCTTTCTATATTCAAATAGGCGTTTTATTCATTATATCTTGATAAATCGAGATCATTATTTTTTTACGCACAATTCCCTCTTTATAATTTGATCATTAAGGGTACGTGTTTAAATAAAAACACGTTAAAGTACTTTGGGGATTTTTTACGCAAATCATTCCCAAAAGCGAAATAAAGGATGCCCATAAATATTTTCTTCAATTTCCTGCAGATAATTTTATTCGCACAACCGACCGAATTCCACTAAAACTTTCCCCTTTTGAAAAGCTCACTCGTACTTGTCTTTTGTGTTTTTATTTTATTTTGGAAGTTCAGTTCGGTGCTTTCGATCTGAAGGACATTTTAATTTAACCGCCCTCATTTTCCGGTTTCGACGTCGAAGGCAAAATTGAGCCCTCAGGGTGAAGTTTCAGTTTTCAAGGGTTACCCGAAAATAACTACATACGAGCTTTTACCAACCATTACTTTCTAAATTCCGTTTTACGCACATCTTGCCTATATCTCGAAACACACATCCGACCACCGAAAATGTGTTTTCCATTTTCGGTGCTCTTTTCGGAGCGTAAAACGATATTCCAGAAAGAAAAATACTGAGCTTTGATTGAAATTTTGTTGACGCATATAATTATGTAAACAAAATTATTTCACCGCAAGCTTCAATCCTTGAACTATTTACGTACATATTTTATATAAAAATATCGATAATATACATGGATGATTTGCTGGAATGTCAAATAATAAATCCTTGAATCGCTGCCAAAATCTTTAAAACTGAAAACATATTTTATACTTTAAAGAACCATGAAAATTCTCATCTTATATTATATATGATTCTTAAATATCATAAACAAACTAGATTTTTATAACTCACCTTAAAAATTATATAGGGATATGCTTTTTAAATATGATATATTTACAATTAGTACATTATATTTTGGGAGTCTGTAAGAGAAACGGGCAATCAAATCGACTTAATAAAATGTTCACAGAAGCATATCAAGTATAATTATTATCTTTCGATAATACGTTGAAAATAACAACATTAAAATGTTTCATTGAATATTTCGGCCATAAAAATTATTCTATTTTAATCAGTCTATTAGTTTCAGAGAAACAATTGCGATTTTTTTGCGCGATGGATTAAAAACCGTGTAAATATATTCTTTCTACACGTCGCTTCTGATTCGCGAGTTTTTGTCTGGAAAAAAATTTCCTGTGTGTCCACATCCACTTTACTAACCAAATTTAGCACCATGCGATTTCTGGCTCTTCCCAAAAATAAAAACCGTGCTAAAAAGAAAACGTTTTGATACCATTCCTAACATTGAGATGACCACGAAAGTGCAGCTGAATGCTTCTTTGAAATGAACCTAAAAATGTTTCCAGTCATAGATTCAATGTTGAGATAAGTGCATTCCTAGCCAAGGACAGTAATTTAAAGGAGATTAATTCCATTTCCATGTAAACTTATTACTTTGCTTGTAATTTATTTTTTGATAAGATTTTAGATTTTGTGAGTATATTTGATTTATTTTAACCTACCTGAATTTATATCAATTCATTAAAGCCTCAGTTCCCAAAAATATATTATCTTCATTGGAGATGGCCTAAATTCGATAAATTGATATGGCGCTATTAGATTATTACGAATTGACACTTATATTGCATTATATTAGATGTTCAGTTATTATCTTTTTGTTATGGTGATTAAGTCTAGACATTAATTGGCCATTTTTTATTGTTTATATGTCGGCTGAAAAAACAAATTAAATTTGATTTCATACATATTTAATTTGTTTTAATCACATGAATCATGTTAAAGCTCAATTCTCTTTTTGGTAATAAATTTACATTTTCCCGGTTGTACAAAAAAGCTCATGAGGTTCTATGCATCCATATTAGACTGGTTTTATGGGTTAAAACCCCTGTGTAAAATCTACCTTCAGTTCACAGAATAAATTACAGTGCTCGACATCAAATGGCTTTAATTACAAGACCATTGTAGAAAAGCGTCCAGAAATGTCACCAGCAAAGTCAGGATCTATTGAGCTAATCCTACAAATTTCTCGACCTCATTTCTGATAAAGCCGATACTTCCTCGTTGATTAGCCAGAGTGTTAATTATCGAGGCTAGTGAAGACTTTCTGTGCACGTATGTAAATGGCCTTCTCCCACATTTCGATAAGAGCGTAACGATAACATGTCGTCGGTTCATGGCAGCCGCCACATTGTATGGAAGCCACAGGATGTTCATGCTACTCGTATTGTTAATTATAATACCTGATGAAGGTCCTCCGCCAAAATAAACAGCATGAAGATAACGAGAACTATATCAGCCACCATTCAAACGAAAATTAACTCCATATCAAACTATAATCTGCCACTTTAAAGGTATACGTAGTATATTCTCGTAGATCAATTTAAGGTTTTATACAATTTTGAATAATATATGAACTCAATATTAACATCTTGCTATCATCAATAATTTGCTGGATATCGATAACAATTAAAACAATGATAGTCAATTTTTAACTTGATCATTCATATAAGGGTATTTCAAATTCGCTAATGTAATTAATTCACTAATTTTATTGACATGTGATATTATCTGTTATATTAATATACAAGTTTGATAGAACATGGTTAATACGATATGCCATATTACAATCAACCATTAAAGCTAATTATGTTATATTGAAAAATTACTGATTTATTATACATGATACCTAGCTATTTAAATCCATCCTTATAAGAATAAAAATATGTTTAATTTATTTTTATTGATTGAGAAGGGTTTTATTGACGTTCATGCAATTTCCATTACAAATGTAATTTATTATTTAATATAAACGTATAAGCCGATTTATCTGCAGTTACATTGGTGAATAAAAATCTCATAAAGCGGGTTAAGAAATTGCAAACATATAGTAAATGAAAGCTCCACGAGCTTATCTTTTGTCGTTGTCGGCGACATTGTAATATGTAAAGGCTTTTGTCGAGCTTTCAACCATGACGTGCTTTCTCAAGTCGCTGATTCACTAAGACGAACTAATGAAAGTACCAAACATAATCAGGATCATAGTCACAATGTTGAAAATAACGATTCATTGGCCACATATATTGTTGAATAATATTAGGAAAATGTATTGATATGATCGTAAGGTAAAAACGTGGAAAAGCTCTCAATGAAATATTTCATCACGGTCGAATGGTCCAGGATGCAGCTTTGAGCGAAGGTATTTCCTTTGTATGCACCAATCCACTCCATAGCCATTTTCTTTATATTATATCTGTTCGTGAAGTTCTCAGAAAGCAAATTGCATTGTGCAAAAAATGTATATGTACAGTTTAATTTAAAAAGCAATTAAAGCTGTAATTTAACACCTCGTCTAGACATAATCGTTCTCTTCGTATTCGACTTTATTTATTTTCTTATTTTGCGCTGAATAATCGATTTTCGTTCAAAGTGTGAAAAAATACAAACACGAATAGACCATTGACTAAATTACTTCTATGAACTCAATTTCTATACAATATTACAACCGAATTTAATACCTGGAATCCAGGCCTTGTAGCAAAGCAAACAGCTAAATCGATACCTTATACAAATTTTCGATTGCTTTCCTGTTGATATGATATATTTACACTGGAAGAACTGAATATCGAGATATATTAATGTAAGGTTAGATGCAAATTTAAGATGTAAATACGATTTCCTTGAAGAAATATTAGTCCAATAACGTTCATTTTTTACATCACTTAAAATATTCCATATGACATATCAATGAAAATTAGTATAAAAATCTATATTTATTACCAAAATGAGCAAGATCCAATATTTGGAATAATTGGAAATGATCAAATTTACAAAAATATTATTAAAAAATATCCACAGTGACAATTTTATTATATTTTCAAATGTGAAATATCTCATTAATCATAAGAATCAGGAGAAGCTATGCTTAATCAAATTTATCTGATATAGTTACGCATTAATTAATTTCTTTCAAACTTTCATATAGATGTAGTTCTCAAGTATTTTTATGCAGCACACTCAATTTCTCGTATGCCGAGTAAAAAGTGTCGGTAAGCCATTTCATGGTTACTTTACCACAGTTTGTCAACTTAAGCAACTCGATTTTCTAAGGTTTTCCGATCATGCATATGATTATCGCGAGAAAATTGAAAATTCCATCTAAATAAGATTTCAACGCAAAATATCGCACAGTAAAATCTAAATTTTCCGGCGAAATATTACATCCGTTCTTCCATCATCCGCGTAAACTCGAATGAAAATCGGTAAAATCATCACACATAGAATGAAGTAAAATAATCGAGCAGATTTTTGATATTCCCCATAAAAAGGACTGTCATCGTTTTGCCATCAATCATTTGATATTTCGCTCTTATCAAAGCTGATAATAAACGAGTTCGGTTCGCCCATCCTATACATTCGGCACACAAATACACAGATCCATTAGGATAAATCGTGTTTGAGTCGCAAACATTAAACGCGGCAATTCATATTAAACTTGAGGCTTGATTCGTATTCACGGGATATTCATTTGCCTCACTTGGGAAATTGGCTAATGAGTATAACCCTTCACGGATTCTCTTTTCAAGTCGGAAGGGTTGTGGGGAACAAAAGCCATTTCCGGTTACGAATACCTTGGGGTGTTAGTCCAGCGCCACTCGACCCACTACAAATGTACTTCACCAAAGAAAGAATTCGTTTCCTTTTTCGATTGCTCAATAAATAGCAAATCAAACGTCAGACGGAACACAATTGAATCTGGCATGAGTGTGTGTGGATGTATGGGTATTGATAATTGGGGATATTAATGACACGCATGGGAATGAAATTGAAGCCTTTTATTTGCTCAATACTTGCTTATGTTGAAATACAACGCCATTTAATGGATGACAGTCTCTGACTTATATATCCGAAATAAGGATTTATGACGATGGTTAATACAAAAAAGATCTATAAAAACGAATGTGTTCATCAGATAATTTTAATGTCACGAATATGCATAAGCTATATTAATAATTACACTTAGGCCGATGATAAATACAATTAAAATTAATATCGAAATACGTAAAGCTTGTATTTATTAAATAGTCATGTCTACCATACTAATAATCATGACATCATTAAATAATCGATCTAAAATATTTTTTCGGTCGAATTCGCATAAAATGCAAAGAAGGGTTGATTATAAATGTTAGGCAAAAAAAGAATTGATCAATTCTTCTCTAGGGTATATCCTTCAGGTGTGATCTTATTATCCATTCAGTCAATGGGATATATGTAGTGTTTCTTCTCGAGAATTTCTCAAAAAATTGCAAAATCGGGAATTCTCATTTCTCGATCATTTAAAATCATCGAGAAATCAGAATTTCTAGATATATGGTACATCTAGTTTGATGATATTATCCCTATACACAAAAAGGGTTCAACAAGCAAATGCGAAAATTATCGAACAATTTCTCTAATTGCGCATGCCAGCAAAATAATGCTACACATTCTACAGGATAGATTGAAATACTTCACAGAATGGCAAATACCCAAAGATCAGGCAGGATTTGTGAAAGGACGAGGAACCCGGGAGCAGATCATGAATATCAGAACGCTTATCGAAAAATCCCGAGAGTTCAATGTTCCCATGATACTCTGATTACAGGCTTGGACTGTACAGATAGGCCTTCTGTGGAATGTGCTTGTAGAAATGGGAGTTCCCTAGTCACCTTATAAAAATTATCAGAGCACTCTATACAGACGGATCGTCACAAATAAAAATTGACGATACCCTATCAGAGTGCTTTAAAATAGAGAAAGGGTTAAGACAGGGTTGTATTCTGTTTTAATATATAAATGTAATATATAACGAGACATGTACTAGATGGCAGAGAAGGAGGGATCTCCATTGGAGGGGAAAAAATTAGCAACTTGAGATTCGCGGATGACACCACACTCATAGCGGCCAACGAGGAAGAACTCAAACATTTACTGTATCTTGTCTAAGTGAAAAATGAAGCCTGTGGATTATTCATAAATAAGATGAAAACCAAAATAATGAAAATTGAGAGAACAGGAGCTTCAAAAAATACCCTAAATTGGGGTGAAATTGACACGATGCACAAGTTCATTTACCTTGGGTCACAAATATGTGAAGATGGAGGATGTAGTAAAGAAATAATAAGACGTGTTCAAATGGAAAAACATGCTATGACCAGACTCACTCCTATCTGGAGATGAAATCTCGCGAAACCTCAAAAACCACTAAACACCACCTAGTCCAAACGCTCGAATTCTCCGTTTTTTTGTACGGAGTGGAAACATGGACTCTGTGCGAAAAATAAATGACCTTAGATAGAATATGAATATTAAGTCAGCTGTGAGGTGTCTCATAAAGGAATGCTGCTTTAAAGCTTAAAATCATACGCTTGTGTTTTTATTCAATTTTTGATTAATTTTTAACACCAAATGGACAAGTTTTTCTCCAGAAAATAAAATTAAGTTAAATCGATAATCGGAATATTATGTTATGCATTAATTTAATATCATCATCATTAAAGTGCAGCAGTTCACTGCAAAATTAGGGCTTCTTCAATATCCGTTCATAGTTAGGGGCTACATTTATCTCATCTAAATCATACATTAACCTCCACATTCGCTCGATATTGAAGGTAATATAGCCTCCGAGTTTCATTTAAAGCCCTCAGCCAGCGGGTTACTTATATGAATGTATCAAAGGGCGCTTTCATGACCGTCTTGGTAGAAAGTGTGGGGGATTTGTCTAATAACTGATCAGTTTTCCCAGAAAACAGTGAAAAACTATTCGAGAGGACCTTGTTAATTTTACTGAAAAGGTCTTCCCGGAATACAAAGAGTTCAGCCTCTCCTTTCCTTGCAAGAGCGTTATCGGACTAGATCCTAGAAATTTAATATAATATCAAGCATGTGTTGATTATCATACCAGTTCTGTGTTTTTAATATGCGAACCAAAAATATAAAATAGTGTAAATATTTAATTTTTTGCCAAAATTTTATAAAATTCCAAAAATTATTTGGATTGAAATAATATATTAGAATTATTGTAGGTTGTTTCTAGCTTATTGTGATTTAGATTGAAACAGCGTGTTGTGGTGGCAATGCACTTTCTTATTGTGTGGAGAAGTTAGTGTTGTGTCGTCTGCAATTCTCGGGTAACTAATTTTGTGTAACCTGTCCACTGTTATGGCCCTAATGGTTTTCTCATGATATTCTCTACACATATATTCTGAACAACCTCTAGCATATATTATATACCATGTTTAATATGTGGCATACATGATCTCACAGAAAGAAATCGTGCTCACAATATATGAAATAATTGAGCATGAAAAATGTTTGCAATTTTGTAAAATGCTTTTCAAGCTCCATGAATGATGATTTTGAATGTATTTAAAAATGTATAATCATATGAATGAGATCTTGATGATTGTTTATTTGAAGTCTTTGTTGGATGCCATAATGTTTATAATATTCATGGAGTCCTTTTGCTTTAATGTTTTTTACCTTAAACATATTCATATATTATTTTCCCGTATATTTTTCGTCGGCACTTCACTTGAACATTTGTTTTATGTGACATATAATTTTTTGCTCATCACATATGTTTTACGACTCAATTTATATGCTAACTCTACGCGACATGCTTCTTGAACTAAAATTTATGATTTTGGCGAACACGGCAAAGAAACATTGTGGAAACAAACCACAAATTTATTACGTCCAATACCGTAACGCGCCCTCTCAAGCCTTCTTCAGAGGTAAGCAGGTTAACAAGTTTACCGACGTTTTTATTTGTGTATATAGAAAAAAAAAGTTTGCCACAGAAATTTTGCAAAAATGTTTATCTAAAAGCTTACGAAATTCTCATGACCTTTAGGATTGCGCGAAAAACAGTTTTGCTCCGGTCGGTTAAGCGTTCTGCGCCAGAAATAGAATTTAGAATTGTCTGAAAAATTTACGTTAACCTTCTTTGTATTCGTTTGGTTATGGGGGAGAAATGAGGGCTTTTATTAGGTTAAATAGTTTTCGGTTGGGAAATGAAATTTCGGCTCAGGGTGTAAGCCTTTTCGATATAACTAACCATCTTTAATTAATTAATTTTTGGGAGCTCTACCAATTTAGAATTAAAATTCAGGCCATATATTTAGTCTTATGCTTCTATAAATCTATGCTCGAATATTTTTTTTATATGGAAATAATAGTCCATTTATTTGTTATTCCGTGTTTTTCATAATGTTAGACAAGATTCACTAGGCCAAGTGTTATCTAATTTACACTATTGTGACTATCAAACTATTAACAAAAGCATATTCACTCTTCTTTAATCAAACTTAAAGGCAAAACTAGTCTTTTGCAACGAAATTTAAACTTATATTGTAATATAAATGCATTAAAACCCTGGCAGGTTTTACTCTAATTTTCAGTCAACTTCAACAAAATCTGTTATGCTATGCGATTAAGTATTGGTATAGTAAAATAAGTTGGTTTCACTAGACACTGAGATTAAATTCATGTAATACAAACACTTTTCACCATATCAAAAAAATGGGAGATCGGTATTAATACATCCAAATTCAATTCTCAGTTCAAATGTATCCTGATTTCCTGAATCTGGAAAAATTAATACTGAAGCAGTTAATAAAGCCATCTTGGATCGCTTACGAATGAATTATTTATAACAATAATTAAAATATTATTCTCAAATACAGATAATTTTGCTACTAACTTATAGATCTATAGTAAGGGAAATAATCACATGAAATATCGGATAACTATAATATCTATATATATAAAAATCAATGTGTGTCCGGACCAAATTTGCTAAGGTAAACAAAGCCTTTTGTCAACTATGCCAAGAGGCGATAATACCATAGCCGGTGGATATACATTTAGTAACTTACATTAGTAATACTTGATATGGCGATTCTCTGTATACTTGCGAATTCGATACATTAATTTCATAAGATTTTTCAGAAATAATATGATGCCAAAATAATCATAGTAATGAATCATTATAAATAATAATATTTTTTATTTATTTATATCGTCACATATAAGGGTGCTCCATAAGGGTGAACTAAAGCCTATAATCTTTATATTAGTATTAGAAAACAATGTTTGTATTTTCACGTAGTGTTTCACATATAATCCTGGAAGTCAAATTCGATTTATTTCTGGATTATAAAAGGTGTGCCATATTGATATTTAAAACTCAATGTCTTTATTATTCTTTACATCTTTTATAGATACTTTAAAATTCCTGGTCTAAAAATAATATTGTTTCATTATTCAGTTAATATCATAGGAAGCTGACTCATTTTCCGTTGGGAGTTGATTTTAAGCAATGAGAATAATCTCTCATTTTTCGTGTTCAATGTATCTCGTTTTAAAAGGTTTTTTTTACGTCTGTATTGATATTTGAAACATATCCATCGTACGAAAATAGAAACAATTTTACGTTTCTTTGAAAATATTTTCCGAGAAAACTCTAAATTTTTGTGCTGGTCATTTATACGAAAATCTGTTTACAAGCCATAAAACATTTAGAGCAAATATTACATGATTTTAAAATATGAATTTATATAATTTGGTGTTCTGAATTGAGTTCTGCTTAGATTATCTAAAAAACTTTAATGCGAGTAGTTAAAACAATTCAAGGAAGTAACTTGTTTAACGTCTAAATTGGAAATTCTTTGTCAAGTTAAGTTTTAATGGGTGTGGTTGGTTTGCAAAGTGGCACTTAATTGTAATACCCTTAATGTCCTAGATAACGATCTTCATGACCTTAGTGGCTGACTTGCATTTTGACTGCCGTAAAATGTTTTCTATTTCAGTGTTAAATAAATCCTTAATGAATACAAGATTTTTTATAAAATGGAATGCATATAAAAATCTTGCATTTATAAATATGCAGAATGATGTAATAAAGAAATCATGTGCGAATCATCCAGATTATTCCAGATCGTTGGATTTTTCATAAAATTTTCATCAAAAGCACTACATTTTCTGGTCGATTCCAAAGCATATTGCTTTTGCATTCCTGCTCAAAAATATCCGTGATGAATACGATTTTATGTATGATACGAAAATTGAATTTTAGCCTTTGAGGCTTTTCCCATTGTCCAGGCAGCGATCTTTTCAGCGATTTTAATTAACTGATAAACGATAACTCGCCGAATTCATAAGTGCTGCCATATCATTTTTTTCTGATTTTATCTGATCCAACCGAAATACGCACAACATCAACCAATCTGCGTTTTCTTTTAATAAAAATATATGTACAGTTTAGAATCAATACCTTTTTACGCCACTTGGTATGGATTTTTGGATTAGGCATAAATATAAGCTTCATTTCATAAAGTCGAACTCAACGACTTTTGGTGACCTCATAATATGATGACATCACAGTTTAATGATTTTTTATGATCTTCTACGTACCAATTGAAATTTGAAGTCGTCATTAATGTCAAAATGGATGAGATGAAACATTATATTTTCAATCATGGTTATATTTATTTTAAAGAATTTAATTATTAACATACGCCACATATTTTTATTAAAACTATATCTTCAAATATTGATTAAGCGCTATCTTTTTAATTTGACGATTTTTAATTAACACTTTTAAGTGGTATTAGTTAAAGCGGAAAGAAATGTCATTTTTTGTTATTTGGAGAAAAAAATTATATTAATAAAAGCTGTAAAATATCACTCAATTAAATAATTTACATTGTTATTTATAATCGCCCTCCATAGACTAGGTAGCTTTTTAATGCCTCTTTCGTTAAATTAGGCCGGTTTTCCACTAAAATAAGAATTCAAATGATTTTTCACTTGTTCCACAGAAGGGAATTTTTTATCGCAAAGTAAATGTTCTAATGACTTGAAAAGATGATAGTCTGAAGATGCTATATCAGGAGAACATTGTGGATGCTGCAAAATTTCCAAATTCAGCTCCATTATTTTGTTCTGCGTAATCCTAGCTGCGTGTGGTCTTGCATTATCATGCTGTAATATTCGTCTTTGGTTGTTAACTAGCACTAATCGCTTTTTGAGCATTTCCGCTTTAACCTATCTAATTGTGCACAGTATAGCTTTGCTGTGACAGTTTGGTCAGCTTTTAATAATTCGTAGTGGATTACGCCAAAAAAATCCCACCAAACACAAAGGAGGACCTTTTTCAAGAAGAATGACGATCGAGGGGTATAAACAGGTACTTGATTTGTAGAAAGCCACTGTTTTTCCTTTTCGGGCTGTTGTAAAGAATCCATTTCTCATCCCCAGTAACGATCCTTTTTAAAAATGGATCAGTTTCATGCCTGGACAATAGCGATGAACAAATGATTATCCGTTGTTCTAAGGCCGTTGATGACAACTCGTGCGGTACCTAAATTTCCTGTCTATGTTTTTTCCCGAGTCTTTTCAAATGGTCTTTTACTGTCGACCAGGGACAGCCAATGTCTAGCGATAATTCCTTTATTGCTTTTCAAAGATCAGATTCTACCAGATAATTAAATGCGTCATCATCGATTTTTAGATGTTGTCCTGATTTTGGTTTATTTTTCAAATCTCTGTCGCCACTTTTGAATTTTTTGAACCATCTTTGGCATTTTCGAATACTCAATATGTTGCCATATGTATCACAGATGTTCTGGGTAGCTTCTTTTGCTTTTAATCCTTTATCGAATAAAAACAGTAAACAAGATCGCAAATGCGTCAGCAACCCGAGGCAAACTGACGGCAAAGGACGCAACAAAAAAAATGACATTTCTTTCCGCTTTATCTAATATTTAATTTCTTTAAAATTATTAAGAATTTGACATTGATTATTACAAATCAATTTCACACAGTGAATCAAATTTGATCATAAACGATGTGACAGTTTGCACAAAGTAAGTAAATAAAATTGTTTAAATTAGAACTAAAATAATTAGCTCTTTCTAGCCTTAGGAAATTGATCTTCCCGAAGAAAATAACCGTATATTTCAATATTGAGGTGGTTAAATGTTGTTTAATTTTAATTTTGTGATATGAGAAGGAAGTTTTTCACTATTAAATTTAATATGATTATTATACGTTATATCAAACTTTGCTCATTTGTGTTCATCAACTTTTCAAATAGAGCAGTGTCAAAAAAAAATAAGCCCATGAATTTTTAAGACAATCTGCCACAACTTTCAAAAGCGAGAGCTTTCGTAATTTTAATAGCGAAACGCTTTTTAAATAAAATTTTATGCATCGTTTTTTCGCATCGCTTAAATTTTTAATAGAACTTTCATGCACTAGAGAATCTAAAGTCTCGTTAAGATAGGTCGTTTTATCTGTCTCGTGAGATAGTTCGTTCTCGGCGAAATAAATGATTTTTTTTCATTAAGTAGACCGAAATATTTTTGCCCAGTTTCACCATAAAAAGGGTCTAACATAACGATTGCAAAAAATCGTTTCACTACTTAAATTAATTTTCTGGAATTGTCCCCATTGAAAGAATACTAAAGCAAGTTTTAATTTATTCAGCCTTCAATTACTAAGATTCGTTAACAATGAGACATAAAAATTGTCCTTTAAAAAGATTCTCTCAGTACCAAATAATTTTTAAGTAATTCTTGGAAGGCTTGGGAAGATAGCATTTATTATTCCATAGGGAAGATTATGTAAATGTGTCATTATTTTCAAAAGTGAAGATTATCCTTAAAGACGTTATAAGAGATTATATTTTTGCAGCAATCGATATTTGAGATGTCGGATCATTTTAGAGAATAAGAAAGTACTATCAAAATAAGTTAATATTACTGTACACTTTTTGGTTACTATTAAAATGTAAGCTGATTTGATGCCAAATAATTTGAAATGTGATTCAAATGCTAAATTAGTTATGGTCTATTTTTCGCTTTTCCTCGAATTTTACAGAGTATTTTTTGCTTATAAGCCAACTGTATGATTTTTGACAAGCATTGATTTTTATGTCCTACATTCGAACATAATTTCTTTTTCGTCTAGTCTATACTATATATATTTCATATTTTCTACTTAAATTCCAAAATAATATATCATAACGTAAGGTTGATTTTTTAATGTTCTAAAAAATGGTTATAACGAGTACCAAAGTGCAAAAAATATTTGTAATTGCTGATTTTTCTTAACGTACTATATTTGAGATCAAGAAGCAAAAAGAAAGTCACCGAAAGAAGTTTAGTCGAAAACCAGGACTGCATATTGGTGACTGCCTTCAAAGATACCACACAATGGAAAAATATAAAACATATTTTTTAAATAAAAACATGTTATTGAAACATATTATTGCCTAAACCAGTGGTTCTTAAACTTGTGTAATCTGTAAATTCATTCTTGAGCAAAGTTTATTTCGCGAACCCCATCCCAACCCTTCTAACTTAATTTTTCAAACAAAAAACATTTCTGGGTCAAATATTGGTCAAAATAGATCTTCTTACAGTTTAAGAACCACAGGTCTAAAGATAAATCTATTGTCAATAAAGAATTGATAAATCTTGTTTATCCTTCATAATCTTGCATGTTATGTATCAGTGCGTTTTCAATGGAAATTAATTCCAACCATCACGACACCCGTGTCCAAATCTAATACGTCCGCAAAGGGTTAAAATATGATCTTCCATATTTCTCCATTAAACTCAAGACTCAAGACAATCATTTTAAATCGGTGTAAACATTTTTCACATTTCAGAGACCATATTTTTTGAAGGCTTAATATTATATCAACTTCTTAATTCTGTTTATACCGGTGAAACATTTTGTTGTAGCTTTTATATTATTTTAGATAATTTGCTTTTCTCATTTTCCATTTAGTGACTAATTTCGATCTCATCTTAAACGTTTTAATATTTATCTTTATATTCGTTTTCGTTTTATTTTTTGTTATGTATCTATTTAAGGTTATTTAATTTTCTGCTCGATTGATCATATCACCAATCGAGCAGAAATTTCGGATACAGCACGATAAAATAATCGATGATATCAACATTTGCTCGTTATAATCGTGAAATAAGTATATGGGTAGTACTCCCTTTGATATAATTTGAATTTCGCCTATTTATAGATTTTCTAAAAGTTGATATTCTTGAGCATCCAATATGCTTAATTTGGTTTATAGTGGGAAAAGGTTTTAAGTATTATATATCGAATAAATATTTTTGTATTTTACTACCTACAAATATATCTGATTTTACTCGGAATTCCGAATAGGTACACAAAACAGAATATCTTCCATTATTTTAAATTAGGGGAGCGCTTCAAATCAGGGCTTTATTTATAAGCCTACCCTCTCCCAATTTGTCGCAGAATTACTTTGATTTATTCGATGTGACTTCATATGTGATATTTTTTTACGTTGAAGGGAATTCATTATTTCTCTTTTATTCGATTCAATCGGCTTAACATCCCGAATTGCATTATCTTTTTTCCCAATAAATAAAACGTCTATGTTTGGTTAGCGAGACCTCAAACCACACAGGGACGTGCGTGTGCCTCGTAGAGAAATTTCCGTATTTTAATTAGCTTTACAAAATGGGCTACGGAGGCTTAAAGTGGTCTAAATGTGTAACAAAAGCTCTGCGGATTTGCAAAAAAAGAACGCCAAAGAATAGGGCTTATTCTAGAATTCAATCAATTCCACAACATAAGAACCTAAAATCAATACGCGACCTGCCCTATATTGATGCCCAAGTGATTGGAAATTGAAATGTATGTAATGTATTTAGGCCCTGCATATTACGTTTTTTAATCATAAAAATTATCCTGTGCTTTGAAAAGCTTGCCGAATTCATACAAATATCAACCTGTATAAAGCTAAAATATGTTTTTTTATGTTATTGTTATTATAATCATCAATAGATTTTGTTCAAGAATCATTTCCAGTTCATAATCAGTTACAAATTAAATTATCATGTAGGCCAATCGACTCATTAAGACCAACTGTTATAACTGTGTATCATCATAATATGACTTTTGGGCAATTATTTATTTATAGTCTGTACATGCATTTGTGTGTGCGAATGTTCTATTATATTATAGGAGTCATTCCCGTGATGAAATTTTATATGATGGATCATTAAAGATAAACGCGTCGGTGTTTAATTAATTTAAATGAAAATGTGTGCAGAGCTATTCTTGAAGCCAAATAGTGAAATGTTAAAAGTCATCTAGAAGCGTTGAGGTTATTCTCGAAAATAATGAAGCTCGTATTATTTCGCATAGCAAATTTGACATTTCATAAATGACACTCGTTTTAGAAAATACGATTCTTTTCTATGACTTATTTTTAAATGTAGCAATAAAACGGTGCTTTCAATTTTCGAAGAAAATTTGCTCTAAGCTCTAGCAATTTTCCGCTGCTACATTTAAAAAGTGAAAAATATCTTACCATAATCTAACGGGGGATTTTATAGAAGAAGTTGATTATATTTTTCGCGATTAAAAATTTGCGATTATAACAAAGTGATCGAACAAAAAATATCTTACGATTTGTTTGAACACACTTTTGAGGACCATATCTTGAGACAGCGCTTAAAAGATTTTGCTGGAACGCCATTATGGTCATTTGAATATGGAGATGAAAATGTTAAAAGAACAACATTCAAGGTCGATGCCACGATATTCTTTGTTTCCAACCCTTTTTGGAGCTTTACATAGCCCCCCTGAATGATATGTCAATCACACTCTAAAATCGAAGACAAGCAAAATTGGCATTTGGTGGGAATATACGAGGAGAGAAAGAAGGGAAGAGACTTTGAAACTGTTTGCTTAGCACCCAATAAGACCTCTACATTTCTAAAGCCTATATACATAGATTGAATTACGATCCGGCCTTTAAAACATTCCCTTCTCCAACAAATGGATGGTTTCAAATGTCTCACTAAGTGATTCCAATTAATTGTACTGGATAACCGACCTTTAATGTCTTTGTAGGAGACCCCCCGATACATCGAGGAATTTATAATGGAATTAAAATGGAAATCATAATTGAATTTTTATTTGAAGGCGTTTGTCTAATAATAGGCGAATAGATTTGCTACGAATGAAAGTATGCATTGATCTATAATATTTGCAGATTATTTCTGCATTAAAATTATAACTTTGGATAAAAGCAATTTTAATATTCAAATGAAGATATTATTACAATAATAGCAATACTTTATCATGAATATCGGAAATTAATCAATTATTGTTCATTATTTTTCTTTTTAGTGCAATATATCAGGTCAGTCTAAAAGTTCGTGCGCACTTTTGGACTCACCTGATATTTAATGTCAATGGTAAATTATCAAGCCCCCAAGACTGACAAAAAGCATATTTATATATTAGTTTTTATCTATAAGACTTTGAGAATTGAAATCCAGAAATTGAGATATAAATTGACGAATTTAAACATTGTCTTTGTATTTCATAAGGTAAATTGAATAAGATAAGTGATATAGATAGAACATTTGGATGCCACATCAACTATTCTCAGATAACAAAGAATAGTAGATGGAGTCGAATTGAAGGATTTACACTTTCTATATTCTTTATATTTGACTTCTTTGGACTATTTAGATTTATTTTGATGTTAAGAGATTTTATTAAATAGACAATATTATCATGTTTAGAGTTTTAAATTAATTTTAAAACAAGAGTATCGATGAATTACAAGGAAGATAGAAATCATTTGATGTAAAATAATTAATAATATCATCACATTTACGGTTCCCGGGAACCCGAGTAGTTTTAGGTGCTCAATAATCCCGGGATTAGTAAACGTAATCCCGAAAAATTCGGGATTGAAACTTTTATCTAACAGAAATCGTACACCTCGCCAGCACGATGAAGGCTACTAAATCGGGACATTCCCGTCGAAATCTGGACGCTTGGAAACAGTGACGTAACTACTAATTGGCGAGCTTAGGTCTATTTAACTGTCCAATCTATGTTTACGTATATGTTTTTCAAATTGTTATATTAACCTTTCCCAACCGATGATGTATTTACTACACCTCGACTCTAATAATGGGAATACTTATATAATTTTTGTATTCCTCCGTAATATAATTACGAATCACATCAAAGTTTACTAGTATATAATAAAAATAAATAATTTTTCGGAAAATCGGGAATCTATCGGGGACCACCATACGTACGATGACGATTCTCACATATTGAACTACGCAATATTTTATTTAAATATATTTACCTTTATTTGATCATAAATTATTTACATTTAATAATGCAATTTATACATATAGTAGTTTTTTAATATCTTAAAGTGAAATCAATATCGTTAATGGTTGGGCGATCGCCAATAAATTAGTCTGCACTGAAATACGCCTTACTATGTATAACAAAATTACAAAGGGTGAATTAAATATAAGAATTTTCACCCGATTTCAGATCAAAAAAATCGTCCATCCGACAAAATGAGTTTTTCAGAACGCATTGATATTATATAGCCAATCTTCAGTTGTCATAAACAATTGATAAATCGACGATGAAAAATAATCTAATCTCTTTAGCCGATGAAGTGAGGCGAAGTGTCCAATGAATTGAACGAGCCACAAAAGCTACAAAAACATCGATTTGTCTGGGAGGATATTTCAATTAGATGATAATTTATCACTGATTCAATTAATTTTTTTCAATTTTGCGTCTCAGCTTCGAGGGCATTTAAAACTTTAAGTCTTAAGCTTAATGTCTCAAACAGACAAATCGATATTCATGAAGGCGCATCTCATTAAAAATTCTCTTTGAATGATATTACATCTCAAATATAATTCAATAAGTAGAATGGTGATGACAAGTCTTCGTTATGAATGCCAAAGCAAAGAGCATTCATAAGAATAAATGCATTGTTTCAATTTGAATTTTGACAGGGAGCAGATATGTTTGACAGTATGATAAACTTTGTTTTATTTATTATGCTTAGTCAAAATGTCTGGAAATTATCAGATAATTTTTATGTCTTGGTGTTGTGCTCTTATTAAACATATTAATATTTTTATTTATGACTAGCTGGTACCCGGCGCGTTGCTGCCACAGAAGAAATAGTTCTAAAAATACCATTTGAAATTTGAAAGAGTTATCTTGTTTAATTAGCAATGATATAAATAATGATATTTTTTCCGACAATTAATACATTTATTGATATTGAATGATATATAAAGAAAAAAATATTAAAAGCATACATTTTGCTTACTTAATTGTTCTGCTAAGTGCTTTAGGGTAGAGAATAGTTTTGGCTTTTCCGTCTTTAACAAATACAAATAAATTTCTCGGCTGTCCAACGTGGATTTTCTAGATTCTTCCGCACACTTGAAGTGCCTTGTTGATGGTCATTGAGAATGCAAGTCCAACGGGGAGCTGCAGTCGTCTCTTATCAAATGGCACGTCGGTGGGAATGAGCATATATTCTACTTTCGACTTTTCATTAAGAATATATAGTTGTCTCGATGATGATAGTGAGTCATGTTCCAATTTGTACGGTGGCACACCAGGAAGATCCGACGAATTTAAAAACTCGATTGGATAGTTAACAACTTGGTCTGCATTCATGGCGCTGTCAATCGATTTGTAGGTAACAGAATCGCTTGCAATTTTTTATTGTATTGTGTGGTTGATTTTATTGACGTCGGTGTTTTCTGTTGCCAAAATAGCATGTTCACAAAGCCAATAATGATTTTTATAATTATTAAAAATCTGCTGAAAAACTTTCTGAATGAGTAAATCGATGGATGGCACAACAACGCAAAAGTTCGATGGAGATGAAATAAACTTGGTAGCATCAACATGCACTTTTCCTTCACCAATGTTCAATAGTCGTTTTAAAAATGTGGCTGCCGACGCATCACGCTACAAATGTACACGCATATTTGTCTTTAATGTTAGTTTTCGCACGTCTCTCTAAAGATGCGATGCTTTGAGGCAAGAATCAGCTGGTGTCGATGAAAGCATCACTGGAAGAGGTTGTCGAAAGACGCCACATAATAAAATTAGAGCGCCACCAAACGGTTTTGCATTTGATCGTAAGTCTTTAAGAGTTCGATCAAGCATTGCATTCGTCCCAGATAATCCCCTTGCAAATTTTCAAAACTTTAGCTATGTCAGAAACTTTAGGAATGTTACATGTCAGAGCTTCCAATAAATGCATATTTAATGGCAATTTGAATGCCGAATGCGCTGTTCGTCCACCATCTAATAATGTTGCCGCAATACCTAATGAAGCAAGAGCTAAAGCAATTCTATTTTGAGATCGAATGTGAGCCAATAGTAAAGTGATGAGATACGTTTTTCCAGTACCGCCGGGCGCATCAAGGAAGAACAGATCATTTGTAATTGTATCGTAGGTCAATTTTTGTTCCGCATGCAAAAGTTGTTCGTTTGCTTCGACAAATGCATCCAAATCATTAGCATCGTACTGCTGTTCAAGTGCAGAACGAATTCTTGTTGAATGAATTCTTTGATATTGATGGTTAAGCAAATGTCTTCGATTTGGATCAGAGTTTGATTGAAAATATTGTCCGAAAACTCAATTGAATTGTCATTGCTAACGGTGTGTAAAATGTCTTCGCTCAAATCCTCTCTGAATTTTTACCACAAATCTTTCGGGTTGGGTGACGGACATGTGGTTAAAATGATGGCGAGTAATGTTCTAATTTCCGTTCGACCTTTCTCAATGAAGTATGACATTTGACATTAACCAAAAGCATTATTAAATAGTAACACTCGGCTTTATTTGGATGTAATGTGTAAATAGGGCCCAATGCATCAGATGAATACAGATTTCGATAGCCTTCATCACGCATCCCTTGCTTACGTCGTTGAAAATTCTCGGATGTAGTATTTCATGTAAAATAGTTAGGAACTTGTGCGTACCATAATGTCTCTGCAAATACATCTTCTTCACACAGCGCAAGTGTTGGTTCAGCAGCAACATTTCTTGCAGTGTCTGCCTTTGTCCATTTTCGAGATGAACACTGAGATGAACAACATTCGGATTGCTTCTGTGAATTAGGAAGCTCAAAATAGGCCAAAGAGCCTCGTCACTGCTGATATATCTACCTGTTTGAAATTGAGTTTGAACTCGATCGTTGCGCGCATCAAGTCTTTCAATACTGACTACTGCCATATCACTGCCTATTTGCATGTACAATTTGCACGACAATATCCAACGTTGGTATGAGCTTTGAATGTTTTCGATGAAAAAGAAGATCCATATATTGTTGATTTCAACGTCAACATATTGTTATTAAATAAAATAATTATTCATTTGTTTCTTGTTTTTATTTTTTAAATTAAATTTAAATTCAAATCTGGTTAGGTTAGGTTTGTTTGTTTTCATTGTGTCGAAATGAAGGCGTTTTCAATTTGACAATAAATTTGTCCCCCGTTAACAGGATTTAACCTTTATCCATTTTACACTGGGATGCAAACTGTAATCGTAATGAATATCATATTGAAATGCAGCAATATTCAAATCAACATGTACTTTCGATTCTCGTTGCACGTTGGTCGTCTGATTTTGATCGGATAACACTCAAACGTATTTTTCGATTGTTACGTACGTGAATAAGCGATGAATGAAATGAAGCATTTTAAAAGTGCTTGCGATAAATAATTTGGATATAATTGACTCACGCCGATGGTTAACCTGCAAATGACATTGACGTTTGACGTATGTGTTGTATGTGACGACGACACGACGCCTCCTACTGCAACTTGTAGGTACTATATACCTATAGCCTTAGCAACGCATAATCTCAAACACGTCAGAATCAACAACTTTCACACATTAAGTTTTGAATTAAAAATCTACTGTAAGTTAATTGTACTATGCCTATGTCACCCCCTGATCCCTTGGCAATAAGTGGACCAAGTTTTGTCTCAATCCGATGAACGCGCATATCAACCCATTTCGCCCGAGCATTAGACGGGAAACGCAACTTATTTTTATATATGATTAACCATATCGATTGTTTGTATTAAAAATAGTTCTTGTAACATTAATAAATAGAGCAATCCGTTTGGAATTATTTTTAATTAACACTCACTTAACTATCAAACATATCCGCAAATTATATTCAATAATGGTTTTGCTCTCTTTAGGATAAATGTCAATCTAGACCCGGAAATTTTCATTGTCGGTTTATTTTACACTAACTTCAATCAGCATAAATCTATTAAAAAAACTTTTTTGTTTGTAGGAGATATTCAGCAGCAATTGGAAACAATGAGTGGTCAGGAAGCTGAAGTCTAGTTCTTAATGATAATTACATATAAATAGGCGGAGCTTTCTGAGAGATATCTTTTCATATGAAAAAAAAGTCAAACATCGAGTTAGAATGAATAAAAATATAAGCAATTGTTTGGAGCAGCGTATCATCATCATCATCATAGTGCAGCCACAAACAGTCCACTGCAGAACTATGGGCTTCTTCAAAATCCATTCACAGGAAGGGGTTACATCCATCTCGTCTGTATCATTCACCTCCTCATTCGCTCGATATTAAAGGAAGCATTACAACCGAGTTTTATTTCGAACGCTCACCCAACGGGTATCCTGAATGAACGTAACGGGAGTGTGGGAAGTTTGTAAAGATTGAGTAGTTTTCTTAGGGAAACGGTGGAAAACTACTCTAGACAACCTTTTTGACTTTACTGGAAAGGGCTTTCTGGAGTTCCTCCTTTCATCGTTAGGTTGCCAGGTTAGGGTGAAGACATACGTGGCGCTTAAGTGCATCTCGGATTTGCTCCTACACCAACTGAGGGTCTCCCCGTCACCATATAACTTACCCGAGCGAATTCGTGACTGTCTTCCTGTTTCAGGTTGATCCTCTCAGTTTGGTGATTCCAAAACGATATAGAAGTCAACGGAAGACAATGCTGTTTACGTTGTAAAGTAAAGTTCGGAGTAGTCAAATGTGGTTAGGCCGCAAAAAAAATATTAGTCAAATTGTATTGGCCAGGGGTAATTATGTTGCATATAAGTACTCGAGCTTCGTTTCATTTTCGATATCTGAAAATGAAAATTATAATATAAAGTGAATCATTATTGTGGCGGGCGAAAATAAAGAAACATACGTTTATTATATTAGTTTTAAGGCGTCTTCTCACTTTGCAAATTTAAAAAAATCGATTTTTATTTTTTTTTAAATTTTGAAAGTACATATCTTCAAAAATGTTATATCAAAATTTCATAAAGATCGGACGAGTTTAACTACATTTTTGGGCGACCGTTAGATGACTACCTGAGAGCACCCGGCTGCATACGTATTGTTCAGACTCATGGTGCAAGTACAAGAAAGTGATAAAAAACAACCAGATAGAAACTTTTAAACATCCTCCTACTCTAGCTGAGGATGTTCACGAGGTTTTGAAACCGATTTATGAAGATCTTCGGAGGAAATACCCAAAATAACAACGAGTGTTTCAACAGCTGTGTCTGGGTAATTTTACTGCAACCAAAACTTTAATTGCGTTTATCTCAAAACAAGGTTTTTCAGTGGTTTGTTGATAAAATTTCGGAAACTATCTAGCCGATTGTCATGAAATTTGAATGACATATTTTTCATAGTTATAGCTATAGCGTATATCATCAGATTTTTGAAATTTTGATTTTAAGTAATTTTTTTTACAAAAAACTGCAAAAAAAACGCGTTTTTTTTTACTTTTTCGAAAAACGTGCGCCATTTTGTTATTTTCGCGAATATCAAAAATCTGATGATATGCGCTATAGCCACTGATATACTAAATCTAAAACTGTTTTATTTTTTTGTTTCAAATGACCCATCTCGGAGATACCATCAACAAGCCACGAACATAACATTTCTACACGGGTTTTTCGATGCTACTGTTTTATTATAATAATTGTTCAAAAAAATAAAAACAATTTTTTTTCATGTACTTGAAAGATGTGTGTATTACATAAGATCCATTTTATCTCATAATTTTTAGCGAAAATCCTCGAAAAAAAATCGCGAAAATAGCCTATTTTTGAGGCGCCTAAAGTGAGAAGACGCCTTAAATTCATCAAACTATCCATTGTTACATACGAAATCTGTATATCGCATATGTTTAATGTTATTGACTGCACGAGGTTTTTAAGGAAGATCACTGTTTAGAATTTCTTTTTAATCGATAGATTCTTAGAAAAGCGCTATTAAGATCATCGGTTCAATTTTTTTTAAATTGCTTCCATGATTGCTAATAGCGAGTGATTTGATATGGAATTTATGGACTATTTTCAAATATTTTTATTATAATCTTACTTTTTATTATTTACTAGCTGGTACCCGGCGCGTTGCTGCCACAGAAGAAATAGTTCTAAAAATATCATTTGAAATTTGAAAGAGTTATCTTGTTTAATTAGCAATGATATAAATAATGACATTTTTTCCGACAATGAATACATTTATTGATATTGAATGATTTATAAAGAAAAAAATATTAAAAGCACACATTTTGCTTACTTAATTGTTCTGCTAAGTGCTTTAGGGTAGAGAATAGTTTTGGCTTTTCCGTCTTTAACAAATACAAATAAATTTTTCGGCTGTCCAACGTGGATTTTCCAGATTCTTCCACACACTTGAAGTGCCTTGTTGATGGTCGTTGAGAATGCAAGTCCAACGGGGAGCTGCAGTCGTCTCTTATCAAATGGCACGTCGGTGGGAATGAGCACGTCTTCTACTTTCGACTTTCCATTAAGAATATATAGTTGTCTCGATGATGATAGTGAGTCTTGTTCCAATTTGTACGGTGGCACATCAGGAAGATCCGACGAATTTAAAAACTCGATTGGATAGTTAACAACTTGGTCTGCATTCATGGCGCTGTCAATCGATTTGTAGGTAACAGAATCGCTTGCAATTTTTTATTGTATTGTGTGGTTGATTGTATTGACGTCGGTGTTTTCTGTTGCCAAAATAGCATGTTCACAAAGCCAATAATGATTTTTATAATTATTAAAAATCTGCTGAAAAACTTTCTGAATGAGTAAATCGATGGATGGCACAACAACGCAAAAGTTCAATGGAGATGAAATAAACTTGGTAGCATCAACATGCACTTTTCCTTCACCAATGTTCAATAGTCGTTTTAAGAATGTGACGCATCACGCTACAAATGTACGCGCATATTTGTCTTTAATGTCAGTTTTCGCACGTCTCTCCAAAGATGCGATGCTTTGAGGCAAGAATCAGCTGGTGTCGATGAAAGCATCACTGGAAGAGGTTGTCGAAAGTCGCCACATAATAAAATTAGAGCGCCACCAAACGGTTTTGCATTTGATCGTAAGTCTTTAAGAGTTCGATCAAGCATTACATTCGTCCCAGATAATCCCCTTGCAAATTTTCAAAACTTTAGCTATGTCAGAAACTTTAGGAATGTTACATGTCAGAGCTTCCAATAAATGCATATCTAATAGCAATTTGAATGCCGAATGCGCTGTTCGTCCACCATCTAATAATGTTGCCGCAATACCTAATGAAGCAAGAGCTAAAGCAATTCTATTTTGAGATCGAATGTGAGCCAATAGTAAACTGATGAGATACGTTTTTCCAGTACCGCCAGGCGCATCAAGGAAGAACAGATCATTTGTAATTGTATCGTAGGTCAATTTTTGTTCCACAAGCAAAAGTTGTTCGTTTGCTTCGACAAATGCATCCAAATCATTAGCATTGTACTGCTGTTCAAATGCAGAACGAATTCTTGTTGAATGAAGTCTTTGATGTTGATGGTTAAGCAAATGTCTTCGATTTCGATCAGAGCTTGATTGAAAATATTGTCCGAAAACTCAATTGAATTGTCATTGCTAATGGTGTGTAAAATGCCTTCGCTCAAATCCTCTCTGAATTTTTACCACAAATCTTTCGGGTTGGATGACGGACATGTGGTTAAAATGATGGCGAGTAATGTTCTAATTTCCGTTCGACCTTTCTCAATGAAGTATGACATTTGACATTAACCAAAAGCATTCTTAAATAGTAACACTCGGCTTTATTTGGATGTAATGTGTAAATACAGCCAAATGCATCATGCCCATGAATACAGATTTCGATAGATACAGATTCTTCATTACGCATCCTTTGCTTACGTCGTTGAAAATTCTCGGATGTAGTATTTCATGTATAATAGTTAGGAACTTGTGCGTACCATAATGTCTCTGCAAATACATCTTCTTCACACAGCGCAAGTGTTGGTTCAGCAGCAACATTTCTTGCAGTGTCTGCCTTTGTCCATTTTCGAGATGAACACTGAGATGAACAACATTTGGATTGCTTCTGTGAATTAGGAAGCTCAAAATAGGCCAAAGAGCCTCGTCACTGCTGATATATCGACCTGTTTGAAATTGAGTTTGAACTCGATCGTTGCGCGCATCAAGTCTTTCAATACTGACTACTGCCATATCACTGCCTATTTGCATGTACAATTTGCACGACAATATCCGACGTTGGTATGAGCTTTGAATGTTTTCGATGAAAAAGAAGATCCATATATTGTTGATTTCAACGTCAACATATTGTTATTAAATAAAATAATTATTCATTTGTTTCTTGTTTTTATTTTTTAAATTAAATTTAAATTCAAATCTGGTTAGGTTAGGAAATGAAGGCGTTTTCAATTTACCTATAAATTTGCCCCCCGTTAACAGGATTTAACCTTTATCCATTTTACACTGGGATGCAAACTGTAATCGTAATGAATATCATATTGAAATGCAGCAATATTCAAATCAACATGTACTTTCGATTCAAGGTGCACGTTGGTCGTCTGATTTTGATCGGATAGCACTCAAACGTACTTTTTCGATTGTTACGTACGTGAATAAGCGATGAATGAAAGGAAGCATTTTAAAACTGCTTGCGATAAATAATTTGGATATAATTTGACTCACGCCGATGGATAACCTGCAAATGACATTGACGTTTGACGTATGTGTTGTATGTGACGACACGACGCCTCCTACTGCAACTTGTAGGTACTATATACCTATAGCCTTAGCAACGCGTAATCTCAAACACGTCATAATCAACAACATTCACACATTAAGTTTTAAATTAAAAATCTACTATAAGTTAATTGTACTATCCCTATGTTATCCGCTGAATCCTTGGCAATAAGTGGACCAAGTTTTATCTCAATCCGATGAACGCGCATATCAACGCATGTCAAATGTACAAACCACAATTTAGGCGATTCATTTTTATATATTAGATATCTAAGATTTCTTAATTAAACGTACTAATTAAATACGTAAAAAATATTTGTATTGAAATTATATTGCTCGCTATAACCGTGTTTTAGTTATATGTAACCATTGTACTGGAATATATGTGAATTTATGTTTACCTGATATTTATCTTCGAACCTATAAAACATTAAACTTTATTTCCACGAAGCGATGAGAAGCTAGCTTATTATTTACGCTAATAGACGTCTTCCAAATTGTAATGCTATTGGCTTATTATTTTTGAGAGCTGCGAGATGTTCTTTGAAACGGATATTAAAGCAGCTTCCGGTTCGTTCAATGAAATTTGCGTCGCAGCTTCCGCACTCTAGCCTATAAATCCTCCCAGACGTAGTCTATCTACTTTATTACCCTTAAAGTCTTAAATTCTCAGCCATAAACATTTTGCAGAAGGTTATTTAGAAATTTTAATACCAATTCTGGGATACATATCACATTCACAGTTATATTGAGGAATAAATCTAATTTGATATCCTATATATTTAAAATGGAGTATAATGTCTACAAATGTGAAATTCCGGTGTCGGAGTTTTCAAAAAGAGCATGAAATTTAAAAAAATCAAATTATAAAGAACTCTCAGGACCGCGCAGCGTGTGCGAAACTTGTATATCAATAAATAAACGCTGTTGATAGCACACCATTTTTGTTAATTTCTTAGCATTAACGTAAATAATACACATATGTATTCAGCTTTAGTAACAAAATAATGCATTTGTTGAAACTTGAAGTCGATAAATTTGGGTTATCGTTATCGATTGATACAATAATACAACTATATGACGAGACGCAAGAAACTTTCTCCGTCTCTGTTTTCGATTCACAATCAACGTGCGGGAATACTCTTTCTGTATAATTCGAATCCGTTCGCAGCATATGCGGGATTCCTCATCAACAGGTTATATGTATCTGCACTATAATCCACTGAGTAATTAATTCATTAAATTTTGAGCATTAATCTGTACTAAAAACATCCTTTGAAGCTTCGGTGCCAAATTTTCTACGCTTCCTTAGATGATGGTTAACATTTTAACGCACATTTTGGTTATGATTATAGGTACCTTAATCGTATCCAACTTTGATTGTATAAGTAACGTATACAAATCAATTGTCTTGGTGTTTAAAATTTTACCTTTTGTATTAAAAATATGGATTCATTCTTGGTATACCTAATATTATATTACATATATCTAAGAATTCATTATAATTCTATTCTTATTTGCATTATATAAGACCACGGCTACATTCTATAATATAAATAATTTCTATTAAGCTTCCCAGGTGATTTGCTCTCAGAGATAATTGAAATTATTTATCGTGCCGAAATTTTACGCAATAAAGTTTCAGTTAAATAAACAACTTTGCGTTTTTTGATTGAAAAAATTCGCGGTCTGATGGTTGAGTAAATTGAAATCAAACGGGTTGCCATATTTGCTTGTAAAATTTGAAGTCGTTCAACGTTTGACCCCGTACATATTTGATGGATATTTTAACGTTCCTAAAATTAGATCCACTGAATATTTGGGACAAGTTATTCTCGCTTCGGTATCTCCAATATAGATTGAAGTGCTTGAATCACAGCAGATCGTTGAAAGGTATGTCTGCACTCTGTAACACTCGAAATACTTGGATATGGACCAATAATTCCGAACGAAAAAATCATTGTTAAGATACACGGGGATATGTAGTATTTTTCAACAAATATAATTGGGAACCGAAATAATGTTTTCGACCTAACATATGAAATTTTGACGGAGCGCGTCCCATTAAAATAATCGTTTACATTCGTCGCCATGAATCATACTAACCGAGCATGCCACTAATATGTGTTATATCAATTTTCGCAAAATAAGAATAAGATGAAAAAATGTAAAGTTTGAACGATCGCCAGGAGATTCTTGGACATATGCATACGTGGAAAAAATAGTCCAAGAAGATGCTGAATATATCTATATTCTGTATGAAATATCTCGGTTATAATTCTCCCTTTGCCAAAATATATTTATGTCCGCTTTAAAAGGAGTATTCATTTTTCCGTGCGAATAGAAAATATATAGAAAATTCTGCTTCCGAGAAAGTTGACTTATTTACTCGTAAACCGTGTTTTTTGCAACAAAATATGAGACGCCGACATCTTGTGAGATGTTGTGATGTGGCAATAACTTAAGCCGATAAATTTTCTCTATGACAAAATAAAAAAGCGTACAATCTTAGATTGTTTGAGAGTATTGAAAATATTTAAAAACACATCATAATTGAGAGCAAAATTAACATATAGCTAATAGCAAAATATTATTACATTGTTAATACACCGTCAAATATAAAATTATTGTTGTATATAAATAAATGGATATATCAGGTACCAGTTATTATGATTTTATATGATTATTTTAATGATAATTTTAATATTGTGAACAGATATTGACCAAAATAATTTAATTGCGTAAAGCTAAAAAATATTTCTTAAAGTAAAATTTCAAATCACAATTGAATTGCACATATGGTTTGAATTATGATAATTTGTATTAAGAAAATGACTGCTGCTTATTGACTAGTTGATGGCTTTTTAGCATTGAATTTGCAGTAAGTGGAATCTCGTATTCACCATGGCTAATTTGAATCAACATGCTCTGAAATAACTTCTAGTATTTGTTCTTCATTAAGAATTTCACCGGCTATCAATTTTGCTATGTCTTCTCATCAATAAATCTCAAAAGCAATCTCAGCTAATTAACATGAGATAATTAGTCTTCAACATGCATTCGGAGTTGAAGGATTTATGCTATATAATGTCACAATGGTATTCTCAACATCGTTCATTAAATCTTATTGCATTTTGCATCCATTTAACTTGAATGAATTCTAAGAAAACAGTATGTTTTGGTATAGTAGATTAGGTTTTAAATTCTAAATTACTATATTAACATCAGCGTTTAAATATGAATTGGTATTATAGTATTTTAATTTAAAAAATGCGTTTGAAATTCTGCTCTATTTTTATTAAATATATTAACGTCTCTAGTTTGCGTATTAAAACTAATTAAAATGTAACACCATAATCGCACGCAAAGCCATAAATCATTAAAGTCGGTTGGCCCTCGCAAGAAAAATATAAAATAATTTAATATGAAATATTAGAGCGTAATAACAAGATGATATGAGAAAATAAGTTATTGCCTGAGGGCTTAGAAATGGATGAGATTACTTCTCTAATAGATCATGCTTTTGGTCTGAGCGTAACTTTTAAACTATCCGATTAACTGACCTTTGATTAAATCTAGAATCTAATTATGCCCCTTTATAAAGTTTGATCCTAAAATTAAATTATTTCATACATATCTTGGCATTTTGGTGAATTTATTCCTGAAATATTTTGCGAAAATATGTGAGGCATAAAGCGTTGATATCGAGCGGAGAATCGTCTGTGCTTGTCGGAGTACGAACTTTTTATTGACCTTTTGCACCCTGCGCTTGCTATCTTTTAGTATTCCACCTGCCCAGGTATGGAGTAGGCGGCTCTGTACCCCTTCTTGACACCATTCGTTATTTCTAACAATTCACTTATCGATCTTTCAACCCTCTCCAAAACCATTCTTACATTGTCTCACCCCACGACAGATATGATGCTCAGATATACTGTAGTGTATGATGAGTCAACTGATATCGCTGTTCAAAGTGCAGTCATCCCTTATTACGTTATACAAAACGCCACCCAATAATGTGGTTGCTGTTTTGTCACAGTGGCACGGGTGTTATTATATGGGAACAAGGGTGTTATCTTGCTTAATTAGAACTTACGAAATAGAAGATGATCTGATTGAGAAAATTACTTAAACACTTTAATTAAAAACATGGAAATCTATTCATTGTCGCTAGCAGTGTCGTGTTACAAAAACATCAAAATATAAAAAAAATCCCATAACACGATAGTCGGTTAGATGAAATGTGTACATGTTTTAATTTTAGGAAAAACACGAAAAATAACATTCGGCAAAAAGCCCCAAACTATTTCAGACACGAAGCCACTTCGATCACATGTCGGTATATTTTAACACGAATTAACGTATTATGACATGTGACAAAAATGATTAGCTGCATTTTAAAGCTTATGAAATACCTATCCACCTGATGATAAATGTACATATTAATAGAAAACGCTCATAAAATCACCTAAATATACATCATTACTGCGACATATGTCCGCCCTCATTAAAGAATTAATGCAAATGGAAAATTACATCATGTCGACAGATCTTTAAAACTAATAACATCCTATAACATATCTGTTTATTGATATATGCCCGGACTTTTAATAAATCATCCCGATATATTGGGATTGAAAAATTCTGAGGCGATCCAATTTCGTCGATCGTCAAATAATTGTATGCATTATAAGACAAACTTAATGCATTCAATAATCAGATTGCTGTAAATTTATTAAAGGACATGTATATAATGGCTGCCGAAAGTTTCAGCTCACCGAGCTTACTATGGAAATTTATGATTGAAATCTATTTTTGTATGTCGTTTATGTTTACATGGGAACAAATTCATTTTAAATTCTACTTTTTTAACGTGCCATATACGTTATCAAATGTATCCATAAATTATTTTATCGAAAATAAAAAAATATATTCAGAAGCCAAGCATTTAAAGGCGATCATTTATCACCGCAGTATTTATTTTTACAGAAGCAAGAAAATAGACTAAACCTAGATTGAGATGATCAATTGGATGTTATAGTATTGTATACAATGCAAAACATTCCTACAACATGGCGTCATATCCGACTGTCGACATTGTGTAGCTTCATCTATAATAAATCGAACTTGCTACGCGTACAAAATCAAACGCCAACGCTTCTTACTGTCATTAATCTTCTCATTTTTAGCATGATATTTTTGAAGTACATCTATGAATAATTTAAAAGCTTTAAGCTCGTTGAACTAGTAACGAGTTTATTGAATAAACCAATTTGTGTATTACATTTAAATAATTTAAATGTTGAAGCTATTTTTATGCAATGATAAATAATTTAAAGCCTCTCAATGTTGATGAATAGGGCTAGCATTTGATGACAATTTATTAATACTTGTGGTTGTATGTCAATGGTGATAAATGCGTCTTTAAATTTAGATTCCTTTTTAAATCAAATAAATAAACTTGAATAATTTAAGGGGTTATTTCACTTTATCACATAAAAAAATAACTTTTTTTTAAATTTTATTTTTCAAAAGTACATATCTCTAAGAATGTCGTCCACAATTTTGGTGAAAAATTTCGAGTAATCACAGGTAATTCGCGAAATACTCTCGAAGCAATCACTTCGTTCAGATTGCGCCCGAAAGACTTTGAGACTGCAGTCGATATATGTGCTTTTGTTTGCAGGTCAGAGGTTCCCGTTAAAGACCTTTCTTATCTTTGCTCTACGAAGGGAGGAAATGAAATCAAAAATATATAATCCCAGATTTAAAAAAGGCGCATAAGCAAATTGATAGTAAGGACACAAAAAAAAGAGCTCTGGGCCTCATACTATCATAAAATTTCGACAGATGATGCCTCTCAGCATTCACACTGTTCGGAAGGCGCAGATTCTTAGTGCAAATGGTAGAAACATGCAACTACTAGATCGTTATATTTGTACAAGTATCCTCCCGCTCTCAACAAGGAAGTTCAGCAATTATTAAGACTCATTTATGAAGAATTATCGTCTGACGATTATTTGGAAAGATGCCTTTGTTCGAATACACAAAATAACAATGAGAGTTATAACGCGTGTTTATGGTCTCTGGTACCTAAAACATATTTTTTGTGGCAAAAAAATATTGAATATCGCGACACGTACTGCAACCTGAATTTTTAACAAAGGATTTGAATCTATTTTAAAAATAATGAACGCCATGGGAATCATGATCCATAGAGACGCGCAACGAAGAACGTATATGAATCTTCTAAAGAAGCTGGAACAGCTCGCAGAAATTCCAGATCAGCCAAAAATTCAAGAATGAGATAGCTGAAGGATTATTTAATGGAGCTTGAATCACTGATTCGCAGTATTTTTCAAATTTTTTTTAGTACTTAAAACATTTTTGCATGTGGCGTTTTCTAGAATTTTAAAAAACCAATTGACCGATTGATTTGTAATTTTACGAGTTTATTTTACATATGTATGGCTATGATGGTTGATAAAATCAGGTCAAAATATTTATTTTATCTAACGTTTTACTTAAAAAATACTCAAAAAAATGTTTTTTTCTAAACTTTCTTTCAAACCAGCGCCATTTTGTTACTTCTAAACAAAAAAAATATTAACAGAGTGTTTTTATGTATGCCATTTTGACTGTTTTAAAAACGATATAATATATATATATACGGTGTATTTACTGTAAAAAAAATGTTTAAAATTGCCTATTTTTTGGTATATCAAAGTAAGAGCTATAAAATATGATTTATTAGGTTTTTATGGCAAAATAACAATATTTTTTAAGAGTTTTATTAAAAAGCTGCAAAAGTTTTAAATAGTAGTAAGGGATATATCTTGATGGGAATAATAGGCGTTAAAAAATGTATGTTTTGGAAGAAGACCCACATTCTAAAAATGATTGATATTTCGATGTTCCAGTCATCTATTGAAATGAAATGGCGTTATGTGAGGGCTGATCCTATTGTAAATCATGATAACTATATTAATGTAGATGATAATAAAAAAGTTTTCCTGAAAACTAATAGAAAAACATATTAACATTAAGCTTGGAGAGCAAAAATTGGAAGAATTGATTCACTCAAAATTGACTTACGACGCTAGCTAACTCGTTGTGACTATCCGAGCTTTTTTTTATATAATACATACATTTGTGGCTTTTAATAATTCTTTTTATGAGACTTTTGCCAACTTTTGACATAGGTTTTAATAGCTTATATATGTTTTTAAAAAGGGCTTCGCCAGTCACATCCCCTGTAGGTTTGAACTCCAGATGATTAGGCTACTTTTTCGATCGCTCAATTGTTTATAACACACTGGAGTTGTGTCATTATCCAAGTTTCACTACTCCTAGCAAAATTTACTCCTTAACAAGAAAATTATTAAACTGGAAGGCTTACACTGTAACCCCGTTCTTCTGTTTTCACAAGACTGCTTGCGCTTTTTCTATATTTTTTCTCTCTGCGTTACACAGCATTGAAAATACAATGAAAAATGTAACCTATCATAAAATTCATTATAATCAATAATGATCTTATGTAATATTTTCAACTTGGACCTTCTGCGTCATTTAATAGTATCTATATGTAAGTTTATTTCAAATAATTATAATTACATGAAGATAACTTTGTTTAACGGAGAGATGTTCAAGATCAGTTCGATTCAGTTATTGCCAATTAACAATACAATATAAATTTAACACGCATAAAATTCGCAGATACGGTCGACTTCGTCAATCAAGAATGATTAATGAGGATTGCGCATGATTTAAAATTTGAATAAATTATTCACATGACGATTGATCCAGATGTAAATTCGAATAATTTCTATGTTTTTGGCACGGTTATTGAAGCGCCAAGAATAACACCAGGAAGAAGTCAAATTCAATTTTATCCCATTCGTCTGAACATTGCAGTAGCAATATTTTTATGTGGTTTGTTCAATCTTCTTGTCTGCGTCTTCCTGCACACGCATATATAAATGGAATCGCGCTTAAAAAAATAAGATGAAGGTGAGCAAGCACCATTGTCGTGTACATCCAAGCAAACACAATATAATGGTCGGTTCTTGAATGAATCTGTTTAAGTACATGCTTGAAACCAATTACATCTTCATTATTTGTACGAGAGTCGGTGAGGTTGAAAAGAAAAAGCAAATAAAGTTGAATTGAAATAATATAAAATTCAACACCCAACAAGCGGATGTGCAAAGTTTAACCACGCAATAATTGAGAGTATAAATGTTTGTTCTATCCAAGCCTACTTTGGAGTGTAAACATAAAAGTTGATGCAATTTCCATCCAACATTGAATTATCACGCATCTACAAACGCAACTACTCTACATAGCTCAATGCGTGATTTTTCTGGATTTTGTTCTGAAATCCAGAAATAAATCTGAAAAAATATTAATAACTCGCGTGTCAATTACTCTCCAGACACGCTTCTTGACGTGGACGCGTGTCAAAAGGATAGCTTTTAAATGACAACGTCTGAATCATCCCAAATTATTTTTCACCAAATTTTGGCCCACATGCAATAGATTCGCAAATATACATGTCGACCATAACAGCTGTCTTCAATCGTGTATTTCTAAATTTAAAGCCATTCCAAAAACATTAAAACACCATTTCGTGTGTATAAAGCTAGAGTTTTACGATCGTGTACGTCAGCAGAGCTGAGCTCATTTGCAGAATAAAAAACGCTAATATCTAAGCGTTTTTCTTCTGGCAATTACAAGGAGATGCATATTTAACATCACAAGACTCTTTTAACGGACGGGGATGATTAATAATTGCAGACATAATTCACTTAAAATCGAACCCCGGCTAGTTTAATTTGCATCCGCTTTTAAGTGACGTTCGAACATCGAGCCAACTTTAATAAATTGATAGCAGATGTAATTTAAGATCCGCTTTTATACTCAAGCTGCTAATAAAATTGCTTACCGGCAGCAATAATTTGCTATAATGTGCCCTAAACGTATCGAAATACCGCTCAATTGCTTATACGCATCGAATAAATGATTATTTCTTAGATTTTTTTTGGATTTTACATAGCTGAGTGAAAGGCCTGGTGATTTATCAGGATTTTGGGGATTGTGAGCTTTGAACGGGATTTCCTTAGGCTTATGTACATAAATATTGCGGTTTGATAAAGCAAACTTTCCTATGATACATCCTTTAGTGCTTTTCTTTAAAATTTGAAATCCATTTTCAATATTTTGGGCTTGAAAAATGTAATTTTCTTTATAAAGTACAAATTGATGAAAATATCAGAATTGGCAACAATGCCAAGAACGGCTATTACAATTATACAAGACTTGTGGTATGGTTAAACAATTCAATGAGGGCAATATACAATTGCTATTTGTGGTCTGTTTGGTCTATGTAGGATGTATTAGCTCCATTGTGTGATATAATATTAGGTTTGGTATTATGAAAATCTTATAAACAGTTTAATCCTTAGTAAGTAAATATCATGATCATATTTATTGAAAGCGACGTTAAAATTGCAGATGATGTTGATAGTCTCAGAAAAATTATTTCTGAATTTATGTTTTATTGGCATTTTCGTTCGCAACTTAAAATTTTAAAAGCTCTTAAAATGCAATTATTTGCCCCAAAAATATCTGTGTATGATCTGTCATTTGTCTGCTGTTAGTGTTTCCATGGGAACATTGATCATTAAAACCATGTTTATTCTATTCAATATTATCACAATACGACTACACTCAGTATACTGCAGCATCAGGACCTATTTAACATTCATAGGAAGGGATCACGTTCCCGACACGCGCACCCTTTTAAAGCGGGATGCTGTTTCCTGATTGGTCCATCTTGGCGGGAAATTTCCGCGGCGAGTCTTCATAAAAAATTGTCGCCCGTTTCCTATCCTCGTACGATCTTCATCAAATTTTTACAGATCACGTCGAGGACTATCTAACGAACATTTTGATATTTATTTTGTCGATTTTCTCCCTCCGGCGTGAGTAAATGCGCTATTCTTGGATTATTATGATATCGTCACGGTTTCACGTTTCCGCGGACGGACTCGCATGTATTATCCCGAAAGAATATACAAATCGATTATCGTCGTTGTATAAAATCGAACGATGTAGAAATTAAAGCGAAATTCTCGCGTTTCTGAAAGTTATGACCAATTTCAATTGCTTTTACAGGGCCAGTCCGAGCCCGCTACAGCTTCCCGATGCTGTTGCTCTGCAACCCGAACTATCATTCCTGTATAACTTTGCCAAATAATTGCAGACGTATCGTGCTTTCAATTTTGAAGATCGCCCGTGGATTGATCCAGATATTGCCGTTTTCACCCCCCAGAAGTCATATTGAGTGGATGATTTTTAATGAATGAGTTTATTTTCTTGGAAGTCAATGAAAGCTACTCAACATGATCATATTGATTGTACAGGAAAGAGCTTTCTGGAATACTTGGAGTCCAGTCCCTTCTTTATTCATTAATAGTATACATCTACATTTCTACATCGATTTAATTTAATTAATACAATGTTTATAATATCTAAAATGTATATTTAAATCCAATTGCCATATATAGTAGCAGAGCAGCAAATAAGTAATAGATTTATCAATATTATTAAATATTTTTGATTATATTACTATCATATGTTTGCCATAGTTATAACATAACCTACTTCTGTAGTGGACTGCTAGTGGTTGTAGTTGATATGATGATAGTTATATTCAATATAAGAGTATATGTATTATAGATAGTTATCAACAGATAACCTTCATGATAATTCTCAAAACAAATAAACTCCATGTGATTAATTGTTTATTATTATATTTAATATGGCAAATTTAGCGTTATATAGAATGACTCATAAATTTAAGTTTTTTTTCCAAATGAAATTTTAAAATATGAAAAAAGATCAAGGGAAGCATTTACATGGTAAAAATCATGTACAAAATGTATATAGATAAATGTAAATTAAACGCAGCCACGTCGCCTTTAGTCTGGATTTTATTGATATGTTATAACATCAACTGAAAAATTAAAATAACTTTAAACTAGACTGCTAAAATATTAATTATGTATTATTATGCAATATGGCTATTTAATGCTTTAATTTTAGTTTTTGTATAAAAGCTCTTGATAATATCGGATATTTTATTGAGAGAGGCATATGTACTATGTCGATTCTTGATATCATTATTTCAACAAATTACGATCAAACAAAATGTATACATTAAGAGATCTCTTAGCAATCATCTCAAGCTTTATGCAAACATTTTTATTTGATGAAGAAAGTGTGCGTAGATAAAATCGTGTATCAATCGCTTCCACATAATTTGTGTTGGGAATCAATAAAAAAAAGATTTACATAGTATTGCGAGATGAAAAACATTTTTTTGAAGACTGAGGAAATAAAGAGCTTTTCACGCATGTGCTTCGTGCAACCAAATGTTTGGACACCGATGATTGATTGATTTTTGAAACAAAAACGTAGTCGAATCCTGAGAGTCATAAGTAAATACGATAATCAAATAGATATTCATACGCAGAACTAGATAGCGTATTTATTGTTTTAATATTTGGCATTTCAGATATCTGCCAGCTTAGGGGGATTAGAATGCGAGAGTTGCAAATTAGAAGTGGGTCTCTCTTGGTCAGTTAGAATTGCATGTAATCGAATTAATTCTAGACTAACTTTCAATTTATATCATTCAAACGATCCATGGCAAGCTTCGTTCAATTTTGATGATTAAGCTTTAAATGGCTCGGGTGAACTTTTCAATTTGTGTGAATTTTAATATCCCATAAAAATAATTTGGAACCGAACAAAGACCGTGTGGATTTGTAACGACCTCTAAATATTTAACACCCAATGACGCTCACTATGTTTTTTTAATGAGAACTCCGATGGACTATTAATTTTGCTTACAGTGAAATTGAAAATAATGATGGTCTCACGTGGGACATTAATACCATCGATAGTGGGCTGATATAGTGCGGGGTCAGCATTTGAATATTTTCAGCATCCTTATTCGCATCTTCATTATTTTGAGGGTTCAGTGAATATCGACGAAGCAATATATCTTCCAGTGTGACTGCTTTGCGCTCGATTACACCCTGTAATTGATGGATGGTGAATAATTGTTCATAGGCATCTGATGCATACCGCTATGGAATAGCTCCCGCAAATGCCCTATTGAAATTCCAAGCCAACCGAAGATCTAGAATGAAAAACTCCGTTTAGAATTATCTAATTAAAAATCTTAAATTATAACACCAGAATTAAAGATTTTAAATCGCTTTCCATTTTTAAACTGTATGAAGACGCCCTACAACTATATGCACCGTCAAAGACAATAAGAGTTTCTTATAAGCACTAAATTTCAAATTCGTTAATTAATTTTTCATCTACTGTTTCTAAAACATCGCATCTGCTGAAATCATGTCATCAACTTGAATTTTATTATTATTGTCCATTTTCAGATCAACAATTTTCTCTATTGTCGAACAATACATTCTTCTTCTTAAGGTCCCTTATTCGTAATCAAATTTAGTCCATATCCACACGATTTTTCATTTGATGTTTTCCAATTTGTTTTCTATGCCTAATTAGGGAGAGGATTTTTGAATATGTGGCAAAATTGTAAATATTTAAAAAATATATTTTAATTATCTGGGTCCGACTTCATTAATCGCCTCAGTGTTTCCTTTTATAGATCCAGGATCCACATTAAATCTGGATCGAGATGAATGCTTTGTATTATTAATACATCTCTCATTTTTTTGGTATGGAGAAAAAAAATCTGGATTTGAATATATCTAGGATCTAACTCACCGCACTAAAGCTTGAAGTGAAAAGTGCTGAAAGTGACCAAAAATTAAATCTCAAAGAAGGAATTCAAAAAATTTGAAATATAGAATATGGTTCGTTTTAATCGTAATTTCAAAATAATGATATTTTTGTATGATTAAAATATGTTTTTCCTACTTGTATATCATTTAAGACGAGCGTACGAGAATGGTAATAATTTAATTTATGCTATTTTCAATCAAATACCGATCCGTTTGAGTATTATAATAGATGTAAATAAATGTAATTTAACTCCAAATGCTTCTAGGATCAAATTATGCTTCATATTTAAAGTGCAAACCCTCAATAAATATAAACGCAGTCATGCAATGCAAACATGTTACCATATGGTTTTTTTTTAAATCCTTATGACGTCCATCAAAGCATGAATCTTTGATGTGTCATATCCGATAACGCAAAGGTTCCCAAACTTTTTTGGGTCGTAGACCCCATGCCATGTTTTTCGGTTTTGGGTAGACCCTCTACTTACCTGACATTGTATAGGTGTATTTAATAAAGAAAACAATGCTCCTGCACTCGAATTTTACTTAAGGTCCAATGGCTACGATGCCAGCAACTGCGATTTGCAAAAAACGCGTGCAGAATTTTGCTTTGCGCACTACGTCTTTACGCTACGTTTTTATTGAAAAATCACCAAGCCAAGTTTTTTTTTAAAATCAAACATGGCCGCCACTACGACCTAAAACGATTTAAGTGCATTTCGTATGGCAGCTATAAGTATTTATAATTTTTCTGAAATATTAATGATAACATTTTATAGGATATTATTTTTAATGGACTTTTATAAAATTTCAAGATGGCATCTTTGAAACTGCGACCGTTAATAGCAAAAAAAGAGTAAAAAAAGAAGAAGAGGAAAACGAAAAAAACTTCACATTCGCCTCGTGTCCGTCGATACAAACGTTTTGATAGTCGGATTGAATTTTTTTTCATCAATGTACACACTGAAATCTCAAAAAAAACAATTTTATATTTTATATATTAGATACGTAACATGAAATAAACTAAGCAATAAGTCAATATTTTTAGTGAGAAGGATGAACCTGATGCTTTAATAATAAATTATCATTTGGCGTCAATTTTGTAAAGGTTAATCTTAAATCTCCTCGGCTAATGATGTCCAGTCTGTTTCTTTTTTTCGTTAGGAGATTGGTAACAGGGCTGAACCCCCTTTCCACTAGGTATGACGATGGAAAGGAAATTAAAAATTTCCTCGCTATATTCCATAATACGGAATAAGTCACGGGTATGTTGTTTTGCAGCCAGAATTGCTGATATCCGTTTTTAAACTGAACCTTAAGTTCTTCGTTTGTACTTAGTTCAGTCAGTTTCTCTTGTATTATGACATTCGTTTCTTCTATGTCACCATATGGATTAATTATCTACGGTAGTATTACCATAGTCAAAACATCCTCAAACCTAGTTTCAAAATTTGAATATCATTTAAATGTTGAACGTAGGTTGAAACGACGTCTTCCTGGCAGTTTGTCAGTGACAAATTGGGGAACTGAGAAAATTCGCCCCGTCCAATATTTTGCTTCATCAGTTTAACTCTGGCAAGAACGCTGATAAGATGAACTTTGTTTTAATCAAATTTAAACTATCGCCTTGTAACTGCAAATTAATCATATTAAATTTTGTAAAATTTTGTTTGTTTCTGTGGGCGAGGAATCTTCACAAACACCCAGAAAATCTGGGTAGTATAGGATTCACGATTGATCGGTCGTGCCTACCCACTAAACCCCCCCACCCTTGTCTTTCTCTGTCCCCCTGGTATTGTTTTCCACATTGCTTCAGAAGGACAGGTAGTCTGACCTAAGGTGATTGGCCCTATTCTATTGTTGGAGAGGCTGTTGCGCTCTGCGTCTCCCTCTTTCCTGCCCTCTTTGGCGCTCAGAATCTATTCTACGTATTCGCGCCAAAGGTCTCAGTTCTTCTTGCTTTCCAACATGCTATGGACCATGTTGTCGACGTTGAGCTCGGTTACCCCGAGTGCTTGTTTCAGTAGTTTTCTCTGGGATGCTCAAGCCTCACAGCCAATAATAGTGTGCTCTGCGTCGTCGACCTCCGCTTGACAATGTTGGCACGTTGCGGATGGTTTTTTTTACGGACTTTTAGGATCTTTGTAGCCTAAGGCCCTCTTCTTTGCTTGGAGGTCTAGCGGGGGTATTCCAGCAATCACGAGCACCGCTTCTTCAGATACAGTTCTGTATGCTGCGGTGACTCGGAGCGCTCCTTGCCGCTGGACCCGGGCCAGCTTCCTTCCATAACTTTCGTGTCTGAGCGACTCATGCCATATTGGGGCTCCGTACAGAAGGATCGAGTGTATTACCTCGTTTATGGTACGTCTTCTGCACGGCTTTGGCCCTCCAATATTGGGCATGAGCCGTCCTAGCTCACTGGCCACCTTCTGCGCAACTGCTTCAATATGTTTTTTGAAGGTCAACTTGTTCAAGAGGATCCAGAGGTATCTCAGCGATTTGCTGTATTCAACCTCGTGACCGTTCACAACAAGCCTCTTGACCCTCGGTCTTCTTCTTCTAATGCAGATCATTGCCTCCGTTTTTCATGCTGCCAGCTGCAGGCGATTTTCTTGCATCCATGCGCTGATTCTGGCGAGGGCTTCATTGCCCGTCACTTCCATTTCCCATGGATGTCGAGCTGTCACCAGCAATGCGACATCATCCGCGAAGGCAATGAGTTCTGCTCCGTGTGGCATCTTTGTTGTCAGCAGACTGTTGTAGAGGACATTCCACAGTGTGGGCCCCAGAACGGATTCCTGTGGAACGCCCATCTAGCTTCTTGGTCGTGCTCGTCTCATAATGACAAGGACACGTCGATCTCTAAAGTAGTTGCTGACGAGCTCAATTATGTATTCGGGAATTTCGAAGTTTTCCCTGAGCGCGTCAACGATCAGCTCTCATCTGTCGCTGTTAAAAGCATTCTTTTTGTCGAGTGTGATCATTACGACGTCTTTGCTCTGTTTGACCGAGCCTTTCCACGCCTTCCGGATTATTTCGATTGCTCTCTGCACTGCTCCAAGTGTGGATCGGCCCGGTCTGAAGCCGTACTGTCTGTCTGACAACTTGTCTCCGATATTCGACTGCATCCTCTTGAGAAGCAGGGTCTCAAAGGTCTTCCCAAGACCGTCCAGCATACACAGCGGTCTTATTGTGACCTTACCCGGTTTTGGTACTAGCGCTAGTCTGGCTGTTTTCCATTTTTGGATAAATTTCTCCTCTGCCAGGCAGGCATTGAGTGCTCCCAGCACTATACCCGGGTACTCGGTAATCATCAGCTTAATGATCTCTCCGGGTATGCCATCCGGTCTTGGTGCCTTCCCTGTCTTCATTTTTCTTCCTACTATGACAAGCTCTTCTGTGGTGAATGGGGCGGGCGGTGCTGGTGGTGCAGCACTGCCTCGTTTTACCGTGCGCAGTTTCGGTTTCCCCGCAGTGTCGGGCTTATCTGGAAATAGCTGTTTGATTTGCCGATTTGTTTGTTGCTTATTGTGTTTTTCCATTCCATTCCACGTGATGATGAATGATGAACAAGATGATACTGGTATATGTCTATGTGCAGATTTTTACAAGTTCAAAATGTATTGCGACCACAAAGCGAATGTCTACATCCTACAACTTACACAATTTTATAAACATTTTTTTACTTCATAGGTACTTTTATAAATAATGTGTATGTCTTTATATTATAAAATAATATGATGTATTATTTTATAATATAAAGACTATCAGTGTGTATCGTGGACCCCCATTTTCATTTCATGGACCCCCAATTTTTTTTTTCGCTGACGTAGACCCCTTGCAGATTGTCATAGACCCCTGGGGGTCGATATAGACCACTTTGGGAATCACTGCGATAACGGATAAAGGGTGATCTCCATAGGAGATCTTACTTGGGAGATGATTTTAATGTGGTGGTTTCCCGTTGCCTTCCACACGTGGTAAAGTAAGGATAGGATTATTTGGAAAGGTAGGTGAGGAGAGAATCTATGAGTGAGTAGCGAAATTATCATTATATATATATAAATGATAATTTAATTATTGTTGCAAATTCAATTACTCACTCATGGGCGTCCCTGCACGACTTTATTAATCGCCTCAGAATTTACTTTTTCTAATCCAGGAAATCAGGGTAAACCTGGATCGAGACGATCGATCAGAAATATTAATATTTCCGATCTCCCAAATTTGTTGGTACGGTGAAAATTTTTTTCACAATCTGGATTTGAACCCGAACCTTTGCAACAAGAGTCCAGGATCTAAGCCACTATACCAACACTTGGTCACCATATGGTTACGTAACGTTTTATCTTGAATGTTTTACATATATTTATTTTTAAACCTATTTCAACAATGTATTTTATGACGCCATTACGGAACACTATAATATGATTTTTATAAGCTTATATAATATATAGTTTAAAAACTAAATTACAGAAAGCAGAATGTTTTAGGAATCCTCCTTCTAGGAAGATCAAAATAAATAAATATTTTAGCTGATTTTAATCTTTTTTTGCAAAGAATTGCTAGCACAATTTAATAGGCTTAACCAGCAAAAAATATGTTTATAGAAAAAACACTATTAATTATATTTAAGAAAGGAAATGCAGAGGCTTGTGGAATTGAAAACTTTAAAAACGGCCCGTTTTGACGACAAAAAAATCAATATTTAATGGGAAAAGTTAAAATTATTTTCATAAAATTAAATGCATAATATTCCCACGCTTCACTTGCTTGAGTAGCCAAAAATACTATTAACGTGGAAAATATCAATGAAAAGCAATCAGTTTTACGGCACGCTATAAAACCATTAATTGTATAGGGTAAGATCCCCAGAAAAAAAATCGTTTATATTGAATTTCACAATACTTAAAATATAAATTTGATGGAATTCAATTTTTCAAATTGAAAAGGTTTCACGCATTAGTCGAATCGATTTTCACGAATCATCAAATTAGTTATTTCAATGTGGTCCGGTTATATTTATAATACACCACGAATAGAAAAAAGCTCGTAAAAACGTCAACGAATACACACGATGTATTATTGGATTCACATTTCGAACTAATAACGGAGACCACCAGAGTGATAATCCACATTTTATTCGTATGTCTATTAAGTTAGGATTAGGCGTTGTTGCTTTGGAAAGTCGGTACAGATGTCTCTATGATCATATTATGTCTTCATTAAATGTATGAAAAATTGATGCCTTTCAATATCAATGGTTGCGAAGGAGTCTATAAGTGTCTTGAATTATATTTAGAGGCAAATTTCTTGACGTGGGCGATCATTTTTACAACTTTGGCGACTCTGTGTCTAGACGTAATACTCTCGGAGTATTTTGTATATTTAGCAAATGATTAAATAATCTGATTATCTGTCGCTTTATGGACGGAAACCAACGTAATTTATTCTAATAAGATCAGAAAATCTTTTTCTTGAGCAATGCTAGTGCAAATTTTTGATGGAAATTGTTTATTCAATATTAATGTATTCTTTGCTACATCCGTACGTACAAGGTTTTATTTAACTCTTATGTCTAGACAGTTAAAAATAGTTAAGGAATACTTCCGTCTTTAAACGACATTCTCTTCCTTATTTCCCTAGAGTAAAATTGACGATCGTCCATTACCATTCGCTTAAAGTAGATTCCTCTCTCACAAACGGAAAGCTTCGTAGATAATATTGGATGCTTTTGCGGTTCTGAATATCTGCATGTAAAATCACAGATTAAAATGCTCACAATGACGTCATACCATTTGGCACAGCCTCGAAGCATAAATACAAGGGAAAAAAAATCGATTGATTTCTTCCGACCTTACGTCAATGCTTATCATCGCTCTTCGGCGATATACAACGAAGCCATCAAAAGTGATCATTTTAGCACTCGAGTTTGGTAACCACTGATGTAGTCGGGTCTTCCATTCGAAGAACGATTAAGCTGATTGTGCCACCTCGTTTGTTGTCTGAGCAGACTTTCAATTATCATCCTTGCTATAAAGAATGCGCCAGAATGGAGGAGTTCGACTATTAATAGAGGTGGAGATAAAATGAAAACAGTATGAACTCTACTGGCCTCAACAAGAATAATAACAAAGACTCATGATGGAAAACAGATGGACATGTGGATTCTTCCATGTCCGATGAAACGATCTGACTTCATTAGCAGATATATGCCTCTTGGTCCAGCTCTCACATGGGATGAGCTAATCTTTTGTCTCTGGATACAAAGATGAATGCTTTAATCGATTCAAAATCATAATAGAAAATTTTATTTCAGAATGCTATTCTATCCACCAATACAGTTAATAAAATAGATGGTACACCATTACGATCAATTGTAACTTATTACTAATGATTATGAAATAAATGGCAGAATATTTTTTGTAATGATACAGGATACTGCCAATTAAATATGTAAAATCCGAATTCGAAACGATTTCATCCAAGCATTCTATTTTGGTTTAAAAATAAAAATAGATATTCGCAATGGAATTCAAGCGTCATAACATGATTGCCTTAAATTTAGCTGACAAGTCTAAACCGAGCTTAAACGTTTAAATTTAAATGAAATATTTATGTAAATTCTAGATCATTTCAATCAAAGCTGAGCGCAAAATAGTTATTCATATCACTGAGAGCGTCAAATAAACTTCACTTAAATCAGATTCAAAATGACTGAAATTAATAAATATAAGAAAGTACAGCTGAAAGAGAAAGTGTATGGATTTATTTTTATATAATTGAGCACATCCCCAACATTTTCTATCAACAAAATCAATCCATAAATTAAAGCAACAAGTGACCATTAGAAAGTGATGACTTGCCCATATCATAATTTGGACTGCGCTTTTTGCGCGAAAATTGTTCTTCGCTCAATTATTTGACCAAGCTGTGAAAATAGTCATTGTTAGTTAATCAGTTTTCTAATCTCCATATAGCTGTACATCGTCCTCGAAGAGGAGTTCGTTCAGGAACAAATCGAACCACAGTAGGCTCGATTATCCAGGCTAATGCTGGGGAGCAAGAACATGGATAACTGGAAAACACGGATTACCAAATCAACAAAATTTTGCAATCATAAGTCCATCGCTTGTTCTCAATATGCTTTCATTCAGATGAGAAAGAGCATTATCTAATAATAATATTTCATTCTGGGCAATTTTTTTTTTTTTTTTTAATTTTGAACCTTTGGATCCCATCTTCAAAAATCTCCCGATTCATCTATGCCTCTTTCTGGCTTTAATAATCGATGGGAAAAATTTTCATTGGGGTTCTCTTAAAAATCGAGGTTTATTTACTTTCCCAATCAGCAAAAGTTTCATTTCATAAGTTCTTTCTTAAGAAGATTTTTCTTTTAAATGATTAATATTTTTCAGGCACGGATAATCCGCAAACTGAATAATCTGCACCCGGATAATCAATAGTTCACTGTATAAAAAAAATTAAACCAAAAAGGCAGAAATCTCCCTTAAGATTTTTACTTGATTCAACGTTGTCATCTAGGTCAATTATAACAAACAGTATGCCCAAGTTTTTTTCATGTGTTCCCTTCTAAACATTAGATGCATCATATTATTTTTTTTTTTGGACTAAAATATGTTGATAACAATTTTATTAGATATTAAAACAATTCCATAAAGAAAATATATCTGAATGGGCAGCATTTCATCACGATTCTGAACCCATTTACATTTGATCTCGTTTAATTTATCACATTTCCATAAAATGGTTCGCAATGAAATTCGTCAACTCAAAAGCGAATCTGTACATCGATCAAAGGTGTAAATTCATTTTAATAAACCCAGACAAAGGGACTTTGATTCTATTTATCCACAATATTAATTAACGTCTAATTATTCGTTTAACCCCGTGAAGGCTTTCTTACATTTAACGCGTAATTAAACATCAATAAATCGTTGCTTCCCCCCCTTCCATTTCACTCGCCGCAAAAGGCTTTAATTAATGTCTTTCAGCGGAAAAACGAAAAGAAAGAAATCGACAGCTTATTTTCCTTGCCTGTTTCTAATCTGCTTGATTTTTGGGTAGCACCATATGTGCGAGCTTAATTCGCAGATCAGATAACATGTCGATGAAATTAAAGGGCGGATTATACCTATACGGTCTTATCCGGTTTTAGGAGAAATTTTGTTTTTTTTTTAATTAAAGTATTTATGCAGAGTTCAGAAACGACAGTAACAGATTCGTTTATTTTGCGATTGGCGTAGTAAATATTTACGGATCGCAAATAGCTGAAGATATTTCGAGAAAACTGCTTTTAGACGATGAAAGCTGCTTTTTATGTTGAAATTTCATCTCTCTAAAAAGCTCGACAGCTCTTCACTTAACAGGACAAAACTTTTACTTGAAAGTTTGAAGATCGTATTTTTTGGAATACGATTTCTGAATTAAACATTGTTCCATTAATCTGACGGTGAAGCTCGTATTTTATTTTACTAGTACTGATGGTTATATTATATATCAAGTTCTTTATGTCGCACATGAACGGTTTTATAATAGATACAATCAATTCATAGAAATCTATAACAATTATTTAACCAATTATTTAAGTAACGTTATTAATTAGATATTATTTCATCCATAGCAATAACAGAAAATTGTTTCAATTAAGATAATAACTTAATTGGATACAGATCTTATATGGATACAAATTATAGCGCTGAGGAAAAAAACGGTTGAAGATCACTGGAGCCGTCTGGCGCAATGGCAAAATTGAATTGTAGTACCGTCGTAACAATCAATTATCAGTAAATGCAGAACTCGGAGTCAAACAGCAATACTGGCGACAGTTTGATCGACAACAATTGGATTTTGCACAGCGTCCCACAATTGTTTTCTCAAATAGAGAAGATCGATAAGAGTAGAAGTGAGATAGGTGCTCGAAGAATTCCATTGTTGAGAAAGTTGGCAATATATAAGTACAGCCAGAATTGAATATAAATGGATTCTAAAATATATTTAACAACGAATCGTCACCATAAATAACTTCACACTTATGTCTTATGATCAATCAATACTATAAATTGGTATACAAATATGAATGGACAGCCCTAATGCGTTTGCGAATACAGATTAGCGATGCAATTCATGAACATATAAATTGAGTTAAACCATCAATAAGCACCCTATTATTAATACTTGTCTCACTTTTTTCTCACACCTCTACGGTAACACATGAAAGAGAAGAAAGTATTAAATCTGGTATTAAATTTTAAGTATTATGTTCCCCATGTAGATCTAAAAATCTGTAGAGAAAGGTTATTTGATAACGAATCTAGAACTAAAACTTTTTGCCTTTCGTGAATAGCCGGTAACCACAATCGCCCTCGATGAAGAAGAAAAGATTTATCTAAAGAAATTTCTTCGGATGGAGAACATACATTTCGAAAATTCGAAATAACAATGCCATTAAGTGAATTGCAGTATCTTCTTTTTGGTATTATATATTGTTTTTTGTTATTTTTTTCCATAAACATTCGTATATTCTGTCCAAATACTTCTAAATATTTCTATATATGTTTCCAATATCTTTTTTATTCCTGAAGATGCAGAATCAAAATCAAAATCTGGTATTGTTGAATGAATCTGTGCCCAATCGTAATTTCTTGTGAAAGAAAATTATTTTGATTAGAAAGTATATTTTCAGCTTCAGAATCGTTGACGTGATTCATCACCTGGTAGATACACGAAACAGTGACGTAACTACTAATTGGTGAGCTTAGACGATGCCTAGAGGCAGTAACTGTCTAATTTATGTATACATATATACAGTACATATATGTTTTTGAAATTGTCATATTTACCTTTCCCTACCAGTGATGTATTTACTACACCTCGAATCTAATAATGGAAATATCGATATGAAATATAATAGATACATGGTTCAGAATTTTTGTATTTTTTTGTAATATAATTAAAAATCACCTTAAAGTATAATAATATATAAGTATTCATCTGCAGCGACGGAAATAAATAATTTGTCGGGAAATCGGGAATTTTGCGCTTTTTAGCTGATGACGATACCTCCAACGAGTGTGGAGGCTGTTGTTGCACTTTCAGCAGCATGTTGCCTGTCTACCAAAATCAGATCCAGACTAAATGACGAAACACTCGATGCTTAATGTTACTTCGGGCATATTTTCAAAATAATATTTGAATTCTTTAGTGTTTTATTTATCTATTTTTGAATCTATTCCAAATATAGATAAATATTTATGTATTTATTAAGTATCCTTGCACTAGAGTATTCATCAGAGTCAATATCAGAATATGGAATATATTCATCATCAGAAGAAGACATCTGTTCTTAAAAAATATATTTACTACTATATTTTATATTTGCCTGTTCAACTATACTTTTTAAAAATCCATACCAATTAAATCAATTCAAATGATTCCACCGAGTGATTAATTAAATTAAGATCAATTGATTTGTCTGTGTTTAATATAGTTATTTATTATATTTAGGCCATATAAAATGCTTTATGTATGATGGATACTTTTCATAATAAAAGAGCAATCAGAATTTCATCTCGAAGTTTTCACATCTTTTATATCCTCGTGGCTTTATTTAAGCCAGATAAGTGATTCATAAGATTGGAGGCGTACGTGAAATGATTTTTCTTTGTCTTCATTGATTAAAGCTCGCAAAGACATCGTATATTTGGTATTCATGACCCGATTCTTTATCATAATGTCTCGAAGAACGCCTTCGGTGTGTCAACATATTATGTATTTTATAGAATAAGGTTTTTCTTTCAAACTATAAAATGTAGGTTGTATTAATAGATAAGGTTGTATTGATTTTTTTTGGAGTTGGTATTATATACTTATTGCGGAAATTACGAGGCGTCTTGGAAATACAATATATGGTGGTTATCACTCCTGACAAATAGCTTTCAGGACTTGGAGTGTTATCTGAATTCTTCCTTTCAGCTGTATCGGGGATATTTTTTTGTATGAGATATTATATCGTTCTTTCTTAAGTGTATGAGATACATTGAATCACTGGTATAAAAGCATTTGTTCATTTATAAAAAAAATATAGCTAAATTTCTTATGGCTGTAAGTTTCATGAGTTTTCGTCTCGGAAATCTATTCATAATCTTAATGCCGATGGATCAAAATTGATCTCAACACACAAAGAAGACATTGATCGATCACTTTAGGCTTCCTTTTGCAGTTAAGAATTTCATCCTCAATTGCAATATGATTCTGTTTGACTTACTATTTTTAGAAAGGCTTAAACCTTTCTTTACGTTGGTAGAGCTAAAATCTTCATCCATTTGGTACCAAAAATATTGATTTTAGGCAAGTATAAAGGGTCGGCTATAAATTCATTCTAAGTCTTATAAATATATGTTAAAAATTTATCGTCTGCATCGAAGTGCAAAAGTAGATGCAAATTCCCTAACGTTTGACTGGCTTGAAATATTTCCATCTATAAAATAACTCACCGCATTTGCCAGCGCAGCTTTAAATATCCGAGGAAGTGCATTGGAATATAAAAATGCATAAATTTAAATTGATGGAATTCCTTTGAGATATTTATTTGATATCCTCAGAGTGTGATTCAAATGCAATCTAAATATTGCAAAATAAAAAATATATATATATCCCTACGAGTCCCGGTGAAGGGATCCCCACTTAAGTGCAAATAAGAAAAATAAATATTAGAAATGTCTCTGAACATATTTGCACAATTTATTCATGTTTATATTCGCTTGAGGATGTGAATAATTAGAATGAGGGTAATATTTATTCTGTACCGTGTAATGAATCTTGTATAATACAGACGAAAGATTTTTTTTATTTCGGCAAAGGTTGATTAAGTCGCGAATATGATTCTACCTTGATTTTTATGATTTTCAAGTTTTGAAGCTTTCATCATTATTTTTATGTTGTGAATAAATAGAGGATTGGTACCAAAATGAAAATTTGTCGCCAAATAATAATGGTGCGCACACAAAAAAAGACAGACGGCATCTTGAGAGACCTCTCAGAGCCGGGGATCAACAGGACAAAACCTACGTCTTGAACGTAAATGATGAGATCCCGAAGGGTCTAATGGGACATCTACATTTTTTGCGGATCTACCAGTAAAAATAGATCACTCAAAATCGTCCCTTAAAAATATTATAACTGTGTTTTTGCATTGTTAACTTTTTTGATTGCTGGTTATCTCGTAGGTGGTGTTGAATATTTTTTATTAATTTAAAGCTGATGAAACCAACGCATGAGTTTTCCATATGATAGAATGTATTAAAAGGACCGAAAAGTAATCAAAATTTAGAGATTATTCCATTTATATTTTGTATTGAGACACGGTTAAGGAAACACATTTCCAAATTTAATATCTCAGATGCATCCTCATTGTATAGGTAAAATGAATAATTATTGCCTTCCTGTGCTAGATAATCTATGAGTATTATTTTAATTATTATCTACAATGTTTAGGATCTCATCCATTATAACAACTTCCAATTTCTACTTATCATATAAGAAAGCCATCAAGCATATTCACTGAGTGATTGAAAATTATTTAAATGTGAATTTTCCCCTAGAAAGTTCACATAAATTCAGTATTGACATTAAAACTCTCATTAATCGGAAACTTAAAAATAAATCAAACCATAAAATTTACTAATGGACAAATACCAAAAAAAGTGTCTTTTCATAAAATAAATAATAAATGGTTCTCTCTGTAGCAAGCAATCTATTTTAAAGCAAAAGAAAGAAAATCCATTACATCAAATAGAAAACGGCATGATAGTTCCATTGTGTAAATTCCGATCAATGTTTCGAAGGGTACATCTCAGGTAATTCACTTTTTGATGAGTTATATCCAGGAAAAATGATCAAAAGTTAATTCACAAAATTTAAGAATAATATCCATCACTATGTTAGTAATAGTAGCGAAAATTACAATCCTATCTTATTTTCATCTTATTGCCGTAAATATATTCTATCTTTGTTCTCTCTAACCAAGGGGAGTTATATAATGCTGATACAAGCTGGAAAAAAGAGTATTTACAATCAGTTTACAATTTTAACCACATATTATATAACAGTATCATTTAGTATTTTTTCCTTATTATATTAAAATCAATTGTTATTTGTGCTTCTGTGAGAATGCGCAAAGAATAACTAAGTAGTTTCAATTCATTATTTATGTTAATAGGGATATGTCATAAGAAAATCGAATTTTAATGCCATTTGATCGGTAATCCTTTTTATTCTTAATTTTTAATGTTTTTTTTCAGCAGCATCCTTTCTTAAAAAATACCTTTTGTGTGTACCATGAAATAAAAAATAAGCATCTTTGAAAAGGCCTTATTTGTAGGTAGCTCATGATCTCGCTAAAAAGAATCGTGCGCGTTGATTCAATACACGTCTTACATTACTCACGTACAAACAAGAGATAACCTTTGTTTTCTTAATCCATCGATTCCTTTAATAGCATACATTTCATTATTTTCAATCATTACCTTAGGCGAAAAATCTATGTTTATATATTATAAATGGGGGGTTTTTAAGAGTTACGCGAGTCATGTTTATATGATTTTAATTAATCCGGCTGGAGGTTCGAAATATCTGTTTTTATATTTTAAAATGTATAAGATGTTTTTATTCAATTTATTTACAAAATTTGTTTAAATTGGCCACCTCTGCTTCGTATGTCCGCACGACACCTTTTCTTTATTTCTAAAGTAGCATTTTCGCTTTCATTTTTGTCGAATAAATCTAGTGGTGTCGAGTCTGGAGACTGTACGAGCCACGGAATAGGACACGTCCCCAGACAAAGAAATCCTGTGGTGTCAGGTCTGGAGATCGTATGAGTTATGGAATAGGGGACGTCCCTAGGCAAAAAAATCCAGTGGTATCAGGTCTGGAGATCGTGCGAGCATATTAATTAAACGTAGCAAAAGACCCCCTAATTATCAAAAAAAATTGTCCGTTCATGTGCAAAACACTCTGTATACATATATCAGTAACTAGCCTGAAGCAAATGACTATAATACTGACATATTGTCCAACAAACATGCATGCATGTGCAAACTCGACATTTGATATATTATACATAGTATTAAATTTCTTGTATTTAATATAATGTGATCCGACGGGCCATAAAGTCAATCGATCTCTTGGCCTGCGCTTTCCGACCTATTGGTCATCTTCTTTAAGCCTCTGGGGTAATATGATGGTCAGAATAAGAGGTGCTTTATTCAATATTATGATATATTTTGATGAACATCAAAAGATATCAGATCCAACTGCGAGTCTTTATAATGGTTCCCATCTTCAAGTATTACAAAGGTTAACTTGAAGAAGAAAATAATATATCTATTACTTCCTTTCGATTAAAGCTTAAGGTTCCCATCAGCTTTCGAAGGTATTGAGCTTCATCTCCTCTCGAAAGGTTCATACAAGTGCAATATGGAGAACTAATAAGAAGGAGTTATTAAATGTTTTTATTATATATGAATGTATTTAAGATTCTGTACTAAACTATGTTATGTATAGGATGCATTATACTTGTATGAAAACTATTTTTGAATTTTTGTCAGAATTTTATTATAAATGATTTATTATATAATACATCATTGTCTTCCGTTGACTTCTATTTCATTTTCCAGCCATTCAGTCTCGAATTCGCTCGGGTAAGTTGTACGGAGACGGAGAGATACCCTCAGTTGGTATAGGAGCGAATCCAAGACGCACTTACACAATTCCCTAGCCAGAAAAGGGGGGACTGAACTCTTTGCATTCCAGAAAGCCCTTTCCAGTAGAGTTAAAAAGGTCGTCTAGAGTAGTTTTCCATCGTCTCCCTAAGAAAATTACTCAGTCTTTACAAGCCTTCTACACCCCCTATCGAGACGGCCGCGAAAGCGTTCGTCAATACGTTCATTCAGGATACCCGTTGGGTGAGCGTTCGAAATAAAACTCGGTGGTAATGCTACCTTCAATATCGAGCGAATGAGGAGGTGAATGTATGATACAGACGAGATGGATGTAACCCCCTCCTGTGAATGGATATTGAAGAGACTCATAGCTCTGGAGTGGACTGTTTGTAGCTGCACTATGATGATGATGATGATATAATTCATAAGATGTGATAATACATGGAATCTAATTAAAAGGAATAGCCGTTTATACATTGATATTGCTTTTTAATGCAAAGCAAATGCAATTTATTACAAATGTATGTATAATATGGGTCATTTCAGAAAATATGATATGTCGATTCTTTGCACACATAAAATGGACTTCCATGCATAACTCGGATGTCCACAAGCGTTCATAATATTTATGTTTCTAATCCAAGACTACAAAGCTGGAATATTTCGAAATTTATTTTTACGATCGCACTCGGTACATCGTAAACGTACGATACTTTGATAAATAATAAATAATCATTTTTATTGCCGAATGTATGTGAAATGGATATAGGCTTTTTTCGCTTCGAAGGGATCTCGCAATAAGAGCTCCCATTTTCCATACAAAGAGCACGTGATCAATAAAACGAAAGCTCTCTTCGAAAGCAGATGCGAAATGACGAAGTTTACGCTTTTTTACACGAACAATCTTGATGTATTACGACCGAAAACAAAAGGGCCTTTAGTACCTTTGAATATTCGCGACCCCCTTGCGAATTCGCGGGGGTGTTCCAACGGTGAGATCAAAACGGTAATCCCCGATTTATTACGTTGGAACTTATTTGTCAGCATTGCCGGTTCTACCGACAAAGAAAATGGCTTTCCTTTTGTTTGCGTTCCAAAACCTGGCATACAAAGAAAATCAGTCTGCGGATAATTTGTTACGATTTTGTACATAATCACCGTTCAATCCACGTATATGAACCCCTTTGTGGAGTTGTGAAAGACGCGTATGATAATGACTTTCCATTCATTCGATAGAAGAGTTAGTAAGAGAAAGGCTGAAAAGAATAGCTTCGTTAGGAAGAAGAGATATTTTAATTATTATAGCATAGTCAAAGTCGATTCGACCACTAATACAACTTATCAAGAGTTTCATCAGCGCTGTAACGATGATAACAACGGGCCAACTAGATGATTTAATCATGACCAATTTTACATACAGGTTTTAACTACAGATTGTGATAACTGCAATATACAGGATTTGCCAGATTGAGTGTTATCAATTCATTTGTACAGGATAGGCGAGTAGAATTGGTGAATTGGCGAGGAAAATACATAAGGGAAAACATCTGTAAATGTATAATTTTCAACATCTATATTATTTTTAATACAATACAATGATTTGTAGATGACAGTTATTTAAGTAAAGTTATGTTTAGCGTTAATCAAAGCTTTTAAATGATCTTGAAAATTAGAAAATGAGAGCCTTTCTTGATTAACCCGGTAAAGTTTCCTCCTCGGCTCACTCAAATGCAGCCTTATTAGTAAGGATTATGTGTCGAGACGTCCCGGGACATTTGGGCTTTTTTGCTGTATGTAAAAGTCTCGGTACTCGAGATTTTGTGATTTAAAATGTGTCTAATATATTGTATATTTTAATTATGAAAATACATTTTTATGCCCTCGAAATTCACCGAAATGTTCGATTTGTATTGAATGAAAGCAGGTATAAAGGGTACAAGGCAAAAATATGCACAATGGAACGGATGGTTGCTCCAAGTGTTTCTAAGTAATAGCAACAGCAACATGGGACCGATGGATTCATAGAAAAAATCAGGAGTAAATGAAAGATCAATGTTTTGTAAATTCAATATCATATTGTCTTCAAATTTCAAACTAGTTCGTGATGTTCTTTAAATTTAAATGGAATTAAAAAAAAACGATTAAGAACAGTGAGGGGTCAAGAGAAAGCGAGCATGCCCTCGGGTCTTGCTAGTTGCTATTACTTTTATAAAAAGCAAAAGCTTTAAACTTGTCAGATGAATACAAGGCATTATTACGATTTAACTGCTGTTTATTTTTGTTAGAAAAGAGCGCTTCTTATAGCTTATATAGAATAAGTTAAATTGACATTTAAAAATGAGAGCTTCAATTTTTTATACATGTTTTTAGTATTACATAAATAGGAGTGTTGTACGATACACAAATCATTTTAATCACAACTTATTATGTCTGTCCTTAACAATTAGTCTCGCGTTCAGAAGACTGGCTCATTGCCAGAGAACTGAAGCAAAAAATGTGGCATTACAGAAAAAATCGAAAAAAGAAAATTCTTTCATGCAACACTTGGAGCTTATTTATAACATACTATTACGGTCATATTTGGAACGTTACTGCTGAACACTTTACCGGAGTATTGAACCGTATATGCGATTTCAGATAATCGAAGCACGCTATGAAGCATTTAAAAAACATTTATTTTGATTTATGTCTCAATACGTGAAAGCCTATATATTATAGAAACCGATAACCGGGTATGTTTTCAGAATATTTACATTAATCAACAACAGAAAGCATTCCAAGGATCCCTACAGTGACCTTTTGTTTTATCAATCAATCATCAAAAAAGTCGTTAATGATTTATTTTGGATCATATATACAAAGCTTTCACAATCTAAACGGCTTTAAAAAAATATATTTATTCAAGGTATTTCATCTCTGACGTGTTAATATTCTGATTCATTGAATGCATACCATATCATTAATTTTAACATACAAATGAAACATTTTTAGATATTTAATGTTGATCTCGAAATTAATTGCTTGGGTATATACTTAATTCTAATGAACATATAGCTAATTCTGGGAAAATATTATTGTTTAAAATGTGATTTTTATTGTAAAGAAGGTGCAAAAGAATGGTAAAAATCGTAAAATTTTGTTAAGACACTCCTAATTTTATCTAATCCTAACACGTAATTTTTATTTTTTTTAATCAAAACTGAGTATATATTCTTAAAAAAATATATTATTAATAAAATCAAAATATTGTATTGATATTTAATAAAAATTGTGACTTTTACAATTCCGGCAAACTCTGATGGCGACCTTCCATTTACAGAATCTTATAACTCAGATATTTCCAGCGGAAATGAATTTAAAAAAAGTCAGATGCACTTAAAAGTATTAATAAGATATTCTCAAAGTTTAAATAAATTATAATTATTTCTTCCCTGTTAAAAAAAATCACGAAAATCACTAAAAAATAAGCCTCCTTAACTGGTTTCCCTCCCTTAATAGCGAGATTACGACGATATGTTTCTTCTTCATGCATAATCAAGCTTAACTATTTCTTCTTTCCCAAAGGTCTTAGTTTATCTCCAACGTAACTCAGACCTATCCACTTTTTTAATCTTTGGGCGCATTCACTATCATTTTCTGTTCATAATCTAAATATCAAACCACGAGACTAGCTAAATGCGCCTGTGGCACATTACTGACAATCAAGTCGAAATATCATCTCTTAATAAGTTTAAAAAAAAAACACCTTCCGTCTGTAGTTTGATCTCATAAATAATTGTTTTAAAACTATTCTCTCCTAGGGTTTCTGTTTAAAAATAGTTTTATAGCGCTGTTAATATTTTTATTAAGCAATACATTTCAGTTCTCTTATCTTTAACTATGTCAAAATGACAAAATTATGTTTACTTTAAATAGATCTCGTGTTAACAGGGTTATCATTAATTTGCTAATTGGAACATATACTGATTATTAACACAAAAAAAAAGCCAATTACTGACCCACATGATGTTTATTATCTCATAATAATTAAAACTTGAATATATCCCAAGTGTTCCCAAGTTTTCATCGCATTAAATCATCTATTTTTAAATGAGTGGATGTTACGAATCAATATTTCGGTTCTATGATCCCGCATTTCAACATCCCTCAGGAAAAAATCCATCTTCACTTAAATAAATAATGTGCGGCGTTTCGCTTTGCGAATGATACACGAAAAATATTGCCTCTACGCCATGAACTTTCTACTATCGATCGACTGCCTTAAATTGTGTTCGTAAGCTTTTGTTATTTTTACACCAAGTTCATTCCCATATTTAGAAAAAATCATATAGCCGAGGCTCTGTTTGATATTAAAATTTCGCAAATGGAATATTGATTCGGCGTTTCAATCTCGTTGACTTTACTCGCATACTTGACGCTAGTCAAATCTAATTCGGCTCTTATGTACAATGGCGAAAATAATTTTTGCCAATTTTCCATATAAAAGCGCTAATAAAATTTTCCAGTTTCATTGTGCTGAAAAACTTTGCAAATATATATTGAGCACCGTTGACCGATTTGAAGTGCAGATCACATATCGAAATGGAGTCGTTGTTGGAATTAAGCCGAGCGATGTTTGTTACATTTCAGACGGCTAAAAAATATTAAAATCAGTATTATCGTAGACTGAAAAGAGTCCAATTTTGTAAATTTAAAAAATATTGAATATCAGCTTTTGAAACTGTTGCCATAATAAAAATGAGTCATAACTAATTGGCCTAATCGATTCTTGGAGCGACGAAAATTAGTCCAGTGAAAGATGAACCCACTATTTTTGTTGGCATAATGTTGTAAAAGAGGATCCGTTTAATATTACTGAATATATAAAAATATTTATATAGTTAAGAATTGATTAATTGAACTTTGGAAAAATGTATATATATGTATCCTGATACAATTTGCCTCTAGTTAAGCACTTGCTATCTTGGAACTATACAAATGTAATAAAAAACAAAGGTTTCATTCCCAAGACAACGACTCTTTAAGACAAGGGAAGAACTTTCAACGTTTTCCGGATTTGATGAGAAAGTAGATCACTTCTCTAACGTGCCACAGAAAATAACGCTGTTATCTTACTTTCAGCGATACAATATGTGATTAAGAAAAATATATATGATATAAGGGATACGTCTTGGGTATCACGTAAGTTTTTAATTTGCCGATGCCATGTCTACCCTTACTCATGTCGGGAAAGGAGGAATTAGTTTCTATATACGACAAAAAGCCATTTAAAACGCAGTTTAATCAACATCATTGTATCTATTAGTTTTACAATATCTTCTAAAGAATGCAGCTCAGTCTTTGAAAGCCTCTTTCAAGTCAGAAGAGTGCCTTTCAATTCGTTCACCTATCCGTTGAGTGAGCATTCACAGATAAAATTTAGAGATTATGTTATATTCAAAATCGAACGCCTGCAGAAGTGAATGAGTGATAAAAATGATGCCTAATAATTATTTGAGAGGTAAAAGTAAAAATAAAAATTTACAACTATCTAATATTTCGAATCTCCTGTTGGATTCATGAACAAGCATTAACTGTAAAGCATGTGTATGTTCAGACTCAAATTGTTCAGAATACTCGTGTGTCGAGTAATTGAGATATGAATGTTTACAAATTCATTCATGATTTGTGCAGAAGTTGACTAGATTTAACAGCTTTTTTTTACAATAAAAACAGAAAGTTAATTATAGGATAGAATATTGTATAGCTAGTTTAACACCTTTTAGTCGGGGACTACGCTTGTGAACTTGCTGTTCTTTCAAATTACTGAGGAACGATTATATTGGTTCAATATTAATTTTTAAATGATATTGACTAACTTTCAAAAATCACTTTATTTATTGTCTACATATATACAATACCTTTTTACATGTTTATATTTTGTTTTAACAATGGAACTCGATGTAACACTTTTGATAGCAGATACCTCTGCGAAAACATACTTCAATGCTACATTAAATCAGCATGACACATGGTACTGCGTGTCTCGCATCATAACACTGATCGGGGAAAAAACGTAGTACGACATGTCCCGGCTAAAATGTGTTAATAGGACAATAGCTGAACTAATCATTAAAGTTTGTGCATAATAAAATGGATGTTAATGCATTTTGTGTTTATCAGCTACCGTTAATTAATTAAGCGTTATCCGCAATACCAACTGTTTAAACATAGAAATGCAGAATTTAGCATAAAAGTCACTGGTTGCGGAAAAATTAAACAAACGTATTTCAACAAATCAAATCGAAATCATGTTGATTTATGCTGTTGCATGTCTGTTAAAATGTGTGAAAATTTAAAAATGTGAAAATTGAATGAGTGCGGATATGTCGGAAAGGCCAATTTATCATATTCTTCCTTTGAGGATTTTTTACATAAACAAATATTAAAATGAAAGCCCACAGATCAAGTTATCGCATTAGGTAAAGCGTGTTAACATTTTCCTGACATCTGACAGAAGAGTTGACGGTACATTTTTCACCCACGGATATTTCGGTCTTCCGGAAAATCCTTATTTAATCCCTGCGAAGGGTGGCAATTTGCGTCAATTTTTTAAGGCAGTGGCATCCTATCCCGTTAATTCGATATCAGAATACTTGGCTACATATTTGACAGAATGATGTTAAAATCACAATTAGTCTGATGTTAATATTTTATTTTATTTATTCGGTCAGTAAATAATCCATTCGCCTGTTTGAAGTGGATAGGATTTTTAGTGATCAATCTATTGTAACATTGAGCATCCGTTAGCGTCATTCATTCCCAAGGGTTCCAGGAGAGAACTTCCTAAACCTCTCTGGCAAAAAACGTGATCCATGTTCATTTAATAGCTTCCTACATTTATTACATTAAAAATCCTTTTCCATGAATAAAAATCTAAAAATAGTATGAACAATACAATTTACATATAATAAATAATTAAGTGGCTTCTCGTCATGTTTGACAAAAATGTCATTGTGAAGCCAAATTGAATTTTTCGTGGTTCAACTATTCTATAACAACCCTGAAAGTTTTAATTAATTCCATTCAAAATTGTTTTGAGCTTCCACTCATATGGGATGAATTATTCAAACTCTTTTTTATCCCAACAACAGATTTTATTCAAATAATTATAAGAAATGCGTTTATTTTACGATGCTTTTAATTGCTTTTGACTTGATTTTATGTTAATACTAGTGTATACCCGACATGCGTTGCAATGCCACACTTAAAGATATAAAGGGCATGTATTTTAATTCAGTTTATTGGAATGAATTTAGATATTTTTAATTAAACTGAAAAACGGTTATTCGATCGTGCTTAGTAATTATTTGAGGGGAACATTAAGATTTCAAGTATATATCTTTCCGATATTTCGAGTCTCCTGTCGGACTCATGAACGCGGAATAACTGCCGGCGCCTTGGTGATGCTCCTTGTGAGCATCCTCCGTCATGTCCATCGCTTCTCTCGCAATTCCGGACGCGGTTCTGTGGACATTTTCGGGCATGGAGTCCGATCGCGAGGCGTTTGTTCGGTGTATCAGCGGTCCGAAATTCGGTCCGGTTGGACACGGAAACCTTGTGGTCACTCTCTCTAATTTTAGGGCATTTAGGGCTTTTTGTAGTTTTTTTTGAGGAAAATGCATCCCCGGGGCTTTCTATGATCTCCATCGGGCCGTAGAGGCCCTCCCTTGCGATCGGTAGCGATTAGTGAGCTCGCACTATTTTTTTTCGCAGTCGCAAGTTAGGCTCAAAACTCTTTCCTACCCTATACAACATATTTATATAATTATTTTCATCTATATATTTATCCTAGTCTAAGAATCTCAAAGTAAAATTAAAATCTTTAGCTAGCTATCCCCCGCGTCCAGAGCTCAGCTCGTGTCAGAGGAGGCTCCCCATGCAGTTGTTATATTCGTCCCATAGATTATGCTTATGCCGTGCGAATGAAGTGCTTTTATCTCTTTATCGCATCTTGTGATTTGAGCGTGAGCAGCCCACATATAGCTATCCATGTGAGAAGCATGCACGCATACCCTGTGTGTTTCTGTTCTTTGTTGATTCTCGCATCGGAAACGGCACACGTTTCAATTCGAATAATTAAATTGAATAATTTTAATTTTTCAATTCAAACTGTAGCTCTGATGATATTATTTATGTTTTTTTTAGTAAAAGCCTGGTACCGTTGCTACATGTAATTGTGGATTTATGTTTCGGAGAAGAATTATAGGCATGCCAATTTTCAGTATTAAAATACTGAATTCAAATATATTTTTATATAGAATGATAAACTAACTGAATGTTATCCTTATGTTTTGCTCGTGTATTATATTTAATTTTCATGTTAAATTAGGCCAGCTGTTCTTTTAAAATAGCACTTATCATACTTAAATTTGTATTCAAGCTTTATTGCTAAATAAGAAATTAATTTTTAGTTTAATATCAAAAAAAAAATAGTGTATTTCATACAATGTGAGATAAATTACGAGAAGCATTAAAATATTGTAGTACATTAGCTATCGTTTATAAAGATAAATATTTTTATTATTCATTATAGGAAGGAACTGGAAAAAAATCAACATTTTGATAATAACCTTTCTACAAACTGTTTGCATTGAGACACAGTCCATGAAACACATATATTTTTGTTACAATTAGGAAGTAAGGTTTACAAATTTATTGTTATTGTTTATTATTTACAAACAATTTTAATCCTAAAAGAACAAAAAGCAAAAGGAAAAAAAACCATAGGAACGTTCCCAACAAGAGAAGGCGTCATAAATTGGATGACGTGCGTTTACGTCATCAGAGTAATCAGATTCTCGTCAAATCATCGGGGATCAAAGCTAAGCTTGGTTGCCCATAGTTAATAATTCAGAAGTGCAGCTTGCAAAATATGTCTGTAATTAAATTCATTCCTGTATGTTGTTGTAATGCTAATAAATGTAAATTTCCCATCACAGTTTGTATGTTGTCAGCGCATAATAAAAACTCGACCGTCCCCCCATTTCATCGCGTATTTCAGCCCATGCGACATAATATATTAAAATATACCTAGATTATGTAAGAGAAGTGGGCAATAAAATAATAAAATTCACTTTTAGTATCATCCTCCACTGTCGAATATCGTAACTTTTATGGGCAAAGAAAAATATCCGTATATTAACCTTTTCCGCCAGGTCCAATCCGACGTAATAAAACCTCCTGAGCAATTTAAGATTTTGAAAACCAATTTCTTACGGCGGGAAATACCTTCAATAAGTCCATAAGGAATGGGCTTCAAACAGTAAAATTTTAGTACACGATTATGGAGTTTCGCAGACGGGGAAGACTTTCCTTGAATATTCCCATATAAATCATCCGAACGATTATAGGCGCGCTTATATATTGATGTAGGGCGTTCCGTAATGTTGTCGTATGCCATAAATTGTCATTGAGGGATCAAGGATTTTTATAATAAAACTATTATTACACTAACTAACTGCTCATTAAATATTCACAGATTTATTAGAAATATATAAGGCCATATAAGGCAATAATAAAACTATTGAAAATATGGACCACATTAATAATAATAGTATATAGGCATTTTTTGTGAGTGTATTTACGTATATTTGGTTTCTAAATACTAAAATCATATCATTATGCAAATAAAAGGTAATTGATGTATTTATTTATATTTTATTTTTAGCATTTTTATACTTCACTCCTGGAATGGAAAATCTTAAAAATGTAAGCTCCTCATTTAACAATCTTGCAACGGAAAACGTGTCTCCTATACAGTATTGGGTGTCATTTTATAAAATAGCCCAGCTTCATCAGCTTCGAAGACGTCAGATACAGGATTTCTATTCACTATCCATGCAAGACAGCTCTCTCTCTATAATATGGTATTTTGAAATATTTGATATTTTACCTTATTTTAATGACTTTATGCCTGAGTTTTTAAAAAAGATCAATGATTGGATAAGAGATTTCATCGAATTATTTCATGATAAATTTTACATAAGGATACTTGTCCTATTTTCTAAATAATTTCGCCTGAGTTTAAAATGTTTTTGATTAATTATTTTTTCTACCCAACTAATTCAGAATTTGTGAGTATCCTAATTGCATAATTTATAATACTTTACATATATATTGTTCGTTATATCCGTGATTTTTTATTGACATACTCGTAATAAATGAAATTGGTTATATTTTGAAATTCCAATACTTATAAATATACATTTGCTTATTCTTTCGCTTGTTTTAAGTGCAAATTCAATATGCAAATGGACTATTCAAAAGATTTATTGCGTATTTGAATTATAACTCACGAAAAACATTTGACCTTAAACAGCATGAGTTCAATTATTCATGATAGATAAATGATCATTTAATTATAATTATTTGACATTGGATCCAAGATGAATGTCCATAGAATTTTGTAAAAAATGTAGTCTCAATAAAACGACACTTTGAAAACATGGCTAGACTTTGAGAAAAAAGGCGTAAATATATCTTATAAATAAACGGAATACGATGAATAGGGGCGGGTGGAATATGAAAATTAAGCAATAAGTTACAATGGACGTTAGCTGTTATCTTCTTATTCCTACATTTTGATGTTAAAATGCAGATTTAATATGATTAATGTTCTATTGAAGAATTTATTAAAAAAAAACCAATGTAACATCATCATTCATTACTCGTTAGTATTGAGCAATGTTTAGCCGTTAATGGCAAAAAAGTTCATCACTGTAATATATAAATCATATTCATAGCCATTTTTTAAGATTAATTTCATATTCGCAATGGCAGATAATGAACTCGAGAAAATTAAAGTATCATCACTGGTCAATGAAAACTCATTCAGCTGAAGAAAGCTAATGCTGTATTAAGACGTCAAAGTACAATATATAGATGTAAATATGATGTTAAAATAGAATAGCTACACTTGCTTATTCAAACGGACCTGAATTTATTAAACGCTATATAAATTCAGTCAAAATACCGATTCAATATTATTGTTTGTAGCCTCAAATACGCATGTGGTCAAATTCTGAATCATATCAATATGAATGTATTCTATATCCCTAAATATAATAATAAATCTGCATTTTTAGTATATAATGAAATTATTTGTATCTATGCATTTTTTTTTTCTTTGATTTAGAAAATTATTAGACTGTATCAATTTTTGTATCAATAACAATGCAAGTAACATAAAATGATTATTATGTCACGTTTTCTTGCCGAAGGAATAAGTGCTAATATTTGTGCATATATGTCAGAATTATTTTGAAAATTGATTCATCGATGACGTTTTAGAATAGTAATATACCAGTTAGTGCAAAGCAAAATATTAAGTGTATAACAGTCATAACATGCATAATGTATGAAAAGTTCGGTCCAAAATACTAAGGTGCCAAATCCGCTATTGGACGTAAGTTATCCCCATAGTATATTTTTCCAGGGTAAAATGGTTTTAATGTCGCTGTTACCTAATAGTTTTGACATATGGTTACATTGGGAAATTACTTGATTATGATTTTTTGAATAGGATAGGATTTATCACTGATCTATGAATGATCAACCAACCATGCTCAAGCAGCTCATCTGAGTTTATAAATCTTCTCAATATTTATTTTTTCAGCTCCAGGCTACCATTCTAAACCCAGATCGAGGCGTTCGATCGGATCAATAGCATCAATACTACTAATCTTCCAAAATTGTTGGAATTGGAATAAGCATCAATACTTCTAGAAGTTTTATTTTATCCTTTTTTTAAAAGTAATTTTACACTGATTGTTAAAGTAATCTAAGAATGGGTTAAATATGAGCCCATTACGATGTGTACGAATATCTGTTATATTTAAAACATTATGAACTAAAATTAGAATTATTCTGTGCGAAGAATTCAATTATCGTGTAAATATATTTACACCCACCGACTTTCAGAGTTATTTTTCGACTCATTAAATATCTTAAAAATCACATATGCATTGAATAAAATATGATGGAAATTTCCTTAATAAAACCAGAGTTGATCATGGACATATCTATATATTAGACTTTGTTAGTAACTACATGCAACAAAAAGTTGATGACTTTGTAATTGTAATGAGAAAATTGAATAGCGGGGGTGAATCTGGATTATTTAAACGGTTTTTTATGAAGTTTGTTCTTCAAGCCAGCGGATCTTAAACTAGGATCCATGGATCCCTGAAAATATTTATCTATCATTGAATAAGATATTTTCGTGGAATTATGTCTAGGAAACATTATAAAAAGATCTATTTTGACCAATTTTTGATCAAGAAATTTATTTATTTATTTTATGGAAAATCAACAGCTGTTACCACACAATACTTAAATCTAATACTTAAGTAGGATCCAGAATCGTATCTGTCATGCGTATGGTGGCATATAAATCTTAGGAACTGTTTCTGGATGTTTTCGATTCGAAAAGTATATGTAGCGTAGAAGGGATTCCAGATTTGAGAGGCGTATTTATTTTATTTTTGTATGTTTGAAAAATTAAGCCTCAAAAACGACTTAAAATGTTGGGATAGGGTAAAGATTGCAGTTCTTAACCCCTAAATGAGTACTGTGCCAGGGCCTAGCATCCCCCCTCCACTTTTCAGAAAGAGCAATCTTGGACATTGACCTCGGAGACAGACAGAGACAGAGATAGACGTAGCGCAGTTCGGGAGACAGAGACGGAGAGCTTCCCCGCATACATCGCACGATTGTATAGATCGCTAGCCCAAATTTATCGACTAATAATGATTTCGAATTCAAGTTTGTTATTTGTTTACGCAAATAAACGACAGGATATTGTGTGAATCATATTCGGCCAATAATAAATTCATCAACGAAAATATGCCATTTAATCGATTTCTTGTGTATTGTTTATGTAAAGAAAAGTCTATGTAGTGTTTATGTATCAATTGACTCTGTCTCGAATTGAAAATTGTCTTGCGCTGATAGGAACTGACAGAAAGTAATCGGTGTAAAGCAATTATGGCATCAACGAATTCTAAAAAGGTTAATATTGACCTTTACGCCGTGTCCGCCACACATGGTCGGCATAAACTTATATAACCTTTGAGGAGTAATCACGCAGATGTGCATTCGGACTTGAATGATACACAAAGAACATTAGAGAATGAGAGAGTGTCTTACGTTTCATCGTACTAGACTACTAAAAAATACACTTTTTTATAAGCATAATCTTCATTTTGAGATATATCTGGTAACAAATTTAGAGATCTACATAAATATACATAATATGTTAAGATTTAAATTTCGTAAAAAATCTTCTGCACTGACAATCTGCAGATTTTTTTCCCAGAAAGATAATTGTTTTTATCACCATATTACACCATAGATTCAGAAAATATGTAGATCTATTTAGAAGATTCATAAAAATGATAGATGTTTTTCATAGTGTCTTCGAAATAAAATATTTATATAAGAAGTTTGAGAAACGGTGATATTAACGGTGAGCGGTGATGAATAAGTCGATAATTTTGACCCATTAGCATCGTGTGTATATGCATTAAGATCTTATAATTTCAATGGCACATATGGTGAATATGGCACGCGTGCCACTAAAGACAGTGCGAATTCCCATTGGCACTCGAGTGAAAATTACATTTTTTGTGTTGATCTTATTGTGATTTAGTATAGTAAACGTATGAAAATTGTCATCAAATATGTTATTTGAATGAAAATATGTTTACATAAATTTTGTCACGGTCAATGAATGGTTGTGTCTGTTTAATGTTGAGCAATTTCATAAAATGAATCGGAAACATTGAAATGGTCAGAAATGCCTTGATCAAGTAACGGGTTCAACTTGAGCCGCCCACTTCTTATGCTAAGAGCCTATTGAAGCTGTTTAAAAATACTTCATTAATCTGCCTATTTAAGAATCTTCCACAACACAAAGACGATGGGTGAATAAAACACTGAGGTCGTTATGGCCCAGTCACGATTATGGCACTGAATTTTGATCGACGAAAAACGTATTGTGCAATGATTGTTTTCATAGTGATAGCGCTTGGGATTTTGCGTTTTTTGACTGCGCAACGACCTTGGATCGGTCAAAATTATTTGATAAAAGTATTTTTAAAGGTGGAAAATCCATCCCGATTTTCTTTTTGCACAGGAAAATGCTTTTCTTCTTGACTAATGACTGAAATGTCAGTCAGTTTTGTATGCGACAGGTTCCATTCGCATTCGTCAGTCTTCGTTCGGCGCCAGGGCCGGACAGACGTGCGCACAGTCGCACCGAATTCTCATACAATCTTAGTGAAAAAATATACATTGTAAGGCACGTACAATCCGGTCAACTTAACACGCAGTGTGATTGGTGTACACAAACAATTTAAGCGAAAGTTCTATTTACATAAACCAAAGAAGTGGTAGTTTATAATGACGTGATTTCAATGGTGATTTTTAATCGGAAAACCCATAGAAGATAGCGCATTCAGCAGCCGAAATAGTCGACGCAAAACTTGAGCATATTAAAAAAAACAACCCAACCAAATGCAATCGATTAAAAGATAAAATAAATAGTTTTGTTCGAAAAAAGTTACATTATCGATCTGCAGAAAATCGATCATAACATCTGATCAGATGTTGACATGTTCGAATGTTGATTTAATCAGTCGGCAGCACTCATTGAAATTGAAAGATAAGTTGATGTTCAACAATTTTAATTCGTATCATCGAAACGCAAAGGTCGAATCAGATATGCCTGCGTTTCAACCGTGAACGATTAACCAACATCGTTCAATCGAATTTATTGATCATTCATAAACCAAAATAATTTTCACAACAATTTTCAGTACAAAAATTTAAAAAACCCATATAAATAAATAAACGATTTTAATATTAAGTGAAAGATATTTTGTAAATTGTGCAAAACTGTTTTCTCCAAGCGAAAATCAGCAGTTTTGATAACGAACCCAAGAAACGCCATGTAAGTTAATTTTGCTATATTATTACGTTATCGATGATTGAATAAACATTTTTATCAATAATATGACCCTCGTGTCTTTGATTTGCGATGGTATAATATATTCGTATGCAAAAATATCTATAAATTTGATGATAAATATGGCAAAAAACTGTTGCTCGCGCATAAAACAATTTTTTTCCTTGGTTTCTTTCCTAGATATGATTAAACGCAATTGTCGGTTATTATCGACATCTGTCAAAATTATTAAAGATATCGATTAAATCGATATCGCCGTGTTAAAGACAACTGTTGCCTTTTGTCATGACATCTGTCATAATCTATTGATCTTGGATCGGTTCTACAATGGGGAGGGTAAATGCAGCACACGATCTATTTATGGGAATTTTTCATTTTTAACAACTATCTATGTTTTAAATAATACATGCAGAATAATGCAGCTGATTTGTTAAAGCAATCAGATAATCATATCAATAGCATGTCACATTGTTTATTGTATGTTTATGATTTAATGCTAAAAATATGTTTGTATCTTTCATCTTTGCTTCTATTATTTACATTCATATTCTTGGTATATCGCTGCTTATTATCTGATTTTTTTTTTAAATTGTTTATTATAGTCCCTTCTATGGGAGTATTGTCGATCATAACCCTTTGACTCCAAGCGATTTTTAGTGAATTTGTCTAAAATGATATTTTTGATAATAAATTGGGAAAAAAACGGTATATTGCGCAAATAAAAATGGTTTTCGATGCTAGGACACTTTATTGTATTCATATATATGTACAAGTGATTATTTTTTCATTTCAATTTTTAAAAATCGCCAAACAAAAACAATTTTCTCCACCACTTCAATGTTTTACTCATAAAGCAGTAAGATGTGGCTAATTGGTCAGCGGTGTCCGCCCCAACCATATTTTTGATGTAATCTGGAACTATCTATTGCAAATATATTGAAAAGGTGCAGAGCTATTCTGCTATCTCTCTATTCAATCGAAAATTCAATCAATAGTAGAAATATAGCTTGTACGGAAAAAATCCAGGAAGTGAATAAATGGATGATTTGTCGTAAAATGAGAAATTTATCTATCCTAGAACAGTTGCTCCGATGTTTCCAAAAAATAAAAACATCAGAATATCTCTTAATAATTGTAATTGAGGCTGGAGTACAAAATGTCGAGGCTACCTAGACATTGGAGGTTAAATGGTTAAGTTGTTATTAAGATGTATATTTAATTTATAATTTCAATATAAATATCAATATTTTGCCGTCGTTCAATGGGATTAAATCATGTGCATTCCTATAGAAAAAGTTATCAACCAGAATTAATTGGCCAACACTCCAAATACTGATAAAATTAGGTCGAATGATCAAAGATTTTGATGAATTCCAGCGACATGTAAACCATTACAATTGGAAACGCATTTGATGTCAAGTCAATTTATTCCACAACAAATAATTTCGTTCACTGCCAGACTCGTGGTTATGTTCTAAATAAGCAAACATTTATATCCAAGCGTAAAGTATTGCCATAAATTAAACGTGGATTACATTCATAGAAGCATATTGATTATAGTAAGCCCTGAATTTACATAGTTTAACATCCGTACTATAATATTAAAGTGAACAAATATGGTTTTGGGCGAGAGCGCATCTTTAAAATATCCAATATTACCGTATAGACTTGGAAAAAAGTATATACAATTTTAGCAAAACTTAAACAATGAGCATCGCACCAAAATTAGCGACTTATTGTAAATACAACGCTTGAAATAGATTTATCTATACGCCGATGAATCGGTAGGCGAAGATACAAAAATATAAGAGTTACTCTCAAAACCAGACACAATAAATTATTTCTCGATATTTAATTTATTTTCGTTCCATTATCGAAGAATTTTAATTTAATGGAAACAAAGCCAATGCCGAAAAAAAATATTTTGGCTGCCGAAAAACGATACGGTCTGTGTGTATGCGAGAAGGGCGGTATTGATGAAAATTAATGAAAATCCGAACCTCTTTAAATCGTTTTATTGTCCGTGGCGATTCGGTGCTTAATTATTTTTGCAAAACTCAACGTGGTCGGAAAGAAATGATTTTAAAAGTATTTTTGATAAACGACATGTGCTAATTTTTCATGCATTAAACAAGCCGTCAAATTCAGCGCTGATTGACGTTACGCATGTAGATTTTCAGCTTTTTAGCATTAGTTCTAAATAAATGTCATTTGATTTAACTGATTGATAGCGAACTTTGAATTGCATTAATTCGTTTAAGTTTTTGATAGAAAATAACAAAGTCTAATACATTCGGAGCATAAACATTGAATACAGAATAACCTTCAGTCTAGATTTCAATTGCTATAAAAAAATCGAGAAATGTAAACATCATGTGATATCTATCAAAATTTGAAAAATCAGAAAAAAATATATTCGTACGGTTTTCCAATTCAAATAATCACTTTAACCCAGGTTTGTTCTAATTCTCTGAATCTAAATCAATAAATACACTCAAACCTCGTATAACACGGTTTTATACAACGCGTTTGAATAAATTGAGACATATTTTTCACAACACGCCTTATTTAACAAGGTTAGAGGGCAAAAATATACATAATTAAATATTCTCGATTTAAAACATCAATGGAAAGAAGTTTAAAATTCAAGGAAGAATTACAAGAAATTTTGGAGTACATTAATATTTTTAAAATTGTTATATTAACCTTTCCCTACCGGTCATGTACTTACTACACCTTAACTATAACAATGAGAATATCGATATGAAATATAATAGATTCGGGGTTCAGAATTTTTGTATTTCTCCGTAATATATTAATCTGCAGCGACGGAAATAAATAATTTGTCGGGAAATCGGGAATTTTGCGAGTTTTAGTCCGTGTCTCAGGAGAAAGGAATTTTATAAGTCACATTGATGGTTTTATATGAAAATGGAGGCTCACGCGGTCATCAACTCATAGCAAATATCAGATGACGATATCTTCAACGAGTGTGGAGGCTGAGCGTGCATTTTCAGAAGAAAATTGCCTGGCTTCCAAAATCGGATCCAGACTAAATGATGAAACACTCGGTGCTTTAATGTTATATTAAACAAATGGACTTATTAGTAATGTTTGATCAAATTTATCAATGTAATTTCTTTAACTATTGAAAATCCCGATTCCGGGATCCCGAGACTGATCCCGGGATGGTCTAATACAATCCTGAAATCCTGGGATCGAAATTTTGGCTCGGGATTAGATACAACTAAGGTCAAATTCAAATAAGCTATTGAAGATAATTCTTATTTATAAAAAAGTCTTCAATGAAGATCACTAATGTCTGATAAAGAATATGGTAATTTTAGAAGAAGGTGACATCTTTATTTTAGAATTTTCTATTTAAACAATCAGAAGAAGATAAATGCATAGGTTGCTTTCCTTGCGTAAATCGAAATTTTAGTTTTACCAACAGTGAATTTTTATTAATATAAACTTAGCGTATTTTTCAAAGAAGAAATCCTGTCCTCAATGCGAATTATATGTTTTTATTTAACAAAAGTTTGATTGCGTTTTATATTGCCTGTTACGTGTCTGTAGGAACGCTCGATGTCAATACAAAGTAGTGTAATAAAGAAAGCCTATAAATATTAGATCTATTAAATTATTTGATATAAAATAGTAATGAGTTTGTAAGTCGGGAATACAACATTGCATACATTTTATAGTAATCCACGTGTAATCCATTAGCATAAAAATAAATAAAGTCAACAATCCTTATAAGAAGGTGTTTCTGATTATTATACAAATTGCTTATGTATCAGTCATTGACTTTAATGAATAAATGGAACATAATGATTATATATCATTAGCCATGAAGTCGATCAAAAACAAATATTTACTGTTCGCTTTGTTAAATGCATCTGTTTAAGATTTTCTAAGATGAATTATTTATTCGCCAATAATTTAATAACAATTTTTGTGTATTCAGGCTAATTTCAATGGGCCATTAATTTATGCGAATCGATAAGGTCAAGGCGTTATTTTTATCAATCGGTCGGGTATAATATATATTGATTTTGTGCGCTTATCAAATACGTGAAATTAGCATTTGATTGGTGATTGATAATGTAAATATTAAAACATTGCGGATTGGCATTGTTAAAGTTCTTAAGCCGTGTTTGCTAAAGGATTAAAATCAGTCATGAAGAGTAACACCGGAAGCATGTTGATAAAATTCTATTTAAACAATTAATACGTTTTTGATGATCTTTGTTTCCCAATGCAATGTTTGATGTGATATTAAGTAGTATTTTCTGTATACACATGTAGATAATCTAATAAGTACGCGGGCTTAAGTTCCTTGAACTTGGTGTTCTCTATTTGTACGTCTTATCGGGGTTCAAATGTACGTGATAGCGTAATAATTTCTCAAACACTATTAGGAAACATATTTATTCAAATAGTACCTGAATTTATGCGCCCTTTTAGCATAAAAAAATCCAAGCCAACGCCAAGAGCGAAAATATTTTTTTCAGCTCATTATATAAAGTCCCTGATAAAATCAGTCGTAAAAACTGATATGTGTATACGGTTGGAATTTATATGTGCGTCTCCCATTCTATCCTTAATATCCACTGTGCCTAAATGGATATAATCACATGGATAAAGCAGGAAGGATGTGATGAAATAAATCAAGTTACCGCTACGAAATCATCGTTCGTGTGATAAGACAAAAATTAAGGTATGCGGAAAAATGAATTATATCTTTAAAGCTATCACATTTTAAGAGATATTAATTCTCTCATGCATGTAATAATGAAAATCTTTGATAAATATTTATTTATCTACCATAAGTACATTATAATATAATTATCCAGCAAGAATGCATGCTTATTTCTTGATAGGCCTTCTCTGTATCGTTTATTTGAGTATTTACTTATCTAAAATTGATAAAATGATTTTTTTTTGGGAAATTGGTTAATTATATTAATTTGTAATCCATATTAACTTTATTTTTGTTAATAAAATCTTATTGTTATTAATAAGCTAAGTATTGTTATAAGATCTAATATTGGCATGATGAGCCAATTCCTTTTATGGGACTATTACCAACCATTTTGAAGTGGATTTTCATGGGTATTTATATTTTTAAAAATGAGATCGTCAGCTACACCTCCTGTATATTTGAACCCAAGATGATTGAGTTACAAATCCAATTGCTTAACAGCGGGACTACCTACAGGTACCATTGATTGTATTGATAAATAAGTGATTATTTGATTTGTAACGTCAATTAAAATCAATAATCATTTAAATACTTAGGTTTATATTCTCTCCGACTTTTTTTAAATAATATAAACAACATAAAAACCATTCACCCTTGTAAAAAATCTTATGGATCATCACTTATATAGGAAAAATGAATAACCTTTTTTATTTTGGATATGTTGACTTTGATTACATTGAAAGTATCCAAGGACAGACCAACATGATCGATTTACAGTGTACTCTCGATTATCCTGGATTTTTTAAGAGAACTCTAATAAAAAACTTCCTAATGATTATTATAGCCAGAAAGGTGCATGGAACGAAAGGAAGATTTTTGAAGATTGGTTAAAAAAGAAATGAGTTCCATAAATGCAAGATTTTTTTAAAAAAATAAGGGATTGCCACAGAAAGCAGTATTCCGAATTCATCCAAACGAAAGCATATTGAAAACAGGCAATGAACTTATGATTGTCCCCTAATGTGACACCTTTGATCCACCTCATGGGCCAAGATGTTATAACGTCAATGAAACGTTTTTTCTTCAGTCTTCTGAAAATCTTGCTGAGGAAGATGACAACTGGATCAATTTTTGGGAAAAAAATAAGGTATAGCAACCTTGGTCAAAAGTAAAGCCGAAAATATTTTTTCGATCATGAGGAAAGATTCTTCCTGGCATTGAAATAGATTAATGCATTCTGAAGAAAATTTAATAAATGGTATATCTGAAATATGCGGATTATTGTAAAATTTCGATGGTTGAGACACTACAAATGAAGAAGATACCAGTGATTACATTAGTCATAAAACATTGCTACATTACGCTGAACAAAGAGGATTTGAATATAATTATATAATAGCTTTAAGAAAAATTCGAAATGATATTAGAAATTTGGTTAAAAAATCTAAAATACAAACAAAAATTACAGCTGTATTTTAATATATTTGTATATTATTTTTATATTTTGGTAACACTTAATACTAACTACTAACGGCTACTTCTCTGCTTAAGTATGAGCGTTTTATGAACATTTCTTTGAATGCAATCTGTTCCTCTATTATGTGATTAATATAATAAATAAACTATAATTTTACGTATATTTTATATACGAATGAAAAAATAGGATATGCAAATACTATTAAATACAGAATGTACTTCTTATGTTTGGATTAGAGTATTTAATGCTTAAACTTTATTACTATAATTTTACATGGAATAGCCGCTAGCAACTGCGCCTTTGTTCAAAGGAAATTAGAGGGTTTTCTTAGAAGTTCTTGGCTAATAACACACTATACAAATGTGGTTGTAGCTATGAACAGTTTTGTTATGAAATTGATGAAATGCTCATATATTATAAGATTTTTGAAAATATATAATTTAAAAAATACATATTAATAGAAAGTTGCCATAGTGAATTAGATCCTAAATTCTTATATAAAGGCTCTTTTTTAATTTTAGATATTGGAAAAAGTATTCGTGGTAACAACGTATTTTAGAGATCACTGCATATATATATGATATCAATATTATATTTCATCCAGGCATAGCCTGATTTTCATAATTAAAAACTGAGACTGTTAAAAAGGACAGGGTCGTGTATGAATAGCTTATTTAGTAATAATAATTTAAATAACAATAAATTCTCATATCCTCAAGTAAATATCATATAATAAACTAACTTAAAAAAATATTGAGGCTCATAAAATAGGATCGAATATTTATATACTTCATAGAAAATAGTTAAAAACATTGAAAATTTATCCTACCGTGCGTTCTACATTTCTCTGTTATTTTGTATCCATGTTTGAATCCTATGTAAATAGGCTCATTTATCAACAAAGGTTGAGCGTGACTGGTAAATTTGATTATATACGCTTCACCTTATATCGTATTTGACAACTGCTCAGACGAAACAACACGTAGCACATTGAGTATGCGGTTTTTCCACAATGAAAGATTTACACGGCATTGAAAGGCTCTATTTTTCTGCGACGAGCCTATTGACATTATTTCGAATTTTCAAGTACTCTGTTTTTCTTTCATTATAAAATCCATCAGCTTGATTTTCGAATGCGTCACGGGGAGCTTTGGGCGGGGAACGTAAATATAATTTGCGAAGACGCGGATTAGAGGCGACTTTCAAAAGCATTCCATACAGTCAAAAGTCATATTTGTTAGAATTAGCATTTCGTAATATAAAGTTTGCAGGCTGAAAAACTGGAAAGTTTTTTTTAACATTTCAATTAGAGCTGTAATTGAAGTGAAAATTAATATTGTAAGCTAGCACATTGTTTATTTGATCCTTATTCTTAGATGCGTATATCTTTTTCATTATGTAAAAAATTGCACAAAAAACCGTAAAGATCTATCGAATATATTATTTTCAGCCATGTTTATTTATTTAATACAGACGAATTTCAAAATCGAGTCCGGTTTATTCATACGATCTAAATAGTAGCTAAAAAAAACTTAAAAGACTGCACTTATTTAAAAATAAATACAAAGCCCTCGTGTAAAAAAGTTCCACGTCTATGGGAGTGATAATATCTTTATCTTACATAAAAGCGAGATACAAGCATCTGCTCTAAGACGAAATCAATTTTCATGATATATTTCCCCGTTTTTGATGCACCGAATAAATTATGAAGTGTTGAAATTCGGATTATTTATGAAGAAGCGCAAGGCTAAAGTAAATTTTAAATATTCACCTATGTATAAATGCGGCTGAGAATTAAAGAAAGAAATAAGGAAAAATATTCGCATAAAAAAGGATCATAAAATACTATCTGCAATAATGGCGAAAATGCGCGAAAAATGGAAGCATCCATTATTATGTGAGAGTAATCGATTATCCCTGACGTAAAAGACACTATAAATAACCTATATTTATTGCTTTAATACAAATTCAAAAACATTTTTTGTATGGAGGGGAATTTCCACAAATAATCTATGCTATTATCTATATGATATTTTACAAATTATATTTTTTACATTCTAAAGCGGGAAAATCATAATTTTGCCGTGGGTAATCTTAACATATCAAGTTTTTTGCTGTAGTATCCGGAATTCTTATTATCAAGTCAATCCAAAAGTTCGTGCGCATTTTTGGAAAAAAAAAATAGTTTAAATCAAAAACAATTTAACATTTTAATCAATGATATATTTTCCTCCACAATTTATAATTTCTCGCCTTCTTACAGGCTGCTTTCTTCAACTTTAATTTTTTTTAACCATTTCTATGTAGTCTCTACGCTGATAGAATATTTAACATTTACGAAAATAAAAATATATAACATAGCACGTTTGTATTGATTATCGATATTCATTTTCTATGAGTACTAATATGCGTTCGATGTTTACGAAAATTGGTGACAAACTGATTAATACATTAGCCACATTAGCCATTAGACAAATTTCGATAGGTTCGAAATCTAATGTTAAATTGTGTTTTGTTTACACTATCTAAAAAATGCGCAAGAACTTTTCGACTGATCTGATATAATCGGTATAAATAATGATTAATTTTGGAACTTAAAAAACCAATCCGCATCATAAAAAAGTGTTATGAATGCTTAAAAACAAAGGCTTTTTTTGTAATTAGTAGATTTATCTATTGCATCCATATAGATTTCGAATTTTATTTATTCAGCTTTCTTCATTAACATTATATATATTACGAAAAAAATCTTATTTGTTTACTCTGAGAATTTTTTAATGAAATTCATTATATGGTGCTAAGAAGTTTTAATAAGATCTAATATTTAATTTAACCAAGTATATTTTTTTTCCTGGAGGTTATTTCGTTGTTCATTGAATTCTTCTCCGTGAGGACGGATCCAAGGTATTTGAACTCTTGGACCCTTTCAATATTTACACTACTACTACTCACGGAGGTGTAACCCCCAGTAAAAATTTTCGGACCCCTCCGGGACGAGACCTCTGGCGCCGAAGTCATGAGGTCAAATCGTGAGGTCATGGACATTTATGGCGAAGCGTCAATAACAAGCTTCGTCAGAACCCGCCGGCTCCGATGGGCAGGCCATGTGGCACGGATGCCGTCGAATAGAGTCCCTCGAGCCATTTTGAATTCGGGGCCGAATGGCAGTAGACCCGTCGGAAGACCTCGTCTACGCTGGGCTGATCAGATCAGAAAAGACGCCGCACGTCTGGGCCTGGGAAATTGGAGGGAGGAGGCCCAGGACAGACGAAAATGGCGGCAAGCGTTGTCGGTGGCCGAGGCTCTCTTATAGGGCTGCAGGAGCCACCAAAAGTAAGTAAAAAGTAAGTAACTTAAGTAAAACTATTTAACAACTTTTTTATTTCCATCTCGGATGACTTTTTTTTATACTAAATTTGCTTCATTATTCTCTTCTTCCATGAATAATGATTGTATATCCTCGCCATTTATGTCATTAAACCCTTTATTTTATAAAAGTTTAACAAATTCAACTATTGCATTAACTTTTTTATAATTACAATCTTTCCAGCATGCATTCAATGTTGATTATTTCGTTTCACTGATGTATGAAGCTATGAGATGAATGCACTTCATAATGGTAAAGCGTTCCCATGCTTCTATGTTTCTAATAGATTGAATCGTGTTATATGTTAGAAATTCCTTGTGTCAATATTTTCAGTCGGTCATTTTAAATTTGTTTTGTAATAAAACAATTAGATTATGGCGTAATTGTTATGGATTCAAGGTAATTTTGATCAATTTTTAGGATCTTCGGCTGATAATAATACGTAATAATCTTAATTATCGACAGATCAATACTGATATGTATTTAAATAAGATGTTTATGTATATAGTGAAATATTACATGCTTTTTATGATCCTATTTCATTTCACATTGTTTTCAAGAGCCTTCAGTTTGCTTCAATGTCAGTATGGAATTTAATTAAATCAGATATGTTGACTCGATATACAAAAATAGCATCTTTAATCAAATTTCTAAATCAAAAACGATTTTTCGCTTAAGAAAATATATTTTTGGCATTTTAAGTATCCTCGTATTTTGGAATTTTGCTGTGTAAATATTTGGATTATTATTAAAAAAAATATGTTTCAGCCATTTGAAATAAGGTGATTGTCAGACTGTATTACATTTTTTAACATGTCTTTAACGTACAGGGTGCGGCAGGGAAATTACCTTATTTTAAAAATAAATAACACAAATAATATAGGAGATATCAATTTAATTATTTTTTTCATGTTATACAAAAATGCTTGAACTTTTTTATTTATAATGTTTTAAAAAGTATATTATTAAGGTGGCCTCCGCTCTGGTCAATGCATTGAGATAATCGAGTTCTTAAGCTTCTCTCCGTTCTTTATAGCATATCGACGGGTCGACAGCAGATCTAAGGACTGAAGATCGCCTCGCAAGAAGATGAGGTGCCTGAGTTTTCTGAGGAATTTTTCAATCATGTGGACATAACGAGCAGAATTTATAGTAATTGTCTGACTGTTTTTTTTTTCAAAAAACCATTATCCAATTATTGTGGACACAATGTATAGCAAACAGTCGCACTTTAGATCACGCTTTTTCGAATGAGTGTCACTTCACTCTTCTCGGAATAATTGTCTCTTTAGGATGCTTGTTTCAAATAAGAAAATGTCCCTACCGCACCCTGTATATTTCATAATTTGGTTTGGTCAAGTCTTTGTAAAAAGTATTATAAATCCACATTAAAGCTATCTTCATAATCGCTTGACACCATTTTGTGGATTATTGTAGGATCATTTTTTAATATACTAAGTGGCATTAAAGAAATAATAATATTGAATGAAATACATATTTTTTTATTAAAATATTTATCGATTCTGATTAAAGAATAACTTTGATCTTATAATATATATATTTTTTAATATAGCAAATACAAATATAAAGAATTTCATAGATAAAAGATACATATTTGAATTTTGCAATGTATTTTTGATCTAGAAAAATCATTATTTTATGGAATTGATTTAAAGAAAATTTGTTCTGAGCTTCCAATGTTACAAAAAATGTGCAAACGAATAAGAAATGTCAACTTCTAAATTTTCTAATCGAAAAACTATTTTGAACTTAATTTAGTCTTAAAAAATTCTCTAGTTTATACTCTTTCCAACGATATGCTAAATATCATACAAATAATTCAATAAGTCGTTAAACTTGACGAATTACCAGTTTGCAAGGGTCAGGGTTAAGAAAATACTTTTTATGTTTAAGATGTTTTTATTAAATTTATTTTTAAAAATTGTTCAAATCGGCCACGTCTGCTTTGTATGCATGCACTACACCTTTTTTCTTATTTCAACTGTAGTTATCTGAAGTAGCATATATCCCCTTTCATTTTTGCAACAGGGGCATTTTTGCAAGGCTTTTTCCTTTAGTTAGGATTTCTTTTGTATGCAGATCTGTCGTGTAAATAAATTATTTTAGCAGCCCTACTCCTTAGTTCGCACGATCTTCAGATCTGACACCACTGGATTTCTTTGTATGGAAATGTGCCCTCTTCTGTGGCTCACACGGACTTCCGACCTGATAATTTATTTCCACATGTGAAATTTAGCAAAAGATCCCTGTATATATATATACATATTTTGAAATCATGAATAATAAAGGTCACCCATATATATTACTACACTCAGATTACGGAATATTCAAAAATACTACTTTAAATTGCGAATTCCTATTACTTTTAGTTTTCCACAGGCGAATTGTAACAACAACAAAAAAATCATATTCTGTTTCAGCAAACTGAATTATATAAAGGCATGTATAAGTGCAAATCTGTGTGAAAGTAAACCTCTTATGAAGTCGGTGAAATATTTTTGAGTTCAATGAATATCATCCCTGCAATAAGCTAAAACTTTCAGCATGAAGCGCTTTATTCTACTAATAAGATCTAAAATCATGAACCATGACAGCTTTAGTTAATTCCTGGATTTCAAGCTAATATCCGATCATTTTGAAGATAATTTTATTATCAAGCATTATTTGAATGTTAAAAAATAACTTTATTTATGTCAAATTATATAATTTTGCCAAAGTGCCTTAAATTTCCGTTATAATCTAATGTTAATTTATGGTTAATTGTGATTTTAAAAAATAGTAAGATTAAATCATTAAGTAATTTTTGTGTTATAATAAAATCCAATTGTATTCTATTTTGTCTGTCGTGCTTCCGTTGGAACGATTTTATACACTTATTGTCAAGAGGATATGGTTCTGCTTTAAAATATTTGATATTTGATACATGATGCTATCTATTTTAGTCAGCTAAAACGCTTTGAATGTTATAAATCGATATAGCAATTGCTTCCGTTTTACATTGATAAAACAATAATCTTTTAATAGCCGATTTGCCATGAGTATTAATTGAGTACAATTAAAAATACTTCATTATGTACAGAACCAAGGACTTGGAAATTTAATTAGCGGCATTATTAACACTTACCCAATTATGGTATGCCGCGTGTGATTTATGCGGCTGTGTTGCAATATGCTAACTCGCATATGAACATGTTTGCTTTAAACTATATGATATGTCATCTAGTATTAATATAGTTGTATTAATTAAAATTTGTTGTTAGATGGATATTTTGTCCATCATTCCGTGGAAGGTTTATCGCTATAATTTATTGTAACGTGATATTGCAGACATTTCGTACAGCTAACTTTTCGTTCAAAATTGCGAAACATTTGTTTTCGGAGGATTTGTCATTAAAATAGATTACGCCCCTCAGTTCATGTAGTTCAGAATAAGGGATGAAAAATTAATCAGTCCCAGTGAAATTGAAATTAAACTGCATGTTACTTGTTGATGGATTCTCGTTCAGATGTGCCTGACAGCAATACGGTTCATTTACTCGGCAACATGGAAATGGAAGCGAAAATTTGCACAATTTATACGCGTCGATGTATATGTTTTGTGGAAAGGACGATATTTTAAGTGCGGTTTTCCTGGCATAATACGGTGTTATCAGATATTGCGGAGACGAAGAAGAAGGGACCTTTCAAATACAGGAAGTGCTGATGGATCCTTTCATAATACAAGTCTCCGCGTTTGGGCGCGTTCTTCTAAAAAAGGGACATCTTGAAATTTTCCTTTGTTCCGTTTTAATAGCACCCCTGAATATTCATCCTGGACGGAGATAGAAAGTTGGGTGAATATTTTCACCCTACATAATGCCCTTTTTGATCCCTGTGTGTTATTGTTTTTTTTTTTCAATTACCTAACCTCAGGTTTCTTTGTGTGGGGATTAAATTGGAAAATCAAAAATAGGCTTTATCTTTCTTGAGCTTTTATCATTTTTCTTTGATGGATGATATTTATTAGGTATATATATATCCTATAAATAAACTTAATTTTCAATAATGAAGAAGAAATGTTATGGGAATTTATACGTACAGTGTACTCTTGATCATCCGGGTGTGGATTATCCGGTTTGTGGATTATTCGTGCTTGGAAAATATTAATTATTTTTTTTTAAATTGATATAAAAAAAAAGATAAAATTGAAAAATTATGGATGGCAAATGTTTGCATAAACGCATGAAACAATTTACCTGTCAATTAGTATAGCCAGAAAGAGGCAAAGATAAATATTTTTGAAGATTAGTTCAAAAAGAAATGAGTTCCCGAAGTGCAAGCGTTTTAAAAAAATAAGGGATTGCCACAAAAGCAGTATTATTATTAGATAATGTTCCTTTTCATCCAAAATGAAACTATGATGAACTAATAGTAGCAAAATTTTTGATCCAGCCAATAAATCCAGGCGTTATACGAATATCATCAACGAAATGTCTATCGTCAAAGTCTTCTGAAAACTTTTGCCGAAGAAGATGACAACTTAATCAATTCCTGAAAAAAATAAGGATATTGAATGCTATATATAGAATATCACAAAAATAAAGGTTGAAAGTAAAGCCAGTAATACTTCCTGACATGAAAACAGATTTAATGCATTTTGAAGGAAATTAAGCAAATCATATACATATACAGTGGAACCTCGATAAACCGTTCCCGCATAATACGTTTTCCCGGATGGACCGTTCATTTTTTATAGTCCCGTCAAACTCCCATAAGAACAACGTTAAATAATCCCGCATTGACCGTTCCCCGATTTACCGATTTCCTCGATAAACCGTTTAAATATTTTGGTCCCGTCACAAATATTATCCCGATTGACCGTTTTTATTGCATATTTCTCCGTATCTCGGCAAGCAAGTTTGACACAGCCGAGTGATCGGTCTATAGTTTTCGGGATGGATCATTTTTTTGGACTGATTTTGGAATCGGAATTACCTTTGCAAATTTCCATAATGTGGGATAATAACCGATTTTCAGGCAAGCATTGAAAACTTTCGTGGGAAGTTTTTAATGATTGTATTATCAATTTCGCCGAACCTGTGTATTTTTTGTTTTTAATCTTTATTCTTTCTTAATAATAGTTTCTAATGGAGTGATTATTTTAGTATTTGTTAAGGATTTAGGATAATTTTTGAAGAATTATTTTAATGATTTCGAAATCGTCTGTTGTGTGCTATTGTCGCTTAAGTGCTGGAAATCCTGGTGATTAGTCCCAAAGTTTTGGATAATAGGTTTACCTTATCTACGCTATTGTCGATTATTCGGAGATCGTCACTTAAAGAGGGAAAACCTATCGTCTTTTGTATGACTGATTTGACGAACATCGGTGTCCAACATTCCTTAGTATCGAGGTTGGGAATTTCCCAATCCGTTTTATCTCTACGTTACAATGCAAATGTAGATTTTTTAAAATTCATGGTAATAATGATTCCTGTACATACAAACTTTTTAGTCGCGTAGTTGAATTTGTACAAGTCAGTTGCGTTCAATATTGCCTCACATCTCGTATCGAATTTTTTTCCAAATTGAAACTAAAATGCGGCCACCCATGAAGAAAACTAGAACTCTAGCTGAGAAGCTGAAAATAATTCAAGACGTCGAAAACAATCCAGGAGAAAAACGAATTGACATAGCAAAACGTCTGGGATTAGCACCATCAACTCTAAACACGATTGTTGCTATGAAGAGTAACATTCGCAAAACAATTGAAAAGTGCGACAAGACAGCGAATAAAAGAAAGTCTGCTAAGGAATCTACTTTTGGAGAGCTTGAAGATATTCTTTACACGTGGTACCAGCAGGCGCGAGCTGAAAACATACCCATTGATGGATCCATAGTAAAAGAAAAAGCTTTGCAAATAGCCAAAATAAAAGGGATCACAAAATTTTCTGCATCGAACGGATGGATCAATAGGTTCAAAATAGGCCTTCGAAAAAATTAAATCATTTTTCTATTCCAAGGAAATAGATGAATCCGCTCTTAGAAAAGTACGCGAGTTTGAGGCGTCTTTGTTCCAATTAAAGTGCCAAACAACAAAGAAGCAAACAAACATAAAGGAGTTTTTTAAAAAATAAATTTTATATACAATATATACAAGTAACTAATAAATAAATGTTTTTTTTAAGATTTTAGTTGTTTTTTATTATTATTTGAAGCTTTCCCGCATTAACCGTTTCCCGCAATTACCGTTTTTTTTTCAGGGTCCCTTGGAAAACGTAAAATCGAGGTTTCACTGTATAGAAGAAAGACCTGCGGTAATCTGACAAACGCAAAGCGTTGTCGGACTATGTAATACTGCTTCCGAACCCTTGTAATTAATATTTTTTGGAAAGGAGTACTTGTAATTATTGTATAATTAATATCATAAACACAGTGACTATAGCAAAACATGAAAACCTGTGAACGTATTCTATGATGATTTTTGAAGCGTTTTAACTATCTCATGTTAGCTACAGTCTTTTTTTTGTTATCACCATGTAAAACAACTTTGCTTTCATGGCTAATATGGGTTTCTTTTCCGAAGAAAAATACAAAGCTTCAACCACTTCTGGATTTATAGCTTTCTTGAAAGTTTGCCTCTTATTTGCCAACAAACAAAAATATTCATTACGATTTAGGTGATCCAGAAACACACTTGCATTTTTTTTACATAGACGAAGCTTTATTATACACATAGTGCTATATTTTATTGGGATGTCGGACTACAAGGGGAGCCGGATTAGACTGGAGTCGGATTACCGCAGGTTTATTATGTCTGAAATCTGTGAATTATTGGACAGTTTAAAATGTTTTAAAAACGAGTGGCTCGAACGTGATTTAAATGATCCAGGTTTTAAGCGCATAGATGATGCAAATATAATTTATTTTGTTTATCAAGAGGAAGAAAATAAGAGTGACACTACAATTGAATAAAATACCAGTGAATTCATAGGTTACAGAATTGCATTGAATTATGATGAAATATTGCTAGATTACGTTAAAAAAAGAGGATTTGAATATAATACTATAAAATATTTAGTAAATTGTTTAAAACATCTCATAAAATATACTTGTATACATTTTTTTAAATGTTTTGGTAGCTTAGTAGATAGCGTCATTTATCTTCTTAGCTTTGAGAATTGTTCTTAATAAATACTGAGTATTAAAATTATAAAACATTTTTTTTATTGTAAATATGATATTATATTCGAAAAACAAGTAAAAATTTGATGATTTTGATTATCCGTGTTTTTCAATTATCCATGGTCCTTCCTCCTCGGCACAAGCCCGGATAATCGAGAGTATACTGTATACTATTTTTAAATATTCGTATCTGTGGTCAAGTGATTGTCAAGACGTATTCAAGTCACCACTTACTTAAGTCACCACTTATTTTTAGTTAATATTATTTTCGTATAATAGCTTGCTAGTTTTTTTTTTTTTTGGCAAGGGGTAAAATTTTTAAATAAAAAACAGACGAAGTTTATGTTAGACATGTTTGGCTCCCTTTATTAGCCTTAATAAGAAAATGATTAATGTTATATATGGAAAAGTTTTAACAGACAATACTGTAATAACTGATTCCAAAAATTTGAAGAAAATTTTACAATTTTGACAATGACGTATTTTTTTACTAGTTAAACCAGATTTACGTTAAAATCACTGCTATTTTTTTATTGCTAACGTGAAAATTATGGTTTTTTAAACAACACATTTACTTTTCAAAATAAAATTAAAAAATTATGAAAACATGCATTTTTTCATAAAATTACTTATTCATACAATATAACATAAGATTATTTGGAGATTCCATCTGGTATAATTTTATATTTATTTAAAGTTTGGTTTTCTTTACGATACCATAATTTATATTAAAATATTGCTACACGCATATTATTGGATTAAATTCTTGAATATTTTGATTTTAGAGTTTTTCAAAAAATACATGGATTAATTGGAAGCGAGAAATTGATACAGTTTGGCTCATAAATCAATCGCGCATAAAATTTAAAAATCTACTCGACCGGATAATTTTGATTTCCATCTCCGGTTGTGTATAATCTTCAAATCCAACCCATGTTCATATTTTATACAATCACAGTTTTAGTCGATTTAATTGAGAGTTATTTTGGTTATAAATATTTTTGATGTGAAGTATATAAATGCTTCCAATACGAAATATTTTTGCAAATTTGCTAATAATTGAGTCGCTACCTAATATAATCATAGCGTTTTTTGAAGAAAATATAAATAAAAAATATAGATCAAAAATATTTTTTTAATTGGAATATAAAATTTTACTCATTCATACAATGTTTACATTTTAGCGTAAATCGTAATTTTAGCAAAAAAGCTCGTGTACGATATGAGGATACTATTGTTTTCGTTTAAATAGAACTGGTCTGTGCGTAAAACGCTATTAGGAATGAAATATTGCAAGATAAGGAAGAATTGTGATAAGCACAATTGACAGAAAATAAACATGCTGACTAATTTACTGCATATAATTATGAAATAATTCATAACTAACAAGGTCTTCGAGTGGGGTCGTAAAGCTCTTTTTGGAATTGCGTAGATATTATATTGCAAATGGGCGGTCAAGATCGATTGATGAGCTCCGAATAGAATGGCGAAAGGATCCATATCCAATTAAAATTGCATTAAATTTGCAGCATGATGCAAATATAAGATTATCTAGTATATACTACCTCAAATATCGATTATAAAATGAGGTGAATTTATATTAAATATGATATTGATGTGACCTATTTGGAGCTTTTTAATCATTTTGAGAATGACTTTGAGGGCATCAATTGTTTGCAGTCTATACGGATAGACCTGCGATTTAAGATAGCCAATGTATTGAGGATAAAAATCACGTAATGCACGGAATATTTTTTGTAAGGAACACTGATTTTGAGATTAAAACTTGATGATTTGCAGGCGTTGTTCAACACTATAACCCAACAACAAATTTGACAGATTTTCCTTTAATATTGAAAGACCCTGCATAATTAACCATAAATTTACCAAAAAAATCTCATAAGAATTTATTTATTTTTCTACTTATCGCAGTGTAATATCACAATATTTGCAACTAAAAAGCTTTATTTGTTCAAATTTTTAATAGGATATTTTTATAGGGACTCAAATTTCCCTATTTACGCAATTGATTGTGAGTTACAAATAAATCCATTTTATCATTTCCAGTTTTTCCCACCCCAAAAATCTATGTGAGAACCATGCATAAAAATTTAGTCTACACACTTGTAGCGAGTTTATATGTTCTTTATTGATACTCGCACCGAAAAATGCACACAATTAGAATGGCAATAATAATTCGTACTATAATATTTTAATATGATTCGTAATTATATTACGGAGGTAGAAAAAAAATCTGAACCCCGTATCTATTATATTTCATATCGAAATTCTCATTATTAGAGTCGAGGTGTAGTAAATACATCATCGGTATGGAAAGGTTAATATAACAATTTGAAAACATATATGTATACATAGATTAGACAGTTACTGCCTCTAGGCGTCGCCTAAGCTCGCCAATTAATAAGTTACGCCACTGTTTCCAAGCGTCCAAATTTCGGCGGGAATGTCTCGATTTAGTAGCCTTCGTCGTGCTGGTGTGGTGTATCATTTCTATTAGATAAAAATTTCAATCCCGATTTTTTCGGGATTATGTTTATTATTTCTGGGATTCGTGAGAACCTAAAACTGTCCGGGATCCGGGATAAATTATTAGGAATAAAAATAACTTAAACGCGATCGAATACCCGTTTTTTCCTGAATTAATATCTTAAATATGACTTGCGTAAATCTAAGAAACTCATATATATTGTATATATTATATATTAATATATTGTAACAAGGGAGTATGTGTAAATATGAATGTATGAAAAAAACAAAAAATAATTTGCTAATGTATTTATATTTGAAATGTAACTGATGCCTAATAATATGAAAAGCAGCACTTAACGTTGTCATTTTTTCCAAGAATCAAATTGCGAAATTTAATATTCGCAATTTTAAAAAAAGACTAGACTCAAAATCAAAAGACACCCCATATCACTTTACAGAGAGAGAAAAAATGGGAATAATAAAAAAAAGCTTTATCCTGAGGGTCTATCGTTTCCATCCCGTCTATCAATCGAGTCGTTTTCATCCTTTAGTAAAAAAGAGCGATCTGAATCGGTGGCACGGAGGCAGGACGTGTTCGGAAAATTCGAGTCTATGTGAAGTAGACATTCTTCCCACGGAAAACATTGTCTTTTTAAAACTGGGAACATCATCTAACTTTTGCGATGAAAAACCATTTTCCTCTCAACGGGGAAATTCGCAAACTTTCCTGCTGAGTAATCGGAAAAAGTTTCGCGAGATCATCACCTTCGAACAACAGTGTTTTAATGAAATATTTTAAATACTTTAATAACTAAGATGTGCCTCGCGATAAAGGCATGCAATTAAAGCATTCACCTAATTTTATGAATTTATATTCAATCGAACAAATACGTTTATAAATTTGACTTGGACCTTACTGCAAACGATAGCAATTCTTTTCGACAAGGATTCTTTCGAAAAATTCTACTGTAATTTTTCATTATGATAGACAATCAATAAAATAATATATTTATGCGGAATGAAAGCATGAATCATTATTTTGAATAACTGCCATAATTTATGCTACTGATATTTGTATAATAATCCACCTATAGATTTATCAAGCTCTGTACTTTTTTTTTACGAATATATTTAACTTTCTTAAGAAACATTATTGTTTTTCTTTGTTATAAAATTACACTATAACATGTGAGAGCTTGTTGGCTGAGATTTCATAAATTTTATGATGTATTAGTGTTTATTCTAGGGTTGGTTTTTCCTTTATACGTTGTCGTTTTTCAAGCTGTTTGTTTGTGAATCAAGTTTAGCAAACTTTTTTCTTCTCTCGGTAAATAATCTCCTTAAGAGACTTTCTTTGGAGTGTAAGATTTTTATGTAGTAATTTCTCATTGTTTTCTACATATTCTTAAATCAGGAAAAAGTTATTTAAATTGCATTTTTTTGGTAAGAGAGGACCTACGATCAAATTCCGAGCCAAAATTTTAATCCCGGGATTTCGAGATTGTAATAGACCATCCCGGAATCCCGGGACTGGAATTTTCTATAGTTTGAAAAATTACATTGATGAATTTGATTAAAAATTATTAATAAGTCCATTTATTTAATATAAAAAATAATTTTAACATTCCGGTTCATAGCTTTAATATAACGGTTCGAAGTTTTGCTTATAAGAATCTAGAAACTGATACAGTCGAAATCGATTTAACCCCTTCCTGTGAATGGATATTGAGGCCCATAGTTATGCAATGAAATGTCTATGGTTGTACTATGATGATGATTATTATTAAAGCTGTATCATAGATTTCATGAGTAAATGAAAAATACAAAATAACTCATTGTAATCCTGTAGAATAAGAACATTAATCGCTTGGCCAAACATCTAAATGGATAAAAACAAAGAACCATTTCAAATTCCTTCTTTTTTTGGGTATTCAAATGATATTAAAGTGTTTCTCATCTGAAGATTTAAATTTTTAAAAAAGCGTCCAATGTGGCACATAAATTACGGTGGGGCTAAAATTTTGCTCGCAGTTGTTCCGCAAGCGTAAACCACGGTTTTAAAAGGATAATAATTTTTGTTTTATACACGAAGAAGATATTAAAAATCTTCCTTTATCAAAATATGGAATAAATATTCCATTAAAGGGCGAGATGTTTTGCAAGAAAATACAAAAGATCCGGACCAAATTATGAGTCGTTTGCGTCTGCGTTATTTTGTTTATGTCGCGTTGGGCAAATTGTGGCCCTCAGAGGAGTTGTTCTCTTTGGGGTCAGGGTTTTGTAAAAATTGACGATGTATACAGCAAATGTTGCTGAAATTGAAAACATGAAGGAAGTTAATTTAAAAACTAAAAATAAAGTATTTTATAAAAATTACGTATTCATTCTATATGATGCTTTTGTGGAAAATTCGGCGATATTTTGGCCCAAAAAATCCAATTTTTCATTTTAAATGCTTTGTAATATTATCATATGTGGTAACAAGCCTCATTATATAATATTAACATATAAGTTAACGGCGAAATAGCGTCATTATGAAATTGCTCAATAGCATTTTTTATGTAACAGGGCGTCCAAACTTCTGATCGAACCAAATATATATATAATTTATAAGTTTTTATGTATTAGAATTTGTATAATGTGTTCGTTTTGCAGCAGATCCCGTTTATGACACTACATTTATGGGTTTGTTTGGAGTCATTTGTCACAAAAATATTTATTGTTCTGAATTTGGTTTATAAGAAATGCTCAAGTCGACAGTGACCCGAAGTTTAAGTGCTGTCGCAAGGCATTGAAGGAAGGTTTTGGACTGATTTAAGGAATGCAATGAATTGACATATGACTGAAGTGAAATCTGGAATATATCTGTAAGATTTTTATGTAAGGAATGTATAGGAAGGGAATCGGAGAGAGTATCGAAATACTGACTAGACGACATAAACAACACGAGACTAAACAAAAATGACACCATGCAGATATCATTTTCAATGATGATCAATGTCATCGATTCAAACAATATGAATAGATTGAATAAAAATACTGTCTAGATGAAATTAGAGTAGGTCACATAAAAATGACATTTAAAAGAGGAAACCTATGATTTTAATGACATACATTTCAATATCAAATGATCAATGTCTTTGATTTGGTGATTTAGAATTTAAGTAGATAACATGATAAAAGTGAATTACACTGATATTGAAAATTTAATTTTATATTCAAAACCAGATTTTCAGGATCAAAACTCGGTTTTCGATGATTCAAAGAAGAAAATGACAGGATTTTGTGCTAATTAATTCATATGGTTTTTTATGATATAGTTTGATCCGTTTATCAAGTGGGAAATTATTAGAATTAAATAAGAATCATGATGATCTTTCATTGTAAGTCATTTAGTTAATAGTCGTTTAAGTGATCGAATGAATAGCTCAATTATTATGAACTTGATATTCCAATGTTATGTTGTCAATTATTATGTTTTCATGATAAGTTGTCATAAAAACCTATTCAAATACCTCGACACGTAATTGGTTAAAGACGGAGAAAAGAGTCGACGGTAAGGAATGTTTATGATGATCATAAACGATATTTTTACGTTCATTGGGGTATTTTAAATCGCTCAAAGGACATTGTGAGCTTCAAAGGCCGTTTGATGGAGTATGCAAAAAGACTTGTTTAACTAAAATTATGGTAACCATAGTTTGAATTGAACTAATTTCAATATTTTTCGTCGCAATGTTCGTTTTTTTCTGCATATATTTGAAAACACAAAGCCTCAGCAATTTCGCTCCCCCCTTACGACGTATAAAAACGAGTCCCCGTCGTTACGGATGCCGTGACAGGAATGCGAGGACGTTGAATATAAATACCCCCGAATGTCCAATCTACCGTATGATAAAAGGAGTCAAGCATATGAATAAAAAATTACAACAGGAAGATAAATGTGTCGAATATGAGCACGCCCTTTGTTGAATACGCAGTCTGTCATTGGGTAACACAGTGTGAAACTTTGGGTGTAATGGCCGGATCTGCTGTAAAACTTCTTCACGAAAAAGGTATATTCGACTGTAAAAATATATAATTTACCAGTAGGGGAGCGAGGAGTGCTGGTAGCGAAACCCTGAAAGACCCGAAGGATCCCGGATGAGGAAAACGTGGGTAGCAGTTGAAATGCACGACTGAATTCTGGGGGAAGTAAGGCAGTATTCTGAGAAAGGATCGCTTCAATTTTTTCGCAAACTTTGTATTTATGACATTTCCCTAAATTTAGCAAACAACCCTAAGATAAAAGAGTTAAGACAGCCTTAGCTCTTTTTATCCATTTATACGCCTCTCCATTTTTATAAATACTAAACAGCTTTAAGTGCATTTTTCATTTTTAATATGGTTATTTCAAAAAATATATAAATTGAGACAAGTACGCTTTTATACACATATCATGTCTGATATTTTCCGAGAATTAGGTCATATAGGAAAAAATACTTTGGCAAGGTATTATTTACAAGATGACGGACTGACATTCGTAAAAAATTTAACGACGAAAGGAAATAAATTACTAGCTCTTTGGGTAAGCATTTTATTCTAGTTTAATTATAAAATTTTGTAGATTCTTCACAAGTAAGATCGTTGATGATATGCTGTGAAGTGACGTCTAGTTAGAACATCAGTGTGCTTAACTCTTTGAAGGTCGACAGTATACAATTCCAGACACTTTTTTATAGTTTAATACCTATTTAACTTAACTTAATCAAAGCTTGTTCCTTTTATTGAAGTCTGACAGTTCATTGATTGCGATCGTTAAGGATTGATGGTTGATTTCATTTAACGTTGTTTTTTTGACAAACTATACATATGGATATGTTTGATTCAATTCGTGAAATAAGTAATGGTGTAACTATTGTAGTTTTGATTAAGAAAAAGAACATTTTGCTTCTGAGACTATTAATATTATAAATTTAAAAAAAATGTATATTTGTATCTGGTAACTACATTTTCAAATGAAAATTTAACAGTTTTACCAGATAATTTTTTCTATATTGAAAGTATATTTTTTCTGATAAAATTAATATCCGCCTCGCCAAGGTACATAGATGCAATTTCCTGTCTCTCAAAGAATGAACAGAAAGTGATGCACATTCATCGAAATAGCTTCATTAAAAATTCATATCCATTCAACGCTTTAATCATTTGAAATTTCACTTTTTTTAAATTCAAGCTACCAAAATTAACACTTGTTTATCTATTTATTTTCCTCCAGAATGTCCTTATTGTACCATATAATTCTATCAACGATGAATTCGTTATTCTGACGCATCCAATGAACACTTCGCTGCGAATCGCTCAAGCTGTCAAATTCGGCTGATAAAGGTTAAAATAACGCTTTGATGCAACCCTGTATAGTTTTATTTTGGCCAAAAATCCACTCCATTTTTGAAATGAAGTCAGAATTCAAATACGTTCCAAAAATATAATAAAAAGCATATCTATTTTAAACAACGTATTTTTCGCTCGATTGAATAACAAAATGGCGCTGAGCATTTAATGATGTTAGCCTGTAATTCAAACAAGTATTTTAATGTTGTATTTTTAGATTTATTCATGAAATAAAATGGCATATCATCTGGCGTATCCTCATGTATCATTCATTTGCTCAAAGTGTTCTTGACGTGCATAAAATTGACGTATCCGGTTGTAAAAAGCAAGAACTTGTATCGTCGAGGGATCAACAAGAAGAAAATAAGACTGCAATCTTGGAAATAACATCCGATATATATGTCGTCTGAGGAAAAGGAAAGTCTTGTTAAATAAAAACTGTCTAAATCCATTTTTTAATCTACAAAATAATTTGAGCCTGTTATGCGCTAATTGAATAATCAATCACATTTTTAGTAATGTGTGACTTATCTTTTATATTTTAGACAATATTGTGTACTTAAAAAAGCTTTCTAGTTAATACACAGTTCAAGGAAAAAATTGTCTTTAACAATGCAATATTTTTTCAATTATGTTTATAAAATTGAGGTGCATATCGTAACCTTTCCTTCCTTGTGATATGTTTACTACAACACGACTCTCATAATATTGTGGTTTTTAAGTTACTTTTTCATATGGTGTATCAAATACATATCATCGGAGCGCGTGCGTTTTTTATAGCATAGTAAGGGAAAGGTGAATGAGGCGTAAAAGCGTACACTCGGGTATTTATTTTAACGAACATTTGATTCATTTCTTAATCAAATTTTATTATACCTATCTCTGTAGTTTTAAGCGTTGAAAAAAAGTATTAAATGCTAATAGGCTTTCTTCAAAAAACATATTATATTCAAACACGGATTTTTAGGATCAAAAACCGGTTTTCAAAGGTTACAATTTTTGCCTAAATCCAAGTTTTGAAAACGAGTTTTCGAAAACCGAAAGTCCTAGGCACGAACCAAATTTTATTGATATTATATTTTAAAAATCAAATGAAATATTTTTAAAGTATAAATTATATTCATGGCTTAGAATGGAAAATTTGCTGAATTTTTTCCACAATCCAAATATCAATTTTGAAAAGACAAATACGTATATATAAAGGCGGTATTTACAATAAAATCGTATTGAAATTTGGAATACGTGGAAAATTTATGCCGTACGTGTTCAGAAACGAAAAACACAAGGGTGGTTCTGGAGAACATCCCCTCCGTGAAGCTATGTTTCCTGCAGGTTCGCTGAACAAATATAATTAATATTCTATTATCACGTGGTTTGAATCAACTGCTACGTAGATTTTTAGATTTTCGCGATTGTGTTGATGAAGGAATGATATTTCATAATTGAGGTCGCTCAATCGAACAATTGAGCTCCATAATCGCCATAACGGATGGATTGAATGAGGCTTATCAATACACGGGAGATTTGGTTTTCATTTCAAATGCTCAACATGTATAAATTCTTGCATATTGTAAGTTGAGAAAAATTGAATATCATCGAAATAAACCATCGACTGTCTATTCATATCGATGAATTAAGATCAATCATGGGCTGCATATTGAGATCAATAAAGTAATAAATTCTGAATTGATATTGACATATTTGAATATGTCATAGATTAATATTTAGCATAAAAATATTATTTCAAGGCTAACAATTAGGGAATCCAATCTCGAGACAAAATTTCGATTTCGGGAGTGTTTCGTCATTTAGTCTGGATCTGATTTTGGAAGCCAGGCAACTTGCTGCTGAAAATGCACCCTCAGTGCTCCACACTTGTTGGAGGTATCGTCATCAGATATTCAAATGCTAATTCCTAAAAAATTCCTCTCCGCTAAAAAACGGACTAAAACTCGCAAAATTCCCGATTTCCGGACAAATTATTTATTTCCGTCATTGCAGATGAATACTTATATACTATAATATTTTTATGTGATTCGTAATTATATTACGGAGGAATACAAAAATTCTGAACTCCGTATCTATTATATTTCAAATCGATATTCCTATTATTAGAGTCGAGGTGTAGTAAATACATCACCGATAGGGAAAGGTTAATTTAAGCTCGCCAATTAGTAGATACACCACTGTTTCCATGCGTCCAAATTTCGACGAGAATGTCTCGATTTAGTAGCCTTCATCGTGCTAGTGAGGTGTACAATTTCTGTTAGATAAAAATTTAAATCCAGAATTTTTCGGGATTAAGTTTACTAATCCCGGGATTTATGAGCACCTAAAACTGTCCGGGATCCCGGGATTGGATTTCCTAGTAACAATGTAGATGTATGCATTTTATCGATTATGTAACCTCATAAGGCTATGTCAACAAGGTATAGAATTTATGACGTAGAAACCCGAGAGAGATGTGTATTTTGGCATATTTCTATGATAAATCTCATATCATATATCGAAGATATAAGAACATAAAGGAAGTGGTCTATATAATATTTTTTTCTTGTATGAAATTCTCGACAAATGATTAGCACTTGAACCACTATGTATATATTACATCTTTATAAAGAACCATTGTCAACAATGTGGCTATTTATAAGGATTATGTTGATGGATTTTATTATTGAGTGACGACACATATTGATGCTATTCGCTATAATCACTTAAATACATGTAATTTGCGAGTTAATAACAAAAAGCTTAATCAGAGTTTTGTTTTGTTTAAAATATTTTTTTCTTTGTATATTTAAAACTCAAAAATTTAGGGGATGAAATTTCTTCATTTTATCCCCTCTGTCAGCGTATTTTCCACTCCACTTTCATTTTTTTTAATAATAAGAGTTAAACGAAAACGCCGAAACACAAATAAAATCACTCGAACAAGATAAAACGTACAAACAGCCTCCATCCAGAAATCCAACATATATTATTTAATCCGACTCCGGTTTTGGGTAAGGATTAAATTAAATAACTTGTTTGTTAATGAAGTACCATCACCGACAAAAGCACCATCAAGACAAGTATCGAGTAAACAAAAAGGGACCACTTTCGTCAAAGAAACGTCAAAATTAAATTTCTGGAAATGTTTTACAATTCGAGATTGAAATTTATTTATTTCCAGCGTTGCGTATCGGATCGTGTTTTCATTTAAGGCGAGAATCGAATTTCGTCTTTTTAATTGATTTATTCTTTCTAATTCCATAATTAAACTGTTTCAGGATATCTGAAATAAGTCCCAATTTCGAAACGAACCGATTGGGAGCCGTCCGGATAATTGATCGACCTTAAAAACGAAAATATTCAACGTTTTTACTAAATATCAATGCTAAACCTGTTTTCTACTCAAAGCATCACAGATTTCTTTTAAATTAATACAAATTTAGTACAGCTGCAAGAAGATAGCATTTCGATCCATAAAATGACCGTTGGCTATCTAATGAAGTTCGGAAACATTATTTCGCAATTGATCATGCAAATTGATTAATAACGCCAAATAAATTTAAATTTAAAGAAAAGCAGTCCATAGAGAATATTTCTATTTAAATTTTAAAATTCGTCGTATGAATAATAATGGGAGCCAGCGTATATAATGAATTGGTTATACATGTCACATCTGACGTCTACATATTAAGCATTTGCATACATTACAAGGTGATGACGTCTTTTGGATTTTGCGAATCTGATTTATGGTCCATTAAAATCCATTGAACTCAATACTACAGTGTTTTTTTCAAAATTCAAAGCAAATCGCATGAAAAAATGCATCATCAGTATAAAAATAATTTTCTTAATCAATATTTGCTAATTATAGACACCTTAATCTAATCAAAACGTCGTTTTCCATTTATTTCATATTTGTTATATATAATTTATCAGATGTAAAAAAAATGATCTGTTTTAAGCCAGATGTGCCCATTGGCCTATATATAGGACATGTTGTTTGATATTTTTTAATATATTACTTATGGTATATGTGTCATTTATGTTTTTGTAATTACGAAATAAGTTATTTTATTTTTATTTATTTGTTAATGGATAGAATCTTTATATTAATTTTGGATATAATTAAATAAATTGCTATAAAAATATTTTTTTATTAGTATTAGCTTCATGTTAAACATTAAAACAAAATAAGAATTGTAATACAATGTGCTCTCGATTATCTGGGTGCGAATTATCCGGTTTGCGGATTATATGCAATGACGCAACGATGTCAAATGTGTATGGAAACAGCTATGTTCAAGATTCAAGCAATGAACGGCTCTATTCCTGTATTGAATCTGCTGATTAATTCTGCATCCAATTTCGAATATATTTGCAAAGAGAAAATTTGCAACCCGATCAAATCTATAATGCAGATTAGACAGAGTTGTACTGAAAGTGCTTGCCTACAAAAACTCTGGCTTTAATGAGAGAAAAGTCATCTCCCGGACATAAATCCTGGAATTCCATCAAGAACTCGTAAAATTAAACTTTTAGTGAAAGCAGAATTATAGCAAAAAATACTTACTATTAACAGCAACCTATCTGCTTAACCTTTTAAAGAGTACAGTCGCGTATTTTCGATCGAATTCCAGTGATTCAGAAACAGCATTCTTGTACATTGATTTCGGCGAGAGAACAGAGACGGAGAGTGTCTTGCACGTTAAGTTCGGAGATTGGGAACAGGAAAAGAGACGGAGAGAGCGTCTTGCGCATATCGTACGACTGTATAGATCGATAACCCTAATATATCGACTAATTAACGAATATTGTGTGCTATCAACAGTTTTAAGGTTAATTTATTGATATTCAAGCTTGACCCACGCTGCACGGTCTTGAGAGACAAGTGGATTTATACGGACGATAACTGGCGAACATACAAACATAGCATTTACGAAATTACGAAATTTACGGTTAATTACGAAAGGAAATTCAAATATAACCCGTAATTTTGCTGTACAAATTTATTAGTGATATTGAAAAATACAAATAAAGTATGTACATTATTTTCCTACATAATTCCCTTCAATAAAAAAATACATAGGAAACTTCTTGATCCAGTAACTGAAGAAAGAAGAGGAAATGTTTTCTCATAAACGAATGCGTGAAATTAAGTGAAATTTTGAGAAGAACTGAAGCTTAGTTCGGCCCAAGCGTTTGATTGGATCCAAAAGTTTCGCGAATGTCTGAAAGTCGAGAAACAGTCCTCTGGGAAAGTGATACAGTATTTTGGGACTCGAAGGTATTTCATTGATTGATTTTCCACATGACAGACTGACTGCTGCTAAATTATGCTAAGGCTACTTGTAGTATCCAAAGACGAAGAAAACCGATTCGAGTTTTCCTTCTGCTGTTTAAAAAGAAACCAAACTCTACTAAGTTGCTGTCTATCAGATCTTAACTTGTCCATCTTCTTTTTTTGTGATAAACTCACCCAATTATACTGATAACACCAGTCTGACAGTCCAAACATGTCCATATGTGAATATTATATGTTTATAGAGGGCAATGATTTCAAGACAACTGTGCGGTAGAACAATACGTGCGCAACTGCTATCTGGAGCAACCATCTTCTTTCTTCAATGACGGGATGAAGAAGCATTCTATTCGATGGAATAATTTTATTTCTAATAAAGGAAACTATGCAAAATAATAATATACTTATTAATAAATTTGTACAGCAAAATTCCGGGTTATATTTGAATCCCTTTGTATGAGAGTTTTTCTGAATAAATAATGAGTATTAAAATTATGAAACAAAACATTATATTCGAAAGCAAGTAAAAATTTGATAATTTGGATCATCCGTGTTTTTGAATTATCCGTGCCCTTCCTCGCTAGCATTAGCCCGGATAATTGAAAGTATACTGTTTGTAAGTTTATTGGCTAAAATATATTAATGTCTCGCTTTAGGTGTGTCAAAAATAATTGATTGTGCTCTTTCAGCCCCCCTAATGTAAAGCTGCTTTCCAAATATCGCACCATTGCTTTTAAAGTTCAAAGCGAATATAATTACACATGTACAAATTGAATAATACTATTGAAGTTCGAAACTTCGGGGCTTTATATTCGAGATTATTTAATTATGATATGTTTGCAATGAAACATAGTTACAAATTCGGAATAATTGGCAGTTAAGAGTTGGAAAATGCTAACTTTGCATTCAGAGCTTTCGCTGCGGAACAAAGCTCTGTTTATTTAATGTAAGTTCTCGACATCAAATTAAAAGTTTCGAATTCGACCTTTTCATCCAGTTTCAAAAGGGCACTTTGAATTTTTGTAATGATAAATGCTTATGACGAATTCGTATTGTCGCCGAAACAAATTATATCTGCCTCTCTTATTACAGTTTCTTCGGCTTTTAAGCGACATAAATAACACTTTATTACGTCTTAGACAATGAGCATTGTAGCATTCAAAGCATCTTATTTCATTCGTGCTACATTTTGCAGAAAATATTAACAATTAATTAAGCGTTTCGAAACGCCCTGTGTCAGCCACCTGGTAAAATTTTCATGCTAAGTCGAGTATGAAAGAAGTGGCCGTATTATATTTCTTTTCCGACTGTAGCGTTCTTTCAGGAAACAAACTGTTATGATGTATCGCCATAAAAACTATATCTTTACAGCATCATTATTCGTTCCATTGATTCAGCCAGTCAATCGGCCAAAATACGAAACGAGATGGACCAAAAAAACACGCTTTTTATATTGATATATTGTACGCGCACGAGATAATTTATACGGAAAAAAGTCTAATTGCTCGGTTCGCAAAAAATATGATTTATTCAAAACTAATGATGACACGGCCATATTTTATCTGTAATGCGAATCTTTTTCAATGTGTCATTATATCCGCGATGAAAGAAAATATTATAAAGCATATTTTTTATTTATTTATAAACCTTTATTCAATAAATATAATATAGCAAGGTAAAATGGTGTATCAATATACACAATTACATAAAAATGGATTAACAATTTAAGTCTTAGATTACTATCCTTATCTTAATTACAAGTATATATTTTAGTTATAATAAATTTTACATAATAAGAGTTAATTTAATTTTTGTATATATATAGGGGGAAAAATAGGAGACTTAAAACCCCTTTGCGACATTCCTTAAAAACTATCTTACAAACTAAACAAAATAAATAATTTAATCAATCAATCATATATCCTTCATACGTCGCGCATTCATGACTATCAACTATAGTAAAATATGTTTAGGCATTTTGTGAACGTATCTAAAATTATTGTTTTGAGTGGTATATTCGCCGAGTGTAGATATGAGATGATTGGTGTGATTTGGAATTTTTGAGTAAAAATTGAGTGTTAGCTTATGAAAAAAATTCTTTATAAGAGGAAGCTTAATTTTATTGTGAAAACGTTTAAGATTAGTGTATGGAAATGTATTGAAAACAATTTTTATGGCTTTGTTTTGTACGATTTGAAGTTTATTGTAGTTGGTGTTGCATATATTGCTCCAGACGGGAGCGGCGTATGTGAGTGTAGGTCGAATCAGCGTTTTGTATAATAAAAATTTGTTAGAGGCCGAGAGAGCACTGCGCCGACGAAATATGGAGTGCAGCGCCCCCATAGCTGCTAATCCGCGGGCACGAGTCACCGACACCTGTGCTCCCCACCTCAGTCTTCTATCTAAAGTCACCCCCAAGTATTTCACTTGGGGTTTCCACTCGATAGAGCTGGACCCGACGACTATTGGGTCAATTCGAAGATTTTTCCGTTTCACGGAGAACAAGATAGCTTCGGTTTTTTCTTTATTTAATTTGAGTTTCCAACGATCGAAATATTTAAATGCAGCTTTTAGCGATCGTTGGAGGTTTCCGACTATTAGCTTGTTGCTCCGAGAGCTGGTATAATATGCCGTGTCGTCGGCGTAGAGTGCTACGTTTGATGGGGACGGTGTCGGTAGATCGTGTAAGTAAATGTTGAACAGCTGAGGCCCTAAAATACTGCCCTGAGGAACTCCCGCTGAGACAGACTGGGAAGTTGACGTTGCTCTGTTTAAGGTTACCGAAAATGATCTTTTGTACAGATAGGATTGGATCATTTTAATAAGGTAAGTAGGAAACTTAAGGGATATCATTTTGTGGATCAGACCGCGGTGCCAGACAGAGTCAAATGCCTTTTCGATGTCGAGAAGTACCATACCGGTACTTCTCTTCATGTTAAAGTTTCTAGTAATGTGTTCAGTCAGTCTGGTCAGCTGATGAGCCGTAGAGTGATTCCTACGAAAACCGAATTGCTCATTATTAATAACATTTATACTAAGTTCATCCAGTCTATTTAGAATAAGTTTTTCAAATATTTTGCTTAGTGCAGAAAGTAAACTGATCGGGCGATAATTTATAGGGTTGCTGGCATCTTTACCTGGTTTGGGCAATGGAATGACTTTCGCCGACTTCCAGGTGGATGGGAAGTACCCCATGCTCAAACACGCATTAAATATTTTTGTCAACTGGATAATTATTTTAAATGGGAGATTTTTGATGACTGTATTGTCTATAGTGTCGAAACCTGGGGATTTCTTGCTTTTTAGTTGTCTAATTATTTTTAAAGTTTCATTGGGTGTTATCAGTTTAAATTTATGTGATTTTATATTTAAATTGTTTTGGAAATCCCTAATCGTTTTATCTACTATTTTAATGGTTTTATTGTTACTCATATTCTCTGAAATTTTGTGATTTAATTTAAAGGTTTTTGCTAACAGGTTGGCCTTATCTCTATCGGACTCGGCACTTATCTGATTATTAATTAAACTGGGAATTTCTTTAGGTTTATTTTTGAGGGTTTTTACAACTTTCCAAAGGGAATTGTCTGAGGGACTTAATTTAGAGAGCTTAGTTTTCCATGATTCATTTTTTAATTTGTTGATTTGACTTTTAATTTGATAGTTGAGGCGATTGACCAATACTTTAATGGATTTGAGCCGATATTTTTGCCATAATTTCTTAAGTTTATTTCTGTTCTTAATCGTGCGTTTTAAATTCCGCGTGAGCTTGATAAGATTTGAATCTGTTACGTCTAACGGAATGAACTTAGCTTTGGCTTCTAATATAATGTTGGAAATGGACTCTACGGCTTCGTCAATTTCGCGTTCGTTAGATCCAGGAACGGAAGTGGATAGGAGGATGTTACGATCGAGATAAGATCTGAAGTCTGACCAATTTGTCCGCTCGTATGCCAGCCTGACCGCTGGTGTTCTCTGGAGTCCACCTTCCACATCAAAAACGACTGGAAGGTGATCGGACGGGAGAGCATCCACGGCCTTCATCCGAGATACGGTCGAGACGTTTTTGGTCAGCGTCAGATCTAACGTGGAGGGACGTCTGTTGACCGACGGATAGTATGTGAAGCGTTGTGGAAAATGGATATCAACGTTGTTGTCCAGTGAAAATGCTTGTAGAAGCGAGCCCTGCCGGTTTCCCCGTGGACAGTTCCACTGAATATTCTTGGCATTGAAATCACCCGAGACCAAGACTCTTTCGCTCATACTGAACAACCCCGAGAGTTCATCTGAAAGCAGGTCCAGCTGAGGGGGGTTGTAGGCGGCTACTATAATATATTTTTTGTTTCCCAAAACTAACTGGATAGCAACAGTTTCGAGGTTAGCAGAGACAGGAGTTCGGACTGGGAAATGGTCAATTTCGTTTTTTATAAGGATAGCTACACCACCGCCGGCTCTGTGTAGTCTGTCGGAGCGGTGGCATGTAAAACCGGGGATTTGAAAAGGGATATCTGGTTTAAGATACGTTTCCGTAATCAGAGCAACGTCAATTTTTAGGTGACAGATCACCACAGTTAGTTCGTCAATTTTGCTCCTTAACCCGTGAGCGTTCCAATTTAATATTTTTAATGAGTTAGAGGTGAATTTAATTAAGGAGATCGTCCAAATGCTCTATAAGGCAGATGGCCATGTCCATTTTGGTTTTACACAGACTTAGTTTTGCACGAATGTCACGTAGTGTGCACACCATCTTCATCATGTCTGACAATGGGAGAAGACTTTCTCCATTGGTGAATGCCGATGTCGTCTTTGTCTTCGGCTGTTGGGGTGAGGACTGCCGGGCGGCCCAGACGGGGGGCGCAGTAATTGGTGGGCTGGTCGTCTTCAGGTTTGGGAAGTCTTTATCTGAGAGAACAGGGGCAGCTTTTTTGAGAACATGTGCCTCTCTGGCGGATAGTTTTTCTACGACATTTTGCGAGATCTTTCTTTTTGAATCCACTCTCTTTAGATAGTCCACTCTTTTGGGACACTCTCTATCGCAGGCGGCGTGAGCTCCTCCGCAGCCACAGCACTTGGGAACAATTTGTTTCCCGACGAGAGGACAAGCACTGGAGGCGTGAGGTTGATCGCAACGCACGCATCTCTCAGCGCGAAAGCAGTTCTTCGCTGCGTGGCCAAACTCTTGGCATCTGAAGCACTGCGTTATCTGCCTCGACGATCTTTTGTATTTATTAATTGACACTCTGCAATGGCAGAGGTGTCTTATATTTTTAATGGATTTAATATCCGTTCCGTGCGGAAAATGGACAATGTACAGCCGCGTTGTCCTGTCGGTGGCATTTTTCATGACCGACACTCTGTTCGGTCGTATTCCATGGAGCGAGAGATCTTCGGCGATGCTTTCGGGCTCCATTTCCGGGAGGCCGTGGATGACAGATTTAACTTCCCTCTCTGATTCTGGAGTGAAAGTATGATGAGGCCTGTTAATGCCTTCTTTTTTGAGCCCCTCTAGGAGCTTATTGTAATGTGTCATGTCATTGCATTGCACAAATATTTCTTTTGATTTGGTGTACCTGAGTTTGAAGTTACCCTCAGGTACAAATGATTTTATTAATGCCACCGAGGTGGCATGTGATGTGGTCGCTTCTATGACAACGGGCGGGACTCTTGATTTCTTGGTGGGCGCAGCAATATCTTCCACCATTGGAATTGCTTCGAAGCGGTTTTGTTGGGGCACAGGCTTCGGCGGTAGCTTCTCCAGAAGCTTGGCCACTTTGGTGGGCTGTTGCCAACCAGCAGGATCAATAGTTTTAGCTTTGAGTTGCCTGGCGCGGCGTCCCTTGGAGGGCGCGCGGCTCATGGTGTTTGCGGCTCGATCCGTAGCTCGTTACCACTGGGATTTACCCACTCGATTCACAACGAACGTCCTGTCACCAAGACGCACAAGGAACGACTGGAATTATTGTATTGTATTGGAATTATGGATTATAAAGCATAGTGGAATCAATGTTGTATGAGCTTAGGTCGAGGTCGTACAATAGGCCGTACTGGTGCCGTTTTATTACCCCTTTTCCGGTTTTTGGTCGAGCTTTCCATTGAAAGATTATGTCATGCGAATTTCTTTTAACGAATGGAGTCCAATTTGCTTTTGTGTGTCATTTTCCAGCACCGTAATTCCGTAATATGGCACTTTGGAGGCTTTGTAAATAAAAACAAATTTAAAAACGTACAGTGCGCGCCATAAGAGATTTTATGCTTTTAACAACATCCTGCTTTGGTAAAGAATCCTAAAAAGGACGCAAATCTCTTCAACTTTAGTTGATGAATTTAACAAGAATTTACTAACAGGAAGAACTTTAATTCGTATATTGTACTTTGTCTTTCCCGCATGTCAGAAATTGTTGTGCATATCGTATTAAGTTGTTGTCAAGTTTAGCTTGAACAATGTCTTAAATTAAAATATTTCGGTAAGATAAAAAAAATTCAATGAAACATTGAAAGATAAAACCCAATTTAATAAAGTCAATCAACTTATTCATCCAGACAACACACAGTCCTACATGTAGAATAATTTATTTGATTGCATGATAGGCGACAAGTGAACTATATAATGAGGGAATGCCACATATCCTGACAAATTATTTATTTCCATTGGTGCAGATGAATACCTATATACTATAATAGGTAGTGATCTGCCATCATTTTACACAATACTATTACAAAACCAGGAGATCCTCAAACTGTGGACTGTTTATTCGCTACTGTTGTATTTTCATATTACGCACTCCACACAACCTCCATTTCAATTTCGGTATCACTACCGTCCTCAACATCACTCGGTACATCTGACATATCGTCATATATAATTTCATCAATAGGTGCTTCCATTTTCGTTTGGGGTAAAGTATATTTATTTCACAAACACGTAAATTTGAAAATGTTTTTTCCGTAAAATTATAAAATTACGCACACACGTTTCATAGAAATACGAAATAATTACAAATACAAAATCAAATCGCGGAGTAATTACAGGGGATGTACTCTATTCGACCGGTATTTTCAAACTAAAACACAATTCTTACACAGAATATGGGGATGGTCAACATTATATTGTCTATGTAAAGACTTCACTGATTGGTTAAAAAATACAATAAGAATTTCGAGAAAGCTATCCCTACCTGAAACATTTCCGGTATTTGGGTAAAGTTTTATGAATTATGTATTTTTAGATACAGGGCTCTGCAATAAATCTTTAAAAAAACTCTGCGATTTGCCATTCATACCAATTATGCATGCGATTGACAAAGCTATTCATCTTTCTACTGAAATTATTTTATTGCTCTATTTTTAACCATTTAGACCCAGAGTATGTAAAGAAACTTCCTAATAGAGTTATAAATCAAAAACACTAATTCGTTCCCGTCCATGTGTAAATGTAAGAAACTTTTGGAACAATAAATATATTTTATTTCAAGGACATTTTTGAGCCATAAATTTGTAATAAAGTTGAATGAAAGACACATGAATCTAATAAAGCAAACAGTAATGGGTCATATAACAATAAAAAAATGCCCAAAAGCTTCATGTTACAAGCAAACAGATGTTTATAATGCGCGTGACTAAAACCCGCGCGAACGCGGGACCGGTTGATAAGGGATAGTGAAGATTTCCGCGCGAACGCGGGACCGGGTTTTTGAGTGTTAAATAAAATACTATTTGACACTTATATATCTTGGAGGAACGTTTTGAATGTTATCTTTTTGGATTATAAGAAATCAAAAACCCATTAACCCTTGATGCTGATATGAAATACCGTATTTTATCAATTTACGATTTTAAAGGTTTTAGCAAAAATTTAAATTACGATAAATTATTAATGATGCATTTGTTGCGTCATCCGTCATTTTTACATCAATATGCAGTCAATCGCTCTTCGTGTACGTTTTTCAAACATCAATTTGTATATTTAGGAATCACTTTTGCACAAGCAATTGCGGCAACAGAGTAATAACAGATATATCACAGAAAGTAAAACATCCTTTATATAATAAATAATTCGTAAGGAGGATGGGTCGAAATATAGATGAAATATATGAATGGAATTTTAAATTAATCTTAAAGTGTTTGCTAATATTTTATCTTATTTTGCATCAAAGCTTGAAAAGCAACAGGGTGCAATAAAAAAGGAAAGAGAATAATCGAACTTTGAATTAAAATATAGATGTACAGATAAGTAATTGCCTGATACAAAATAAATATGATAAAATATACCCAAATGTACCAAACATAGCCCCATAAGAAAAACAAGTATTATCACTGCACTTGCTGATAAATTTCAAGATGTCTAAATAGATATCAGTAGCATAGATTATGATGATATTTTATAATGATATTAAAATATCTAATTGTAAATTTATTACATCTTTTTAACGTGAAAAGTCATACAAATGTAAAACATTTTAATGCATACAGAAATTTCCCTCGAATGTTATCATCAACAATACAGCTCCTTACAAATGAGTATTATTTTGTATTCAACAATAAGGCAGGACGAGACAAAGAAACAGATATCGTGGGATTAAAAAATCTATAGCAATTTTTACAAAGAAATATTTCATGGATGTTATCATAGCCCAATTTAACAAGATTAAGTACATAGCGTGCTTATCAAGAAAATTTCCACTGATAACCGATTTATCACGTGCTCACGCTTGAGCATATTGAATTACCATAGATATCATCAATTTTTTAAATTTTATAAAAAACAAATTCATTCATCATCGCTTGAATGTAGTACATCGCTATTTTGTCGCTGTGGGGATAGCTCAGTAAATCCCTATAAATGAAAGGTTGTTATTGCCACTTATAAAGAGAAATTCGGTACCATTTTTTGGACGATACAGCTGTAATTGTCTCGAATCTTGTATGGAAAATATATGTAATCTGCCACGGAGCAATTATAATAGAACAAGGCTAAATCTTTCGCGTTAATAACGGTTCGAACTGGGGAAAACAACGCATTAAGGGACGCCAAGAGGCATCAGCGTATAAAGGATGGGGATGAAATTCGATGCTGGATTCAAATTTTAATCTTCTTAACCATTTAAGACGCAGGATTTCGTTAAAAGCTCGTGTCTTGATATAAGGATTACTTTGTTTTGTATAAAAGAAACACTTATTTTTAGATAAAATACATGCTCGGTGCACATTTTTGAAGAATTTTTGGACAGAATATTTTAATATGTACAAACTCCAAAGCTGTTAGAGGGCATATCAGGCGTAGTATTTTTTTGAATCAAGATGGAAATCATTGTTGACGTAAATATTTAAATGATCCCGATACGATACGTTAAATTTGAAAACAATCCTCTTAAATTGAGTAATTGTCGAAGAGACTCTAACACCGACAGTTTACAATACAAATACACTTAGAATACAACGGTAAAGTGAATAGAATAACTGTTTCTGTACAGCGCAAAATATCCTCAAATAATAAAGAACAGAAAGATGCACTCTTTTGTTGATATATCAAACAAATCCAATTTGGTGAAGTCATACTTAGAGATAAATAATAGATATTTTGCGTCGATTTCATACCCAAGCAAAGGGTAACGATTTGAAAGTTCTACGATTACAATCACTGTAATGACTAAAATTCACAACGTCAAATAAAGCATTATTTATTCAGATCTTTAAAATGCACATTTTAATAATCTAATAGCTTATTTTGAATTTTAAGACTAAATCGAAAATATTTTATAAAAAACAATAAATTCATGATACATCTTGTGTTTTGATACACCGCCCTTTGTTTACATGTTTATATATGAATTTAGTTAGTTAATTTTATATTTATATGCGTTTTATTAAACAAATTTGTATTCATATTTAAAGACTTTTTAGGTGGCAAATCTAGGGAGGGAGAGCACGTTTCTCTCTTTGTTCACCCAAAATTACGTCTCTGCTTAACATAATGGAATTTATATGATTCATCAAAAATTCACTAATGTGATACCTGAGCTTGTTGGCTTTTGCAGATTTGATGTCGAAAACTGTAACAAAATTTGCAGTGCCTTCGTGTGAGGGGTGGATAATCCTCTCGGTCAGAAATCTAAAAGTCCTCCATAGGTTATTTCGAAAAATTTAATTTTTAGAGTGCGATCAGTCGACAATGAGACTAATTCTTCTTCTTTGGCGTATTATAATTCACAATACGATATATTAATCGTAGCAAATGGATTTCGTATCCAGTCATAATTTTCTATATTTAAGGAAAGAAAATATTGAGCAATATTTTCTTCAATAAAGTTAAATGTTCTATTATTGCGGAAATAATTCCATCGGAAATGTTTTCGTTAAGTGAATGAAAAATGTCTACTTTTTTATTATTTTACATTTATTATATATATTTATTTTACAAAATCAACCATAATTTCATTTCGAAAAAAGATTCAAACAATTCATTCTTAAGTTCTATGAATCGACATAAAAATTTCCCCTAGATAACTACCTGACTTCAACTGTGAAAAAGCAAATACTCTTACTTAGCTTCCACAGAAATGCAAGATTTTTAAATATGCGTATTTTTAAAGGTGTTGATTTTATGAAATTCACCATATTTACAACTTAACCTAGTACAGGTTTTAGTGCTGTTGGTAATGTTTTCGAAACTTAAGATTCTCTATGCAAAAAACAGTGCGTAGTTATAATATTAGGGTTTCTTGTATTTTTAAGGGTAACAAAACCTTTAATTGAGCCTACCATTGTAAGAGCACCATATCTACAAATTCCTACACCATAACTCCCATGATATTTTAAATTGTTCTAAATATGAAAAAATAGAATGAAAAACATCTTGTCCTGTCGTATGCTCGATAAGTTCTTTGCAGCATAGATGTCGATTAACTCTTTCGTTGGCTTTCATAATTTCGTCAACGACTTTTTCGGTTTTCACTGTTTTTTGAATTTTTGCACTTGCAATAAACTCGCGGTGCACCGGTTGAGAGCCACTGCAATAGAATGTCGATGATATAATCGATTGCATCATCAGTCATTTTTGCATCATTTTGGAGTTGGTTACTCTTTGTTTGTATTCTTCTAATATTGAAAAAATGCAATATGGCTGGATTGGCTTATAAATTTCAATGAAAACAAAAAGATTACAGATGATGATGATAATATGTATAGTTTAATAATGTAGATCATCAGTTCTTAAACTTAGAGTGTTCGCGGACCCCCTCGTGAACATTTTTTTTTGGCGGACCCCATCCTAACCTTTGTGACTTAATTTTTCAAACAAATATTTCATGCTCAGATATTGATCAAAATAGATCTATTTGCATTTTTTTCTTTATATAAATGCACGAAAATATCTTGTTCAAGTATAGATAAATGTTTTTTTAATATTCTCGCGGACCCTAGTTTAAAAAGCGCTGGTTGTAGATTATAAATAATCTTTCAAAAATGCATAAATCGCAATATCATTATCCAATCTGCGCGCCATCGATCTCTCAGTTTTTAGTGTCACGCATTGTCGACTTTACGCACATTTTTTGCTTATATTCATCGCTGAATTTCTTACGCCCATGGGATACATTTCAGTCATTGTAAGATTTCTTAGAGAATGGATTAGAAAAAGATTTGCTCGCATCAAATTGGTCCCAAGCGTGTAAGTAAGACTCGAATAAACATAAAAGAAGTGCTCTAGCACTCAATGATTTATGACAAGACCGCAATTTTAAGCCAAACCCATAAGAGTATAAATCAACGTGATCCGTTTTTATGAAAAATAAATAAAAGATTACCCATACAAATTATGGACTGTCCAAATTTTGCACGCAAGGTTATAGGAGCTGCCTTATCAGCGATAATCATATCGCTGATGACTCCAGTATTTTTTGATAACAGCGTCTGCTACTCTATGATAACGTGCATTTAATTGAATCACGAATCTTTCATTTGATCGAAAAATGATGTTTCAGACATTTAAAACTAGTTATGCCTACAAAGCACGTAGGGATCGTAATAAAAGTTTGTTGAGGTTCACCTTAGGCGCTATGACAAATTAAACGATAAATAAATTTTATTACAGTGATTCACAAACTGTCAATGAAACCATAGTTGATAATCTATATCCTGTAATTTGATAGCCAGTCACGATAATAACTCATGTTTCGCATATACGTTAGGCCGTTCAAATTTGTTACGTCGTTGTAACGAAAACGATTAAACATGTCCCTTGAAACAATATTAACTACCGGATGTATTAAATATGATTTCAATTATGTTTCAAGTACAACATAATTTCTTTAAGAGGCTTTCATGAAAAAGAATTTATGATTATTATCCGAGACGTCTCCTTGTATTTGAAGACTCCCCATCGGTATTTAGAGCAACCCTCTTCACATATAAGAGCTTCTTATTATGTTTGGGTCAAGTTCGTCGATAGGATTGTTGATTAAAATAAAGGATTGTGATCGAGTCGATTGATGTTTGAGAATTTCTATAGCACTAAAGCTTATATAATAACCTTTTTGCATTATAATGCATATATTTATATGAATCAAAAACTTTTTTTTAATAATACAAACTAATACAAAAGTCGCCTTTCAATAGAACGTTCCATCAATATTTCATTGCAATAATACATAACATGTTTGAATTATCTGGATTGATGTGAATGTAAGTAGGCTGCTTACATTTTGAAAATTTTTTCATTATAATTTTAATAGCTTTCACCTTTAAATCGCCATAACTTTTTAATCTATAGTCGTAATAGCACGAAATAAGTGTTTTTGTATTTTGAAATGTATTTCTGATCTTAATAAATTATTATGCAATCGGCTTAAAAAAATTACTTCTGAGCTTCTTAAGTCACATAAAATGTGTAAACGAATGTGAAATGTCTAAATTCTATAAACCAAAAAATAACAACCATTTTGAACTTCGTTTAATTTAAAAAAAAATTAGATTATACCCTTTCCATCATTCAATAAGTCGTTAAACTTGAAGAGATTTACAGTTTAGCAGGGTTTGGGTTAAGAAAATACATTTTCATGTTTAAGATGTTTTTATTAAATTTATTTGCAACATTTGTTCAAATTGGCCACCTCTGCTTTGGATGCACGTCCCTAGACAAATAAATCCAGTGGTGTCAGATCAGGAGACGTCCATTGAAGATGTGTAAAAAATATGAACTTTAAAAGCATGCAGTAAGCTAAATGGATTAAAGACATAGGAAGTGTTAACACTTCGTTTTCTTAAATTTTAGATAACTAATAATATTGTTGCAAAATTGGATCCATTCACAATTGAATATGATCATGCTATATAAACTTTGAATGAATTATTTTTTGACATAAAGGTAATGCGGCATAATCAATAAATAATAATATATTATCGAGTAAAGTGTTCTTCTTATATTCACGGGTCAATTGTATAATATACTTATTATGATTATTTATATTCATGCAAAATGTTCTCTTAAATCTATACGCCGAAGTCAATTTGTATTTTATTTATATCGTAACAAGGATAAATCTGAATGGCTTCGTGTCCGTAAATGATGCAATTTCGCTGAGGATTGAACGTATAATCTAATGTTGCCAAGTGGCTCTTTGAATGTTATCCAATATTTAGATTGGACTATTTATTCTCTTTGACTTCCAGAACAAGCCGAGTGTGAAAATTTACAGAGTGGATCTTGGATCTTTAACAAATCGGTCGCCTTGTAACCGATGTATCGCATTTGCAGTTTTAATTAAATTCGTATTATTTATGTGCGCTTGTTTTTTCGCCTTTGTGCCACAGAGCGTAATTACGAGCTTTAAACAGTTGATATGATGTTCCAAGAATTACTAGAATAGTTCGTTTGTAATTATGATGTACTGAAGATATTTATCGCCATAACTTTGTAGATGTTCTTTCGACATGACATGACCGTTATCCTTGAGCAACCCTTTGATGTATTGAGCTGGCACGTTGCTGCTACAAATAAGCAGGCGTGTTAAGATCGTATATCTTTGGGAGATTTCTGAATTGTATCCGTCCATCAGAATTAAACTGGAATCCAAATAAAACTAGCGCTTAAAATTATTTTTCAAAAGACGCTTTACCATATTTAATTTTGCAACCACTCCTACAATTTTAGCAAATGAATGACAGTTTCCGCCTTTGTCAGACAGCTTATGTGTCAGGTCTTGGACATTACCGTTTAGAAATGTTCTGGACACATTTGTAACGCTAGCTTTAAATAATTTCAGGTAGGGACGGCTTAAAATCCTTTTTTGAAATGTATTGAAAATACATTATGTTTGACAGATAACTAAAAAGATCAATTCTAATTTTATACTAAATTTCATATTGTCTTGTTGTATATTATGAGTGACTCACAAAGAATTTAAAAAAATTGGACGATTGTTTATACGCCCGTTCAAATTTTTCTAATACATCTATTTATCACAGCTAAATTTGAGCTTCAAAATATTATGACCTACTGAAATGTAACTTGCCTTGATTGAAATTTTATTAATATTAATAGGTTTTGATTATACTACATCAAAGAAGAAATCGTATTGGATTCCAATTCGTATAGGAAAATAAATGAAGATGAGTTTGAGATAACCAAGAACCCAGCCGAAATTAATGATCAAGTGTTGGTATAGTAGGTCCGATCCTAGACTTATTATAAAGGTTGTTTAATAACATATTTATAAGATCAGATCAAGGTTTTGAAGAAATAAATGCGATTAATAGTCATGCAGGGTCCTCTATACACAACAATATTTAAAAATGTAAAGTAATCCCTATCTGAGTCCTTTAATAAAAACGATATCCTAAATGATCACATATCTTATTGGTTATTTTATTAGATTTATATAAATACCAGAAAGGAAAAGTGTTTATTCAAATTTTAGATTTGTAGATAATAAGTCGATATGTTGATGAGCAGAAAGTATGTATAATTTAAATAAGTGATAGCCCTTCTCTTGAGCAAATATATTTACAAAAACTATGCTAACAGCCAGTCACATCTAACATTTGGTGCTGGATAAAAATACTTCACATGGAATGGATTAATATTCAATCATGTCCTTGTATTAGAGATCCGTTTCCAAAACACATCAATCATCAAATCTTTCCATGAAGAATTTTTCACACTATTATTTTCATTTGGAAAATGCTAAACCATCGCGTGAATTATTTTCGCTCATCTGATGATCAAATGGCGGTTAAATTTGTGATTCGTTTGACAATCCATTAAGACTTGTCTCACTAAAATTAACATCCTCATCCCATTCCAAATAACACATAACATTATCACTAAAATATATATTTCTGCTTTCAATACAAAATAGCACCCAGAAAAAAATAATTTGGCAAAAATTTAATTCGCACGGTCTGCTTCGGACGGCGTCTCCAGCGTTTCGACATATTTCCTAGTGTTATGACAACTTCATGAAGATAAACTTAGCAAATAAATCACACGTTTATTTTTGGGTCTAAACGGGCCCAAAAAACTCTATGTATAGCTCGTTTATCATTGGTCTGCACAGATACGCATATATAATTATAATAATATCACCAAATAAATTACAACACTTGGCTGAAGTCATCAAATTTCTTGGTGAATCACAGTTTTACACCTTGCTATACATGTAATACATTACATTTCAGAAATTCTTGTAAATCATAACAATTTTATACATTATTAAGAGTATGTACTTATTCAAAATGTCAATAATTTACCGAATAATATTATGTACGGGTATAGTTAGACTTATACCAATATACACTCAAACCTCTTTTTGTGCGACTTTTTTGTGTAATTTCGAAGTTATGCGGTTTTTTTAAAGCAATTATTTTATTTCATTAGAGTACGTATCGAGGTATTTTAGATAAAAAAGTAAATAAATCATCAACACTAACCGAAATTTGGAAAAAAAAAATAATTTGGGAATGTGTAAAACATATTGCATCTGCTATCGCTGATGTTGTTTTTAATTGCCTTATTGTTTTGCTGTTTTTTATTAACTTTTTTGTGCGATTTTTAATATATTTTATATAGCTGTTTCAAAGTTATGCGGTTTTTAAAATCCATGGAATGCATCTTCACTTTTTCTATGTAATAGTTTTTTGGTGCGATTTCTTTAAATTCAATTCTTTATTCTTATTTTTTAATGTAACTGGTGAAATACAACCAATGAATATTTGGTCCTCATATATTTATCATAATCTGCTCCAAATGTTTTTTCAAGCAGTGTCTCAATAATTCTAAGGGTTTCAATATTTTATTTAGTCTACTTAGCGTATATAAAATATCTCAATGTGTTATTTTGTATTATTTTGATACTGGTCACTTTAGAACATCTCTATTGAAGCATCGTAAGTCTTTACTAACTATCTGATCTATTAATGGATTATTAATGTATTCGATACGGTCAAATTTGAACTTTTTCCATGGAGTTAATTAAATATTCCAAGCATTATGATCAGTTTTTTAGCTTTTTCTTACATGTCTTATATTAAAATTTCATATCCAAGAGCATGCTAAAATATTTGGCTATGGAATTCGTTCATTACTCATTTTTGCTGATATATTTTCTAATTTTTTTGTTATTGTATTCCTAATTTAATTAAACTTGAACTAAGTTAACAACGAAATCTTCAATGATTTGATTCAAATTTTAAGCATAAAAACATTGAAAATTTTATGCGTTTGAACCCACAGTTTATTTGTAGCACAAATAGAATGGTTTGAAATATTAATAAAAAATAGGATTAACGCATAGATAAAGCTGGATGTTGATATAATCTATAGGCCTTTATTGAGTGTTTTCTATGCACATATTAAACATATGTTTATTGCATGTTTTAATAATCTATCCCTCTATGTAATTAACACTTCAAAAGCCACTTAACATTATGAATTACATACACTGATTAGTAATCGGTCGATTCAAAATGAAGCATTTCGATAGTTTCACATATAATGATAACGGAAAAAAGTCTTATGAATTTAAAATTCAATCCAAAGAACATTCTTAAAGAGCATTCTTGCTTAGTGTAAATAAACACTGAAAGAGCGGGTCGTATCTTTTGAAAATGTAATTTACGCCTTGAACTCATTGTCCTTCGAGAATATTCTCTGGTCGTGGAACAAGGAAAGAAAATATACATCAAGTCAAATTTTGGAAATAGGGTGGGTAAAATTCTACAGCAATATTATTTTAAGTTAAAAAGAAAGCCCACAATTTCAGTGATTTAGCCCGCAGGATTCTCAGTTCCTTGTGACATATTTTTAAGTTTACGACTGAAGATGAAGTCAACATTTTCTGTTTTCCCGACGTATATACGCAGGGTATGATTTCTTTCCGGAAATGCCCTATTTGTTTGTTTTTGTTGCGATTCCGCTTATATAAAAAAGTTGAATACCACGTTTAGTTACATTTGGCAAAGTAGAAGAGATTTGGGTGTTTGTTGAGTGCTTTTCTTCGCAAATAAGCATCGAGTGCCGGAGATATGTTGAATCAAGTCTGAATCAATCTTCAATGCGCAATTCTCTTCAAATACCTGTCGGGGAAAATCCGTTTTTCCGTTTTGATAGAGGCGCTTTGTCAATTGGATTCAATAAGGCAGGGAAAATAGTTTTCTATCATCACAGCTCGTAGAAGGGTGCGAGGATTCTCCATCACGAAAACCAATTTGATACGCCAATGATCAATTTGTACCTACCTTTATTATAAGAACTAATTCAAATGCGCCCCACTGGAAAAGGCCATCTAAACACTTCAAATACGTGACGAAAATCTATGATACCTAATGTATCTACTATAGTCGTATCTTGATTATTGAACATTCAATAAATTCAATTTAGAATATTTAATACAAAGATATTTCAACATTTGCCACGTAATTGATTCGATAGTCATTCATTGAATAAATTCCTTATTCAGTAGGGCTTTAGATGCTTTGACCGTATGCAGACATGAATGAAAATTACGTTCTGAGATAAATGTATAGTAGATTTCTGATAATTGGGTAACATCAAAATGATACAAATTTGCTCCGAGTGACTGCCACACCCAAGCAAAATTTTGAGAAATAAATTTAAACGCATATTTTAGCAAATATACATATATTGATCATTTATATAAATATAACCAGGGATTAATCATTCCCCATCGGTGATTGTACATTTAAACCTCAAATAAAGTTAATAAAAGCAATAGTGGTGTACCAAATACATATTATCGGTGAGCACGGATATTTTTAGCACAGTAAGGGAAAGGATAAAGCTTATAATATATACCTATGATACCTCAAACTACAACAAAGCTACCCCAACTAGAACTAATTTATTATTAATTATTATTAACGCAAGATTAACCCTTTACTTTGTCATTTAATTGCGGAACTACCTTCTTTCAATTTTGTTTATCCGTATAGGTATAATAAAACGAAAATTGTATTGTGTAAAACTAAAATATTGTTTGATTATTCGTTGATTTTAAAGCATTCAAAACGTTCATGATTGTACTAAAAAAAAACTATGATGTAAAGTAATACCGTATCATCAACTGATCGTTACTAGAACATTATTTATCAGGAGCGTCACTATCATAAGTACGTCAATATTAATTTATGAATCATCCATTCATTAGGGAGTATCTCTCGCGAGCTGATAGATAACTTGTTCGGAACTCATACATAAATAATTTCCCATATATTTTTTGAATTTCATTAATAGATGAGTGCTTTTCCCGCCGATGTATCAATGAGTTACGTTCTTATGAAGGTCAATAGTGTTACGCACACCCTATTTGAATGCGTTTATAAATAAGCAAATGTACTAAAATTAGAGATTCACATAATAATACATTTTAGTTAATTTTAGATTCAGAAAATCTTTATATTTGAGAGTGTTTTCATGGAAATACATAAGCCAAACAGAAGAACATCCCACTAAAAATTCTATAATTAAATTAAATTTTAACATAAACGTAATAAAGTTCATTTGAGAGTAAAGAAACAAATTGATTGAGTAAAGAACTTCAATTTACAATCTAGGAAATTTCAAAGGTTTCATACTTTTGTCAGAAAGCAATGTTCATTCTCAATGAAATCCTACCATTTCTAAATGAAATATGATATTGTTTGCTTTAAGTGCAAAAATAGCAAGCATACGACGTGTATCTAAGGGGAACAAAAAGCAATCAAGTAAGTTATTCACATCTGATCTAAGGTTGTACCTATGAAAGGCCTAAAAATTTCTCAAACAAAAGATTTTTCCTCGAATGCAGACAGTGGAAAGGAAACACAAACGTATAAAGCTAAACAATAGATGCTAAGTTCTCCCCGGAGAATAGCTGGAGTGAAAATATATGAGGGCTGCATATAAGGTTCGGAGGGTGTAAATTTACTTAAGCAGTGATTTAATAGCGGACATTGGGGAGCAAGAAATTGCTGAAAATTTCAACGCGGAATTTATCTTACGGTCGAAAAGAATATTTGAAATTGGGATGACCTAAATACCTCGGCCGAAATTATGCTTTTATCGTGATATTCCTGGATATCGATTCGGAATATCGGAGATAATAAAGGATAACCATTGAAGCATTTACAAGACTACCGAAAAGATAAACCTATTGTTCGCGATATTTTTGTTCGATAAAAGAGTATGAAAATCACTTAGTCATTCCTGAAAATATTTCGCACTGATACAATTCTACGATTAATATTTTAGTTTGCATATTACTTGTGAGTAAATGAAATATGTTCATCCAAACTAAAAAATAATAAAATAGCAGAGCGGACATGACCTTATTTTTAATAAATCGACATCGTTGTTTAGAAAAAAAATCATTGTCTTTCATGTCTATATTTGTGCAAATCAGAAGTATTCATGAGAAACTTGCCTAATACAAAATGATCAGGTTCTACAAGGCATATAAGATATAAATATTTATATTAATTACAAATTCTTACCCGCTTGACATTCATTGCCGATATTGATGACCAATGGGGTAGAATGCTCTATAAGACAGCTACCTTAGTCACTGAATCATATTGAATAATACTGATTGAATATATAAGGACAGAGAGACAGACATCAGACAGCAACTAATTGGATTGGGGGTTTATTATGTTCTGTTTGGTCTGTTCCGGGTTACCCCGGACTAGACACACAAAGTCTTCTACTGATCCAGGTCCAGATAATATTTAAGGACAGTTCATTATTTTTTAATTTTAAGACTTTTTTATCAGCTTGTTGAGTTTTTGTAAGATTGAAGGTAATCCTGTAATTTAGTTGCTGCATTCTAATATATTGTATTGTAAAAAATGAACTTTTTTGTGCGATTTCAAAGTTATGCGGTTTTTTTTTTAAATTTTGGATAAAATAAATCATCAAAACTAACTGAAATTTGTAAAAAGTTACAGTTTTAGACTGTTTAAATCCTGTTGCATCTGTTATTGCTGAATTACAATCAAACACTTAAATTCTTAGATAAGTCTCGAATTTTGAAAAAATCGATTTTATTTTTTTTGCACTTTTTCAAAGTTTTGCCTTTTGAAAATATATTCTCCAAAAAATTTTCTAAAATTCTAATTACTGACAGAGTTATAGCTATTTTAGTAACTAAACTGGTTCTACCAGAATGAAATCTTTGAACGCGTTTTTCTCAAAAACACTTTCCAAACAGTTGACATGATATCCCAAGTTCTAATTAACTGATTTACTTAAAATTTGGTATGAACCTTTTCTATATAGCCTCTTTATTTTTTCTACCAAAGTTATACCAAAATTTAATATTTAACTATTAAAAAAAAATTAAAAGTGAAAAAATATTGCCAAAAAATGACTTTTTTTTAAACTGTTGCCATTTTATGAAAATACTCTTTTTTAGGTAGGGTCTACAGCGACGTTTTTACTAACTAAGAATTATACTTGTTAGAAAGATAAACTCTACATAGGACAATGATGACATTGACACTGCGCATACTATTTCTTCCGAAGAAGAGAGCGATTTTGAGTCATATCGAAAATCGCAACGAAAATTATCATACAGTGATGGTAGTTTGTAGTTAAAATAATTATTATTTCTCTATTGGAAATCTGGCATTAGAGATTCCAGATGCCAGATATCCTTAAAATTTTACCAATATTGCGAATTACTTTTTTTATGCGATTTTGGGTATATTTTATATAGCTATTTCAAAGTTATGCGGCTTTAAAAATTCATTGAACAAATCGTCACTTTTTCTATATAAGTCATAGTTTTTTTTGTGCGATTTTCCGCGGAACGCATCTACCGCACAAAAAATTTTTAAGTGTGCTTAAATACTAATTGCTTGATATTTCTTATTCATTGGGTTTACCTTTTAAAATTCAAAATTGAATCTCCGCGTACGGACGAAGAATGGAATAAATATATCTCTTTTGAATTTTTTGGATACGCTTTGTATTTTAGCATAACTTAAATTATTTACAGATGTAAAAGACTACATTTATGATGATAGATTCGAAACCTTTGAATCGAAGCGTCTAGATATTTTGGCGACAATGCTGGGACTACAACAAATGTCGATGACATTTAAATCCATCAAGGAAACATTACATCATCGAAATATTTCAAGCACCCAGAAATACGACATGAAATCAATTTAAACGATATCAAGTTTCTACAATTTTTTTTCTAAAAGCCAGAAATTGAATCATCAATTTCATTATCGCATTACTTTGTTTGACCTTAGGCGCCGCTGTTCCTATAGACATTGCTGATAAGTAAAAAGAGTCTGCTTATATACTTGCATTGCTGTATTTAAACCATCTTCAAGCTCTTGTTTACCTCCACTTTAAATGTTATTGACACTGACCGGGAAAGATGTTCTACAAATATAAAGTCCTCGCAGCGAATCCTCCTCACAGTTTACTTCCTCTTCGCGATACCAATAAACTTCCGATCCGACCGCCGCCTTTATATCGTTTCATCTGCGGTAAAAACCGTGAAACATAAAAAAGTAACTTTAACAACATTGTAACTCCAAGTAGAAGAACACATAAAATATTGGAACGAATCCAAGCAACGCCCAGGATTCATACATAGTATAAATAATCTAATTTTGTGTCCGATCTATAGCGATAAAGTATCACCTTGAGCTTAAACTTTATACTTTAACACACTTATTCAACACAAATACAACTCAAATTTTTAAAAAATGTAGCTACTATTCTATGAAGGATATTTGAAACAAAGCCACATTATCATTAGTATTTTCAATCAAATAATTTAACATGACTTAAATAAATAAAAAATATGAAATGAATGTTCCTATGATATTTACTTTTCTTTTAATATTTTTCATCTACGGCCTCCAGGCGTTCAAATTTATTACAGACAATAACATTTATTTTATAGAAGTGTGAGACAAATAAGATTTAAATCATTCAAATATTCCATCGCTGGTGTTTGAATATTAACTCAAAATATAAACACCCTTTGGCGGAATATAATTGATTAATATTCACGCTTTGATAATAAAAAAATGAGCAAAAAGCAACCTGCGATATTACGAATAAATACACAACCTGAATAATACTCATCTTTAACCCTTTGAGTAGTGAGCTAATTTAAAATCATCATAAACATAGATGCCATATTTGTTTATCCGCCACTTATCATCTGTACAAATTCACTTATTTATCAGGACAATCGTAGCGTGTATGAAGCTTGTGCATAAATAAATAAACACTGTTGATAGCACATAATATTCGGTAATTTCTTCAAGAAAACTTGAAAAAAATTGGGTTAATTATTTATAACAGTCGTAGGATGTACTCAAGATACTCTCCGGCTCTGTTTCTCTCTAAACTCAACGTGCAAAACACTCTCTGTCTGTATCTGAGCTCAACGTGTAAGAATGCTCTTTCTGAATCCCTGAATTTGGACACAAAACTGTGTCTTACCTCTTTAAAGGGTTAATCAAACATGATTGTTTTATTTATTGATGAATAGCCTAGAGTACGAATATCATTTTATTCTAATAAACAATGATCACAAGGATTTCATTTGTACAATACTCGAATAATAAACAGAGTCGTCAGGCACATAATGTTATAAACTAAAATCCAAGCAAAAATTGGCTCCATATTATCAGCAATTGGACAGCTATTGAAGTTGGTAATTCTTGGTCTTGTGAACTTCGCATATATACATACGGTATCGATTCTTGGAAGCCGGTCAAAGTTGAACCCTTTTAAGCCATCGGCGTCGTGTTATCTCTGAGGGTTTCCTTCGTGGAAATACAATGCATATCTTCAATATGTAAAACAATTGTTACAATAAGACCTTGGCTTATGTACAAAGAACGTTCCGTGTGTTTCTATTCAAATTGAAAATTGCTTATGGCTAAAATTTATTAATGAACAATGAATTTTGATTACGGAATTTGCGAATGTCTTTGGATGGTTCCCGTATACCTTTATATATATATATATATATATATATATCCTCATTTCTTAGGCATCCATCTTCTTTATTATCTTCGTGTTATAGATAATAACTTAAAAGACATAACAATGAAAGATTCGCATTCGAATCTGCGAAGATGGATCGCCATGGCATGTGTTCTTTTCGCCACGAGATCCAGACGTTTGGGCTTAGTTTTATTCAAGCATTGGGCCAAAATGTATTAAATGTATTATCTTACAAATTTATGTGTATATATATATATAAAGAAAATACTATTATATAGGAAAATTGTTTGTATTTTCTATCAGTATAAATTCGAATTTACGTTAGAGGCCTCAAGATTCATGTTTTAGAGTGTGTGAGAAGAGTCTGCGTGACTCCTCATAAAATCCGAACATCGTAGACTAACATTGAAAGAGCAGTGCTTCTTAAACTAGCAATATTTGTCGTATTTGTTTCTTCAGTATTTCAAGTTGAAATGCTTATAATTATCATATCCTGTGAATAAAAAACTCAATTAAAAACTGAATAAAAACATAAATAAAATGAAATGCTTCAGCTTTAAGAGGTTCTGTATAACACATCACTCAATAAGTTTGTGGATTTTTTTTGGAAGATATTGCGAAAAAACGACCCTAAACGAAGAAGAAAAAAGTTTAAAGTTGTTAAAAAATCCTTTGATTCATTGATATATTTGCTCGACTTTTATAACCAGATTTGAAATAAAATAAGTAGAATCTTAAATCATTTGGGCTTATTTTGCGATTATTTTAAGCGATTGTCTAAACTTGCATTTGGTCAATTTCACACAATGTTATTGAGTCGCGAATCATCGATATGATTTTTAATTACTTAAAACGTTGGTGAAAAATGGGTTTTCGATCGCGTTCTTTGGTTTTTAAAGGCAAAATTATATTTAAATTTTTACCTTAATTCGATATTTCGAACCACCTATGAATGATGATATATTTTTATATAAATTTTTGGACGACGACCAAAAAAATATACTTTTCTAGACATAAATAATTTCTATGTGGTGGTTATCCATTTGGTTAATCCAAAAAATAATAATTGTAAGAGAATTTGGAAAAAATCTTGAAGATACTAAATTTCATAACTCTTTAAATCCAAATTTAAAATATGGTTTGTTTTAAAAATTTAAATTTGGTAAAATTGATGAAAATCAAACTATGACTCGCGTACCAATAAGTAAATATGAACTGTGCGTGGATGAACCGAATGTATATATTTATTGAATATAAGCAATACAATGTTCATTAAAGTATTGTTTTCAGTAGGAGTAAAGTTTATTATTATAAAAACTTGTGCTTTGCCGTCGGTGAACATTAATTTTCAACAGCAAATATACATTTAAAACAGCAAATGCATTTATATTATATGATTCGAGACACCAACTGTAAATAATCTCACTTTTATTAGCTCATTTGCTTTGGACAGTTGTAAACACTGACTTTTGCAGCAAGACCTTTATAAATGTGCATACGAAAGTCGATTGATAGCAAGAAATTAAAATAATGGAAAATGAAAAAGACCCTCAAAAATAGGACTATTTCAAGTAAAATGTTCTATTTTCTTAATGTACTTTTTTAAAAAAAAAGTTCAAATTTTAAACATTTTTTTAAAATATTAACAATGAGTAAATAGCAAAGTTGTTATTTTTGCAAGTTAATCTTATAATTTTTTCTTATCGTTTTTATTCGATTATCGGCTTGATTTTGTCGCGCTTCAATATATTTTTAAATATTTAGTTTAGGCAATGTTTCGACCCAAAGATTCCCTGTGAAGAATTTTAATACTATTTGTATGATTCTAAGTCTAGACTGAATTTTATAGAATTACAGCGAAGGAAGCGTTGGTAATAAAATATTCATGTATATTATTTATTATGAAGAGTGAAAGATCCTTGATGAATATTTCAAAAATGAATTTATATAAATATATATTGTGTATTGGTAGTGGAGGACTTCAGATCCTTTGGTATAAATAATTTGACGTTTGAGCGACAATTTCACTTTGCTTCGAAGTGTGCCACTATTGTGAGGGACTCAATTCGCTCCCGAGGACGAACCCGATCTGAGCAATGATTCCAGAAGATATTCCCAAATGCCCCGAAAATCGTTCGAACGAGCATGTATCATTTTTTCAAACGCCCCGGGCATTCCTTCTGGTTATTTATTTATGAATTAGCGGATTATAAATGAGTGTTCATTCACGGTGACCGTGATATTGAACACATGGTGGTGATACACATGTGTTCAGCAGATACGCTACCGGCCATTAGGGGGATACACAAACCATTATCTAATAATACACCAGTTTTGATTCAATTTGGACAGGGACGGACCAGTCATAGACGAATGTAATGTATAAGTGTCCATTCGTGTGGGTCGTTACGCCGTTTTTCCGCAACGTGTCGGCCACTCGACCTTACCACAAAAGCTAAACGCGGATCGCTTGATTGTATGGGCCCCGGGCGTAAGCAATTTGTGCAAACGAATTGTTTGCGATCGAATTATGTATAAACGAACTTTCCACATTAATATCTGGATTCTATAAAAACGTCTGATTTGAATATGAAATTCGAAAAACGGGGTATTTCGGAGCGAAAGGTCCAAGAAGGTCACTTACAAGACGTTGCCAAATTGTGCGATTACTACAATGTCTCAATATAAAATTATTTCAAGAACGTCTTTATTCAAGCCAAAGAAACGACATTCGAAGTATGATATGCTATGAGCGTTCTATTAATTTAAGCCTCATCCAATTGAATATTTCAACTGTCATGTTTGTCCTATGTAGACAGAAGTGTCATGCCATTAAATGACTCCTTAACTATTGAGACTGTGGACTGGTTTTGATCTTCGGTTTGAATTTCTTGACTGAAATTGATGCAGATGGCTGTCAAATCAACATTTCAGCAACTTATATCGAATTAGGCCAACGTCAATACAACTTAGCTATATTTAATTCACTTCTGCTATATAATTTATATAAAGAGTCAACTAATCATAAATCGTCATTTTTCTGGAATTCAAAGTCTTATGTATCATAAAAGTATGTTTTATAAGATGTTTAGAAGTTTAAGAAAGATTACTTGTATCCAAACATATTTTATTTAAGCTCTACTTGACTTTTTATTTATGTTTTATTTTTGAGAATAATCCTTAAATTTAATATAAGATTGAATTAAGAATTATTCCTGAGCCAATCAAAATTTAATATTATTCACATTCAAAAGCTCTGTACGTAATCGTAGAATGACTCCAGGTGAAGATTTACAAATGATATTATGTCATCAGGAATTCTTTCAATACTGAATGAAAAAAAACACTGTATAAGATACAAGATCATTGTATAAAAAAATGAATGTCTGTCTGTTCATTTGATCAACGTATTTCTTCCTGTAGATATAATTTTGTGCTTTAGTGAATGACATTTATTTTAAATTATATTATACCAGTGGAAATTTGTCATTTCCTTCGAAACAACTTGTATTAGCACTAGAACTCTAAGATTAGATAGTAAAAATATATCTAATGTATCCTTTTCTAAATACCAAAGTTTTAATTTATTTGCATGTTAAAAATATGTATGTTTGTTCTTTATTCATTTTTATACTCGTACATCTATATCATTACTTAATTGAATTAATTACAAGCAATCTAATTCATAATTTGACCATATATGTTATCATACACCTCGGCATGTGCTTGATATCGACAACTCTTTGTATCGCTTTGATATATTATATTTTTAAATTATTTTTTTATGATGAATTGGTTCTCAATTTTATCCATCCCATTTAAAAATGATACTGGGGTTGATTAAATAAAATCATCAAAAAAATTATTAATTATTAAGTATTATCATAATTTGCATACATTAAGTATCTAATTTATAATTATTGAGGTTTTCTCTCTTATTATATGTAAATAAGGTCATATTGGGTTTAAATGTTTTCCACTTCATCGATCTTCCCAAGGCGTTTAAATGGTGCTCTGGATGTTGAAAACAGCATATGGCACACATGTTTTTAGCTCTCAACCCAAAAAATATACCATGACATTATGTTTTTGTTCAATAAAAAATTCTGTTTGATTTTGATTAGTATTCAAATTTTCGAAAGAACAAAAGTCTTTCCCTTCCACTCCTCTATGATTTGGACATAAATTTATTGTACATAATTTGAGGTCGATTATTATAATGTATTCACTATGCTTATTTTATTTTCTTGTGACATTCAAATCATCCATTACGTAAAATATGCTACAAGAAAATGTTAAGTGTTGTTTACTGGGATACGAGCAGATTTTTTCCCAAAATTTGCATAATAAAAATACGCGCACAAAGAAGATAATTCAGAACCAAGTATTATATATAAGATTTGAGTCACTCTTCCATCTTCCCTCTCAAATTAAATCTACATTCTAAATAGTCGTACAAATCAATATTGAACCACATTATTAACACCATTGCTATTTCACTCTATGAATACACATTCCAGTATCCAAGATTAGCATCAATTGTCTCGATGTGCTCATCTGTAACATTAAAGATTGAAGGCCAATATTTGTTTGGATTAACAATTTATTAAGTCAATTTCAACAAATCTGGACATCTTCTGTTGCAGTCATTCAAATTAATGAGCATCATTGATCAAATCCAATGAACACAATCGGATTTCATTCTGTGATGCTCCAGTCAAAATATTATCGAAGAAAAGCCCAGTGATGTTTAAATGTATGTCTAGGTATGATCAAAATGTTTCGTGATTAGTTCCATTTACTTTGTGTACTTAAGACAGGAAAAAATCTACAACGACTGTGTAAATATTAAATCAACGTAATGCTGTGTTTTCTATCAAGCCAAACATTCAATCAAAACGTGCAAATAAACAGAGAAAAAGAAAAAATATATGTCTATGTCTAATGATTTTCCACTTTTCTTTGCTTCATCTTGTTTAATCCCACATTTCCGTACTATTCAATAAACGCTCGTATATTTTTTTTTTGGCGTTTGTAAGGTTGAGTCATACATTTTTGTACATCGAATAAAATCCATATTTCATGATTGCAGTTTATGAAAGCGCTGAACAATAGTTTGTTCAGGATTTAAGCAGCACTCAATGTTTTTCTCAGCAATGTTAAAATTTAAAGAATTCATCAACATTTTAATCATTTACGAGTCCCAAATAAAACAAGCATATCCTCTCCCTGTAGCATTAAGAATTATATAATATGTTAAACATCCTATTTATAATTCATTGAGTTTGCTTACATTACAGAGTAGATAATAGATGCATAATAACAATCAAGCAACTCAGACCACCGCCATCATCATCATATATATGAACATAAAAAAAATATTGTTGCGAAGATCGGCGAAAGAAAAATAATATCGGCTATAAATCTTCTACTTCTTGCGTTTCTCTCTGATGCGTCATGCAATAGTTGATCCTGTATTCATATAATAATTGTATTAACTATAATATTTAACGAGCCATTAAAGTGAGTGAGTGGATTCAATTAAAAAAATTATTATAAACCCCTATAAAAACGATAATACCTAGCCCAAATAATATTCCACCGGACTAATTGTTACTAATTTAAAATTACTAGAACATCAATTATTTTGAACATTTTTTTATTTATATTTATTTAGAACTTCGTTTTCTTATTTCAACTGTAGTTGTTTGAAATAGCATTACCTTTTTCATTTTTGCAAAGGTGGCGCTTATACCTTCAATAAGGGTTTATTTTGGCGATCCTATTCCATGGCTAGCACGTTCTCCAGACCTGACACCACTGGATTTCTTTGTTTAGGGACGTGCTGATTTTCTTGTAAAGGAGAAGTGTGCCGCGTTTTCCAATTGCTCAAAGATCGACCGTGATTGATAAATGTAGAATATTCTTCAATTACCTTTTAATATTGAGCCATTTTTGCTATTTCTATTGCTTAACAGAATGACGTCAACAAAAAAATCTGCTAGCTTTTTGTGTAAGTTCAAATTAGGGTACAACGCAGCGAAAACAGGCGGAAATATTAACTGAGCATTCGGAGAAGGATCCATTTGTGAAAGAATAACTCAAAATAAGCAAAAATAATGCCGAACTATCAGAAAGCTAAAATTGAGGCGCAAGGAAAGATTTTTTTCGTTAGTTTATTCAAATACATAACCATAGTAGTAATTGATACTAAAAATAAGTAGAGGAAATTGATAAGCAGTTTCTCCCTTAGTATTCCTTTCCTTTAAATAGTTTGAAAATAAAAATGCATCTGAGATTTCAAATAAGTTACATTGACTTAAATATGTTATAAATGAACTTTCTAAATTACTTAACAACAAAAAAAACGAATAATATCCTATTAATTTTAAAAACTTTTCGGGATTACGTTTACTAATCCCGGGATTCATGAGCACCTAAAACTGTCCGGGGTCCCGGGATTGGATTCCCTAGTTACAGTCTATCAAGCTTTTAACATTGCGAACATTAATGATAATTTTTGAAACTCGCATAATTGTATTGTACATACTGGCAATAAAGTAAAATCTACAAGGTTGATTTTTTGTCTACAAGTAGTTTACTTGAATTATTGTAAAATAATAGTCGTTAACTTTCGATACAAGGTGGCTAAGACTTCGGTAGACATGGCTATAGTCGGACTGAGACAATCGATAAAAAAATACTAGAGTTGAAACTATTCATTATTATCGAAAAAAAAAATTACAATTGAGCAGAATTCCAATCGGTGTTTATTTAATATAAATTCAACACATAGTAATGGTAAATCTTTCCAAAATTTATTTATAAATCGTTAAATTTTAAGGCAATGGAGATTGTTAAATTTATCTCTTTTACCAACATTTTTTGCTAATCCAAGCCAACGATGACGATGTGGTTATAAAAATATATTTTGTATCATCCAAAAAAATAAAATAAGTTGGTCAGGTATAACACATGGGAGAGATTTATTTTTTAAACATGAATAATTTTAAGACATAAATATTTTTGATTTATCTTCCAATAGTCTTAATATAGTAGATTTGCAATCTAAAAGTGCTTATTAAATTTTGCTTGTATGTATATAAAATATTATAACATCCTAGATATATCAAAATAGAGGATAATGCTATAATCGTATTGATAACATTATATCTTAAGATTTCATTGATTTTGATTTTTTTTTCTTTCTATAACAATGTTAATGAAAATTTGTGTGAGATTTGTATTCATTTTATAAGTTTAGCTTGTAAAGTCAATTGGTATTACGAAAAGTTGCTGCAACTTGAGGAATCCCAACCTAAATATTTATCTGCGTTTCTATTCTACAATAAAATACTTCACCGATCAGGCATGTTTGTTTTCATCTCTAAATGTTTATAAATCAGACTCGCTAGCTTATTTATATTTCAGATAGTTAATATTGAGGAATCTCTAGACGAAATTTACATTGAATGGAAATCTTGAATGTGTAAATGACCCATAAAATGAATTGTCCCCTTGGGGGCATGTAGTGGAACATTATTGATATCACCAGGAGAGATCTTAATAGGGATATATGGGCTATGGCATTCGATATAATTAATACAAATGGGAAACGATAGTAAGTTATTTACCCGATGAAGGCAATGGCAGAAAGGAGAAGAACATTTGCGAAATTTGGCTACAGCACTAATGAATATGTAGTATAACCAAGATTTACATATGCGATAAGAAGATAAAATGAATAAAGTTATATGAGACCTTTGTTTTATGACGCAGCAGATTTCCGAATCTGGGGTTGAACCTATTCTGTATTGAGATAATAGAAAGGTGAGGGTCGAGTGTTATTTTATTACAGGGGTTTAACTGAATGTAATAAATGCCTATCAGAAATTTTACATTTCTGGCCACATTTGGTCCGTGGTCGCATAAATGGTTTGATATATTTTGTCTGTGCTGCTGAATAAATTTCAACCCCTAAAAATAAATTAATGTCATCTTCTCCAAAACCGACAATTTTATAAAGGTCCTTTCACGTATAAGAGCTTTTTCGTGTCCACTTCAAAAGTGTAGATTTGTGATCGCGTTTTCGTTGGGTGTATTTGTACACAAAAAACATATCTTTTTACATTTTGCTAAAACTACCGATGACTTTCGCCGGAATGGCCTTTAAGAATTATTTAGATGAAAATTGATTCTACCCTTTTTGGGGCTGCTGTTAGGTTGTTTATTATTCAGGGTATTTTCTATAAGTTGGGTTATGACCTTTAGAACAGCAACGCTATCATTAAAATGTATTTTCTTAAGCTTACGTATTTTACATAATACGGATATATTATATATAGAAGTTCATTTTTTGTAAACAAGTACTAATTTAAACAAAATTTTGTATAGATAGATCGATGATACACAGGATCTAAAGACTACGCGGTGAACACGCAAAAAATATTCATAACATGGAATAAAATCGTATATTATGTAACATACTTTAATTATTCCAATAAGCTTAATTGTCATTATTAATAATTTTGCAGTTAAATTGTCTTCAATACACAATCACTTTGGTGGCCTATAAAGTGGTAACCAATTATGCATGTGTCAGTTTAACCACTATATTCTTGGGTACAGATTTACAAATATCATTACTCTGTTTGCTAAATTCTTAACTTAACGAAATATTAAACTCATCTGTACTACCCTCATCCATTTCCATAGCTTTCAAGCAAGAACTTTCAAATTGCTAAAACAAACTTGCAAGCTGGTGCATTATTCATGATCAAAGTCACATTTGAGGATGCTTTTCGATACAGTATTTTCCTCAGTCTGTCTATAAATCTTTCAGACGTCTACTTAAAATCAAAGCTACTGACAATTATGTTTATGTATGAAGCATCTAAAATTGCTTTATTCCAGCAAGTTTGAATAAAAAAATATTAAAATTAGATTTAATCAATGTTTCTAAGAATTTAAGTACTAAATCTGTAATTATAATTCATCAGGAAAATATTATGATAGTTCAATTATTTGCATATATCATACTTGGCAGTAAGCTTTCAACAGCGCGTTCGCGAATTATGGCGAAGAGAGCTTCCATTAGTTGTTTTGTTTCAAAAGCTTTCTCGTTACGAGGGATTGAAAAATTACAGACGAATAAGACCGAAACGTTTAAAATATATGTGCATACGTATTATTGTGCTTTTCGCGAACTAATAAGCATTGATAGCCCTTATCTGCAAGCCGGCAAGTATTAATTTCTGGTCTATTGATTATTTGGTCATGGTGAAATCCTTGAAAGGTCATCCACGTCAATGGATATCCCACGAAAAAAGTAAATATCATCAATCAGGCTGAATAAAACTAGCAAGTTATGGGACATATTTTCATTTGGCCATTCGATACAAAGCGTTCGTGCCAAAATCACTCTAAATATAACGCAAGAAAGCTCTCTTCAGTATTAAGCCGAATATTTTTAATTTTTGGTTTTTATTTAAGAAACTGGCTCTCTGCCATTTTACAATAGTTAGGCGATGCTTCAGATTTACACGTTGAGATAACACTCAAACAAGAACTCCATGAAGCCAATTTGTCAATCATTTCTTAATTAGATTTAATGACTATCCAATAAAATGTTTCAATATCTTGCCTCGGAAACAGAATTTATAATCTATTTGCTGTTTGGAAATGTTCAGCTTGAATAAATTTTATTTACTGAAAGGACACTCCCAATGCCTCGAAGCTACGCAGAATAATTATTTAATTATATCAATTTGATTTAAGAGTCATATTAATCATCCTTATCAATTAACGACGAACAGATTGGCCATAAAATAAATGTACGAAGAAACTTCGTACAAATATATTTTTTTATTTAAACAATTGTATTGTGTAACAATACGTGTGTAACAATTATATGATATTTTGTTATAATTTTCGTTTAAAGCTTTAATATTAACACAGGGGAAAAATAATTATTATGTGTCATAATTGCATTCTATGTCTTTGTGTTGTCTGTTCTTCCATAGAAAATTTTATTTCAACGATTTCGAAGATGTAAAGGACAATTCATATTGTTTCTGTAGTATTAAAGCTAAAAGGAGCCAAACTATTTTTTTAAATTCCTAATCTATTTTTTATATTATATAGACCCTCTGCATAACGTTTTCCATCGACTATAAAATTGTTCGCGATCGATATATTTGCTGATTCTTGATCTAGAGCAGCGGTTCTTAAACAGGGTCCGCGGACCCCTGGGGGTCCGCGAAGCCATTTCCGGGGGTCCGCGAAGATATAAAAAAAAACATTTATCTGTAGTTGAACAAGATATTTTCGTGAAATTATTTAAAGAAAACATTAAAAGAAGCTCTATTTTGGCCAGGAAATGTTTGTTTTTTTTGAAAAATTAAGTCACAAGGGTTGGGATGAGGTTCACCAAAAAAAATTGTTCAAAAGGGGGTCCGCGAGAAAAAATTTGCTCAAAAGGGGGTCCGCGAAGGAAATTTTGCTCCAAGAGGGGGTCCGCGGACTACATAAGTTTAAGAAGCGCTGATCTAGAATAATTATGACCGTATTCAATAAATTTCAATGAAGGAATTGATAAAAGCACAGGATCAACCGCTGTATGACGCGCCAAATCAATATGTAACAAATTTGGATTTTTAACATGAAGCCATTAGCACATTATCTGATTTTTGTTAAACTTTTAGTAATCCTTAAAAAACTATTCGAGTATTATTATATTTAGAAATGTTTATGCAGTTTTTATGAAACCGTCATAATTGTAGATTAGATCAGAAGTAAGACTTTGTTATCATTATAAATTTAGATTAAGATAATCCCTATATACGTTCTCCCTAAAAGGATTGCAAATATATAATGTATGTATAATTTTGCAAAATTAATTAACAGCCTGTGGTAAGAAAATTGTGGAAATCTGTCGGTGAGAGATTTATTGAAGAAAAAGCGATATATTATTATTTAGCCTTTTGAGCGCTACATTGTATTTTGATAAACGGAAGTTTGTTTACTATCTTCCTTTCTCTCGTTTAATAATTTTGAAGTCATCAATGAGCCAATAACGATCATTGTTTGCATCCCCCGTTAGTTTCACAATTGACGATATATCGTATTTTAGCCCTCTAAGAGTTGAGAAAGTTGAGAAAATTGAGAGGTAAACTTATTGCCAATAAATTATTGATAGGAATATTTTTAATCTTTTGGTGCATATAAAGTTAGTTAATTGGCTGCCAATAAAAAAGAAAAAAAAGTCTTACGTTAAGGTCAATGGGTGTATTTGGGTTAATAGTGTTCATTTTAGGATGGTAATTTGAAATACACGAGTTCAATTGTATAATTATTGTGTCAAGAAATACTTGCATTAAAGTTATGTGTGGTTGTTGAATTTTACGAACATAAAAGATTTTAGAAAAAAATAAGTTTACTTGGACTTAGTTGCCTCAAAATCTTGAAAAAATAGCTTTAGACACATTATTTGAAGAAAAAGATCATCTCTAATATTCTACGATTATAGAACACCCATTTGATGATTCATCAAAATTCGCCATTAGCAAAGCATTAGGATAAAAATCATAACATTTTATACGATGTTAACATATCATACATATCCCGAGATCAATCCGCTCTTACGAAATTGCTGAAACACAAATACGCATTCCGTTCCCAGAAACGACCATCACAACTCGCAAAATAATAGAAGCACGCACAGAAAGTCACCCATAATCACGAAAGAGATTGTAGTTCCGATAATCCAATTGCGTGCTCATCAGGTAAGGTCGCGTTACTGCGAATCGTTATCAGGACTATTGCCGGAGATTGCTCGTGAACGATTTCACACAGTAATAAAATTAAAAAGTACATCTGCCTAAATCGCAATGTGCTTTTGTAAATGCTATCTTTACTGCGGAAAGTTCATAAAACTCAAAATCGCAAATTGGGATCTATAACCTGGCAATAAATAGCGATAATGGTGGCCCGTATTTACATTGGCTAATTTATGCTATTTTCGTTTCAGATTATGCGATGTTTTGGGAATTCACGAAAACGAGCTTCTTTCAAATGGTAAGGATACAATTTTTTTTAAATTCATAAACTCTAGAGTTTAGGCAAATAATTTTTTTTAGCTCTGATATTTCATATAATTGCATACCTTAAAATTATTTTTTAAAAATTTAAATGATCGGTTTTTAGTGGATTAGAAACACGCTAGCTTATCAAGAAAATTCCATTAACTACTTTATAATATGTACAAAATTATATTTTTCAAAAAATAATATTCCCATTTGAATCTTACAAAACATTACTAATTGAAATATTACAATAAAAGTAATAATCGCATACTTGTAGTACGGCGATTAAGGAGTCAGATTCGTAACTCAATCATCCTGGGTTAAAATCTACAGGACAAGTATCTGGCGACCGATTAATATATGTATGTATTAAAAAATATTAAAAGAGATTCAATCGAATTTTTGAATTTTTTGGCAGCTATTATTTTTATAGATGTGTTTTTTTCGATGCGATATCGTACTACAATTCGATGACATTAAACGACAATTGATGGTGTGCCATGAAGTAACGTATCATAAAAATTCTTCCGAGGCTTACCAATCAGTAAATTAAATTATAAAGACCATAAATATAAAGATAAAAAATATACGTTTAGATGAAATCAGATTGCATGCAAATTATTCATTGAACTATTGTATATAATACGTTCGATAATTTTTTGCATATATTTACATATAAAGATTTTAGAAAATATTTATAATATTAATATTACATATAAGATTAAAACACCCCTCTATATTGCTTGATAATTTTGAGAGACTATCGTATTTTGCTAAAATTTAGAAATTTAATAAAGTAACAATAATGAAGATATACAAAATTAAAATTAAATAAGATCCATAATTTTGGCAGGATCGTCTTTCAGTACAAAAAATATTGCTCGTACACGCCTCAAAGAAAGCTCTCATGATAAAAGATAGAATACTGGAATGACAAAAAGATACATTTAGAAATAAACATTATTAAATAAAAACTCTTATAAATGTATGATCATTTTAATAGTATGGATTAATCGATCCTTCCATAATTTTCACAATAAAGATCCTTTCACAATTTTTTGCTAGCGAAGACTGACTTGTAACTTTTAAGAAGATATTTCTAGAGAAATTACATCGATCGACTTAGAATTTTTTGTTGCAACCTTTCCAGTTGCTGATAATACACGTCTGCAGTTATTGTTTCGCCAAGTTTCATAAATTCATAATGAATCATAAGTAATTCCGTAAATATTCCACCAAACGTATAAAATAATATTACAGCTCGTCAATCCAAGCGTCGGAGTCGGAACTGGTGTTTGTCCTGGAGAAAGCCATTGAAGTTTGTGAGTTATGTTGTTTTAAACAACCCATTTTTCATCCTCAATTCGGTGCAAAAAGGGACGAACTTTTTGTCTTGACAACAAAGTTTGGACGTGTTTCTTTGCTCTCTTTTTTTTCTTAGACAGTTCGTGCAGCATCCAAATGTCTATTAGATCCGTCTTCTCGATATTTTTTAAATGATCTTGAACTGCCGACTGCAAAGAATGTATCCTTTGCGATAGTTACTTAATATTTATTTGAGGATCTTCGAGGAGTTTTCAAGCATCGGTTACCCGATTTAAATTTTGAAAACCAAAATTGACACGTTTGTAATGAAAATACTTCACTGTAAATTTTTTTTGTGGCTTTTATGGCCTTGGTGATGTTCAACCCCATCTTAAAAAACAGTAGCATGCAATGCCGGATTATACCCTTAACAAAAATAGCATTATTTACTCATTCATATTACTGAATAATAGTTTAAAAAAAACTTACGAAGATGCTGTCTTCTCTATCTCTGGATATAAACTTACCTTAAAGCAAGGACTTATCGATATCCCTAATATATACTGGAATTTTTTTGATTTATGTGAGTCATATTTATATATGTTATATACTTAAAACGTTAGTAAAACGGGTTATTGATCGCGTTTTTTTTAGGTTTTTAAAGGCAAAATTTTATATGTAAACTTTTATCTTTATCCGATATTTAAAACCACCTATCGGGTTCATTTTTAAGAATTAACGCATTAAAATTTCATTCACAAATCATGCATAATACTAATTAATATTACATGAAGTTTTTGTGGAACTATATAATAATGTTTAACGAGGGTATTATATATTTATGTCTACTGAAATATTTGTTTGCTTGATTGATAGATCATAGGTTATCAATCTCCCATTTCTTTCAACATTTTTTCAAGGCTGTTAAAGCTATATAAAAAAAATATGAGCAGTAATGATAAATCTCGTTTCAACAATGTTTCAGTGCAGAGTCAAGTTAATTTGGTTGTAAAGCTTCTGGGAAAGTGAAACAAATATCATTCAAAGCCTTTAAAAAATAGTGGTTGTTGCAAATCCAACAGCGAGGAATCTAACTCCATTTATATTGGTCAAATGGACAGGAGCTTTGAAACTCGGATTAAAGAACATGCCAAATGTTGAAAGTTAAAGCACGATAACATTAACATTGAAGTACATTTGTCCGAGGAGGACCACATATTCTCCATTGAGAATGGTCGCTCTTATTACTTGTAAACACAAAAACAAGAAACTCCATTTACAGAAAGTCTTTTGTAAGTATTCTAATCGATCAATTAAACGTGTTATAATTTATTAGTTTTGCCCTGTATAATATAAGGGTATTATATAAGGATATTAATAATTATAAAATTATATTTTGAACAATAATAATTAAGATGAACGCAAAATTATTTTTAGCAAAAATGAAAGAAATTTCGGCATATTATTTTTCATTGACCACACTAATATTACGAATTTTAATATCGATATGCATAATGTAAAATTACAATTCCGGTTCTATGTGTGATATATAAACGATGTAGAGTGTTCAAATATTATCCATCTGAAATATAAATGCCAAAAGCTCACTAGCTCCTATAAGCCAAATGTCAAGTGTACTTTTGAAAATAAGACTTCAAAGGAAAGTTGTCCGCACACAGACGGATATGCAGTCAATAACTATTTTCAGAATATGTCATATAGAACGGTATTATTTTATATGTCCCGTACATATTTATTTGTCACAAATCCCTGAAGAGGTTTCTCAAAAAGTATTATATAAAGTGTCCATGTGTCCTCATGAATATGCACGACCCTTGTATTATACGAGGATATACGAACAACGTCTAAAAAGCTTTTGGATTTAAATTTGTAATACTAAAATTTTGTGTGAATCTCTTGAATGCCCAATAAAAGTATTTTAATTGAAGTTGATTGTTAGTTAGATTTATATGGAAGAAATTGGATTTTGGCCATTTATACCAATTAAATGCTATTTTATCTTCTTTCAACGTTTATTTTGTTTAATTTTTATACAAAATATCCGTTTAATGTAATTTGTGGAAAAATTAAGTCGTTGAAGATAAATATTATGGCCTCTCCCCAACTCAAATATAACTTGCAATAATTATTGAATTTGCTTGCTGCAAATGCTCTCGTATTCAACTATAAATGTCATATGGTTCGCTTATGTTTCTTGTGCTTTCTGCCGAATTTCGAGCTTCTGGAAGTTCGCCTGTCGAAAGCTTGCTCCAGTAAGATAACACGAAGAACGCGTGACTTGTATGTCGGCAATCTATCACAGCGCTGACACAAATCTTATTTAAGTTCCATCTGCACGTCAACCACCAACAAAAGGGTTACTCCTTGGCGACTTTCTAACAAAATCCACACAAAGGATTCTACATAATAAACATCGTACATTTCCACAAAATTGCTGTTCAAAAATCAAATATTCATACAATATTTTATCAATTTAACAATTTTGTGTATTATAAAAGTGAACTGCAAATTACTGAATACTGCAAATATATTACTAAATACTGCAAATATATTACTAAATATTCAGCTTCTAGCATCATTCTGTTTTTAATCTGCTAAATTTAAGCGCTATTTTTTTTTGTGAGATTTAATCACTGATTATCAATCATCAATTAGCTTGAAAACAAACAAATAATTTATGAACACCAATTTTATATTCATAAACATTTTTCCTTTGTATTTTTCGGGCGGAATTTTAAATTTAAAATTATAATTAATTTAAAAACTTTGAACATTTCTTTATAAGCGATAATTGATTGTTAAGATGGTTTTATAAAAACTCCCGACTGTGTAAATACGTGCTTTAAAGCATAAGAATGCTTGTCATAAGTTTTCAGAATGACAAAAGGTATCAATTTAAATATTTACGCAAGATAATCGGTTGCCATTTATTAACATCAACCGATGTTTATTGATTTTATGCTTGTTATTTTTCGATTTTGGTAATTTTAATATTCATCAACTATAAGAAAAGATGTTTTTTATTAAGTACAGTTCATTATTGCTTCTTAAAAAGAACGGCATGTCAGTATTAGAAACCAAATTTGAAATCGAAAGATGACATATTTTTTGATGTCAGCATAGGATACATTTTGTTTTCAATGATGTTTGCATTAATTTAATGCTTATAACTAGAAAAACAAGCTTGATTTGGACCAAATCAATTGATTTGAAAGAGCTTTCAATAATCTAAAATTTATTGCGATGTCAAATATTGCCTGTAGCTCAGTTTGAGCTTGAAAATTGGAAAGAACAAAAGGAGTCCAAAAGCTAACAGACTATGCCAACGCTTCTTCAATAAAACATAGCATGTATAAATTGAAAGAAAAGCCCAATTATAGCCGTATTTACATTGGTATATTATTCATGTAATTGATTTCATTGTTGGGCACATAGAGCTTTTAAGCCACATTTACACGGGTTAACCACGTTCACATGACCCAGTGAATTTGACTAATTTTCCTATCAGCCTTTGATTGCGAAAATTCCTTGTTTTGAGCTAAATTCATCAGTTATATTTATAAATACCTCAACATTTTTTGATTTATTCAAAAATAGAATTCGATAGATGTATTATTTCATTCAAATGATGTGGTTAAATTGCGCCTAAAAGCTTTTTATGACGTATACCCGAAGCTCAACGAGACATCGCCATACTTTATACGAGTATATATTTGCTTGGAATTAAGTAAGATCGATGGGATCGTATATATTTATATTTAGACTGAATGAAAATAAAACAATTTTACGCCCGTCACTCGTGAATCATGCATGATTTGGCTTAGTGATCTCCATTTTCATCACGGATCCACGTGTTGAAGTATTGAAAACGTCTGGAATCAATATGAGTTCCCGACTTCAAATCCACGTGATAACGCTATGGTGTTATTATACTATTGGACTAGACTTAGACTTTGTTTGAAGAGGCACCACAAGCATATTAGAATTAAAAATTATAGTAATTATTAATATTTTATATTACCAAACGGTATTTCATTGAAGATCAACTTTGTTATATGAGATTCTAAATGGGCCAGCTGCTTAATTATACCGAAAAATAAGATGATTTATTTACAACCCAAATATCGGCCATGAATTTAAGCTAGATTGCAATGGGGTTGTAACATAAATGTAGTTTTGTAATTTGGAATTCGCATGTAAGAAAACCATTCGCTTTTAAATTGAGAATATTTTTGGTAATAAGAACAAATATCACAGCAATCAAAATATAATGGAAAATCACGTTGAAAGCTATTAAAACACTTTGGTATGATATGAAAGTCTGAGAAATAATGACAAGTGGGTGTCGGATGAATTGTCGGTCATAAATACTAATAGCTCATCGCCGATTATTGCAAATAATGAAACATGTATGGGAATAGAAAATATATTATATATTGTAGATCGCTTATACATACGTTGTTTCGCACATATAAATTAAACCAAATATGCGCATTGACTTGTATGTAGGATACTGATCAAAGGGGATACATTGAGTAAGATGATAATGATTTTGATATAAGTTATCTATGTTATGTGTAGCTTATTTCTTCTTCGTTTTAAGTAAGCATATCTGTTAATAGACGTGGATGATCTCTATAAAAATATTTTAGAAGTTCACAATCATCATTTTTAAATTATATAATAATTAAACTGATAAACGATGAAACACCCCTTTGGACGAAAATATGTGATTTTGACTTTTTTATTACATTTTTATTGTAATCACTGCGAAATATAACTGAATTGGGTATGTTTGGGGTAAAATACATTCGATTCACCTTAATATTTAATATATTGAAAATCTTTGTGACAAACGCGATAATTGATATGAAAATTAATTAAACCTAAAATTAGTCTAACAACCTTGATTCCTCACAGACATTTCAAGTTTCAACCCCAACCCCATTTTCAGCGCTTATTTTCTCAATAAACAATATAGCTGTGTCTGTTATTATTACAATTTTACGTAAAACTCCATTCTACCCCAGTGTTGTTGTTTGCCTTTTTCTTTTTTCATCCCTCAGATGTCTAATGGACAATTTTATCTCAAGACTACAGACTGTTTATTTTCTAGTAATTCATAAGCTGCTGTGAACATCTTTATAAATTCAGACGTGATATCGTTACCAACAGACACTCCCAGATTAATGAGCTCACCTTCAAAATAATATTGTTGAAAAACTATATAACAATAAAAAATATAATTAACCGATTATTGTTAAAGCTATATGTTTTTTTTTAATGTAGAATCATTAAGATTTTTTACAGTTTTGCCAAAATGACCATACGATGTGAAATATTTTAATATGGCAAATCAAACGTTTTATAGCAACGCAAAATTTTAAAGTACATAAAAATAAAATTTACAGAAGTACTTCGACTTGAGCGTATTTCTCATCTTCGTACACTTTTAATGATATTTTGACGCTATCGCACGAACATTAAAACGTTTCGCAAAATATTATTTTGCAGCCTTTTGATGAAGGCAAAAGAGAAAAAGTGACGATACTTTTTTCGGCACTCAAAGACGCAATTTTATTATGTTTTTTTTTATTTGGATGACATTCATAAAGAAGAATTCTGAAATAAAAATTTTAGTACCTAAAGTGAAAGCTACAACTCGAACGTTTTCGTATCTGCACACGAAATGAATGCAATCCCTTATCAGTTCAATGTAAAATATTTTCTTTTGATTTATCCTGATAATAATCATCTGCAAAATTAAAATAATTTTAAGATCGATTCCAAGAAAAATGCGTACGAAATCTGGGGTGTCTAATATTAATTATCGTTATCATGCAGAAGTTTACCCACACATTTCGTCACAACACTGTTTGAGATGCAATATCTCATGCATTATTGACTGCACTTGCTAGATAGTTATGTCATTGTAACTTTAATAAGATGATTATTTGATACTTTTATTTGGATTTGGAAAAAAATCGAATTCAAATACAATATGGATATTTTTTACAATGTCTAAAAAGTTTTGTCATTCAGAACTATTTTTTGGATATGAAATGTAAATACTGGATGATTAATAAATAGCGCAAAAACGCCTATGAATGACTAAATTTGCAATGAAAATTGAAAAATAATGATAATTTCGCTACTTACTCTCCTATTTGATCCTCCCCTATCTAAAACTCCAATTTAAATAATCGGTAGAAGACGAATGGGAAATTATCACATGAAAAATCCTTTCTCCATAAAAGTCTTATATGGTGATAGTCTATATCCAATAACGAATATGGCACCTTATTAACCTTAGAAGTAAAACTATAATAATTTATTTACTATAGCTCGTCAAATTATCAAAATGTATTTTATTATTTGATCTCATTTTATAAATAATATCTGCTTTATATCAGACTCTGAAAATTCTGTGAAAATCGGATGGTCAAATTTAAGCTTACGATTGACACAGATTTATATTAAAATTTCAGGATGATCGCATTCCAGACATTATTTTAATGAGGCATTTGCATCGTATGGGGATGATTTCAAGGCACAATGTTTGAATTACTCAACACGTCTGGCTTGTAAGAGGGCTATTATGAGATTCTGAAATGCATCTAATTATATAGAGCTGAGTATTCCTATTTTGAACAATTAATCAACCAAAAACCTTTGAAAATGTTGAATAGATGTCAAATTTATGAGGATGAATTCTATGAAAAATATTTCATTTTAAATTGTCGAACTAAAATTTTGCATTCTCCATCGCACAAGGGTCAAATTTTCAGCAATAAAAACAATATAAAAACATCATAAATCAAATTAAATCAACGGGGATCTTATACTTTTTTTTACGATTTATCTAAAGTTTACAACCTGGACGTGTTTATGTTTGGACCCAAACGTGACCACTTACACAATTTAGTACTGGTTCTCATACAACTAAAATTTTAACGCCTTCATACAAGAACGATGTATCATTCGATTAAAATATTATTTATTGCCTGTTGTAGATAAAAGCGCAAAAGACATACTGGTTTAAAAAAATATATTTTAATCGAGTGCACCAGGAGAATGCTCGGTTTTAATACGTGATTAAATCATGTTAATGTAATGTTTTGAGAATTTTACCAATGTGAATATGCACTTTGAACATGGCACTTATTTTAAGCTATTGGAATAAATATTGGCCAATTTAATTTCCCATTAAGCCCACATTCGTTTTCAAAAATATGTTCGAATTTTTATTGTGAAAATGTGATAAATTTGACGTGACTGCTAGAAGAAAGATGGATTCAAATGTCGCTTTATGTATTCATTTCGAATTTCACCCGAACCAATCATATTGCTGCAGTAATAAAACTTACCCCAATACTAAACCTGGCGTATTTAACGACCCCATAAAATCGTGTTCGAGTCCGGGATGATGAACGAACACCCTGAAAGAATTGTGCTAATATTAAAATTTAATAACCCTTTTAATGACGCCTCGAATTAACTATAATAAACATAAAATGCATCATGTATGCCCACTGATTATCCATATATGCAAAACAATCAAATTATTGCGAAATTTAAATGTTTTTCGTCATAAATTGTAACGTTTGTCGAATGAACAAACATTGATTTTCATTGCAATTACTATACCATTCGTATGTTAATACTGTTCGATTGTTATGATTTGATGATCGTTTTTTTAATGCGATTTTCCTCATGGTTTGGGTGAAATTCATAAATTCCAAACAATATTCATGCATAATTTTAAAAAGCAAGTCGAATATGCAACAATAGGTAATTATGGATAGTAATTTTGTGAAAAAATTGTAATTGAATGTTGTTTTTGCTAATATAATAACGACCATATGAGTTACAATCCTTCACATGTAAAAATATTTAAAAAAACAGTATCCAAATAACATTAATAAATGAAATATTTACTTGGTTGTATGACCTTTGAATTGATGATTAAACAATTATTACTTTAATTGTACCATAAGGGTAAATCATTTTATAAATTCTTAGTATTCGTAAATCAAATGTATAACCCGAACAGCTATTATATTATGGAAATATAATATAATATCTGGGCACTCTCGGGACAGTCCCCTGGCCACTTTCCGCTTCCACATGTTCACCAAGACGGCCGCGCTCGCACGCGGGTTCGTTCTGCTATCGGGCCGTTATGGAGTCGAGCGGTGAGATGGAGATGGTGGGGTGCGAATAGAAAAAGAGTGATCTGGCCGCGGGAAGGACGTCTTCCCACAGCCAAAGCTATCCCACAACTCTCATCTGCGCGTCATCACCGGATCGACAAGGGCGCATGCGCAAAAAGCGATAAGTGTCTTTATTTCAGACGCAACGTGTCCACAGCACCACAGACGATGTCATTGTTAAATTGACACATTGCGCACACCACTATTAATCTGGTGAATTAAATCTGTACAGATTAACAGCGCAATTGCACGTGGATGCCATTTATCCCACGCTGCGTGTACATGTAAATTTATTAATAATTAATATAATAAAGTAAAGCGTTTGAAAGGGAGTTTTTCTCTTACAAGCATTGACTGAATATATAATTAAGATATATTTGACAAATTCATATAACTATTCACTTCATTTTAACAATATTCCATTATTTACATACTCATAATGAAATCCTCATCAAAGATTTTGTATGAATTCCCATGACAGGTCCGGAATAATATCATCAGCTGCTTCGAATTTGCAGCCATTCAAAGGGGCCTCACACGAGAATAAGTCTTTTGAACGTGATGGATGTCGGATGAAGTGCTTGGCATGAAATTCATTAACGGAAAACGCCAAGTATGCAATGACGTTGTCATATAAAAGCTTTAATTCCCAAAAGCATACGTTGTTTCTCCTCCTCCCAACATCATTATATCTGCAAGCATAGCAGAAATGATTTCAACGTAAGATAATCAAAATTAATATGATAACAATATTTTGAATTTTTAAGCTTTGATTTAAAAATATTGAAATTATATCCAGCCTAAAGCTAACATATATTTCACAGCGAAGTCTGCGATAAATATCCTGGTGGGCTTAATGTTCCGCCGCAATCCAAGAGCGTGATAATAAAATTTATTCACCTGTACAAAATGAGTCAAGATCTTATGCGTTGATCGTTTTCAAAAATTAAATAATAACAGACAGTATGGATGGACAGGACAGATGCTACAAATTCAAACTCAATATTAATTATTCCTCAATAAACGACTTATCGCCTCTTATTGCAACGAGATAAGCCAACAATCAGATATATAAATCGATTCCCTATTTTGATGAATTCAGTATATTATATCATCAATTTCTATAAAATTTTATTAAATGCTCTATAAAATAATAACGAAGGTACATGTTATCAGCAGATATGCAAAGCTGCAACATTCAATTGTTAAACCGTTCGATTTGACAGGATTGAATTCATTTTACGGTATAATATTCAATTCAAATGCTTTACATAACGTGTTAACATATTAATATAACATTTGAATTGAAAAGTTGGCATGAATTCAACAACGGAATATGATTGGTATTAAATATGTCATATTTAAGAGATACAGTGTAATTTAAAATACGCTTACATCTGCCGCTGTCCGTATTAACTAACTTCGCCGTATACATAACTGTTAACATAATTTTCTTCAATGAGTACAATTCGTACAGAAACATTTTTTATAAAATGGTGCTATCATTTTGATCATCGTTTTTTAATAATAAAGACAGCTAAGTTTCGCTCTCATTGAATTTCCGGAACAGTCTATGAATATAAGACTATAATTTGAGAGTCTAAGATCGACTAGTATACGATGCTCCAAAATAAAATAAAAACATTAGTCCACAACATATTTGCATTGCTATAAATTGTATAAGTCGTTAAAAGACGAAGTCTTGTTTATGGCTTCCTTGAGCTGTTCTTGTCCAGGCTTAAAGAAAAGGGACACATTAATATGATTTTTAAAGCTGGTATTTCAAATCGGTAGTGTTGAAAATTTGATATTTAACAGTTATTTTCCTGAATACCTCTTATCTTTCAGCTTTTCTTCTTCAGTCCAATGGAGAATGGATCACGTAAGTCACACAAATGTACAAACGTAAAAACGTAAGGCATTGCCAAGCAATAAGTGTATCTGAGCAATATTTATTTTAATTTTATACTCCATTGATCCTAGCACATTTTTTCAATATGTTGCTTTTAAATTAAAATGTGAAAACATCGTCAATGGCTTGTTTATACTTTGTCTTTGATAGGATTAATCCATGAGCTCGTTTCAAAATATTAAAATGTAGCTAGAATATGCTCCGAAGCTTTACAGATTTCCTCACAAAGCTCGCTGTGTGCTAAAAAAAAGTAATACAATTCCCTGGTAGAAAATACTGCAAAAGTCTGCAGTTGAGCATATGGTAAAAATGTACTTCTCTTACAAAATGCTATTTATAATTTACAATATTTGTAAATATTTGGTGCAATACAAAATTTTGTTTGGAGTTTGTTGTCAGATTTTGATTTATCGATTAAAAACTATGAAAATTTGCTTATAAAAAAGCTACAAACGCTTTTTATCGAAAATCTGTAAAGTTGTAAATATATAGGTTTTGAATTTTAAAAATAGGAAAAGGATTCTGTTGAAGATTATAAATAAAGCATCTTATATAAAACGAACATTTTTTGTGTTGTAGATATGCTTATTAGGTATGCAAGATCAATAAATATTATTTGAGAGACTTTAATATGCGGCGTAAGCATGAAAAGCTGACTTGGTAAATGCTCCACACGTCATACTATCGCATGAAAGCGAAATAGAGAGCATTCAAGAACTGCAAATAAACATCTACACATATTATCTCCACTTCAAAGAAACCATTTCAAATTGTCTATAGACAGTAACACGCAAATACTTTCGACAAAATCAATCCGCCGCCTGTGCAAAATTCGGCATAAAACTCTCTTAGCACTGTTATCTCAACCGGAACAGATACCTCAGATTTACAACACCATAGGGTTAAATAATTGCCTGGGAAAGGTGCAATTCTACAGTAGACCTCAATTTGTAGGTCTCGTCCCTGGCGCCTCGCAAAATTACACCCTCCGAATACGAATCGAACCCCAACCCGCCCAAAACCTAAAGTTCGAGCTATTTGATGAAGTTGCCGATAGTTCAAATATTGTACTTCGGATCCGCTATTTGTTTCAATCCGTTAAGTTTTCGAGATCCGAAATCAATTCTCAAGGAGCACCATTATTTACACTCGAGCATACGTTAGTAAATTTTCTAGTCACATCCCTTAAATTTGATTTTTTCGCTCGGACGCTTGATGCTCATCAAGCGTCATTTTCGTACTCAAATAAGGCTTTGTGTTTCAATTAAAGCCTATTCACGAATGCCGGCATTATCGACGCTTTGTCTTCGAGCTGGGAAGACAAGATCATTAAAAAGTTTTCAGAATTCATGAATAACTTTTCAGTATTTCCTCGCCTCGAAGGCGTCTTCATATTTGACTTGTTAATAGTTTTCCGACGCGTATCCTCAAGACTTATGATGCTTAAAGAAATCGCTCATTATGTTGATGGTTTTTTGGCTTCTACAATTATATTTATTAGCGAAATAAAGCTGAATATATTTATGACCACAAATATGACTTAACATAGAAATTCTTTGACATCGACAACCAAGACTACATAAATAGAACAGCACGATGATCTGCTGCTATTAATATCATTCTATTGTTATGGTAAGTCTTGTATATTGTATCTCATCTGCGAAACGCCTACTCGATGGAATCATTTTACATTGTGTGAATGTTAATATAGTTTTGCGACTGTCAGAACATCAAAGGTCCTTTTTCATTATAACTATTGTTCGAAGCACCCTCTTAATTTTCAAGGAAAACTATTTGCAGTAAATATCTACAATAGCCTGCAACATTTTTTAAACAAGTATATATAAAGAATGATAATGCATTGTGTTACAAGCATAGAAACAAACTACTCGTATGTACAGTTGTTTTAAAAAACATGAATCAACTGGTTCAAATCCAGATTGTAGGAAAAGTTTTCATTATATCTAGATTTTTTCAATAAGAGAGGAAGTTTACAAGATATATTTTTTATGACGAATTTCCTAATGTTTTACAGTTTCAAATTTTATAACAGTTACAGCTTCCAGATTGGGGTTGAATAAATGACATTGTTCTTTAAATTATGATTTATTCTTTTTAAATTTTTGTCAGATATTTGCAACTTTCTAGTAAATCATCATATTTCTTAACTCGTTCGCCGCTACGTCCACCAGATTTGCGCGAAGGGCGTTCCCTCGCGGAGTTCCCGTCGCGTAATTTTGGTGGACGTTTTCTTCCTCCGCTTAAATACGATTTTACAAGTTATTTCATTTGTATTTAATGGAATTAGCACAGGCAAATATAATATAAATAGAATATAAAAAAATATATAACATAAAGACATAAAATTAAAATAACTAAAATATACATATACTATACATAAAATTATGCTTAAAATAAAAAAATAACTTATTATTATTCATTAAAACAATTAAAACACATATGAGGTGATTTTGGACAATTAGGACAATATTTTAAGATTTAGATAGGGAATCCAATCTCGGATTACGAGATCTCAGAGTTCTGGATAATTTTAGGTGCTCGTAATCCCGATAAATTTGGGATTGAAATTTATATCTAACAGAAATCGTACACCTCAACAGCACGATGAAGGTTACTAAATCGAGACATTTCCCCCGAATTCTGGACGCTAGGGGAAGCCTAGGGACAGTAATTGCCTAATCTATGTATACACATATACAGAACATGTATGTTTTTCAAATTGTTATATTAACCTTTCCCTACCGGTGATGTACTTACTACACCTCGACTCTAATAATAAGAATATCGATATGAAATATAATAGATACAGGGTTCAGAAATTTTGTATTCTTCCGTAATATAATTGCGAATCACATCAAAGTATTATATATATATAGTACACAAGTATTCATTTACAGCGACGGAAATAAATAATTTGTCGGGAAATAGTGAATTTTGCGAGTTTTTTTTTTATCAGTTACATTGATGGTATTATACGAAAATGGAGGTTCACGCGATCAATTCCTTCTAATAGCTTTACTCTGCGATTTTTTATGAATTTCTAAGCTATCTTAAGCTTATCTAAGATAAATCTGAGAGAAGATGTGCCATTTTTCTGTCACATTCTGTTCGTCCGTGTTTATCCCGTGCGTTATAATATAACATTGCTATTCATTCTGTTTATGCTCCGACTATCGAATTTGGGCTCCGTGAGAAACAACACTGATTCAGGCCGAGCGACGAGAGTGTTAAAGAACTTATTTTGTTACCAAAATCAGAATAAAAAACAATACGATTACAATATAAATCAAGTTCTGTTCTAGGATTAAAACAAAATGACATTTATAGCATTGAATTTTTCGCTTTTTTGACATTTAAAATAAACTACATAATAAATGAAAATAAATTTGCAAAAATCAATATTCGACAAAATATGCATTTTTTATCATTATTGTGTACTTCTGAATTTTCTAATAATATTTATGTAAATTAGAACTTATTATAAAAATAGCTACAGTAACTGGTGCAATATACCTGTAACAAAATGTAGGAAAAAGCCTATTTTCTACACTCTGAAAAGCGGATTTTATTTCTTTTGTAATTCCACCGTATTTTGATTGGATAAAGTTCCATAGTTTGGTCGAAATGGGAACCGCCGCATGTGTGATCAATAGCCGAACCTCAATCGTAAACTTTGCACTTAAGTTTGGAATTTATTTTATCACAATTAGGTTCATTCCAACAATCAAGTTTGCCGATTGAACTTACGACCATCAATGACTCCGATATTTCATTCATTACCCAAATTCAAAAACCCCAAAACGGCACGCGAACAAAGGCAATAGCTGAAAGTCAAACTATTTGACTTTAAATAATCGCTTCGAGTCAAACATTACCTCCGGTAGAGCAATTGGGAGAGTTTATATTAAAATTTAATTTAATCCGACTCTTAGTCTTCCAGTACGAAATGATCAAGTTACTTATGGCACAAAATAAGTTTGCAAACAGCCTCGATGTAAAATATGAATCGGTGATGTAAAATTATTAATCGTGAATTTTTTAGGGGTTAAGAATTTTGACTTAAACGAGAGCACAACGATTTTTTTTTATTTTTCAAGATTTCAAAATGTAGAAAATAAAATATCATAAATTTACATGCAAGTTATGATGAACATTAATGGGTTAAATATGGATGCTGACAGCTGTAAGGGATTGTGGTCATTATATTTAAGTGCAATATATTATAATCAGGATTGACAACCAAGATGAGCTTAATGTGCCAAACCTAATATTGATATAAACATGATATTCCAAGAGTCACTTCAAAATTATTTGGATCCAAACCAAACACATAATTTTTATTAGAATGAATAAGCTACAAGTGACATTTGTAATATTCAAACAGATGAAAGATCAGTGTTACTCAACTGCAAATAAAAAACGAAAACCGCCTGAAAATGTTGCTGTTTTTAAGCCTAGCACAATGATAAGTCTGCAAAATATCAAATACGTGAAATCCAAACGAAAGACTGCTTGGAGTTAGATCAATAAATAATAAGCTGTCAGCGGCTTTTAAAATCTATCTTACGGGGATAAATAATGGATCTTCATGCAACCATATGAACTATTATACATAGTAACCGAAAGTTCAAAGGAACGCCAATCGATAAATTTGGATTGTGTTAATAAACGTCCATAAGCACACCATTATCGTATTTAATATCTCATAAAAAATATTCACAATATCATTCATATAAATGAAATCCGAATTTATAGTTCATCAATTATCGCACTCTATTTAAAATAAGATTGTAAAAATAGACCTTTGAAGCTCTTGACATTTGATGCTTGAAAATAGTCTTGAGGATATCCGTAATAGAAAATCCAAGCAGAAGAGCTTTTTGCTACATTTCACTTCTAAATCAGCTCTCAGATAGCACAGTCACGTATTTAGAATACTATTCATTCTCAAAGGGTTTTTTTCTTTAAAATGTATGGGTGATAAAACTGATTTATTTTCGTTATTTTCACGTATTTGCATGTTACAAATACATGTTTAGTATCGTCGGTGATCGATAAAAATTGAAATATAACTATCCATAAGTATTAATTAATACTTATTATCAAAGTTCCATTCAAGGGTAGATATTTTAACGCTCATCCCACAGTACAAAGAGATGAACGTGTCAAAAAAACCCATCATTTTTATTGGATAGATGACAGTAATTTATCATAAAAGTGTAATTTTTCGAAAACATTAATATGACAGTAAAATTTAACAGATTTAAATTTATGTAAAGAAAGGAAAGCTTATAATTTATTTCTGCTCTCTACAATGGCAATGATCTAATAAATATTAGTATTTTTGTAATCTTGATGGTAAATGATAATAAAAATCCATTAAAAAGCTTTCAAGTTTATAAAAAAAAAGATAAAAGTCAGTCGAAATTTACTGTTTTGATAAGCTTTCCTTTTTAATTACTATATTAAAAACAAAACAGCATTTGCGTGAAATAATTCTACTATATTTTAGAGATTTCTTGTTAGTTTTGAAGATGCAGTGAATAAGTATGGATGAAATCTCTGAATTTTTATAAAGAAACAAATTCATACGTTGAATTTTAATGGTTACAACTAAACATATTTAATAAAAATTAAGATTTAAGTGCATCACTAATCAATATGGTGTGGATTTTATAGAATAGGAGATTAAATACGGATTAATGAGCGATGATAGACGAGCATTTTTATTTTCATTGGCATCTAATATTAATAGTCGAATCCCTTACTTTTTCGATTTGGATTTTCAACGAAAGTCAACTTGTCTAAAATCAAAAATCTGGCCAAATTTTGAACAGATTTATTTCTGTCCAACAAAAGGGACCCATCGATACGGTGAACGAATAAGTAAACAATCACAATTGTGACCTGCTTTATTGCAGTCCTGATTATTGACATATGCCAGAACGATTTAGAATGTCACATTTCACGGAACGCGTGGCGTTTTACAACACGAACAAACGCAATTACGGTAGTTAATAAAATAAAAGCAAATCACGGAAGCCTGTTTCATGTGGAGTTGACTCTCGTTATACACAGGAGATGGTTTCCTGGAAAGTGATAAGTAAGTCCAGAACGTGTAAAACGAACCGCTTACGACACGTGACACTTTCATTTCGAGCGGCACCTAACAAGAACTCCAAGTGTGTGAAGACTTAATTATTTGATTATGCCACATTTTCCAATGTATTAAGGATTAAAATATTGGTAAAAATTTTCTTTAAAAAACCAAGGGTCTTCTTATAAAAATGATGTATAGAGCAATTCTGTTTAAGTTTGCTCAATCGAATCGAATGATGAATTTACGTATAGTTTTTTTTATAGTATTTTTTAAAGTTAGATAGGGTTATTTGACCAAGTGTTAGGGTAATGGTTTTGATCCTGGACGCTTATTACAAATCTTATATTATAAAAGAAAATGACCGTGCCAACAAATCTGAGAGATCAGAAATATCTAACATTTCCAGTCGATCATCTTGATCCTGTTTCATCCTGATTTCTTGAATCTGAAAAAGTAAATATTGGGAAAATTAATAAAGACAAGCAGGGATGTGTATGAGTAAAGTAATTTGCAGGTATTATTAAAATATATTTTAAAAAATGATAATTTTACTACTCACACATGATTCATCTCATATTTGAAAAAAATGAAGAATCGCATATGAAAAGCGTTTAAATTCGATAAAGAAAATAAATATAGTTATACACAATGTCATCAATTGTCTTAGTTTCCTTTTGATATTTTGTTTCAATGCTTTTACCTTGTAATTCTTAAAAATGCTAATACATTTATGTTCTTCCATATGTACTCGTATATCTTCATTGAACGTTGTATTTCGAGAGCATTCAGTTTTATCATGAATTTTATACCTTTATACAAGTATAATTGTATTATAAAATTTGAAATACACTGAGGCAATGAATGATATAGAATTTACTTGAAGGTTGATTTTAAGATCAGTTAAGCAATCTTAAAATGTGAATTAATAATGAAATATGTTTCAAAATTTTGATGCTGCTCAGAACGAATTTGATAAGTTCCCATTAAAACACAATTATGCAATTAAATTATACATAATTTAATGCAACGTAACGGTCTATTTTTTTATGTAATCTTCTATTCTTTAATTAATTTGTATCAAATTTCGCATTGGAACTGGTTTTAGAACTTTGCAAAAGTGTATTCCCTGTTCACTCCACCCCACTTAAGGACATTTATATTTCTATTATCAATATAAACATCATAATAAAGCTATGCGTGTAAGAAGTGGTATTTTAGCCTCAATAAAATATTATTTATTGTATGTATGTATATATGGCCAATTTAAAATAACCTCTACACACACATAGAAATACCACCCTTACCATGATATATTGAAGCAATTCAGAATTAATTTCACCAAAATTTTTCCACAAAAGTGTTAAAAACACCCAAAGGTATTTAATGAAAGGAATGACAAATATCTACAGTGATTGAAGTACACATTTATGCCGTGAATTAATGAAATATTTGCGCATACAATTGGATTTTTCACCGTTTGTATACCCAATTCTAAAAAAAGCAATGACTGTACATAAAAAGAACGAGAAATGAATAGAACTACGTATGACAAAAAAAAATGAGGTAAAATTACCCATAAGGTAAAAATGACAAAGCGCTTGGGCAGTCACGTAACAAAGACAAATTATATGCTGAGGACAAGAAAACTTTCAGAATGGTACCCTAAGGAATATGAGATCATCTCGAAAAAAATTGAATTAAAATTTAATAATATATGAGCACAATTCACAATAAACCCCGAAATACATCTCCCTGAATTCACTATGCGAAATAATATGAATCATGCAATGAATATAAAAAGACGCCTCTCAATAAATCATCTCGCGAAACCCGATAAAAATGATAAAAAATTCGATTCAATCTTTCAACTCGGCATCCATAATCATGCTCGTTCGATCACGTGCCCCATTTCCAATTCACCCCATAATGCATAATTCCAGAAGTATTTTTTAATCTTATCCATGTTTTCATTTTAAATCAAACGCCCTGATTATCATACGCTTTGATGTCTTTCGAGTGCCAAAAAAATGTGTTTACATCCATTCGCTCTGTATTCATGATTTCGTAAGGACAAAAATGAAAGGAAAACAATTTTGTGAATAATATTTATTTTTCATATGTACCCTGAATATTCATTGCTGGGTCATTTTTTCCGTTTTAGGCTCGATATACAAATTTGATTAAAATTCCAATTTTTGTTCTAGAAATTTTCTACTATTTTCTATGCAACAATTTATGTGTTGCGTGGCAATTGATCCAACATAATATACGCATTGCAAGACTTTGTCGTTTAAGTTATTTAAGTCATGTAATTGTTCACGAATATTTTCATATGGCAACGGTATTTTTAATATAATTTAACATAATTTTCAATGAGCTATCATATTTACAAAATTAAACAGGAATTTATAATTTTGATATAAAATAATCCAAAAATTGAATAATTTTATGAAAGAAATTTTATTTTACTGTTCATAAAGAGCAATAAATATTTAATGATCTCGTCCTTCAAGGGTTGAGTATTGGTGATTTTTTTAATGTAATGTAATAAATCCGGGTCCCTGTCAAATTCTCGGACTCCCTGTCGTTGCCTTCGCCGCTGCGATAATCCCCAACCTTCGCCTTATTAGGCCACGAGGCGATCCTCCTTCTTGATGATGAAAGGGCGAAAATTAAAATATTTGATTTCCACCGAAAATGATTTTTTTTTCAATTTATATTGCAGTTACCCTACGTAAAACATGTTTTTAATTTTAAATGATCGATAAATTATGGCTTAAGTGCTTAGCATCTTATCATTGAACATATAAAGACTCATTCAGGCATCAAGGCATATTCGGAAAGTAAGTGTACTTTGACCATAACGGGGTGTGGTCTTTTTTTTTGAGGGTTGGCAACACTGAGTGGTAAAGAGGGATTTCTTGACAGAGTGAGCATCACAACAACATGGTAGTACGCTGTAGTGTCCAGTTGCGTGAAAGATGTTGGTAATAAATTCCACCAAGTTCGAACCACGTGCTGTGATCCGCTTTACTTGAAGTGACTTAAATTGAAAGGTGAGGCGTTTCTGACTTCTATTGTAACTGGATATGATACGTGGGTGGCTCATTACACACCTCACGTTGAGAAGATCGACGTCATGCTAATTCCTCATTAACCAAAAAAATCAAAACCACAATTTTGGGCCAAAAAATCACGGCCTCAGTGTTTTGTGACTGAAAAGGTATTATTTTGGTCGAATTTCTGCCTTAAAAGGAAATCACTAATACACAAAAGTATTTTGAGACCCTAAAAAAACTCAAAAGGAGCATTCGAAAAAAAAGAACGGGAATGCTGACGAGAAGAGTGTGCTTTTTGTACAACAACGCCCGTCTTCACACAAACTTAGACAATCAAGGTGCTTTTGCACTCATTTGACTGAGATGTTTTGAACCACTTCTCCGTATTCCCTTGATTTGGCGTCTTCAGATAATCAATCCCTGAAGGCACACACGAGTGGAATTAGTTTTTTAACCGACGAGTAGCTGCATAAAGGGGCACTGAAGCGGGGAAAGAATCTGCCGGGAGAGTTCTTCGAGAAGCTTGTAACTCACCACATGTATCGAATGAGATGGCAATTATGTGAAAAAATCCACAATATTTTTATTATTTATATTAAAACAATATCCAGTAATATTTTTTCAAATACAATTTTATAAAAAAAATATAAAAATCTAGTACACTTAGTTTCTGAATTATCCTCGTATTAAAGAATACCAAAATGTCGACTGCTTGTCGTTATCTTTTATCGGTATTTTGAAACTAATTGATTACAATAGTTGAATAAAAAAAACAATTTCTTGTGAATTTTACAGGATGAATTTATAATGTATTTGATGTTCCATCGCAGCAAAGAAAATCGATACATTGTCGTTTTTTATTAAATAAATGCCAAGTGTAATTTAAACTGCAGCGACGATGACGAATGAGTCGTTTGTGTTGCTATAATCATCGACTAAAAATATCTTCCTCCCATTTCTACATCGTGTTTTCTTTGTTTCATTTGATCCATTGTCGTCATTCACTCATGACAACATTTTGCTATAGGTCGTTTATCCATGTCGCGTACTCCAGCGATAATTACAGCCATTAAACTGGAGTACAGAGCAAAATAACCTAAAGCGTGCTCGGGATTTTTTCAATAAGTTCAACATCGACCGGAAGAAAGCAAACATAAACGGGTGTAAAGGAAAGATACTTTGTATCTCGACTTAAGCTACAATTAGAGTCCTGTCCTATTAAATAAGACCATGCTCTTTGAGCGTCGCTTGCCCAAAACAGATTTCATTTCGCTCCAGTGACATTGTAATAACAAAGTGGTTTTCTACTCTTCGCAGATTAAATCCCAGCAGGCTCTTGGTATAATCAGTTAAGATACTTTTCGTTGTACGTGATGGGAAGAGAATCCCTTTTAAGGGTCCAATTCATACAGAAAGTCGCTTAAAAATGTGTAGCACGCTGATTATGGGACTAAGAGCTTTCCGATCCATGTCTTTCGATTGTGCTCAAAAGGTCAGTTGATGAACGAAATTAGATTTGAGGACTTCATTTGGGTTTTGGATTAATTTTTATTTAATTTGACTAAAGTTTATATAAATTGTCCCTTTTCATATCCATATCCAACTTCAATAAATTAAATCTTTAATATATGTTTTTTTTTAATTAAGAGAACATGTACATATGTTATGTGGAGTTTTAGCGCTATGCTTCGAATTTCTATCGATTTTTTGTATTGCCCAAAAAATTAAAAATCAAACACAAAACCGTTCCCCCAAAACATTACAATAAGAACTGGGGAGTTAAATACGAATATCATCATTAAAATTGATAAACACTGAGTTCTTAATTAATTATATTTACGAAACCGAAATACGAGTATCTCCTACAAAATCGACCAGATCAAACGCAAAGCAGAGATAAGGAAAATATTTAATTTCAGGAAGTGTATATAAAGCCCCCAAACTTGTATAATGAAATTAAACAAACGACACTCCCTCATATTCCGGTAACGTGTTTATTTCGTTAATCTTCTGGGGTTTTGAGATAAATTACTTTCGTTATAATTACATGTTAAACATTAGTGTTTTGATCTTATCTCAAGGAAGATATTTTAAGCTTAAGTTCTGTTCAAACTAAGCTTTTGTCATAAATAAGCGGAAAAAATCTGTCGGGAATGAAACTCGTATTTCAACTCCAGATAATTCAAGTTAAACCACATATATATTCAAATATTCACTATAAAATGAAAATTTCATTAAGCGAATTAAACTATGGTAGATTGACTTTTTTGGGATAAAAGTCATTTGTAGATTCGTTATAGTGATATTTTTTGATAAAGAAATAATACATCTACAACTATAAGGTAAGATTGATTATATAAATATTGAGTTTTAATACTTACTTAGTTCCAGAAAGTTTATTATAAGTATTGGTCTAAGTTCAAATCACCTAAATAAATTTGGGCGACAGATAGTTTTTCAAATCGATCATCATGGATTGAATTTGTTCTGATTTTTTAAATGTGTAAATACTTCGACATTTAATATCACACTTATTTTAAAATTAATGGTGTTTTATAGAGCTGGGCAAAAAATACATAGAATTTTAAAACATTTTTTTAATTGGCTTTATGTGATCCTTTTTATGAGACCGTTGCCAACCACTTTGACATGGCTTTGCTAGCTTTTATGTATCTCATATTCACAAATATGGTCGCTAACCGCAGCTCTTGCAGATTTTGACCCAAAATGTTTGAGTCACAAGCACAGCCACTGAATCATGGGACTATCTATTATGCATACGAATGGATAAAAAGACTTCATTTTTCCCAGTTCTAGCCCGTAAACCTTATAAATAGAAGGGTAGAATAAACCTTTTCAAGTGTATAAAATAATTTATGTCGAACGATTGCAAATTTTTAGGAAATGCAATTCATTGACACCTCGGAGCAAAATTCAATTTCGATTGAAATTCAATAAGATTGCACTAATTATGCAAATATATTATTAAATCAACATTAAGAGTAGTGATTAGCTACTCAATCTTTTTGGTTGGGGCTTTTGTAAAAAAATTATTTACTAATAAATGGTAAAAATTAACCCCATTTTTATAAATAAGAAAATTATTTATGTGACGGTTTTCCATTGTATTTCATTCTGATAGTCATTTAAATAAATATTTTAGCTAAATGAAGATTTTATAATGTGAATGGGTGACGAAATTATCATTAAGTTTTAACTATTGTTAAATTATTGTTGCATCCATTATTAGAATCAATCAGTCTACCACGTAAAAAAATCAATTTCTGGAAATGAATGCATATAATATACTCCAAATCAATTATTTTTAAATCATAAATTTATTAAGAACTTTTAATAAAAATAATCACTTTTAGGAAAATCAAAATACAAGTATTTCAAATACATTTTTGTACCCAAAATATCCGGAATTCGCCTGGCCATTTAGCGTAAATAATTAACGTCTTTATATTCCGCAGCGTAATTGCTTATGAATAAACGCTAAAACCAATTTAATTAACCACGAAAAAAAAACAACCCTGGAAGTTTCTCTCGGGCAAATAAACCCTTTAAGATCGGGTCCGATAAATGCTGAACCAGGATTTAATTTTTAACGCAGCATTTCATCGTATCTTTATATTGTTTGTTTGGAAAACGTCGTCCACCATTTAAGATACACTATTAAAAAGGACCGAGGGGGCGTAAAAGTTAAGAGGAAATATAAATGGCCCATGGGGTGACTTTAACTTGATTTACTTAATGCGATTAACGTTAAAAAATCCGAAAGGTTTCATTCGCCTGGGAAAAAAGAAAGGTCTCTCCGGCTAATTTCAAACAGTACGCCTCGATCCTCGGAAAATTGGATTTTTTCTTAATAAAAAATTGGCAGAAATATACGTAAACACACCCTTAATAATCCGACGTCTGCGATTTTATTTCAATTTAACGCATCTTGATTAAATATGAAAAAAACCATTATGAAAATGTCAAACCCTCCATTAAATTATTCATAACGCTCGGAATTTAAATAGATTTCTTTCGTTATGGTCTAAGGACATTAAGTTAAAATATTAAATGAGTATGGAAACACATTTTTTTAAGTATTTATATTTAATTTACCCTCGTAAAGGCGGAAATTAAATTCACTTAACGCTTTCAGGTTTGTAAAATAATACCGAAATAAGGGTTTTTATTATTTTTTTCACACAAATAATAAAGTGAATAAAATTAATTAAAACAGTGTATATTAAAATTTATTATGTTATTATGAATAGTCAATTAAAATTTTCAGAACACTCATCATCATCAATATTTAGACTTTCCAAAGTCTGCTTAAGTTTTGACATACTTCAGACACTTTAATCTTGAATGTCCTGAATATTTAGTTCTCCATTAAATCGCATTTATTGAAGGCATCAATAAATATTATTTGTTATTATGAATTTAAATTGAAACGTCAAAACAAACTAAAATTTGCTTAAAAGTAGCAGACTTGGAAAAGTGAATCTAAAGAACCTAAAATAAACTTTGTTCTGAATTAGCATATGATATAATAAAATTTTATTTTTCTCTGAGGCAGAGATATTTTCTATTAGAATTAACGAAGTCTTTGCCTTTGACATTGTTTTACTAGTTGATAGAAATCAACATAAATTATTTCTTACAGAAATTTAGAAAATATTATGTAGATTTGATTTACATTTTTCGTTTTGTTATAAATCTTATTCAACAGACAATATTTCTTGAGAGAATTGCTTTGCTATAAAAACTAGAATATAAAAATATGTTTCTTCTAATAAATTTGAAATTCTAAAAAAATAATTTTAATTTATTACGTCTTCTTCGTCTTTCGTATAGTTCTGCAGTGGACTGTTTGTGGCTTCACTATGATGATGATGATATTGAACTTAGCAGTGCATTTAAGAAGAAATACCATACAGAATTAGATCTTGAATATTTATTGTAAAAGGACGGTTTTAAATATAGATAATAGAAAAAATGCGAAATTCCACCAAATTTGAGAGATTGGAAATATTGATTGTCTCGATCTAGGTTTACCGTGATTTTTTAGATATTAAAAGGTAGACTGATATAAAAAAAGATAAACATATGGTTTCCACAAAATTTTATAATATTTGAACTAGTCAATATTAAAATTACATATTTCAGAATTAATAAAAAAATATTTTTTTCGATGTTATCCCAATAATTCAATTTTATAACGATAATATATCTTCAAAGATATTTATATTATGAAATTGTATTTCAGCATGACGTTCTTCTATTATTACAGCTGCAAATATACATTAGAAATTGAAGAAATTTGACGAAAGTCACTCTTTAGACTATGGCTTAAACTTTCGCCTTGCATTATCGGCTTATGAATTTCCATTATCTTCCATAATGGCTCCATATAATACCCAAGTATTCTATCCGGAACTTCTCGAAGTTGAGACTGTATTATGACTTATTATAATAGGAATTCTAATATCAATACACCATGTTGCATATCCCAGATCGAACGCTTCTGAAACTCAGAAGCAGATGATGGATTTTAGTAAATGATATATGATTATCATTATTATGATAATAATATGCTTATTAAGCTATCGAGTGTATTTCTAATCTGATAAATTCTTGAATGATGTCATTTGAATTGTTTTTTATAGAAAATTTGTTTCAGTTTTCAACACATCTATGGTCACTTAAATATGTGTAACAAAAACGTTGATGAACAGAACTCTTCAATTTAACAGTCAAATAAAAGTTAAATTATGGTAACTGGACTTTGACTATTAAAATATTTAGAAAGAACTAAACCAACTAGAAATATTTTTTAAATAGCGTTCAAATTTATTAAATATTTGCGATTATTCTTGGATAGTTTTGATATACAATCACGTGTCATGATCAAAGGATAATGTAAAATTATTAAAATACACTTATAAATTGTTATGTGGATATATGTGTTTGAAAACCTTCAAATAATATGTTATGGATATTAATCATGTCTATCTATTTGTGTGTAAAATTTTATTCTTCTCTCTTGAAAAAATCTTTACATGAATCATAACTAATCATTATGAGATATATCCGGAGAAGAATGAAAAATAATATAAGCTTCCTGATAAATTAATTATTGATCAATTCTTAAACTCCCACATCTCTCCTGAAAGCTTTGGATAGCTGTTCTAAGTCAAGCATTAAATATATGTCGAAATGTATATAAAATAGTTTTAAAAAAACTTCAAAGCTTTGAAAAATGTATTTATTATTATACTAAAAAATAATTTAAATAATCAATAAATACTGTTAATTCCAAACATTTATTAGAAAACTATCTGGTTAGATGATACCATTGATATAATTTCTAGTTCCTAGACTAGAAATTCAGTCTTAACTCAGTCTTGATCAAAAATCATGTATCAATATTTTAATAATATAAAATACACGTAAATATCATTTGTCAGCGAAATATAGCAAATCGTATTTTTTAATGCTTTATTTTTATTATTCACACCTAGGTTAATACAAGTATATGGTCAACCAGCAGTGACATGATACTAAAAATAGTATATGTCGTGTCTGTGGCATTTGAATGCCGAAAAGGCACCGAGGCTGGCTACCAAGTCCCTGTGGCCAAGAGGTTCAGAAAAAGGACCTCTGATACGATACAGGAGCGCCTCTCTCGTCGCCGACATGCCCAATCCGCGCCCAAGAAAAGATCCCTGCACACACAGTATCTTTTAGTTTATTTTTTCCCAGGTATGCCGCAAAACGACCGTGCCCCGTCAGGAACTGGGAAGTCCAGTGATCCAAAGTAGAGTTTCATATTTTTTTGCGAAATCGTCAAAACTTGGGCGAAATTTAGCGCTGAACACCCAAACTGTAAAGTGTTAATACAAAAGTTGTACAACTAATCAAAATATCTCTTTTGGGCGAATGAAAATTCTTTAATGCAAAATGAAAGCTTATTTAAAGCATTTTACAAACCGTGTTTTATAAGGGTCAAATATGAGTGTTTTTTTAAATTTTATTATTCCTTGGGGGATACCCTACTTTTAAAAATTGTACATTTACATGAAGAGCTGTAAAATTATTCCTAATTATGATTTTTAAATGCTTAATATGAGCTTTTATAAATCGCACTCTTAATCCGTATTTTGTATTTAATTAATAGTGAAAATATACATAAATTCAAAATCATCGTCAAAAGTTCGTTAAATATCATTTTAAAATAGTGATACTTTTTTTTCGATTGATGTATTCTTTTCTACTTAAAAATATCCTATTCAAATTACTCTATCCTAATTTATCAAGCAATGGGAAAATTCATAATACGGTGGTTATCTACGTCCTGTAACAGATATTGTAGGAAATCATCGTGCGTTTGCTGATTAATCTTATTGTAAGTTTATAATAAAGATGGATAGCTAGATATGAATTTTATATGTAGGATAAAATAAGTACATATGGTTGTATTAAAAGATACTCGAACGCCTCTCAGAGCATCTTCGAGGATACAAAAAAAAACTGTAGGATGTTTTTACTGTTATTTTCTTGGAGCAACTCGACAGAATATAAATCACGGAAAGTGAGGCACAATGTAGTGATAAAATATTTTTTCGTTACATTGTGGTGCGCGTTCGTGTATATTTGAGGCATAGTCATAAAACGGCAGTTATATTTCCACGTTTACTGCCGCGGTTAATGGTTTTCGACTTTTATAAATCCATGTGGAAATTTCGCAGGTAGATGGCGTGGAAAGCACGGACAAGCCTCCAGCCCGGGAAACCCCTTCGGGAGCACTTGCCCTTTTTCCATATTTTGAGAACCACTTTAATATTCAAGTGCTTAATAAAGACCGGGACAAAAGGCGACGCGCGCTTACATGCTGAAGTACATCCGAATGGAGGTTCAACAACAATTTCTGCTTATTACACGACAGGAAAGAGATATAACTTGAGGAGGCGCATTATTTACGACTTTATCGTTTACGATCATTCGAGATTAAAGTATAATCTTCGAAAAAATAAGGTAGCTATATCATGTGTAGCACCTGTGAGCTACATCCATACACTAGAAGAGCATTGAATAGTTACAGCATAATATACATAACTGAAGTAGTCTTCGTATTGTTCAATTTCAATAATAAGACAAGTTCTTTCTTTGCAAATGAAAATTTTATACGATAGTATTTCGTTGCTTTTTTATATTATTTAAATGGGATAAGACTTTTGAAATTATTGAATTTAAAAATAATATAATCTATGAGTAATGTATGGCGTTGTTTAAGTGATTTTGCAAAATTTATTTAGAAAAAATATTTTTTATTGTATTTCGTTTATCATGTACCATGAAAAGTTGCCTATAGTATGCAGCACTTGGGATTGAAAGCGTTTTCCTTGAGCCATTTTTGTATGTTGTTGAGGTCATGTTGGAGCACTTGAGACGCTATTGCGGGGTCGTTGTACGAGGTTAGAAGAGCTATGTCGTCCCCGAAGGTGGCAGTTGTCGTGGTGTCTGTTGTCGGAATGTCGACTGTGTATAAAAGGTATAAAACTGGACCAAGTATGCTGCCTCGTGGAATGCTAGATTTTATATCATGGAGTGTGGTGGTTTCATCTTCGTTTTTGACGTAGAATGTTCTGTTGGTCAGGTATGATTTAAATATGAAGAAGTAATTTGTGGGTAGTTGTTTTCCTATTTTATATAGCAAGCCCGGATGCCACACTTTGTTAAAAACCTGAGTTACGTCCAGGAATGCTGCTGAGCAATATTAAAGATCCTGTGTATTTGTTCCACAATCATATGTTGTTGGCGAAATCTTAAAAGGTTAATAACTATATAAATATATTAATAATAGTAATATCTTAATCGAACATCGGATTTATCATCTAAATAATTCTAACGAATTTGACATTTCATGATTTTTCCACACATCAAATAAATATGAATACTATGCTATTATTAAAAAATATTTTACATATTGTTATGCTAAAGTTTTCTTAACATGATGATTTTGCAAACCATAAGATGATACAAATTTATTTTAAAACGTCGTTTTTTTATCATTCTGACATTGAGATTTACAAGATGACAAATATGAAACATTGGGCGATTCGTTTTTAATCTGACACATCAGATATTAATTGTCATTCAAATAATATTTGCACTATCTCTGTCCAGATATAATATATTTTATACAGTGTAAATTATTTTGTATATAAAATATGTTTTTTAGTTGATTTCATATATGAGTATATATGTTTAATCTTCCCTATGTGGCTAACACGATACATGTGTTTTATTTGTGTTTATTGTTGTAATGTGCTATTTCACAATATTAGCTTTCATCCTTATGATGAGATCCACAGGGCAAACCGATTCAAAGGTTTGTGTAAGCTCCTCAACAAAGTCGTTGAACTGATAACATCACATGTAAATAGTGTTTCTATTTATACGCTGTCGAGGTGGTATTTTCAGTAATTATTGAAATTGACTTTCATGCATTATGAACGAGACTCATTATGACCATCCTTGTTGATTACTATTTTTTTACCGCAAAAAAATTCAATAATCGATTTTAAAACCATTAATATCAGCAAGCTTTTTTATTATACCAATTCGTATTTGATAGTGTTTAATATTTATTCGGTAAAATTAAAAATAAATTACAATTATCGCCCGCCATCTGACAAACGTTCAAATACCCAATTCAGTAAATCAATAACGAATTTCCGTTACAATTAGCAAAATTTCTACATTGATACATTCCATGCTAATTTATCAAAATCAGATAACTTTGTTCTTCGATACGCAATATTACACATAATGGCGGTTGTAATGGATTGAGCACGAATGTATCGATTCAATCGTGTATTTTACTGTAAATTTCCAATCGAACAAGAATTTAGTCATGTTAATGACAAATCAATCAATTTGATTGGGTTTTTTAATTTCATCGACATATATTCGATTCGAATGCTTGATATTATCAAAAACATGTTATAAATTAGTTACATCATTACAGAAATTCAACAAGATATTATCGTTGAATATTTTTTATTTTGAGCAATAAATGCACAGCTCAATTTTTCATTTCGGATAAGATTCGTTATTTCCTCAGGCATAAAAGTTTTCTTCGCATTTTCTATAATATTTACCTTCAAGATTCAAATGCTTCCTCGGATGAATAATGGAAATTCAGCATCAGAGTTTCCTTTAGCAGTATCCTTTTACATTTATATTAAGCGTCTAGAATGTGTTATTTTTTTGATTTGAGCATGAAATAATTTTATTTTTCTATGTTAGCTTGTGCATATGATGAAAATTCTCTTAGCACGTGAATATTTAACATTCAGCATTCATTAATAAAAATACGCATACGCTTAAATATTGCAAAGAAGAAATTTGAAAATAAATTTTCATAACATGATTCTATGCTTACAATAAGGGATATTGAGATGTAATCCATTATTTTCTGCACCAACAAGAATTTAACACGTGAACGTATTATAATCCAAAGGCATTCATATAATAATCCGAGGATAATTGGGTGAACACAGAGGTTGTATTAAAAGCTCCCAATCTCCTTCTTGCATCCTAAATATATGTATTATCTTATTGCATTTGCTTGGAGTAATTCAAGGAGAATGATTACTTAAAATTATCCAATTCTTATCTCCAGATACATCTTGATAAATAAATTGGTATAGTTTCTGTCTTAATCATTTGATATCCGTGAATAATTCATGTGGGTTTTAACACTTTATTTGGGTTTAAAATTTTATACAATCAAATAACAGCATTTTAAAAATTATCTCTTGTGTTGCAAAAATTGTCCTGTTTTATTATTTTATTTTAAAACCTTTTATGCAAGTAATTATGGAATAGCATAGATAAGATTGCAGTGCATACAGATGCAACTTATTAAATGTCTGAGCCTGAAATCTAAGGCTATTTCATGTGAAGGAAAGCCAGGCTTTGTGCAATTAATTGTATGAGGACAGCGTGACTAGAATTAATTGCTTTGTAACACACATATGTTCTCCATTACTAATTGTGTATTTAGTAAGCCTAATCACATATCATATAGTACTGTACACTTTAAATATGCAGTTATATCAGGACATTCAGAAATATCGATATTTTGGATGCAAAAATATCCATTTAATATTGAGCCGTCGTAGAACTCAGATATAAAGTATTGAAGACATTAATATGACCGTGAGTTCACCCAAAACACGCGATAAACTTCCATATTGTTGTGAATTTTAATGTAATTGATGGCGAGGAAATTTCGCCTTCGGAACATTATAAACCTTTCATGGAAAAGCTCGGCGCGCAGGAATTAACAAAACTTTGGCAAAGGTTAATGCCGTAATAAAATTAAGATTGATGACCTCCCTTGATTCGGCTCATGGATTGAACCTGCCTTAAGAAGTTAAGCCGGCTTTCTAATCAACTATAAAGCACAAATTTTTGACATTATCACAGAATGTGCCAGTGCTATTAAATGTCATACGGGATTTACTGTGGGAATAAATCCTGCGATCATTCCACATGTTATGGGTAGTTATGGATGAACCCAAAGTCATCATAAATTTTCTTCTCGATATATTTTGAATAATTTTATTGCTCAGCGCGATATTTCGCATGCGAAAACTCGTATTAAGAAATGGACTGTAAAAAGTGTATTTTATATTTGGATCTTGGGATTTTTAAGTACTAAGTGAAAGAGTTGTGGAAAAACTATAGCATTATACTATATCTTTAATACGTATCTGTGGAACTTATTGGAACAAAATACAATTTTCATTCATTTGAAAATATGTTAAATTCCGCTGTATGTTGCTTCAAAGGCAATTTATGAAAAAAAATACCTCAAAGGATGTTGCATTACAGTTTTTGCAATATAGAGTGTGAAATATGTTGCTTTATGGATGCTATTTGAAATCATTACGGATGTGATATAAATGATCATTTCTCTTGGTGTTTCGAGAACATTCTTTATAAAATTTCTGAAAAATCATATCTTGCAAAATCAGCAAAAAAAGATTTCGCAATGATGTATATCATAGCTCTAGTGAATATTTTAAATAAGCTAAAGCCCAAAATAATCATTGGAATTCGTCCATTAAAAACGCCGATGAATTGTGTTATTTCACTTATTTCATTAATCGCAATCTCAAAATAAATGTTGCGAATGTTATATGGCCACATGTCACGCCATGGCTATTATAAAAAGAAAAGCGTTATCTAATTTTCCACGCAGCAGGAACTATCCATGGGGTAATTGAATATTTTTGCAAGGTGCGATCCAAACGAGCCTGCCAGTGTGTGAGCACCACCCCCTTGTTAATGTAATTCTGCAAATTATCTCCGAGTTTCTTATTTAAAAGAACAGCCGCTCTTTAATGCTTAAAATCTCACCACAGAAGACATTGTAAAAAAATAATTGCCATCGTGCTATTTCCCTGCGACCACTTCCGTTCCCGTTAAGCAGGACCGTTTTCCCCTAGTACGTGAAAATTTAAACAAAAATACGCAAAAAATATTTTCCCCTCGAGGTATTTTCGTTTTTTATTTTTCCTTTTATCAATTTATACGAATGCGAAATGTTTATTTTATAATTACCGTGTCTAGGGTCCGTTTGAGGAATATAAAGGATAAACATTTTTCATCCCCGAGATTAAATACAGAAATAAGGGTGTGATATTTTCTCGTTTTTTTGCCGTATTTCGGAGTGATTTTTTTTTGTACGAAAAGATGAAAAGGATGCTATTTTCGATTGCGAAGATTGTTTAATGAGAAGAAACGGGAGATGCTCACATAATTCCTTTGAAAACAACAATTTATCTGTTCTAAATTTAATATACAAGAGCGCTCGTTAGATTTGCTCGATCCAATTGTTGTTTAAATAAAATGGACTACAATTTAACTTCGCAATAATATTACTCATTAGCATTACGATTATTAATATTATCTTCATTTGATTCAATTATTGAGTTATACTTTACAACTCTTAATTTCATACTACCTTAGGCAAACAATACACATGATAAACTGTATACGTTACTAATCAAGAACATATTCACCGATTGACTGTAATAATTCTTAGACAAGTAATATAAGTTCTGTTTATATTAGCAGAAATACCAAGTATTTGGGTTTGGGCAACTCGAAATAAAAAGTCCAGGACAGATGTAAATATCGTAATGCTTTGATTTTCGGCGAAAGATAGGACTTATAGGACTATAAAATCACTTGAGTCTTTAAAACTTGATTGTGCATTATTTCCCTCTTTGAAATATATTCTTTGGGCCATGGACATTGTTACTCGTCGATTTGATTATCAACAAATCTAACATAAAATCATCACCTTAAATTTAATTATAATGCAGTTTTATGTTAGCATGTGCATAAATGTGCCACATAATTATCCATAAATTGCATATAAACGCATTTATCGATCTTAAATGTCGATATGATCGTAGTATGTATTGCATATAAACTAAATCTCTATTTTGCGTGTCTAAGCGCGGAGCTTTTCATGTGCATAAACTGGATTGCTAAATATAAGACTGCAATTTATTTGGAATCAAGCCAGTTATGAGTGGATCTATCTGCATACTGTTCCAAGGTCCCGAAAAACGTTCCATAATATTTTCGGAGCTCTTTCGTCTCATTTTATTTGATGATCCATTCACGTTTCTATTCGCGTTTTTAAATTGAAGTTATCATTTTTTAAAAAGATAGATTCACGATCCAAAGAAATTTTAGTAATAAAATGTGACTCTCTTCTTGCATCAAAATAAACTTTGATGGACGATCATAAATTTAATGAAATTTGCGCTAGAATTGATTTATATTTGAAAACCATGATGTAACTCGAAATACGTCCAATACTTGAAATGAGGCAAAGTGATGTAGTGCACTCTCTTGATCATAAACAATGTGCATCATAAATTCAGATTGTATGCCAATAGATCTGCTGAGTGCTTTTGTATATCGTAAATAGCACTGATAATTGTTTAATATGTTGTATATAAGGGTACCAAATATTCGTAATGTCAATTATTTGAATAACGAATATGAAATTGATAAAATATTCGAGTATTTTAATATTTTACATGTATATACGAGGGTGATTCAAATATAACCCGGAATTTCGCTGTACAACTGTATTACTGATATTTAAAAATACAAAAAAGGTTGCATCCCTTATATCTATTGTTGCCCAAATCAATTAAATACATACGCTAATGTTATTTTTTAAAACATCATATATATTTTTTCGCTATTTAAATTTGACGATTTACAGTTCATGATATATAAAAATATTTAAAATCTTAACACAACGCAGTATACCAGTCATCGGGTCATTTAATGGATTTTTTAATGAGATAGAGATGGACAAATGTATATCGTTCATTAGATTAAGGGATGAAATATCGTGCATAAAAGCTCGTCTATCAAAATTTGATTTAAAATCGGATTCAGCGAGAGAGAGAGATGGGTTTTTGCAATTGCAAAAGGAAGTGAAGTGATTTATTTTCTGTTATGCCTGCGATGAATTTTTTGTTAGTATTCAAACGAATGCATATAAAAATATTCCAGTCTAAAAACAGGATCATTTTTATGTGTGAAATTTAGCGAATCTTCAGCATTTATCTTAGTTTCCATATCCGACATTTTTTCCGTTGTGTTTTATTCTTATGCTTTTTTTTAATTTTTCATCTCTCAGTCGACTACGGGTTAGATGGGAAGCGAATGCTGCAAGTACTTATAAATGAAAGCTTTCAACTTAAGATTAATATTTTTCTAGATACTCTAGTATTTTTAGAAGATACGTTAAGGACGAACATGTGTACGTTTTATTGAAGAACAATCCAGTTCAAAATCAATATTGACTGAATCTCTTATTTTTTTTATAGATTTGATAGAGATTTTGTTTAAATGAATGTTTTTTCTAGACGAAATTTAAAACAGGATTGAGAGGTTCTGCATAGACACGAAGACGCCACAGATTTTCACCTTGAGAAAAAACGATAAAAACATCCATTTTATGTTTCAACCGGTGGAGAAAAGCTGTTGGGGGATGAATAATATTTATGTAAATATACATTTTCACACGAAAATTTTTGTTTATTTAAATATTATGTATAAACGCCTTAAATCTTACTTTTTAAAAATGAGCATTTACTTACATCAAATAAAAGTAAAGAGAATTTCATGTGGAATTCAGGCAAAATATATAATAAATCCATATATAATAATTCTATCTTAACGTGTGACCATGTGTCGTCTTTCTGTAAATGAACCACATTTTGCAGTTGCTAAATGCTCAAAGTTTTTCAATCTTAACTTTTCTCGAAAGATCCGGACTTTGTATATAAAGTTTTAATTTTATCTGTGTTAAGACTTAGGAATACCATGCTATGTAGCATATTGTTTTCCCCATAATCAATTTTGCAATACAATTAAATTCTAATATCAACCCAAAACATTAATACTGGATTCAATTTATCAATAAGCAAATGTGTGGTTTTTAGTGATGATATACAAGTCAATTGGAATATTAACTATCAAATAATTATACACGAATTGTCTCTATCTAAGCGGTACAATTGAGGGATTTATTTGAGTTATTTCCATTAATTCATAGTCCAATCAAATAAAAATACATTATTACTTCACTATTGACATGCATATGATCATACAGGATACGAACAATATAGTAGACCACATTACATTGGTTTTGCGTGATCCATTGCTAATTAAATAAATTGCGATTCATAAAAACACATTTTTCGATATTTAATGTAGGATACAATCAAACCACACTTTATACTATGTCAAACCATCATTAAATAGATCTGTAATTTGGTTATAGAAATTATTTTAATTAATGTTAAAATTAACTTTATTATTTATTGACATCAAATCTTTGAACACTAGACCATGGTTTCTGAGATTGGCCGATATTTTTTCAATAGTTGATTAAGTTAGATTACTTTCAGCAGTCAGTGTAGCGAAATTCACTTTACGCGGTCTTCCACTTTCAGGGGAATTCTTTAAATCAAAATATCCAGGTGGAAATTTCTGGAACCAATTTTGATATTTACGAACACTTAAAATGTCGTCCAATACATCACAAATATGTTTAGTAGCGCGCATTGCAGTCTCTTTTTTGAGAACATGATAAGGCATTAAATTTAGAATACATTCTTCACTCTTGATGAGCCTAAGTGCAACTAATCCCCAAATACGGACAATTAATAAAACGAAAACCATTTTGGGGTCTACTAATATGAGATTCTCAGCTACCGACGACTCATGTCATCATTTCCGTCTGTCCTGAGCCTTCTTCCTCCAATTGCCCAGGCCCAAACGTGTGGCGTCTATGTCTACCAGTCTATTCCAGCGTTTGACGAAGTCTTCCATCGGATCTACTACCACTCGGTCCCGAATCTAATATGGCATGAATAACTCTATAAATTGGCATCCGCGCTACGTTTCTTATCCAAGGCGGATGGCGGGTTCAGATGAAGTTGGAAATAGAGGCTTTGCCGTACATGTCCGTGACCTCTCATTCATGGAAACATAAACGACACGTAAACTTATAATGTGATTGATAAAAATTGACGTCCGGCCGACATGATGCTTATTTATTATTTAATCTCTTAATATTTAGACATATTCGAAAAATATATGGCCATAAAAAGCCCAAACATTGTACAGTTATAACAAATGGATGCAATTTGCACATAGAATTTATAAGGTCATAAATTTCTAAGCATACATAGGCACCCACGATCGAATAATAAATTCAACATATCAATGATGTGAACTCCAAATCTTCATACTACAAAAATAAATATTTCTGCATTACGATTAAAATTAATGTTGCAATTATTTACAGGCGTATATTTCGGAAATTTTCGCCGTTTCGTGTGTGATAATTCACTTAAATTAAAACTAGCAACGATTTAAAAAATAAAAATTACGGAGTGTATACAAATTTGATGGTTACCAATTTTCCGGCAATAAATATTGAAAGAAATGATGTATATGCTGATGAAAATGTTTGAACTCATCCATGGGATTTAATCATTTCATCCACGCCGTACGCTAACAAATTACGGACCGTACAGTATCGATTGTATTTCTCGGTAATTTATAATGTTTTGTTGATATCCAGAATTGAGATTAATTGAGGCGCATATTTTTAACGAAGGCAAACCGATATTTTCCACGACATTCGGAGGCTTTTTTTTTCTCCCCCGACGATATTTTCCAAACGTTAGCTTATTTGTTGCGAACATATAATTGCTAAAGGGCATGAAAGTTTCGGAATTGGACACAATTTATGTTTCGGTATCGTTTTACCTTAATTAAAAACATCTTTTTCTTTCGTTCGCGACTATCTGGATACGGTTTTTATTTTTTATTTTAAAAGAGCTGTTTTTCTGCCGTTACACCGTTTCAATTATAATGATTAAATACGATGTCATTATTTTCTTCGACAATTTGCTTTTTATGGCTTTCGCGATGTGATCTGAATATCTTAGACGGATTAAAGAGATTATTTTTAATAAGATCCTTAATACATTTATCATGATACATTTTCCAATTCTTTCACTATTTTTTATTAGTCCATATAAATGTGTTTATTTTCCTATGAATTCCTAGACACGTTTTTATTTATTTTGCGTCGTATTTATATGGCTTCTTATTTCACATATCATTATTTCATGGGCCATATGCATAATTGAACTTAAGCAATCTCCATTGGAAACTTTTATAGACAAAATGTTTTATTGTGGTGGTTCCTTTATATGCTTTCCTCGTATGGTAATGTTTGAATAGTTTAAATAAGAGAGGATTTGTATTTTTATAAACAGATTTCATGACTTTTTAAAAAATAATCGTAAATTATTATACATAAAATATATGCAGACATAGCGCAATATCTGTATTCCTGGATCGAGTTGATCGTCTGAAAATATCAATACTTTCGATTTTCCAAATATCTTTTTATTGAGATTTTCTCATTTACAATCTGGATTTGAAACAAAACCTTTATAAAAAGAGTTCGGGAACTAACTCAACAAATCAATACTTTTTATATGCTCTTTTCATACTATTAGGAATATATGCCAAAACCATTTTTAGAGATGCATCAGAAGATATAACTGATGGAATAGCCATAAATGGGAAAAACCATAAATACTGGGTGACATGCTGATGACTCATGTTGGCTATATACAAATACAATGTTGAAAGTTTACAAATAATGGTGCACATAATAAATAGAAACCTTAATTTAAATTTCGAATCATAAAATTATATTAAAGCATATCTAAAAAAATCATTATCAATATAAATTGTTCTGATTAAAGGGAAAATTTGATTATATATACATAATATCAAAAATATGAAAATCAGAATATTACTTCATCTATATAAATTATATATATATATATATATATATATAAATCAATGCCTTCTGTCCGGCGTCTGGATGTCTGTCACGGTGTCCGATCTGCTTTGCTAAGGTAAACAAAGCCTTTTGTCAACTATGCCGAGAGGCGATAATGGCATGCCCGGTTTTGCTAAGATAAAAGATGAAAAATTATAATGATTAATTTTTATAGTTTAACTTTGCATAATTTCCAAGTTAAAATACGTAGCACGTATTATGAATCTTTAATAGACTACATTGAATTGTCATTGTTAAATATTATACGACAAATGCATCTGATTTATATTAAATTACACATAATTAAGGTCATTACATTGCATGCATACAATATAAAAAAACGATAATTTTATGCAGCGTTCAGTTTTTATTGTATGAAAATTACATATCATGAATATTAAATTGTTGTATTTTTTTTACATATACAGTGTACTCTCGATTATTCGACTTGCGGATTATTAAAATTATTTAAAAAAATATCTTTTATGATTTTGAGACGCACACAACAAAATGAACACAATACTAAAAAAAGTATGGTGATAAGGCAACTTCCAAAGGACATGCTATACATAGGTCAAAATTAAAGAAACTTATTTCGAAGATTAGCTAAAAAGCAAAAGGTGCAAGATTTTTAAAAAATAAGTGATTGCCACAGAAAGCAGTATTATTATGCCCATTCTAATCCGAACGAAAGCATATTGACAACAAGCGATAGACTTATGGTTGCAAAAGTTTTTCTCCGTAATGTGACATCTTAAAAACTCTTTGCGGTCCTATGTCGAGTCTGACTCGACATCGATTTTATACCGGTGCTTCCTATGTCGAGTCTGACTCGACATTTTCTTCTACATTTTTTTCCCACTCAGATTTAAAATCAAGTGATTTTTTTGCATATCGTGTTTAGGACAGTATTTGGAAATGGGCTGTTGCACGAGTAATATCCTAAACACAGAAAGTGACCCTTGACGCGTGCTCTCGTGAACATTTCTGATTATACTTACGATATTTTTTTCGTAATCATATTCGTTATATTTTTGTGCAAAACTAACGGATATACAAAATGCCTAAAATGAAAAAAAAAACAGTGATAAAAATGAGTTTGAAAGCGGTGACGACAGTTATTATATGCGTAAAATAGATATTGAATTGCAAGAATTAGCAATAGGTAAAGGAATTGTAGTGTTAAATTGTTATGAAAACTTGGATAGGGAAAATATCAAGGAGTGGCTCTATTAGGATTTAAATGATCCAGGTTTTGAATGCATGGATGATGCAAATATCCTTTTTTTTCGTTTCACAAAAGGAAGAAAATTAGAGTGACATTATAAGTGAAGAAGATACCAGTGATATCATTAGTCATAAAACGGCGCTGAATTATGTTAAAACATTGCTAAATTACACTGAACTAAGAGGATTTTAATGTTTAAAAATTTTAATGAAAAATTCGAAGTGATAATGGAAATTTGTTTAAAATATCTCAATAACAAACAAAAATTACAATTATTTTTCAATGCTCGTATATATATTTTTTATAGTTTGGTAATAACTACTAACAGCCACTTATCTACTTAACTATGAGGGGTTTTCTTAATAAATAACATGTATTAAAATTATGAAACAAAAATATTCAAAATCAAGTAGAAATTTCATTATTTGGATTATTCGTGTTTTCCAGTTATCCGTGTCCATCCTCCCCAGAATTAGCCCTGATAATCGAGAGTCTACTGTAATTTGATATCTGAATTTGATGAAGTGATATACGTATATCTACAGATGCTTGTATTTCGTATGATTATTATAGGGACGATTTTATGATCGCGTTTAGCATATATTTACATAGGTCATGTAATGAAATAGTATGCAACTATTATAGGCTTTAGACTAGACTAGAAATGTCATTAAAATGTCACATGAACATTCGAAATTCATAGATGAGAATTAAAACGCAATAAATTTCACAAAATATAATAAATTCAATCAAAATAATATCAATTAGCTCCAGTCTCCAATCCAAGGCTCCAATCTCATTACAGTCTTTTGCCAACCAGAAACTAAATTACTTATTTCATTTTTATGAAGTCTGCACATTTAGAACAAATAAATTCTAGTGAAATTGTTGACCCAATTCCGTCAAAAGACATAGAAAATAATAAGGAATTAGTAACAATAACTTCGTATTTCCAATGCCTCCGTAAGGACAAATTAAATTTCAAATAATCGAACTTGTAAAATATTGCACAGAACCATTCGCAATCAAGTGCTTGCAATGCCGTTTTTATGAGAAATCGTTAAAACTCATTTATAATATGATTTTTTTTATATTTGTAATGAATTTAAAAAATGACTTTACTTTACTGTAATAAATTGTCACATTCGATAAAAAACGACATATTAATATTTATCTCTTCATCAAATGTAACAACCCTTTTTGCTATGCAGCGTTGGGAAATTTCTCCCGTTAACAAAATTCGTCGGCTTGTAGGTCGCTCAAATATGTGGTAATAAATCACAAGTACTTTGGAAAATTACCCACTTAGGGCCTGTATTAGTTATATACATATATAGCACAAGGAGGCTTTGTTTTGTCCTGGGGTGAGTTTGTGGACGTCTAACAACACAGCCTTCGGCTTGGCGGGGTAGACGCGCCGAGTAAAATAGCTTTTCCCGCAACAAGTAAAACGCAAATAAGCAATTCCGCCTTAAAATGCATTCGCTTTACGCAGATTTATGATAAATTGTATGCGCTAAATGCTCTGCATCAGAGTGGAATATCTTAAATCCGAGTGTAAACATATGTGTATATATTATATAGATTTGGCATACCTGACATTCGTCATAATATTGGATACAAATGATGAGGTAAAGCATATTAGTTTTAAAATTCTCACTTAAAATAGATAATATTTATATAGACAAATTTCTGACAATCGGTTGAAAACGATCTCTGATGATGCTTGTTTTAAGAAATCATTCCGTTGAAATGATCTAACATGACATGATATTGTTCATATACATATACATCATTTTTCATCCAGAGAGTTTTTATTAAAATATTTTCAGAATGTATACATTTATAATAATTTACACATTTTTTCGATATCTCATAATGTCTGTATCAATATGACTCGATGAAAAACATCAGACAAGTGATATATTACACTATACTTAAAAATAAAAATGGCCTTCATTGATGGTTTTTTGTATTAATATTTTTTTAAATATTATATTCTATTAATAATTAAAATCATCTGCATAATTCTTTTAGATAAGATTAACTATTGATTAAAGGAACTTATTCTACAAGGCAATACATGGTGTATATTTAACCAAAAATTGTTCTTTTTTGCATATAACTTGGCCGAAAATTCATTAACAGCAAATATTTTGAAAAAGTATCATCGTGACTACTACGAGGACACTTTTTTTGGGGTCTCCGAAAACCAAGTCTAAACTGCTGAATTTTCAAAATTTTTTCAAGGAAAATTTTACAAAATATTGTATAAATGTAACTCCTTTATATGCTCTAAATTTTGAAGAAAAATACTCTTTTATTCAATTTTTTGAACTCCTCCGTGACGATACCTCAGGCTCCGAAATCATGAGGTCAAATCGAGAGATTAAGGATATGTACGGTGAAGTGTCGATTATAAATTCGTTCGACCCCGTCTTTATTAGGTAGACTACGTGGTACGGATGCTGACTCATAGAGTCTCCTAAGCTATATTAGATTTGGGATCAAATGGTAGTAAATCCATCGGAAGACGCTGGGCGAATCAAATAGTAAAAGACGTCGCACGTCTGGACTTCGGCAATTGAAGAACGAAGACTTGGCACATATGGAAATAACGAAACACGTTTTCTATAGCCGGGGCTCTCTTATAGGACTCTCTTTTGGGCTATAGAAGCCATTTTGTCTAGTCATCATCATCATTATAGTACAGCCACAAACTGTCCACTGCAGAACTAGAGCCTCTTCAATATCCATTCACAGGAAGGGGTTACATCTAATTCGTCTGTATCATACATTTACCTTCTTTTTGGCTTAATATTGAAGGTAGTATGACCTCCGAGGTTCATTTAGAACGCTCATGTAGCAAGCCATCTGAATGAACGTGTCGAAGGGCGCTTTCGGGCTTCCGTTTCGATAGAGAGAATGGGAAATTTGTAAAAACAGTGGTTTTCTTCAGGAGATAGTGAAAAACTACTCTAGACGACCTTGTTGATTTTACTGAAAAGGGCTTTCTGGAGCATAGAGTCCAGTTCTCCCTTTCCTCGAGAGGGCGCTGTCGGGCTAGGGTGAAGTTCGCAAAAAAATCTTGGATTAATTCCTACATCAACTCAAGATGTATCCCTGTTAAGTCAATATTATATCAACAATCTTAACAAATGTCTTTACTTATAGAATTTACACATAAAATTACTTATATATATTCCAAATACATTCCTGATGGATATTGAACTATTATTATGTGATTTTCGAATATCTCATGTGATAAAAATGATGCAATCGATCAAATTTAAAATGCAAAGTTGCTACAGTGAAACCTTTTGAATAATACATCATACAATGTGTTATGGAACAAAATTTGATTTCCGTACAAAAGCAACAAACCACGAATCAAATCACGCATTCAAACATGTTGATTTATGACTGTGCGTTTTCGTTGAATGCATTTTAGCTTATCGAATTACAAAATTCAATAGTCCGTCACATGCGGACAATATTTAAACGAGTCGTAACGTACTGCATTTTTGCATTGAATTGAATCCTGTCATCATATGATTATTTATGACCTGCTGTATTAATGACCCCGGACAATGGAATCGTGGTCGTGGAAATAATAGGAAGTTTAGATGACCAAGTGGGTCAACGGTCCGTATGATACGATAAATCCAAAGGTCGACCTATTATATATATGTCAGTGCAGTCAGATTTGTATCATAAGTATCTTCAAAGAACGAAATAATTATTTATCGTCTTGCTTAAATATAAATGACCACGAAAATTTCCCTCTGCTTTTAATTTTCCCTCTTCACATTATCTTAAGCCTCTGTGTCAAGGAAAACTGTCTCGAGGGATAATCCGTTATGGAAGCAAACCCTCCGCTTGGAGATATCCTTTCTTGGATGAAATCCTTTTCGACTTTATGTTTATTCTAAAAACATATATGAAAATCTTCTTGAATTAAGGATAAAATTATACCTTTATATTCGCCTGAGCGAAAAGTAATTTACCTAAAAATATTACTTGCTACATCCATTTATATTGCATTAAGCATAAATAAACCCTCAAACGACTATGTTCGGTTATACTACACACTAAAGAGAATAATGAAATAAATATATTTCAGTATTATCTCATAAATGTGGCAAAACTATTCGCATCGCCAAATATTATCCCCTAATAATCCACGGCATTAACAGAGTACGAACGCTTATAACATAGGATAATATCGACATATTATGGTGCGGTTTTGTTTGTCTTTTATTCGTGCTAATAAAGAAGAAGCATTAGATGTATTCGTACAAAGGAAATTTATTATTCTACTTGAACCATCGGGATTTGTTTGGTCATGAAACTGGACAGAACAGCACGTAATGGTGTTATGTGTCACGTAGCTAACATTATGATGCCATATCAAGTTTATAACAATCAGTTACCCATAAACTTACATATTATGCGTGAATATGAATCAAATATGTGTTCTTATATATAGTTTATTACAAGCGGTGATGTAGCTCCCAACGAAAATAGTATCGACGTTATGAAGACCAATATGATTTTTTTGGCTTGTTTGAAAAATGATTTCGTTTAATAAATGTTCATAAAGATATATTTTAAATGTATCAATTGTTTGAGTAAGGGATTGTTATTGTAATTGCTAGTTAAATTGGCAGATAGAAGATATTAAATATCGCTATACTACGAAGAGCATTCTATCATTTCAATTATCAATCTTAGAATGATATTTTCTAGGGTTTGATGATTACTACAAATTTTGGCCTTTCTGAAAATACAGCCTTATTTTAGTATGTTTATAACTAAAGTACAAAATTAAATTGGAAAGCAAGTTGTTCATTCGAGGAAAATAGTTTATTGAAAATGATCCATAATCTGGATATCCTACGTAAACGATTTTCTAAGAAATCTACTAAAAAGTAGATCAATAAGAAAAAATTTGTCGATCTTCAATAAACGACAAATCTCCAGAATATGTATCTGCTAGAGTTCAAATTGTCATTCAGGAAAGTTAGATTTATACATTTTATAAATATTCTAAAATAGAGTTCCTTTTTTAAAAACAAGAAGCAAAGATTGCGATTAAACCCTGTTTTTTTTGTACAATCAGAAGATTTCTTTTCTATTCATATATATTTTTAATCACTAGACTACCGATAGAATGTATCACTTCACTTTACCACCATTCCATTTATTTGATGCATTTCAAGTTATATTAAGGGTTTTAGATCGAAATATCAGTCAGATACTAGCACAAGCTTATTTAAATTATGATCGACTATTATAAAGGTTATTTAAGTACAATAAACAAGTGTATAACTTATTAGATCAACAAATTATAAAAGCAACGACAATGTGGTTTGGCTAGCGATCAAATCTACTTGATCTTTACATGAGGATAAAGTCGATAAGAGATTAATATAATGAATGAATATAATGAAGACCATACTGAAAAATAAAGTATTTAAAAAAAATGTTTGAAATTCAAACGCTTCTTTAAAAAAGTAATGAGATTTCATATTGCTTGATGAGAAATATGCAATACAACAGATTCTGTATGAGTATTTTCACCCAGTTTAATTCTCCATTATGAATGCATACCATAACTCTTCATGTTGTTATGTATGCATATGCATAATTAACCCATAAAGGGTGCAATGAATGATATTGGATCGGGATATAGATAAATGGAAGCTAGTTAGAAAGTCCCTTTGTTCTGCAATAGAATCTATAAAGCTGATTATAACGATGATGAGTTATCTATCTAAAATGTTCTACTTTAAATGTAGATAAAAAATTCTTATATCGTTTTATTAATACAGGGCAACTTGATTGAAAAACTATGAAAAGTTTATCGTTTTTCCATGAAAATGTTTTATTTATGACGACAAATTATTGATGTGATCAAATTTAACAAAACTGTTAATTTCAAAAATTGGCAACTTTTATATTAAAATTTGGCTTATTAGTAATATCATATTAGGGTAGTTACTGTAAGTCTAGCGTAAATCAATAAGATTAGTAATAATTTTATAAAATTAAGTCAGGGATATCTAAAACTTTTTATTTTTGGCCATATCGAGCTAACAAAATAGACCAAATTTTTAAAAATAATATACTTAAAATAACGACAAATATGTTATGCCGTTTTTGTATAACCAATACATCTATGTCAGTTTTAATGGATGTTTTTTGAAAATGGAGCAGTTATTTACAAATATGACTTTTGGTGTCATGATGAGATGGATATTATGCTTTCAGTTACATATCAACATTTTTGTTAAATTTGTTATTTTATGATCTGCAATCGTAAGTATTATTTAGAACGATATTGGATATTGGGAAACATTTGTGGTTTGGCTATTCATACAAAGATATATGTTGACAAATTGATAACGTTTCAATTTTTTGGTAAAAGATGCATTGTGATATTATAGTTATTCTTATAATAAAGTCATTATGTAAATGTTAACATAGAGTATTATGAGTCTGAATAGTGAAGGCTTTAAAGTAGTGTAGTATCAAAATATATATTTTTAATAGAAAGCCTCACATCCCATGTAAACTCTTTGGATTCTGTAGTCTGATATTATTGTCAATACAACATCAAATACCATATGTGCTTTACAACATAATAAAAAATATGACCTATAAATGATGAAAAACATCTTGTGGTTAAGGAAACATCAATTTTTATGATCGAATGAAAATCGGATACGATCAAATCCTAAAAGCAATATATATAATTTAACATCAAATTAAAATGTCTTCATTTAATAATAGAAATTAAATGTATAAAATATATGTTTTATTATTCCAGATAAACGAAAGCTCCTTTGCAGCCCACAATAAAGCCATAAACGGTGAGTACTCGATGATTAAGCTTTAATTTACATTGGCGAGCTTGCGTGTTTCCTTATTGGTGAGTGCTGAAATTCATGGAGTATTAGAAGTTTTCATTACTCGATCGCTGAAAATCCCAAGGTCACCGTTGAATGTCTATCAAATAGAAAATCGTCGAAAGCTGATGCTAATACAATTTAGCAATTTTCGCATTAGTGATCGTAATCACCCATCGACACGCAAATTTGCTTGAACACAGTCTACGTAATTAAATACGCTTTTTATGTTCCATATTAGGAATACATGCGAGAATTGAATTTTCGCTGAATTCTTCAAACAATATTCCCATTTTATAAGTTTCGCGATTTATTTTATTGCTTGTTCCATGGCTCTCATAATGTTTTCATAAATCATTTTTGAAACTGTAGACTCATTTTATATAGTGATGAAGGCTTATAAAATATACGATTTTTTTTTTGATAGCCTATGAAAAAGTTGAAGGAACATCTTGGAGATAAAAATAATTTTACATACAATTTATTTCGCCATAGTAAAAAGAGAAAATGTTCGTTGGAAAACGTTTTTTTAAGATGTTAAACTCGAGCCAAAACCGATAAGTGGCCAGAAACTTGATCTTGACAATATTTATTAGATCGTTGAGGTTTTATATATCAAAGGATACAGCTGCTTTGTTGGATTATTAGGGATTTATGATCTTAACGAAAAGGTTAATTACTTGTTTTATTTGCAGCAGACTTACCTTTTAGGCTAAATTTTACCAGGTTATATATTGATTTTTGGATGTAACTTAACGATGTAGCTGTAATATAATGAATTATAAAATGATTCATATGAATATCATTTGGGTTTGGTATGCTTTTTGTTTTAGCACATTGTATAATTTTTAGTAAATTGATAAATAATCCATTTTTCATCACCTTGGCTCTCTTCTGACTTTAAAGAACGTCGTTATCAAAATTAACAGGACGTCCTGAACGGGGTTCATCATAAATGCTGCTTTCTCTAACTTGAAGTTTTTAAAATCATTTCTGGGCATTCCTTACGTTCACCATGTGCACTATTTATTTATTGCTGCAGATCTGGCAGATTTGCCACACGAAAATACAAAAATATTACATAGTTCGTTTGTATTGATTATCGATATTAATTTTCTATGGGTACTAATATGCGTCTGATGTTTACAAAAATTGGTGACAAACTGACTAATACCTCAGTCAAGCGACGATAAATTTCGACAGGTTCTAAATCGAATGTTAAATTGTGTTTTATTTACACTATTTAAAAATATCCCGAAAATTCGCATGAACTTTTAGACTGACCTGATACAATGAGGAAAATATACATATTTATGGTATGAGCCTGAATTAAATTGCCCCCTTATTGCTTGATTAGTTATATTTCAAAGAGTGAATATCGAAGATAAAGTATCAATTTAAATTTAATTAAAAAATAAATATTAAAATGAACAGCATTTGACTCAGATAAAAATCCAAAATACCTTTTTTGCAGGCAACGAAGTTCATATTAAAATCCGTTCTGCTTACTCGGGTATGTATATTTTCTATTTTCTCATTCATGGCAAACGTTATTGAAACTTTATATCGGACTAAGCTTTGTCCCATTTTATCTCTATTCTTTATTTGTTTTTTTTTTTGGTCCAATATTAACTATGAAAAGAGAGTTCGGTCAACAACGTGAATTATGGTGTGTTTTTAACGCATAACTCTTATTTTGAAATCGCGTACTCCCATATCACGAATTCAATTTATACATTACAATATGTAATATTTTATGAAAAATTGGAATGGATCCCAAACGAATACTTTTCAATTAAAGATATTTACATTTTTGTAATTGACATTCTAGAAAATATAATTGGAAAATAACCAACTCCCCAGATATTCCTGATTGAAAATAGCATCATGCATACTAAAAAAATATGACGGATTTATTTACGAATCTTAAGCTACAATAGATTATAGAATATAGTCCTTATTAAATTATCACTCGTACGACACCACTTAAAAATCGTGTAAATTGAATAACTTTCTTTTTGCTTAAGTAAGATAAATCTAATTTTATTTTCAAGCCCGGATATATTTTTCCGAGATCTTGGCAGTCGTGTCTTAAAGTTTAATCTCGGTCGTAGTTTTAAAAGAACACAATTTCACCCTTGACGCTTAAAAACCTTATCTATTAGACCTAAGATTAAACTCTATTTTAGTAATTCTTGAAATGAGACCATTATTCAAAGACGTTTCCAGTGAAAATACATTTTAACTATACAATTTCCCAAATAAATTCAATAAACAACTTTTTAAGATCCTCATGGCATGTAAAATATATTGAACGTAAATATGCTCATATTACTTTATTCTTTGATGAATAATTGATAATATTAATGATGTCTTTAGATATTTGGCATGTGCAAAATTATCCAGTATCAGGTGTGCTACATATAGGTCAAAAGGCATATGTCGATCAAAAACGTTTCTTCGTGATTTCATATAAATTATTGAACTATTTAGTATTATAGTATGGTTTTTAAAGAACAATATTTTATGAAATAAAATCAATTTCCAGTTTTAACAACATACGCAAATCAATTAATATATCAGGATAATTTTATCGTTGCCAAGTGGAAGTCTTCCTTTGTCGCTCTTCCGGGCCATCTGTTGTTCCTCTCGTGCTTGTTCTGTTCCTTTAGTCTTCCAGCTGATGGGCCAGTAATGTAGAATTAATGTTGTCGCATAATGCAAATTCTGGGAGGGCTAGAATCTTCAAAAACTGAGTAGTCTTTCATGAATGACTATAAATATTAAGTAGTGTTTCGTCGATATATTCTTCATAAATATGTAGCTTTTTGTAGTTGCAATGGTCAGAACCACTAAGTAGTATTTCATAACTGTCAAAATATTTATAATTTCGCCATTTATAGATCTTCATTTACTAAAAAGATATATTTAATTAATCAAAAAAGTATTCATTCTTTAATAGCGCTTATGGTGATTACCTACAGTCAAAAATGTATATGGCACATGCAAAAAATATAAAAAATTACGAGTGGCTCAATGTATACTGTTAGTACAGGAGGCAACGACATTATTTGTGTAATCGTTCCTACAAAGCTGAATTTTTCTCATTTTGTTTTTTCGATTTTTCAAGTGAACAAAACGGCAGTCTACAACAATAATTTTGTTGCCAATATTTATAACAATTTATCAATATTTTATTTATTTATATTTTTTATCAAAAAGACTCGGAAGAGATAGTATTTCGAAAAAGGTGAAAGGTGAATTTAAGAATTATGCAAATAAACTGGCATTTGAGCTTTAGCAAAATTCGTACTTTATCATCAATGAAAATTATATAAATTCAGGCCTTTATGCGACTCGGGGCTTTGTTAAATCTCATTAAATACCCATCAATTTCCTAGTGGGCGTGAAAATAACTTTCGAACTAAAATTAAGGGGAAAAAAATCGCTTTTAAATTGTCTTTAGCTGAGCTCTATTCCGGTCCAAGTTTTGGACATAAATAAGAGAAATTTATCTGAGGCAACGAATGTTCCGTTTGTTACCCAACAATGGGAACACTCATAACAGTATACAAAGTTACAAGAAATCCATATTTCGCCTTATCGCCGGCTTACCATTAATTACAAACTTTGCAAAATTTTCATTTAATTCCTGCACAAACAATCCGCCCAAAAAGTAATCTTATTATATCTTCAATAGCCGCCCTTTAACGAAAATTTTCGGAACTCATACTTTTGTAAAATTTCCGTCGGGCACGAATAACTTTGGTCATCCAATTTATGCAAAATAAACAGACTCGATGCCGATTTTGAGGATACCTATCAATCAATTTATCTGTCGATCTTTTATTCATTTTGAAAAAATACTTCGCTAAAATAAATATTTAAATGTATTTTTAATGTTAAACGACGATGATCGTGCCAATTTAGTCTTTCATTAAAATGATAACAATATTTTAAATTGAAATCATCTTTGGCCATTATACTAAATTATACTTTATACAACTTTACATAGCGATACATTTAAATTACAAAAAGTATAGACGAATTTTCTTCTGGAAATTTTAATAAAAAATATTTACCGTGGATATGTCTCAAAGAAAGTCTCAAGAGGTTGTTAGAGTTAGTTGGTACTATCATCTAGGCAAACCCAAGATCAATGGTAGGAGAAAATTTACAAAGACGGAGTGCATCCAACAGCGCTTCAAAGGCATTTTAAAAATATAATAAAACAATTCAAAGGAAGTCTATGCAATTCAGGAGCAGTGGGAACCCAATGATTATGAAACTGATTGAGAGTCAAACAATCTTAGATTTGTACCTGGAAATTGAGTTTTATCACAAAGTAATTGGATATAAATCCTTGAAGTAATGAATTATTTATCGAATTATATGTAGTTACTTACCCGAATAAAATAACAGAATCAAATGTTCATTAAGAAAAATAATGAGTTTTATTTTTTAAATGTTATAATAGATTTAAAAACTGCATGCATATAACAAATAGCATTGAAATATTATCTACTTTCAAATAATGGTACACATATTCTTTGAATCCTTCACAAAAAAAACGTTTAGTTAATGAAAATGCCTGCCAAAAAATTGTTAAACGATTACTTAATGAATTTAATTTTAAGCCCTTTGAATTTGCATTTAATTACATGTAAAGACTTATGGGACAACCTAATATATTTAAGTTGAACCTTATAATATGAATGTAATGTCCTCCATAGCTTTCGGTCCGCCGACAAATTACTTTTAGAGTTAAGAAAGAACCATAAAAACTAATGTCGTTTTTAGGGTACGATCTATGATGTCTGAATATGGAAACTTTTCAGATGAATCAGTCTCGAAATTCGTTTGGTATTTTTTAGCAAAAATCTCACAGAAATTTATATCACCTATCCTTAAAATGACAAAGTATTGGCATAGTGATTTAAATATTGGAATCTTACTGTAATGATTCGGGTACAAATCTAAATTGTGGGAAAAAATAGCGTTCCAATAAATTTAGAGGAAATATGAATTCGATCGATCGATCATTTCGATCCAGGTTTATCTTGATTCCCTGTATTTGAAAAAGTTAATAGGCGATTAATAGTCGCTGCAGAGATGCCGATGAGTGAGTGATTGAATTTGTAAAAATATTTAAATTACCATTTAAAAATAATGATAATTTCGCTATTCTTAATTAATTATAATTCCTATTCAAATCCTATCCACGTGTGGAAGGAAAACGGGAAAAAACCACTTGAAAAATCCTTTCCCTAGTAGTCTTCTATGGAGATCGCCGACGTCCGAGATATTGGATATGGTATATTCATTCATTCATTCTAAAAATAATGCAATTTATAATCAAGAAATATATTTGTAGTCTGTTGATTTATTTATGAGTAGAAAAGTTCACGAGCTTTCTAGAATAAAAAATTATTATAATGCATTTGACACTTTAGTACCCAGTACAATATTATATCGACGTAAAACAAATTTTGATTTGATCTTTGATTTTTGTAATATGATTTCGATTTTTGATTTTAACACGATATATAAATACTAATTTCATCGTTGCAACTCCATCATACGTATGTATAAAATTTATATGAGATGATTAAATGGCAATGTATGCACATGAAAATATAAAACATTGAATATATGTCTGTTTGTTCATTGTCTCAAGCTATTTAAACGATTTAAATACTTTTTTATTCATTAGTTTATAGCTTTTGCAATTAAATTTGTGAATTAATGAATCTTAATATCAAACAGTATGTTTGATGGATAATGACGATATAATCTGTCAAAATTAATGAATTTCATATGGAAAGATATCGATTTATAACACATTTTATGATTTTTTAAAAATATTTTTCATAAATAATTAAATTAAATACATGCACGAGAATATATTAAATACAATTTATACTTTGTGGCATAGATTCAGTAGGGCATTAACGGGTTAAACAGCTGAATGGACTAGCATTATGTTGCTTGAATTTTTCATGACTACTTTAAGTCAAATGTTCAATAATTCATACGTTGATAAACGTACAATGTCATATATTTAAAATTCAACTACATCAAAGCTTAGTTATAAATGATACATCCTTGAAAGTCATAGTGAACTTTAACATAAGGCTAAATTTTATTTTCCCCAGCCGTTGAAAAAAAATCCTTGAGGCTTTGTCAGAAAAAAGCTCAAACATTTTATTCCGGTAACAATGACAAATTCTTAAACGAAGTAAAACATTTCTTTCGCTTTTCCTCGAGTCAAATGTATGTTTTTTGCGATATTTTCCCATCGAGCAGGGATTGTGCTAATTTTGCCATCCTCTAGCAGATGTAAGCTTTTTTCCCCAAAGAGGTATCATCATTACTTATTTATGGGACATCATGCGGTCTCGGTATGCTGCGATTAAACTCGCTTCCGATCTCATAAAGTTAAAAGCTTCTCAAAGTCAGCAAAAAATCATGATTTTTAAATGACTGACATGATGAACTTTCAGTTTTTAATTATTTCCCAAAATTAAAATATCCTTTTTAACCTTTTTTGAAATCTCCCTTCACAGAATTAATATATGTTTTATATTTTATCTTGGGGCATTATAAAGTTGTGGGTTGTACAAGAGAGTTTACAAAGAAGCAGAGATGCTTTCAATTGAAAAATAATTAACTATCTCGCCAAGTACTGCTTCTTCCTTAATAAAAATAAAATAATTTAATAACCCCTATTAAAACGAAGTTGTATTCGAATACATGAAAAATTTTGGGTTCAAATATACAATTTTTTTCAAGGTTTTTAATTATTTCGTCATATTCTCATTCAGTTTGATAAACACCCTAATATCGAAATGAATTGGGTCCAACTAAGGAATCCAATTCAGCAGTTTTAGGTGCTCATGAATTCCGGGATTAGTAAACGTAATCCCGAAAAATTCGGGATTGAATTTTTTATATATGTTTATAGCTTTATGGAATCTGATAAATGTATTAAGATTCAGTTGGAGTTCTATTTAAATGGAAAATAATATTTGACATCTTACTGCTATTATGTGTATATGTAACTATTATTCCGTAACGAGAAATAAATTCGAGCGAACATGAACGTATCCAATTGCAAAAAGCTCGTGATTCTTATTTCGGTCACAGAAATGGACAAAGGTAATTAGGATTTATTGTCCATGCTAATCATCCCTGTTTGTTTACGTGCAGGACTGATTGTGTTTGGCGGTGCCTAGTCTAGATCTGACCTTCCACCACACACGTATGACACCTGCTTACCCTCGGTTAACCCACGTCCTTCCATCTGACATCCTTTATTTATCGCACAGACACACGAGGATCATGAATTGTTAACCATCTTCGTCCGGTCCCTTTGTTAATTCTTTTTGCCTTACAGCGACCCTTTGAAGTCGCCATGTGGATTAGCTGGCTGCCTTTAATTCTATTAAGAAATCAAGACGGAAACTATCTGACTAGAATTAATTTTTTAACAAGCACCTCGCAAAGCGGGTCCCGTTTTCATAGCTAAATTCACTAACAGGCAAGTGTCAGGAAGTCCTTTGCATTGTACCCTAAATTTAATTATTTTGAAGTAGGGTTGAAATCGTGATTCATGGTCGGATGCTTCGAAACTTTGAAACTTACAGAGAACTTGAGCCTCAAACATCAACAATACTGCAGCTTTCAGTCCGCATAATAATTTTTTTCAGGCATAAACAATTTTATTACTAATCCATAAATTAAACGTACATTTAAATGATTTTTTTAATTCCATAAACACATGAAAAAGGATTTATGGAACTAAATGTGTATAAGGAAACTAATAAATAAAGTTTTATTTTTTTCTTTTGTATCAGAAATATTGTAAAATAATTGTGACCATGTGGATACGCTGGATACTTGAAGGTATGTTAATTATTAATAATTAACATTCACTGATCAATTCATCATTGAAATATTTGTTCTACATATATTCAATATATTATTTTTTATAAATTATTATGCATATATCTTTTGAATTGAATAATGGTTTTCAAGATTTTTAAAAATAAAAGCTATAGAATTTCATTAAATTCACTATTCTAACTATTTCGTGTAACCAAACGAACACGTTTAAATTTACTACGTAGCTTGAAATTCCATTTGCATTCAATATTTCCAAGTAAATATAAATTAATTTATTTGACCAGCAACATAAAACGGTCTTTCCAAGAAAACTATATAAAAATTATAGCTGATGGATATACGTAACATTAATACTTATAATTGGGTAGAGCACTAATGTTTAGGCAAATACTGTTATTTATATCAAGCTAGTAAGCGGCAATTTTAATAGATGAGTATTACTAATTTATTAATAAAAATGATAAGGTTACTTTATATAATAAGGCTATCCAAAATGTTAATAACGTATTTAATGTTTAGCTAATTTTGATTATATCATAGAAAGCAGATTTACTTTATTTTCTTCTTATCAATTTTATGATTTTAACATTTAATATTCGTCGAATTCGTATAAATATGACTCATTATTTTGAATCAATACTTCACAAGTTGTCTCAAATTCCATTGAATTGTTCTTCTCCACTTCATTCAAACATTAAACATTCTTCCATCGCGAAATTATTTCATAAAATTTTGACATATTCATGAGCCCACAAGTTTAAGACAAAACTTTACGAACAGAGGGCCGTAAATTTAAAATTGGAACTTAATACTTTACAGAGTTGAAAAACATACTTCATTATTTTAAGTCAGATAATCACTTCTAAAAAGAATGGGTTCGTCTTTGAGGTAAGCAATAGCCAACGATGTGAAAAATTAGTTACATAAAAATGCTAAAAGTGTCTTTGAAAACCTTCCCGGTAATTTAAAGAAAAAAACGTAATACATTTTCATTTCGTAGAATCAAAAGGAACCCATAATGAAGAATAACGAGACAGATTTTCAACGGATCCCCCAAGATAGTTCATTCGTTCCGAAAATAAGTTCGCACATTTTCAACTCCCATAAATATTTCAAAAATCTAAGATTGTATCCGGCCAATATTGACAGGCTCCGATTTTGCACATAAATAAACGAAAATCAAACCAACCCGCTTACTACACGGGGGAAATATTTCCCTAAACTGCTGTATATATTTTAATCTATTGCATTGAATTTGCCAACCGAAGCATGCGGTATCATTAATCATTTTTCCGTGGCACACTAAGACTGCGCCCCAGTTTATGTCGCATCAATCTTAATTCCATTAGGAAGTTCTGTAAATACCAACAAGAAATTATGTCACATCATAGGTTTTAAAAGACTTTAAAATGGATAAAGTTTATTTCCGATATCGCGAAACTGTATGAAAGTTAGCAATCTTGAAAACTAATTTTGGCACACGAAAAAGTACAGCGTATGGCCAATCAACTTCAATATAGTTTACATATTCTTATTTTGAACAAGAACTGAGATTTTTTGTTTTTATGAAATGTCTTTTATTTCTATTTTATGTCTATATTGAGATTGATAATGAAAGTATATTGAAATCAACCAATAAAAGAGCCGACATACATATGCAAAAAATATGCTAATGACTTTATGTAACGATTGAATGTTTAGTATTAAAACACTATTTGTGGTAAAATAATAAATAACCTTCTTAAGATATTTATTTGAGTTCCAATGGAATGCATGAAGGGTGGTTAATATTTTAAACATATTGATTTTAATTGAAATCGTCATATAAAAAGGAATTGGTTCTATTTTCATTGAATTGGTACATATAGACATTTTATTAATTTATTTTAAGTAATTATAGATCAAAAAATGTAAATTACATTAATATCAGAATGATAGTGCATAAGTTATGATTATTTTTAAATGATTTCATGATTAATATTTAATATTATAGGCTAGCTTTGGGACTCTTGTTAAGGATATTAAGATTTTAATGTATATCCAGCCCGTGAAAAAAATCACCATGTAAATAAACTTTGGATATAGTGATAATATTCGATTGATCGTATTAAACCAAGTTTAGCCTGATTTCTTTTCTCTAAAAAATTAAGCCCTGGGACGATTAATCAAGTCAGTCTGAGTAGCCTCTAAGTGATTGATTTCCAAGAATAATTATTATATTGGAAAAAAATATGGCAATATAGAAACTCACGTACGTTTAGCTTCTTATTTAATTAACCAATCTCTATATCGTATATATGCAATATTTTCCTCAATGAAAAATTTTCATTTATAAAGAGCACATTTTACAGCATATTGACACATTTATATTATTATTTTATTCATTACTATTTTTATAAACCATATCTTGCTTGTCACTCGCTATCTCTTACATAGTTGACCCTACCCAACAATATGGAGGATGATGAACCTTACCGGTTCAGTAACAAAAATCTTTAGGAACAGAACAAGGACAAGAAGAACATCAAATAGACGGCCTCTTTGTAACGAAAATAGCGTCGTCTAGAGTAGTTTTCCACTATTTCCCTAAGAAAACTACTCAGTTTTTACAAATCTTTCACATTCCCTATCGAGACGGTCGCGAAAACGTTCGTTAATACATTCATTCAGGATACCCGTTGGGTGAGCGTTCGAAATAAAACTTGGTGGTAATGCTACCTTCAATATCGAGCAAATGAGGAAGTGAATATATAATACAGATGAGATGGATGTAGCACCTTCCTGTGAATGGATATTGAAGAGGCCCATAGTTCTGCAGTGGAATGTTTGTGGCTGCACTATGATCACGATGATGATATTATTTTTTAAATATAATATTTAACTGCCCAATGTTTTTAATATTAAAATCTTTAAAAGCATTTGAAGGTAGATTAAATATTTCTTAAAGTTTTGCTTCGCGTTAAAAAAATTAAGTTCTTAAATATAAAAGAGGGCTTGAAATATAATATTTATCATGTGTCTGCAATGTCACCCTTCTCCAGTTTTGGGGATACATTTCTCTCCTCACAAGTCGAAATGTGTATATTTTTCAAAGAGGTAAGACTTCTATATCGCGGAAATGATTAAAAGATATTTCGGGACGGTGTTTATCCATTTTTTCTTAGCATAAGGCAAATAATGAGCCTCTTAATGCCTGTACACAAAGAATGTTCAAATATCTCACACTCTCGAGGCGTAGGGCGTAAGGTGAGCTAAAATGGGTGCTCAAAATGCGCGTTATATTATTTCGTATAAGAAGCGTGACAAATTTTCCCCCATAAAATGTTCACGTAAAGCATTTGAAGGCCTAATGCCCGAAATGGTTGACGTAATTTTAATGTGATAAAATATATTCCCCTCCATATGAATGAACGGGGGAGGCTTTTCTTCGAGCCCCGAAGTGTTGAGGGGTTCCTGTGGATTCTCCCGCGATAAGGGATTTTACATCCAGCCCCGAATTCTTCTCAATCTCATATTGTAAATAAAGGGTATTTTTATATTTGCTCACGACCTTGCCGAAACGTACGGTTGCTTACTTATTTTGTTTTTCTTTAATGTGAATCTCGTGTATAGCGTGTTTTACGGCCAATTTCACTGAACAATTTTTATAGTTGCTCATACTTGTAAAAAATTCTCTATGAGGGTGTACATATATTTTATAAATTGATTTTCGAGAGGTACCGAGTATGTGACCTCTGTTCGAGTCATCCCTTACATGATATATGAGCATTCGTAAGCAATAGAAAAACAATATGAAATTAATATCTGTTAGGATATATCCGAAAATAATTTGATATAGAGCCTTCTGGCATGGAATACTGTCATATTGATCATGCTACTAAATACAAGTATATTGGTATATAAGACACGGGAGATTTATACAGTTGGAGTTTCAAGTAAAAATTGTATGTTCTTATAAATTCATTAATATAGATATAAAAAAATATTTAATGAGCTAATTTATTTATGCTAATTTTGTTACCTTATCAAATGTGTATTTAACTCAATTTTCAAAAAAATACATACATTTGTTGTAATGAAACAAAATTGAGGAATTGCTATTTAAAAAATACATTTTTAGATGTCTAAAATTCAACAGGTACATGAAAAACATGGAAGATGAAATATCTATCAATATTTACTACAAAAATCTAATTATTAATTTTGTATAGTATTTCAGCAAACAAAAATATTATTTTCAAGAGATGACGTTATACAATCAAGATTTTTTTCTGATTTTGTATTTAAGTGAATTTATTACAAAATGAAAATTTAAGTTGTAAATGGTGTTGAAATTTAAATAAATACTTGACAATAGAAATATATCTATCTATAGACCAAGTGTTGGTATAGTGCAGGGGTCGGCAACCTGCGGCTCGCGAGCCACATGCGGCTCTTTGGATGTGAAGCTGCGGCTCTTTAGTTCCATACGCAAATAACGAAATTTTCTACTTGAATAACCATGCAAAACCATCGCTCCCATTGAATTTGTTTGCCCAATTATTTGTTATTAAAGTACAAGTTAGTGTTGTAAGTAAATTTTAAATTGTTTTAATTTTTTACTTAAATAATAAGTGATTATATTTTTTTCCGTGGGAGGGGAATCTTTGCAAGATACCCATTCTGGGTAGTGTGAGATTAACGATTAACTCGTTCCTGCCGACTAAACCCCTCCCTTGTCCTTCTCTGCTCCCTGGTATTGTTTTACACATTGCTTCAGGAGGTCAGGTAGTCTGGCCTTAGATTGGCCTTATTCTAGTGTTGGAGAGGCGCTCTGCGTCTCTCTCTCTCACTGCCCTCTTTGGCGCTCAGAATCTCTTCTACGTAGTTGCGCCAAAGGTTCCAGTTCTTCTTGCTTCCTATCATGCTGTGGGCTGACGTTGAGTTTGGCTACCCCGAGTGCTTGTTTCAGTAGTTTTCTCTGGAGTGCCCAAGCCTCACAGCCAATGATGGTGTGCTCTACGTCGTCGACCTCCGCTTGGCAGTGGTGGCACGTTGCGGATGGTTCTTTGTCAATCCGCTTCAGGTACGCACCGAAGCATCCGTGCCCAGTGAGCACCTGAATCAAGCGGTAGGTTGTTTCACCGTGTCCCCCGGCCCTCCACCGACGTATGACCGGGATAAGTCGATGGGTCCACCTTCTCTTGCTGAACTGATCCCATCACTGTTGTCAGGCTTTCCTCAGTTTCTGGTCATGTTCGTTGCGATTTTTAGGATATTCGTAGTCCAAGGTCCTCTTTTTTGCTTGGAGGTCCAGCGGGGGCATTCCAGCATTCCAACAAGCACAGCGACACTGTCTCGGAGCTGCGGTGACTCGGAGCGCTCCTTGTCGCTGGACCCTAGCGAGCTTCTTTCTATTGGTGTCGCGTCTGAGCGTCTTGTGCCATATCGGGGTTCCGTACAAAAGGATCGAGTGTATTACCTCGTTTATGGTACGTCTTCTGCACGGCTTTGGCCTTCCAATGTTGGGCATGAGCTTTCCAAACTTTTGCACTTTCTCTGATGTTTCTTCCATGTGTTTGCTAAAGGTCAACTTGTTATCCATGAGGATCCCGAGGTATCTCAGCGTTTTGCTGTATTCCACCTCGTGTCCTCCAATAACAAGCTGCTCGACCCTCGGTCTTCTCCGTCTGCTGCATATCATTGCCTCCGTTTTCTCGACCGCCAGCTGCAGGCGATTATCCCGCATCCACGCTCGAATTTTGGCGAGGGCTTTGTTGCCCGTCGCCTCCACTTCCTATGGATATTGAGCCGTCACCAGTAGCGCGACGTCGTCCGCGAAGGCAATGAGTTCTGCTCCTGCAGGTAGTGCCATGTTTAGAACACTGTTGTAGAGTACGTCCCAGAGGGTTGGTCCCAGAACGGACCCCTGCGGGACGCCCTTCTCCAGTCTTCTCGTCAGGTCCGTTTCATTGTGATGGACATATCGGTCTTTGAAATAATCGCTTATGAGGTCGAGTGCATACTGTGGAATTTCATTTTTTTCCTCCAGGGCTCCAACGATTAGCTCCCAGTTTGCGCTATTGAAAGTTTTTTTTTGTTGGCAAGAAATTTTTTTGTGGCTCTTTAAACACTTTGAAATTTGTAAATTGTAATTTTTGGCTCTTCCGACTCAAAAGGTTGCCGACCCCTGGTATAGTGGATCAGGAATTAGAAAGGTTCGGGTTCAAATCCAGATTGTGGAAAAAATTTTCACCGTACCAACAAATTTGGGAGATCGGAAATATTAATATTTCTGATCGATCGTCTCAATCCAGGTTTACCCTGATTTCCTGGATTTGAAAAAATAAATTCTGAGGCGATTAATTAAGTCGTGCAGGGACGCCCATGATTGAGTGATTAAATTTGCAACAATAATTAAAATTATATTTTATATACAATGATAATTTCGCTACTCACTCATAGATTCCCTCATCTCCTATCTTTCCTATAATAATCCTATCCTTACTTTACCACGTGTGGAAGGCAACGGGAAACCACCACATTAAATCCTTTCCCTGGTAAAAATCTCCTATGGAGATCGCCTACGTCCGATGGTTCGGATATGGCTCATTAAGAAAAACTGTCTTTTTTCTCATATTTGCTTGTATACATTTTTAAAGTTTATCTTATACCCATAATGACTCAAATATCTCAATTTACTCACATTTATATGTTAGGAGTAAAATAATATCATCTCTGTAAGGTTATTTTAAAGTAAATGAACAATCTAAATGTCAACATCAAATTTATTCTTGAACAATGTTGTTTAAAATTATCTTCATAGAGAATTACTGAAAATATTATTTAAAACGCTGAGGTAAAACTCTCAAGTGTCAATAATAGCATTCTACAAAATTAGAATTTTTGCTTGGTTGTAAACCCAAATAAGGCTTTGGTTTCATATTTAGGTCCGACTGGAATCAATAAAACTTGTACTAACCTCGATTCCATCCAAACTTGGCCTGAATTTAGCCCAAAATTGAACTCAAATCTAAAAAAAGCCACGCTTAAAGACGGGATTGGGGGATGTTTACAAAGTGAAAATGTCACGCATGGACAATGTTATTTCAAAGCAATTTACAGAAAATCGTTACTTATAAATATCATCCAAAAGTAGGATTTTGATGCCTATCAATAAATCATATAATTTTTTTTTGAAATTGTATTATAGAAGGCTTATACGAAATTATTAACTTTCGAATCTATATAAATTTGAAATACTTTTTTTTTCCAAGGGATTATTCGTCAATGCTCTTTCATCATATAATACAAAATGAAATATTTTGGAACTTTCGAAGTGAAAAAGAAACGAAGCCATTGAAATATGAAACGTTAATTCTCTATTCAACAGTTTTAAATGGTTAAAAATAGGAATATATTAATATCCCACAGGGCTCCAAATCGTGACATATCAGATTATTGTTATTAATATCCAAATTTTGAACCAATCCCGACTATAATTAATGGTCCCACTTGACTTTTTAATCCATATTTAGGCGAACAACTTAATCATCCCCCGATTTTCACATAGCAGCCATTTTCCAAAAATGACACGATTTCCATTAAACTATTTCGCTATGGATTAGATTAAAATCTTACGCTCCGTTCTCACGCGCCTTAGTCAGATGTAATTATTTTCTAATTTCTTCATAGTAGAGCAAAATCTAATATATTATCCGGCGAAACGGAAGATGCGCTATGTAATCCCATCATAATTTCACGGAGCTTTAATCTACGATTATGATTAATTTTTTTAAAAATAGTCTGAAATTTTAATAAAACTGAATATGTCGGGTCCATAAAATTTAAGTAGGGATTTTCTCAATAAAGAGCGAGCATTTATTGCGAAGCCAGCAAATTATATTTTAGCTCGTTTTAGCCGGAGTACCTCGGTCGGGTTTTGCACACAATGAATGCGAAATGACCCCACAGGAAGTAGTTCAAGGCCCACGACAAAGATGGCTATTCTTCTGGGACGTATTCTACGTTTATTAATGTCTTAAGCTCTATCACGCTGATAAAGGACGATGGAAATATTTGAAGAGATCGAGAATTCATCGGCACTGCTTTAAGCCGCTTGAAACTTCTACAAAACTTATTTGTGATCAGAATAATTAATTTAATTCGAAAATATAATGCAATGCATAAGCGGTATAATTAAATCTAATACTATTAAACTATACTGATCTATGTGATTCTTTAAAATGCATAATACTAACTACTAAGAGTAATTTATAACAATAAAAGTGTATATAAAATTTTGTGATTGTAAAATCGCCTTTATAACACTCTCCATTGGGTATAGAACGATTTCATATTATAATACGAGGGGCAGTGACTATAATTTTGCACCCATTTCTACAAAGATATATTATTTTCAGTCAGTGTTTTCACAATATAAATCAGAAAATTTACAGTCTATCAAGTTTTCAACGTTGCGGATATTAAAATATTTTTTTCGATACTTGAATAATTGCGCATAATGGCATTTTATTCAAACCTACAAAGCTGCTTTTCTGTCTGCAAGTAGTTTACGTTAATTATTGTTAAATAAACGTCGTCTACTTTCGATGTAAAGTAGCTAGGGCTTCGATAGACGTGGCTAAAGTTGTAGTGCGGGAAATTGATTGAAGAATTGCAACTTTTAAAGAGTTGCAAAATTAAGTAAATATAATATTTATTATAAGCAGCTACAGCATAGTTTCAGTCTTGTAGGTATAAGACATTTATATATATTTATTTAAGTCTCAAAAATTGTTATAAATTTCAGCATTATTGCGGTAGTCTGCCGTTTTCTTTACTCACGACATCAAAATGAGAAAGAATAAGCTTTGTAGGAATAATTACACAAAAAAAAAATGTCGTCGCCTCCCCTACTATTACTCAAGCACTATTTATCTCATTTACCCTTTCATAAAGTCAAATATACAACTTTATATAAGAAATGATTCAAACTAATTATAATATCATACGCTTACGATGCCGATATGTCATGAATAGTTAAATACATCTTGTCTAAGGGTCCCAAATATTCGTACAATCAATGATTCGAATATTCGAGTATACTATTCAAATATATCCCGGAATTTTGTTGTACAAATTTATTAGTGATATATAAAAATACAAATGGAGTATCTTATTTTTCTACATAGTTCCCCTCATTAAAAATACATTTATTCCGTCGGATGGGAAGCTTCTTGATCCCGTCATCTTCTATCAGAAGTTTATTAACATTTCAAAGTACATTATTTTTTTAAATAAAAGTGTATTAAACGTTTTTTACTTTTAAACTTGACCGTAATTTCGTTTTTATTGAGCCTGCTGTCGAAAAAACACTTTCAGTTGTCGTTGAGGTTGGTTTTATCGATAATAGAGAATCGTAAAAAATATCTAAAATATAACATATTTTTTTGGCGTGATCGAAATTTTTGAATATTTTTACGATAAATTTCATATTATCGTTATAAACAACTGGTTCTGATTTGAATTCAAATGTGTAGTTTATTATCTGTACTTCTAAATCAGAGCTTTCGACGATTTATGGGTTTCTATTAAAATATTGTTAAAAATTCTGACCAATATCTTGGAAGAAACATTCCCCGTTTTTAAATATAATATTAACGTGATTAGCGTTGTATTTTTTCTTTCTTCCATTCGCGTTCTAATATACAGTAACATAGTTTTACTCAAATCAGTATTAATTTCTGAAATAGAAATTGATAAAAACCTACAATTATCACAGTAGTATAGTTAGAACTTTTTTTTCTTTTTTGCATTTCTTTGTTGCAATTTCGATTGTCAGAAGAACATCAATCAAATTCTTAAAAAAATATATTTCTTCGTCAATAATAATTTCCGATTTTAAATCATTTAATGATTTTTTGATTAATTCAGAGAGTAAAAGAAATGTTTTTACCATCATGTTTATTGAGTTTTATCTTGTTTTAACTTTCTATTTTACTTGATAAAAAAACGCATGATATTTGATTAATTTTATAAATATTCGAATCTTGTCACATCTATCGTGGATTGTGTAAAGAGGTCAAGATGAATTGATTGCAGTCCTAAATTAAGACATTTACGACTGACTTGTATATACAAGAAACGCTTACGAATTTCTCTACCCAATTAAAAATGAAACAGCTTATCGAAATAAACCTTCTTTTAAAACCATACTTTTAAATATCTATTGAATAAATAATCCGATAGATCAAAGTCTTAACTGTTTGGTGGGCAGTAAAAAAATCCATCGAGCTGTTCATGGTTTTCATATTATATAGTGGACGTTTTAGCTGTTGTAATTCACATGGTAGATGATAACCCAAGTTTTTGCAGATATGTGAAATAATTCAAGAGCAACACATCGTTTAAGAACATTCCACGCTCTTTATTTGATTACCTGTTGCAAATAAGTTATTATGCATGTATCCGTTTCTTCTCTTATGGTAGTCGTCTTGGGTAAGAGTTTTAACCGCTATTTTATCATCCAGAAAATCCTTTACTAAGAAATTTTCTTAAATTTTCTACTACACATATTCCATTCTTAATTCAAGATCATTGTGATTAGATGAGAGATGTGACATTAGACGTGTCCCTGTTTATCAAGCATCAAAAAATATGTATTTTGAGAACATTTTTGTAGAGAATATGGAAATATTAGTTTAAGAATACTATGTCATCATCATCATCATCATAGTGCAGCCACAAACAGTCCACTGCAGAACTATGGGCCTCTTCAATATCCATTCATAGGAAGGGGTTACATCCATCTCGTCTGTGTCATATATTCACCTCCTCATTCGCTCGATATTGAAGGTGGCATTACCACCGAGTTTATCCTGAATGAACGTAGTCACGAACAATTTCGCGACCGTCTCGATAGGGAGTGTGGGAGGTTTGTAAAGACTGAGTAGTTTTCTTCGGAAGATGGTGGAAAACTACTCTAGATGACCAAATAGGTGAAAGTCAGGTATCAAGTTATATCAACTAGTCAGGTCTATATCGATAAAATCAAATGGTTCAAGATTGTAGTATGGGAGTAGTCGAAAAAGTCCTTTAACTGTCGAACCGCGAGCCTAATTTTGTAAGTTTGTTGAATACTATGTAATATGCGATTAAAACTATTATATAATAGTTTTCAATTAATTAAGTATTTAATGCATTTAACATTAATTTCATGTTTTTTATGATTGCAAATCAAACTTATTTCATTTACAGATTCACATTTAGTCATATGAATTTACAAATACTGTCAAATCTGGATTATTATAATGTTGTTATAATGTGTTATTATAATGCCATTATCTGCATTTTATAATTTAAATACATAAATACTTAATATTATCAATAATTACAGTGCCAATCTAGTTTTTATGAGAGAATAGTTATGACACAATAAATGGAATCTGCTAAAGATTATCAATTTATTTGCTTTGATTAATTTTAAAATGACGATAAATCAACATTAAAACGTGGAGAGTTAAATTAACTGAATATAGTTTATTTTCAATCTGCAAGTATGTATTTAAATTAGCGCCATTTTATCTTCCGCTCCATGTGCCGCATACAAAATGCGATTAAAGCATTAATTGCTATCGCTACCTTGTTGCAAATAATATCAAGCACTTAACAAGGAATATGATAGATATCTTGTACAAGATTGCATATCTGATATTTCACTTAACAACAATGAACACAATGCGTACATTTGAATTGGATCTCATACTCCATCCTCTACCATTAGGCTAATTGTCTAACATGAAGACTAATACAAACGGATGCGACTCAAATTGAACACTTGTTCCGCTTGCCTATTCATCATTCATCTATCGGTGTGTTTTCTCTTGTCAATCGACTATTTGTATATTCTGAATGCATTTGCACAAGGTCTATCCAATAATGCTTCGTCCCATATCGAAATAAAGTGACGCTGCAATATCCATTCGAGCAAACAAACGACGGAAGCCAAACGCAAAATTCATATTCATGCTTCCATACAAACCAACATCTGCTCTAAATAACCATTCATTCAATCTTCATCGTTGATTTCATATACGTGATTAAAAAATGAAGTTTTTTCATATTGAAAACAGGAGATTTTCATTTGAAATATTTGACAAAGCATACAGCCATATTATTCAAATACCCATTGTAGGAAAACCGCCCGATATTGGCCCTAGGATATTTCATACAACAGCATCACGTTGCGGCTTAAATCTATTTATGCTAGTGTATATAGCTAATCTTCAACCTCTTGGAATACCTTCCAGTGCTACCCCCAATACCCTTCAGACCTCAACTCTTGCAATGTGCCTCTCAGACGCGTAATCTCCTTGATCTTGAGGTCACTATTTACCCTGACCTACCGAAGGGTCAACACATTTCTTCCGTCATGTATTTCATAACGAAATGTAAAATATAAAATCATTAATTCAGCAGGAATTTATGTTAATGATGCGAAGCGTCAGAATAATAACGTCTATGGTTTTAATGGGCGCTTTAATTTGTGTAAAAGCTTTCGCGTTTCCAAGACCTTGTAATAAAATTGCACGAAACCAAGATGTCAAGATACGAAGGAGCTGTACATGTTCTATGTATTTGAAGCTGTTTTCATACATTTAAAGAAATTACTTTTCGTTGATTGAACATTTTCTAACACTTTTCTGATTTAAATTCTCATATGTGAATCTGCCAATATGAATTAGTGCTTTCGCCAAATAAAACGATTTTTCAATTAATCCACGATTCGTAGACAATTGTATAAAAATAATATTCAGCTTTTATATAAAGTATTTGGAATAAAATATCTTCAACTAATTTTTTTTTTGTGGTGGATTTTAGGGGACTATTGTCAACCATTTTAAAATGATTTTTCATAGCGAATATATGTTATAAAAATGTGGTTGCTAGTCTGCTGTAGATTTGAATCCATGACGATTGAGTTACTAATCCGACCACTTAATCGCGGAAATTCGAAAATAATATTGTAGTATTTGTGGAAGCAGATATTTATGTATGCAAATATTTTCTTAACTAAAATAAATAAAATCTAATCCGATATCAAGCAGAATATTTTTTAACTGGCTCCTCATGTCTTTAAAAATTTGAATCTGGTCCAATTGTCTAAAACAGTGATTCTCAACCATTTTGTCGTGGTGCACTTTTGATGATGGGAAAAATTGGCGGTGCACCAGAATTAAGAAGTCTAAAAAAATATGTGGACATCATTTTTATTACATATTTTCTTTTTAGGACGGCTCTCTTTAGGTGGCAAATCGGCATTTTTCTCCCTTTGTCCACCCAAAATGACGTCCCTGCTTATCATAATGGAATTTATATGATCAATAATCAATTAATGTGATACCTGAACTTGTTGGATTTTGCAGATATTATGTCAATATAGCTATAGCTACCCTCAATTATTCGTCTAAATTCGTAATTTTTCCTCGTTTTTTAGTTTTTATATGAGTTATTGTTGAAAAATCAAGCTCACATTATATCAAAAACTGTAGCAAAATGTTCAGTGCCTTCGTGTGAAGAGCTGGATATTCCTCTTGGACAGAAATCCAAAAGTCTTCCATGGTCATTTCGGATAATTTTTAGAATACGATTAGTCGACAATTCTTCTTCAGCGTATGAAAATTCACAATATGATGTATCAATCGTAGCAAATGGATTTCGTATACAGTCATAATTTTCTATATTTAATGACGAAACATAATGTGCAATATTTTCTTCCAATAAAGTTAAATGTTCTATAATTGCAATAAATAATTCCCTCAGGAATGTTTTCGTTAAGTGAAGGAAACATATCTACTTTCAGAGTATTTTTTTTCCGAAATCATGTCATTTTGTCAATGGATGTCAAAAAAAACATTTTTTCTACACTTAGCTCCCATGATATTTTAAATTATTCTAAATATGAAAAAATAGAATCAAAAACATATTGTCCTGTCGTATGCTCGGTAAGTTCTTTGCAGCATAGATATGAATTAACTCTTTCGTTGACTCTCATAATTTCGTCAGCGACTTTTTCGGTTTTCACTATTTTGCACCGCAGTACACCGGTTGAGAATCACTGGTCTTAAAGTATGGTACCCCTGCTTTAAACAAAATGCAAACTGATTATTTTTTACTGGATTAAAGCCCCAAATGGAAAAATGATCTACATTTTCTAATTCTACCTATTTAATGTTATTAGCTATTTAAAATCTGAGAATATGAAGCATTGTCTACAAATATTTATTAGATGTCTATGAACGAATCCAATGGAGAGTATCTAATAAAGTTGAGCATTTGACCTTTGTCGTCCAAGAGCATTATTCGCAAGTATCAAAAAAGCTCGGAGAGATATTGAGATAAACTCGTGTCAGAATCAAATATTTTCTTGATAGAATCTGTGTGTAAGTTCCTCAGAAGAATTCATCAACTTTCCCCGACTTTATATTAAATTTCCATTTTTTCAGGACCCAACCCCTGGGCGAGCTGAGAATATAACGATGTATTACGGTCTCTCGCGGGGATAGAAAGAAAAATCCGAGACTTTCGGTTAACCTTTGTGTTTGAATACAAAATGTTTGCTAATTTCATAAATTCTCGCAAGATAAATATTAAAAATTTAATATAAATCTAATTTGCGTATTTTTGCGCCAGGTGGTACGACCTGTAGGATTTTTTGCGATTTGCACGTCATCTGAAATTAGAATGGGGCGAAGAAATTACATCCACTTTTTATTCCCGTTTTGAAATAAATCTTATATTTTTATTGCCGTATACACACCTTGAATTCATGATTACTTTTTATGAAAACAAATTGAATACATATATAAAGCGTGCTAGCCTTGCTATGAAAATATTTGTTTAACTTGTAACTGGTATATGAAAATCATAGGTTTTACTAACACTGTCTTCCAAATTCAATTTGATAATATTCGCAGAAATTTCGCAAATTGGAAAATCTATTTCAGTGTTGAATACTTTGACTTTTAGTCGCGCACGATCATTCTGAGAAATCATTCAAATTTTCATTGTCTGACTAGGATCCATCAGAACGGAATGAACGATGAATTGTTTAACAGCACAATGTAACAAATCCAAGACATTCTGTTTGGAAAGCCAAACACAAAACGCACAGAAGTTGTGCGAATATTGAAATCAAAAATATTTTAGATCTCTAATTGAAATATCGGTATTTTTTATCGCCGGAATACGTCATTGGCACAAGGCCAATATTTCTATTACCGCCGAATGTTATTCAATTCGCCTCGATTCGCGTGGTTCACTTTGCAAAAAATATTATAATCATATTCCTTCTAAGGTGGAAAGCTTTTCAATGGAGTTTTATTATGGAGCGGTATGAAATTTTCGTGGAGTTCAACGGCTTAACGCCTTCCAAAATTCACTCAAATCAAATTTATTTACACATAGCATAATTGAATTATACATCAGAATAGCCCCCCGGCTATATTTTGATATTTGGAATCTACTCGTTTCATCTGGGTATTTCTACACTTGAGCGCATAGAAATAAGCATCTTTTTATTTGGAGATCAAATCGAAAAATAAAACTAATAAATTTATAGTCAACTTTTTTAGGACTCTTTCCTAAGTAGTTTAATAGCAAAACGAGCATAGATGTCGCTAAGAAATTAATTACATCAATGGTTCCCAAACTTATTATGTCCATGGACCCCTTCTCATAGCAAAATCCTGACATAAATTCCCAATAGTAATATATTTACACATCTGCAAAATTACAAATTTAAATTTGATGCCTGGGATTGCAAATGATGACTGGATTATATAAATAAAACATTTTCATATTTAAAGTAATATTTAGTGAAACTACGAGTTTTACTCTCATAGTAATAAAAATAGATGACAATTATTTTGCTTTTTATTAATCCTTTCGTAGAAACCCTGCCGTATTTTAAATTGCCATGAACCTTGAAAAACACTGAATTAAATTATTTCCTTTTATAATTATCCTCATTTTAATATGTGTATTTTATTCCCGAAAGTGTATGAATATTATACTTTCTCAAAGAGATGAAAGTTTCTCAACGTATTTTAGTTCAAAAAAATTTCGGTCTTTTCAGTAATTTTATCGAAATAAATTTTTAAAACTACAAAAATTAAAAGTAAATCATCTATATTTCATATGTAAAATAATAATTGAGCTTTTAAATCGTCATTATTTTTTTCAAGATTGTACTACAATACAGGAAGTAGCGATATTATTTGTGTAATTATTGAAAGCTTAATAGACTATAACTATACTAATTTACATTGTATAATATAAATAGTAAAATGGATGCAAAATTTCGGTCGCTGCTTTTCGTACCCTTATTTCTTGAAGTACTAACCAGCGAAAAGCCTTTTGAAACCAACTAAGCTGGCTCTTGCTATGAGGAATTTCGAAGAAAAATACATTTAATACCCGATTTACGTGGTACTTTTTTTGCGCGATTTAACTTTAACGTGATCGGGAGAATATGTTTTTTTTTTGTTTTGATGCAGTTTTTGATGTAAGATATCGAAGAATTATTTACTTGATGACGTTATAACCTAAAGGGGAATTAGTTGGGCTTATTTTAATACCCAGAATCGGATCATGTAAGTGAAGATGAATCATTCCGAAACGTCATTATTTACTTCAAAACATTTAGATGACGCTCTCAACCTAGCAAGAAAATTGGAAAACATTGTGTTCAAAATTGATCCAAGCGCGGAACGTACTCTCAATTTCCAAAGAAACCTTACGAAAATCTTACGAAAAAAGACCTTACGAAAGATAAAACACAATTACGGATTTATGAATAAATATTTTTAATATAACAAACTGTGAATCTTTCTTATGCAGATTTTTCGGAACGAATATTCAAATTTAATATGAAATCAAAGATTTCATTTACGCGTTTTTTATATGATGGAACCTATTTTATATTTTTGTATGAATTCCTTGTCTTTTTTACGCCGTTTCTATTTACCCAGGTTACTAAAGAACGTATTTAGATGAGTGTATTTTCAATCAACATAATTATGTGATTACTATACCTATACCTCGATTATTTCTTCTGGGTTCAATAATCTGATCAGAATCTACCAATAATGTATTTTTTATGATGTCACTCATACCTTAATATTTTTTTGGTATCAAAAAAGAAATCTATGTCTTCTAATTGATCAATTTTTGAAATGTCTCTTATCGTTTGAATGACATCTTCATTCAATAGCGTTTGCAGAGTACCATCTTCAGTTTCCTTTGATCTACAGCCTCTGAAATTTATTTTCCGACTTAAAAAATATATTTTTTTGTTATTTTAAAACTAATATTTTACTGTAATTCTATTAAGACAATAAAATAAGAAGAAACATATGTATGCATATGAAATGTTATACATTTTCTCAACAGGACATTTATGGTCAGGCAGCTTAATTTGAGAAGAATAGATTCTATTTGCATTCGCCAAGCTTTAAATTCTCAAATACATACACCTTTTTATAGATATTTCTATTTTTGATTCATGTATAATTATTATGATCATCTGACTATACAATTACAGAGGTTGGTGGCACTAAAAGAAATTAAAAAACGACCATAATTAAAGACTTGGATAGATAGAATAGATAATTTTTAAATTGGTATAGATTTTTAAATTTTAAATACAAGTTTCATTTTTATTTCTTGGAAATTCTAAGACGTTCAGTATATGAAACGCGCTATTATATTATATTGAAATGATGCAAAAGTCATGTCAAATGAATATTTAGATCAATTAAAGCCATCGGGTAATAAACTTGTCGAATTTATTTACTTATCATTTTGATTTCATTTACTTTTAATAAGTTCTTATTTAAACACTGTCCATTTTTAAGTTTCCGTTTGAAACTTTGAAAAATCTTGATTAAACATAATTTTGCCTTGCTTACCTTAGCATTTTCTCATATCGAAGGTTAACCTTTGTTACAAAGTACAATTTTCGAAGTACTGATTACATAAGAGGACTAGAAATAAGGATAGAAAAAAATGTCGTCACTTTTCCCTTTTCATGTTTCTTGTTTTGATTTGATCGAGAACACTGTGTGTAACAAAAAGACAACTCTCTAGAACATTTGCTTTTGTCAAAGATTCCCCCGCAAATATATTGACCGAAACAAGAATGGATTGGACTTCAAAGGATAAAAATAATCGAAACTTTCCGTACGAGATATAAACGTGACATCTTACATTATTTATATATTGTTCCTGTAAAGACAGATTTCCACGAAAGAACTGTTGATGTTTAAGGGGTAGCATTACATTAAACTAATTTCTTCCTCTTTTATTTATTTCTTCTGTTAGAAAAGGGTCGAAATGTATTGTGATTAATGCATTTACTAAGGTTTTCCGGCGCAAAAATCTTATGCCATGGAGATTGAATCGCAAAAAGATTGTAATTTTTCCCGTTGAATTTTCATTTGCAAGGCGGAAAAAGAAATAAGCACCGTAACAAGATTCAACATCGGGCGGATGCATATCGAGGGCTTTGCGCTTGCATCGCTACGAATATTTGCTTTAATATCCTGCATAGTGCTTCATAAACTTCAGATGAAATGCATTTTTTCAGGAAATACTATATATCAATGTTGCATAATCCACAGTATTGGATTTCACTCAAGATGGTTAACAAAATGAACCCTTTTTTTTCGATTTAATCAACATCTTTCGACTTATGTTAAATATTTAATGAATGTTTGTAATTCAGTCGACTTTCTTTTATGTCGAAATATCGTTATCTATTAAAACCTAAAATTAAAAATATTAACAAAGAAATTCTATAAGCTTTGGATCGATACTTTTTTTTAATAAGATTAATATACCTTTACAAGTTAAATGAGCTTAAAAGTTACATGGTTTCAAGTAACATCAAATGCATTCTATTTTTTCATTAATATAATCCTTTCTTAATCAGATTTAAAGCTTAAATTTTCAGCTACGCTTGTTTGTTAGATTAAATTAAAATAGCTTGTATTTCAATCTTAATTTAAAGCTTACACTACAAAGTAAAGGCAAATATAAATACAAAAGTTTGGATAACAATATATAGAATCCCCAATAAACAGGTATTTTTGCAACATTGTAGTCAACAAATTTGTGATTTGTCATTTGTGATTTTTAAATGATTTATATAAAGAATATGATAAAAATATTGCACCCTTTTATCCCGAAACAATTTTAATATGACAAAATATCTCAGTTTTTTATATACGCTTTGCATATTTCCCATTGAACATTTTTTTACTGTTGAAAAGTTTCTTCCAGAGGGAAAGAGAATGTGAGTCGGCCAACTCTGATGAAACTCTCGTTTGGTTAAACGATATTATTCTGTAAATTTTCCACAGCCCAGGAAATTACATTAAAATGTTTTATGTAAAACATCGTCACTTCACAACTTTCACGCTATTCGGTCAGCTTGAAACACGGATCGGACCCTAAATTTTTAAACAACAATAACTGGATGACATCCCTTCGTTTAATTCTATCAAATCATCCCATTCATACTATATAAGTATTAAATATTTCAGGATGTAAGCTATATATAGCATTCCTTCGAAGGTCGCCACCGGACCGAATTTAAATTTTAACTTAATAATGTCATCATATAAGTAACAGTACCTTGTCATTATTTCTGTCTGTGATGGCCATCGATTATAATAACCCATTAACCTTAACCCTTGTCAACTATATTCGATTCCATGATGTAGAATTTTGACCTCAATTTAACAAGTTTGTTCTCTGAAACGTGACAAAATTTTAATGGAAATCATCTTTATGCATCGACTTTCCTTTGAAGAAACCGCATTTATTTTCCTCTTTACTGACATAACATTAAGGTTACTACCCTCGTAGCTTTTAACTCTTTGAGAGTTTTCAACCCTAGTATCAGTGACAATTGTTTTTATTAATCCAACCATTTTAAGTGCATATAATAAAACAACTTGCATTTAATAGCGTTTTCAAGTTCCGTGCCCGGCAATTTTATGACATTTATGGCATTATTATATAGAAATTAATGAAGTTCTATTTATACAAAAGTATAAATACCTATATATGTATTTATATAATATACAATATAATATTGCTGATATTCTTTGTTCACATCAAAGATGAGCGTGACCATACAGTAACGGTATCGTATAGCATTTATTAAAAGCAAGTGTGATCGTATGTTTGTATGACTTTATATTTAAATATTTTGTAATAAAGTAGTCGAAGCTTCTGATTTTTGAATGATTTTTTTTTTGTATGAAAAAACAGTGACTCGCCGATGAGTCACTGGTGATTAAGTGACAAGTTGTTTATTTAAATTAAATTTAAAAAATGGTAAGGATAAGCAGCTTATGATAATTTATTTCTATAAATCTTCAGATTATATCTATCGAACTAGCATTGGAAAAATAAAAATATTCATGCATGAAGCAAACATTAGGCTTGCATGTCCCGTTGGCATTAGCACACATTCCCATAGTCGCGAGGTTTCTAATTTGAACAAGTAATTTCTGACTACATACGAAGAAATGTTTACGTGTTAAGCAAGTCCTTTAACTTTCGCAAGAACTCATAAAAAATAACCATAAAATTTATCGAAGCATCATAAAAAAAATCTAAAAACCTCATTCGCTATTGTTTCGCGTATTTCGTAATGCAATGCTCTACGATCCGCATAATCGGGATCGTTCGAGAGCCATGAATAGCTAATATGCATTTCAATGAAAAATTTATGCTCTTTACTTCAGAAAAGCGTACTTTATCTTTACAACGAATGTTGGAGAAAGTACTTAAATATTTAGAACGGCAATTTATGGCTGAGAGTAATAACCCGTCATTTGGGCTTTTGAAACGCCCAACTCCGAGTGTTTTTAATGCTATCGAACCGCAATCAAGTCGGACGTTTTATTCAAAATCGACAATCAATCTTAAAATGTGCCTCTATTAAAAAAATCAGGCAATCTTGATATTAATAACGATTTAGCAGTAAATGTCACTATTGTTTAAATGCATTATATGGCGCCTAATGGCGTTTATAATTTTGTAAGAAAGCAAACGGATGACGTGATTTGTGGTGCAAGATTCAAAAGTTTGTCTTCGAAATGGGCTTGATGGTGTTTGCTTTATGGGCTACCGTTACCATCACACAAGTCGATGCCATTAGTGGCAACTAAACTTAGTATCGATCCCACAAACGCGGTCAACGCTTTAGGCTCCATACAATATTTACATAAGTATGGATATTATTTGGGACATGACCCTTTATTTTTTACGTCTTCACTCTTTACGAACATAGGGCTGAACGAACAGAAATGGATGGTCTAGAAGGCCTCCTCATAAATAACGCTTTAATATTCAGGGTTGCATTAGACGCGATGAAATATTTAGATAACGTCAGTTATGTGATGTGAATGTTTTAAATATGGTCCAAATCTTAAAAAAACGATTCTAAAAAAGATTTATTTGAAAGTTGATCTTATTTCGTCATGAATAAAATAATATGCTTAAAAAATGCATTATCAAACATAGGAGACTTTCCCGAAAATAAGCATTTTTATGTGATGATTTTCAATTGTCTTCCACTTAAACTAGGATACAATTATTTAAATACGATTCTTGAATAGGAAAGAATCAATAACTGAGTGATGAAATGATCGTTTAGTATTATTCGTCTCGGTATTTATATCTTCAGATCCAAAAAATCAGGCAAAACCTTATTTGAAACAATAAATTGAAAATATGATCCTCATTCGCTCGATATTGAAGGTAGCATTACCTACCGAGTTTTATTTCGAACGCTCATCCAACGGGTATCCTGAATGAACGTATTGACGAACGCTTTCGCGACCGTCTCGATAGGGAGTGTGGGAGGTTTGTAAAGACTGAGTGGTTTTCTTACGGAAACAGTTGAAAACTACTCTAGACTACTCTACTGGAAAAGGGTTTCTGGAGTGCAGTTCTGGAGTTCAAGAGTCCAGTCCCCCCTTTCCTCGCTAGGGCGTTCCCGGGGTAGGGTGAAGACATACGTGGCGCTTAAGTGCATCTCGGATTCGCCCCTACACCAATTGAAGGTGTCTCCCTGTCATGGGATTTCATTTCAAAACAATATAGAAGTCAACGGAAGACAATGCTGTTTTCGTTCCAAAGTTCTTCATATACATCTCCTCAAGGCCTTCTATTCGATGTTCTTCTTGTCCTTGTTCTGTTCCTAAAGATTCTAGGTTCCGAACCGGTAAGTTTCATCAGAGACAGCGAGTGACGAGCAGGCCATGGTTTATAAAAGTAGTAATGAATAGTAGATAAACTGAGTATTAGCTTATTGCTAGAGGGGTATTTAAGTATTCAATCTTTAAATAAGTACTAAGTCATTTATATAATATGTATAATATCTTGAGAATAACATCGTATGATTCTAAACTTATATAAAATTACTGAAGTCTAATTTGTTGAAAGTAAAATATTAAAATTATAATTTTTTTAAATAATTTACAATATAATTATTCTGACGTTTCATCAGGCAAAAAAAATACGTTTAGTAATAAAATATAACGTTGGAATGACTATCTATGCTAAATTATAGTATTACAATGAACTTTAATTTTATACAGCAGGATTATTAAATTGGATCGTTGACTCTACAGTAAGCTTTTTTATTCTTCAAAGCTAATTAACCGTTTGAATAACATCAGCTTACTGGTGCATTTTAAGCGCTTTGTAGATGGAAAACACGACCAGAACGCTATCTGGCAGGAATACGTTTTTTATACGTTTTAACATGGCTTTTATGCGAAATTAGAGTTGATATATATTCTCTAGTAGATGCTTATAATTTAAAATTAAAAAAATATTACATAGTACCACATGAAGATTCGGAATTTCAGTTAGTCAATAATCGATCGTGATTGAAAATAGGTTCAGTGCAATATTTAAACAACTATTTGAAATTGATTTTTTCTCTATTTTTTCATTAGCCTTCGATTATTTTACTATATGAAAAAAAAGAGATACAATGCAGCAAAATCAGTTAGTAAATATCAACAGAGCTTTTAGAGAAGGATCGAATTATGAGAGAAAAATAATGAAATGATTAAAAAAAATCGTTCCTCCACAATAAACCTCAAGGACAATCCAGAACCATCATTAGTGATGAATATTTAAAAGTTATAGTGGATGGTAACAGTTAGAACACTTGTTTGTAAGTTAAGTTTAATGACAAGTCTATTTCTCGTAATCTTGCTTCAATAAGAAGATCTAAAAATCTAGATAAGTAGATGCTGTAAGAATTGTTGGAAGACCAAACAATGAGATGCTCGGTGACGTGAAATCTAAAATATGAACCATAAACCAAAAAAAGAAGTAGCAAATTCTAATAAATAAGCATGGGTCCATACTGCTCAGACAACAGCTGCATAACTCGCAGATAACCATTCCTCAATTAACCCTAGATCACTAATCATATTTTAAAGTTAAACTGTCATTACAATTACGCGACGACGTGATAATTGACGTGCATACGCAGTAAGTAGGCCTGGGTCACTGATTTCCTTATTTAGAAAAGTACTAAGTGGGGAGATGAGGTCCGGGAACTTGTATTCATGTCAATTGCTTTCCTTATATATAGTTTGTGTGACTAATGATTAGTAATCAATGGTAAAATACTTTGAATGATGAGTTTTTATCACATCTAGCTAATTAACTATGTGTTGGTATAGTGTTATAGATCCGAGACTCTTATTGTAATGATTCGGGTTCAAATCCAGATTGTGGAAAAAAATCACCATACCAAAAAAATTGGGAGATAGCATAATAAATCAAATCACCTTATATCTCTATTCATTTTTCACCAATTGGAGTACTTTTTATGGAATGAAAATTTAGAAACCAGTACGAAGCAATTTAATGGTTCTAAAAGTGCGAACATTTATATAAAAACAATAATTTAGTTTCACGTTGATTTGATTGAATAAATTATGTTTTGTAATTGTTATGGCTACGAATTCCGAACGTACATGTGGTACGCCCTAATATATACATTTATTCCCGTGTAAGATTGAATGTTATGATTCACTGATTGAATATTGCTTTATCTTAAAAGCATGTAAATTAAGATTGGTTACTTCATGTTTTATTTATCTTTGAAAATGGTCGTTTCTTATTCCGCGTCGATTGCTTTCTTGCATTTTTTTTAAATTTTCATTTAGCATAAGCGGGAATACGTAACAGCATATATTTGCAACTGTTGATCTAATCTCCAGAGGGTCACCTTCGTCTTCCGAAGTAGTGCGACTCTTGAAAACTTTTTCAAGATTTGACATCTGCCACATGGTGTGCGAATATCATAGAGGAACCGTTAGCACATTCGGTTATTCTTCAAAATTAAACGTCGCTCAAAATTATCCCCTGACGCAAATGTCTGACACAGAAAACGTATTATTAGACCACGAATATTTCTGTTTGTGATTTTTCTAAATTCTTTCTCTGTCCGATTTTCGTGGTTTTTTTGGTCGTTCTGGCCGTAAGTTAATTTGGTGCGGATACCCACCAATGACTGACAGCTCATTATCACTACCATTATGTAATACCGCCTCTATATTGACCTATTTTAGCGAATAATGCCAAACGAAGCGTCGCTGCTGAAATAAGTCTGAAGTTCTATCGGAACCGCGAAATGAAATTAAAAATTTAATCGAATGGAAAAAGACATCATACCATTATCCGTATTTATCCGTAAATCATTCCTTATCACACAATCAAATTTTATTTACACATATTTATCATAGTTGTGTGTGTTGTTTTAGCAAAGGGGAGGTCAGTGTGTTTGTGACAGCTAACAATTTCCCCAACAGCTGCATTTTATTTATTTCCTTTGGGGAGAAATAAGCAAGAGCTTTGTCGTATTTATCAGCGTTTTCCAAACATTTTGCCTTTGAAGAAATAAGTTATTTCCGATATACACGAACATATCTCGTTTTCAATAATCAACAACCATAAAAACAACATTAACCTTGATCTATTTGAGTACGATGTGCTATTTTGGATTTAGGCTTATTGATGCTTTTGATGATATGTATTTAAAGCATGTTTATAAATTTAACGTAATCACGATGTGGTGAATGTCTTTCAATACTTCTCATTTCTTCTACTTCTTATTTAGAACTTCTTATTGCAAAGCCAATAATCATGTTAAACATCATAGCAGTTAACATTTCAATTCATGTCATTGCTATTTTTTATCATTTTAAAACAATTTATTCAATCGTTTCTTTCGCATCATCAATTCGAATTAAATTATTTTATAGCTTGCAATATTTAACTTTTTATGACAAATAAATACATCTGATTTGAAACCATTAATTTTTAATGAATTAAATATTTTTTCCAAAAAAGTAAATGCTCCTATATCTTCCATCGCCCACATCAACTATCCTGCGTGTGTTTATCTCTATTATTAACTGTTGGTTCATTTTTAGGCTTGAAAAAATAAAATAATTTGTTGGCCAATTAATAAATAGATTTTATTTTATTTTAAAATGTATTAATGCTGCCTGATAAAATATAATTATGACCACTAAATATAATAGACATCAGTGCATTTCTTTAAAATTAATTTTACTTAGAGGTATATAATTATATAAGGCGACTTTCAAATTGATATAAATATTTTATACTTTGGACTGGAATTTTATACAAAGGCTTTTATTGATTATTATCAATCATTAGTTAATTTGTGTTGGAATTCATTATGTAAGAGCTTGTGGACAAAAACGTACATACTATTTTGGAAAATAGGAGGTATACATTTTTTAATCAATCATCTAGGTCCAGATTTGAACTGGTTTCTTGATACCAAAAAACAAATACAAATACGATTCATAAAGGCGAGCAGGACCATCTGAATAATTAGTTGCAAAAATCCTCACCAAAAGTACATAACTTTAACTATAGTAAACCTAATTCAATTCTAATGTGAAAAACAATAAAACCACCACACGAGACTACTTTTTCTATTAAAAAAAAAAACTATAATATGCTCTTTTGCCTATCAGTTTCATATGGCTATCTAAGCATTAAATTTATCTTCAAAACCACATTTAAGCTAAAAGCTTAATAGCTGCCTAAAGCTCAAATATTATTTTAATACTCCTCGCTAAAATATCAAATATGATCTATTTATAGCTTGGTGATCACTGAAATAGAGTGTGTTATATGAACTATCGTCGCATACTGGAGCTAAGTCACGTTTGACCCAAGATTTATTATTTTAATACTTTTGAAAATCAAATAAATTGATGTTGATTAATCATAATATAAGTTTATAAAATATATGAAACTAGTTATTATAAATCTGCATTTATAACACTACAATAAGAACTTTTAAATTTTACGTTTAGCCTTTATTTAGTCATTCGGAGAAGTGCTTAAAAACATTTTATTTTAATGAAAAACTTTCATAGTTTAAAGTTATGTTAAACATAAAATATGAATTGTACGTATTAAGTCCGAAATTGAATTTTGTATGCAATGATGGTCATATAAACTTTGTGTGCATAGTATAAAAATATGGCTTTGTTGTTACGCATTTTATTGTATTTAGCAATAAAAAGTTGTAAATGTTTAAAACATGACTTAATTTATATTGAAATTTCCGCTGTAAAATTATGAATTTAATATTCGGTCACGAGCGTTGGAGAAGATACGAGTCGTTCATCTTTTTAACTTATTTCTATTAAAGAGGCACAGGATTATGTCGTCCTATATTTCGTTTGATAGAACAAAAATGCCCTCGGTAGAATTTCAATTGTGACTGGCTCTTCCATAATTTGCAAATTAACTTATTTTTAGCCGGCGAAAAAATAAAAAGGGATAAAGGAATATTTCATTCAATTTTCGCTGGAAGTGTTCTTGAATATGCAATCAATTCTTTGAAGTCTACTCTCACGTTTTACGACATTCTTCTCGAGGCTTCATTTTTCTACTATATTTGATGGGTAATGTTTTACGGCTTTGGCGTGTACTTTTTTCTCTTTTGTTCTACTCGCGTTCGGCCTAAAGTTCTGTGAATCTTTTTTAGCAAAATTACCATTTTCTTTTTTCTGTTCTGGCCTTTGTTCGGGCAGCACTCATGTAACATTCATTACTTTCACCCTAGATGGATGAAAACGTTGAGCACTGAGGAGAGGCGAGATGACATGGGGAAAGTGAAATAAAGTTAAAAAAACGGCACGGGAGTGGTTGAAAAAATAAAGGATACTTTCTAGCAGCTATTTATAAAAATGCACCTGTGGCTGTTTTCACGTCGACGCCGCCATTTATTGCGAATTTTCCCTGGAATGAAAACAGCTCATGAAAATATTCTGCTGCGTATCGAAGATCTCTGAAAACTTGTTGATTTTTATAATGAAAAATATGTACATATTTTCGCTTACGGTGTTTTTATCAAACAATGCTTAAATCTCATATATGTATATAAAAATACGTAGAACTGTTTATATACATTTTTTATTTTCGTAAGAAAACCTCTACTGTATTATAGGCATATTTTTAAAAAATGTAACAATCGTTGTTTTATAATATATTCAAAAATACGAATATAAAAAAATTATATTGACATTATATTACATAGTTTTAATGTTTGCATAAAAATTAGTATGTGATCGTATGGTCACATTTATATATCTACATATTCTACGCTTACATTTTTTAATATTTGATAATAAAAAATATTGAATTTTAGACAATATTCATTTCAATGAATACATATTCAACAATTTTATCTATCATGTATATTGCATGTCAATCATAATCAAATATTAAGAAGACTGAAAACGTCTTTTTACTGTTCTGTGAAAATATATTTTCAATAATAAAAGATATATTTCCAACAGAAAATGTATTTATATTATATGATTTTGAGTAGTAAAAAATCGGATAAAAGTTCGGACGCTCCCACTCAGTGAGTCTCATCCAACTTCAGGGCAAGATAAATAGACGAAATAACTTATATTTACATTCGAATTTATTAAAAACTTAAATTATTTAAGTTTTGCGCTTTTATTTCTGATGTTGTACTAAATGAAAAATGCTTTTAATGTAATGATATTTTATGAAATTTCCAATTCTCATTTCAAGCGAACGAATTTAATGTTTTTAAAATGTAATGGCATATTTTAATTGTTATATAATGTTACTTTAGCGTGTTTAGTATTACAGCATAAAGTACTTCCGTTCGCCGTAACAACTAATATATTCAGATTTGTTTGCAAATTACGATAGAAATATGTAAATTTTAAAAATAAAACTGTTTTCTACATATGTCCTATATTAAAACGATGTTCATCTGGTCCATAAATGCATGATTAATTTTCGCTTCGCGAATCATTCTTTGTTTATTTACGTCTTTGGTTGATTTCGAGAGCAAACACCTCGGTCTCTTTTGTGCGGGGTTACTAGACTATTCAGTGGTTCATTCGCATCTGAGTGCTAGAATCGGAGTATTTTATCCTTCGTCTACCAGCAAGGATTTTAAAAATCCGAATTGCGACTTTAATGGCGAGCACCTGCTTACGAAACCAAGGTGGACCGAAACACTTCGCAATTTGAATTGTATATTCAGAGTTATGTGTACATCTGCGCCGGTAAACTTTCAGAATAAATTTGGACTCCAGACTCTCAATATTTAGAACAGAAGCCATTCCAATGTGCTTTTTGGTTTTCAAATCAAAAAAGAAACCTTATTTGCCAGTTGAATTTTGATTTATCAGCACTTTATGTAACCATGAATCGAATATACATATGTTTTTAGTCCGTTATATAAAAAAAAACAACGCGTATATGTTATCATACAGTATTGAAATCTTATTATAGAACCAAAATCAAAAACATGAATAAATTACTTAATAAATAAGGTATCAATTACAAATTCAGTTTGAATAAATCCTAATAGTCAGTTTTGAGATGAATAGAAATTGATTTTACTTGTCTTTATATCTGCGAACCAGCTAATACATATTGAATAAAATTGGCTGATTTTCTATCCATTTTTAATGTATCTTTTGTCTTGATTCTTGCGACATCTATGATGAACACATAAACGTTGATCTCTGGAATAAGTTTCCATTAATTGAATTCAATTGAACCCAGATATATTGTAATTGAGTAAATATTTATTTAAGTGAATTCTGTATGTTAAAAGTCGATATCTGCAACAAAATTGTTTGCTCTTAAAAATACAAGCAAAAACTAAGCTGTGGCAAGTGTGTGTAATTATTTCTGGATTTTATATTCAAATATATTTTTTTAATAACCTGCTGAATTTGGAATATAATGAACTACCTATTCAAATGTTTGACACTGAAATATCATTAGATATTTTTGGTCGATAACTCTTAGATGGCTCTACAATAGCACGTATCATATTTCTCCAAAATATTAATTTAATCACTTGAAAATCTAAATAAAAGTTGTTGTTGATTTTCTATTTAAAAAAATCAAAAAATATATATATTTATTTTTGATTATTACAGTAGGAAAGCTAATTACTTAATATAAATGCTTCACAATAGCAAATAGATTTTGATAGAAAACACGTTTGAAAGTTCTATTAAGCACTTTCAATTAGACAAGCAAATAAAAATGTTGTCATAATACAAAAATGTTAGTTTTCGATAGCTTAATTTTTCACTCTGTCGTTGAAAGAATAGAATAAATTGTTGTTCTTTCATAATCCACTTTATCCAATTGGATGAAAACAAATATATTATAAATTAAACCATCGAATTTTTAAATTGAAAAATCTTTGAGGTCCTTGAAATTACAAAGACTTAAATTGGAATGTATAATTAATATATTAATTATTATGCAACTGTATACACTATAGGGTAGAGCTAAAGCTTTTTCAATATTCATTCATGGAATAGAGCCATAATTTATATCATCTGTATATGCGAATGTCACTGACATTTTTTGGGAATGCTCATTCCCTAAGTAAAGATATTTAATGGGGAATTTTCGCGGTCATTTCGTTCAACGGGATAGTTTTTCAAAAGTGGTTTTACTTGGATGTCCCTGAAAAGCTGCTCGAGGCGGCGATTTTACTGGAAAGATTTTTATGGAATAAATGGAGTTTAGTTCTTTTTTTTGGTAGGAAAGTGGAGAACTAGACGAGAGTGAGTAGCTCAAAATTGCTTATATACTAAGAACTGTATGTCCCTGATAATGTACATATTACATCGTCTTGCAATTTGATAATAAAAAGGCGTAATCTTTCAGAGGTTCGGCGTTTCGGCTGCTATATTTCAGTTTAAGTATCATTATAACTACTTATTTTAGGTATGCTCTATTAAAATTCAATATGTAAGTTTTTCATTAAAATCGTTAAAAGCTGAAAAAATTATATTAATTTAATACTTATAATAACTATGCGTAAAAGTATTAATAAATCTGTTTCCATATTATATAAATAATTAAATAGGAAATAATACATTTTCTATTTTACTCGTATTGTTCCAAATACGAATTTCTATCATAATGAGATTAAATTCAAACATCAACCTATAATTTTCGGGTTTTGGTCAGTTCAGGCTATATGTCAATATAATGGCATTTAGTTGATTGTTTTCTGAATTTTCCATAGTCATCGGCTAATATGTTATATTTTGCTGATGACATTGTTTATAATAATGTCAATTACTAAGTACATCTATAAGAATCATTTATCGAATGGAAATTTTATTTTTACATTGTATAATAACTATCTATTTTTTCTGTTTTTAGAATACAATTGGGAAAAATTGAATTCGCGTTTCCATGAAAGGTAAGCATACATTTTCATCGATTTTCCACGTGTATATGATTGATTAAATATAAGAATATGTTTTTATTATTTTTATTTCATCATCTTGTTGATTAGCCATATGTTTTCAATAATGGAATAAGTAAATATGAAATATGTTTTCTTTCCATCCTGAAAATTCATAGGAGCAATCGACAATAATAAAAAAATGTATTTAAAAAACCATTTGCTATTTTTTCTTAAATTGAAGTGTCAGTGTTTATAAAATATGCTAAAATAAATGTTCGTTTGAATTGAATAAATTTAGAATTTTAGTCTCCAACAATAGTTTTTATATATTTCAATTTCTTCTTCACCTACGCTTCGAAAGCCTTCCGTTTACGTTTCTAAGAAAACTGAGAACGATATTCATTTGTCGTACTCAGAAAACTTTCCTAATAAATTTTAAACTTACCCCAGATCTCATAGAATTTTCAAGTTACTCTCTAGACAATATTGGCCAAGTTTCTCACGTAAAAAGGTGGCTATGTGCGTAACGTTATTTCCACCCATCTCATAATCGCATTAGCACCTAGTCTCTTCGAAAATGCGATAAAATTTGCAAAACCGCTCATGTAAACATGTTAAAATGAAACCTGAGATCCGAAACACCTCTGAGGAGATTAAGCCCGGTGGAATAATCAACCGAAACATTTTAATGCATCCGTATAATGGAGCTTCATCGCCTTTTTTATACTTTAATGGCGACAGTAAAGCGTTCCGTTGTAAAAAAAAGGCGTAACGATCCTGGTGCAAAATTTAATTTAGCAGTAGGAACGAAAGAACCATGAAAAGTTTTGCTTCTGTAACGTATTTTCCTGTTCGAAACAATCGTAAAAAATTTCATTCCCCATAACGACGAGCAAAAACGGGGGCGGCGTACAAAAGATTGTTTACAAAATGGCGGATTAAAAAAACACAAATTACGACGTGGGTGTTATGAATTTTCCAGCTTATCCGCTTTGACAAAAGTTTCCCAGGATTTTATAAAATGACAATGTTAATATTTGCAATATAAGATGTTATCAACTTATAGTCATAAAAGCAGCGATCATTTAGCATAAGTACAATGAAAGACACACAAGATGGTTTTCATGTTTCTTTTAATATTTAAGTTTCAATTACGGATAATTTTAAGATGGAGTCACAATTGCAATTCGTTTTAAAGAGATAATTCATCTTATAACTAATGCTTTTTTTGGAGACTGTGGACAAGATAATAAATCTTTTGGGAGAAGGGAGAAAAACATTGATAAAAATATATAATAATTTAAACTGTTTTTTTGATTTGAATCTGTCGTACGAGGTGAGATGGATTATTGTGCAAATATATCAGACATTGCTCATAGTAGCTATGTATAAAATCTATTTTCGACCATCAATGATTAGATTTGAAATTAAGATATTGATGAGATATATACACATGATAAGTCAATTGATATGGTATAAACATTGAAAAAATGATTTCAACTCATATTCCATATTAAAAATGTGTTCTTTGATTGAGATTGCAATTTAACAAATCATAAGCCGTCGTTTTTTCGTGTTTATATAGAAGATTCCCTAATATAGATTACATATTTGCGAATATATTTGCACATATAGTTGAATTTTCTTTTTGATTTCATGTTAAATATTGGTATCAATATGTGGTTATTAATAAATGCTTAACATTAACTATATTTCTTAATTTATTATACAAATTTATACACCAAAAATCGAATTAAAAAAAATATGTTCAATTTTGAAGTATAGAATATTACCAGAACACATTTTCCCAGTACACCCCAATGAATCATATTGAACTTGTAAAGCCTTAATTAACTATTTCGACCTTAGCGATGTCAGAAAATTAATACTTGTAATTAATATTTGTACGAAATAGACTCAGGGTCTCGACTTTAAATTGATATTGTTCAATTAAGTCTATTTTTGACGAATGACTTGCGCTATGATACTGCGACAAAATCAGAAACGCATGTGCTGCATTGCTGGGACACGTCGCGTTCATTAATTAAATTTCAGCCCTGCATTCCAGATTTATTATATTAACATACGTGCAAATCATGATGGCAATTTAGCGGATACCTCGACAAAATGTAAAGACAAAGACTTGGCATGAATCACCTTCATCGCCCTGAACCTTAAGTCACAATAAAGCTGGTATCGGTTTTCTGTCATGGTATTTTCTAGTCGAGCTTATATACTATATCGTGCATTAACTTGGCGACATTTTAGCAAGCTGACAACCTTAGTTTACTGTAGAATAGTATGTATTTTCTGTATAATGATATTAAGCTTCCATTGCCTAAGTGCAGCAACGATAATTTATAGCGACAGATTTTCAGCTTTTACTATAACTGCACGAAAGTTAAGGGAGCATAGTTTGACTTCCATATGATGTTAAGCCAACATTCAACAATATAAATTTACATTAAATATACTTCATGAAAGATAAATGTTTGAGAATCAAGAATTTTATTAGTGTTTTACTATAAATTTTGATTAAAAATGTCAATGATTGATATTGATCAAATACTTATTACTGATATCACTCTTATCAATTTGTTAAAAATCGATTAAGATTTTTAATTACGAGATCATTGCAACGAATAATTTCATAAATGAAGATAATTATTGGATGAAATACACAAATACTTCGTATCATCATTCGGACATCTTGGATTGTTTAAAATAAATTATTATATTTTATTGATATTTCACTGTAAGAACCCTTATGTCAATAAATATTTCTTTTATTGATGTGAGCATTGATTATTTTGAAAATGAAAATATGTGCTTTTTTGTAGTTACTAGCTATATTATAGAGTATTTGACTGATATATGATTGCAGCTGTTGTATTCAAATTTAAAAAACTGGCTTTCAGTATTATTTGTTTTTCAAGCGTTCTCATTGCACCATTAACGACAAACGACACATTTATGTAATTAATGGGAAATCAAGTATTTAAACTTCATGTTTATTCTAACCGAAAATACTATTTCTTCTCCAGTTTCATCTCTTCATGCGTGTCTTTGAAACAACTTACTGCATTATTTATAGTCCATTGAATTGTAATGCTACATTTAACATATGAATCAACTTCTATAATATGCTCTGAAAAGCTTCGTACAATTCCGATGAGTTATCCAACTGTTAATTCTTTTGTGTGCACTTCAACTAACTCTGCAACTTAGATTCCATTTTTTTAAGTATGTGTTTCATTGTCGATTTCTATTATATTCGCAGAAATTGAATTACATTCATAAACCAGAGTACAAGTGAATCTGAATTATGTTCAACATTGCTGTAAATAAATTTACTAACCCTTTGCACTCGAAGATTTTTACACTCGGGTGAACTAGCAAATTGCGACTTTTTATTTATTTAGTTTGAGTTTCCAACGATCGATTTTTTAGCAATCGTTGGAGATTTCCGACTATTAGCTTTTTAGCTGGTATAATATGCCGTTTCGTTGGCGTAAACTGCTACGTTTGATGGGGATGGTGTCGGTAGATCATGTAAGTAAGTGTTGAACATGTGAGGCCTTAAAATACTACCCTGAGGAACTCCCGCTGAAACAGACTGGGGAGTTGACGTTGCTCTGTTTAAGATGACCGAAAATGTTCTTTTGCACAGATAGGATTGTATCATTTTAATAAGATAAATAGGAAAATTAAGGGACACTATTTTATGAATCAGACCGCGGTACTAAACGGTGTCGAATGCCTTTTCGATGTCGAGTAGTACCATACCAGTACTTCTCTTCGTGTTAAAGTTTCTAGTAATGTGTTTAGTCAGTCTGGTTAACAGATGAGCCGTAACTTGAGATGATTTTGGTTATAATAGATTAGGCAAGTATTTCACGGATACTTTAAAAGTATTTTATATTCAATATAAAACAACCCTTGAGATGCATCTTAAGGATTTTCGGAGAAAACAATGTGTCAACGCTTGTTAATCTACTCGAGCAACGCCACTTATATATTTTATAAAATTTACTATAATATTAGGTTTCTCGATGTTGACTTCCACACCATTTCGTAAAATCCTTTTTGCGGTAGTCATTCCTGTGTTATCCCTAATGGTCAAACAAATGACAGCCTTAAAAGTGAAATATTACCTCTTCGATAAACTACTATGGATTCTTTTAAAGAATTCTGGCTTTTTATTTCGTTTGGCAATTTTTTTCCGTCCGTTAGGATTGTCCCGAACGCTAGAGTGCCGTAGCGGCGCTTCTTGAGTGCAAAGGGTTAATAATGCTATGTGCACCGAAGCTAATACGAATGTAAATTCTTATTCAGATACCGCAAAGCAATTCAAAGACGACTTTGACGATTGTAGAATTTGTGGTTGCTTTGAATGCATCTGAAACTCAATAGAAATGTTTCAAACTGCAATTTCAATTATGCAATTGCAAATGTCGTAATAATGTTAAATAGAAATTACATATCTGCTCGGCGTTTATGTTAGTGCATATATTGATAAGTACCGTTTTATAAGAGAAAAGTTCTGCACAACCAAATATGAAATAATGATGAACTCGGAACGAAACTGAAAGCCGATAACCGGTAAAACCGTTATTTTTCTCGGAACGAAAACCGTAACCGAACTTTTTTGTTCTTCACTTAGGTGTCGTTTGCTTGCCATTTTTTTTCCAAAAACTAAATTCTACGAAATTATCGAGTGTTGCAATTTTTAGGTATTGAATTTGGAAATTCCTAATATTTGCTGTATTAAGAGGGTTTTTTTTTTGCACATATAAGCTCTCAACTACTTATTTTCCCTGCTATATTCCAAAATTATTATTTTTTTGCTATTTTCGCGAGCGATTTGGGATTCAAAAGCAGTAATTTAATAAGAGTCATTGAAAACCAGTAGAAACTATCAAAGTAATGCGGCATAGTGATCAATGAATGAAATAATGAAATAATGAAGACATGTTTTAAATAGAGTGAAGATTTGGGAAGAGGATAGAGATAATTTTATGAAAGCTCTTTCTCCTGTACAACTACGCTAGACTACTGGACATTTCTTCATATTACTTCTACACACTCTAATCAATGTTTAAGATTTTCCATGGATATAAATGTTACCTAAAACGTGACAAAGCGTCATATATTCAATCTCTTTGTACTATTTCTAATTCATTAAAAAAAAAATTTCAATATATATTGTATAAAAGATCGAGAACTCCAGAATCGTCGTAACTAAATATGAATTCTGATGAAAATTTTATATTCCGAATATGCTTAAAATTATTTTATTTTTTCCTAGATAACGAAAGAAACCTTCGTGATTTGTACGAATAAATTTCTTTTTATATTCATTTGCATTAGCTCGGCTCATATATCAGAATTAAATGGACACAATAACGATCTATGATTTTGAGAACGAATTATATTTCTATGAGCATATAAAATATCGTAGCCTCTTCTGTTTCTATCCATTTTATATGGCGTGCATATTTTGGTATTTTCATACGTTTATTATGCATTATTTATAACAATAATTTATGCACGATCAAAATATTATCAACTGTGGACATATTGAAATTTTTATTTCAAATTCTGTCGTGAAAAAGTAAGAACATTTTCTCATGGTTTTATTTTTTGACATCAATTTGACGAAAATTATTGAGAGACCTTCGCCTGTTTTCTTCTTTCCAAATATAATAGGAAAATCCCATTGAATCCTTAATGTGTTTCTCATTGTATACAATTTCCATGTGCATATTTGCTACGCTTCACTTATAGATTTAGGAACATCGTTTTTCGATTATTTATATTTGATTTCATCATGGAATAGATACATATTTGAAACGTTCATGCAACAAATGTTTGTTCGTTGGAGTATATTTAATTAATATGTCGTTTCAAATGTGTCAGCCATTCATTACGCTATATTTCCATCCGTTGTAATAGCTGTCACAGTTTGAAGTCATCCATCTACATTTAGCCGACCGTTCTCGTTAAGGGCAAATTTTACTCCCGATTAATAATATATAGTTGTATGTCTGCGTATCTCTATTTATATACTATTTCTCTCGATATACCTTTCTATCTATATGCTAAGAAAGCGGCTTACCGTATAACTTATTTACATAAACAGAAGCTTTGAAGCAGAAATACTATTAAAGCATCATCTACTAACAAAACTTTTACGCAGGGATTATTGAACATGTTGAAGGAGAGTTAACATCAATTACTTAACCACTATTTGGCATTTGGAAACACTTCATCAAATCTGTGCGTAGTAATGCAAACATTTATATATTTATGTTGAATAAACACCTGATCATCGTTTTGCGCGGGAATATGTTCCAAAGACTACCGTGCAAAAAAAGAAGATATCCATATATTATATAGTTTTTTTAATTAAAAATTAAATTCGTAACAACGCTTGCCGCCATTTCCGTCTATCCTGAGCCTCTTCCCTACAATTGCCCAGATGTGCGGTGTCTATGTCTACCTGTCTATCCCAGTGTAGACGAGGTCTTTCGACAGGTCTACTGCTGCTCAATCTTGATTCTAATATGACAAGAAGGACTCTATGAGTCAGCATTCACACCATATGACCTGCCTAATATAGACGGCTGATCCGGAGGAAGTTTGTAATCGACAGATCGCTGTACATGTCCATGACCTCTCGATTTGACTTCATGACTTCGTAGCCTGAGATCTCGTCCCGCTGAGATCTGAGTTTGAGAGTGGGTTTTTGAAATGCAATTTCTTATATTGGTATTTCGAATTTCCATGTCTTAAATATAATAAACCCATACATCTTGCATACTTACTGTCTTATTTAAAAGTAGTATCATTTGATATCTGTTAAGTAAAGAAGAGTCAGACTGTAGTCGTTAAATTTACTGGCTTCTATCATCTCTTAGGGGTTGTAACGAACTTTTTATTTTTTCCAATCTGATCAGGGTTATGGTTTTTAGCGATCTTAAATGCATATTTGTCGCAAAATATATAGAAGAATACGCGATAAATTTCATTCAACTTCCACCTACAACTCTTTGTCATTCGATCATCCATGAAACTTTTTTTAGGTCGATAGAAATTTAAAAACACTTGAATATTTCTTGATAAAGGCATTCATTTCATATGAAAAGTTACATTGATATATGCTACTTTTGAAGCATTTATTTTTTCATCGTGTTTATTATTGTATTTGTATTTATATACATAATTTAATAATTTTATTATAGTTCAAATTATTGTTTTTAAATGCCTTACCTACAGAATATTTTTCTAAGAATAGTTATATTTAAAATAATATTTCAAAATGTAGTTTTGATGCTTAAATATTGCAAATGTAGCTTTTCCTCTCAGCAAATGCACCGTTGAAGTGATATAAATATAAATGTTAAAAACGAAGAAGACATGAAAAAGCTTTTACTTTAAACGCAAGTCTTTCATGTATCATACAACAGAAACTAAAGACGTCTTGATGGTGACATATTGCCTGATCAGCTCAATCATATCAATACTTCATAATCGCAATTTTAAAACAAAATGTGTGCTAATTTATGTTCTACTTCAAATATTTTTATAGCTTTCTTCTATGTATGAAAATTTATATATCAATATTACGAAAATTAAAACAGTATACTGAATTTTGAAAATGCTTTGTCATAACAACTTATAACGGATTAATGTGGATTTTCTTAAGAAAAAGTACAAAAAAATCTTACAAGAAAAATAACAATCATAATATTAAACAAAATTGTTTGCTGGAACTTTTATAACCGAGGACAAACAGGGGTGCTTTTATTACCAATTTTGTACGACTGACAAATTGCCGTACAATATAAGCTTCACTATAGCATATAGAAATAGCCTATTATTACTTACATTTTGTGACAGGTGACTAAATAAGTGCAGACCGTTTTAAGTATGATGAAATGATAAAAATAAGTATGACCGAAGCAACGACTGAAAGAAGGGTGGCAAAAAAGCTTACACGAAATACTAACAACCCCACTGATTTTCGTCGAAATATATGATTCTTGGGGGAACGCGCTTATTGTACATGATATTTGAATCGAATACTGCTGAACATCTGAAAGCAACATTTTGTGGTTGGGTTGGGGAAAAAGTTCATAGCGTTTTAACATTTTTTTGTTTAACATTTTTTTTGCTTTTTGCCAAAATATATAAAATTCATTTGCTAGAACTCTTTTTGTTCTACAAATTTGTGAATAATCTATTTTTTTATTACCTTTGAGTCTTAAAAATGGAATATCCAGGAGGTAAAAAGCAATATTTTCGACACCTACTCTTCTTCACTTTTCATCGAGTTCAAAAAGCTGCTGAAGCAGCCCGGGGCATTTGCAACGTGTACAAAGGTATTATAGGTGAATACATAAACATGAAGCAAAGAAAGGAATGAGTGAATCCAGGAGATACGCCAAAGCCGAGAGTCGAGCCTGACCTCCATCCAAAGAAAACCATGATCTGCGTTTGGTGGAACTGGGAGGGCATGGTGCATTGGGTGATGCTCGAAAGGAATATCACGGTCAACAAGGAGCTCTACATAGCTCAGCTATATAGCATAAAAGAGGCTATTTAACGCAAAAGATTTCATCGACGAGGTCAAACAATACTCCTTCACGACAATGCCAGGTCCCATGTAGCACAAGTAGTCAAAGCCGCACTCCAAGAGCTCAAATTGGAAGTCCTTTAGCGTCCACTATATTCTCCAGACTTTGCACTGACGAATTACCGTCTTTTCCGCTCCCTTTCGAACCATATGAGAGGCGTTACCTTCAACAATGAAAATTACCTTATAAATTGGTTCAGCAAATTCTTCGATACCAGATCGGGCGATTTTGTGCAGAACGGCATCGACAAATTGGTCGAGAGTTGAGAGGAGGTAGTAAATAGCAACGGCGAATACATGATTAATTATTTTTTTTAATTAAAACTATTTTTGTCTAAATAAAAGTTTTTGATAAAAACGCTACGAACTTATTCCCCAACTTAACATAATGTTTGTTCAATAGAAAATGACGTTAGTGGCAGCAAGTCACGTTACCTACTACGCTAATGAACCAATTACTAGAAGTTTACTACCATCTAGAGACACGTAACGAAATAGAACAAAACGAAAAGCCACACAAAGTTGTTCGGTTTGAATAAAAATAAATTGGGAATATTTCCGTCGCTTTACAAAAGGCCTTTCTTTCCTTTGGTTAAACTTTTTCTTCAGTCTAATGGTTTTATTTGGCTCTATTTCATTCAATTCCACGCCACGTTAGACTGGAAAATCTGTTAATCTTATCTTATCTATCGCCGGAACGTCCCCAGGGTACACTTATGTCCTTGAAGCATCAGTCAGTCGTAACTTAAATCTGTAATTTATTCCCTGAGCAAATCAGGCCGGCAGCTTGCTGAAAATGCTTTCTTTTGCACATCAAATATTCAAGGTTCATCGCAAAAGTAAAACATCAAACCTCCACGAATATATCTTCCGAAAACATAAAGACGCACAAAAATAATGCATATTTCAGAATATTCGATACAATGGAAATATAACCAAACCAATATAAAATCGATTTTGGAATAAAAACAAATTATAAAGCCAAAAATATAACATTTTAAGTTTAAATCATTAACACTAGCTGATATGAATATGTTTATAAATGTATAAAGATCTTGAATAAAGAGCAAAATGCATTGATGCATCCACTAGACTTATCCTTTGTTGATGAATCCGTATTTATAGATATAAATTCAATATTGAAAGCACTCTTAAGCAATATTTTTATTTCTTCCTGCTGCTATATAATAAACACCATAATCCATTCAGATGGTTTCATCTGAGCTCATGTTTGGTTTTATCATTTAATTAACCGATTTTATACTGTCTGTATAATTATAAACTTTAAGACTGTTTTCGTGCTCTCCTATAAAATGACCAAAGCATGACAAAATATTTATTGCTGTTGAGAGTATTTACTTTATTACCAGCTCTTTGGAGATATATATTTGTCACGTTTGATTTAATCTTTAACATTATAAAATTAGATATGTCAACTTTCATAATCGCGATTTGGCAGCTTCTAAAAGAAAAACTATCAAGTCAAAATCGATAATCTAGAATCCAGACAAATAAAAAATATTCATACTTCCCCTGTCAATTATGAAATATTTTCTATTATCCGGATTTTTGTTATCCGGACTACTTTCATCCCCAATTAGTCCGAATAATCGAGGTTCTATTATGTGACTAAATGGATGTTTTTTTGATAACACATACTTATTTTGGCCATATTTTTATAATATAAATGAATTCCAAATCGAGTACGTTGAACACAATTTAACACTGCATACAATAAAAGGTCATTCTTTTATTCGATTTCATTGCTATCTATATTATCGTAATATCAATAAAAAGGAGATATTCATTAATGAAAAAACAATTTGATCAACCATTTTGATTAATTTTATAGACACTTGACCGACATTGGGTATGCGAACAATACTAGTCCCCTAAATATATTGCTTCAAATAAAAATATGCACTACTTTCTTCGACGAGAAATATGAATTTAATTTAAAAACATTTAATACATGCCGATAAGTTTTTATTTTTTAATACTTTGTAGAACTTAAATATTTTCTTTGGAGACATCGTATATTTTAAGATGGATACTTGAAGAAATGCTGGTTAAAGTAGCTTTCCGTACCGTAAATTGGCAATTCTCTTTGCGGGAAAAACATTTTTTTCTCTTTTTGAATTCACTTGAGATGCAGAGAAGAAATCGGTTATTACATCGTCGGATGACATAATCTTTTAAAAGTAGCAATTCTTTACTTTTTCTTGCAAGAACGTTAATAGCACTATTCATTTCTGGCGTAAATTTTACTTACATAAAATTTTCTACATTGAAACTCATTTTTTCAAGGTGACCCCAAGAAATATTTTTTTTAAATATAAAAACGTTGATCTATTCTTGCAAAAGAGCAGCGCTAAGTAGATGATGCTTTTACTTTGGAAAGATTGAAGTGAAATCTTTAACGGATGAGTTGTTCAACTTTGGCGAAAACATCAATGCGAAGTAACATTCCCGATATTGCTTTTCCTAAAACTTGATGAAATCTTTCAAAACTTTCTCACTGAAACTTCTAGCCATTAGATAACATTGGAGTTTTTTTCTTGGGCTTATAAAACATTATCAGTCCAAACTAAAGACCTTTCAGTATAAAACAAAAAAGAATAAGGATCAGCCTACTTTAATCATAAAATTTCAAACTTTTTGATAATTATTATCAATACCCTAATAAGTGAGGCTAGAAAGTAATCAAATCTTTGAAGCATAAATATATATATATATAAATTATTTTAATTATCTAAATATTGACAAATAGCCGGGTGTTCGATCGCGTTAAGGTTTTAGGTAAAAAGTTAAAAACGAATTTTTTATCTTAATATAGTTAACAATGATGATAAAAAAATGTATTATTTAATCTCTGAGAAATAATAATCCATGATCGTAGAAGAGCTTTTATCACTTAATTGTAATGCTCTTTGGTTGTTAATCCAATTAACAGCATAACAATTTAAATGCAAGAAAATTTGCATATAAATGAAAACCAAAATCCTACGACAAGTAATCCGATTGAATTGAATTAATATATAAGTCCATAAGATTACAAACTATTTCAAAAGGGGATTGAGCATTTATTTTATTAATTTAATATACAATTCGTACATTATAATCTATCCACTGTGTCAAGTTTCAAATATAGCAAGTTACATCGTAAAAATATTATTTTTCATTTTAAATATGTTAATAAATCATCTATAGTAGATCGAATAAAGTTGTAATATTACACAAATTGCCTCATATATTGATCAATAGGCAAATCTAATATATTTTGATATGTATAGATTTAATCGAAATATTGATTTTTTTTGTGGAAAAACTTGCAATAGAATATTGCTAAAATGTAATATATTTTTACTATACTTGGAAATTTCAACCTTACCTTTCAACGTTGTGAAAAAATTCAATTGCATTGAGCATTTGAGCGCCAGGATTCTAAAATGGATCCTTTTGTGTTGAATGCAATTGGTGCTGAAATTTCATTATTGGCCTCATAGAACTGCACTATGATATGAAAACTCGAGATACATTTAGACATAGCAAGAAAAATTGAATTAGAATATATATTGCATTCCCTGAGAGTTGGAAAAAATGTAATTTATTACATTTCTTTCACATTAAATTATTCAGTTTGCTTATTGAAATCTTCTCGAATACACGTAATATTTTATATCTCATGAAATGAGCCTGTTTCTGACCATCATTAATGTTAATCATGTAATCCTTAAATAAAGATGAATGAAAAATAAAATATGTATTAGGGGGACCCATAAGTAATCAATTATTTCGAATTAAAGCGAAAAAAAAGTCGTTACGATTTAGTTTTAATTATTCAATCAATTATATAATTTACATTATTATTTACAACTCTTTGCCATCTTTCAGGCAAAGTTTCAATCTCTCTTTTATAAAATGATGCTGACTTTGAACTTTGAATAAATAATAATCAGACGGCGCAATATCTGGCGAATATGGTGGATGAGTTAGCATTTCCCAATTGAGTTCCCTAATTTTTTCATGGATTACTTTAGCTGCATGGGGTCTGGCATTATCATGATGCAATATCACGCATTTTCGGTTGACGTTTTTCTAATAACTTTGCATTTACTCTGTCTAATTGTTAGCAATAAATTTGTGCATTGATAGTTTCTCCTAGTTTTAGAAACTCAAAGTGTATTATTCCACCACAATACCACTATATGCTCAAGAGGACCTTTTTTATAGCCAAAGAAGGTATAGGAGTTGGTACAGCCGGTTGATTAGTTGAAAGCCACTATTTAGTTTTTTTTAACATTGTCGTATAGTATCCATTTTTTATCACAAATTATAATCCGGTGTAGAAATTGCTCGTTAAGGTATCTAATTATAAGCGATGTGCAGCAACTTCGTCGTTGATCCCTGTTGTGTCGTGAGGAATCCAAACCAATCTATTCACTCAAAGATTTGCATGACTTTATTAATCATTCCAGTATTTACTTTTCTCACACTCGATCTGAATTGAGTCGATCGATTGAAAATATTACTATATTTTTTGCAACAATAATGTTTGCGAAAATATGTTGTCTTAGTTTATTTATGCTCGCCCTGACGTTCTTTACACCCCCTTTCCATAACTAATATATATTTTTCTTAATCACATTTTAAATATGTTATCACATATTTTACGAGCAATTGCGTGAAATTAAATATAAATGATTTAAAGAAACACCAGCATAGAATTGTTCATAATGAAGATATCCATAATTCACTCAGTTCCCCAACATTTGTTAGAGCTTGGACACAGAACGAATAAAATATAAGTCACGGGGTAAACATTATCAGAGAGCACGTCGGTCTATTCATAAATATTACATAATTATAAAGTGGGCTCATCCATAGTAAACCAACGATGGAATCATAAAATTTCTTGAAAAGCTCACTTCCTCACTAGAAGCTTCTGGAAACTTAAGCTTGAAAGCTCGCTGCCCGAGGAAGATTCATTAATATATAATAAGGATATGCCGGAGGCTTCCGTTTTTAACGACGGAACTTTATGCAGCGCATATTTACGCAAATGTAACAATTTTTTATTTACGGATTTAATTACGGAAATATGACAATGAGTTTTACATTATTCAACGATTCTGCGTATGGCGGATGAAAATTCTTTCGTCACAATGCCTTTTTTTCCTTTTTGAAGTCTCTGTTAATAAAATATTGAATGAAACATTTATTTCGATGGTTTGCTTCTATAATATGCAGAATGGAAACAAACAGGGTTGTTTATCAAATCTACTTTGGTTAGCTAGTTATTCGTCAATTATTTGATACAGGCGATCCCTTAATAGTGGTCAATTGGTTAGCCACAAAGCAATTTTGCATCAACCACTACCGCATGCAAATTCTAAAATCTATTTATTGTTAGTATAATAGTTGAAATATTTCTCAATATATTTGTTTTGTAATAAAAACATGTAAATAATTTTAAAAATAGTATATTATGTATTTTCATTTAATCTATACACATAATGATGAACTACAAAATTTCTAAAAATTCTAAAAAATTGGGATGTAATGGTCAGAATGTACTATTAATAAGTTACATTTGACATATTTTCTTAAAAAAATATCTAAACACCGACAAAATGATCTTATTAAATAGATTTTTTATGAGACGAAACCGTTTCTCATTTGTAAAGGTAAAGTCCAGCTATTTTTTTAAACTTAAAATACCTTTTTACTATCCAAGCTTTTTATGGAAAAATTAATTGCATTTTAGAACACCTTTCTGGAATATGTTCTGGAACATGTAGCAAGCATAAATATTTTAGCAATTCAGCAGATGGTCTTCAAAAATTAAATAGGCTTATATCACAAAAGATATGGGTAATTTTATCAAGGGATTGTTGTTTGGCAATATGAAGGCCTTAATGAAACTTGGTCAATGCCGTGCTTTCCCAAAATGCATATAAAATATGTCATAAAAGCTTAGTACTACAGTACATAGCAATAACAAATTTAATTCCATCATAAAGCGAGCTTAGTGAAAACTATCGCCGTCTAATAACAACTTTCAGGGGCTCGTAAGATTTCATGACTTCAACTGACAAAATTAAATATTCAAAGTAATTAATCATTTTCAACGCGTGATATTAAGCGTCAAATGAAGAATAGATCAATAAAGTAAAAATCAATAGCAGCACTATTCATTGAGCTGGACGATTTTTTTATGTTAAGCATATTTGTTAATATCTGTTCGTTCATGTATATTATCTAGACACATTACTAATTCGTTCTACTCAGCTTAATATCGTAATGGACCTGGATTGATGTCTACCATAAACACTCTGAATGGACGTCAGAAGTAATAGTGAATGATTAACGACCAGTGTTATATTGATCTTACCCCCTTAATCTTGCTTGTCTTACCAATTTTTTCCCATCAGAAACGGAAGCGAAAATCAATATTAACTGAATTTGCTTTCCTCAAAGAATTCTTACAAAAACTTTGAAAGACTTCTCCCTGTCGCGAATATTGAAAATGGAAGACTCGTATAAATTTAATTACTACGTTTAACCGTCGTTTTATCGCACTTGATTTCATTTTTTTCTGTTCAAATGCTCGTTTTCATTCATATTAATCTGAATTTTGCTTTTTTCGACGTAGAAAACTTTTCGCAATGAAACTCTTCGTTTCTAAATTTAGTTGTTGTGGAATTCTCGGCATTTTTTGCTAATGAATATCTAAAGCATTTTTTCATGCAACAGTTTTTTTCATTCCAGCTCTGCAATTAATCACGATTTATTTCTGTAAAATATTTTTTTTACCCAAATGTGAAAAAACTGTAACATAAATTACACTTTTTTTAATCACCATAGCAATATTTTCATTTTTATTCCATATCTTCCATTTACAGAATAAATGGATTCATAGAAATTTAGAGCTTATTTTAAAACATTAAATTCATTCATTACAATACGATATTCTTCCTCAACATCCAACATCAAGCAGCATAGAAAACGTTTAAAATGATAAAGAATTTTAATGTGGTATTTGATCATTGTCTTTTTTACGTGTGGTTAAATTAAGATAAAATTATTTGAAAAGGGCTTTTTAGGTAGCAACAAAATTAAAATTATTTTAATGTTTATTTCAAATCAGTTACTCATAAACGTTCCCATTTGACTTTATGAATCGTGTCAGTTAAACCTCTCCATCGGAAGAATTTACTGTGACTGAACAAAATGGCCGATAAATACGTGGGATCCCAGGAGGGTCAGGAACCCTTATAACCATACTTTCTAGATGACCCTTGTAATTAGAAGACCACGTAAACAAAAAGATGATTGATATACGAGGCATATCCTGAAAGTAAGTATACTAATTTTTAATATTTTTTTAGAAAAAGAGTATTGTTCATACACTTGTTAACAGTTTTTCAACATAATCGCCATCCCGTTCAATGCGTAGTGCAAATTTCTTTTTGCCCTCATCGAAAAACTCTCCCGTCAGCTCCTTCCCCCATTTCAGAACCTCTTTCTGCACCTGCTCGTCGGTTGAAAATTTAATTCCACCCATGTGTTCTTTCAGGGAGGGGAAAATATGATAATCTGAAGGCGCCAAGCCAGGGGAATACAGGAGGTGGTTCAAAACATCCCAATCAAATAAGTTCAAGAGCGCCTTGGTGTCACAATATCGTTGTGCATTGATGATTTCTCGTTGGGGCAGAAATTCAACCAAAATTATGCCTTTTCGGTCCCAAATCACTGAAGTCATGATTTTTTTTGCCAGAAATTGTGGTTTTCCTCTTTTTACTACTCAGTATGGCCAACCCTTAAAAAACAAAAAAAACAGCCGGTTATTGTCACAGTACACTTACTTTCGGGATATGCCTCATATATGTTTTTTTTTACAAAAACTTATAACTGGGATGGAATATAATATAATATTCTAAGTATACAGCAACAAATGACTGTAAGCATTATTTTATATAAATAAATGTATGCGAGGATCCTTAATTCTAATTTCTATAGATAAACAAATTTTATTGGCCATATATATTCCTCATGTATAATGTATCATGAATCAACCCTTATCTTTTGTTTTGTCCTTGCGGTAAATAAAAATCGGTCTGGTATAGCAATCTGACGACTAAAAATAAAATTGCGAATTTATCCATATTCGCTGGACGATAAAATATTGTCGAATAGGGCGTTCATTATTTATTTTTAGGTATTTTTACTCTGTTGTTGGGCACTTTGTCCAGTGGTTGTATACACGTTTCATCGGCCGGATATGCAAATCTAGGTGGGTACCTTCTATAATATATTCTGAACCCGGAGGAGTACAAATTTAACTGTTGCCTCCGGCCGGTTGGAAACAATCTAAATATTTAACAGTCCGAGGATTATCTAAAGCCTCATGCCAGCCCATATCTGAATAAAAAGAAGATGACATTTCGCTTCTAGTTTTTATTTAATGTAATTCCAAATCATCCTGACAAATTCAAAATTAAGTTAGTCATTATAAATCAAGTATACTTTTATTAAACTATTGCCATATGAACACGTATTTCTGCTGAAATATATTTCTCTTGAACATTACGAGAGAAAATTTCAAATGCGAGTAGGTTCTAAGTGTCTGCAAACAAACAAAAAAGATCTCTAAAGTAAAGTTTTCATCGCTATAACACGGCTTCAATACGGTCTTGTCTTGAATTTGTTCAGTAAACGAATAAAAAAATGAATGTTTCGAAGTGTTCAACACTTCTATTTAGTAAGCGCAAACCTTTTTATTCACTCTGCTCTGTTTTATAAAGGCACTTACCATTGAAATAAAATTAAATTGTGAGGGCATGAAATTTAATGTTTTAATTTGATGCTTTCATTTTTAAAACCCCCAATTATAGTATACAATTCTTAAATTATGATAAATTATTTTTAAGGTCGATTGCAATTGGATGTAGAATCACTAAACGTTTACATCCAAAAAATTATATTACACTCAGTCCTCGTATAACACGATGTTTCTATAGCATAGTTTCGATTTTATACGACCGATGAATCTATTCGTTTTTTAACCTTTTCATTTTAAAAAATATCTTTCATTTCATGGCGTGCATAAATGACAGATTTCATTGTCACTCGTTACTATACAAAAATATTGCGTGTTCTGATTAAGCATCAAAACACCGGAAAAAAATTATGAATGAAAACTCAGATTTGTATTAAATATTCGCTAAATATTAAAATGACTATGCATAAATTTGCTTGTTGCTAATTTAATGCATACATTAAAACAAAAATGAATTATCTCTTTTGGGCGTAGAATTTTAAACCATAATAAAATCAATAAACAGGTGAGTGTAGTAATATAATTTTCCGTACATCAGTTTCCGCAATGATATTGTTGCATACGAAGGGGGCGCCGCGCTTCGCGAGCCCCCAACGCAGCACCAACGCCGCTGCCGCCACGGCTGCCAACCGCCGCGGCGTATCTCGGACGGCCCAGACGGCCGCGCCGCGGGCGCAAAGCGCCGGCCGCAACGCCGGCCGCCGGAGCCCGAACAGCGGCGGACGCGCCCCCTAACTAGGCGAGGGGGCGCAGAGTTCTTTGATCCGGTGGATCGACGACGGCTGTCAGGCTGTCGAGCGGCGACGAGGGGAATACTCCATGACGGGATATGAGGATAATGAATCAAAGTCTTCGGTTATTAAACACGACTCCGAAGATTGCGAGGCACGTGGCCTCCATGCGGGGCGATGCGTGCGGGCCAAAATGTCCGTCGACCGCCTCCCAAAGCTGCAACAACGATAAGACTTTTTGGTTGCCCGCCTAACGGTTAATCCGCGGCGGGTCTTAACAGCAAAAAGTATGGCCAGCTTTTAAAATCAACATGGCAGTTAATTAAAATTAGAAGGCTAAATTTCACTTTGTCAGCGCATAATGAGATGGTACGTGTATGTGAACTAAAATAAAGCTCATGTGCTGTTCCATATAATGAAAACCCTGTTGTGAAATTCTGTTCTGGACATAATTACCCGAATAGCTATCAATGTGGTTGTGTTCGTAAGTTTTCTACAATTGACAGTCGCTGCAAGACTATTGAGTTAAAAGAAAATGCTAAATCTTTGAAGAAATTCTTTGCCTTTCGCAAGCTAACTTTACAGAATAAAAACTTTCTTCGCTAATCAAAGTTTTTAATTGAATCAATTCTATTAAGCAACCCTGCAAGTATGATTAATTTGTGATTTTATATTCAATTGTACCAAAAGCATGGATTGTATAAAAATTAAAATGTCATATGCTAGTAATATTCTTGATTATAAAATTAAAGTAGAATGTCGATTATTCGGGCTAATATGCTGAGGAGGAAGAGCATAAATAACTGAAAAACATGGATAATCCAAATTATCAAATTTATACTTGATTTCGAATATATAATAAATATCATATTTACAATACAAGAAAAACGCTCATAATTTAGCAAATAAATGACCTTTAGTAATTAGTATCGAGCGTTACCAAAATATAACATAAATATATAGTATATTTAAAAAAAATCTGTAATTTTTGTTAATTTTTTAAACAAATTTCGACTATTATTTCGAATTTTTCTTAAAGCCATTTATGATCGATTGATGCTATATATAATTAAGTCATCTCTTGATAATTTCCCTATCCACGTTTTCAAAACATTTTAATTTTTTTACATATTTCAGATAATTTGCTTGATGCATTAAATATATTTTCATGCCAGGAATCGAACAGACTTTATTTTCGATCAAGATTTTGTTATTCTATATATAGCATCAAATATCGTAATTGTTTTCCAGAAATTGATCAAGTTGTCATCTTCCTCAGTGAGAGTTTTCAGAGGACTATGACGATAAAGATGTTTCATTGATGCCAGAATATATTTATATTCACATTTACTTTACATAAAATCTATAAACTTCATACTTCATCAGGATCATTTACTATTAGCAAGCAGCACCATCAATATTATTTTTAATGGTATTGCTTATAGCTAATGTTTAAGGGTAGGATTTGGTACAAATATACAATTAAAAAAAATACATGGGATCTGTAGTCTTAAATCTCCATAAATATCCGTGGACGACGTTTTTCATTCACAGTGATCTTGGACTATATATTTTTTTGTATATATCGTGTAACTTAACTTCTTTTCGCGACATGATAATTCTATCCTATTATATACTATCTATACTTATAGATCTTATAGATTTTTTTTGCATAATCTAAGCATTTTAATGTAGGGTCTCATTATTTGTGTGATATAGTGCAGCAACATTAGCTATTCTCTCTGGTGGGTTTTTATTTAATTTTTTAAATGTATTCTGTTTTAGCTGTAAACTAAGCACTTAGGGCCAACTTTGGCTCAGTCAGCACTTTTTGTGACCATTAGCTTGATGTACCAATTTTGGCGTATATTAGCACAGGAATAGTGTAATGGAATATTCCCCCTGGGAGGTTCTATGTATGAATTATGATGCGGGATATGCTTTCATCTTATTTGTTATGGGAGTATTATATTTAGCCCCAATATGGAAATAGATTTTTAAAAAATCACCCTGAAAATAAAATGCGTTTTCTCTTGATCTGCTTAAAAAGTTTCAAGTTCCAATTTCAGAAATAAAAACTTAATCGATTTCACACGCGAGTTGTTTCTGCTCTCTTACCGAAACTTTGTCTTTGTCCATTGGTTTCATTCCTCTTTTGCAAACAATCTTCAACTAGGAAACAGACCACCGGAGGTGTTTACTACCAAACTTTCATTATTCGCATTCAAGAGTTAGAATTCAAGTGGATTTATCCTTAAGTAAACTTATTCAACTTGAATCACTTCAGTTTTAGTTGAAATTATATACATATTTTGCCCAATTGCCAGAAGTCAAAATTGCACATAAAAGCAATATGTGATTAATTGAAATATTTTTATTAATTTGAGAGTCATTAATCCTTTGGTTTAATTTGAACTGAATTCATTTTTTTTAACTTCTTGGGTAAGAAACCTAATCAACATCCCTTAGAAAAAACAAAAAAAACATATTTTTAATGAATAATTCCTCTTTATAGAGTTCGAATAGTTTTTTTTATAGATGTTAAATATTAACAGATATATGGGATAAATGAATGTCATATATTGAATTTTCTTTTCGTTAATGTTAACATTTCATATTTCTTATAAAATATTATTATGGATTGACACGCAAATGTAGTAAAATATAATTACTCACTCGAGATTGAGTAATTTATATTTTAAAATGGTATCTAGATAGCGAATACCTAGTATTTTTCGGTAGAAAAATAGTCAACCTTGAAGAAATATAATATATGTCGTTAAAAAAAGCAACTAGTTAAAGTGTGTCGTTAGTATGGCGCCACAATATATATGTTTTTGTCTGAAAACTGGTCCAGACATATTCTTTATGACTTTAAACTGGAAAACTACAAAAGATATAACTGAAATAACATTTTCGAGACTATTTATCACTATTTTGCATAGTGTTTGTAGTATTTTGTTATCAAATTCAGTTTCATAAAATATTCTTGCATAACTCATATAGTAATGCAGTATTCAAAATAGATAGTAGTAAAATAATATAAGGTTGAGTCATAAATAATTGCCGATGAGTTTCAAACATTTATCATACAACATATACAACATCTTTCTTCCATTTTACTGGTAACTTATCTATACCCTCTTCATAAAATTTAGTAGGTTTAAATGAAAAGAAATTTTCGATAGCGTGATTCACTTCATCATTATTTTTATATTTTTTCCATTTAAGAAATTCTGAAAATAACGACAAATTCTGAAAAGAAGAGTATGGGGGGTGTAGTAAGAAAGACCATCTAAGTTTCAGATTTTTTTACTGCGTCAACTTTGCTGTATGCATTATCGTGTAACAGTATGACATTTTTTTCGATTGGCGAGAGAAGGGCGTTTTTCTTGAACACGTTGTAGCTGTTAAGTGTATTTATCGGTATTGATTGTTTTATTTCAATTTTAAAACTCCCAAAAAATACATTTTTTCATGAATATTAGCTTTAGGATCTGGTAAAGATGGTTAATTTTTATTAAGCTACTCTCTTTTGCCTACAACATTATCGTACATTACCCATTTTTCATCTCCAGTAATTATTCAGTTTAAAAATAGCTCAATTTTATACTATGAGAGGAGACTTGTGGCAATGGACATGAGATATTATTTATTGCCTTCACAAAGATTAGGCCGAAATCGAAGATGAATCCGAAAAATTATAACGGCTTATTTGTTTCGGCAACTATTTATGACTCAACCTGATAGTTATTATCGACATTAAAAGTAACTGAAATGGATGACATTCATATCTAAGTTAACTCTTTCGTTGAAAGAGGAAAAGAAATCAGATAAATATTCTGTAGTTAAAGTCGCATGATATATTATATATCAAGAACATAAATATAATACTTATTTTAAATTAACATGAAATATTAAAAATCAAAATAACATTTGCTTTGGACACTATGGCACCACAATACATATGAGTCTATACATTTTATGTTTTAATCTTATCGTAAATAATTGTTATTGTAGCATGCTAACCTATGTTTTTTTTTTGTTACAGATAAATATCTACAAGGAGATGATGAAAATTATAACCGACTACATTAAAATTAAATTTACTAAAAATAATAAATTAACCAAAATGAAAAATCAAATTAGTGAAATTTAAATTCAGTTTGGTTTCAAAAAAGTTTTATAAATCACGTTATGTGTCAAAGTGTGCTAAATATTTATAATTAAAAATTCTCCATCACGGACCAACGTTTATCGTATGGCGGCCCACATCATCCAACCCCACAACTCACCATTCGACCTCACTCTTTCTTCAGTCTTCCTCATCACAATCTTACTATTTCTTCTAAAACAACCCGATTTCGTATATTCATTTCAAAGCAACCACTCCATCCATCTCCCTCCGACCGTCATCCAAACGACTGTGTTAAATTTCCAAGACCAATTCTTGCCTTCCACCATTAGCTACCCGACAACGCCCGCCATCAAGGTGTTCGACAACGATACGTTTCTAAATCAAAGTATTCCTATCGCAACCAACACGACTGCGAATGACTCCCAAGGGATCGGATCGTGGTTTCCGGGAAAGAATTCTCACTACAGCACTGCCGTTGCCGTGCTTATAACCATAATACTTCTGTGCGTTATCGTCGGCACTATCGTTGGAAACATTCTAGTTTGTATTGCGGTCTGTCTCGTAAGGAAGTTAAGGCGTCCGTGTAACTATCTCCTAGTATCTCTAGCCGTAAGTGATCTGTGTGTGGCTATACTTGTGATGCCGATGGCTATGCTCTATGAAATATTGGGCAATTGGCCGTTCGGTCCTGTTTTCTGTGATCTATGGGTATCATTTGACGTGCTATCATGTACGGCTAGTATTTTGAACCTATGTATGATATCAGTGGATAGATATTACGCAATAACTAAACCATTAGAATATGGAGTTAAGAGGACTCCGAGGCGTATGATATTTTGTGTGTTCTTAGTCTGGTTGGGGGCGGCTTGTATCTCGCTTCCGCCCTTGTTAATATTAGGTAATGAAAGGGAAGAGTCGCACTGTATTGTGTGTCAGAACTTTGGATATCAAATTTATGCGACCCTTGGGTCCTTTTACATCCCTTTAATCGTGATGATAGTGGTTTACTATAAAATATTTAGAGCAGCGAGGAAGATCGTGATGGAAGAAAAGCGAGCGCAATCACATTTGGAGAGTCACTGCTATCTGGAAATCAACGTCAAAAACGGAGGCGCGGCTGAATCAAAACTTCTAGGACGACAAGTACCACCCGCTAACAATGCACGTTCTTCATCTGTTGCTACTAACACTTCCGTAAGTACAATTCATTTATCTACAGCTTAACTCACTGGCATTAAAATATTATCAATATTCATCAAACAACTAAAGAAATACTTTTTAAACGTCTTTGAATTTGAGCGTTCAAAAATCACTTTATCAAACTGTGACATGAAAGACCTTTAATATAATATATTTTGATGACGCACTTTAAATTTTTTGCTTTAAAAACTGTGACGACGATTTGTTAATGTCCAGCTCCTACGTCAAACGAGCCCAAAACTAATCTTTTGGTCAATATTGTTATTCATAGGACGATACCTTCTTTAGAGAGGTACATTTAGCGTTCAGCCACCTTGACCTTAATGATGCGGAAAATCACGAAACACAATTCAATTAAATACAAGGAAAATTATAAATTATTCAACAGCTTTGAAGGCTTCTTAAGCCATCATTTACACATGAAAACCCAATTTGAAACTTTGTTTCTCATAAAGTTTTCAATGTTGAATATAACTGAATCGTTGTCTGTGTGCTTTACTGATTTTCGCATTACCTTTTAAGATCGATACTAAAAGAAGATACTGTCATAATGTTCTTCTTTTCTTGCAGTTGCATTGTCACTTCAAAGGTTATAAAACGTAGTGTTAGTTCATTGTCATTTCATATTAATATATTTTTCCTTTAGTTAAATATATGAACAGACAACGACTTAATAGTATAATTGGACTCTTTAACTCTATGAGTACGGAAATTTAGAGACAGAGACAGGTGTCTTGCGTCTCATCATATACTCATATATCTGTAGCAAGGTCGTGCTGTAAAGGCACCCATACACGTTAAAATGATCGTTTTCAACTGAGTTCATTATTAAGCTTGTTACACGTGGTGGTGGAGCTAACAGAAAAGTGGATTTACATTAGAGCATAGCATGTCTGCTCTCCGGTACGAATGGGTTAAGAATATTGACAGGTTGGGTCTGTTTCGGAAAACCCCGGACTAGCCACGCAAAAATGTCTTCCACCGCTCTTTTAATCCCCCGAGAAACGTTAAGCGCAGAACTTCCAGATGCCCACCCCTTTCACAATGTGTCCTTCAAAGGATGAGAGGTTCCTGCGGGAAGACCCGAAGGTGCGCTGTAAAAAATACTTCGAAAACGAGTAGAAAAGAAGAAAAGACTTCAGGACAGGAATTGTGTTGTATGAAAGGAAGACAGAGTAAAAGTCTCGGCTCGTAACCCGAAAACTCATAACCAGGAACACTCGTAAACCGAGGTTCCCCTAAATGAGTAGTAATATCAATATTTACTACATAGCCGATATGTCATAAAATAACATTTGCTATCAATCACAGTTTTGAATTTAAACATATCTGTGATAGACCATCCACCTCGGTTTGCATTTTTGACATAAATATTCAGATCTTCAGATTAACTTTTTATACATTAGATTAGCATCAATATCATGCCCAAATAGAATATATTTTTTGACAATCACTTCGACAATAAATTTCAAATCATGACCTAAGCAGGCTCATTCATTATTATGGAGGCTTACTACTGACAATTGATGATCGTTTTATAATGTGAAACCATGGATAGTATAATAGACATATGTATGCATATAGTATAACACCCTTGAAGAATTTATATAATAATATTATATTTATTTTGGTGGATTTGGAATACGGTTTTCCCAAATCAGTTTTAATGTATGAGGTTTTTTTTTAAATGTTCCACGTCACAAAATTAACATTAATATATTCTGGATTTCCCATCGATTTTTTTGTTCTAAAATAATTCTTTTTAAGGCATTTCTATGTGTAAACCTTGCATGGACATTTTGTTGTAAATTGCATGAAGAGAATACTATTTTAAATAATATTGGACGAGATGTATCTCGGTATTGTTTTACAATCCCTCCCAATACACTGAGAATACATTAGCATACATTTCAGTTGGAAATATACGTTTCACAAAAAAAAATTAGAAAATTTGCATATTTGACGCGGGATCGTAATTACGACACGCTTGTAAGTGGTGCATTAGTGCTAATTGCGATGTTGCACTCTTATCACGGACTATATAATTGGTATGCAAATGGCGCTAGAGCCACGGAACTTGCCATCTTATTACATGGGAGGTCATACAGAATCACAACCAGCTCCAGATTCGCCATTAAGTGCTCCGAAAAGCTTGCCTCGGAAATTTACAAATACCCCCCTACCTGATTTTCATTTATATTGGATTCGTGGAAGAATTTTTGCAATTGGAGATAGAGCTGCAGCCGATTTATCAATGTGAAAAATTGTCTCATTTAAATAATCGGTGATTGAGTGCATCGACAGGAGATCGAATGGAAATCAACAAGAATTGTGGTGATGAAATTCTTGATTAGATTCGTGCATGCTATCTTGAAAGCGGAAACCTGGAATGAAGCTCATCGTATGAAGCCGTATTCCGACCAACTTTAATTTACGACTATGAAGCAAATCCCCTCCGAGAGATCCAAATCTAGACTGACGGTAACTTAGACAAGATATCTACAAGAAGTGCCAATTGCGACACATGAATGGATCACTCCCTGCGGTTTAATCTACGAAGGAAATGAAAATAAAATCTTTATTACGTATCATGAAAGAGCAAACACGACCATTTTTTCTCTTGAAAAATTCGACTTTTCTTATACAAACCACAAAGGCTCCTCAATTTAGTACAATAGCATCAAAATAAAAAAAAACCTTTTTATTTGAATAGAGCTGGATAGATTCACAACTCATTCCGTTCTACAAACACAGACATCATTTTTGTAATCGTATCGGATGACCGAATAAGTTTTCAATTTCTCCAACAAAACAACTGAAATAAATTGAAAACTTCATTGAGTTCTGTTTGAAATTAGATACGTTTGCACACATACAGGGTGCGGCAGGGAAACTACTTTATTTTAAAATTTGATAACACATACAGTATAGGGATATTTTATAGGGAAGGAAAATTTCTCTATAATGTTTTAATTGTTATCTCACAAATCGATCCTTCTCTAAAATCTCTGTTGATATTTTTATCTACTGTCGCTGCATTTTACCCCAAACTGAACTCATAAAAAGTAAGCGGCAATTTCTATTGACCCTATCCTCATAAAATACATTAAAAATAGAAATAGTAGCAATAGATTCGTATCTAAATAAAACATAATAAAAAATGTCTACGCGTCATATTCATGTCTACATTTTTTTTAAATTCACCATCAAAAAGTATTACGCTGTACTATCAAAAGCTAGGGGGATGTATTCCATTAATTCTCCTGGGGATTTCATAGCATGGATTAAAATCTACAAAAAAAAACATAAGCTTTTAGCAAATATTTTTTCTCTACGTTGTAACATTTATACAGTTATATAGAAAGCACGCTATATGATATCTATTAAAAATTATGAATTAACTACTTGATAGTTTTCCCGAGCATGACTCGGGCACAGTATTTGTTTGTATACTAACGAGCCCGAGTCTCGTTCGGACAATACATATTTAGACTTTTTCGGAGTTCTGTAAATATCTAAATTAAATTAATAATAAAATGCCGTTTTTAAATAAAATAATCTGTCAAATTTTGGATATTCTTTATCATCAAAATCTGACTGTAAAGTGGTTAAATGGAATATAATTCATGAATATATTAGCATTTACGTTCTTGTTATATTCCCATCTTTATGCATTTAAAACTTAAATCGGGATGATCAATACTAAAATAAATCTTCAGTGTCGAGTCATCAATTTTCCAAAATTAGTATAACCTACCAGATATTTGATAATACACCATACTAAATATAGGGAAATAAGGGTCTTAGTGAAAGCTGATATTAATTATTTATAAATTTTTAGCATATAATTTACTAAACGTATAATTAACCATCTTTCTTGTTTATCCGAGTTTCGATTTTTGTAATTATCGACAAACAATATTTAGCCGAAAAAATGTATATATAGACAGGATAAATATAGAAAAAGGTATCTTTGTTATAATTACTTTAAGAAATCAAAAAGTCTTCTACTAAAAGGGCACCTCTATTCTGTTAATTAATTATTTTGCCAGTCCTATTCCGAGGCTCGTACGGTCACCAGATCTGACACCACTGGATTTTTTTGCTTGGGAACGTGCCCTATTCCGTGGCTCGCATGATCTTCAGATCTAACACTGTCCGATATTATTAAAAATAAAACACAATTAAAATTATACTCTGATTGAAATAAAAACCGTAAGTATAGATGAATTTCTGCTGAGACAGCAGGTCAGTCAGTTTCATCTTGAATTAATTCAAACTCAGAGCCAATACTAGCACTTGTATACTTTCGTGTGCACTTTAAATTTATGTGCATAATCAATCAGCATGAGACTGTAAGTTTGATTTCTTTTATTTTATTATTCCCTGACATTTTTGCATGATAAATGACGAAAGTAAACTTTGCTCAAAATTATGTTTTTTTAACAGATTGGTATTCCCCACAAACTCTAGAAGCAGATTGGAACCAATCCCTTAGCTTTTTAGGCAGATGCTATAAATCATTCCCACTGATTTAACCAAAAGAGTTATGTGTGGGCTTAAACTGTGATTTAGACATGAGTTTTACGATAAACTGATAGATTTTCAGTAAGTCTTTTGCGTTTACGTGATCCGACTTCCAGAGACGCAGTATTCGAGCCAAAACTAACAGCACGACAAAAAACACGCCTTAATCCACAGAAGCCCTTACCATGAAATATCTGTAATCATAAATCTAATCCATAATTTGCTATGCAGGAGAAAAGATAAATAATATATGTAAAATTTTAAAGGTATGCTTATGTCGGGTGCTTGTTATATGGTAATGAGCACGAAGTACGTATTAGGATAGTCGGATTAAAGACAACCCAAAGCAAATTGAGGATCCTTCGGGTTTTGTATTCAAATAGGTTTTCTGATATCCTAAATGTATCAATGAATAATTTATTCAAACCGAATTCATATTCTAATACATTAAATAAAAATATATTTTTTTAGGAATACGTTTTCATAAGTTACCTTAAAATTTTATGAAATTATTAAAATTTATTAAAAAAATATCTGGATATAAAAATTCTTGTACAAGCTTTTCGCAAAAATTAAAATTTCCGTATTTACTATAAAAGCTCTTAACCTGCTAAGCAGGCGCGTCTCCCTCTTATTACGCACTTGTCCAACGGGTACGCGATTTCTTTTAAGGACGTGCTTTTACGTCACTCCTGATGTATTAATGTTTCTTAATCCGTACTTACAATTAATGAATAGACAAATATATTTATATAATATATCGCTCACATATTTACACGCATAGGTTGGGCGTATATGTACGTCCAATCCGGTTAACAGGTTAATAGATGTAAAGTCAAGCGCTTCGTTGTCACTAATCTCATGTTGATAAGTTCGAGAGCGAAACGCTTAGTGACATTAAGTTTTGCTAACTTCACATAGCATCGTGATACACCATTAATACTAAATATATATATATATATATATATAATATTCTGTAAAATTGCTAAGAGTCCTATCTGTAGTAGGTTTCCAATATTTAGACTAATTCTTCTTCGTTCAATGTACCATCCTCCAATATTTCTTCGATATCTAGAATATCAAAATTATCAAATCCTTCTCCACTAATACCATGACAAATGTTAATCGTCTTTTGGTATTCATCTTCCTATTGGTGGTACATTTTCAATATTTTTTTAAAAGCCAGTATACGAGACCCATGTACACACAAAATTGATATATCGTATATTAGGCGTGATATGCTCCATTTGACCGGATGACAGCATATACATTTTAAGCTATTGTGCACCCCAAATTCATTCATTTAATGATATCCATCACGTTCGTATATTTTTTCAAAAACGTTTAATTATTTTTATTTTGTTGCAGTGTGGCGTCGAGAAATCTCTATCCACAATAGGTCGCTGCTTTTCCGGGGAACAAAGAAAGTCCAATGAATCACAATGCCCGATGTTACAACAGCAATGTCAGACTCCTCTGAATAAGCCCAATGTAACACCAGCGACACCAGAACCAGTGCAACCAACTCCGAAAGCCTGTGAATCAAGCTAAACCCAAGAAAACGCCAAGTAAAACTGGTGTATTCAAGAAGAGGGATTCGTTGAATGTCTTTAAGAGTAAAACTGATTCTAAGGAATTTCCCACAAATGTTAGTTCTCCGCATCAGAAAAAGCTGAGATTCCAATTAGCTAAAGAACGAAAAGCCTCAACGACATTAGGTATTATAATGTCGGCTTTTACCTTTTGTTGGCTTCCATTTTTCGTGCTTGCACTAGTGAGGCCGTTTCTTTCTGACGCCGAAGCGATTCCTCATTCCTTGTCTAGTCTTTTTCTGTGGCTTGGATACGCCAATAGTCTATTAAATCCGATCATATACGCAACGCTGAACAAAGACTTCAGAAAGCCCTTCCAAGAAATTCTCTACTTCAGATGTTCGAATCTGAATCACATGATGAGGGAGGAATTCTACCATAGTCAATATGGTGATCCGGAACAACATTACTGTGCTGTGAATAGTTCGCATAAAACTCAAGCCTACGAGGAAAGTGTTGAAATAGTGACAGCCGATGATAGAGAGCTTAAAGAAAGAACTTCGGAAAGCTTCCTATGATCAGAGCATCAGGAGAGCTCCGACGATAATGTTACTGTGATTTAAGGACACACCTATTTATTAAAACCGGAAAAAAAACGATGTTCGTTTCTGAAACGAAAGTGATATATAAAAACAATCTAGTCTATAAACAAACAAAAAAATGTTAGTTACAAATTAATAGTAATATATGGAGTGTATATAAAAGATATTATGATAAATTGGATACTTAAATTAGCAATAATAATTTTATAAAATTGCTGTGATTAAATTCGAAAATAAATACTATCATATGTATATAAGAGAGGTAAAAATGCTTATATTTGACGTTCTATCGGTGTCAAGAAAACAATGTTTTTGATATGAAATATTTCGCCAATATTATTTATTATACTAATAAAATGAAAGCTCGACAGAAAGCTTTTCGTTTTGTATGTAAACCGTATATTTTTCAATGAATGACACGTCAAACGTTCCAATATAACATTTTCTTCGCGCTATGATATACGCACGTTATATTGATGTATTTATTAAGTCATATGGGCACAATCAATATGAAAGCTCTCGATGTATATTTTATTTATAATATATTGATGTTATGCTTTAGGAAATTTTAAGATAATTTTTTTCACAAGAAGAATTCGATAGACTGCATTTTATTTTGTATATAAATATATTTATATAAGCTAAATTATGCTTTTTAGAGATCGAAATACTATATGTCAATCCAATGTAAGCTTTTTTAAATGAGTATGTAAGCCATTTTCTTCTCGGCAGCAAGGAAGTAAACTTCTCGACGTTGACACATATTCTCGCAAATTTTGATTTTGATCAAACAACATGATATGGAACATTGTATTTAATCCTACCTCGTAAATTGGCATTGATAATCCGAAATAAACACACTGCAATTGATCATTGGACAATCAAATTGAATTGAATTCAATTGAGCTTAAATTAGTATGAATTATATATATATTTATTTCGATCGGTTTTGTTTGTGCCATTGTTTCGTTGGATCGCATTCGATCGACATCATGACAATTTCAATCATTTCGTCAAGAAGCTAAAAAAATGTATGAGACACATATCACATACCTATTGTATTTTTATTTTATTCATAACCATATCATTGTATGGATATATTGGAATGTATACAATAAAATAAATATATTCTTGTATATGCATAAATGTAAAGAATATTCCAAAGTTGTAGATATAAAATTGACTGACAGTGTTGTTAATGTTGTAATCGCTCTCAAAAAATATGAATTTAATAGTGAACTTCTTTGATTCAGTGGTGTACTAAAGAATTGAAGAACAAATAAAAACAATGGAAACATATAAAAGATCTTTTATTTAACAGCTATCGTTGCCATTTTAGAATAGCGATTAATATCTCCAATGAAAATTATTTAAAAAGGATACTAAATATTACTATTTTAGAACTGTTAAACATTATAAAAAATCAACGATCCAAATATACAAATTCTTAGTAATACATTGTGCTGATTTCTAATAGCCATATAATATGATCTATTTATCATAAACTAATTAAAATAGATAATTCAAATTTTTAATAAAAATCATCACTCAATGAATATTGTAGGTAATATCGGTTTAAAGGTCGGTGTGAGTATAAAGGTATTAAAATGCTTTAATAATAAAATTAATAATTCAATATATACATACAGTATAATATGGGATCTTTCTAATTGGAAATTGCTATGAAATCGCTAATAATAGTGTGTTCATTTTTAATTAATTACCTTTGTACTCTATTGTTGCGTAGGGCAGGTGGGATTCTAAAGTGATCGAGCCCCTACGATTAAGTTCCACCCTATGATCACTTTCTGATCGGGGGTCTAAAGCTTTAAGCTGTCAAATTGGAAAGACGCCCAAAAGGTGAAAAATGATCATTCACAGAGTTAAAAGATAGCTGATCAATCCAAAATATTTATTTGTAACGTCTGACTATAATGGAAATAAGTTTAAAATTCAAGAGAGAATTACAACAGATTTTGGAACCCTTTAATGAAATACGTAAAGATTTGTACACTAAAAGCAGAAAATCGTTTATTACCCAATTTTTGAAGGCAAATAAGAAAGTATACGTTTTTTAAAAAATAAAGTACATATTTATATAAACTATTTTAGATGTTGTTTTTGGAATGTAAACCCTAATTTTGTATGAACTTCAAACCTTGTCTAACACCATATAACCGTGTTATACGAGATTTATAATGTAAGTAAATACCTTAATATAATAGATTGAGCTGTCCAACACTTAATAGTCTGATAGTCCAGCCATTAAATCACGGGGTTGCCTACAGGATTAACACGTCTGATTGAATTTAATTTTTTATAAAAACGTTTCAATGTTTAAATAGAAGATATGATTATGATTCTAAAGAGATAGATTTCTAAAATATCGATTTATTTTTATATCTCTAGAGTAAATATGATTTCAGGAAGTTTAAAGTTCATTTACGCTCGTCCATGAGGGATAGGTGAGTAAATACATGCTACAATAGGAGCAAATGTTTAGACTAATGTTTGCGGGTTTTTTCGGATATGTAGAGGTGTCCTAGAAAGGCCCCTGAATGGAAAGAAAACACGCGCTCTTGTGAAGTGGTTTGTAAATATTGATAAGGCCGAGTTGTTTAGCTGGAGGCGAGCCAGAAAAACCTGAGTATATTTTTGCCGAGGATTCATGTAATCTTCTTCACAGATACTTATAATCACGAGTATGTAAGGAATCATCATTAGAAAGATGAATGTTAAATTCCATTTTGAAATATCCCCGAGGATATGGTATTTCTGGGTAGTCGACTTAATACAAATAAATTCAGTTTTATCTAATTTCGATGATCGATATTAAATTTCATTTATAACGATAGTAAAATATGGATTTGCTGGAAACTTCTTGATTGATGTCGCTGTAAAAATATAGATTAAGCTTAATAAAACTTATCGGTACACTATTACATAAAATAATCACATTTTGGTTACATTTACGTAATGAAGAAAGCTTTGGTGGAGCGGTATGTAAATTACTTTCAACTGACACTTTAAGGGAGATTAATGTTCTAAATATGAATTTAAGGAATTTCGCAAACATACTTTTCTTGAAAACGAATTTATAAAATTATTCGTTTCACTACATCCCGAAAATTTCTCGACCAAAAACCGGAGAGATTTATTTCGTTTTAACGTTGATATTAAACGAGCTTATAATTAATGTAAATGTATAACCTGGATGCTTCCAGGTCAGAAAGTTTGCGCTGAGAATTGGTTTTCCGAGGAGGCAAGTTAGTCTTCCAAGAAGGGTATATCAGCAATGTCCATGTGGGAAAGCATATCTTAGGTCTATTCGTAGTAAAGATGGGCCCACGATAGAATAATCTGCTGTCCGTTCTCTTCATCAACAATGTCCTTTGATACCGCAATAATACCAATGGTATGTCAAGTAGGCTAAGCTTCAACCACTTGACTTAATATAATTAAAATGAATATGACAAGCATACAGCTAACCATAGTGTGTTTTATAATATGATTTCTCATATAAATTTCACAAATATGAATATAAATAAAACTGTTCTGTGAATATTGAAATTATTTTTGTATTTAAAAACTATAAATTTGAATTTCACGCAGTAGAAAGGAGACTTCTTAATATCTCGGAAAGATTTTTTATTAAATGTTTTTTATCAATCTGTTGACTTGTTAAAAGATAAAGCTATGTTTGTGTAATATATAATAGAATAGGCACACTACTGGCTTAGTAGTTGCTTTGTGCTACGTATAGACATGTACGTCGCGGCGCATGCGCCGGACGCGGACATACTGCAAACGATTCTCTCTCTCTCTCTCTCTCTCTCTCTTTCGGACCAACTGCCGATTGGAATTTCATTCTTCTTGACGTTCAAACCAATTTGCCCTACAGCGTGTATACAAGTTTTACTTCAAAAATGTAAATTCAATATTTAGTTAACATTAAAAAATAGATTACAGTTAAGAACTACAATTTTAAATAAACATTTTTTTGATAATTTCTCAATTTAACGATGTATAAAAATCCTTTATAAATAAAGATAGATATTTGTATAAAATCATCAAATCTTCTTGTAAATTCATTAAATAAGTAATTTACTATAATTAGTCGGATACGACATCGTCGTAGTTGTTGCCCACTCTGGGGATTTACAGGTTGCATTATTTGTATGAAATAAATATGAACACCAAAAGAGACGTTGTTTAGGATGTTCCACAGTAAACCAGAGTGAATTGCTTGTAAACAACAACAAAATTTAAATTCTACCATTCTGGAACAAGCTGGAGTTTAGAGTTTTGTTCATTTAAATGTTCATCTAGTTAAAAGCTCCAAGCTACATATGGTAATAATCCCATTACATAAATGATATTATTTATTGCATCCCAACATCGCTATATTTATAGTATATATTTTGTGATACACAAAATGGAGTGACACAACATCAATTATACACGTGTATTGAATTGATATTTTTGGTTGGTAAAATTGGTAAAATTTACAGCTTCTTTCCCATTAAGCTCATCACATTGATTCAAAAAATATATTAATTTAATAGAGAAAAATATAAAATCGTAATTGTATTCCCTATTAGAACGTTATTAATATTACCTAAATAAATTATTGCAAATTTATTATTCCTAACGCATTTAAAAATAAATGCAAACATGACTAATCGATAAACTCTTAATCGATAACATAAATAATTGATGCTGAAATACTCCATTGTAATTTATAACAATACATTTATTTTCGCTCAGAACATTCAATATATTAAGCCAACGTGTTTGATTAAAAAAGAAGATCTGAAAGCTGACCTGAAAAAAAATCTGTATTCAGATAATATATGCCAACTGCATATTGCTATATACTTCTATACCAGTGATTCTCAACCGATGCACCGCGAGCTTATTAAAAATTGGTAAAAACGAAAAATTCTGCAAAATAGTGAAAACCGAAAAAGTCGTTGATGAAATTATAAAAGTCAATGAAAGAATTAATCAATATGTTTGATGCAAAAAACGTATCGAGCATACGACAGGATAAGATGTTTTTGATTATATTTCTTCATATTTAGAACAATTTAAAATATCATGGGAGTTATGTGTATTAATTTGTACAGATGGTACTTTTTCAATGGTAGGCTCAATCAAAGGATCTGTTACCCTTGCAAAGTCAATAAACCCTAATATTATAACTACGCACTGTTTTTTGCATTAGTTTCGAAAACATTACCAGCAGCTCTAAAACCTGTACTAGATCAAGTTGTAAATGTGGTGAATTTCATAAAATCAAGACCTTTAAAAACACGCACTGTTTAAAAATCTTTGCATTTCTATGGAAGCTAAGTATAAGTGTTTACTTTTCACACTGAAGTCAGGTGGTTGTCTAGTAGTAAAATTTTATATCGATTCATAGAGCTTAAGAATGAATTGAAGAAGAATGAATCTTTTTTCGAAATGAAGTTATGATTTTGTAAAACGTCTTCAGAATAATGATTAGTGTACTAAAGTGATATATTTAGTCTCATTGTTAGTCTTATTGTGGACTGATCGTACTCTAAAAATTAATTTTCTGAAATGACCATGGAGGACTTTTGATTTCTGTCCGAGAAGAATATACAGCTCTTCAAACACACGAAGGTACTGAAAATTCTGTCTCAGTTTTCGACATCATATTTTTGTGAGCTTGGTTTCTCAACAATAACTAATATCAAAACTCAAAAAACGAGAAAGACCTACGAATTTTAATGAAGAATTGAGGGTAGTTATATCAAATATTCGACGATTTTGGGTGAACATAGGGGAGAAAAATCCTCCCCCCCCCTTAGATTTTCCCCCTAAGGAAAGCCTTCAAATATTTTTAATAAAATGCGTATAAATACTCTTTTCGACTTCTTAATTCTGGTGCACCGCCACTTTTTCCCATGATCAAACTCAAACATGACTTCAAAAAGGTTGAGAACCACTGCTCTATATTATTAAAATACGAGCTTCATGAATTAAAAATATACAGTTAAAAATACTAGAGTTTACATAGTTTGAAAGCTATTCTTCAATATGAATGAAAGCAAATTCTGGAAGTTCACGTTCAAAAATACGACAAAAAATATACCAGAAAATAAGCTCAGATTTATAAAATTTATTAATATTTTATTAATATCGATTGAAAATTTATTTTTGAGCGATATAATTTGGTTTGTCCAGTTAAAAAGAGAAAAAACAACTATTTTTACGCTATTTTGTGACTGGAGATGATAAATGCAAAAACGCAAAAGGCATGTAAAGAAATCAATTCCTCAACCGGGTCTAACACTAAAAATAGCTCTTTTAAACGTATGATAGGACTCCAAAGGGATAATCTACCATCAAGTCCTTCCATATGATAAAATCATAACAAGGGAAATTTATTGTTCACAATTTAAAATTTTACAAGAAGCATTGAGCACGAAGAGGCCAAATGTAATCAACCGTCGCCAAATTCTATAGCAACATGATTTTGCGCGATCCCACAAATCAAAGATGAACGAAATTAAATCAAAGAGACTCGATTGGGAGATGAATCCACCTTATTTTCATGACCTCGCTTTTTCCGACTATCGTTTATAAGAAAAAGTTGTATCTTCTAAAGGAGAATACATTATATCGATGAAATATTTTTTTGTTTGAATTTAACTCTTTCATTTAAAAAACGACATTTGTAACTGGACAATCTATTATAACAACAACAAAAATGGATTTAATTCTACGTAAAAATATAAAATACTCTCTGAGAAATATTAGATGTATTCTGCGTGTGACTTATGTAAAACTACAACATGAAATTAATTATTTGGAATATTTCTAACATTAAATAATGTTTTGGCCATAGTCTTTTATAATATTAAAGGCTAATTTTCATTCAGAGCATCGAATGAAATGTATTATTTTCAATCTGATCTGATATTCAAATTCTAATTAATAACAGCTTCTTAAATAATTTATTTGTGAATGCAATTTAATTTGAATTAATGTACCAACCTAGTCACGTATTAAATGATAAATTCCCTCCTAAGGAACATCATCCGATGTAAGTCTTTGTCGATTTTTTGCCTGCCCATCCTATTGAGCCATTTGCTTATGTTGTAGTCCCTGACTTGTCCAAAAGCCTGTCGATATTATTTATTGAAAACTCATTCTCAGTCAAGTCACAATCTTCCCAATAATGCGTCATACACTCTGAGTCCTTTGATCGAGAGCCTGCCAATGAGAATGCTGAGTTATTTATGCCCGGTTATACGACATACTCTGCAGTTTTTTTTTATTATTCCATCACAGTCTTTTAGAGCAATAAAATTGAGGCACCAGACGGAGTGCGCTGAAAATTTATTGCTCCTTATTTGAAAAATCGCCGAAAGCCTTTTATATATTAAGCTTAGTTACATTTGATGGACTGGTTAATATTTAATTAATATCTTGTTTTTCATCAAAGTATAATACCTTGCTGCAAAGGATTATTGGGTAGATGTTTTAAATTTAGCTGGGCGTTTTTTATTAATGTAGACATAGACGAATATCCTCCAGTAACTCTTAATAAAACACAATAACTTGTTATTTATTATATACTAAAAAATCTCATTACGTTTTTTGAGTAAGATTTTCTGAGCTTCTGCCATATGAGGCAGTAATGTGTATTTATAGCGAAACATATTTTGAGGAAACATAACGGAATCAATGGGAGAAAGTTTCTGTGCATAAGGAAGTCTTTTATAAACACACTGCATCCTTTACAATTCATGCTTATGATCCATAAATATATATTTTTTTATTTTCGAAAACAACACAATATCATTCAATATTTATGTATAGGTCAAAACCATTGTTAAATGGTGCTAAATACTCTCAAATATTATTTTAAAGCTTGATTAATTATGCATGCTCCCTTTTCTTTAATTCAGTTCGAAGGCTAAATCAAAGCTTTAATTGCCTTTCATGAAAGTATTTACTTAAACTGTGTAAAAGTCTCCCCTAAGGATAAAACATAATTTGAATCGTAATAAAACGACTTATGCTAATGTAAGTAAACGATGGAATTTAATTAAGACATACTTCCTCCCTCAGCTTAGATAGACAAAGAGCAAAGCTTTTTTAGACAAAATGAATTAAAAATTTAATCCGATTAAACTTATTTAACATATTGGTAATAAAATATGTAAAACACTCCTCTAAAATATCTGGAGACATGGATAGTGTAGACATAATCTATTATATATTGCAAATATTTTACAAAGAATAAATGATTACTTGGCATTTAATAAAGTAATCTTCAATGGTACTAAACGTGCTTTAATAACATTGGAAAATAATTTGGAAGCAGTGCAACGTTCTGTAGCATTTTCAATTATCGAAAGCACTTCTATCGGTTTCCGTTATGCCAGGCGCATTTTCATCGTAACCCTAAGAGTTGCGGCAAGATATTGTTCATTTTATCTTAACTTGTTGAAGATTTTCACACAATAAAGCCTCAACGAGTACGAAATTCTTCTCATCATAAGTTTTCTATTATAACACGCTCATGGCTTTACTTTTAAATAATTATGTTAAGATCTACAATTTTGTTCAGACAATGCATTTTTATATAGTCTTCCTGGCTTGCGCCTAACTTTACATAATGGAACCACCAAAGTTTGTGCAATGTAAATGAGAATTTTCTTTTGAATATTTTCTATGATGGAGAAACTTATTACCAACCAAAGATAAGCTTTTAATCTTTTGACTAGAAAATGCATTGCATAATAAATACATATATTGGTAATATTAATTAATTAAGGTAAAACTACATTTAATTGTTCAATGGTTTTCATTACACTCAACTCCAAAAATTTTCTTGTTTCGCCATTTCAATTTTTGATATAGAACTTTACAAAAAGAATCATAATCCAATTTCAAATATCTAAATAAAATGTCTATAGGTCGTATTTGAGCTAACAGATATATCTGCCACGAAAATGCTTTATTGTACTTTAACGAGAAATTAGTATAGGGCGTGCCATATTTTCAGGGAAACTTTAAATTGATCGCATGTCAGACATTTTATAGTGTTGAATTCCGGGAAGTGCTCTAATCGAGATTTATCCATTTTGCTTAATAATTTAACCATTGTTTGTGCAATTCCACTATTGTGCTAACCGAATTGTGACCCTACAAACAAATTCCTCATCTAAGCATTATTTCCCACTAAGCACACACATTTTCAGTATCCGGGAATAATTAACAAATAAGAAGGGGTCCCTTCTGTTCTGCGGTATCCCTTCTGTTAATAAGTTGAAATCAACCTCCAACACTTGGTTTAACATTTCCAACCGATTTCACTGGCCCTTGATTTTGTGTGGAAAATGTGATCATCATCACTCAAGGGTCGGAGTTGAATATAGAAATCGTGCGGGTGATGATCCAGAAAGCTTGTTTAAAAATAGAAAATGGAGATGGGATTTGAATTTGACAGTCTAAATGTAATTAAATTTGTCAATCATTTTTTCCCCTCGAATTTTAACAAAGCGCGTTGAAAGTCGTTGAAAGCTCATGTACTGGAAATAATTTCATTAAAAGCTCCAGTCATTAAAATGTTCGAACGAATAATTGAATATGCGATAACAATATGGTCAACCATCAAATTTTAAATTGTAATTTATCATAAATAGCTGCAACTTGATATATATGCATTTTAAGTTAAGCTTGCATTATATATTATAGTAACATGTAGTATAAAGCAGCAGAGTGAGAAATTTTAGCCCGAAGTGCAGCCTTTGTTGCAAAATTATTTTATAAACGTTACGTTAATGCATCTGTAAATTATTATAATTGATTGGTTTTGTCAATAATGAAATTATTATATTTCAAACGAGGTAACTCAAAAATATATAATCAAAAATTTGCAATCACCTTTAATACTGAAATTATATAAATAATATATTGAAAGTACAATAGTAAAAGTTGATTAAAGCTCAAAATAATCATTAATATTAAAGAGTAATGATTAAGCTGTATTAAATATACAATTATTTTCTCACTAAAATTCAATTTGTTAATAGTTTATGATAAAAATAAGAAATAATAACATGAAAAAAGCATAGGAAAAAATAACAATGTGTCTGTTGAAAATTCAAAGACTGAGGCCACATTTTTCTCTATTATTCGTGTATATAAAAAATAACTATATATATATATATATAATGTAATTTGTGCGATGTCACTCGAAAGCAATATAAAGACTGTCTTCTCATCCCTTTATACATCGTTGCAATGAAAAATATTATATCTCGATGATCAACTCAAAGAACATTGCATTCTATCAACCTCTTCATTTTTCTAGTCTACCTAGACCCATTCATCTTGCGATCTTTTCTCGGTCTTTTGCAATCCCTCGTATCCATTACAGGACCGCTTTGGTCAATCTGTTATCCTTCATTCTAACGATCGAACCTTTTTCTATAAGTACCCGTTTCTATAAGTACATACGCTGGGCACAAAGGCACTTTCTGCTTCTTTGCCTCAACTATAACTTCTCCGTCCGAAGATTGAATAAATGAACTCATAAAAAGTGATTTAAATAAATATTTCCATTCGAAAAATCGTTCGCGTCCGTTGAATACGTTCCAAAGAGCTTACTAATGATCGAGTTTGCATTAAAGGGTGCAAAATCCTTTCCGATGCGAACTCTGTTGTAAACTCGATGCGATCTATGTATAATAATTTATTGAAAGCATAAAATACATTAATATACCATATAACATTTTCTATAATGAATTCGGCAATCAAAAGGAGCCTTGATCATCAATCACTGCCATGGCTCACCTCGAGACTTATATTATACACAAACAAGGATTGCCCCCCGCTTTGTAATCGTTTTTCCCATGAGAATTTTGTGGTTGCAAGCTTTGAAAGTCGTGTTGCTAACAACGAAATATGGGAGATATAAGATTACAATTTGTGAACAAAGTTCTGTATTTTCATTGTCTTCTTTATTCAAGCGAAGAATTTGTTTACTCTGTAAACTATATTTATACTATAATTCTTATTTAATAATTGAGTTAAAACTATGAATTAGAAAAGAAGGTTAGTTTTTGGACTTTATTTGTGAAAAATCGGATTCAAGTCAATAAGATTATAATCATATATTGACACTTCAACGATCGATCACACTAATTGGCCTAAGTACAATATAGTTTTGGGAGTTGCACTTTGGCTGGTGCACTTTCAAGTTTGCAGTTTCATGTTTTTTGCTTTTTTGGTGATTATACTCATCAAGGATAAATTGTCATTTTTGAAATTCAAATTTAACAACCCAATTTACAGTGGATCCATTTTCACCAAGTGAAGAATTTATTTGAAATTGAATACCGTATCATTTTCTCAAAAAAGAGACTGCAATGCGCGCCACTAAAAATATTTGCGATGTACTGAGCGATATTTTAAGTGTTCGCTAATATCAAAATTGGTTTCAGAAATTTCGATCTGGAAATTTTGATTTAAAAAATTGTCTTGGAAGTAGAAAACAGCGTAAGGGAGATGCCGCCAGACTAACTGTTGAAATCAGAAGTAATGCAACAGCATCTATTGAAAGAACATCAATCAATCTCGGATACTCACGGTCTAGTATTTAAAGAAATCTGAAAAAAATCGGAAAGGTGTGGAGACAAGGAAGATTGATGTCGCACTAGCTAAGCGAAGAAGACCTGAACGATCGCATCAACGCATCGCTAACACCGTTTTCAGGCGATTCAATAACTGAAGATGGGAAAAGAGTTCTTTACTCTTATTATGAACGCAAAAATCAATAGCTATCGAAGGGTCAGGTAGCAAAACCGACCCCTAAACCTGACCTGATAACAAACAAAAAAAATATCTGTTTGGTGGGACTACAAGGGTATCATTCATTTTGAAACCCTTAAATCAAGACAAACAATAAATGCAATACTTTATTGTAAAAGATCAGACCATTTAGCGACAGAAATAAAAAATAAACGACCCTCTGTCGTACATCGAAGACAAGTGTTTTTACAACATGATAATACGTACCCTTACGTTGAAAATAGCACGGGAAAAATATACAGCCTTGAATGAAAAACAATTCGACATCTTCTTTATTCTCCAGATATCGCTCCATCGGATTTCCATCTTTTTAGATTTAAGCAGTATTATTTGGATCGGAAATAATACGAAGCAAACGATGAGATCAAAAATTGACTTTTGGAATATTTTCGTTCAAAGCCCGTGATCTTTTATAACAGATGCATTAAAATCTTACCAAATAGCCAGAGAGTGAGTATAACTTATGATGGAAATTACATTTTATAATAATATGTTTAAAAAATATAAGCATTCAAGTCTTTCTTTTAAAAAACGAAAATATCTATGGGTATATCTTATATTTTGTCGTTTTTGAAATCAATTATTAATATAAACTTCTCATGACATGAATTTACTGATGACATCTTCATAAACTATAATATACACTGTCGAAAATCAAAATTAGTCAGACTCATGCCTCATATCGAATAAAACATAGATTAATTATTCACATCCACTATACATCTTAATTAGCATTGTGTTGTTATCAGTGAGATTAAACTGCGATATAGTTAAGATAACTTGTATGCAAATACGTGCCACATAATTTGAAATTCAATTTAAAATGAAAACGAATATGATAGCTATTTATGGTTGATTTTTTTTAATTCGATATTGAATAATTGACATCTGTTTCAAACAAATAAATTGTTTAATGAATGAAAAATTAATACTGATTAATACAACTTTGAATATTATCTGTATTATATTGAAATTGACTTTATAATATGGAATGTGGCTTGTAGCATAGAGCAGTTTCATATTAAAGTTGATTTTATTATGGAATATTTTTTTAAAGCATTTTTTGCATGAGGAACAGCATTGATTTAAAATATTTCCTCAATTATAAGTTTTTTACAGGAAAAAATGCTTACAATGGGACGGGTTTGGCACCATTAAAACGAATATAAATGTAAATGGCATCGAACGTGGCGAAAACCATTGTTCTATCAGCATAAATTTTCAGCATCAAGCAATTAATTTCAAATTTCTCCTCAACCATATAATTTATAAACTTCGTCTTCATTGTAGCAAATAATGCTTGTTGTTCAATTAGCTGTCTGCCTCGAGTCTTTCACGTGCTCGTCTATTACAAAACTCAACTTCGGGGTTACAACATTAGTTCCAGAATATCGATTAGTACAATTTTCCAGACGTTCGACCTTCCTCATATATCATGTTGACATCGATCATCGAACTCATCGCTTGATCTCGTTTGATTAAAATCTTTGGAGTTGTCTCGACGAATTGTCAAACATTTTTTTTTCTATTTACGTCGGTTCGGAGCCGTCTTTATGTCGACTTATATTGATACGTTACGTTTGGTAGACAATCGAAGTTCACGTCAAAGGGTGTATTGATTTTATTAAATATCACAATGGCGAACATCTCATCGAGTAGGTTCTAAGTCCCTATTATGATCGGGACCTTCTGTTCTTTAATCAAACAAACCCTCGAAACTGTTTAATCGGGGGATTAACATTTTACCCTCTTGAGGAGAGACTGCAGAGCTCGTTCCGTAGGCTTATTAACTGTTTATATTGTCGTTACGAAGTTAATTTTCTCACAGTAAAATTTGACGATATCTTGCGACATATTTCAAAATTAAATCAATTTCAGAGCCTTCCCGGTGAAACATAATTAAATGATTGCATCAAATGTGATACACCACGATATAGGAAACGCTTTGCTGAAATTCTGTAATTAAATATCATTTTTGCCTTATTTTACATAGGTAATATATGAACAAGTGGCATAGTCGAGTCCATATTTTTGAAGTTAAACTTTTATAAGCTCGTTAAGGTAAATTGGCTTAAACGTCACGATTCTAAATCTCTCTAGTATTAAAAGTATATTGAATGGAATTCATTTCTGTTTACAATATTGTTCTACTTCTGGAATAAATAAATTTAAAAACCAGTCTTTAAAAATAAATTGTGTCATCCACCCTTTTTTATTTGAGCGGTAATATAGTGGTAAGATATCAATATTGATTCCCTTGAGGGATCTCGGCTTTTTAGAGTGATAAATCATTAATGTTTTCAATGTATATCCATCAATATTGCCACCCAATAAGAGTGTGAAACGATCCTTAAATGCCTTGAAGCCAGACATACTCTTTTCTTCCTTATTAATAATGCGTACGCACTGCAATGCAATTGAAAAAAAACGCTTTTTATTTTGGTCGTAAGTGCGAATAGTCGTGTCGAATGACTACTTGTATAGTTTAAAACATGAGATATAAAAATTATATATTTTTTAAATATATCATCTAAATATACATATTTCGATATATTGCTCGAATGTTGGAAGCTGTGTTTTATTATACTTCGATCTAAGCTCGAGTAGTCCTTTATCACTTCTCACCGTGGGTAACCGAAACGATATTGCTGTCGTTCGGTAAGATTCGCTTCTATTTAATATATAAATTATGAGCATAATTCGGATTGTATGGAATTTTTGCAAAAAGCTTTGTGATGATGTGGAAAGCGTATTTTCCGGCTCGTAACCTTAAATAGGAGACCCGGTTCCGCTCATTAGGAATTAATGTCGGTCTCAAATGTCGCAGGGTGTTTAACTATTCGGCCGACAGGTTCAAAGAAGAGCCCATTGTCGAGGGTTAAATGACGACAACTGGAATATTTCAGGTCAGTTTGAATTTCGGTAGCAGATATTTCTGAACCAATATTCGAAGTAATCATGAATGTCAGCATTAATAAGAGAATCGACGCCCTTTATACGTTCAGTTTGTCCAGAGTTCTTCGTTTAGCATTAAAGTTGAAATAAACACTGGAAAATTATTTTAATTTGAGAAATATATTTGTCTTCTAAAATATAGATAACAACTAACAAAATTATAGATTCTTTATGAAATTACCTCATTTAAATTCAATATCAAGCGTTTTTCATATTTAATCCATCGATAAACAATTCAAGATCAAGTGTTGTTATAGTGGCTTAGATCCTGGACTCTTGCTGTAAAGATTCGGATTCAAATCCAGATTGTGGAAAAAAATTTCACCGTACCAACAAATTTGGAAGATCCGATATATTAATATTTCTGATCGATCGTCTCGATCCAGGTTTACCCTGATTTCTTGGATCAGAAGAAGTAAATACTGAGGCGATTAATAAAGTCGTGCAGAGACGCCCATGAATGACTGATTGAATTTGCAATAATTAAATTATCATTTATATATAATGATAATTTCGCTACTCACTCATAGATTCTCTCCTCTCCTACCTTTCCAAATAATCCTATCCTTACTTTACCACGTGTGGAAAGCAACGGGAAACCACCACATTAAATAATTTCCCAAGTAAGATCTCCTATGGAGATCCCCTATATCCGGCATCGGATATGACACATCAAGATTCATGCTTGATGGACATCATAAGGACTTAAAAACTTGGACTTAAGGACTTGAAAAATATATCACAAAAGTAATTCAAATGGACTCTGTGGAGCATACGTCATATAATGTGAAATGAGCTTTCTGCATATATGCATATTATTAGGTTAAATTCTTTTATGTACATTTCCGCAATAAGATCAACTTTCTGGATTACATAAGATGAAACGTTTAAGACAGAAAATATATTTTAAAGAATAAGAAAAATATAGTTCTTATTTTATTAATTTCATAAAGTAGTGCCAATATCGATGCATTTTTAAACGTTGTCGAAGTTAAGCAATAACAATAATTTGTAGATGTTAACGTTTTGATATAATGATATAAGATCTGTGGTTCCAATAATCGCATGAGATAATTTCAAATTTAAGCAATTTTTGATATTGGTAATTGAATATTAGAAAGAGATATAAATCAAATATATAGAATTATCTATAAATAAAAAAAGTCAATTGTGTTAAAGTCCCTATAACGAAAATGTGCTTAATAACAAATATTTGTATTAATCCTTTGTTACAACCAAGTTTGGCTATTTTTGCTAAATATAAACATTATTCTTTGAATCGCTTCAATTCTTCAATACTTTTGGGCTAAAAAAAGAAAACGATTGACTAAATTTATTTTGCATCCTGTGACATTTTCGTACAAATATAGAAAATTTGCGATATGTCTGCGTGGGTGCAAAATAATCAATGCCGAAATAAAACAACGCTAAATAATAATCTTGACTAGAAAACGATTCATTTTTTGTGCTTTTTACCATCCAATCATCCATGTTGAGCTCTTGAATTTCAAAATATTAAATTCATAGAACAAACATGTCGATACACTTAAAAGCTGAAGTGCATCAACTCAAACTTCAACATTCTTCAAATAATCAAATTTCAATAAAAGCTTTTCGCCATAAAGCTTGAAATAATGTTTACCTTTATGGTATAGATATTGAATGGAGCTAAAACAATTTATATTTTAGAAGCGTCTACCTTTAAATTGGATAGCATTAATCCTCTTAGTCGTTTAGGTTCGATGTATATTTTAGCTTTATATTAGAAAGCATCTCAACTAAATGCCAGAATGTATGAAAAGAATTTCATTAAATTCGCACATTATTACGTTTTAATGTAACGTTACCAGCAAATGTGTTGAAAAGAGAATTTTTGCAATATGATAAGGCATTCAAATTCAAATCAAAGTAAAGTTGACTATTAATTCTTTGATGATAAATTGCTAAATAGCATTTAATTAAATTGGATTATAGGATCAATTCACAGTAGATGCATTAAATTGAGAGTCATGTTAATCTCATGTGCAATTCAATGTACACTATATAACTGGATGAATCGACATGCTGCACTTCCAATCACTATAATCTGCCAGTAGCATGATAATTGGATAACTTCCTGTAATATGTCAAATTCTAACCTCTGATTCAAGGCAATTAATTTTTCATGTAAAATAACTTTGTTCCAATTTTTTCCGCATAGAGAAAAATCAATTTCGATCTATACAAAGCAAGTAATTATCAACCACGTATACTAAAATGAAATATCATGTATATTTATTATTTAATTCATTCGATCGACTTTTATAGCTTATTGTGTACTAGAAAAATTCCATTTTTTATTAAAATTACAACGAAATGACGATCAAAGACAGCCTTTGTGTGATAATATTTTTCAGCAAAAAAATGTAACATTTGAGTAACGAAGACTTTCTAAAGGAGTGTCTTAAAATTAAAAATGATACAATATTTTTGCTCTAAGAAGTATTCTTTCGATCTATGATAAATTTTGCTCAAATTAATAATTCCCAAAATAATAAGAACCAATCACCTCTTTAACTGTATGCCAACTCTACAACAGATCTTTATTAGGGTTGCTCGTTTACCCATAAATATCACAAAAAGGTTATACGTATTTTTCCCAAATGGATGTATTAAATATTTTTCATTCAATCCATTAATACAGGGTGTTTTGCACATGGATCAACAAAATTTTTGCTAGTTAGGGGAGGTTTTTTGCTACGTTTCACACATAAGTCGTATGTTCTAAGTGTCAGGGTTGTCAAATCATCATAATTTTTAATTTATGGTTTTAATAGTACAAAATAATTGTTTTTGTATTTTGCAATATATTTTTGATCTAAATAAATCATTATTTTATGCAATTATTGTAAAGAAAAAATTCTAAATTCTTTAAACAAAATACTAACAACTTAGGTAATAATTATAATTTTTGTAGAAGAGGAAAGTCTCTGTGAGTGAGTAGCAAAATTATCATTAATTTTAAACTATAATATAATTATTGTTTCTAATTCAACAACCCACAGACATCCCTCCACAGGTTTACAGCACACTTTAGTCGCCTCAGTATTTATTGTTTCAAAACCAGGAAATCAGAGTAAGGATCGAAATTCGTTGATAAAGTGATTTTTTCATCAATCTAAATTTGAACCCGAATCTTTATAATAAAAATCCAGGATCTACACTTTTAAGACAGAGAAAACATTTTAGATTTTCAAAATGACATCATATTAAAATTTCATAATACGGATGGTAATTTTTTTGACAAAGGAGCCTTCAACATCAAATATTATTTTGATTTGGCATATATTTATTTTTCACCATGAATATTAAAATGTCAGATATGAATAATGAAAAAATAATATTCCATAATTTTTAAATTCATATTTTGAAGTGATTGTTTAATAAAGAAATATATTTGCACGTTAAGCGTTTGCGCTACATAAAACGCCTAGGTTTTAACGATACATTACATTAAGGTTGCCCTTCAACGCCACCCCACACTAGTCATCAATTATTCTTTTTTTAATATATTCTACAGTCGCGAGTGTACCAGAATGTCTTTAAAATGAAGAAAATAAATATTTTACGCTTTCTAAGAACATAAAAATAAGCATGAAGGATTTCGAAAGAAAGAAAATACGTCTGTATCGTGGCGTGCGTTCGGAGACAATTTTTATGTGGAGGCCTAAAGCCCTCCCCTGTGGGTGGGTTTGATTTTTCCTCACTTTATTGCCAAGCTTTTGAGGACAGAATTATTTCATGGCATTTACGTTTCGATCGTAAAAAGCGTTGATGGCTTTTACGGGTTAAACCGAGCCTCATAACGTTACAGATCAGTGATTAAGCAGGCAGGATGCTGGGCTTAACTATTTACGTATTAACGCTCTCAACTTATCTAATATACATTAAGCAGACCACAAGCGTACCGTAGAAGATGGGGGATGATGAGAATATCATCATCCTGTTTCATCCCAGAATAATCAACCTGTTAGCCTGAGCTCATTCATCAAATATTGCTAAGCTTAAAAATGAAAATTTCGGGACGGAAAGGATGAAGTAATTATGAACAAATTGTGCCATTTTTAAATTATGTCTGACGAACTAATTTATTTTATTGATGCTGTTAAATAATATTATTCGCAAAAATCTACAATAAAAGTTTAATGTCTTTTAAAAGTTAAATCATTCCATTAGCAAAAAACAATATTTATTTAACAATATATTGACAACATAAATATTATTATATAACTGATAAAACAACAAAAAAGCTGTTATTTTATTACGTTTTGCGACAAATTATATCCTATGAGCTTATTCAGTGATGTGTTATGAGAAAAGCTAAATGTGTGTTCCGCAATGCGTCCTTTAATATTCACACCCTTTTCTATCTATAGTATGCGCTAATAGAAGGAGCTTCAATTAAAATAGTAAAGAAATAGTTAATTAAAAACTTGAAATTCAAATTCATTTAAAAAAAATATTTTCGTTTCTTAAAAAAGATAAAATTAATTAATTTAAAAAAGACTTTAAATATTTGTGATATATTAATTTGTGCATAAACTGTACAGGACAATGATGAGAATATTAATGGCCATCATTGAATTGATTCCGATTTTCAAAAAAAACCAATCAATTAATGTCCGTATTCTATTTCTATTTTTGTCATTTTGATATATCCTGTAAATTAATAACTTGTAAATTTATAAATTTAAAATGATGAAGTAATTTATGGCAGCATTAATATATATTTTCTTTTTTTAAATCACATAAGCATTATGTTGTGATAATGGTCTATTTTGAGACAATTTGTATTTCGTAGTTCTGTTACTATCGCGCAAAATTACGCATTTGCGTGACTTAACACTATCAATCGAAATTGGGTCCCGAATTGGGAAAACCTTATCACATTGTACATTCTGGGATCATTAATCGGAAGGATGTTTCGCTGGTGGTGGAAAAAGGTGTTTTCCTAAGGGGAAATCTTTGCACTTTAATAGTATTTAGCGGAAAATTAAACACGGATTACTATTTAGTTATTATTGAGAGAGCTTAAACTAATGAACTTTAAGTGCTTGAGAATACGTTGATTTAAATTAATTTTTCATTCAAGTTCAATATATAATATACATATACTGAAAATACTTAATAAACAATATATTTTAGCGGGAATATTTCTTAAGACTATAATTTAAGCTAGAAATAATGCATATTCCATAAATGCATAGCTTCTAATCAATTCTTGCTAAATATTTTCAATTTTTTTTTTTATTAATAATTCAAAATTTATTTTTCATTATGTTAAAAAAATGTTAGAGAAAATATGCCATTATTATTAATTATTATTATAAGCATTGTTCCAATTTGCAATAAGGCTAGACTACTAATATTTAAATTCATCGCCTTTAAAATATTCAATCAATAACCAGTCACTTAAGACTTATTTTTTTAAGACTGAGTGGGAAAAATTCAATCGGACTTAAATAATGAGATAAAAATTGACTTTGGCTTTCAAGAAAAAATGTGAGCTGCTTGTCAATTTGTTCGTAATGAAATGAATTTGTACTCCCTTTTCTGAGTTCTCTGAAGAGCTAATACAAAACAAGACTCTTAGTAGTTCATGCTATACAATTACACGAACTCCGATAATAAAATTTCGAATCAACCTTTCCCTGCCTATTCTTTGTGAAGTGTTGGTGTATCAATAGTCCCGAGATAGATTGGTTTTGTAACGTAATTTAGTTTCAATTAGGTACCCGACCCAATACACTGTAGGGCTGAATGTAGACAGGATTTGATATAAATTTGTGGCATTACAGGGGCAGAATTGCTTTTGAGTCGAAATGGAATTGCGACATAAGCCGCGGACTTCAAACATAGTCGGGCTACACTAACGTCCATCCATCGATCCTTGATGCTCATTCAAGCAAATCAAATCGACAAAGAATTTTTTTGATTAATTTTTGCATATCGATGAGATTACGGTCGAAATCAAGAAATTAAAATGGTAGACAAGGGAGCCATAAAACAAAGCCTACGTGCTAGCCTTAAGGAATATGGCTGCGAACTTTTTAAAAGTGCCCTTTATCATGCACGGAGTTCAAACGTATCCCGGGGTGAAAGCAACAAGTTTTTTGTCATTTTCTTTTGTTGCGTGTTTTTCTCCGATTTCCCCAGAGGGTGTTATTTTCTTCTCACACTTCGAATCAACGATTTTTCTCTTTGAACATCACCTGTAACTGATAATGTGTCAGAATCACTTACAAAAGATATTTATTTATCATTTTCTATTTTAAGTTTTACCGCAATACTTCGACATTAATCTTGATTTTTAGTTCTTCCTTTAAAAATACACAGAACGACATAATTGTTTGAGGTTAAATTTTGCCACAAAATTACGCCACTGCATAAAAATATGCTTAAAAAATTCTATCTCTATCTGACACTACTACTACTACCCAAAATATTATCTGCCAATCGATCCATGGATATGCTCAAAGAAATCATATCCATAGGAAAATCCTATTAGTCAGGTCAGTGAGTCAAAGTACTAAATCAGTATCTTCCATTAAGCTTATAAAATATTTATCAGAGCAAGGATTTTGAGTCTGCTTCCATGAACGTATTCTTTAGGACTTTAATCATATGCTTTCATCTGCGATATCAATGTATTTTCAGTAGCCATTAACTTCTGACTTGAACAAAATCATATACTAACTGCTAGATCAAGAATATGTTCTCTTCCAAAATCATAACATTTGGTAGGATCCTATTTATTCTTTTTCGAGCGATATACTTTAGTGCTTATCAAAAAAATCTTGTAAGGCTTCGAAAAAGTTTTTTTCTTAAATGATTAAATATTTTCAGGGCAGTCACGTTTTTTACCAATCTTACTAAATTTGCTATTATTTTTACTATTTAAAATCGCCATAATTATGTTACACGATGCTGCCAGAAACATTGAAACGATTTATTGTGAGATATACAAGCATTTTTTCGTGTTCTAATTTTTAAACTCACGAATAATAGCCATTCGAGACTTGACAGCTAAATATTAAGCAATTGCAACATCAATCTTAAGCTAAAAGTGAATAATTTCTATGGCTTGTTAACAATGTAATAAACTGACATTTAACTAAAAATTGGCGTGCTGTTATTAATAACAGCACGCCAATTCTAACAAGGTATAAAATTAAATTAGTGGCGCTTTATCGCAGAATTTATAATATTCAGATAACATTATAGTTTTAATTTTAAAATGATTAGATTAAGTGTTTATTCCATTATTGTTAAACTAACGTAATTACACAATAAACAATTCATTTTCATTAGGATAAATAATTGATAGTAATAGAGACTATTATCTAAGCCATTTATCCTTAGTAATGCGCCCTTGCGGTCTATATAATAATACGAGTATTTACCGATAAAGACTACTTTATAAATATTTGATCAATTAGTTCGATTATAAAACTTATCACAGAGTGTTAAATGTTTTTATATCATTGTTTAGCGTATTTTATACGTGTTGAGCTTAAAAAAAGGTGACAAAACCACATACATTTCTATGTCCAATTTAAGCTCCAATTGAAAGAGCTAACTTCTCAATAATCCAGGCACGAGCTTAATAATTCGTCCCGAGCCAAAATTAAATAATAAGCCGTTTCCGCAAAGATTGAAGGCCTCATGAAAACAGTTAAAGCCTGGAAATCGGGAAAATTGAGGCGGAGCTTTAGCCAACTTTTAATTGGCACGAGAGCTCGAAAGTCGAAAATACTCTACAACACGTTTTCCGGTTGTAATGCCGCTTTCGTGATTTCACAAGAAAACAACCTTGTGGTGCTGACAACGCTTGCCGAATCTGCCAACGAAACTTTCATCGACTCCACTTTGTGCATTCGTTATTATCCACTAAAGATTCATCAGACGTATCAATTTGCGTGGAAAGTTCTTTGGAAAAGTCGAAATTTAACAAAGTTTCTTCTTCATATGCTCTGTAATCAAGGCCCTTTCATTAAAATGGTCGTGAGAGTAATTTTTACTTTGGAATCCTTAATGCAGCTTCCTAAAGAGAAAAACTCTTTCACATTCAAACAATGGAGATTCATACAAACGTGTAATTATGAAAAATCAACCCCTCAAAATGCGGACATTTTTGTATATGTCATGTAATATTCATATTCATATAGTGACAAAATGAAAAACTAATGACAAAATAATTCAAAAAAGCAGTTTTGCAAAAATAAATAATGGTTAATAGGGAAAATATCAAATAATATTTGCAATCTAAACAATGTCATTGATAAATGTAAAATTTAAAACGCATATATGTTTTTGAAAAATGTTTCTTAATATATTATTGTAGATTTACAATTTAGTGTCAATTCTGACAAAATTTGAAAAAGTCTTATGTTACCTGTACAGATTCAGTGTATCTGGATTTTTTGGGTCCAATGCTAAATTATTAATAATTAAAATTTTGCAAAAGATGCCAAAACTATTATAAAATTAAATATTTAATTACAATATTGCCAACTTAGTATAATTTAAATAAGGTATCATAAATAACGATAACAAATAAAATACCAAATTTGTAAAAATAATAAAAACATAACAACGAGCCAGACTAAATGCAGTTCAGTACAGTATAATATTGACTTAATGCTTTAATTACATACAATTATCCATAACCTGTATTAATATTTACAATTTCATAATCTCCTTCTCTTTTCTACCCACCCTTAATAAACATAAACAAAAAGTACGATTACACTTTAAAACCCTTCATTTATAATCCACTTATACTGCATTAATACATACATTTTCTATTAACGTCTGACTAAAGTTACATTTATACTTTCTATGATTCGCTATATGCATCACGTATACTAAATTTTTAATTATATTTACTCCATTTAAACTACAAACCTTTTCATTTTTAAATACATTATAATATACAACTCAATTCTTGCAATTTTCACAAAAACAGCATATTTATTGACGGTCCATAAAAAGGTTCGTATTTATTCTAATTTTTATACAAATATCTTATATTTTTTATGGTCATATTTTATTACTAACTTTGTAGTTATTTTTATACTGTTAAAGTCAATGTGTGACTTCCAAAATTTGCCACCATTTTTTAAAATGTATGAGGTATAACGATGGTTGAAATTCGAAAGAAGTTTAAAAGTTTTATCGTTCGTCTCTTTAATGTAACACTTAACTTATTATTTAATGGCTCAGCATTTCGACTTGAAAGAGCCACGATCATTAAGGGCGGTCATATTGAAGAAATTTTATAGCTCCAAGCCGTGTTCAAATTAATCAAACCAAATTGCTTCAAACAATGTAGTCTTACAAAATTCAGAATTTTAGACTTGAGAATGCTCTACGACGAAAAAAATTAACATTACATTACTACGAGGCCAGCGAGTTACAAATCATACTTGAAAAGCGATTAGAGGAGATTTTATTTATTTTCTCAGCTTCCTTGGAATACTTTAACAAAAGGACTTATTTTTTTCTTTTCACATACAAAATTAATGTTATTTTTTTCAGTAATATTGTGCACAAAAGGACTTCAACGTCCTGTGGATATAACTTCAGAAGAAATTGAGTCGCCCAATCTTAACAAATAAACTGATGAAAGTATTTAGTATCATTACTATATTTTTTTAACATACAAAAACTATCATTTCAGAAGAAATATATTCTTACAGAATCACATATTTGAAATAAATCATCAATGATTAAAGGCGAGAAAAGCTCTTGAATATTTGCTGTTTTTTGTATGACTGTGCACTTATCTGTCAATATTCAAGACCAATATGGATTCCTTCGAGTGGATCATGCACCACGTAACTTTACTTGTGTTTTATTTGCATATTTTAAATAAAATTTCCTGTGGAATGAAAGATACAACGGAAGAATGATGTAATTAGATTTTGGGAAAGCATTTTGAAAAAAATAATGATTTTTTCATTGTTTTATTCTACTTATATGAATAATTAAACACTCTTCATTCCATTAAATGTTAATTTACATTGAGATCCATTATGATACAAACTTTGAGTACCATTGCCATAGGATAGCCAAATATAGTTATTGTTGAATATTTAAAAGACTTCCGGCGATTTATGATGTGGCAGATGATTAAAGTGGTCCTGTTAGAGACGTGGGAGCACATATAAGCAAAATGATACATCTACATGTAGTGTTAGCCAGTTAGTGTTTCCTTTAGCAAAATTATCTCCTTTGCCAGCGACAAATACACATTGTCAAATACAAACTACAGCGGATAAACAAGCTCCTGAAATACACGTAATATGGTCCTGCGGAGAATTTTCTCTCACATTCTCTGAGCATCCTGCACCTGTGGAGTGTTTGCTTCAGAACTGCTGAAAAGATAAACTCTCCCGAATAACATTTAAAGGCTATTTATAGATCGTATCAACCCTAACAAGGTTAATAAAACCCCTGGAACTATTTTTTGTAATATTCTGTCATGGATACAGTATTTTAAAATTCTAAATGGTTTGGTCTTTGTTTCAATTTCTGCATATGTTTAAGCTACATGTTTTGTGCAAGACTTGATTTTTCAATATTTGTCTACTTATTTTATTGAATCTCGAAATTATAATAAACTAAAAGCACGCAAAATACAATCTTCCAAGACGATAGCAATAAGATTACGTATCCACATTTTATAAATCTTTTTTTAAATTAAATTTGATCCATGTGTATTATTTTGTGAGTTATTAGCTTATTTTTGATGTTATAAATAGATTAAAGGTTGATTGCATCATTTCTCGATTATTCAATATCTATCGTTTGTGTTTCCGTGGGAACTCACGCAAACTTTTTTCTTCAACTGTTAAATAACATTAATATACAAACATACAAAAATGACGTATTTTAAATAATAATTTATCTTTAAAAAAATGTTAATAATCAAAACGGATTCTGAAAGCTTGATAAAAAGTTCAAGAAGAATCAAAAAATTCAAGAAGATTCACATAAGGGGGAGTTTCATACCTTCTTAACAAGGCTGCTATAAGTGTATCTTTTCAATGAATATTATTAATTTATACAGATAATATTTTTTTTAAATAAATGATATAAATGGGACACATAAAACTGATAAAGTAAACATAATTCTTACGGGAACATAAAAGTAAAATTTCCACTCCAAGTCGTTAGACTTACCACCCCTAAAATATTCAACGTATTATGTAAATACAATAAGGGCGATAATTTTTCATGTCGACCTTTCCGCGAGCTATAAAAGATTCTCGATTATGAATCAAATTATGTACGAAAAAACTATTATTCTAATTTCGCCAGTAGAAGAAAAGTCGCTTGTCGCTACCCGAAAATAAATCCGGGAAAAATGCGATTATAAAATACCAGGGAGACGTTGAATATTCATTTTGCTATTTTAATGAAAAGTGAAAAAATGTCAGGCGCTGGGCAAACTCCAAAGTTTAACCCTCATTCGTTCGGGTCCGATTGACAAGGGTACCAATATCTGCAAATTATTTTTCGTCCTCAACGACGCCAAAACTTTTTATTGTCCTCTTTGTTGTCGAAGTGATTTGGCTCGGCAAACAATTAACATTTTATAATTTTAGTCTAGTTTAAGCTTGAATGTTGTGTTGGATCTTGCGATGACATTTAGCACGCAGCTCAAACAATAGCGGTTTATTAAAGGATTTCGCAGAATTGAAACCATTACAAAGGCTCTCCTTAACAACGTAAATATTGAAAGGCTTTCCGTGACAATGTTTACTCTGGAGGTACAAACCATTTTATACTTATGATGAAGGTATTTCAAAATACATAATCTTCTTTGTTGTTCTTACCATAATAATATATTACAAATTTAGCATAAAATAAAATTATTTTGTCATAAGAATACGCTTATTTTGCTATTGTTGTCAGAGTGTCTGTATGAAAATAGCCTCGATATAATCGAAAGAGTTACACTACTGCGTTTTACTATGGAGGACTTTATTCCTATTAACAAAATAAATATTTTATACTCAATTAAGATAAGGTTAAACAATCAAAATAATCCGTTTGTATAATCAACCGAAGGTTTTCTAATGAGGGAAGTATTTCACCAAAAAAGTTTTTGTAAATCATTTTGTGTGATATGTCAAATCAAAACTTTTATATTATCTATTTTGTAAAAAAATCACAGTTTCAGATTGAAATTATTTTTTAAATACTTATAATTTTTTATCAATAAAACCTTGTGAGGGCAAACCCTTTAAATGCTCGAAAATAGGTTGTTTATCATGATTTTTTTTTAATGTGATATAATAATCGTATCATTTTAAATTTTTGACATTATTTTACTACAACCTTAAAGTGCTAATTTATTTTATTTTTTTAACAACAAAAAAAATGGCGGAATTTTAAGGTATTCTATTAGGTATAAACATTAAAACTTTAGTTTAGTTGACTATATAATATTATAGTGAAAAACTTCCCAAAATTTCAGTCAAATCGATCAACAACTTTTTAAGCTACAACTGGCGAACATTTTGAAAATGCAGTTTCGAGATAATCACGTTTAAAGTTTCAATGCGGTAAAACTATAAATTTTAGTGATTTGCCGAACAACTAATGATTCCAGGTGCTTATAATAGATCTTCAGCTTTCGCAAAAGGTTGATTATCTTCGACTAATTATTGTTTTCGGCCTATACGAGCTGCTTTTGTCTTAGAAAGACTCTTATGGTTCTACCATGCTACCCGCGCTTCATCGGTATTTTTCAGCAAAGATTTCACAGTAGGTGCCAATAATTATATTTAATGTATTCATCATCTTCAAAATGAAGCTGTAGTCTTTATCAAATCCCAGTAGTAATGTATGTTAAAATTTCAATGATTTTTACATCAGAATGCAGTAAAATGCAGACAAAACTTAATTATTGGTTTTAAAGCATTTTTACATTTATAAAATGTGATTGGTCAGATTTTTGTAAATTTTAAACTCATTTAAGTTTATTGATTTGGATCAAAAAATCACCATTAAACTTATATTTAATACGATATTTTGACTTTATATCGTCCACATAAGTTTCAAATATCCACCACTTCTCATATTCCTTTTACAATACAAATCCTATATTTATACAATCTTACTTGAATTTATAATATCCATTTATAAAAAATTCCTATCATTCACCTAACCTTCACATGTGTTTAATTTATATGTTTAAACACTTGTCTTTTATATATTATAGTTTAATTATCTTAATTAATATCTCACAGATACTTTCCGTTTATATTTTTCACATTCAGAATTTCCATAAATCCCATTTAATGAGTAAATAAGATCAAACTTTTAGCATTGGATGAATTAATTAGCTTTTTTTAATGATTAATTAAGATTGCATTGAATCTTTTTCTCTATCTCTTCTAAAAACTGATATCTCCTCATTGTTGTGTAATGATGAACTGGTTACTAATTTGACACCAACCTGGTAAAACTTTAAAAACCAAGTGCTCATAAATTATTTTATTGATGCGAATGATCGCTGAGTACTTAAAACTTTTTCATAATACCATATTGTCGAATTCAAGAATTATATCTATTTAAAATATCTTCTTATTATGTACCATTCTACTGAGAATATTTTGTAAATGTTTTTGTTATCTATTCAATACATGTCCCACACAAACTTTGTATATTGGAAATTTCAAAGGGCTAATCTTATCACAGACGCCATAAACTTTAAGCAAAAGATTTGAACGCAACGCAGACCCAATATAATTTTTTATGAAGCCCTTATACATGCTTTTTCCACGAAACGTGCCAAAAATTGATGAAAATCTTCTTAAGTGTGGAAACGGTGACAGAAAAAAAGGTGTCAACGATCAATCAATGCCAACGCGACAGAAAGTTCCGGTATTATGACGTTCTCTCCATCCGGCTACACAAATCGATTGATAACCAACCTATTGATTATTTTCATCATAAATAGCATCGCCAAAAACAGATACCGGTTCCATGACTCAATCAAGACCTTTATTGTCCTTTAACAATTTAATATCTAATAATAGCTTGCCTCATTTGGTTCGTTCGTCCGGTAGAACATTAGGAAAAAATCTGATAAACCATTAAGTCCTGAATATTATTTTAACTTTAATAATTAACTCATCAACATCGTTGAGGTTATTAAATGTAAATTTTGAAATAATAATGCTAATATCATGATTTTTTTCAATCAGTGCCTTTGAAATTTTCGCCTACCGGAATGAATCCAAGAAATACATAATAATGTGTTTACACTCAAACCTCTTTTTATGCGACTTTTTTTGGGTATTTATATCGTATATAAAAAATAATGGTGCTTGAGGAGGTTATTTTTAATAAAACAAATTTGAAAAAAAATTGTCTAATTGAAAGAAAAATCTTCCGGGTGGATTTCAAGTCATCAATCCACCCTTTTTTCATGCATAATATATAGTATTGGCATAGTGAAAGTGCTACGAAAATGGAATCATGAAACGGTGCATTAATATTTTTATTTGAAAAGTAGGAAAATGTTTGTCATTACATCTCCTATATATATTTTATAATGCCCTTAAAAGTTGCACCTGGGTTCTCTATCATATTAACGGGCCCATATCGGGGTTACGACTCGACAAAGTGTTTTGAGTGGAAAAGCTCCGAGAAGTGAACGTGCTTTTAGATGAAAAACATGAAAAGTTGTCATTGGCCATCTCCGTGCTATAAATTCATACCGAAAGAGGTAATATGCTTTACGTAGAAGCCGTCATTTTGATTGCACGCCATCGGGGCTTGACTCATTTTCCCGGAAAGAATGTGTGAAAGCTCTTCGGTGGTTATTTATTTTTAAGTAGGCAAGTGGATATTCCCCTATTTGTAATTCTCCTACATTCGCTCGTTAGTAGGCGGCTGGTCATTCGTTCTTCTTTCTACTTGTCTTCCTATCTACCCTTTTGCCCGACTGACTGATCGCAGGCTATTTATCCAACAGCCCATCTGTCTATCTATTCGCCCCCAGGTTTTTTCACCTGTCCAACTCCCAACTGTATTTTACCAACATTTTTGTATCCGATAAATCTTCGTTTGATATTCAATCCTACGTCGTATGTGATTATGAGACTCCTAAGATGTTCTTTGTTCGAAAAACAAAAATATACCAAACGACACAAGATGCATCTCAATGAACAATCCAAATGTACGAATAAATCATCGTCACAAATCAATTGGGAATATTCATTAAAAACACATCAAACAACAAAGTTTGTTCAGTTGAAGTAATATACAAAAGCAACCCACGCTGTATTCGTTCGTCTAAAAAGCATATATGCACTCATGAACTGGGCTCAAAGCTCCACATTGAGTTTATTCGCAGCAACGTATTTTACTTGGATATTTCTTATTTAGATCAAGTACTATATTATAGCAGGTGAAGAATTTTATTCTATTTGAAAATGTTCGAGTTCATAAATATACTGTTTTTACACGCAGTCAATGTATTTGAAAAATTACTGTAAATATTTCCAACTTATCGAATTGTCTTGTTTCCTTAGATTCCCCATTTTAAAACAATGAATACGTACACGATTGATTTGCAATATGCAAACCTAATACATTTTTATCTTGCTATACGGCATTTCGCTATAACAACTTTTTAAGTTATAGCACTTTTTCGATTTACAGTACACAATGTTTTATCACACTGTCCAAAAATGCTGTACAAAATGTCTTACAAGAATAGATACATGTGAATATATAACTTTTTTTATAAAATACTTGTTCTTATTGAATTTCTTAGTATTTATTAGATATATCTTAGAAGTATATTAGTATTTGTTAGTTGAGATTGAGATAGTCTTTTTAGTTACAATATTTTTTAATACTTCCTATTTATAAATCAATCAACTCTAGGCAATTTTCCTTAAATATAATATAGGTGAAAATTTTTTTAGAACGTTGTTATGGATTTTCAATAAAATATATACAGTTTAAAATAAATAGGTGCTCTAAACGTAAGACATATTAAGGGTGGTCGGTCAGCAAATTGAACATATCTGCACTTGAAGAAATAATAGCTCTAAAACGAGAGAAAGACGTCAATACAACGATGTGTAGTAATGGAGCAGAGATAGTAGCACTGAGTGTCAATAACCTTTTTCGCTCACCCTTGGGAGAAAACCTACAAAATTGTAAGACAGAAACTTCGTGCAACCAATCTGGACCCATATCTTAACAACGTGGAAAACTTTGAAGCAGTAATTATTACATTGTTTCCATGCTCGGATGAAATAGCAATCAAATCAGATATCGGAAATAAATTAATTCTCGTGGACGAATATAAAAAAATCCCTGTGACATTTTACATCGTAACCATTTATTTGCACTGACGAAAAATCAATACGATGCAATTGATGCAAAATCAAAGAGCAAATACCGTTAAATCGTTGCTTTATCCGAGGATGCTTATTTTGCAATGGAAAATAGACGAATATTTTCCGCAGCAAGGGTCGTTCTATTAGGAAATAATATGCTTTTATTTTTCCATGTGGCGTATTTTCGTCGATATTTTTAGGGAACATTTCAGGATATGAAAAGTGATCTATCAAACTTTATTATTTATTATAATCACACTGCTTGCAAAACATTTCATGGAAATAATCTTGTACTTAACAATACAATAATAAATAGAAATAAATTCATTTTCAGCGTTTTTGTACATATTTAAAAAATGTAAAATGCAACTCAAACGCGTACAACACAGTATAATAAACAATATAAAAATGCTTATTTTCGCTCAATTATATTTTTACCCTCGCTAAATATTTTCGGGGGTTAATTAAAAAATTTGGATAAAATAAAATAAGCTCCGTCGATTTGCGAGGACTTAAGAGCTTTATGAGATCTCGTCCGTGCGCCTTATAGCGAAGAAAATAATAAAATAATATAAGCCATTAAGATTTAATCACCTTTGATGTGTCCAGGAGTCTCATAATAAAATTCTTAGGATTCTAAGCCACAGTTTATTAAAGAACTCAGGTTATTCACTCATTACTATACTTCTGGTGCTTAAGTTTTTTAATTAAGAGCTTAATTTAATATGGAAGCATACTAAGAAGCATAAAACGCCTTGAGATATAATATAGGGGTTTTATGAAGCGTTTAAAATTAAAATCGTACAAATTTTATTATGCTAAAAATATGTGACTGTGTGACATAATATTTATCTTTGTCATAAAGGAAATTTAGTAATTTTTGGTGAACATTTATGTCGAATAATGAAATGTCAATAATGTGTCATGCATCAATTTATCTGAGAAATGCTTTTACCGGTTTTTGAGTTTGTGTTCGCAGTTCTGGTAAATATTTATGAAATATTGTATTTTTTATAATCTGTAACATATTTTCAATATAGTGATTTTGTTAACCACTTTTATTCTTCACTACTAACAAAGAAAGCGCCTGATGGAAATTCTCCTCCTCGAAACGTGTTTTATACGAAGGAAAACTGCTAAGATACAACAGATGCGGTCCAAAGAAAGACTCTTCGTTTATAAATTTTGTTGGATAGAGAGGCATTGAAGGCAATACTTTCCATTCAGAAAATATCGGAAAATTGCAGCTTGAACTTTTTTTTTGATATATAAATATTGAGGTTCAGACGAGGTTCATGTTTTGACGAATAAATATTTCCATAATACTAGTTGAGACTTTATGGTTATCGTATTTACGTATTAATTCTATTAGATAAACTTGGTCAATATAATTTTGACCAATGTTGTCACCAGACAAATAACAGAAAGTGGACCAAGGAAATATGTAATTTAGTCTTCAACCAGAAAAAATAACGAGGTAAACTTAGTATTAACCAGATAAATTGTCGAGAATACAAAAAGGGTTAAGGACGTATTTTCATTCAATAAATTTAAATCCTCTACGTCAGATCAACAAGCTTGCATCGCGACCCAAATAGACTATCTTAGTGTGCAAACCTTCGTAGGATTTACATTTTATGAAGTTTCATAAGTTTCAAGACGGAATTTTAAAAAGTTGTGCTATGTATAAGGTTTATCGGATGAAATATTTATATCCAAGCGACGTAAATTTTTCATTACAAAGTAGAAAAATTTCATCAGAAAATACTCTAAATAATAATATTTGTTATGTATTTGAATTTGAAATGTATATGTTTTTTTAAATTTATTTTAAATAATGTTTAATATTTCACATCAACATTTATTCAAAATAAATTTGCACAAGGAAACAACGCGAGCAACGAAGTTTAAGCAATCAAATTTTAGGGCTGCTTATTCAGTGTTTTAGTTCAAAAAGTCGGTCTAACCTGTAAATAGAAAACTTAGTTTTGCTTCCTTTTCATTGCCGAAGCTCAAAAGTGAAATAAATTATAGCCTTGATAGTTTTTGGCAGATTTATTTCGGCCTGAGTGGTTAGTATCAAAACATCGGAATACATCATAGGTATGAATATTCAATTTGGGGGAGTGAAATTTATTAAGCGAAATTTCGTGTTAACCTTCACATCTGCAAATACGATAATTTCGAGCTCGAGTAGTAATTTCAATTTAAAAATTTATTTAACGCGTTAAGATGATTAAAAAATGATTTATTCATATCACCCTTATCACCCCGTTTAGGAACCTCTTTGATAAAAGCGACATTGATTTATAATATACAGTTATTAAAGTTTGGAGCCCAAGGTTTCCTCCCTCATGTATACGAAGATAGATCATATGATTACAACATATAAATCATAAGTGGCCAACGAAATTTATATAGCCGTTTACAACACCGCATTTGGTCGTATACAGTATTTTTATAAGGGGTGAAAACTATTGGGTATCCGAAAAAATCTCATCGTCCCATTTTAGATTGATAAATTAAAATCATTATTTTTCTGGCGGTAAATTCTATCTCCGGTGTATGAAAACAAAGAGATACGCGTCCTTTGTGGCGAAGAAGGCACGGGAATAAAGTGGATCACGCTGGATAAGATTGCACCAGAAAAATGTTCGGTGTCTTTAGGAATAAAATGCTTGACAGGCAAAACCGAGTAAGCTCGAGTATTATCATTGTATGGAAACCAATTTTCACTTCGCCGTTCTTCTTTCGATGCCTCAATGGCTGTCATCGTATCCGGTTTGATGTTGTAAAACTATTGTATGAAAGAGTCTTTGGTTTTTTCAAAAATTTAAGCTAATTTATCACATCAACTAGTACATTTTTTATTATTTGCATATTTGGCTGGTTTTATTAAATGCATTTGATGCGTTTTTTTTGCAGATGCAATTCATCTGATGAATCGCGATATCTTTATGACTTTCTACGGACGCAATGTGTCAAATTGGCGGTGATATCTTCTGTCTTCCTGCGGACGTATTGCGTCAAGTAAATAGTGATATCTATCTGTCTTTTTACGTGTACATTGCTTCCCTTTCTAATTCGCGGATGCGCAGGAAATAAGAAGAAAGAGTTGGCTGATAACCTTGGCAGCGGGAAGATGTATTCTTGTAGCCAAGCACATTTTGTAATCTCGTGATATAGCCTTTCCTCCCTTTAAATAAAGAAAATCGTTAAGACGAGGGCTTTCCCTAATGGAAATGTGATGAAGGTGTCAGAACGGTTCCATATATGCAATTCGGACATCTCGAAACCCCTGTGGGAGCGGAGCATAGTTCAAGGGCTCTGCCCTTCTGATGATTTGAAGGGTTAATAAAATATTTTGTCTGTTGGATATCATACATATGCTAATAAATATTATTAAAATAATATATCTTTCATATAAATGAGGTGTTTTGAATATATTATGCGAAATATATGTACATATGATTTTTTTAAATAAATTCAATAAATTTTCTATAGAACTCTTGACATTTTCCTTAACATCAAACATTGAAAATGTTATTTATTAATGTGTTTTATAAGTTAGCTATGCAACTAATTTTGTTGAAAGCCGTATTTTCCGATATTACAATATAATTAACCTATTGACCTATATGTAGAACAACTTGCTCACTAGTGTTAACCCCATTATGAAAGATTCATTAGTGTATTTAAAATAACATTATACAGGTAACCACTGAAAAATACGGCCAATAAGTTCTTAAAAAACAACGTGGTTTACGAATACAGTTTGTACGAAAATACATCAGTCTATTAACCTTAAAAAAACATTATATATTTATATTACATAAGATTATATTTTTTGAGCTTTCTTCGGAAATGCTTTTAATTACATGATATTTAAAATTTTATATATGGTTTTATATTTTTACACAGATCGTTATATTTTTTTGGATAAAATATTTAACATTGTTTCTATCTGTACCATACTGCGTTAAATTTTAGGCTATCTAAGATGCCATTTGCACCAAATTTGCTTCAGCAGTCACTTCTTCTATTAGTGATAATATTTCTTTAATATCCTCAGCATTTATGTCATTAAACTCTTCCGTTAGTACTATTATTGCACACTCTCTAATTTAAGTTAAATTGATTAAAATTGCTAGATGAAATGATTCCAGTCATTTTTTCAACATACATTCAATATTGACAATCTAATTTCTTAGAAAATCCATCATCATGATTTTAATATGTATTATTTGTATGTATCAATGATTTCTAGAATACCGCAAAAAAGAAAGTTACATGTATTATAAATTATATTCTCTTTAAAAAATAACAATAACATTTGGGAATCATTACAAGGCATTACAGGGCAACCTGGCCAGATTTTCCGCGATGCTGGCTGCCTTCATTGCCGCCTTCTCTGTGTGGGTGAAGAATCGGAACTTGTCATGAATCTCCACCCCCAAATACCGAATGGATATTGAGTATTTAATTTCGCAACCCCCGATCCTTAGGGGTGGGGACGCAGGCTTCGGGCGTCTTGTGAAAAATAGGGCCTCCGTTCTTTGGATAGCGAGCTACAGACCAGCTCCTGTCAGTCACTTCTTGGCCTTCCTCAGCGCGTCCTCGCAGGTCGTTCGCAGGATCTCCGTAAATTTGGCGGTGACTAGGATGGCAAAGTCAACAGCGAATACAACCATTTTGGTTTCGTCTATTAGTGGCGTCCTCAGTAGTCCGTCGTATATTATGTTCCATATGGTTTTTTTCTTCTCTTCCCGTCGGCGTCTTCGTAGGTAGGAGTTCTCCCTTGCAGGTAGCTCTCTACCATTCTAATGCGGCATGGTAAGGTGTCAATTTTCTATAAGGCCCTGAGGATCAGATGTCATCTCGCCGAGTTGAAGACATTCTTGACGTCTAGCGTCCGGACTTATATCTACCGCCATATATAATATGTAATATATTTCAATTCCTAATGTTACAAGCTTCTCTCTAAGCTTCCTATTTAAACTATTTCTTAATTTTCTAAATGAAGAATTTAATCAACGATTCGGTCCAATTATTTACATTTAGCAACAATATGCGTTCATGTGTGTATATTCTGATAAATAGTTGAAACGTGTCGGGAATATTTAGTTCATTACCATAACCAGCGAGAATTCCTTGTTACCCGGGTCATTTGTTCACTTTACACAAGCGAATTTATTTTGGATACGCAAATTAGTTTTGAGTATTGGGATTTGCTGAAATGTCTATGTTTAACTTTTAATTTGAAAAGCTCCCTAAAAGCCTTATTTGGGCTTGTGGTGAACCTTTCGCGCAATAATTAAACCGTAATTAAAAAACAAATGTTTGATACATATTTCACAGAGTTTCTCGCTGATGTCGTTCATTATAATCACAGCCTTTGGGGAGATGAACTCATTATAAAAAACATTACCCCTTACAATTTATCATTATTAAATGCTATGTCGGGATAAAGTCATTGGTATTAAGGGCGGTTTATTCATGTACAATTTGCGGAATTCACAAACAATTTTTTTACGGTTGCGGATGGTGATTTTATCGGTCATATATATTTTATGACTAACAAAAACATTTTCAATGGAATATTGAGAATATATAAATGCCATGAAATTAACATAACGGAAAATAGCCTTAAGAAAAGAATGTTAAATAAACATAGCATGGGATACGCGGAAAATCTTGATAATAGACTCCGGTGCGAGGAATGTTATTTGGATCGGTACTTTATTCAGGTTAAGAGTGGTTAAAATCGCAGTTAGAGTTGGCACCCCCGTAAGCCGAACGTGGAAACGGAAGTGCTATACCGCCATTAGGGCGGACACATTTCCTCCCCGTAATAAGAGTCCTTACATAGACGAATCACATAAAAATACACATGCACACATTGTGTAATTTAAATCGAAATATTCCTGCGTTGTATAAAACTTCTACTTGCTCTCGAAGAGAAAGACCTCTTCATCGACAATCTGTCGAGATATCAACCATTACAAATAACTGAAAGCGCACTTTATAATTTTCAAAGTTTACGGCTTTAAAATGAGCATCTGAAACTTTACCATTAAAACTCTCAAATGGCTGCTATTTCTTTGACATTTTAAAGGAAACACAAAGTGCCCTACTGTAAAAATAAATTAATATAAAGTATATTAATACTTTATTTATAATTAACATTATTAATGATAAGCCTTAGTATAGTGGATACTTGTTATAAACTGTATTGATATGCTATGATTGAAAAACCTCAAAACGTATTAAAATATATACTAATATTATATATATTCAGCGTATATTGGTTCATCATTAGGCAGAGTTAAATATTTCCTACTGATTTTTTTGAAAAAAGTATAATTTTCCTGAATTCACATTCATTATTTCCTATTGCCAATTGCCTAAAATAAGTTCCCATCCCTTCTTATATTATTCTCAAAATTTGGCGTACCAAAACAATAGTATGTCCACTAAATTTTCAAAATTATTATTGATGAATTAAATATAATTTAATTCAATTAGATTTATTATTTCATCAAGTCGTATCGTCGTTGAAATAAATCATTTGGTAAGCTTACCTCATAATTTGCATATTCATTCTATAATGATATATTGGCATCTGTCTGTTATACCTTTTTTCTTCAATCGCTTTCTCTCAGAGTGAATTATTTATTTGTAAATCTTACTTAAATGTATTCAATTATTTAATGTAGTTGTACTTTGATGGAAAATTTGCATATAAAGCCATACAGAAAGATCATCAAATTTAGAGCATTTTTTAAGGATCAAAAGGATTCCAACCTGACGCGGAATCCACAAGTTTTTTTGATCATTTTTGGCCAGGACCTAACCAAAACCCAGAGGCTTAACCTTTTTGCCGCACCTAGGTATCATCCTGTCAACTTTTATGGTGTCATTATCTAACTTGACTTTTATAGTATCATAATCTATGTTGAGTGGGATCCAGCTAACGTCTTTTCTCGGGTAGCATATAAATACATATAGTAGAAAATTATTTTGTTGAATGCTGATTAGTTTATAGTCATTTATTTTAGTTTTTGACCATTATTGGATGATTTTATCAGTCACATAAAGTTTATCAAAGAAGATCGTTAGTTAATTTATTAACTTGAGAATTTTTACAGGAAACATCTTTAACTAGTGCTTTTATTTTGTTATCTGCACTTTTTCTCTCAGACTTAAAATCTAATCAACCTGATATTTTAGTGCCATATTCTTCTATATTATCTTAAGTTAATTCAGTTTCGTGGTTGAATTCGTCTTAATTTATTTTACCCATACTCATTATTTTAACTTACCATTTTTCTTCAAAGCTACTTTTAATTTTTCTAGTCTTATTATTTATAATTATAAGCTTTGTTCATGCATCTAAAATCAGTTTTATTTCAATGTGGGGATTGAAATAGTCGTGTGACTTTTTGACGCGTACTTGCAAGTATTTTTGATGAATATTCCGTTTGCAAGATAGTTATAATGTATAATTAGTATAACAAGTATAATTAGAAAGGACGCGTATTCCAGAAGTCCATGTTCTTGGAGCGTGCAGGACATTAATTATCAAACTCAATGACATGGTTCATATAAAGGCGAACAAATTGGTAAGCTACGATCCATAAAATAGAAATAGGAATATTGCTTAAAAATATCGAAAATTAACAATACTTCTAGATTTCTGATCTTGAATGATTTTATTTTATAGTCTATTAAATTATCTTCATATAAATATTGGATTATTTAAAATAATCTATTAAAATAAGCAATTTTAAGTGCATTTGTATAAAAAAATAATATTTTAATTATATTTACATTAATATATTATTAATATTATCAAAGATCAATTCATTAAGGATAGTTTTACAAATAAAAGAGGTTCTGTAAATGATAAGTAGATTACGTTATATAAACAGAGCTTAACATAGTTATTTACATGGCGTAATATATTTTACGCTATTACACAAGCTCCAATAGTTTAAATTAATAAGATTAATTGAATTTATGTTAAAAGCTCTAGTAATGTATGTTCTAAAAATATTATAAATTTTCATTCTAGTTCTTTCTTACAATATTTAGTTTGTATATATGTATTTATAATCCATGAATTCAAATATGACTTCGAATATATAAAAATGTATCCAATACAAGAGATACCCATATGTCGACCATATATTATGTTTTTATAATCCCAGAAAAACCTTTTGGGAGTGTAACGCCTAATAAAATACCGAAAATTGAGCACATAGACGGCTTGGAGGTGAAAAGCGACATTGTGCCTCTATAAGTTTATGTAAATACAAAAGTGAACGTTTCGATTCATTATCCGCCAACTAATTTTATTCGCCCTCCGTAATATTTTTCTATGTCGATGGGCACATTGATCAATTTAGTGTTTATATTAAAATTTCGAATGGTTTCGAATAAATATTGGGTGACTCGGTAATAGGCGGTGGAGCGAACGACCCATAAAATTCACACAATGCTGATGATCGCGAAATTAACGTTCAATTCTGGGCTTAAATCGAAAAGGGAGAGAATATTTATCTGATGGATTGAGAAAATAGGTCAAATGTGACTGGAAGTCTTCTGGGAAAATTTCCCTATGCTATGCTCTTCTTTCCACATGACGCTGACGTTTTCTAGATGAAATGGCTTCATTCGACTTTTTTTAATGCAAGGTGAATAAAATATGTATATGTGTAGATTGAGAAATATTTTGGAGAGAAATCGCTTATCCCCTGAGGAATATTTATTTTAGAATTGTTCATAGCTGGATGTAAGAAAAAAATGTTTGTTAATAAACAATTCCATGATATGAGATCTATATATCTTTAAAAAAATCTTGAGATTAGCGATGCATATTCATAAAACTCCACACAATGAGAGTCGATGTGAGAAATTTTTGTTACATTATTAAAAAGTTGAAGTCTAAAGGCAGGATATTTAGCAAGATGATAGTCAGATCTTTGTGATGGCGTTCATCGTCGATTAAAGTGGTCGATCAAGCAGTAGTAGGTTTATATCCTTATTCAGGAGTTGGTCTGATATTCAACACTAGGTCTGATTTATGTCTAATCTCTCTGAAAACATCAAAATCAGCTGTCACTATGAAACATTTATAACAACCAGAGCTATTTTTTGAAAACGAACCGAATTATATCCACCCGGGGATAATTGAACAATCAAAACTTGGATTTCCAAGGAAAAATGGAGGATGGAACTAGAAAAATGATAAATATTAAATGAAAAATGATAAGTATATTGATGTTTAGGTATAAGAACTTTATTTGTATATTTATTCCATTGAAACTCAACAAACATTAATAAAGAATACATAAACTAATATTTTTACCTATCAATCAAAATCTCTAATACTTGCCTTTACATCAATGTTTATCAAGTTCGTATGAAAACCTATTCAAATTCCGCTAGCTGTCGTCGGATGTTCCGTTTATTCCACGTATTTGAATATCGATTTCAATCGATTCAACTCCATTATTATTCATTTAACAGTTGAAATGGCGTTATAATTTCACTTTTTGAAATGAAAATCCCGTTATATTAAACATCGATCCATTGTCTGAGAAAGTCAAAAGTTTTACGGCTAATTAAGTAGGAGTTTTAGGGATCGTCTTCAACATTTTAAAGGTCCGTGAAGACTTTGTTTGTAAAAGTGCTGAATTAAAACGTTTCTCAACATTAGTACAACAAGAAAAAGCTCTTTTACGGAATTTGAACGAAAATATTCGGCATTTTACGAAGAAAACAATTAATTGCCCTTCAAACTTTTGATTCTTATATTCGATCTCAAGGCAAAATCGCGTATTTATTTACCTTCCAAATTAAAATTGTTCGCTTAAAATCCAAAATCCTTCAAATGTAAAACGTTGATGGCTTAAATAAATGGAAAACGGTCCGTCATGTACATCAATATTTTTACAACACCCCTGTTCCTTAATTTGAATATCGTAAAAAAGGATCCAAAGCGGTAATACTGTGCGGAAAATTTCAACGCGATAATGGCAAAAAATATCAAAACGATTTGAATATCAACCCCCCCAGCTCGCAGAATATAAAGCATATCTACTTCATTCTAAAGCTGGAGTCCTCTTTGTCTATATTCAGTTGATTTGAGACTTTTTCAACATTATATTTTCAAAAGTAAGTTTCAGCATGTCTTCGAAATGAGCATACTCAGCTTTGATGAACATAGAATATTCGCGATGCTTTTAATATTAATACGATCTTTTTATTCTATGCGTATTGAATAACCAAAGTTCTATTCTTAAATCCGACGCTTCTTTTCCGGAATAAATAAAAAGTTTTTCATAGGGCAAATTTCGCAGAGATGTAATTAATACATACGCTAAGTTATGACCGGCATAAAAGATCTTTATGGTTTAATATTTTAAACCGTATTTATGAACTGGGATACCTGGATTTTACGATAAGTATCTTACTTTGTGTATATATATCAGTACGTAATTAATACGCATTACGCGCGGACGCCGTCATTATGGAGTCCCCGTGCGCCTCGTGCAAAATTATTATAAACGAACTATTGACTTTTGTCGTCAATAAAATTGACACTCTGGACGAGCCTTCCATCATCCACCTGTGTAGCGTCTTCACTGATGAGGAAGTGATCAAGGCTCATGAGGTCCTCGCCGCTGTCACTCCGCGGATTCGTTGCACCCGCCGCCAAGGAGAGGGAAAGCGCCTCCGAGCTCTGCAGGACATTCTTAAAATCCTAAAGGAGTCCGAGCCTTCCTCACTGCCACAGTTCGCCGCCATTAACCTCCGTAAGCTGCCTCCTGTGACATTTGATTACATCGATGTCACAGTTCTACTTAAATCGCTGCAGGAGCTGAAAGCCGAAGTGACGCAGTTGAAAGTTGCACAAACACCGAAATTTGACTCCCTGGTGTCTGAGGTTTCGAGTCTGCGCGAAGAAATTCAAGCTCTTAAACGGGTCAAAAATGTTAGCTTGGCCGACATTAATAATGTTAATAATAATGTTAATGTTATTGGCACAACTAATAAAAAGTCAGCAATTGTTAATGAGTCCTTCGCGTCGGCGACTCAAATTCGGGGATCGCAAACCATTCTCGCCACAAATAGATACAATCCGCGCAAAGCGACTTCAATTCCTAGTCCAGCTGTTATGGTCGAGCCGTCACCTACGTTAATCAAAGTGCCTACGCCTAAGCCAACCCGTGAACCACCCAGCGATGGATTCACTACGGTCAAGCGTAGACGAAGAAATGCCAACATTAAAGGAACTGGTTCTGACGCCGGTTTCCAGGTCTTCATGCCAGAAGCGGAGGTCTATATCTCTAGGTTTGCACCCTCGACTGCAGCGCAAACCATAGAAGAATATTTAAGCAAAACACATGATATCAAATGCAAAGTGCGACTTCTGTCTTCTAATAATACCGACTGTAAGTTTGCTTCTTTTGTGGTCCTCGCCGAAGCTTCGCTGATGGGCAAATTAATGTCCCCTGATACATGGCCAGTCGGAATTCTATTTCGTCGCTACCGAAGAATCTCTACCCACAAAAATGGAGCTAAATAAACTAAAAATTGTCAGCTTCAATTGCAGATCCCTCCGTAGAGTCGAACACTATATCGCAGACCTATGCGATGAGGTCGACATCGTCCTGCTGCAGGAAACTTGGCTGCTCGAATCTGAATTAAATTTTCTTAAAAGTATTCATTTGGAATTTGACGGTGTGGGAACTTCCTCAGTGGACAGCAGTGCGGGCCCGCTGGTCGGTAGACCTTTCGGTGGTGTAGCTATCCTGTACCGAAAAACCATCAAAGTGATAGCTGTGGACATCCAAAGCCCGAGAGTACAAGGTATCAAAATCAAACGGCCGAATACCGACCTATTACTGTTCTCAGTATATATGCCCACCGATTCCGCTGAGAATCTCGAGGAATTCTGTTCGTGCTTTGGCTTGGTTAACGCGCTTATTGAAGAAAACACTCCCTGCGAATTTATCTTCATGGGTGACTTCAACGCCCACCCCGGCACTCGATTTTGGTCTGAGCTCACCTCAATGTGTAGCGAAAGCCATATGACGATCCTCGACAGGGAGAAACTGCCCGAAGAGACTTTCACGTATGTCAGTGACTCTCACGGCTCGCTGAGATGGCTCGACCATTGCATCGTCTCCCAGAGCATCGAGTCATCCGTTCTGAGCTTGATCGTTCGCGAAGACACAGTCTGGTCAGATCACCGTCCCATGATAGTTACGCTGGGTAACTTACAACTCCACCTTGACGACCCCTCACATGGGAATCGTCCCAGTGATCCCGCTAGTTGGAGGCCGACCTCGCCGTACGACATATTCATATATGAAAGGTTCGTCTCCAATCTTATTGGACCTTTATACAAGTACATGAACCAACAGTTTTGCACGACTAATTGCACTGTTAATGAGCATCGTGCTCTAATTGATAGTCATTACGCTAATATTGTGATGATTACGCGTTCTGGAGCCATTAAGGCATTTAGTCGTTGTAAACAACATAAATCCGCGAAGAAATTTAATGCCATCGCTGGTTGGAAAGAAAATGTCTCGGATGTGTACTGCGACGCGAGGGAAGCCTTCAAGGATTGGTTAGCTGCTGGCCGCCCTGCTGAGGGAGCGCTTGCCGATCGCAGAATCAGAACGCGAAAAATTTTTAAACTCGCGCTGAAGAACTGCCGATACGCTAATGAACAAAAAAAGATGGATCGCATAGCTCTGGCCTATAAAAAAGGTGACTTTGGAGGCTTTTGGCGTCTGGCTGGAATTGCGCTCGGTTCCAAGGCCGGCCCTCCGGCTCACGTCGACGGTTTCACCGGGATCGACGCTGCTGAAAATTTTAGGCAACATTTCTCTATGTCGATGTTTTCCGCTACGATCGCTTCTTCTTCTGCCCGGTCTTCAGCTCTGTCGACACATAACGCTGCTTGTGTTATTACTTTGAGCGAGATCAAGGACGCACTCAAAACGCTCTCTGGTAAAAAGTCTTGTGGTCATGATGGACTCTGTGCCGAGCACATTGCGCTCGGCGGACCTTCCTTATTGCTTGCCCTGAAAACGTTATTCAACGGAATGCTCGTGCATAACTACGTGCCTGCCGACCTGAGTATGTCTGTAGTTGTTCCGATTGTCAAATCGGCTAAACTCGCTGCGACACTGACTGATAACTACAGACCCATTGCAATCGCCACCATCTTGGCCAAACTGCTGGAAAAAATTGTGCACGGGAAGCTAAAAGCCTACCTTTACACCGACGATGCACAGTTTGGTTTTAAATCAAACACTTCTACCAGTTTGGCCATCTACACGCTCAAGCAAGTCATCAGGTATTACACCAGCAGAAGGACTGTTGTCTATGCTTGCTTTCTCGACCTTAGCAAGGCATTTGATCGCGTCGATCGAAGTCTACTTTGGGATAAACTTTTGAAGAGAGGAGCCCCTTCTACTCTGGTCGATCTGTTGGCCAGTTGGTATCGAGGGCAGCGCTATTCGGTTCGCTGGGATGGTCTTCTGTCGAGTTCTTTCAGCACTGGGTGCGGAGTCAGACAGGGTGGCTCTATGTCGCCAGACCTTTTCAACCTGTACATGGACGAGCTCTCCGCGGCACTCAGAGAGACCGCAGTGGGCTGCCAGGTGGGTGGAAGGAGCATCAACCATATCTTTTATGCTGATGACATGGTGCTGTTGGCGCCCTCAATCAAGGCACTGAGAACGCTATTGGACGTCTGCGTGGACTACACCATCACACACAAATTGACATTCAATATATCGAAGTCAGTGGTGATGGTGTTCCGAGACGGGAAGGCCCCGGATCACGTCCCTCCTGTATCCATCGAGGGAAAAGAACTCAACGTAGTTCGGGAGGTTAAATATCTCGGGCATATCTTCAACGGCAATCTCAGCGATGATGCCGATATAGACAGGCAAAGAAGAGCCATGTGCATGCGGGGAAACATGTTGGCGCGACGCTTCTTTAAATGCAGCGATGCAGTCAAGCGTCAGCTTTTCCTGACGTATTGCACGTCCATGTACACGGGAGAACTTTGGACACAGTTCCGGCAGAGCAGCATGCGACAGCTACGGGTGCAATATAACAATTGTTATAGAGCACTATTCGGGCTGCCCAGGAGTTGTAGTGCATCGGGAATGTTCCTCTACGGGCGCATTCCCCAACTCGAGGCGCTCCTTCGTAGAGCTGCAGTGTCTATGAAGTGCCGCGTCTTCTCTTCAGGAAACGCCTTAGTGAGATCAGCATCGATCGACCTCGCCTCTATCCTATTTAAGAGGTGGATAGGGTTAATATTTAGGCCCCCCTAAATATCTTCTTAATTCTTCTATTATTATTATTCTTTAATTTTTTAATTGCTAATGTTTTATTTTTTTTTATTATTATATATATATATATATATATTTATGCATATTTTTATTTTGTTTTTCTAAAAATTTGATTATTCTTTTATTTATCGTTATTAATTTTTATTTTTTATGATTAATTTCATTTATATTTATTTTATTTTATATTTTTTATTATTTTTATTATATTTATATGTATTTTATTTTATTTTTTTTTTATCTTTATTTTATTTTATATTTATCTTTTTATTTTTACATTATTTTTTTTTTTTTTTACATTGTATTTCATTTCACTTGTTTTTATGTAATATGGCGTAAGCTGTGAATAAATTTCTAAATAAATAAAATAAATAAATAAATAAATATAATATTTAGATATGCAGAAATTTCTACTGCAGCTTATATTTGCACATATTTCGTTTTTGCAAAGTTGACTTAAGCAACTTTTTAAAGCGTTTCAAATCCAACCTTCTTTCGAGCTCGAGCTCTCTCTCTTATAAACAATTTTCTGAACTTTCAAATATTGTGAAGCACATATGTGCATGTTTTTTAAAAAGTTTGAACTATTTTCAGAGTTAGAAGAGAAAGTCATATTCAAAGTATATATTATATATTCTCAGCTCATTTCTAAACATGTTTATTTAAATAAACTTTATAAAAGATAGGTATTAGATTTGTGTCGCTTATGCTATTTTAATACAAACTTTCATTAGTAATTTAAAGGCTTAACTTTTAAAACCTTCGCTAAAATATTACTTTTCACACGACTTCACAGTTATTTCACGTTAAAGATTTTTTTCTTCCCTTCAATATTGAAATATAAAAAAACAGTATTTTCAAAAACAAGATTTCTTGATAGGAATCATAGCAAATGTAATGTATTGTCCTGTTGCATTTATATTCATCTTGATAAATTTCCTTTTATCATAAGTTCTCACGGAAACATAAACAATAAATATACAGTGTGAAAAGACTTTTAGCTCTATAATTAACATAAATAATGATATTAATTTTTATTTTACTATATTTAAACCTTATATGTAAACTAAAATAAACTATTTACTCTACATTTCCCAAAGATATATTTCTTATTATCATTATTCGTTGATGTATCATAATTATATAATGAATTTCAAAATCATCCACCTTAGTAGATCCTTAAAATGATCTACATAGCTGACGATTCGTAAATAGCGATGCTAGTCTTATTATTCATCTATTAGGCTAATGTATTTATAATATGAAAGAGGATGGCTTAAGATTTAGCATGCTTGTTTGCTTATGTTGCCATCGTTGTGGCATGTTGATATTTATAGTATTACATTGTTTATAGCACATAGTGTTACATTACTTAATCTCGTAATTTATTTTGATTTAATATGAATCTTACTCCTGAGAAAATAATTAATCATCACAGGTTTGAACTACAAAAGTTTTTTAAAATACAAATATAATTGGTATCACCAAGCTAGTTCCCGAATTGGCGTCTTCATTAAAAAATATATAACGCCATGTGGAGCAAACCTTTCGTCGTTAATAATTTAGATGAATAAAGCTGGTTGTATAATTTATTGTTAAGACTGCAGCAGCTGAAAAAGTTCATTGAATCCGTTGGATTACAGTTTAAGGATAAGCTTAAAAGTCGAAAGCTGCCTTTTGGACCTCGAACTGATCTCCGCCTTATATGAAGGCCTTTTGTCTCATGATCATCGCCTAGTATCGAAAGGGTAAATAAATTTTGTACTAGAAAATTCAATATTTTAAGTGTCCCCCGTTTCCGTCATTTGAGCCCTTCTTTTCGGCGTTACCCCAAAGAGATGAATCGCCTTAAGAAAATGTTTAAATAATGTATTTATCCTTTGAAATATGCGTAATACTATTATGCAGCATGTAGAAATCGTGGTTGAAATACCATCAATTTAAAAAAAAATAGGTATTTTCTGTGTCCTTATACCGCATAATGATGAAATCGTAATTGGAAAACGCGCTTATCGAGGGCCGAATGGGTCCAGAGGATCTCAAATTTATATATGAAAATAAACCTACATTTCCATGAAAATTTGCATTTTTTTACGGCCCACCTATTTTTTTTATTTTTAAATTTGGTCCATGTTAGTCTTTGAGTTTGACATCTCTGACCTAGTTGATAAAGCAAGCATCCATCCGAACAGTAAGAGGTAGTTAATGTGGATCTAAATAGGGTAAATCGATGCTTCTATGTTACCTTTAGAAAAATAATATTTTATTGAAAATTTTATATTAGCATTTATGATTAAGATTAAATTATTACATAGATAAAATAATTTGTTAGTCAATTAATTATCAAGAGTTATAATAATGGAAATACTGTTTGTTCAGAGAGAAAAAAAACAAAGATTCATATAAAGGAAATATAACATATAATGGAACTTTTGTAATCTTCCCTTAGTTAGCACGATAATAAATTGCTTTTTGCGTGCGGCTTAATCTATTTTTGATGTTTTCCAAAATTTTAATTCATTGAAGTACACAATCAAAATATTTAATTACGGACATAATGGCAACAATAGAAGACACTTTATCTATGTTTTTACAACTAATAATAACGATATTGCCACAGCACGTATTGCACGAAACGAGCTGTACTCGTAAAGCTCCATCATTGAAGACCGTAAAGATATAAACTTTAATGATCTTGGTAAAGCATGTGTGCACATGTTTTAGGCGACGTTTGTAAATTCATGGGCAGAGCAGACCCGACTTAAATCGCTTTTTAAAATATGCATAATTCGTTATGAGATATTGTTCAAAATCTCATTACGAAGCGAGCTTAATATATCGCCGGGGACCTTAGAACTAAACAATGGGCGCGTTGACAGTAAGACGTCTAATTCCTTTATAATAATGACGCCGAGCCAGGTAACAATCGCGCTCGTATTCCACTCGGTTCGATATAAGCAAGAGATTCCTTATATTTATGGGTAAGGGTAGGATCGTGATAACCGTTTAACGGCAAAGAGGGTTTATCTTAGGGTTTCTCTGGTGATACGGGGATGTCTGTGTAAGCCCACAAAACAAAAACGGCGGAAACACTTTATCTCTTTCTGGATCTGTGTTTTGTCGGTCCAGATGGGATTTGGGGCCCGTGTATAATACGGGCCCTATTGTCTTCAAGGTGCTACGCGACGGATAAAAACCATAAACATAGCACAGACACTGCCATCATACGTATATGTCTTTGGAGACGCGCGTCGGTTGTGAAAAGCCCACTTTTCACTTTATAACCGTGATGTATATTTTATCGTAGCCTTTTCAAGATTCAAGGATACGATTATACTCAAATATATATTCTTTAAAAAAGAGTTCAATATTTTAATTACGTTATGGAAATAATTCCCTTCTGATGAGAAAAAATCTCAATATGCGCGGCACAAATAAAATTTCACCAGATCAAGTGTTACTAACCATAGTTTAAATTTTCCCACTTATTAAAAATTTATTTTCTTTTCTGAAATTATAAAACTTTTCACGTTCAGTTACATTTATTTAAAAGTTGCTTCTAACGAAAATCCAGGGTCTGTGATCCAACTTCAACCAACTCTGTTCTCAGCTTTGTTAAATTGATTGCTTCATAGTTTTAATTAATTGCATATATGAACAAACTTCCAATAAACGACTAATTAGTTGCCTTATTCATATATATTTATTTAAATTTGGTCAATATTTTCTTTCATGGATAAGGCGCTAAAACATTTATGCGAATGCAATTTTTTTCAATATTATTATATTGTATAGTAACATAATTACGATAAAGTAGTGTGCAAAAAACTAAATAACTGCATTTGAATGAAAAGGATTTTTGTCAATCATTTTGAACATCAAATAGCTTTTTTAAAAATAAAAACCTTTTTAGGTAAAAATCATCAAAAGCACACAAATATATTAATAATATTATTACATACCTGCGTATCGATATTCAAATTAAATATTTTGGACATCGAGTAAAGTAAATGTTTGAATTACCAATCGATGATTCTAACCAAAAATATTTCCATGAATTCTCGAATCATTTTTAATCTCAGTTTCCTGGAAAATATTCAAAAAAAATCCCTGGAAATTCCAGATGATACTCTTTGGGTGGGTATTTTGCATATAAGTTGTGTCCAAATAAATAGCCATTGTTTGCTGAAAAAATAACATTTTCTCAGAAAACAAAATTAATATTGGATGTTACATGTGTTGTCATATATTCAATGAACTATAAAATTATTTATTTTCCAAATGATAAAAAATAGCTCCATCATATAATGCAATAATTTCATTGGATTTAATTGAAAAAAATATATCGATACTTCGTCGAAATGAAATATCCTTTTTTAAACACAATTATTAGCTGTTTTTGCAATTCTGCAATGTGTTTTAGTTAAAAACATATTTTTTCAAAATATCCCATCAACATTGGATGGGAATGCCTATTTTATACCAACAATGGAAATGTCACATCCATCACAAACGTAACTATGCGTAGTGCCAACCATGCGGCTTCCGGTTATTTTGCTCTTTTGTACAAAAAAGGACGATAACTTTAAAAACTCACGCTGAAATATACAAAATAAAGTTTTTAGTAAAAAAGAGAAAGCAAAACTTGTGACTCGGATGAAAGTTTGCCGATTTTGCTTCGGCGAAGTCAAAACTTTCAAAGCGGAATTTACACAAACAGCATTTAGTAGAACATTACAAGTTAGTCAAATGCTCCCGTCTAGCACCGTTATTGCATCAGTCCTCAACGGGGTATGCTTTAATTTTGCTCAGACCTTTTTTGCTTATTCGGATGAAATATGAACTTTGTTCTCTCAAAAACCCTGCCAAGCAATGCAGAGTAAATTTGAGGAAAAGCAATATTTGAACGGGGAGAAAAAACATAAATTCATTTTTCATATTAACCAAATTGTCACAAATTCCAGACAGCTTTCTCTGTTTAATTTTCAAGAAAAGTCATGAAATAACGTTTTTCAGCAGATATTCATCATAGTTATGACTGAGTCAATTTATTTTCAAATTCATTTTGCAAAAAATATAATGACGAATAAATTTATCAAATGTCAATAATGGCAACTGGTTAGAATTATATTATTTTACCTAGTTTTGAACGAGTTATTATGTTCTTAAGTTCTTTGCTACTTAAAACTAGCCTAAATTATTTTAGTATCATATATGCTTAAGACTCTGTTTTCGCAAAAATAAAAACAAAGCAATAAAAACACATTATGGCGTAGGCTATAATAATAAGTTACCTGTTATTATTACAATGTGTTATTCAGAGCCGTAATAAGTGTCCACAAAGATACGCTTTCTCAGTTTCTAGTGACCACTTGCGCTCTGAGCGCGGGGAATAAACTAGCCAGATATTATAACTTAAAACTAAAAGACTGCTGTGATTATACAGATTACGAAAGACTTCGCGTACGCATTGATCTCGGAAAGTGCCGCAGAAATCCCTAAAAGAGGATGGAGTGGCCACAATGTCTGTGTATCCAACCGGTCCGCTTTTCGGACCGCTGACATGACGAATGGACGCCTCGCGATCAAAAGCCATACCTGAACATGTCTACAAAACGATTACGAACTCTCATTACAAAACGAAGTTGTGCGAAGAAGACTGATGAAGGATGGGTGGTTTAAATTTTACAATCGGTCGAAAATGTTGTTATCAGTGTTGATTCGTGTAAAGTAAAATGGTCAAGTAAAATAAAAACCATGTGCAACTCTCGCCTACGTCCGATGGTTCGGATATGGCACATAAAGAAGAAGATTTAATTGTTCTTGGTTTCAGGGGTAAGTTTGATATCGGTAGCCAAAAAACTAACATCGGCCTGGAACTAACATGTAACTATGTAGCAATTGTCAAGTGGTGCATAGCCCTGTCTGTTCGAACACATGGGAATGTGCATGGGCACATACGTTTTCTGGATGAACCGAAGGAGAAACTTCTCTTGCGAAATTTTGAGCCTTTTAAAATTTCCCACTTCCACGCTTGAAACAAAATCGCTTGATAACTTTAAATAATTGAAAACAATAATGAACATTTTCCAAGTGCTCTTATCCAACTTACGACGATATTTTGCAGCTATAAGATCATCGATAATATAAAATACAATGTAGGATTCTCGACAAATCATTTTAGTTTTTAAGCTCCATCATAAAAATACCCTTTTTATAACTCGCTTTACAAATTGTACCCAATTTTCTACAAAAGAATATAAGCCTTTATATACATTTGCTTAAAATATGGCATTTTAAATGGTGATTCGCCAAACTTTTTGAATATCTTCCATAGCTAAGTACTAGTATATTTTAAACGCTTTTTCCTCGGTTATAAATTTTAAGAAGTATATCATAGGAATTATCATATGGAATAGCGTGTTTTTTTAATAAATGCATAAATTGAAAACTTTTCAAATACTCCGCCTTATATTGAAAGACGTGAATAGAAGTTACCTCAAAATTCAGTTTTCCGTTGAATTACATAAGTTTCGCAAGTTTTCCGAACAAATTTTCTATAATAGTCTTCGGCGAATTTTCTCCCCAAAAGTGATAAAAGAGATTAAGCATATTTCCCTATAGATTTGCATCGTCCATATCCATGAAAAAGCAAGTAGGTAGATTGAATCAGATATTACTCGGCTATTATCGTAAGGCTTTATGCCCTCAAAATAAACTCGAGTGGCGATCGTAATTTACCGACAGATGCCAGCCTTTACGATAGAACCTGAATTTTTTTATATCTTCGGTGTAGATTTCATTCCTTCTTCCCGTGCTATTTTTATTTGGTATTCAGGTCGCCTTTTATTATACCCTTTTAATGCCCATCCCGTTTTCATTGTGAACAACTCTGTTTTATATTAAAAATTCAGATATATACTAACAATATACACGGTAGCTATACAAATACATGTTTTTTTGTCTCATATAATTGCATCAATTTAAGAACAAATGATTGGCTGCCGAATCAAATATTCACCATCAGTGATCCATAATTAATGCCCTCGGTCAGGATCAAACACATCCATTAGTGTTCACTAGACATACTTCCACAAACCACTTTGAAGCATAGAAGGCTTTTAATCTCTCTACACAGATCAAACCTCATAAGCATAAATACCAGAGATTCTAATTTTTTTTATGGATCATTAATTATTATTTTAATTTAAGATATAATATTGAGAGTTCCATAAATATATTGTAGCAAAAGATTAAAAACATAATCTTACAATATAAGAAATCAATATGATATTACAAATTCTTATTGCCTCAGTTCTTATTGTCAGTTTAGATTAAATTTGTTTTGAAAATCCAATCTCATATCCAAATAATGATATTAAATTCGTAATTAACCATAAAAATTGAAATAGTCATTGGACATCGAAGAATATAAATATCTACAGTGGATCACAAATGATTAAATGTATTCTTCAAGTTAATATCTCACATTGAAAGCATCCATTACTCAATTTGACTCGGTTAAAAGATAGAGAAACAAATTGTTTCCAAATAGTCTAACAGAAACTAATTAATTCTCAAACTATCTACAATCAATCTGTATGCATTAAAATATGATTGAAATGTGTTCCATATCAAATATTAAGTTGTGTTTATTGTGTAAAATCGAAAACATGCTATTAAATTAAATTTCCCATTAAATTGATATTTCAAAAAAAAAGTATTGATAAAATCGATTTTGATGTCGTATTATAAATAGTTTTCCACCGGGGCTAAATGGCTTAGGGAATTATTTACATTGATATATTGAATAAGAATTTCCTTATTTGAAGACTTGTTCGTCGTAATAGTGAGTCATTATGTACAATAGCTGAGAGGGTGGAAAAGAGAACAAATGAAAAAATGGAAAGCAAAACAAAGAGAAATGAAGATAATGAGTCTCTTAACATAATGGGTGTGTTGAATTCGGCCCAAGTGTCGCTACCCTGACATGGCTTAATATGAAAATGACGGTGACATTGCAAATTATGAATAATGTACATACATCAGCAAAGATTTTGATTCCCCTCATCATACATATTTATCAAGGTATTTTTTCTGCAGGGGTATGTTTTTGGAAAAATGTATAATTTCCTAATATACCGTTGGGAGATTCTTTGAAATTCGTAACTAAGGCAGTTAGTTTGAAAGACAGAATTTTCATTTAATAGTTTTAATACCCAACGAATAATATTACGCCTCTGTCCTAGCCACAAGAGGTACTCAAACAATGAAAGCTTGAGAAACCCTCGAACAATCCGCAAACTAGAAACTTTTCAATTAATGTAACAGCATGTGGTCCGTTTGATTTGCGACGTAAAATGCATTTAAAGCTCCAAATACTTTTCATCCCTCGATGCTCAATGATATTATAATAACAATTCGCAATTATTTTCAGGCAATTATAAAGAGGCTTAGCATAATATGTGTATTTTTATGTGGGTTAATCTATTTTTTGCTGTACAAATTTGATTTTTTAATTACAATTTTTGGCGCAACACAGATTTATCATTTCGTCGCTGAAGCCTCTTATCAAATTTGAGACTTTTGTTTCGAAGTTTTTCCTTAAGTGAATAACACTTGTCGTATCATAAGCGAACGCCATTTTCGTCGACCAAAAATGAAGGCAATTTATCATCGTCTAAAAAGTCGAATAACAACAGACATCTCATTATTTCGTAACCCGATGTACTACCCTCTAGAAAACAACGAAAGTTGTTCACGTGGTGGAGTTTCTTCTAACGAATCATGGTTTTCCACACACAAAAGACCCGTCAAATTTTGAAAGAGTAAACACATCATTATGAGAACACGGCCTCTAGATTCATATATTTTCCTTGGGGGGTTGCTATGTCACACGATCGATGAAATTATTTTTTTACTTTTTTCGAGTAAATGAAAATGATATTTTGAAAATAATAATAGAATTTTTCCCTATGATGTCACAAAAAACTTATACACCGAATCGAGTTTCATTTAATAGAGTAGCTTGGCAGACTTACAAGAGAACTCACTGTTCTATTATTAAAGCAGGTAAATTAATTTAAGAAACATGAAACGAGCAATGAACATCGTTAATTTGAAAATGTCATTTTTTCTCTTTCCTTAAATGAAATAACCATTGCATAATTATATGCTTCTATGAATAAATTTCATCTTTTATACAGGGGATTTGCTGCAAATATAAAAAAATATTGCTATTGACTTTTATCTTAATATTAATTTAAAAGTATATTAATATTATAATTTGTGATCTGTCTTACAACATTCTTCATAATCCTTGAACCTTGCCCCAACCGACTATTCTGTTCTTTGCAGAATTTCTTAAATTGAAAAAAAATCAAAAATGATGAGAAAATAAATCACGCTATCGAAAATTTCTTTTCATTTAAACCTGCTAAATTTTATGAAGCGGATATAAATAAGTTACCAGTAAAATGGAAGAAAGTTATTACTAATAATGGTGAATATGTAATAAGAGTAAAATTGTTTTTATTTTATTTTGATAAGGTTTAAATAAATGTTTGAAAAAAAAACGGCAATTATTTATGACTCACTCTAATACTTCTTCTATGCAAAAATGAAAACTAGTATCACATTAACATCGTTTTTAATGATAAAAAAATAGCAACACTGCAATCAAAATTTGTGCAATTCCAGTAGTTGAAATGTCATTTTATAATTCTTGACACGTAAATTGTGCTGTCAGATACATATGGAATGCATATAATCTGCGGTTGAAAAGCGTGCTTTTCAAATTTATTTACACGATTTCTCTTCGATTTACGTTGCAAAATTAATATTTGCACATTCTTCATTTGGGTGATATCTATAACACTTCTATGATAACATATTGAAATATTTTATGAATTTACTTTTCAAATCCATCTGCAAACAAAACGAAACAATCGTCAAATACTCTAATCGAAAAGTGTTTAGTTTTGTTCGATATTTTCGCTATTCGGTTATTAAAATTTGTTAAGGCTGCATATAGATGAAGATTATATTTTATCAGCAAATTTAAATTTTGATTTATCTGCAATTACAAACTATAATTTGAAAAATTACCAGTATTACGTCTATAGCTTAAAACCTATATGTGTTGTAAAATCGAATCTTCCTCCGTTATTTGGAGCTCTAAATAAATGAAATGTTGGAAGCCTTTGCCTAGAGTCCCACATATGTTGGAAATAGTTCAATATGAATGTTTGAGGTTTCTTTACATTAGGGAATAGGATTGCTATTCCTGAGTTTATCCCACTAGTTTTTTTTATTGGGTTTGTTACGATACTTGCTCGAAACCCATCGCGGAGTGCATCTCGGCAAACACTTGTACAAAATACCGTTGGGAGTTACCTATAATACGCAAACTCTTCAAAAATGTAATCATTTGCTCTGAATCAATATGGATGCTATTGAAAAGGTTACATATTGATGGACGCGCCAATCAGTAAAGCCATCATACTCTTCAATAAACCATTGCAAAGACTCGATTATTTCATTTAGAAAATAATAAATATGGAGACTTACCTATTACTTACTTATTTGAATTGAAAGATGAGGATTTTATGAGCTCTATTGTAACTGGAGATAAAAAATTAGGTGACTCATTATACGTTTGAGTTAAAAAGACAGTGGTCACAGTGGTCACACCAATTCCCCATCTGCCAAAAATTGAATTTCTGCATCAAGGAAAGACCATCAACGCACTACGATATTGTGAGACCTTAGGGTCTCTCAAAAGAAGCAATCTCCAAAACTCAAAAGAAGCATTCAAAATAAAATGGAGGGGGTGCTGACGAGAGAAGTGTGTTCGTTGCAAGACAATGCCCGTCCTCACACGGCCTTTGCGCTCTTAGATTTGGATGGGATGTTTTGAACCATCCCCCGTATTCCCCTAACATGGCGCCTTCAGATTATCATCCTTTCTCTTCCATGAAAAAAAAAAACATATGGTTGGAATTAACTCTATCTACAACGAGCAGGTGCAGAAAGAGGTTCTGAAGGGGGGGAAGGAGCTGGCGAGAGAGTTCATCGAGGAGGGCATAAAGAAGCTTGTGCCACGGTTCCCCAGATGCATTAAAGATGACAATTATGTTTAAAAACATTTAACAAATGTATCAACAATATTCTGTATTATTTAAATACACTTTTTCAAAAAATATATAGTACACTTACTTTCAGAATTTGCCTCGTAGATGAAACTATTACCAAAATACAGTAGGGTATATGTCGTGCATAATCGTGTATGAATACATTGGCTTTTTTAAATTTCTATCCATATTCTATACATTACCTAATCATTTGACACTCTATATATATTGCTCTGCACCAAATCGATGCAAGTATTATAGCTATGTAAGAGTGTGAGCAAACGCCAAATGCAATATTGAGAAACACTAGTCTGGGACTTACCACAAAGGCCCATTGCCTCTGACAGTTATATTGAAGCCACAACAGGAAATTTATGGGATGGTGAAAAGCATGTCGAGAGTCATGCAACACTCACCCTTGAGAAATAGATGAATGCATGTGACCTATCATGTCTGGTAACGTTCGTCCTAAGACACTCCAGTTGTATTTCTTAATATTTATGAAAAGCCCGTGATAATTGTAATATTCGCAAACAGCACTTTCAACAAAAACGTTTTATCCCTGGATATTTAAGATAAATATTACGCACAGCTCTCGTGGCTGATTCGTAGGTTTTCGTATTGAACAGAGATAAGCGCATTAAGAACTTTTTCAATATGATGAGAAAACTTAGACGGTTTTCATTCGGAGCTTTTGAAATCTTACACGCTGTGTATTATATTGGAAATATGATTTCTTCGAATTTATTATTTTTCAACGTGTGGGTTTTCTCTTGTGCACAAATAAAAATTAATTTGTTAGGTAATTTGCTTAAAAGAGGGTAACTTGAGCACTTAGGCGTATCAATACTCATGCAAACATGTCTATAAAATTGGTACATACAGATAAACATTCCTTGAAAGTATGTCTTAAATGGAAGATAAATTTTAATTAATTTATCTTCCAAATAGTAAAATAAAATTTACTCTTAATTCATGAATAAAATATCCATAATAATTATTTGATCTTGGTTACAATTTATATTTTGTTTCCAAGCATTTCCACAGAAGTACAGATGATAGATGATGCATCAATAAAAGCTTGATTTTTAATTATAACCTATACAAACAAGATCATAGTAAAATACAAGCAGTAAAGGCTCTTCATATGCCTTTCGTGTATTTATTCCTTATCATGCATTAAATTTAAAAATTGTGCACAAGATATCTATCAAAATACTACAACCATAGATTGTAAGAATCGATTATAATACTAATTTGCTGTTCAGTTTATTAAATTTTACTATTGAAAATGGCATCAAATAGACACAATTTTCATCAAATGTCACATGTAGTTGGTTTCACATGTAGGTAAGTCTAGACAAGCTTTGCACCACACAATTTCCCCCCGCAATAGTCGACAGACATAAAAGAACAGTGTGACGTTCCCATGGAAGCACAAACGATAAATCACAAATATATAAATGCTTTTATTAACTATTATTTTCTATTAAATAGATTTTTCCAATAATTTTTCGATATTAAGACTCTCTAAGATCTCATGAGTATAATTCATATTTTCTACTTTTATGTTCTTTATATCAAGCATCAATTTCTGATTTTGTAAGAAATAAATAGATATTTTTAATTTTAATTTAAAAAAATATATAGTATGTAGATAAATGTATCAACATACTGGAAAACGAGCGTGCTTTTTCTATTTTCCGGGGAAACTGATGAGCATTTCAAGCTTTTGCAGTGGATTGCTCTTTTTGGAGCACAAAACTGACATTCGAATGACTGTTTCATTGCCAAAATACATTTCAAAGCTCCTGATTTTGACATAATCAAAAAAATGATATACAGTTTATGATAAAAGATACAATGCGATATTCACATTCGTTCGAATTCATACACTCCTCATTGTTTAACAACCACTGGGCGTTATCCAGCTGAAATGATTCAGTATTTTTTCAGAACGATTCTCCAAATTACAAATATATTCACGCTCAAACGATTGCCAATGTTCGATAGAAATAATACAACCTTTTCTCGGAATTCTCAACCACCATCGTTCGGGATAAGATGAAAATATTCTTTCGAACTATAAGAGCAGAAATAATTCGTTCTTTATTTCTGCGTGGCCAGAAGAATTCAAAGTAAATACACAAAGTCCGTAATTACGAGAAAAATTGTCTTAGGCCTTCATCTCGGGCGTATTTTTCCGAGCAATTACTCTAAGCAAACATTTATCGTGGCTTTGTATCAAATTAATATTTTAAGTCGCAAAAGCCTTTCTATAGACTCAATATCCATTTGATGTGAGCTATTTGTATAAATAAGTAATATTTAAAACGCATTGAGGGAGGGCACAAGTACGTCGTAGGTTGCTTTTTAGCATTTACCTTTCATATATGAATTTTTAGGTCTAAGTCCCGATTATTATGCATACGGACCTCTTCATCTTTTGGTATTACGGTAACAATTTCAATACTTAGGGGATGCCCAAATTGCTTTTGCAAAAAAGGTTTGAACTTGGAATGAATTTCAACGAAGCCTTCAAATATATAATCGGATTAATATTTTCATTCTTATACATACAACCCTTTTAGCCTTAAAATTTTTGAAATATTTTTAGACCTTCCACTTACACTCCACTAGATAAAATTCCGCATCATAATTACATCAAACGTACGTGCAAAAAATATATATAATATATTTACTAAAAAATGATTTGAATTAATTGCATAGCGCCAATCATATGAACATTTCAGTCCAACAACTTTTAGCTGAAAATCAAATTTTCTATCATATTAAATAACACAAAATTTTATGAAAATATCTCATTTCCATTGCAAAAAAACCCAAATAGATTTTTCTATTTTTATATTCAACATAAATCATTTACGTAGTCATACGATCACACACAATGCCACTGTTGTGTGGTTATTTCAGGTTTTTATCAATTTTTATATAACTATAAATATATTTTTTTCCTTCTTTAGAACCCATATCCATTATCAGATGAAGGCGATCTTCATTAGAGATTTTTTTAGGAAAGAATATTTTATAAGGAATTTAAACCTCCAGCGTCCAGAATCAAAATATCTATACTAAAACGTGGTTTTTGTAATATAATTCTTAGGAAATAAAAATTAAGATTATTATAGAGTAAAGTAAGGAACCACATTTATACAAGTTTAGAGGATGTATCAAAACACTTTGTATAGCCGTTTGAAACACCTCATTGATTTAAGTGTTGATCAGAATTGTTTCAAAGTAAATTGTTTTATGTGAATAGCTTTTACGAGGCTTTAACAAAAGGGGTGAAATCCCCCATCTTTCAAATTAGTTTAAAGGATTATCTTGTTTTATTTACCTTAAAACTATTTTTCAGCTGTTGGAATCGCCATAGCCTAGTCCGATGCTGTAATCCCTCACTTTCAGTACTGAAACTCCGATATCCTGGTCACACTCGCCAATTAATCAATGTTCAGAGCTCTTGGATGCTTTTGCAAACGATCGCCAGTCACCCTAATGAGAATCGAACCTTTTTATTTCCTCCTTGTTTGCAAAAGGTTTAACTGAAAAACCAATTATGGAATCGAGGTCACCTGCTTCCAAACAAAAGGTATTCATGCCATTGAAAGCCGTTAATGCGTCCATACAAGAACCACCGTACAGATATTACACCCTCACGCACACTCACTATTCGCAATAGCCATCCATTTAGGCTGCATTTCATGTTAATCTTTTTGCTTGGGGATGAAATGTATGTACTGTGGTGTTTTTCTTTCATTTTCAAATGCTATTTCTACATTTTCGATACTAACCGTGATATAGAAGAAAAATGATATCATTTTTTCGCTGTAGAAACTGTTGCTCTCTTGCTTCGCTTAAGTGATTGTCTGGCATTAGCAAGTGCTTTTGGCGAAGTTCTTGACCCGAATTCCTTTGAAGGAATTGCTAATTTTACGCATTTATATTCTGGATGCCCTTAATCATACAACCGAGTCTCATTACTCCATCTTAAAATAGAATACATTTTCATATTTTTATTTTGGATACAAAATAAAATATTACCAACGTCACCAAAGCTTTCAAATCAGTGCTTTTAACGCAAGTTCATTTTTTGTCAATTCAGTTTATTAACACATATTACTTACATAAGTAGCATTATATTTAAACTTAAATTAAACAAATAATTGCACTGAAATTACAAATTAACAATTTTGCGACGATTGTCATATTGTGAATTTATCGAATCGTGACACTTCAACTCAAAAAAACTCTAGTTTTAGAGCTTTTTTTAAAGTAAATTGTAAAGTAAAATTGACCGACGTTTAACATTGACGTTTTGAACGTCTAAATAAAACAACTCAATCATTAAAATAACAAGAATTATCTGTCAAAATTAACCCAAATTCAAAAAATGAACGTTTATTCAAATGACCCACTGAGTGATTCAGAAAATTCAGTTACCTTTAATATCGAGCATCATTACTAGGTGGATATTTGAATAAATGTGAAACTCCCTAAATCTGTACCTTAAAATACTACATATTCAATCATGTACACATTTATTTTGATAGTCCATAAGGTATGTGTTCTTGTATGATATTTAAAAATAAACTTAATAGTAAAAGTCTGCCATTTTGATCGCATGATGGAGCTAATTAGTGAATATGTTGGCATGGCTGTGACCCTTACACTTTAATGGGCTTTGAAGAGGCCCTAGTTCTACAATGCCTATGTCTGTCATAAAATTACGAAGAAGAAAATTTGTACTTTCTAAAAAAAAACAGGTTAAACAGTGATCTAACCCAACCCCTTGAATAAATCGACCTTATATTTGCATACATATTTTTATGACAATGTTTCATAAGAATTTAATTTGTTTAAAGATAATTTAATATATAATAAAATCACATCCACTAAAAGAATTACGTTGGTAATAAGTCTTTCTAGTCTCGACTATTGTACGTAGTTTCCATTATTAAAAATATCGAGTCTGGCTAAAAGTATATTTAGACTAGTGTTTCGGTCAAAGATACGCACGCTGAAAGCCAATATATTGTATATTGGAGCGATTTTAAAATAAGGTCGTTCAGGTCAGACATAAGGCTGCAATTGAGAAAATTAGAACGTGATCACGTAAACTTTTACTGTCAGTTGGCACGAAAGCTTTCATATACCATGTCAATTGTTTGGACAATAGCGAGTTGTGCTTTTGAAAATTTGCCGGTGCTTTTTATATTTCTCATATGCTCTATTTTGAACATATGAAATATGAAGCAATTTTCAAATTCACATTAAACATGGATCACATGTTTGTATTGCATTTTGAAAATATCACATGTTGTTATCTATGAGAAAAAATAAGCTTCAACGTTGTGTACGCTTCTTTGGATGTATTATGTGTATGCCTAGAATGAATATATAAAAGAATGCAATGAATACAAAGATACGAAAAAATCTCTATTGATTAAGGTGGGTCTCATAACAAAACGTTATTTTTAATATCCGCAATATCCGAACCCTATTTGTCCAATCTCATATGCAGCAATGGAAAAATACACGAAAAGAAAATACAAGGGATGTTTTTTTTATTATGAATATGGATAGCATAGAGGGAGAGTATTTTATTTTGTTTTTTCATGTATGTATCCTTTTTAAAGCGTCTCTGTATGTTCTTTTGGTAAGCAGGCAAGGTTGATAATCGTAAACCCGCCTTTCGCATATTTATCGTGAGAAAATGCCGTCTTATATATTTATGCCTATCCAAGGGATGAAAAAGGGTTATTAAATTTTCAAATTACATAAGCAAATATGTGACATATTTTTCAGGTTGTCGTTTTAATATACAAGTTATTGAGTGATGTATTTTTTCAAATGAAAAACTTTAATACTCTAAAGCAGCGGTACAAAAACTGAGGTTTGCGGACCCCTGGGGGTCCTAGAAGCTATTACAAGAGATCCGCGAAAATATAAAAAACTTTTAAACAAGATATTTACGTGGAATTATTTACATAAAACATTATAAGAAAATCTATTATGAACAATATTTTACAAAAAAAATTTTATTTTTTTGAAAAAAAACGGTATTAAGAACAACGTAAAATGTTAAGATGGAGTAAAACCGACCCCCTCTTAAACATTTTTTTCTGCGGACCCCACCCATGTATTTTAAGATGTATCTTCTATCATTTGTTCTTCCATGGGAATGCTATGAATGAATCACTGGTTACATTAGCGATTTTTTTGTCTTTTCATGCAGTTTTTAGTGAATTTACATCATTTTATATTACAAAATTCAAAAATTTATTCATCGTCTTTTAATTGCTATCTGCAGTGCTTTGTTTATTTTTTATCGATCATTTTAATGCAATTTTCATATGAAATATATATTTTTTTAAATGCGGTCCTTGCCAAATCTCCTGTAGGTTTGAATTTAAGATAAATTCTGTGAGTTCAACCCAACATAATTCCATTTACACGGCGATACTATCATAATTTCTATTCATCTTGACTAGATTAAAATACAATAATTTATTACAGAAGAGAGACAGTCATCTTAAAGGAACATTTTATCACGACAGAATATAGCGTCGATGAGATGAAAGATCAAAAACTCTTCTTATGTGATCGCTTTCATCTTATTTGAAAGATACTACACAATATCTTTTGTTCGTTGAAGATTGAACAAACATCGCTCAATATTTTTTTCGATATTATAGTTTTTTTATTTACAGCCAGATATAATTACGTTTCACTATACACTATCTTGCGGTCTTATATTTCCATCAAATTATTATTGACAACTGAAAATTAAATTTCAGAATATTTCAAGCAAATGCTTTTGTACTTGAATAGCATTGAATATATTTATCTTATGATTTTACAACCATGTGTTGCTAATGTTTGCTTTTTGAATCTGGCGGGATCTTCTGCCAAGAACTCCTGATTCTATCATGTGCGTTGACGCTTTTAATTATGGTGATTGCTTATGTAAGAATAGAACTTTCAATCGAGTTTACATATGCTAGAATGTGCGGTATGAAGCTTCTTGCAATTATTTCGCATACTTGAATGTGTTCAAAACTGCTGTTTACTCACGTCGAGTTCGTCTGTATGCGATCTTCAATCTACAAGTGGCTACCGAGAGGAAAATTAATTTAATTCGCTCCGAACAAATAAAAGGAAGACGTACTGAGACGTATGAAGTTCTAAAGATGTAACTTCACTTAATTAAATTCCACTGTAAAAATATAAGGGTTACGCAAATATTTACATCTAGGGTGGGTTAAAGTTGTATTGAATTTATGATTTGTTTTTCATTCAAAAACAAATCCATTAAGAACAGCGTCTAGACTGCATACCTTTGAGGATTAGGCAATTTATAGTATCTGTCAAGAAACGCAGAAATTTATTCGATACAAATTCTTGCAATAATATTTTTTCGGGATATAAAATTAAATTGATTTCGTGTTAATATTTATGTGGAATTATATAAGATTATTTTAAGTGCTATTACAGTAATTTTCAATTAAAAGTGATGTAATATTAATACTTCACAAGCTCAACTTTTAAACGATGTAATTGGATATCCTTTCGCTTCATCTTAATGAATTTTCTTATTGGATATTTTATGGACTGAAATTTTCCGCTCCACAGTAATTATTTTAATTTCTTTATAAAATGCACTCCGTCATTTTTTTAATATAAAATCATAAGAAGTATAAAATCGCTTTGAATTTTATAAAATACATGATAAAAATCATTATTTAGGGTCTAAAAAAATGCATTCACGGATAAGCTCATAATAATTTACGTTAATATTATGGTTTTATTAAAGGACCGGCTGTGGATCATTTTATGTAATTATGTTAAGATATTTTTTAAATAATGGATACAACACCCCTTAAAATTGAAATATATAAGGGATAAACGAATAATAATCAGAGGGTGCGATATTCGATAAATATGGTGTATAATTTTTTTCAACAAGCTCCATTATTTTTCCTTCTGCAAATTTTGCAGAATCATTACTCTAATTACTTACGGTAAACTACTATTGTGATACATAATATATTGAAGTTCAAATAATTCCAAATGAATTATTTGTTATGATATACAAGTAGATTATTATTTCTACTTAAGAACTTTATAAAGTTTTTTTTCTTATCGTAAGTCATATGTTTTTACAAACAAAGATGGCTTTAAATCTGAACATTTACTGATAGATTTACGGATTGTTTGTTTGTTGAATGCAAAAATTCTTGCTTATTAAATTTATCTATACGATGAAAATGCTTTCACTTTAAAAAATACGTATTATTTTATCCTTGAACGTTTAAAAGTGAAACCCCGCAAATAGATACTGCTTATTTCAAGGTACGAGAAAATCCTGTTTTAAGGAAGCTTCCTATTGTGATTTTTATTTTTCCCCCATCCATGAAAGTTTGTAAAATATTCAGACGTTCTTGGAACATTTTTTTTAAGTCATATGTTTTCTTTCTCTAATCGAAAAAAAACTGCATACAATGACGCGCAACTGATGAACGTTTATTTTTTACTTTGACATTGTTTATACATAAATGTACAAATAATTCTAAATCTTAAAAAAATCACGACTTTCTAATTATAACAAATATACGTGTTTCTTAAACTGTGTCTCAATATAAATTGACTTAGCTCGATTAAAAGAGCGAATCTTAAAAATTTGCTTACTTTCAGTCCTCCCTAGTATGTATGATGAGAGGCTGTAATCCCTAAAAAAATCATATAGTTATATAAAATGTAAGTATCTGATGCTCTTTGGAGTTTTTAAGAAGCTAAATTAAAAGTTAGTTTAAAAGTTCGAGCGCATTTTTGGGATGATTTTAAATAGTTTAAATAAAATAAAAATATAACATTTTAATCAATGATATAATATATTTTTCTTTACTATCTACAATTTTTTGCCATCTACAAGTAGCTTTTTAATTCCATTACTGTAGAAAGACACTGATTTTAATGCAGCTTGAAAGTTCATTTTGTAAACTTGGAAGTACAGATGATTATTCGTTGCTGGAAATTGGATTAGAATAGCTCATGCGGCACCCACTTTCCAAGCTTGAATACTTTCTCAATCTTCTTTAAATGACGAAAGACTGTTCGATAAGATAAATCCATCCTTTCTGCAATTTGATCAACTGTTAATTGTGGTTCTGACTCCACAAGATTTTTAAGAACGTTGTTATCAAAATTAAAAATGAACGGGCTCCATCATAAATGCTGCTTTCTCCAACTTTCAATTTTATAAACCATTTCTTAGCAATCCTTTCATTGATAGTATGTTTACTATGTACACCATTCATTCTTTATCGCTGCAGATCTAGCTGATTCGCTACACGAAAATAAAAAATATTTAGACTATTTCAAATTTTCCTGATACCTATTGGATTCACTTTTTAAAAAAACCCCGAATATACTCTTCGATTTCATTGCTATAATTTGATATATTTTTAATTTAATTATTATGTTTGCATCTTATATTACTTTAGACATTTTGAATACTTCTCGAAACTCAAACTATTGTTTAAAATTCAACTTGTAGAAAAATAATGAGTCTTAAATTTTCTTTTGCGAATTTAGTCATAATTTAATTATTTAGAAAAGTTGCGAGCACAAACAAACCTGATTATGTCACAACAATATCTTTGCATTTTGCTTCCAAAGTATGCCGGAACGGGAGACGAAGCTTTCAAGATTTCACTCAGAAATCTTCAGACGATGAAAGCAGATGTTGAAAATTTTCATCAAACTCTCTCTCCCATGACGTTAATAATAATACCCTCCACGAAGGTGGTGAGGATCAACCATCCTTGTTGAATATTGTTAACTTCTCTAATGGACTGTTGTTGCTATTATTTATTCATAAATTAAAAGGCTGAAAAGTTTGTGAGTAATGAACTCTGTCAACGAAGGTTGCTTAGTCCTTTAATAAATTCAAGGCGTTTATTTTCCTCGCCGAAAATTTAATTTATGCAAATCTTATCACTAGAGTCATTTTAATGTAACGCTTTCAAAAACATGTATTTATTATTTTATTGATGCACATTTCAAGCGGAAAATTTTGAGAAGATTTGCGCTCCTGTCATTTCAAATTTAGTTTCCATGTCGTGTAAGTCGCAATACTTTCATTATTGCCTATCATTAAAATTGAAGTTTAATACTTCACAATTTTCAGCTTTACGGCTCTTCTTTACAGCTTTCAATAAGCATTCATCCATGTTTATAGCCTTAAACACGAATTATGGCCAGAGTAATGCCTTAAATTTACGTCTCCTTGATCATATATATTCGTATAAATTAACGATTGCTTATAAGCAGATTCTAAAATGTTTCTCATGTTGAAATTTTATTTTGGTTCACGTGAAGATTAAATATTTCAATGAAAATTTGATGCCCTCCTCCTCCTTCTACGGTATGCACTCTTGAGACGAAGGCACTCTATGCATTTCTGGTTCGTTAAACGCATTCAAATTAAATAACTCCATCTCCTCGGATGAAAAGCACTTCAGCCTGATCTGAAGTGAGTTCATCCTTCATAAGCGTCCTATGAAATTGAAAATGTAATAAAGATTGGGTAATTGAACCTCATCTAAATTCAATAAATATAATAGAAAGGAAAACTTTGCTTCATCAATTTTTTTATATAAAAGCCTAAAAGCTTGTAAAATATAGCTATTGCTGTCATATAGTGTTATTTTAATTTAAATATCGGCGTAATGATTCATAATTGATTTTCTTATATCCAAAATAGATACATGAAAATAATGTTGCAAGTGTCATTTAAGCGTTATCTTGTTTTCAGTAGACTTAGCATTCAGTAGTGATTTAGCTTTGTTAAGAAATTATTCAAGCATACTTCTTAAGAATTTAACTCAGACATGTATCACCTAAAAAAATACAGACTGCATTCATCCATTGCTTTTTCATAATCGTGAAGATCGATTATTCATATGACATACCAATTTAATAAGATTTACAAATATATAAATTTTTCGTTTAAATACAACTCAAATGCCTTTTTAACAAAATTCGAAACCGAACTACATTTTTTAACCCTTGTTAGAAATGGATTAAGGCGTTTAAATAATTGCTAAATATGGCTTCAAGGTATTTAAGGATCGTTTCGCTCTTATTGGGTGGCAATATTTGATGGATATAAATTGAAACGAAATGAAAAGAAATGGTATTGGAATCTTCAAAAAAAATTATATTGAAAGAAATGTATGCAGCGTTCCTTCAAATTGATCAAGGAATGCAAAAATTTGTGTAAAATGGATTCGGATAACGAAAGATTTTTTACTATAAACCTCCGTATTCAAGAAGATCTTGCTTGCTACAAAGAAATATACAGGGGCAAAAAACAACAAACAACTCAACTAAAATTGGATATGTTTTTTAAAAAGACTACTACTGCTTCTTCTTCCACTACTGATGATGAGCCAATGGATTGTACTTATATAAGTACAGATGACGAAAGAATCTAAATATTAATTAAGTAAATATTTTATATTAATAAACAAATACAAATTTGACAATATAAAAATATAAATAAATACACATGTTTTATTTTAACAAAATTTGAGTTACATATTTTGTATGAAATTCGACTTAGGACCAATTCGACTTGCAACCAAAGTCCAGGAACGTATTTCGGTCGTAAGTCGAGGACAACCTGTAGTATGCTTTTCATTCTTCTATGTTTTGATCTATAAACATAATTAAATATGTAATTTTGTATAATTTCAGTAACATTCTTCGTATCATATTTTAAATTGTTAATTATCAGACCATGGAAACACAAAGGACAAGTTACTGACAACAAACATGACGCACATTTTATTAATTAAATACAATTTTACAAAGCATTCAAAATGGCTGAAAAATCATATCATAAACGAACATTAATTTATAAATACAATTTTAGTAGAAATTTTCGAATATTAAAACGCGTATAAAATAACCACCGTCCGGAGATTGCAAATTTGTTTTTATATTTTATTCCGAGTTTCAATTTCACAAAGGCTTAATAAGAAGGACCCTTCTAATAAACCATGTTTTCATTTCGAGTATCATTAAAATTGAGTAAAAGCATTGAAATTAATAAGCTTCGTTTGTGAAGAAGGACCTTTCAACATTTTTTTGTATTAAAAATGTCAAAAGAATTTTAATTATCATACAAGCATGATAGCATATAGCGCAGATCTGTATGGAAGAGTATCTGACCTCGTGATATAAATCCGTAATGGCGAGACATTGTAGTCTTTCTTTAAAATTTAGGTCAGAGATATCGATTTCGATTAGACGCCAATATTTATGAATGACCTTTAAGTTAAATAAGGCTAACTCCTATGGGAGAATGCGGTGAGTGAATGGCTCAATCTCCTAGGGGTGGATTCAATCCGAGCTAGCCAACCATGAAAGATGGATAGATGTCATTTCCTGAATCTATCCGAAGAATATAAAGGGCATTGTTAATTTACCTCCCACGATGAAAAATGTTGAAAATCGCCGCTGAACGAGGCTCTATTTATGTACCTTCGAAATTGCGTCGAGCAACCCTTCAGCGTTTTTGTAATTAAATACAAAAATAAATTATCTTGGTAATAACATGAAAATAATGGCACAGGAGGCTCTTGACGTCTCTGCACGGCTCTTATATTTTTAATGAAAGTAAATGGCAACTAAAATATTTATAATGGCAATAAAAATTATTTATTAGTTACGGCACTTGCCTAATGGCATAATTTGTACCATCTCTTGAATTTAAGACAGAAATAAAAATCGACTGCAATTCAAGCTATGTTTGTTATGGAAATATTTCTATAAGCCACATAAAGCGATTTATTACAGTCTACTCTTGCTCCAAAAGTATTGCGAGTTCGCAAGATAACTAGATGAAGCATATTCAGTAACATTTTATCTTTATTTATTGAATACTATTTTAATCAATGAAATGGAATTCATTCATGTTTTATTAATAAACACTGCAGTATAGTAATATTATACCACAAAAACATTATGTAATGTATATTCGTGTTATTTGAGATTCAAATTTTGTACAGAATTATGATGTGCGTTTCAAAAAAATATAATAGTTTAAATACGTATTCAGCTACGTGAAAGAAATAGGTTCATGTAAGAGAAATGAGTTGATCAAATTGGTCAAAAAAAGAAGGAGCAGAAGATCCTAGATGCGAGACAGCCTGAGGGTCAGTGGAAAGAATAAGTCTTCCCGCGGCCTAGACTATTGATCTACTTTCTTTTTTCGCCCAAATCCCGACTTAACTTACGCACAAAAAAGCAAAGTGACTGCTGTTGATTTAACGAATATTAACAGTGGCTTCGCATTGGGCAATTTTTTTCTCGCACTACAAAACTTTATATTTTCAATAACAGAAATATACAAACACTCATAAACCATCATTCCTAACACTTATTCGACTCCTTTTCAAGATCATTTGTAGATTTTCATCACTGCTATATATTTAGTATTTTGGGAATATTTAACATTTAAAAACTATAGAATTGTCAATACAATTGTCTACTTTTAAGAAGTAAATCTTATATTGTTATACAACTATAAGTCACAATTCGTTGATCGTGTTATATAAGTATCATGTTATTTGAGGGCTTGGTATAATTGAATTTCACAAGCCTTACGCACACACTCATATACTATATATCATAATAGCCTAAATATGTCATAACTAGGAAATCCAATGCCGGGATCCCGGACAGTTTTAGGTGCTCATGAATCCCAGTATTAATAAACGTAATCCCGAAAAATTCTGGATTGAAATCTTTATCCAACAGAAATCGTACACCTCACCAATACGATGAAGGCTACTAAATCGAGACATTCCCATCGAAATCTGGACGCTTGAAAACAGTGGTGTAACTACTAATTGGCGAGCTTAAATTAAATTGTTTTATTAACCTTAAATTTTCAAATTGTTATATTAACCTTTCCCTATCGGTGATGTATTTACTACACCTCGACTCTAAAAATGAGAAAATCGATATGAAATATAATAGATACGAGGTTCAAAATTTTTGTATTTCTCCGTAATATAATTACGAATAACATCAAAGTATTATAGTATAAAGGTATTCATCTGCAGCGACGGAAACAAATAATTTGTCAGGAAATCGGGAATTTTGTGAATTTTAGTCCGTATCTCAGCAGAATGGAATTTTATCAGTCACGTTGACGGTGTTATACGAAAATGGAGGCCCACACGATCATCAACCTGAACTAACATTTAAATATCTGATGATGATACCTCCAAAGAGTGTGGAGACTGAACGTGCATTCTCAGCAGCAAGTTGCCTGGCTTCCAAAATCAGATCCAAACTAAATGACGAAACCCTCGAAGCTTTAATGTTACTTCGGACATATTTTCTAAATAGTATTTGATTTTTTTAGTGTTTCATTTAGCTATTTTTTAATTGTATTTTTATATTTTCTTAAATAAATCATATTATTTCGCTAAACAAATGGAGTTATTAGTAATTTTTGATCAAATTTATCAATGTAATTCCCATACTATTGAAAATCCCAGTCCCGGAATTCAGCGACTGATCCCGGGATAGTTTAATGCAATCCAGAGATCAAAACTTTAGCTCAGGATTGGATTTCCTAATCATAATCATGCATACGCTCGCATGATAGATGCGAATACAAGCGTAAAGAGATTAATCTAAATAGACAGGCATCTAACTAAATCCGTTACGAATCTATTTAGAGCGGAGCAATATATTATGGATTTATAAATAATTTATGCTAAACAAGACTTTCTAATTAATACATTCATTATTATCTTCTTAAAATAAGTGGCAGGAAAATGTATTCATGTTGAAATCCATAGTTTCAAGTTAATTGGAAAATCGTTTTATGTCCAGTAATTACAAATAATGTTAGGGTGGAGATAATTTATTGTACTTCAACTTCAAAGAAGATATTGAACATATACTGCAAACCAGAATATAAATTATTGAAGATCGATTATTCCAAATCATCGTAGACATGTATTTTGATTACAAAAATATTTTTTATTTCAGTTTTTCTTGGAATATGCTAAAAACAAATTTATATTTCTTCCATGCTCCAAATATATAATGTTATTTTTAAATAAGTAATATTCAATGCTATGACCTTGATTTTGTACACTATTTTTACACAATAAAAAAATGATTAATAGATGGCTTAAAAACTTGAGATTTCCTTTGAGAAATCTTGCAGTAAACATGCTGCGGATGTCACTCCTCCCCAAAAGTTGAATGGAATGATTGATGATAAACCCGTCATTATGAAGGATCTTTTTGATCAATCCTGAAAATGATACCGATAGAACTGGAAGACTTCCGCGTCCGCAGACTGGAAAATAGCCCAACTGTATATTTAATACAGTACCAGTTTTTGATGCCGTTTTTAAATTGATCGTAAATAGTTTTATAAATATAATAAGCTCCATGATTTAAAAACCCTAGTCCATGCTATGCAATTTTTTTAATGGTTTTTACTATTCATATTGTGGTAATAAAGTTCTAAGCGCTTTACTCCGGTATTTAATATTTTACAGTCTCCAACGACAAAAGCCAAATATCATATTTTAATGAGCAATTTTACATAATTTAATTTGCCTTCCTCTTATTTTATTATGGATACAAGGACATGTTTAATATCGTGATGATATTTAACCTTTATGTCCCCGTTCTAAGTATGTTTATGTATTTATAATTTGGGGTGATATTATAATAGTTGTCTTGACAAAAATACAACAATGAGGAATGAGGTCTATGCCATAACTTTGAAGTTATTCAACAGAATATTTCAAATATGTTGCGTAGTTTGGTTTTAGTCTAACACAATTGTTGTACGTGCCATAGTTAATGTATTTCTTGTTTGACTATTTCAAAAACGTTTTCGCTTTTAATGGCTGACATGTAACATATTTTTAACACTCACGATAAATAAATCAAGGGCGCAATTAAATATTAGCACGCGAATATTGTCATTTACCTTGATAATGTCAACCGTACATGAGTTCCACATTAACAATGGAATGTTGTGTTCGTTTGAGTAATATATGATTTTATTCATATTAAAAATCGTAATAAATGAGCGCGGAATTGTTAGTTACTGCGGGTGTTAGAACATTCTCTATTGTTATATACAAAGTTGCACTATTGTCTACAAGTAGTAGTCACTTTTCAAAATTTTCCAACCGAAACTTTTCAAATTTTGTCAACCGTCATTTTTCAAAATATTCAGAATTTTCCCCATCAAGAATTTAATCTTGCAACTTATACTTTTTCTTTCACGTAGGAAACGTTATAATTAACTCTTAAATTTTGATTAGTACAATTTTTCTTTCTGCATTAATTATTGCATCAAAAATTTTGTTGACGAGGTCTTGAAAAATGTTTTTAATAGGTAAACTAATTTTGATTGATAAATGATAAAAAAATTGAGATGTGTTGAATTTTATTGTAAAAATTTTACAACTACTGCAAATTTTGTGCAGTTGAAAATTTTCACGAATTTCAATTTCCCTATTTATAGAAACGACGACGAAAGTTATGAGAATACCCGACCTTAAAGTTTATTTGCTCAAGGGATAGTTAGTGAGACCCAAATATACTGTAAACACAATTCTCTCCTTGATCTCTCTAAGAGGTGCCTGTATAAATACTTTTTTAGAATTTACAGTGAAGCATGATTTTATATAAATACAACTATGCTTAATGTAATAGGAAGTTCCCATTTAAGATAGAAGTTTTCCATACGATTTTGCAACAGAGTTAAATGAAAATTTTCTACTGGCAGGCAATCTATTTGGTCTTCTTTGTTTAAAATAATCAAACAAAATTCAATCAATTCTGAACAACATCAACTTGATGTGCAACTGAAATATTCTATAGCGGCTCCAAAATCTATTTTATTTGCGAATAAAATTCTGCTGTCATAAAAACTGCGTCAATAAAAACACGAATATTGCATTTTTGAGCGCGTTTTGTTCAATAAAATGTGTATAAAATTACATTTAAATACCCATATTTAACCATGTAATTTTTTTATTATTGGTCAATGAGTAAAAAAGTGCTATTTTTGTTAAGGGTAATATGTCATAGCCCAAAACCGATCAACATCACATTCAGCATTATATACTGCTGTTTTTCGACCAGGGGTTGAAAACCACCAAAGCTACAAAAGCGATAAATGAGATTAAAAGTGAAGTGTTACCATTTCGATTTTCAAAATTTAAATCGGGTATCCAATGTTTGAAAAATGACCTTAGAACTAAGAAATCCTTAAACTTTGATGACGACATATTTGAAAGCAATAGTGGAAACAGATCCTCGATTAAGTATCGAAGAACACGCAAAATTCAATCACTGTGGTCGACACCTCAAGAGCATTTAAAATGTAAACGCAAAGAGCTGTGATTTAAGATAGCCCCAAAGGAAGAAGTCAAAATGCTCGTGCAGAATGTTCATCATGGCATGCGCTGTGTTGCACGTAACGCCGTTCTTTTGGAGCCACATGACGTCGGTATTCATATTATCCAGTTTAGGCCACAAGAAGTTGCTTATCATCGATTTCATCAAGCCAGTGTTGTTTTGGAAGAAATACGAACCGATGATTCCGCCAGACCAAAATCCGCACAAAACAGTGACTTTCTCGGGATGTGTTTGGTTCTGGTGTATCTCGCGTGGGTTGATATCACCCCAAATTTGACAATTTTGCTTGTTTATATTCATCCCAGAACGGGCTTCGTCGCCAACGATGATTTTTTTGTTTGATTGAAAAAAAATGATAATTTGCAATGATAACGCTATAATTTTCCATGGTAATTTGTCATACATTACTAAATAATTCACAATACATTTGATAGATGTTGTTTTAACAACATGGTCGTTATATCTTAACAAATTTTGAGCGTCCTTTGTGGAAATCGTCCCTAAAATTTTATGGGAAATAGTAAGTAGTAATGAAAAAAATTATGTTTTGTAAAATTTTGTAAATAAAAATTAAACTAATTCATTCACTGTAAAACAATCGGCAAAAACTTTTTGATACATCTAATAGTATAAACCGCAAACGTGAAATATTAGCCCATGTTTTGGATTCATAAATCATACCCAACTTGTACACTTGCACACATAAACAACAATAATTGAAATCAAATGTCAATACTAAATGAACGCACTCAATCAATCCTCTGACAGATCCTAATGAAAGGACCTTTTTTAGGAAAATTTTCCTAAATATATTTAGGTACCAATTGAAGTGGAAAACCTATCATCAATAATAAATAAATCCCACCACACAACATTTTAATAGATACTTATCATTATCCTCTGACACTGTTAAAAGATTCAAAGCAATCAATCGAGTGTTTAAATTTCTTTATAATTAAAATTAGCAATAGCAAAAGCTAAAATTTGTGGTAGATTATTTTTGTAACATATGTCATGTCAATATAAGTTTACATAAGCTTCATTGATTAAATTATCTCATTATAAAGTATCTGATTTGTAAAAAACTTAAATTACCAAACAAAAAAATATACTAAATAGTACCCTATAGTTGTACAGTTGTAAAAAATCAGAAACAAGTCATGAAACCGCTTAACAATCTAAAACTAAATATATTCTTATAAATTAAAAATCAGTAAATTCAGGTATTTAGGTTTCAGTCTTTTACCGGAGATTTTAATTCAGACATCCAATAGTAAGAAGAAAAAGCAAATTTAACAAATAATATGCCTGTTAATTTCATATTTTTACGGGGCTTAATTTGAGCTTTTTTAAGTATTGCTTCAATTTTTTATACGAAGCTTTTTTTACTGTGCCCCGTATGAAAGCAATTATAAAGATGAAAATTAGTTGTTTCATAAATGTTGTATATTAGGGGTCGTGGACTTTAAATATGACACTACTAAAATGTGGAATAAATTTTATGTAACTGCTAAAAATATTTATGCAGATCTTATCCAGTAAAAATGTTAATTTATGCCATCCATGAGAGGCTTTTCCGGATGTCCGATATTTAGATGATTTTTAAATTGGACTTTTCCTTTAATAAGCCGGAATTTCAGTGGGCCGAGTTTTCCGACTCTCAAAGCTTTGAAGTTTTAATGACCCTCATATGAAAACACAAATGACATTTCATTCGTTTTAAGTACGTGTCCTATTCAACTCGGAGTGAAGAGATTTTCATAAATTTATTCAAAATAGCTTAAATAAAATTATACTCGACGGGTAATAATACTTAGACCGTGCTTGAAATTAATTACGTACTTAAAGAATAATGTGAGAGCTTTTTTAAAATTTTCGGTCGAGCATGCATACAATACAAATGGATGAATCATCTTTTGAAAATGGTGTTACAAAAAACGCACTTTACGTACATATTTTGTGACACTATGCCAAAAACAACACTAATTTATATTTATGTCCATCAAATGCATACATTTGGCACGAAACAATCATTTTTTCAATGTTCTAGTCACGTCATAAAATAAGCTTTCGTCGGTTTTTTTTTTTAATAATTGATGTATCTAGACGTGTTTTAATTTTAAACATTATTTGTTTAAAAGTTGTTAAGGGAGGAAACAAATTTAGACGTGCTTAGCTTCAATGACTTTACATTAATGATTCTAGTTTTAAAGCAATTTCCAAGGAAATCATACACAGTGATCACATTAAATGAATTCATAACATGAACGTGTAGAAACTATTGGTTTCTGAGCTTTAAAATTCAACGATCGTTCCAAATCCGCATAATTTCAAAATGTATAATGCTAACAACCGATCTTGAATAAATATTGGCATCGACGACCAAACCTTACGATAAGATAGTTCAAATTTATTTCAGAAGGTTGTTGATCTTTATATTTAGCGTTGATTTATGAATGCTAACAAACTGCTTAAATAATAAACTTTCAATAAGTCTTAACCTTTCAACATCGGTTTAACGTTTTTGTTGTTTTATCTGCTATAAATCCCGAAATAATTAAATTGTGTTTAGTATAAACTTTCTTTGTTGTGATTTTGTTCAATGCTAGAAAAACGATTTTTAAGCCTCAGATTTAACACGTTATAATCCGAACCAAATATTAAATTTAAATTCCATATTATTTGAATGAGCAAAGACACTGAAATATTTGCATAGGGTTAGAGTCCTCTCAAATAGTATCGTCCCAAATGGGAGGATAAAATATTTACTAGGGTGGTCCTTATTTTCGACTTTTAAAAAATAGAGTGGTCACCCCGTCATATGATATTCTGCTCTAAAAAAATGAATACGTGTTATTTAAAAAAAAAATTAAAGGTTGCTACTATAGGCTAAAGTTACAGAAAAAACGTACGATTATTGATTCTGATTGTAGTAGATTCTGATTTTGAAGGTGAAGTAGTGTTGATTTGAAGGAATTATTGAAGTTGAGCCATGCCAGGTATTTCAAACATTAGCGAGAGCATTTGCTTTTGTTTCCCCAATTATAGGTACTTGTATCAACTTATGATGGCATCTACAAGCAGTGGCAAAAGTTTATTAATTAGAGATAAAACCAATATTTGGCTTATCGGCCAATTAACACCAAATCTACATCAGTCAATATTACCTTCTGTTGGTGAAGTATTACATTTATGTTTTGATACTACAGCTTTAAATACTGGCTTGAGAAATGGAGCTTGGGTTCTTCTGGATCAGAAAATGGAAAAATAAATGCTTTTCCTGGTTTGTCGCCATCATATAATGGAAATTATGTTAGAAGCTGTAGTGAGTCAATCGCTTTGTCCATCTAGTGCTCCCGATATCCAATTGTTTAAGAGGTTTAAGAAGAACTGAGACAAAATCGATCAAAGTGATCATAAAACATTAATTTATGATTCTCAAAAATTATAGAAAATTTTGCTGCAGACAGGATTTATTTTACTCAAAAACAACTTCAAGTATATCAACTTCAAAATGATTATAAAGTGCTGCTGAATCCTTTCATTTACTTTGAAGAATTTCTGAAAATAAAGTTTCGTTTAGAAGATCTGCTGGTCTTCATCGTGCTAAATTGATAAGTAAAGCTATGTATTTCTTGAAGATTTTCCTATTTGAATATCAGTTTAAACTGACGAAAGGGAAGGGAAAACAGTGAAATATATATGTATTTTCAGTCATAATATACATAAAATACTGGTTTCAAGCCTCTATCGGATATTCACCGCCGAAAAATGACTTACAATAATTAAAAATCCTTACATCCTTTGAAAGTATAAATCAAATAAGTCGCCATGAAAAAAATACTTGTCGGAAGAGTTAGTGTCTTTAGCATTTTTGACGACGAACTTTCAGTTCAAAATGAGAATAATATGATAGATGCACTAAGAATTAAAAAAAACATTGTTGTCGAACACATCACCAAAAAAAGCATAGAAGGCTTTGTTACCAGCAACTCTTTACAATTTTTCCAAATAATAAGTATCTCATCACAGTTTTTGAATAAGATTGTCTCCATTTGTAGTATTTGAACACTTAGATAACAATGAAAAATAGCACAAAATGGATAATGACCCTGAAACCTAATACTTTGAATTATCGTTCGTCAACTGACTCTAAAGCCTTCATCTTAAATCCATACTTATTATGACTTTTTTAAACTCTATTTAATAATTGAACAAGGCTTTAAACTTGCACTAATGAGATCGGTAAGCGTTTGCTTTGTAATAAAGGTAAATAAGCTAACGTGGCTCTTGTGAACGTGTACTTGAGTACAGATATCTAAGCTTTTCCACCTCAAGCTCCTCTTTTATAATAATCTATTACCCTGCGATCTATGCCAAATGGACTTTTAATAATCTGAAAATATAGTGATTATACAAGTTTAAAATCTTAATTTAATCATATACAATATGATAATTATGCCTGCATTTGGGAACACAGCTTCAAAATTTGCGATTCATTGTTTGTGAAAACCGACCTCGAATAGTTCTCAACCTTCAGTCTGCTCGTTGCTTTTGTTAGCATATGTAAAAGCATTGAAAATTCACTGTGTTAGAGATATGTATGTCGAGGCAAATGGATGTAAAACAGTAAAAGCAGACATAGTATTATTTACATATTACTGATATATAACAGAATTGATTCATATTAACATTTTGTTAAGCAAATTGTATGCCAAGAATTCATATTTCTTATCCAATAATTCTTTTTATCCTTTATCGAAAATGCTAATGCAATTTCTTTTCTTGAAAGCTCGATGAACTATCAATGACAGGTTTAAAATGTTCAATGATCTCCTTTTTCATTAGATATTCGATAAGATTAATATTAATTTAAAACTCAGGGTATGTTCCCAAGATTTATATTCTGATGTTAATTTTACAGATTAAAGACAAATATCTGAAAACTGACTTGAAATTGTATTGCATGTGTATTTATGTTCGCTGAAACTTTAATAAGACCAAATTGCATTTCCAGAAACAACTTAATTTCATCTTGACAAAATTTAATTCAGCAATCAAAAATTGAGAATCAAATACCTTTTCTAAGTACTGATAAATTACATGACCGTTCAAAAATGTAACATCCAAGATTTTTTGAAATCATTCCATTTGAAAAATAACAAAATTTAACCGATTGTTATTCAAGCATCCATACAAGTATTACCTTCAGTAGACCTGATACATTTTGTATTATTCCTGTGGTATGCAATTTGGATTCAGGCTGTATCAATTCTGATTTATGGTTCTTGAAGCATAAATCATGAATGGCTTGTATACATACAACCACGTCTATTGCCATTTAAATACCAAAATTAAACTCTCATAATGACAATATCAGCAATTCTCAATTGTAAATTCATAAGGATGAGTTTAATTTGAAGGTTTTACTTCTTAAAAGATTTTTTTCCCTATAGAGATTAGACAAAAGCAAATTAAAACAAATTTTGAATAATTATTATTTTGGCAAAAACTATTTCTCTTCGATGGTATCTTAGCCAAGTGTTGATGTTATGGATTAGTTCATATACGTTTGTGATCCTTGTTTATCCTCTGATCATCTGTTCCTTGTTTATATTTATTTATAAGTGAACAATGGAGACCATACATATCTGATAATGGATATTTAATTTACTAGTGGCATCTTCTGTGGTTATGTGGTATTGTCGGTCTGGTGGTGACGCGCAGGAGCTTTGACTCGGGAAGACGTCCTTCCTGTGGCCAAATATCTATCTCGTCGTAATAAAGAAAACAGTCATGACGAGGGTATTTTAATTCAAATCCAATCACTTCCATCCCTCCACTGGGCTACATCACGACCCGATAACTGAATGAACATACGTGTGAGCGCGGCCGTCTCGGATATATACCCGTACAGTCGAATGTATGTCTGTCTGTCTGTTTATTTGTCTGTTTTCCAAACTTTTTTGATTAGGCTAAAATAGACGAAAAAAATTATAGATGCTTTAGGGAAATTTCGCTCAAATATCATGAAAAATTATTTCGTTAATTAAAATCGTTAATTAGTACAATTGATCTTGCACTAAAATATAAATTTTTAAATATTTATTATTTCATTATTATCAAGATTTAGTCGTATCACAAACATCACATATTATATAGAGAGTTTTTGCAGTTATTAAGAAAAAACATACTAACATTAAATCCTTTTTTACGGAGAACATATGTAAGTTTTATTATTTAAGCCCGCTCTCCGTGCTGGAAGTTTAAGAGATTTGAAGAAAATATCATCCCACACAATTTATGACCCCGGGCGTCCGACTTCCGTAGATTCACATGACAAAGCAAACAATGAGTGACATGTGCCTTCTGCAGCATCATGACATTTCGCATATTGCTAAATTACCTCCTTTCCTCAAATTTTTCACCAGAATACGACATAAGCAAACACAGAGAGCTGGAATCAACGCTATCCGAATACGTTTCTCCAAGACATACATGTATTTTTTTCGACGTCAAGAAACGAAGCTTTTTCGATTTTCGGAGAAAATAGATATTGTATGGCATTTTCATTTTTATCTTATTACTCACCTATTTTGTCCCCTCATTACGTATTTATAACATTTTCGCCGTGATCAGCGTTGTCGGTCGTTTTTTCTTTCCTTCGGGATCCCAAAACCTGATTGTATTGAATCATTGTAATTTAATTTTCGCCTGTTCTTGCGGAAAATTTATTGAGGTTTCCGTCTCTTTACGGCCGGGTTTTCCATTCTGTATACTCAAAAATAAAGTTAATGTTGGATAAAGCTGAAAATTTTAACTTATCGCCGTTTTTTCTTCCATTCATCGAGGAGTCATGGACTATATATTACTGTTTTATCTTCTTCCAGATCGAGATTTAAATCTTATTTAAGTACATCATGAATATATCAACGAGGTAAGACTTAATAATTACTATATATATCCAAAGAAAACTCATACATAGAATTTAATGTTTCAATAAAATACACTAATAAGCGGAACGTTACGCCTAAGTCATTCAGTAGTCATATGATCAAAGTTATATTGCTGATTTTAAAATATGCTGAATAGTTTAAAATCATTTTTGTATTCCTAGTATTCCGTACTGCTCAATTCTTAGAAAATCAGCGAAATCAAATCGCTTATTTCCGAGAAAATCAGCGTTTGACTATATGGGCGCGGATTGACTTAATCCGTGAACACGAACCCGACAGGAGGTTCGAAATATCGGATATAGGTAAAAACATATATGTATAAATATATCAAATAATCGAATATTCGAATGCTTTACCAATTTCATATTCTTTATTCGAATAGTTGATTTTACGAAGACTGTAACTACTCGTAAATATGCAACAGTAATTACGTGTTCCTATGATTATGCGATTTTATGCGATTATGTGTTTTATATAAATCTTAATAGATTTATGTACGCCATAAAATACATTTATTTATAATAAATTATTTTTAAGCCATAAGTGACTTTAATAAAAATATAAATATGAATTTCTTCAGTCCTCGTTTTAGTTTAATTTTAGAAATATTGCGCTTAGGATAGCATAAGCTTACATATTAATAATCGCTGTTTGAAATTTTTCATGCCATAAATTCTCAAATATTTCAGACAATTTATTAATACCTACACAGGCTTTAAAAATTTCATTTATGGAGCATATATCTTTCGTCGCTGGAAATGTTTATGTGAACAGCGATTTAAAAACGACCCTCAAATATTTTACAAAATCGTCCATCCGTCGGTGTGATTTACGTTTTCAGAGCGATGTGTGAAAGGGCATATGTTCATGAACAAATTTGCACTTAGGATTGAAACCCAAGAACTAGAACAAAAGTGACGATGGCGAAATGTGTGTACACTGTGGGAAAAGCAATTGAAATTCTTCATACTACAAAATGCTTGAAGGTTTTCCGGAACATCAAAGGCCAACATCAGCTATCTTTGAAAATCCTAGAGTGGAAAATTGAAAATATAAAATTTTCATACCTCACAACGTATGCCTGCAAATACCGATGATGGGACGGAAAATTCAATGCAGAATTTCTTTGAAAGTATTTGCGAACTTATTTCACAGTAGCAATAATGTCAAACTTCAACGTACAAACAAACAAGAAAAGTACAAACAAAACTATTCCCTTTTGACGTAAAAATGAAATTTTGCATAGAAACAAATGCTATTAAATGCACTCTGAATATATTGATGTGGATATTATTAAAACAATCATCTTAATGCTTAAAAAAATATTTCAATATTTATAAAATAATATATTTAAATTATTTCAATTGTCACTAGTGTCATCTTCCCAGCATTTCAATAAGTATATATATATATTTTTAAATTGGATTTAATATTGGATTAATTAATTTTAATTAAATATTTATTGATTGAAATTGTAAATAAAAAATAATTTAGATGTAAAATAATCTATTAAAAACGGTTTTGACATGACTATACAGCTACGGAGCTCCCGCATAATATTATTTGCATTAATAACATATCGAAATCCAAACAATTTAATTTATCTTGATTTAATTACAATTTAATTGTTATGAGTGTCAAAATAATAATTTTAGCGCCACGAAATGACTGTTTGCAAAGGATTGTTTTTATAAGGTCGAGTCATAAATAATTGCCGATTTTTTTTCAAACATCTCGGGATGACTCATCAAAGATAAAATTGAATAATTATATCGGCTTCATGTAACCGGCAACTATTTATGACTCAACCTAATAATAGATTTTTTCATGAATTTTCATGAATTTTACATGTAATTTTTCATTTGGTAAATAAATAAAATATAATTGCTGCTTATCCAACTTTGATGTAATGAAAATTTCATGCTTTCAAGAGGAAGTTTAATATTTATGTTTCTGTGAATTTGGAGTGCTTCCTGTTGGATATCATATCCGGTCCTCACTGACGGCAACATCTGTTTCCTCTGCAGAATGCATAAATAATATGCATCTCTGCATTTCTCTGATAAGAATAAGGAAAAATGGATAGCTTAGGAAGACGTGGGTTTTCATTCACATTTGGAATCCTCAAGCAGTGAGCCAATCATAATTCAATTTAATAAAACATTTCCAATTTAATTTCCAAGCATTTATTGGATTTATAATTTAGATTTTATAATAGAAAATAATTTGGTCATTTTTAAATCAATATTTGCCAACTAATGCCATCTATGATTAAGTGATCAAACTAAATTTCGGCCGGAAAAAAATGGCAAGCAAAAAAATTGAATTTATGCAAAATAAATTATCTTTAGTCGGTGCTATAATATATTCCAGCTACTTGGGAAATATTCAACACATTTGAGCCTCTGGTATTTTTACGACTTCCTTCAGAACTCTTTACTACTCCTAATGGAATTTTACTCCACATGTACATATGAAATGAGGTCCCCAAACCTGAAAGCATGTACACTCGCATGACATTGCATGATGGATTTTCATACGTAATAAAATGACAGACGATAGATCAAAGATATTTATTTGGAAAAATCAATAAATAACACAGTGATATTAAATTAAAAATATATTTGTTACACAACAGTTTTATCAAAATCTATTTTGTCCACCCTTCAAATCACCCTTAATCGTACTATTTACATATCAGATCATTTCTTCAGGCACAGAGGCGATGCCTATGTATTTTTTAATAATCATTTAAAAATAAATAAATAACACGTTATGCTAATAAAATTATTAATATCAAATTAATTTTTAATCATTATCACATTTCCCTTATATATACATCAGATCATTTTTTCGCTATTGTAAATTTGTATTTTATTTGCTCATGTAAACGATATCCTTACGCATTTCTCTTAAATCGCCTGAACATCCTCATCCATAAATACATCGAATATTCTCAACATTGACTAGATAAACAATATAATTTATGAACTGGTAATAAATTAATGATGCAATAACATTTTTTTCATAGCTCACGTACAGCTTGCTACTTTTCTACTGCTGAAATTAATGAAGGCTTATGCCTTTATACATAGCCAAAACACTATTAATTTTATACAATTCAATTGTATGTATAATATTTATAGTATCAATCATTTGATATTCAAACACTCATTGCTCTAAAAAATAATCTCATGGCATTTTTAATATTATAATAATTAAAATATTTAAAGTTAATATATAAGTTTTTTTAATAATAGTAGGCGAGCACAAACATTATTAATATGCGATACAATATACCTAGTTATAGTTAATATATCATCCCCCCTTTGCTTTAAAGCTATTTATATATGATATTATTGCTTATTGACACAATTTAATATTGTGTTTAATGATATATATTAATTAATAAGCAAATCAAAGGATTTCTTTGAAAATTGTAATACAGTTGAAATTGAATCTTGCTTTCGACCTTGGAAGACAATCATATGTGCTTTTATTGTATAAAAATTTGGTTCGATAATTGTGTATAAAGCAATCAATTCAATATTTGTTCCATTTAAATATTCATCAAGAAGAATATGAAGATTGGCAGTAAGCTTACAATCTATGAATACATTAAACAGTCTCAATCTGATTTAAATCGTTCATTATTGCTGATGTAAAAATTAGCCTTGATACATTTAAAGACGAATAATCTGATAAGCAAATTATTTTTGGTTTCGTGGCTCTTCATTTTCGTTAGGTTTTTGAGCACCGTGAACGGCTGGGATTTCAACGGGGGGTGGAGTAATAGCCCCCATGCTTCCATCTTCTTCGGCAACTTTCAGACCGATCGTTGCTCCGATCTTCGCACTGGCCTGTCTGAAAGAATCAGACAGCTTCACTTGGACCACATTGATGCACATAGATGTCAATGCCAAGCCGAATACCAAATAGACAATACTTCCCATCATGTACATCGGATGATTCGGTACAAAATCTCCAAAACCTATCGTCGACATCGAAATGAAGACGAAATAAAACGATTCAAAGAATCCCCATTCCTCCCAAAATACATAAATAGAAGCACCTATTATAATATATGCAACAAGCACGACTATAGCGACTGATATTGGAAGATTAAATTCATCGTCGATTTCGAATACAGATGGCGCCGGAGTTTGAGATTCTTCATTTCCTGTCTCAGTCTCCAAAGATTCTTGCTTATCACTAGGAACTGCGAGCAAATTCAAGCTGATGGACCTAGGCTTTGGCGGAATTGCCGGGGGCTGATTCTCATCAATTACCACAGCTATATCATATTGAGATGGTCTTCTTAATGTCGATGCTACGTTATACACTTTATTCAAGCCTTTCATCACTTCCTGCAAAATTAATCAATCAATAATTATTAAAATGCAATATGGACGCCCATAAATAGTATACACAACTCAAAAATATGTGGCTTACTTTTACGGGTACAGTTCGCCGAACTTTTCTGCAACTACCAGTATAATAAAGCCGCCTTACAAACGCCCATAGAAATTTAATACATCTCGTGAATAGTTTACCAAAGTCAGCGAGCAGAAGAAGGAAGAGAGGTATGCCGATAATGGCGTATATTATGGTGAAAGCTCGACCTGTCGTCGTTGATGGAGCTATATGCCCATAACCTGAACAAGAATATGAAATAATTTAATACTACGACACAATGCATGATAAAATTTTCATACAGAAATAAATTAAATAATGAATATTTAGCTCATGATGAATTCTTACCTTGCACAGACAAATTTTAATAGATAAAATCCACGAAATAAATATATAGATCAACACTCATTTTGCACTCATTTATCGTATGCTATATTTAAAATGTGACTTGCGTGTCTCTCAATTGCGACATTCGGATTTATCCCAAGCTGTATGAAATACGGTACTAAGATAGACTTCTCAAAATTTCCAAGTCATGAGAACCAATCACAAACGCCGAGAGAAATAATATTTTAGAATGGATTCTAGACTACTTTCTGCGAAATCTTTCGCCGTCTTAATCATACCGAGCCAAGATTTTTTTTTGTTCTGATTAAAATCATGTTCATTTTAAAAATGCAATTACTTTAAAATCAAAAAAATATTATGAATCAACGAATTTGTGAGATGAAAAGCTTTTTCGTACACCTTAAACACCCATGTAAATATTTGCACTGTTACAGTTAAATGAATCTTAACTGTCTAATGGTGTCCCATTCAATAATAACATTATTACAAATAGAATCGAAACTTAATAATCAATTAGTCGATATATGGCAAAATATCCATCAATTAATAAAACTTTCAACCATTAAGCTTAATTCTAAATAACCCGAACGTTTAATAGCGAAATATAGATTTATACATTATCAAATAAGATCTTGATAATAACTTTATTAATATATTTAAATAAAAATAGAATAATAGGATTTTTAGGTCAATTTAAGGGATCATCTCACTTTATCACGTCACAAAAAATCGTTTTTTTTTTTAATTTCATTTTTCGAAAGGACATGTCTCTAAGGAAGTCGTCTATAAATTTGATGAAGAAATTTGGATTATTTCAATGCTTTGCAGCTAATTTGCGTAATGCGCTCGAAAGAACTCTATATAAAGTGCTTCGAAAACCGAACAGCTTCACATACTATCACAAAATTTCGATAGATGAAGCCACTCAGCATTCACACTGTCCGGTAGGCGTAGATTCTTGACGCGAATTACAAAAATATGCAACTACAAGATCATTATATTTGTACAAGCAACCTCCCTCTCTCACAGAGGATATTCAGAAAATCTTAAGGCCCATTTATGAAGAATGAACTCTGATAATTTATTGGAAAGATGCCTTGGCTCGTTTCAACGAGAGCGTATGGTCTCTGGTACCGAAATATATTTTTATGGCAAAAAAATTCTAGAAATCGCGACATATACTGCAGCCTGCATTTTTAACGAAGCATTTAAACCTGTTTTTAAAATAATGGATAAAAAGATGCAATGCGATTTGTGGAGATGCGCAACGAAGAACGTATACGTCTTGCCAACCGCCAAGACTCCGAATCTTCTAAATAAGCTAGATTCATAGATATGCCAAATTAGCTAAAAAAGAAGAGGCTGAGGTAGCTGAAGAATTTTTTTATGAATCTGGAATGAAATCTGAAATTTTTATGAAACGAAAGTTTTGCATGTGATGTGGAAAGAATTTTGAAAAACCAAGTCGCCGATTGATCTGAAATTGTATAAGCTTATTTAAAATGTATATGACTATGGCAATTCGCAAAACCAGGTCAAACTGTTTATTTTATCTTACGTTTTATATTAAAAAATACTCCCAAAAAGAGTGTTTTTTTCCAAACATTTTTTAAAACGAGCCCCATTTTGTTACTTTTAAACAAAAAGTATTAATTAACAACACTGCGATAGCGACACGTTTACAGATTAAGAATCTTATTGACTTTTTGTTTCAGGTAAGCCTGAATGAAAAAATTGTTCCACACCGTGGACTTGCATCTTTTTTGACATGTCATTTTGATGTTTTAAAAACGATTTAATATACATATTTTTTAATTACGAATTTATTAGTATTATATAAGAGTGTTTTAATACATACCAAAAAAAATAATTTCATTATATAGTGTATTTACTGAGAAAAAAATTGTTAAAAATTGCCTATTTTTTGGGTCTTCAATGTGAGATGACTCCTTAAGATCATACCTGTGTGTGTTTCTAATTTTTCAAAAGTAATAAATTGGACTTAAAAGAAAATATTAATACTTTCGATCTGCCAAATATACCAATTCATGGAAACTAGAAGAATTTCTAAAAATTAAACTTTTCTAGTGAACTATCAATAAATGTATGAAATATGATTGATATTAATTTAAAAACGATAACTTAAAATAATCTTAATTAGACACAATAGATAGATATTTTTTTTTTTTAGAAAGCAACTTAAAGTAACAATATACAAAGAAATAGATTAAGGTATAAAACACTAAATAAAAATAAAATTTGAACGCTTAATACAAATATTTTTTTTTAAATAATAATCATCTTTTTTATATGGAAATTTCATCAAATATTAAATCGAATATGGCATGTTAATTTCTGCCACATTATTATACGATTGACATGAGTCACTGAATTATACCCCCGGCTCACAAAGTGTTAACCAAATACAACACTAGCAAAGCATTTAAATATATCATTAACATAGTTTGAGTAACATATTTAAATACTCGATTCATATAAGAGGGCTTTTATAAAAGTTTCTAAATGAGAATCAACTATGTATGAATAATTCGCTTATAGTATTATATATTTGATTTATTTTTCATACATTGCTCATAGCTCCAGAGCTTTCGGCCCGATTCCTTGATTATCAATATTGTTTCAGGGCTTCAAATAAAATAATACGAACTCATAGCGAAAATTTCATCCCCGCGATATTTCAATTTACGGACGCCCTGCGAAACGGGCTTGAAACATTAAAGTCCGGATACGGGGTAATATTCAGCGGGTAATCTTCTACACACATCCGGTCTCCGAAGTCATTTTAAAGCGACCCTCGCGGAAGGGCCAGATTAAACTCTCAACTAAAATATATCTCGCCGAATTAAATATTTAATTTTCAAATCTAGCTTACCGATCGTCGTGATCACGGTCAAACAATACACCATGGAATTCATGAAAGACCATGCCTTTTGGCCGCTGTACGAGTGAACCCCGGCCTCGTGCGCCGTATGCAATTGGGTCTCGAAATCCCACAGCTTGTTTCTGGCCATGGACTTCCAGTCTTCCTCCCTCATATTGTGACTTCCTTGCCATAGGGAGTCGATAAAGTCTCTCTTCACTCGCTTAACACCACACTTGTAAAAGTTTTCAAAAGCACCTTCCGTATATTTAAAAACTAACCCACCCAGTCCGCACAAAATGAACAATATAAATAAGTCACTGAAGCATCTGTTCCATAAACGTCTCATTTTGACACACTCATTCGCGTGCTCCTTCCTAAATTCTTTCCAAACTGGTCGAAAATGCTTCTTCATTCTTTTAAATGTGGAGACTTCTTCAGCAGCATTAGAATCGATTGGCGTATCATCGACTTTTTCAGATTCTTCCGTTTTAACGCCATCTTTATCTTCATCTTTTTTAACATCGATTTTCTTCGACTCAATTTTCTTCGGTTCAACTTTTTTAACATCAGCTTTTTTGCTTGCATCACCTTTGGGCTTAACGACCTCCTTTGCTTTGACTACTTTTTCCTTATTTCCATCTTTAGCATCTTTTGTTTTGCTAATATACTCTTTATCGCCTTGTAAGAGTGCCAATTTCCTAGATAGCTCCATGCTTTTCTTAGTCAAATCGAAATCGGAATCGTCTTCGCTGTAAGACGAATCAGAATAACATGAGCTCGTAATTTCCGATTGACTTGCATCTATGTAGCCTGAACTGTGCCGACTTCGTTCCATTTCCATACTCTTTCTTTGTACTTTTTCGAATGTATCTAACACCTCTTTATCACTCAATATCTCAATCGTTTTTGGACTAGTAACTCTACTGCCTCTTCTGGGAGAAGAGGGAAATTTTGTTGGAGTCATTAATTGTCTAGTCTTTTCGACATAAGCTCTGACGGCATTGGAAATGTTTTCTTCCTCGTCGGGAATGGATACAGCCCTATTTCTAGCTTTTTCTAAAAGTTCAATAATCTCAGAGCTCGTTTTTGTAATTTCAATTCCTCTGACGTCCAATGGTGGTGGCTCTGGGCGCGTTGCTGATTTTGATCGTTTTGCAGCAACAGCTTTATCAGGTACTTGTCTCTTCATGGCAGCAATCGTTCTTCTTCTTTCTTTGGGTTTCGGAGGTTTTGGCGATTCAGGTTTAGGTTTATATGTAATTGGCCCTTCACTCATTTCACTCTCACTCGTTCGTCCCTAAAATTTAGATTAGATATTATAGGAAGGGGGACTTTTTATTTATTTACAAAATTATACATTTGGACGCGAGGGCGTCGTCATTTACCTGACTCCTCGTTCCGGATTTGCTTCGTTTGGGTCTTACCGGAGGAACGTCAGTAGGCTCTTTATCTTTTTGGACAGGTTCTTTAGTCTTTTGGGTGTTAGATTCGTTTGCGTTAGTAGGTGCTTTTAAACAGGGCTTTGGCTTTGAGTGTTGGGGGTTTATTTGTTTAGTCGGTAGCTGTGTTTGGAGGGGTTTGTTGGCTTCTTGAGTCTTTTCAAGGGTGTTTGTCTTTGATGAAACTGGGGTGGCTGCAGTTTTATTTTTGGGAGGGGGTGGGTTTGCCAGCACGAAAGGCGGCGCTTGCTTAGCGGGTGAGTTCGGACTAGGTGGTGGAGTTAGTGAGCTCTTCCTGTAAGTCTCCCCGACAATTAGAGAATCTTTTCTGCTTCCTGCTTCTATTTCATCTTTGGGGGTTAAAACATAAGTAGTGGAGAGAAGTTTGTTTCCCGGATCGACGAAACTTCCTTTTCTCTGCAAATTTGCGATCTCTTCATTAGTCGGTAGAGCAAATGGGGATATACTTCTTCTGCGACGTTCTTTGGCTTCTTCTGCTTGTTGTTCTCTTATGGCATCAATATCAATGTCATCCAAATCTTTTTCAGAATATTTTTCTGCTAGTTTCCTCTTCATTTCTATATAAACATCTTCTGACTCTAATTCATCTGGGCTCTTAGGAGATTTAGAATCTTCTTCGTCTGTCGTTGTCGTGTCTTCGTGTGGAGGCAATGGCGTCCTGCTCGGTTCTGGAGTTTTTTCTCTGGTTCTGACGTTCTGTGCTCTGTTTTTTGTAATCATTCTACGTCTTCTAGCTACGGAGGCATTCTGTGTCTGTTCTTCTGTGACAAGTTTATCAGAAATTGCTGATAGATCTGCAGTATGCGACTTTTTTATAGAAGGAACTCTCATGGCTACTGAAGTCTGCGTTTCGGACTCCGCCTTAAAACTTTGGACCTTCTTCAATCCACTTGGTGTTTTTTTAGCCTCAATCGCCGAAGATTCCTCCATTTTTAGCAACAGTATATTTCAATAAAACAAAAGCTTTCTTTTCAATTCAATGTGATTTCTAAAACAGTGAAAATATTTATGTCATAAACATGCTTATATAATTAATATAAAAATAATTATTGTTAGTGAAATATCATACTAATACATCTTAAGCATTCTAATAAAGCTCTAACAAGGGAGAAAAAATATTTACATTTCATTTAAAGTGATTTTGTGAAAATAATTACCGAAGCAAAGCAAACAAAGCACAATTGAAATGGAAAGAAATAATAATGCTGTCAAGTGGTTTTTCTTATAATTGGTGCATTAACAACACTGTAAATTAACGACGATCCATTATTTCCGACAGTATAAATATTCTACAATACGATTATCACGTTGAAAATTCCTAGCGGAACATTTCTACTATATATCTATTAGGATAATCTTAATTATTTACTCCCTAAAACTCTATACGTTCTACACAATTATCATCATTTTGAGAAGATTCAAATGTCGACTCCTGAATTTCAGCTGATCAATTCGATCGGCAATGCCAACATCAAAAATACACTGCCATCCGAAAAAACATTTAAAGAAAATTCATATAAACATACGACGAAGGTCAATGAAAATTGATGCTGAAAAACATTCTGCTAAAATCGATTATACAAACTCGGTGTGTTTTTATTCATAGAAAAATATGATGTAAGCCATAAATTAAATTTTGGATGGGTTCAGTCTTGAAGCTTTTAACGAATGCTGAACATATTTAGATTGCCATTGATATTGACAGAAGCATCGTTAATGGGTCATTAGTATCATCGATGATTGACGGAGCTATAAACAAATCAGCGATGAATACTTTATTATAAGAACATTGAAAGCAATTCAAATATTGATTAAAAAATACAATTCAAATGCAATATGCATTGTATTTTTTCATAGATGAAACATGAATCTAAAGACATAATGAGATCAACCGACGAAACGAGTGATTTAAATTAGAATTGTATATCGAGTATAATGAACTCAGAATAGAAATGAACGAAAGCGAATCGAAGAAGTCTTTGTCCAGCGTGCTCACGGTTGATGACGATGATAAACAGTTGATCAAGCATTTGATTTATTTAATTTAATTAAAGCCTAAACATGACGACATTATAAAACCCCCAACTGTTTGATTACGCATGGGTTTTTCCTCAATTTCACAACTTCATTCGATTATTGCAATATGAAAAAGTCAAAATCTAATTTGATATATTTATGTTTTCATACGTTAAATTAAAATGATGCAATAATTACGTCGTGGAATTCAATTAAAATTATGTTTATCATCGTGTGCTTTATATCCGTTGATTTTATCGATGTAATGTTAATGTTCTTGTAATATTATGGAGATTTGTTTAAATTCAAATTGCTATATTCAATATCAAATTAATATGCAAAATAAGCAGTGCTTGAAACGTTAAGCTTTTAAAAGCTTTAAGCATGGAGAGGATTTAATGAATTATGACTATTTTTATTTTGACTAAAATGTTTTTGATAATATTTGCAGAATCACTTCAATGTAAATATGGTTTTGTTATGTAATTTGAGCCGTGCTTGATAGACAACTTTGTAAGCTATGTTGTTCTTGTTAGTATATAGAAATAATCTATCTAAACTTACCTCGGATTTACACACAAGATTTTTTTTCAACAGGGCGGTGGATATATTTAATTTTAGCCGGGCTAAGAAGATCTGTGCCCCACATTCTTCTCACATTTCGATCTTCAACTGTCACGATTCGTCGAGGCACAGATTCGAAGACTTGTTCGTTGTTGTCGCTGCGGTCTTCGTCCACAATTTGGTCGTACGTTCGTCAGTTTGAGTTGGTTCAGCACATTTCCAAATATTTTCAGCAAATATTCTGGCAAGTGCTTGTTGGCTGATCCTCCTGGCGGCCAGATAGGGAACTACGTACGTATGTTTATTAACCGGCCTCATGCGCACTATCCAGAAATAGCGTGGACGTACTGGTCCAACTCTTATACGCGAAACGTTTTTTTTTTTTGTCACAAATTCCCGTTTCAGTTGACAAACATTTGACACAAGATAAAAGACAATGAGTTTATTCCACTCAGGAATGAATGACAGGCGCGACAGCGAGGCGTTTACGTGGACAAAGAGGACATTTTTATGTAGAATAAGGGCAAAGACCGTTATAAATGAACCACCTCCCATTGTAAAAAAAATAATTAAAATCACAAAACGAGCCCCAAATAGAAACAAAACATCGCCTAAAATTGAATTTTAAAATATAAATTAAAAGCCGGCACTGCAAATCAAATTAAAGTGATGACAGAAATGCATTGACCTCTCGAAGCATATAAATACCGCATAAACGTATGCATAATTGATAGTCTATCTGACGTTTATCATGCCATACATTTTAGTTTATTAATCTGTATAACTTCAAACAATGACGTTAAAATGCATAATCATTCCAAATATATTCATTTTGGTTTGTAGCAATCAACCTAAATGACTGCTAATGTCTATATATCAGCAAACAAGCAGACGCGCGAAAAATGAAAATGGATGTCATTTTATATCCGATTGAGATAAATTAGAGATTTCAGACTCATTTTTCAAATTGTAGATCGATTTATTCACAAATATCAAACACAATTAATATTTCACAGAGATTCCTAAGCATAAAGTTTTGCTACAAATCCAGACGACTGACAAATCACTGTGCCAATATGCTTGGAAGATCGAGAGCATTGACATTTCTGATTTGCTCAGATTTCCTGTTTTGTAATACTACAAAAAATATTATGTATATTCGATTACAAATGACTCAATAAGTTCGTAGGATGTCAAAGATGTCCACAAAACAGCTTTGACCGATTATAAATTAAAGTTGCGTGAGATAGCTTATGCCATAGCATAGCATTTTTGTCCATGGTAAAGCTCTGTTCGTTGTGAATACCGCATTTGCTCCCAGTCGATCAAAAAAAGCGATGCGTCGTCAATTCAAAGCGCTATTTGGAGCTGTTTCAGCACAATAAAAATGTTTTTTTCTTGCAGTGACAATGAAAATAACATAGATCCATCACTATACTACAGAGTCAATTTGGCAGTCAGCTGAATGGGTAAAAAGCCGCCCAAAGTGACCAAAAATGTTAGCTGGTAAGGTTTTGGCCTTCGTATTTTGGCATTTGATTTATCGATTGCCTTGAAAAAAGAAGAACCATCAATATCAAATATTATATGATTTAATTGGTGCATTTGACGGAAGAAATTGCGAGAAAACGACCCCAAATGAAAAATAAAAAAGTGTAAAGTGAAAAATATCCTGATGACATTTATAGGGTTAATAATACTAACTTCGATCGATCGATTATTTAACTTTTTTTTAAGCGAAAAGTATTAAATATAGAATGTTGATATTTAATATGTTGACTGTTCAATGTTTATTGAATATAAAAATATTTTTTTATAGTTTTACAAAGTAAAGTAGTGGGAATGGGGGGAGTCACATATGTCGATGGACGAGCGATGACATTCTTCACCATGGAAGTCCTAAGTCCTAGACAGATGATTTTCAGCAAAAAAAATTAAATAAATTTTTACTTTGTATATTATTGTGTATAGTATAGACTATAATTAAGAAGAAATATTTAAAAAAAATAAGAAATAGTGAGCAATTAAAGAAAAAATTCTGTTTTTACCAACTTTTTTTGTACTTTTTTGTTCATTAAACAAACATTTTTAAATATTTTGTGATAATTGTAGTCTGTATGATGAAGACGTTTATTATACACGTGCCTGTCAAATTTCATAAAAAATTCTTATCTAGGGAGTGTGGGAGCACTTCCATAAGCTTGGAAAAGGTAGTTTCGAGAAAAACGCATTTAAAGTTTCTCTTTTCCTCAGCTTCGCGAACTTCAGATTCTCCTCGTCGGTCTATAACTTTGCAAAAAGTAAAATTTACTGAACTTATTCTTAAACATTGATTCTTTCCATAATAAGCAATCCATTAACAATTATATACATTACATATTATACATCCAACGACAATCAATTGATTTTATATCAAAATCATTAATGGATGTCAAAATTACAACCAGCTATATTTGTATGAATTTCATCTCAAAATAGATATTTTATCTATTTTTGATCGAGAAATGAAAATGTATACATTTTTTTCCAAATTTGTAAAATTATACTGCACTCGAGCTCAGTGTAAATCCGTGACCCATATAAGATCTTATAACTTGTTTCGAGCTGAAACTTTGTATATCGAGTCACGTAATAATGCAATAAACATCCTAATACAAACTGCAATTTTCGAGGAAGCCATGACCCATTTTGTAAAATTATTCAAATTTCCCCACAACTGCACGATGCGAGTATAAATAAGCGATCCTATTTAAAGTGCGACATTCAAGACGTATTCGCTTCCTGATCTCCATAATACATATGTGTCAAACTTCAAAAGTGGACGCGAAAGAGCATGAAATGAAAGATGACTTCTGCGGTCCATGCAAGAGATGACGACCGATCTTATAAATATGCGTTTAAATATAAACGAAATCTTCCTACGTTGTGTTCTGAGTACGAAAATAATGTTTTGTGGAGGGAAAATTGGATACGTTCATAATTCAAACGTTATTCTAGGAATCATTTGTTGTAAGTCTATGAAAATAATATTTTCATATTTTTATACAGCGCGTGTTATTAAATGAGATCTGATGAAGAATTGAAATAAATATGTTTTCTACTGGATTTTAGCGAAGATTGTGCAAAAAATGCGTGGAAAGCTTAGATTTATTGTGGCGCAAAGCCAATATTAAATATAGGCTTTCTAACAAAGTATATAGTAGCGACGCTTTTTGACGAATAATAAAATTATTTTAATTTTTAAAAATACTTTTTTTTTTTTAGGTTTGCAAATTTGATAAATATTTTTTTTTGTTGAAATACATAGATGTCTCTATTTAATTGGTTTAAAAATTATTGATCATTTGATAAATATATACGTAATTATCCACTAATATTTAAATTCAATTGAATTCAATATTTAGATTCATAACATAAAAATTGATTTTGATTTAAAATTAACACGGATATTTTTCATGCCCAATTGAATACGACCATCTGTTTCAAATGTGCAGATTCAAATCGCATGCTGAAAAATATATTTTAAGTAGCCATAAACACCATTTTACGATGGACAGAAATTTATGCATTTCCATCTAAAACCCGAACGATTCAATACATAATAAATCTGTCAATATGGATTTTATTTCGATGTTGAGAAAGAATTGAGAACGTCCTCGCCAAATCGATTGATGAACTTCAAACCAATGTGATGCGTTCCAAAGACAACACTCTTCGTTTCGATGTTAATATCCTCCGTCCAAGATAAATGTGCATCGTTTTGTTTGAAGAAACCGTCTGCGAATTTGAGAAACTCTAAATTGCGTCATTAAGCTTTGTCCCATATAGAAACCTTTGACGAGCGCATCAAAAGTTCTCCTGACGTTGATGATTTGTGGCTCACACTTTAAGTTTGCAGTTTATTTCAGTAGCGCTTACTGAAAATATCATAGAGTAGGTAGAAGAGCTTTAAGTTGGACTTTAATGTTGGCCAAAGCTCATTTTAGCGCTATGGTAAAGCACCAAATATTTTAATGTTATGTATCTAATGCGCTATGTTTAAATTGATTTAAATATACATATGATGTATTTGAGACTTTAAGAACAAATATAAATAAGCTCCATTGAATATTACTTAGTTATTGTTCTTTATCGATACTCTTTTTAACGATGACTGATTTATGCAAAAAATAAAATGACATGAACTGTGTGCTGTTGATAAATTTAAGCTTTCATGTTTACAGTCGTTGGAAGATTTTTTATCTGATATTTATACTTTTGTGCAATGACTGCAGGTCCAACGTTCGCGACTTTTCTTTGTGATGACAAGATAAGATTACACTTGGAATAAACCACGATTTGTCTCTCAACTAAGGTACATTCCTCAGCAGTGACAACGAAAAATATTTATAGAAGAACACATTCCTATGTAAAACATTTGCGACTCTTTTACTCATAAACGAGCGCAAAATAAGATTAATTTTGATCTCTCTTGGATTTTTATCTATTCCGATCATTGCGTGGTCTGTTTCCTCCCAATAAATACACTTACATTTCAAGAAGCATATATGAGCTTTTAGAAGCTCGTAGAAGCTGCATGAAAATAAATCAATTCAATTGCACAATTATATCTACCCACCGATCGTCGTGTAAATAGTCCCACAGAAAAAAACTGCGTTCCAAAAAGTCCATTTTCTCTCCTGACCCACTGAGTCCAACCTTATCCATTCCTTCAACGTAACTTCGAAATCATTCATCCAGTTGTGGACTAATCCTTCCCATTGCTTAGGATCCTGTAATGTGGAAAAAAATGAAAAATGTATTTATACTTGTTGAATATAATACGAAAAAAATAGGATTACTTATTAATAATGTACCTCCATTAAAGTGATATTATTGGTGACAATTTTTCTAAAATTCTCAATATACTCTCTCCGTTGCTTTTGTGTATCTACTTTTATACTGTTTTCACTTGCACCTGTAAACAAATACACAAACCAAATATTAATAAAATCGCATACAAAAATGCATTTATTGACATCTAAACTATCGAATTATATATGGCTTATATATTACGAATATAACACTTGAAAGACGTGAGAGGTGCTGCTTCTACTTTTTGTGTCTATTGTTTTATGTCTATACACTCAAACCTTTTTTTGTGCGGTAGATGCGTTCTGCGGAAAATCACACAAAAAGCTATGACTTACATAGAAAAAGTGAAGAAGAGTTCCATAAATTTAAAAAACCGCATAACTTTGAAACAGCTATATAAAATATATGAAAAAATCGCATAAAAAAAGTTAAGTTAAAAAACAGGTAAAAAATAAGGCATTTAAACAATAACATTTTAGTAATATATAAAGGACGTCTTGCATCATTGGTAAAATTTTAAGGTCTGATATCTGACATCTCAAATACTAGACATTCACTAGAAATATTATTTATAGTAATAACAAACTGTCATCGCTGTATGATAATTTTCGTTGCGATTTTCAATCTTCGATTTTCAAAACTCTAAACCAGAATAAAAGGTGTTGTCGCAATTCAGCGATAGCAGATGCAAACTAATTTTATCAAAAATATAAAAAAATGCTTTTAAAAAAACCGCATAACTTCGAAATCGCATTAAAAAAAAGTCGCCCAAAAAGTGGTTTGGGTGTATAGCATAAAACAACCAGTAGTGTACCTATTTTATTATATATTGCACAAACGCAGTTTAATCTTTAAACTAACATTTTCCGTTAATATTAGATAAAGCGGAAAGAAATGTCATTTTTTTGGTTGCGTCTTTACCGTCAGTTTGCCTCGGGTTGCTGTCGAGTGAATACTTCAAGGTTGTTGTCATTTTGAAGCTCTGTTGTTTTTCTTACTTTATCAAATATTTTTATATTTTTTTAGCCATATTGAAAATGTCCAGGCCAGAAATTGATGAGACCCATTTGCGATCTCGTTTACTGTTTTTATTCAACAAAGAATTAAAAGCAAAATAAGTTACCCAGAGCGTCTGTGATACATATGGCGACATATTGAATAGTCGAAAATGCCATAGATGGTTTAAAAAATTCAAAAGTGGTGACAGAGATTTGAAAAATAAACCAAAATCAGGACAACCTCTGGTCGATAGTAAAAGGCCATTTGAAAAGACTCGGAAAAAACCATAGGCAGGGAATTGGGATACCGCACAAGTTGTCATCAACGGTCTTGGAACAACGGATAGCCATTTGTTCATCGCTATTGTCCAGGTATGAAACCGATCCATTTTTAAAAAGGATCAATACTGAGAATAAGAAGTGAATCTTCTACAACAGTCTGAGAAGGAAAAAACAGTGGCTTTCTTCAAATCAAGTACCTGTTTCTACCACTCAACCATCATCATCCTTAAAAAAAGGTCCTTCTTTGTGTTTGGTGGGATTTTTTTGGCGTAATTCACTACAAATTATGAAAAACTGGCCAAACTGTCACAGCAGAGCTGTACTGTGCACAATTAGATAGGTTAAAAACGGAAATGCTCAAAAAGCGATTAGCATAACGAATGCATGATAATGCAAGACCACACGCAGCAAGGGAGCTAGATTTGGAACAAAATAAGGGAGCTAAATTTGGAAGTGCTGCAACATCCACCATATTTTCCTAATATTGCACCTTCAGATTATCATCTTTTCAAGTCATTAGAACATTCGATTCGCGATAAAAAATCACTTCTGTGGAACAAGTGAAAAATCATTTGGATTCTTACTTTAGTAGAAAACCGGTCGAATTTTACGAAAGAGGCATTAAATAGCTACCTAATCTGTGGAGGGCGATTATAAAAAACAATGGAAATTATTTAATTGAGTAATATTGTACAGCTTCTATTAAAGTGTTTTTATTTTCCAAATAACAAAAAAAGTCATTTCTTTCCGCTTTACCTAATAAATGGAAAAAGCTTAAAAACAACTTTTCTTAAGAGCGAAAAAGCTTCACTTCTATCGCGCGAGAGTCTCAAGCATTTTTTAAATTTATAATTTAATCCAAACTCCATTGTGTTATTCCAAATCTTCTGATTACCCCATCCCCTCTCGGCGATAAATATTTATTATTCTGAGTGGTATCCGTTCCAAATTTTTCTTGGATTGAGCACTAAGACCTTGAACAATACAAAATCACCCCAAATATCTCACCTTCTCTGTGTATAAATCAAATTTTACATACATCGTTACTCATTAGTCATAAAAAAGTATAATAGCTATTTTTCACTTGCGAAGAAAAATTATTTTTCTATTAACAAATATTTTTGTCAAATTTATCTACAATTCAAAGAAAAAATGTTTATTCTGTGGAAATAATTTCAAAAAAATTTACGGCTTTAATGAAGCGAATCTAGTAACATTTATTCCGGTGGATTCTGTATTATTTTATTTTAATAGAAAATTGACTTGATAAATGTATACAAATGCGCCAAAGAATGCTTTCATGAGCTTTTATAATCAGCCATGGCTAATTGAAAATTAAATTATTTCGTTGATGGATCGAATGTGATTATTGAATTTAGAACTGATCGAGAATTTTCTCATCCCTGAAAAATAGTACGTTAATTAAAAAATAATAATCTTCTCATCGGATGCTAATAATGTGCTATTTCCATTAAAATTAAATACATTGCTTAACAACACATTTACTCAAACTTTATGCTTGGAAACTGGTACTAAAAACATCAACTAAAAATAAATCACATTAGTTGTGTGCTTTAATTTCATTTGAATTCATAATGAAAACGCCTACAGCGATTTCCAACTTCATTAAATTAATTTTTCGAGGAGTATTTTTAAAATGTATTGATCGCACTTTTGATACAATCTATATCAGATATTTTCATTGATCTTCTCCTTGGGCGTTTATTACTCCTCTGTGGTCATCAAGTTTATCGATTAAACATTAAACGTACAGAATGTCTGAATTCAGTAGGAAAAGTACAGAAATAGCACATTACATAGTAGCAAAATTGAGGTCTTGCGAACTAAAAACCTTGGATTAAATATTGAAGCAAGTAGGCTGAACAATAAATATCCAATAGTCGCCTTTGAGACGCTCGCATTTTCTTACGATATTCAGATTCGGAATGAATGAATTGATTTCCTATTCATATGAAATATAGTCATTCCTTTGACAAAAGGCTTTATTATACAAATTAGATTTTTATACAAGAGGCTTTATAATAAATTTGATAAGAACAGTAGAAAAATACATTTTAATAACTTATTCATTTATTTATCGGGATATTTGAGTATAAACCATAATTTACGCCTTTAAAATTTGAGTCAACCCACTTAAAAAGGCTATAAAATCATCCAATTCATAGACTTGATATGATTCTGCGATTTATATATGTAAAATTCACCGTTGTAAGACCCGGATTCCAAATATTCATGTTTTTATTAAGCTATTAAAATTAATACTTTATTCTTCTATAAAGATACGTCATTTATCAGGAAAATCAATATTAATTATTTGGTCTACAAAGTCAAATAGAATCTGCAAGATATAAAAAAGGTAACTTCATTTGTCACTTAGAAATATTTTTCAGTATTACGACTATGAAATGAATCAGATTTTTTTTCTGCACAGGTCATTAAACATAATATATGTTAATATGTTCCATCCCCAGGCGATAAAATCACCATGGTTTTTGCCCGAAGAATTCCACCAACATTCCAATGAATTATAATTTGCATTCTAATATAAATTCGAAATATGAAGAACACAAAAACACCATAATAAGTGTTACCTATACATATTACTCTTTAAGCGTGCTTCTTTTCGATATGACATCAATTTATTAAATTGATCACCAGCATACTTTAATCATAGTATAATAGTTAAATATTTGACTAACACGTCCTAATCTCTCATTATTCGAGAGCTCAAATATATCTAAACTAAAAAAAGTGTATGAATATCGTATCATTCGCCTTTTTTAATCATTTGTCTCATAGGATGTATTAAATCAGCTTACTAACAAACAAAACAAGCGATTTTAATTTAAGAACAAACCCAACAAACGTTTTGAACAACGAGTGGTCATAAGAAAGCGATGACATGCTCAGGTCATAATTTGAAACACGTAGAAAATAAATAATCGATCAAAACCACGATTTTTAAAGCTTTCCTCGCCTTTTCTCATTCATTCACACAAAAAAATTAAAATTCTAAGTCTCTCCTGTTACCATAGTCCTCTTTGATATGTATTCTAACTACGTCTAACAAAGTCTTTTATCTTCTAAGTTGCCGGGAATTTTCCAGTGAATTTTTCAACTAAAGTTTTTGTCTCCTGTTATCAAACGCTGGAAGAATGGTCTAGATTTACACAACCTCAAGTTTTCATAATAGCACTTTCTTCGAGTGTTCTTTTGTAAGATAATCAACATTATCAGAATTCAACTACACTTACTTTAAGTATGTTAAATTTTCCTTGAATAATGTCCTAAATTGCTAATATAAAAAGTGAAAAGAAAATATAGATTTTAATAAAAAATTACCCTTATGGTACAATTTTTAATTTTGTGCCTAATCTATAAACAGACATTAAGCGATGCTCATAAAAGATTTATGTTATGAGGATAAAAAAATATTGATGTAATGATTTTACATTGCCATCCACACATTAGCTCATTTATACTATATTATATGAATATTAACATAATTTATTATGTAATTTATAACAATTCACTTTTGATACGACAACATGAGATTTTGTTCATAAAGTCAAAATGTGATCCAATCATAAGTCACTGAAGTGTTAAATTGGTAATTCCTTCCAAATAATGCATTCCATATAATTTTTTATTCTGAGCTAGTTTTATGCCTTACTTTTATTTCCATTTGTTAGCGGAAATTATCAAGTCAGTCCAAAAGTTCGTGCACATTTTTGATAAATTTTTAATTATCGATATTCATACCTCTTTAGCGGGTTAATCAGCGAATATTTTTTTTTAAAAAAATACGATTTCAACACAGAAGGATGACGAATAAATGTGATTTGTACGGTTTTCGAGTAAAATGGACTTTAATAAAGCAATTCTAAGATAAATACGTAGTGTTTTCATTTATATGATTTTTTATATGCGATTTTTAGTACATTCTATCAAAATGATTTAAAGTTATGCGGTTTTAAAAATAATGGAATTTCACTTTTCATAACATTCCAGACCAATTTGCCCTAGCGCTTGTATTTAACAATCCCACTTCAGACTTGATTTTCAAACTTATTCTAATGCGCGCGCAGTCAATTTTAAGCCTCTAGCGGAAAAAGATCGGTGAAAAATTATGTTCAGAAATATTTATTATATAATGTACTATATATATATAAATATCATATATATATATATTAATATATTAAGCTATTCGGCGGATTTTAGTTCACATCAGCCGATGTCTAATACGAAGCTAACGCCTATCCCAAGAGCATAAACTATAAAGCAATAAGAAATTTAATTTAAAGCAGACATTATTAATATGCTGATTCCTGGAATAGATATATTATGTCCCTGGATGAATTTATCTAACGTCCAGAGCAGACCATTACTAATTTTACAATTCGCAGAATTTCCTACTCCCAAAACGCACGTCTACTCTTCATATTACATCTCAATCCTGCATATATATTAACAAACCACCGATTTCAATAACCCCAAGGAATTTCAAAGAAACGAGCAAGATTTACTTTTCAAGAAGGATAGTGGCTGCGACGTGGTAAGTCCATCGTCATTGTCATCCCACGCGTTCTTAGTCAATCTCAAGTCTACGCGCATTCATTCACTGGTAAACAAAACAACCACGCATTGAATAGCTTTTTTTCTTCGGATCCGAACAAAGCTCAAAACTTATTTCGGACGCTGCACAATATTTCTCGCTCGTCCAATTAATTTTCGCAACCTTCCTGGAAACTGGTTTTATGATTATTTTTTTAAATCTTTCGCTAAATAAATCGTGCTGGCATCATGCGCTGAATGCGGAAATTTATCGTGACACGATCTGAATGATGACTTCAACGTGGCGATAGATCTGTTTATAACGTATTATAAATACAGATCATAATAAAACGTTTCAATCATCTATTCGTTTAATATAATTGATTCGGGCACCAGATCCGACGATTTGCGCCACTAATTCGGGCAATTTGATCCAAACATTTTTCTTTTCGTCGATATTACGTTTGTATGTATTATTTTAATTAGATCGCGATTTATATAGGAGTAAAAATAGCACAAGATTGATGAAATACATTAATTCTATTCTCCCTTTTTACAATTTATCAATAGCAATATTTCATTAAGTCATCTCATCTCAAATCATAAAATATTCTGACCTATATATATTAACATATATCTTTCATTTCGTTGATTTTCTGAAAAATGCTCAAACAAAAACATGCAAAAATCCATCGCATTGATCGTAAAATATTCAAATATTCGAGTATTTAAATATTTTATATAATTTATATAAGAGAGTGATTCAAATATAACCCGAAATTTGCTGTACAAATTTATTGGCGATATATTAAAATACAAATGAAGTATCTTATTTTTCTATATAGTTCCCTTCATTTGAAATAAATTTATTCCATCTTCTTGATCCCATCACACGAAGAAAGCGAGAAGTAGCATCTTCTGTTGCGCAACGCGTTTTCTCGTTAACAAAGACGTGAAATCAAGTGAAATTTTGATGTTTTTGATTTCAGCAAAATTAAAAGGATGAGAATTTTATTTATATTTCAAAAATACATATTTTAAAATATATAAGTGCATTGAACGTTTTTTTATTTTAAACTTGACCATAATTTCATTTTTATTGAACCTGCGGTCGAAAAAACCCTCTCAGTTGTCGTTGAGGTTGGTTTTATCGACAGTAGAGAATCGTAAAAAATATCTAAAGCATCACACCTTTTTTTGATGTGATCGAATTTTTTGAATAGTTTTTCAATACATTTTATACTATCCTTATAAATAGTTAGTGTGCTGATTTAAATTATTAACTGTTTCCGATTCTATTGCTTCTATTCGTTGTTTATTATCTACACTTCTAAATTAGAGTTATTGGACGACTTATCAGTTTCCAAAAGTTTGTCAAGGCTCCTATTTTAACAAAAATTTATTCTGTAGAGGAAGGAACTTTCCCTATTTCTAAGTATAACGTAATTAGCAATGTATTTCTGTTTTCTTCTATTCTCATTTTGATAAACAGTAACTCAAAGCAGTATTAATTTCTTCTAGTTTTTTTAATAAAATATTTTAAGCACCTTCTACAGTTATCATTGTTATACATTATTCGTAACCAAACAAAAAAATAAACATCCAATTCTAATAAATATGCATGAGCTCATACTGCTTCAAGAATACTTTAAATAATGAGATTTAACCATATCTGCATTATTAACCAGATCTCTCTCCAATAGATTTTAACACTTTTAATTAATTGCACAATTTTTCAAAGACTAAAAAGTTCCGAAACCAGAACAAGGCACTTCAAGAGTTTCAAGAATTAATTAATTACAAAGTGCAAACTATTATAAAAATGGAATAAACAGTTTAATTTCTAGTTGGTGAAAATCTATCGACGCTAATTGAGATTATTATAATGGAATAAATTATGTTTTGTGAAAGCTATGGCATTTTAATTCTCACGTACGAATTCCGAACGTTCATGTGGTACATACTAATATATTAGAGGTATTATAAATGAATGTCGTTTTTTAAATGAAAGATTTAAATTCTCATATTTTTTTTATTTTGAATAATATTTTACATAATATAATTTCCATCACTAGAAATAACCCTCCTCCACCTATCTGGCAACATTTTGTTGCCTCTTTCATAAAACATCATCGGCTTTGAATCGAAATAATCTTTTAACCCTTTTTTTATATCATCGTATGTTTTATAATTTTTACCGTCCAAATAGTACTGCATGGACCTAAAGAGATGATAATCCGAAGGAGCGATGTCTGGTGAATACGGAGGATGTCAAATTACCTTCCATCCAAGGCTGTCAATTTTTTCCCGCGTTATTTTTGCAGTATGGGGGCGAGTTTTGTCATGCTGTAAAAACACTTGTCTTCGATTCACGAGAGAGGGTCGTTTTTTTTTTAATTTCTGCCGTTAAACGGTCTAATTTCTCACAATAAACTTTTGCATTTATTGTTTGCCGGGTTTAAGAGTTTCGAAATTAATAATTCCCTTGCTGTCCCACCAAACAGACAAAAGAACCTTTTTTGTCGTGAATCCGGGCTTCGGGGTTGGTTTTGCTACCTGCCCCTTCGATAGCCATTGATTTTTGCATCCGTGGTTAGAGTACAGCACCCATTTCTCATCTCCAGTTATTAAATCATTTAAAAACAGTGTTTCGGATTCTTTTTTCAATAAATCTTCGCATGCGTGTATGCGCTCGCCCAGATTCTCTTCGCTTAGCGCGTGCGGTACCCATCTTCCTTTTCTCCACGTCTTCCCGATTTTTTTAAAATATTTTTTACACTCGACCATGAGCATCCAAGTTTGTCCTCAATTTTTTCTATAGAAGCCGTAGGATCACTTTCAATTTCAGCAGTCAGTATGGCGGGAGCCACCTCACATGGTCTTCCACTTCCAGGGCTATTCTTCAGATCAAAATTTCCAGATCGAAATTTTTTAAACCATCTTTGACACTTGCGAACATCTAAAATATCGCCCAGTATGCCACAAATATTTTTAATGGCAACCACTGCAGTTTTTTCTTGATAAAATGATAAAGCATTGAATAACGGAAAAATTCTTCGTTCGGCGAAAATTGATTCATTGTAAAATGGGTTGTTAAATTTGAATTTAACAAACCACAATTTATTCTTGACAAGTATGGTCACCGAAAGAGCATAAAACACGACGTGAAAAAGCAACAGCCGAAGCACAACTAACCCTCGAAAACGGTCAACAATAGAAACGACATTCATTTTTACTACCTCTAATAATAAGCCGTATTCTTATATTAAAAAAAAACATATGAAGGAGGTAATTAACTGCGACAAATCTATACGATTTTGCTAAAACCTGTGTAAATATTTACGTATTTTGATGTCGAAAATTAGTATTTAGCCTAAGTAACAAAATCAATTCCATATTGAAACTCATATTGAAAAAAATATTGAATATCTCATAAAATCTATATATTTTTACCGAATAAAACATAATTTTCTCGCATTTACTCACTGTGAACCATATTTGAACGTCAAAAATTAATAATACTGCTTAAAATCTCATAATTTTTCAATGTTCATGCAATTTTTCAAATAATAAATATTAGTCTAAAAGCATTATATTTTAAATAACCCCCATTAATTAAAACATTTATATTGATCCGCTTTCTAATAACAAAATATTTTGATGGAAAATTTAATCAATCAAGTATAATGCATATGATATGCACAATATATACACAAATTAAAACGAAATCTACAAAAAATCATTGAAATCTTCATCATTGACCAAATTCAAGTTGTTAATCAATATGCAATTTAAAAAATATTAGGTAAAGTGGAAAGAAATGTCATTTTTTGTTATTTGATTAGTTAGTTAGTTTTCGAAAATTCAATATGTTGCCATATGTATCACGGATGCTCTGGGTAGCTTCTTTTGCTTTTAATCTTTTATCGAATAAAAACAGTAAACGACTACAAATACAGATTCTCAAATATGCATATGGACCGATGTAGGATGACTTCCTTGCTTTCAACTGTAGTTAAAATACCACATGTATTCTGTTCTTTTCGAATCAGCTGTATCTGAATTCTATATATAATTATTTGTTTATGTCCCCTTTATAAAAATATCATCCACGTTTTAAAACGCATATCATGTCGTCAAAACATAGATGTAGTTTATACTAAAAAAAACTTACAGTCCCACAGTAATTTACACAAAGATACTATCAAGAGCGACACTCTGATGTTTGTCATCTTTTGGCACATTCTCAGAAGAAAATACTAGACGGACTAAATTACTCTTGAAGTTGATAATATTGTTTTTTCAAGACGCTTTTAACTAAAATATCATTCGTCACGTCACATAGTTAGATTCGTAATCAATTTTTAGTTTGGTCTCGTAATATTTGTTATGTAAACGGTTGACACAATAATTCACTCTCTGAAAGTATGTATGAAAATGATCTTTATAGCAGAATCCATCGATCAACTATTTGATATTCATTTGCACAAGCTGCGATTGAAATAACTACATAAATATTTTGATATCTTGTATGACATTTAAAACGTGGGATAAAAAAATAAGTCAAATATTCATCAGTCTACATTTATGATCAAGTGGGTGGTTGCAATGCTGGTTGTTGCTATTTCAGCATAAAATAAAACATTTTCATGATGTAATGCGTTTAAAGATATACTTATAGAAAAAATATTCAAAAGAGTCCTCCCGGAGTCGTATAAAATAACGTTGATGGATTTCAAAGAAAAACTGCTACATATGATAATGTATAACATTATAAGAAACTTCTTTAAGCTTCGCCTTTTATGTTGTCAATTTACTAACTTACGCACAAAACAATTATGATATAAGAAATTACGTCATTTAACGTCGTTAAAAAGGCACGCAATGCGTGTTGGGACCGGATATAATAAATGTACATAATTGCTAGTAAAAGTCGAAGAATTAATGTACATTTTATCTATGATAGATTATTAACATAAAACAACAAAAATTATCTATGTATTTAGTTATATTGCAAAAAATTACAATTTGCATAGAAATATCTACAATTGCTTGTGATATTTGACAACAACAAAATGCGTGATCGATAAATGGAAATTAAATAATGCAGGCGTAACAATAGATCGATTGCACGAACTGCTTCAAACAATCTCTGTACACACGCTTGCATACATCACGTCAGCATGTTCATGTTCAGACAATAAACACGCTAATTCAATCATGTATTGAAAATGCGTTATTCACAAAACACCTTTTTTCGATCAACATCTTAGGGTAAAAAGAAATTCGTCTCGGTGAAAGCTATTAATTTTTGATTAATGTTATACAAAATGTATTTCATGTTTTTCTGTATAATTCGTCGTAAAAAGTGATCTGTTTCTTATCCGTATTTTTAAAAAAATCCATAAATCGTTCGCCGCTACTCTAAGACCATTAATAAAAGTTATATACAAAATTCTAATTATGTAAATATGAATGAAAATATTTTGATATAGAATAAATTAAAATTATATAGATTTTAATTTTGATAATTTATAATCAATTTTCTTCTGGGTTCTTAAAACGCATGCCATTGCCAATTTAAGACTGTCTTCTAGTCAAAACTTGATATTTTTATATATTTGAGTCACACCTTACTATTGTCTCAAGGAACTTTTGAACATTTTTATTCTTATTTTTTTCAAAAATATAGGTTTTTAATAAGCCAGATTTGTTGCTGTTTTATTTAACTAGCGCAAAATACAAATACATAGATTAAGCTACCATATTTTTCTGGACGCATCCTAAGATAACATTAATTAATATAATTTTCAAACCAAAATTAAATTATGAGATTTGCGGCTATAGACACGTATGGCCTGTGGAGATGAGTACTCGCCAAATACTCAATTATGAAATTAAAATTAAATCAAATAATCAATTATATGAAAATATCATATTCATAACGTTTAAATTTCTTCTTTACAGTTCGTGTCTGCATTTACACGGGTGTCAAAGATGACGGAATTTAAGGATTTAAATTTCTTTCAAAGGATGCCAGTACACAAATGTATAAATATTTGAGTCATACTAAACATATGTAAATGTCACCCGTCGTCAAAATGTCGCAAGTTTTATTATTTTTTTTACAAAGACGTATAATATTAGAATACATTCAAAGAAGAAATTAAAACATAATTTGAAAATAGAATAATGAATTAACTGAATGTTGTTCTTTCATTACTTCTAATTTTCCTGTTTATATTCAACTTTATTCATAAATTACACATATTTTTCTTTCATTGTTATGTTTATATGCATACATCGACGCAGTAAAGTCTTTTTTAGGTACTAGTGGAATTTCGTTTCAATCTATTAGCTGGTTTAAGAATTATATCTTTATTACGAAAGAAATATTGTTTTTAGCATTCTCGACGAAATTCAGCAAGCAAAGTTTGACGCGAGCCATAGAGTGTTATATGTATATTTAAAATGGGAATTATCAAAGCATCGAAGTTTTAAAAACATATAAAATCTTACAAGGATGATTAATAATTTTTCGATTCTCTGAAAATATACTCTGTGTAAAAACAAAAATATTTGTTTTACTTGGATAAAAAGAACGATCGCCGATTTTAGATTTTAGCGCGATTGCGATCATGCGTAGTTTTCGATACATCGATTTATGGCTTTAACCCTGAACAAGCCCGAATTTGCCAATGAAAAAAATATTACCTTCTACTGCGACGAACATAGCCGCTCCGGCCAAGGTGTAGGACAGGATGACGAAGAAGAGGAACAAGTGCGTGAACCATTTCTTCGACCACGTGCTCAGCTTGTTGTACATCCAGAAAGCGGATTTTTCGCCGAAGCTCAAGCCACTCTTGGCTGTATTCATGGTAAAGTCTTTGAATCCCTCGAACTGCTTGAACATGAAGTCCGATGCTTTGCCGGGGTGCATGAAGGGGTTGTAATATGGGTTTTGGGGCAGGGCCGTCACTGGGGTCATCGGCTGCATGTTGTTGAAGTTTCCGTATGGAACGTATAAGGGGTTCGAATGGATGCTTCCCGCCAATGATGGAGGACGCTGTCCTCCATAGGTTGGTGTATGGATCTTGTGTTTGTATCGGTATCTGGAGTTTGGCGATTTTGGGAATGGATCGTCGTGGCACAGGAGGCGCCTGCTCGGACATTTTGATTATATTTTAATTTAGGCTCGCTCTGACCTGCTCAACAATTGCAAGACGAGTGTAAGAAGAGTATTTATGGCTCTTGTTTGTCTCGTTATTTCTCTTCTTGAAGCTAGCCGCAGTGAATTCCTTAGTATAATGCACTCACACATAACTCATGCGAACGTATATAATGTTTCTCGATTTGAATCACTTGAATTATTGTAGATTTACAAATGTTCAGAAATAGTTTTCAGTCAGTTTCAAAAGCATCGAAGCACAATTTTTGAGCGAGGATCAATTGCTTTGTTCGAGAAGCATCAATAAGTGTTTATGTTATAAACTAGCCGCACGTGTTTTATAATCGGATGAAATTTTCATAATATGAATTTCGTTAGACTCATATCTGAAAAACAATGAATTTTTCATCATATACGTGAAATTGGGTGTTAATCAACACAAATTTTAATTGAGAAACACTAAACTAAATGAGCAACTAATGAGCACGTGTCAATCGTATTTGCTACTGTGGGATGTTTATTTATTTATTTAGCTTTGATTATATCCCTTTTACAAAATTGCCTTTATTTATTCGACATTAACGACCAATGTTTATTATTTAACCACACTATTGCACAATTCTTATTTTTTAAGCGAAAGATTTCGTGTCAAACTGCACTCACTCTTAATTTAATTAAACACTTCCCCTTTTTATTCACGATTTAAATTGCAGCCGTACATGGCCGCACAGTGTTTACACGCAACAGCCACAATTTAGAATGAACGATTCAAATTTGAATTCGGATTAACGTTGTTTAGCGACCGCGCTCCAAATTCAAATATTCTCTTGCGGCAGGTTGTGTGCGGTCAGGACGTCTGCACTCCAGTCTCAACACCAATATGACCATCGTTTTAATTAATAAATATATATTTTTTTACAAAATTAAACACCCTTAGAATCTCGAAATATACATGTACAAATACATCAACGTTTTATAGAAACTGCTTATTTTAAATATCGCATATACAGAGGAGTATTCAGACAACTAGTTAATAAAATGAATGGAGACGACAAACAATCCATTGCAGATTTTTAGAAAAAGTACAATAACATGGGTGCTGTAGATAACATCAATCACACTTAGACTGAAGCAACCAGGAAATGCTTAAAAGAAATAATGGAAAAATGTATGGCCAAAGCTAAGCAAGGATGTCATTAATGCGACGTCTAAAGTATTTAAGATACATTTTCTTAAAATACATGTTAAGGTGATTATTAGAACGTATCCCTTTACTCGATTTATTATATTTATTTTCTAAACACAACATTTGCGGTTACCAAATATATTTTTTTTCATTAATCATATGTCAAGTTACCAAACGTATCGAAAAGCGATTAACAGGGCGGAAACCACAATCTAAAATTAAAGTTTGATTTTTCGAGCATTCACGTATGTATGTATCTCCGCAAATCTGGTTATAATTGCTATTCAAACAAATTTAACAAAAATATCATGAATTAATTAAACCGTATTAACCTGACTTGCATCAAAATATGCCTTATTTTGTTTGAATTGAATCTATTATGCATTTTAAAAAACATTTGCACAATGACGCAAATCAATTAATTCAAATTGAATGAAATTCGAAGAAATGTTCTTCAATCCAACTTATTTCATTACTAGGGCGTATTTTAGTATTAAAATCGTTTGAATGAAGAATTTGCATTCGAGCAATTCATCCAACAATATATCTGAATAAAATATTAATACTAAAACTAAACTATAAATACTAATAATATCAATACTAAAAACAAGCAACTATGGCAATACCCTGACTGAAAGATGGATAAGTCAAGAAATTTTACAACAGTAACAATGCAGTGTTTTGTTTTCATCCATGTAAGAAGTTTGATGTCTGATTTTGATTGGTGAGTGGCCATAAATTGTCATACATTTGACATATCACATGGTCATAAATTTGATCAAAAATTACTAATAAGTCCATTTGTTTAGCATCGAGTGTTTCGTCATTTAGTTTGGATCTGATTTTGGAAGCAAGGCAACCTGCTGCTAAAAATGCACACTCAGCCTCCACACTCGTTGGAGGTATCGTCATCAGATATTTAAATGCTAGTTCGAGTTGATGACCGCGTTAGCTCTCATTTTCGTATAACACTATCAATATGACTGATAAAATTCCTTTCTGCTGAGACACGGACGAAAACTCGCAAAATTCCCGATCTCCCGACAAATTATTTATTTCCATCGCTGCAGATGAATTTTTACATACTATAATACTTTGAAGTGTTTCGTAATTATATTACGGAGGAATACAAAAAATCTGAACTCCGGATCTATTATATTTCATCGATATTCCCATTATTGGAGTCGGGGTGTAGTAAATACATCACCGGTAGGGAAAGCTTAATACAATAATTTGAGAAACATATATGTATTCTATATATATATTGTACATAGATTAGACAGTTACTGCCCCTAGGCGTCGCCCAAGCTCCCCAATTATTAGTTACGCCACCGTTTCCAAGTGTCCAAATTTCGGCGGAAATGTCTCGAGTCAGCGTGCTGATGAGGTGTACGATTTCTGTTAGTTGAAAATTTTATACTCGAATTTTTCGGGATTACGTTTACTAATCCTGGGATTCATGAACACCTAAAACTGTCCGGGATCCCAGGATTGGATTCACAAAAAAAGTTCGAAAATCATGCTATTTTCAATAACATGCTTATAAAATAGGTCATATTTCTGTAATGGATTGCGTGTATTTGCATACTATGATGACGTTAAAGTAACACCTTAACTTCCTTGTTCGAAGTCATTTTTGAACACCATTTCAACGTAATCGATCGCGTACTACACGCAATTTATATTTTAAGCATAATCAATAAAGTTTGAAATATTTTACACGATATTATCAGGCAGATGTTCCGCAAAAATGTGCGTTGAAAGATTTATTAATGGATGTTCATGCGTCCGGCTTAATCGAAATTTATCCAATAAAAATTGTGAAATCGTTATTTTTTAAATTATCGAATGCCATTGTGGGAGTATTTATTATTTCATAAATTTAATTAGAGCGATTGTTTATAAGCTGACGCACTTCGCAAAAGCGTCAATGAAACGATTCGCGCTAGAAAAAATTGCGATATGAATGTAATTTTTGCGGTGCGGCAAATGTAGGGTTTGAGATGAATCTATGTTCTAAAATTGTTTTCTCACTTCGGGAAAATTGTTGTCATATTATTTCAATAAATTAAAAACAGTCATCTTCCTTAATGTTTATAAATACGCCTTCTCGGAAATTCTCTTGGTTTTTTTTAATTGACGAAGACATCGTCTACCATTAGGGACTCTCTTTTGGCGGGAATAAAAATAGCAATGCGACGCGTGTCAACGGACCAGGAACATGGCGCAGCTTTCACTCACTATATGCAATTCCCACAAATAAACACCAAATAGTCTTTTAAATAAACACCAACTTTCTCTCATCAATCAATGCCTTTGACACCTGAGATGGTTGACATTTACCGATCAATCATCGGTTGAGAAATATTTTTGAATGCAATAAACTTGACCTCACTTGAAACATCCATTGCAATCTTCGTCTCATACTAATTTCATGCAATAATCTAGCTCTTCTGTTATAACTTATTTAATTAACACATGTGGTGCACATTTTCAACATCAAAGCCCAAGCTTCACTAAAATAATGTTCTGTCTCTGGCGTCACTGATCAAACATAAGGAAACCATTAATAGCGACCACATTTAGATAATTAGTCGATATCTTATTTCTGATTTTGGCCTTATTAACAACTGCTTCCTATATTTAAACTAACTTTATAGTTATATTTTAAGCTAAAGGTTTACTGACCGTAGATTAAATAATAGCCTTATAAATGTATACAGTAGTGAAAAGCAGAACCAGACCGATAGTGAGAAGTCATTACATCATTTACGTAAGAAATATAGGAAAAAAATTGCAATCAATTTAAAAATAATACGTTTAATTCGATATTTGAATATCGAGTGTGTGCAGAAAAAGAAATTACAAAAAAATAACCAGATGTATAAGCAAAAAGAATACATTCGTTAGGGATGAGAGACTTATTTTATTTGCAATTAATTGGAAAAAAAAACCACAACTCAAGTCTAAAGATAAAAAGCTAATCAAACATTTTATAAAATAGAGGAAAAAAGCATTCTTTGAACAAATTTGTTAGTATTATAACATCTTGAAAACCAGAACACTGCAAGATTTCTATCATCCATTATAGATATAATCTATTCAAATTATATCTTAGTTTAATCGACCAACATTGTTATTGCATTTATAAAGGCTTTAGGGTGTCATTTATCTGATTACATACTGTGGCGTGATTGAAAAGAACGGTCTTAAAATTTGTAAAATTTGTCAAAGCTTAACAAAACATCGATGTTTTGCTAAATTAACAAATAAAAATATAGCAGATTATCCAAATGTATGACTATGGTTAGCTTTGACAATTAGAGTGTATTAACTATTTCATCATATCAATTTAATATTAATTTTCATTGTAATATTATACAAGTACTCAAGACTAGGGAATCCAATACCGAGTCAAAATTTCTATACCGGGATTTCGGGATTGCATTAGACCATCCCGGAATCCCGGGACCAGGATTTTCAATAGTTTAAGATATTACATTGATAAGTTTGATCAAAAATTACTAATAAATACATTCGTTTAATATCGAGTGTTTCGTCATTTAGTCTCGATCTGATTTTGGTAGCCAGGCAACCTGCTGCTGATAATGCACGCTCAGCCTCCACACTCGTTGGAGGTATCGTCATCACATATTTAAATGCTTGTTCGAGTTGATGACCATGTGAGCACCCATTTTCGTATAACACGATCAACGTGACTGATAAAATTCCTTTTTGCTGAGATGCGGACTGAAACTCACAAAATTCCCGATTTCCCGACAAATAATTAATTTCCATCGCTGCAGATGAATACTTATATATTATAATACTTTGATGTGATTCGTAATTGTATTATGGAGATATACAAAAATTTTGAACCCCGTATCTATTATATTTCACATCGATATTTCCATTATTAGAGTCGAGGTGTAGTAAATACATCACCGGTAGGGAAAGGTAAATATAACAAATTGAAAAACATATATGTACTGTATATATGTATACATAGATTAAACAGTTATTGCCCTTAAGCGTCGCTTATGCTCACCAATTAGTAGTTACGCCATTGTTTCCAATTTTTTTTGACTTGTATATATAACACGTCATGTATTGTTCGGGAGTTGCCTCATTATCTGAGTATCATAACACTGTTTTTAGTACTTTGTTCGTTTTGTTGTGTGCGTCTAATAATCATATAAGAATTTTTTTTTTATTAATTTTAAAAAAATAATTCATATTTTTCAGGTATGGATATTCCGCAAACCGGATAATCTGCATCCGGATAATCGAGAGTTTACTGTACACTGTACTACTTTCTTCTAAAATTTGATTTTTTTAAAATTTGATATAAACTATATCAAATAATAGTTCACTTTAGTTAACTAATAATATATCATACGGTCGATCGTACCGTCGGCTTCTCACAAGCCCCGCATAAACGTTCGGAAAAACACGCTGAAGTATTCATATTTATAAGCGAAAATACGCTTGTAATGTGACATAAATACCACTTTGTGTAAAATAATATTTTATTTTTTAAACTATTATATTCTGATCTCTTGTCTTGAAAATGTTGACATCATTTGATTATGGTGGGATCATGGGAAAATCCTTAGGAGAGAATCTATCATCATTGCAATTTTTCTACATCCATCCACGAGCTTCTAATTTTTTTTTAATACACTTGGCTTTCATCCATTTGTGACAAAATATGACTGCGTCACTTCACAGGACCTGTAACGATTTTACAATAAAAAGAATCCGCAGCGCCATAATTAAGTCTTGGCATAGACTTAAAGCCCCCAATTACAAGTTTGCGATTGCCTGTCGCTCATCTATGAATGAAACATCTCGAAATACCTGATTTTAAGCGACATCCTAAGTGAATTTCGCCCAATTTATGAGAATGTAGCATAGTTTGAGACCCACCTCTTTTTATAAGCATTAATTTTGGCAGCAGCCTCATCAGGAACGTCATTGCATCGGAAGTCTGACGGCGTCCCAAGTCGTCATACTACCGATTAAATAAATGATTTGGAATTTTCAAGAAGCGACGAAAGCCGGTGTCATATGTCTAATTTTGTTTTCTCGTGTGAGTCAGGTCTTTCCAAAATTAAGTCATTGGCAGAAGACTGCTGCACTTGCCATCTATATATTTTATCAAGACATAAACGCCGGAATATGTATACACAAATCATCTAAATATTCCAGAGGGTTGGCAAATTTTACAATAGGCTGTGTATGGGAAAATCGATGGTGTTGCAAATGGTTGAAGCGGCACGCATTTGCTATCAATTGAGGCCAAGCCGATTAAGCTATTGTGCTAGCGGTAATGTTTTGTATCATTTACAAAATAAAAACCCATAATTACTGAAAAATATTTAGCATTCGTCTCTCTGCGCGCATAATAGAAAAACGTTTTGACAGCTGTCCAAGATTTGTCGCAATTATCTTTTCAATCTTGTCAGCTTAACATTTCTTCGAACGCTTTGCTACCAAATTTTAAATACGGTTCGGGAAAAATGACTATATATATTTTATTTTTTCAAAAATTGCATCAATTCCTATGAATTCCTATATCATAACCGTTTTACAACTTGACATCATAGTGAGACGATCATCCAAAATAAACCCCACCTCAATGATTCAACTCACGTTTTCTCGGATGGAAGTTTTTGTTACATATGTAAATATGAATTTTCAAGATGATCACCCTATATAACTCGGAAATTTCAATATAAAATTCAAAATGAGGAACGTGACTCAATCTACAACGTATCACTTATACATCATCCAATTTCATAATATATCCGATGATATTATATTTTATATTCAATATAACATGTGCAATCTGTAATAATATATGCAAAACAGCAGTCTACTGCGAAGATGTTATTACCGACATTTATTACAATTTTTGAGACCTGTAATTAAATATTATAAAAATGTATTTTATACTACAAGACTGAAACTGTATTGTAACTGCTTATAATATATATGATATGTACTTAATATTTCAATGCTTTAAAAGTTACAATACTTCAATTAAGTTCTCACGATACAACTTTAGCCACATCCACCGAAACCCTAACCACTTTGAATTGAAAGTAGACGACGTTTATTTATAAATAATTAAGATAAACTACTTGTAGACAAAAAGGCAGCTTTGTATGTTTCAATTTAATGCCGATATGTACAATTATTCAGATTTCTAAAATTTTCGCTACTATTTGCAACGTTGAAAGCTTGGTAGATTGTTGATGTTTATTGATTTACATTGACTGAAATAAAAACTAGCTTTGTAGAAATGAGTGCAAATTTAAATCAGTGCCTTCCGTACTATTACAGTGAATCAGCTAAAAAAATCTTTTCAGCCTTAATAAAAACTAATGGTATTAAACTCAGACAAAAACGAACAAAGCAAAAAACACATACAAAAGTTTTAATGCCATCACAGAATAAAAGCTCTCATTGCAAAAAAGCTCTAATATAATCGCAGAAAAAGGAAAAAACAACTTATTTCAAAACAAATTTTCAGACGAAAATTCAAATGACTTTAACGTTCATTAAAACGAAAAAATTGCCCTGGTGTTTCGCATATCAATTCGGTCCCGATGGCTGTAAGCCCCATTATGAAGACCCAGTGTAAATATTTGGTTCCGTTTACGTACGTTGAATGTTACAGATCGGAAATAAATAGTCAATACCATTCGATTATGCTACCAAAAACGAGACCGGGAGTGTATTTTAGTTATTGATACGTCATTACCAAAACTCATCAAGAACGGCAAGAACGACGGCAATGATTGATCCCCGACGCGAATAGTGTTATAGTTCAAAACTGCACTTAAAAATAGGCCTTGTATATTTTCTTTTCGGGAAATAAGGACCATGGTGCATGAAACGATGTAATGGCTATTTCGGGATCGATAATGGAGTGTGTAAAAATATTGAGTTGTTTTCTTCGGGGGCGATCGTGCAAGTATAACACTTGGAGCAAAAATAAACTAGAACTTAATGCGAATTTTAGTGCCGAAGATTTTTCATAAACATACCTTGGATTTGCACATTCGTCCCGAAAAAATTACGTTATTAAAACTTTTTTAATGTGCATGAACGCTTGATGCTCAAATTTAATGCGAATTTTTACGATCATTTTGCTGGTAGATCGGAAAATGTTCCTCGAGCGTCGCGACAATATTACATTTTTTCTGCTGCGATCAAATATACTTTTGCCGAAGGTAAGCGAAAATCGAAAGTTTTACTTCCACAGAGAGCTTTTAAAAGTACATAAATACTCGAGAGCTTTAACCGCACTGAAGATGCTAAACAAGGGATTCCCGATCGTGACGCAATTGTTCCCTGGAGAAATTTTATTCCTCATAACAACTGAATTAGATCAATCTTCAATCAGATATCGATCATAATATCTATTTATATCGACAAGAAAACCTTTAATACACTATAATCCCGGGATTAGTAAACGTAATCCCGAAAAATTCGGGATTGAAATTTTTATCCTCACCAGCAAGCTGAGGGTTACTAAATCGAGACATTCCTGCTGAAATCGGGACGCTTAGAAACAGTGGCGTAACCACTAATTGGCGAATTTAGGCGACGCCTGGGGGCAGTAACTGTTTAATATATACATATATACAGTACATATAAGTTTTTCAAATTGTTATATTAACCTTTCCAAACCGGTGATGTATTTACTACACCTCGACTCTAATAATGGGAATATCGATACGAAATATAATGGATACGGGGTTCAAAATTTTTGTATACCTCCATAATACAAATACGAATCACATCAAAGTATTATAATGTACAAGTATTCATCTGCAGCGATGGAAATAAAAAAAATTGTCGGGAAATCGGGAGTTTTGCGAGTTTTAGTCCGTGTTTCAACTGAAAGGAATTTTATTAGTCACATTGATAGTGTTATACGTAAATGGAAGCTCACGCGGTCATCAACTCGAACTAGCATTTAAATATCTGATGACGATACCTCCAACGAGTGTGGAGGCTGAGCGTGCATTTTCAGTAGCAGGTTACTTGGCTTCCAAAATCAGATCCAGACTAAATGAAGAAACACTCGATGCTAAACAAATGGACTTATTAGTAATTTTTGATCAAATTTATCAATGTATTTTCTAAAACTACTGAAAATCCTGATCCCGGGATGATCTACATAATACTATCCCGAAATCCCGGGATCGAAATTTTGGCTCGGGATTGGACTCCCTAATTGTGATTGATTATGTGTGCACATGTCAGCGTGATGTTTGCAGGCGTGTGTGCGGAGCTTGTGAGAAGCCGTCAATAAACATATCTCTGTTAACAACTGAAACCGAATGAAACAACTCGTATATACACAAAAATAATTAATAACATTAAAAAAAATTAAGAAAAAAAAAATGCATATTTATTTCGCGTATGTTGAATTTTTTATAATTATCTGTTTATAGGTTAAATCAAATAAAAATATAGACTTTTACAAAATAAATTTAAAAAAGACGATGGTATATTTACCTCAAGATGCGCTCAATATTGAAGCTATTTAATTATATTTACCATATTATAAAATACCAAGGCAAATCTTGCAATGGTAGTTAAAATGGCAATAAAAATAAAAATCACTTTTATGAGTATTTTATAAAATAAAAACACATATGGGTATTGATCTAATGGCCAAAAATATTAATAAAAATACTAAATATACTTGAATCATATGAAAATATTTAATCGTGCCGCTATCACAAAGTCAACAACCCAGAAACCTACTAATTTCGCACATCCCCCGCTTTGAGAAACAGATTTTCTTGGCACTGCTTTTCGTCCAAAAATCATAACGAGCAACAGCTGCTTTTTATCAATCCACTGATTCTAAAAGAGACAATTGAAATCTAGAATGGACTTATAAAATAATAACAAGTAATTTTATGAAATTGGGTGACGACAACGACGGGCATTCGAAGAATTTACATTGCGAATTACGGGATCAGATGCTGTAAATTTGGCAAGTTTATTATTTATTTATTTTTCACGAACGTGTATGTCGAGTTCTTTCGTTCGAATATGTCTTAGCCAACATTGATCTTATTACATCATACAAGAGCAAAATAAAATTCTTTCCGAAATAGATCGGCACGCATAACACCCCATACTTTGCCAAAGCTCTAACGATCGAAGCCTACTAATTTCAATGCGAAAGCTTATTCATCTCGACAACGATCATATTTTATTCGCATCACTAAACATGTGTGTAAAATGCACTGATTAAAAATGCGAATTTCATATAAAAATGCATATTTTTAATAGATTAATTTAATATTTTGCCTTATGGAATTTTTCACATGAATTTACGTCACGATTTTAATCTTCACACTTCTTTCTCATAAACACCACTATGAAACACTTTTATGATGTGGCCAATTTAAGGACCAAATTAAAGAATATGGATGTAGTAAACATCCTTACTACAACGGGAATTGCTAGCGACAGACCGTCGCCGACAAAAGAAAACTCTGCATTGGCGCACGAGCATTACCGAATTTTCACGAACAAAATCTACAAGTTGTTATTTACACACACTTACACACAATAAGGTTTTTGTACAAGACCTTCGGACTTTCTTGCGAATTTGAACTTTAAAATTATATATATCAATGTATTTTAACATACAATCGTTTTTTAAGGGTTGTATTTCACGCTTTGATAGCCCAAAAAGTAGGCAATTTTTAACATTTTTTTTTCACAGTAAAAACACTGTATAATGAAATTAATATTTTTGAGATTTATTAGGGCACTCTAATATAATACTAAAAAAACAAATTCGCAATTAAAAAATATATATATTATATCGTTTTTAAAACATCAAAATGGCATGTCAAAAAAAGATGCAAGCCCGCAGGGTTCATCAGTATTTCCACTCAGGCTTACCTGAAACAAAAAGTTTTAAAAAAATATTAATTTGTATGAGTATCACTATTATATAACACTCAATTAGTATTTTTAGTTTAAAAATTACAAAATGACGCTGGTTTGAAAGCAGTTTTTTAAAAAAAAACACCTTTTTTGGGGGTATTTTTTAGTGTGGTAAGATAATATAAACATTTTGACCTGATTTTACGAACCACTATAGCCATAAATGTGTAAAATAAGCTCGTAAAATTTCAGACCAATTGGTGATTTAGTTTTTCGAAATTCTACAAACACTGCGTGCATTATATTGTATTTATTAATATCTTTATATTTCATATTAATATTTTTATTACTAAAAAGTAATTTCTTGTTAATTAATTTTATTAAATCGCGATAAATTAAATTGAAATCCAAGTGCACTTTTATCGTTTATGCTTCCATGGAAACGCTCGGAAATTAAAAAATGTCAAAGTGGAATGCGTCGAGTTGAATGCGATTAGATTAATTTTGCGCCATGTCTGCATATTGCAGGTAGATAATTTCTATATAAAAAAATCTCATAACTAAGATATCGAAAACGGCAGAAAAAATTCTATGAATGAGGTGTTTTTAACCTTATTATAAAAAGTATTACAATTTTAGCTTTGGTACTTTATTTTGCTAAATGTCCCAATTCCAAAGCTTAAGTTTAAGTAGTTTGTTTAAATGTGTATGGGCTAGATGGATTAATTTACTGTGTAATATTTTTGCAAAGGAATCCCATTATTATCATAATAAGATTCGTCAGTCTTCCTAAAACAGTATATTTTTTTAAAGAGAAAATAAATTTTCACTGACTGCCTCTTACTGAAAGCAATATTTTTTGGATCAAGTTTATTCTTTTGATTGATATTGATACATAAGGCACATTTTGATTTTTTCTTATTTTACTATTATACAATTTTAATACAAACTATATGAAACTACATTTCAAATTTGGCTTTAATACGTATAAGGGTTATGGTATTTTAGAAAAAAAAATTGGTCCAAATTCTGTTAATATATCTTAGTAATTGTACTATATTTAATTTTATTTCATAAGCCATTTCAGCATAAAACTTCAGGGAAACATTCATTTCTCAAAAATTTGTGCTGGGATAAGTTGATTCCTCGCAATCACTAATAAACTTTGATGTCCCATCAGAGGGGACATCCGAGTGGTATGCTAAACTTGCGATGTACCCTGAGAGGGGACAACAGAGTGCAAAGGGTTAATCGTAAGCGGCATTTATTAGGTTATCAGGGCAAGTGCTGACGCTTATGCGTGCACCACAAAATACCAGGGTTTTTCGCTTACACCAGTGATTCTCAACCAACATGGGAAAAAGTGGCGGTGCACCAGAATTAAGAAGTCGAAAAAAATTGTATACATAGACATAATCTTTATTACATATTTAAAAAAATAATATTTACATACCATTTTTTTTACATATTTTTTTTTGTCAAATTATATAAAAAATGTTTAACATTGAAAATATATTTAGTTAGTTAATTTTTCCCTAGAAACAATTTTATATTTATACGCGTTTTATTAAAAATATTTGTTCTCGTTAAGTGGTAAATCTAGGATGGGGGGGGGGTGTTTTTTTTTTTTCGTTTTCCACCCAAAATGATGTCCCTGCTTAACACAATAGAAGTTATATGATCAATCAAAAATCAATTAATGTGCTACCTGAGCTTGTTGGCTTTTGCAGATATCATAAATTTTAGGTCGAATATTTGATAGAGCTACCCTCAATTCTTCGTCTAAATTCGTAAATCTTTCTCGTTTTTTAGTTTTCATATTAGTTATTGTTGAGAAACCGAGCTTACACAAATATGATGTCGGAAACTATAACAAAATTTTCAGTGCCTTCGTGTGAAGAGCTGGATATTCTTCTTGGACAGAAATCCAAAAGTCCTCTATTGTCATTTCGGAAAATTTGAATGAAGACTCATGCGTTCAACGGTGGACGAACACAGACTGATGATGATGATTATGAATATTTCCTCAGCGGTCAGACTGCATGACGATTTGAAGATTCCGCCACGACCAGGCGCACAGCTCATCAGATACCCATTGAAACCATCCTACTGTATTCAACCATCGACATCTTATTCCGCACTCTATGTAAGAGTCTATTGTGACAATAAAATCAAAAATTTATCGAGGCTTTAAAAAAAACAATTTATCGGCTTTAAATCCTACATCTTAAAATAGACATCAAGGACCTCCAAGTTACTATAAGTCGCAGTACAAAACATTTAAAAAACTAAGAACACTTGCCTGAGTATCGACGCTGCATGACGTTCAGGATAGATCCTGGAGTACGGGACGCATTCTGGAACAACACTGCACTTTATTTATTAAGATATATCCCTCTGACGATTAAGCCAAACCGTATAACCTAAGAACCGAACACGCACTGATTGTCGCCTAGCTTAATTCGACGGCTCAATTGAACGTACGAATATAAATGTATTGATACTAAATATAAATTATTATGAAAAACTATTGAAAGAATGCATGAGATTCTATATCTATATTCTATAGAAAAATATTTTTACCAAATTTGAAATTCATTAAAAAATAATATATTTATGCAACAAAAAGGATGGTGATTTTTTTTGAAAAATTATATTTTTGGGAATATATCGCAGCAGCTTATTTAATCCCATGATTTAAAAAAAATAGTTTTTCTCATAAATATTAATAATTTGTCATAAATGCGTTTCAATTTGTCGATTATTTTTTCTGATTTTACTGGATACATTTTCTTTTGTATGAGACGTATGATGTCTAGTAATATCGTCACTACTTCTTTCACTTGTACTCCCTTTGTCATTAATATTTTGGTCTGATTCACGATTTCGTTTGGTAATAAATGTATCCATTGTAACGTAGGCGAGAACTCTCAGCTGAATACCGGGGCCCAGTTATGTTCGTGTTGCTTCTGTCGACCAGTCTCAGTTACCTCCGTTCATAGATCTTCTGACGGCCAGCATGTTTATTTACTCCACTTTGAACATACTGTGGCTGCGAGGCGTAGAATACCCAAAGTCTACGTTAAACGGTTAACATACGCGTAATTGATTTGGCTAATTCAAAATTACATTAACTCTTTCGTTGACTTTCATAATTTCGCCAACGACTTTTTCGGTTTTCACTGTTTTGCAGAATTTTTCGTTTTTACCATTTTTTCGCGGTGCACTTGTAATAAGCTCGCGGTGCACCAGTGCACCGCAGTGCACCGGTTGAGGAACACTGGCTTACACTGTAATAGATTGTCCAGTCGAAAATGTCGTTTTTTTTCATACTTACTTTTTGACCATCAATTGTGTCGGTCATCCCTTTAATAACACGTAGTGTATATTTTGTTAGTCGACAAAAAAAAATCAAACCGCATTTCAAGATGGTGAATTTTTCGCCGAACTAATAACTTACGCGAAATTGCATACTGTTTGAATATCTTCAAAAAAATAATGCAACTAGGAATATTTGTTATACGCTCGAAGAATTTCTAACTATGCGTCAATTTTTACACCATCTTGTGTCTGAAAATAAAAAAATGGGTGTTGTACTCAAATCAAAAACGCAATATATAATGGCTTTCAATGGGGTAGGTAAAGAAACCAACCCTTCGACCGAGTCAAACAGTATAAAATCAAGAACAGGCAAGAAGAAATTATTGTGAATAATAGCTAAAAATTCGTGCGTTCAAAATTTGATCAGCCCTGCTCTATAATACTGGAAGCGTTGAAAAGTCTCGCAATTTATGACCACTTCAAAGACTGAGAACTACTTCTTGATTCCGAAAATATTTCTTTGACATGTGTTCCATGCTTTATATATTCAAGTCATAAAAAAGGTGATAAAAATTATCTTTCTACTTGTTTCCAAATTTCTTATGCATTCGGAGGCAGTATTTTGTTGCAAAATCCCCCTTGTTTTGTTCTTCCATTTACTGTGCCAAGTCCTTTTTAGAGCAAAGCTTCCCAATCCAACATTTGGCGATACGCCATATGGCGTCACCAAACAGAGAAGGGCTCCTGATGCAGACGTCATATGGCACTAAGTAAGCGTTATGCTTAATGAAAACATAATATTACACCTCTAAAAATACCGATTCTATTTCAGCTTTGATTTATGCCCATTTCACTGAAAAATTTAGATTGAGTTACTTGCCAATTTTTTGGGTCAAGATTCCTTTCCAACGCTATCGAGAACATGTTGACATGAAAAAAACACTTTGGCTATAATGAAAACATTAAAATGGCGCGTGTCGACTCATATGAAATTTGACATTTTTCAGAGGAATAATAAAAATTTATGGCGGCATTTAAATGAAGCCACAACTAGGACAGCAATTAAAATATATATAAATAATTTTCGTTGAAGACCTTTGATTTTCAAGCGTTTGGTGGTTCAAATAAATTGTGCTGAAATTGATTGATCCGTTCCAGAAATGCATTTCAAGATTAATCGGAATATTATTTTATCATATGTATCAGGTCAGTCCAAAAGTTCGTGCGCATTTTTGGTAAATTTTAAATAATGTAAATACAACACAATTTAACATTAGATTTCGAACCTGTCGAAATTTGTCGTCGCTTGAACTAATGTATTAGTCGGTTTGTCACCAATTTTTGTAAACATCAGACTCATATTAATACCCATATAAAATGAATATCGATAATCAATACAAACGTGCTATGTTATATTTATTTTATTTTCGTGTGGCGAACCTAACAGATCTGCAGCGATAAAAATTAATAGTGTACATGGTGAATATACTATCAGTGTAAGAACTGCCCAAAAATAGTTTTAAAAATTTAAAGTGTGAGAAATCAGCATTTATGATGAACCCCGTTCAGGACGTCCTGTTCATTTTGATAACAACGTTCTTAAAAATCTGCAATGGAATTAAAAAGCTAGCGGTAAGATGGCGAGAAATTGTAGGTAGTGAAGGAAAATTTATCATTAATTAAAATGTCAAATTGTGTTTTATTTACACCGTTTAAAAAAATCCCAAAAATGCGCACGAACTTTTGGACTGACCTGATAATTCGGATGAATTAAAAAGGATGAAATTGGCACTATTCCATATTCGACCATGTGTATGACGTACATTATAGCAATAATGATCACATCGGCCTCACAGAAAATCCATTAAATGGCTGTATAAAAATGTTTAAATAAAACACTATTCTACCATATAACATATACTACAACAAAATATTTATTGTGTGATTATATTCATCAAATTTACTTTAACCGATCAATTTAAGCCAGCAAAAATACATAATAGTCATCATATAATTTAATGTTTAGTGTCTTTCAGTAGCCTATTTATCAATTTTTCTTATAAAGTTTGATTAATAGTGATATTTTAAAACTTTGAGCTAAAAACTACCCCATATATCTCTTGTTACAGTATTTTTACGCCAAGTTAAACCTTATGTGTTGTGTAATATATAATAAAATAGGCAAGCTACTGGTGTAGTGGTTGCTTGGTGCTACGTATAGACACACACACAGAGTAGAGGCGATTACAAACAACTCTCCCTTTTTTTATGACCAACTGCCACTTGCAGTTTCACTACAAAAAATACATATATCATCAAATAAATCGATTTATTCAAATTAAGTCTGAATTGAACAATATTAGGCTTCACATTTAAATAAATTATTAATAAGTAAAAAGTATTTTTTTATAAGTTATCACAGAAATTATTATAATAATATTAACGATATAGGGTAATCATATTTATTGAGCACCTTTTTTAAAAATATACTGAATTTTGTTTTTGCAAAACCGCGTAAATCGAAAATGGCTTATATAATACAGTGCTTAGCACACGTTTAAATTTTAAATTTTACTATGCACAGCATAAAAGCGAATGTTTTCAAAGAACACAATCCGAGATCGGCATAATTTATTGATGATATTTTTACTAGCGGTTACAATAAAAATAATTTGTGGCTCATAAGCGTATCCATGTAAAAATAAAATCATTATATGTTATATCTCCATTATTTCTGTAAGTATGTCATTATTGAAAAGCTTTACATCTCGTGTGTTTGATCGATGCGGTTTGCTCGTAAACATGCAATATGGAATGTTTCAAATTCCAATAGACATATTACGATGATTCCATTTTATCACTCAAATGCCTTACAAAAACACATTTATTGAAACATTTATTTTTAACTGAATGTATGGATTTCTATCGTTTTTTAGAGCAGAAATGCATCGCTAACTGTTATACAAATGCTTTAAAAATTCTTTAATTTTTTCTGATCATGTCTTACCTGTGGAGACATTGATTTTGCTCCGATAAGTCCTATGTCACACACGATGAGACATTGATTTCCCGATGTTGTATTAAGTACACAAAGTTATCTCATTCCAAGTTAATGAGATCATTGCAATTTCAATTTCGTATAATCTGTTAAATAGTCACACTGAAAGCTTCGTGGATCAAATTTGACCCACACCAGAAAATCAGTCGTTACAAGCATACTTTTATATTATTTGCATAAATATGGATGGGAATAAAATAAAATAAGTATTTCTTATAAAACTATCATAGTTTAATTTTAGAATCTTCAAAAATTAGCAAGTCTTACATAAATTAGTAACTAGCCTATATTTTTGACACATTTTGGTTAGAGTGTATTTAAAAAGAAAAAAATGCTTTTATTAAAAAGACTCATTCACGACGCAATTGATTCTACACGCTGTGACTGATTTTCTGGCTGTCCATGTATTGCCTCCAAAACATTATCAATTTTTCTTTTTAGAACGACGGAAAATTCCTATTATCTGTTTTAGGATATAGTATAAATGGTGTTACCAGATCCAAACCTATTTATCTAATATATTTGTTCCTGTTCAATCGTTTTTCAGGGTTGGAGGCTTTCCAACAGAGCCGTAACAAGAGCATGAAGCGCCCTTGACAAGTATCGCCCTTGGCCCCCCTGCCCCCGGAAATCCATTTTGTTTTAAGTTAAATAATACTATAATAATATTTAATATATGCCATATATTAAATATTATTATAATGTATATTTTAAAATAATATACGAATATAGTCCCAAAAGTACCCGACCTAAAGTACAGATGTTCATTGTTGACCACTAACCACCCCAGAAATAACTTAAAACTAAAAGGTCTCCGTGACCGTATAGATTATAAAAGGCCATAGGCACGTATTTATTCCCGAAAATGCTGCAAAAAGCCCTAAAAGAGGATGGAGTGGCCACAAGGTCTATGTATCCAGTCGGTCCGCTTTTCGAACCGCTGACATGACGAATGGATGCCTCGCGATCGGACGCCAAACCTTAACAGCTACAGAGCGATTACGAACTCTCATTACAAAACGACATTGTCCAACGAAGACTTTAAAGATGTTTAAATTTTACAATCGGTCGAAAATATCGTTGCCTTTATTTTATTACAGACTTATGCCGGCTGGGTCGGCCCAATGTTTAAACGATAACAAAGAAAAGAGAGATTCGACAACTTAGTATATATTATAAAAACAAACAGAGTTAATCAGTGTGGATTCATGTAAAGTAGAATTACGTATTTGGTATCGTGGGTCAAATTTGACCCAGACGGCTGTATTCCTTAGTTCCTACGGGAGCTACAACGCTGCAAGTCCGCCCCTGTCGCAACTTGTAACGTAATGATAATATAAGCGCGTTACTGTAGCATAAACGTTAAAATAATAAGAACCGAAATTATATGCTCCTGGGTCAATTTTGACCCACGATAACAGTTCCAAGGGTTAAATTCATTTGACTCATGTATTCCTTAAGATCATTTGGCTCACGTCATTCTTTCCTATATAAATTCTGTCTCCAACCAGACGACAGATCAGATCTGTTCCTCAGCTCCTTTCAGATTCATTCGAGATTTTTTCCTCTCTCAGTTTCACTCCATATCCATATTCCTTGCCCAGAGCATTCTTACCACGCCTTACGATAGCATTTAGACTTTGGATCACTGTCGACTTGTGCATTTATTGTAAAATTCAGAAATAAATATATTTTGTGAAAAAACCTTCGCTTTCAATTTAAGAACCACTGATGAAGTTCCACAAAGAGTTCCAATCTACTGGAATTTTTTTTTAGAAATTCGCAGAATTATTTTTTATGAGATACATATTTCAAAGAAAACTGAAGTATTGAACTCTATCATTCAATATTATGCAAATCTCAAAATTGGAATTCACTTATGAATCACAATAGGAAACAAGAAATCCGTCACCAAAAGAAACAATTACAACATATTCGAATCTACAGCTCTCTTCCCACAACCGTAAGAATTGTATATACTTATCTCACTCTGTCTTCAAGTTCAAACACCTTTCTCTTTAGCATGCATTACCAGTTGTCAGCAGTTGACTAAGCAACTGCAAGATGTTGAGGTTATTTCTTTGATAAGTCAAACCAAAACTTCTATAACTATAAAGAAACCAAAATATTTTTCAATAAAAATGAATACATATTAATTTATTCCTTACTGTGATACATCAAAACCAAACAAAATGTCTCAAAAGACTAGTCTTTTAGTTATAAGTATAATTGGTCTACTTTCTAAATGTGAGTACAATGTCATTTTCTCTAACAATCAATGAATCGATTTCAAATTTATAACACATTTTACTTTATAAAATTTAACAAAACAATTATTCTTCCAGATGTTGTACAATGCGTTGTACTCCGTGCATTTATTTCACAACACGGTTTACACGGTGAAATAGAATTTTCTCGTAAAGACGAGGACATTGTAAGTATAAGAACAAATTTAAAGCCAACTCTAGAATTTCCTGATCAAATTTGGAGTTGGAGTATAAGAGAATTTCCCGTCGATTACTCACAAATCACCGATGAAAGATGCTCGGAAGCAAATCTCGGAAAGGCAATAATCGATTTAACTGATAAGCTTGGATATTTAACAATCCCAGGCAATGAAAGCACTGAATATGAAAGTGATGATCCTTTAACAGGAGAAAGAGGATTCTGGGGTAAATCACTTTTGTTGGAATCCCCCGAGACATCAAGGAAACTTTGTGCTAATATCGTCTCAAACGATAGAACAGTGGAAAGGGTGGCCGTTGTAGATTTCACCAGTCCAATTGCTGGCTCAATATTCTTTAGATGGATATCTTCAAAAGAATTCGATCATACCGATATATTCATTCAAACAGATTTATATCATGTGACGAATATCAACAACAACGGAACGTTTACTCAACATAAATGGAAAGTTTTTGTCACTGACATATTTGATTCTAAAAGTGACAATTCTGTTAAAGATTGCAATGTCTTGCAATTAGTATTTGATCCTGAAAATAAAGGCAGCGGAAAAGGTGCCGGTGATCTTGACTCTAGACTCGGAAAAATAAAAGTTGCCGTTGATCCGAACAAGGAGAGAATAAAATCAATACACAAAGATGATGGACTCATACTGTTACCGAGCGATTTAGAAGGTCCCCACAGAACATTATATGTGGTCGTATTCGATGAAAAACATACGGAGAGTTTTGCAGTTTGTGGGAAAATACGACATCATCACGCCAGATATTCAAAGTAATCAAATGCATTATGAAATTAAATTTATGTTCGAATGCTTTCATGCAAATTATCAATGATTTATTGTTAATAATTTGAATTTAGAGCAATAATTAATCTGGAGGGAGTAAAAGGAGAAGTCGAATTCAAGCAGCAATCTAAATTTGATCCGACTTGGGTAACATTTAACTTATCTTCCTCGGATGGTGAATATGAATCAGCTTTAAAATATGCAAGTTCAGTTCTTACATATGAAATAATGGAACTGCCCGTGGCACCACCGACATCACTGCATGGAGTTTCTAATTTGTGTAATACTTCCGGAAATATCTACAATCCAAAGCAAATTGATTTAACAACAACTCCACCATCGGGTAAATATAATACTAAGCGAAAACTATAATCCTATTTTTTAAAATGATGCATATTAATATAGACTCTAAATTATCGTAGGAATGGGAACTCAAGATCAATATGCTATTGGTGATCTTTTTGGTAAATTGAAAGGTCGGACCGAATATCTCAATCATAAATACTTACTGCCCAGTTTGAGTAATGAATTGAGTGGTTCATACTGGGATATATTCTTACCATTGCAAGGACCGAATAGTATCATTCATAGAACACTTATGATCCAAAGGTTGTGATTTGATTAAAATTTAATATAACAAATTAATTCTAAATAGATAAAATACGTTTATTGACTTGTTTGAATTTCAGATATGATGAAAAACCGTCCATTTGTGGATCCATAATGTTGTATGATCCGAGTACTAAATATCAGACCCAAATTTTTACGGCACAAGTCATACTTAGATATCCACTCGTGGGTCGGGTTATTTTACGACAGCCACGAGATGAACCTTGGGCAGACACATCGATAATATTTGAATATTTAGTGCATGCCGATGGATCAAATCTGAATAATTCTTTCGAACATCGTTGGGCCTTGCATGATTCACCACCGAATCAAGATTTTTATAATTGGACTGGGCGTTGTTTAAGCGCTGGTGGGATTTATAATCCGTACAAAGTGGACTTTGATCCAAAAGCACCTGAAAACACTTGCTCGTTTACAAATCCATCTAAATGCAGATTGGGAGATTTATCTACAAGGTAATTACAATTAAATCTTAATCTTTTTTTAATGTATAATTTATTTAAATTCAATAATATGAAAATTTATAGACATGGCACATTGGGAGTAGCAGGAAAGAAAGTGAATGGAGCCAAAATATCCAGGAGAATGTTTACCGATCCAATGGTTCCATTGAGCGGAATCCATTCAGTAGTAGGAAAATCTCTTGTAATTTATGACGATCATGGTCCAGTGGCAAGAGGTGAAAGAATGGCCTGTTCAATGTATGTACTTAAATCAATTTATGCAATAATATGTATTTGCTCTATGTATAATTTAAAAAAATGATTGTTTAGAATTGGAGGTTTGTATCGAAGAAAAGCTGTTGTAAGAGATTGGTATCCGAATGGTAATAAACTTCAAGTAACAGGCAGAATTGAATTTCTACAACAGACGGAATATGATACCATAAATATAGAAGTTGATCTTGATAAATTATCAAACGTTGAAGATTATCAAATTCATATGGTAAATAAGAGAATATTTTCCAAAAATCCAAATATACTTATTATATATAACATCTTAAACTAACATCAAATATATTTAAATAAACCAGACTCCAGTTCAGGAAGATCTTGAATTTCCTTGTGAGCATTCCACGCTATATGACACATTTAATCCTTTATACGTCAATCAAGATAATTCTCCGAAACCCTACCACTGGTATAAACACATTACACATATTATTTTGAAATAATGAATCAACATATTTTAGGTGTTATTTGACTTTTTTGTCTGTTTTATTAAAATTTAAGGAACGACGGATCAATATAAAATAGGTGATTTAAGTGGAAAATTTGGTACGTTGATTGACCAAAAACAGTTGATGGGTTATTATAACGATACCCAAATGACTCTTTTTGGTCCTCGTAGCATATTAGGAAGATCTGTTGTTATTCACATGAAGGTACACACGCTGCATTGTAACTAAAAAATTAATATTTTACATTTTAAATATTTATAATTACAAATTAATATTTCAACGAAGAATTCCAAACATCAACCTTGGGCTTGTTCATCGATTGAAAGAGGATACAGCCCATCAGAAGCACGAGAATTAAGAGCTATTGCATCATTCCATCATCCTGCAGGCTTTGCTTACGGCTATATTAGAATGACTCAACTTATTTATAACGACGGAAGTCAGAGCGATACAATTATAGAAACAAATTTAAGACATCCCGGCGTGAGAGACCGAAACACGGTACTATTTTTGTTTTTCTAAATCCATTTAATAAAGCATCCTTAAACTGTTATCAATAAACTTTCTATTTTATATTGCAGTCAATAGATCATAATTGGGCAATATTTGTCAATCCTGTAGGTGTAGACGCCGCAGTAAAAACAACAGCGACGCGTTGCGTAGCCGGAGGATATAGATGGAATCCATACTTCACACAATTAGCTGATCCACTAAATGTAAAATATCATTTAGTATATGTTCATTTTTAAAAATTACTCAAAAAAATGTAATATTATATATGAATATAAATTTAGGAGGACTTATATAATCAAGAATGTGGAGCTGATAACCCTTTGAGGTGTCATGTTGGCGATTTAACAGCCAGATTAGGAACAATCAGTGCGTAAATAATAAATAATATAGCATTTTTATGCAATTAAAAATGTACACTTTTAAATCAAATTTTGAATAATCCCAAATGAAATGTTTTTATAGACTTAGGACTCGGCCGGCAGATGTTCACCGATTCAAATTTTCCATTGGAGGGAACTGTGACTGCCCTCGGAAGATCAATTGTCATTATGGGACCGGGTCGGAGCTCGGAACGATTTGCATGTGCTAATATCGAGCCGGATAATGACATAATTAAATACGCCAACATAAGAAAGCCGCCCAGATTTGTGGTGTAAATATGAACTTGATTTAGTTTTTGTTTGATAGAATTTTAAATTAGTTTTTAAAATAATACCTTTTTGCAGCACTCAATTCATAAACGATGTACGAAAAGTTATGGGATTGCCGGAATGGATGCTTACCGTTGACTCCAGAAAAACAAAGACCTTGCACAATGACGGATGTGTACAATTTTTATTGCATTTCAAAGGAGCTCAAGCAAATCAGCTTGAAAGAGACTTTACTAAATTGTTAGCGACGGGAAGATTAGACGAACCCAGTGTTTATGTTCCCGGTTACATAGATACGAAACGAAAGAAAACTCTTTCGTATCGGCAGTGCGGCGTCAGAGATCCAAACGAGAAAAGTATTTGATTTAATTAATGTATACATATATTAACAATCTCAAACTTTTGTACAATTCGATAATATTTAACTTTAAACTTATTTTCACTTGACTTGAGATGGCTTTTAGCAATTCCTTTTATCGGACTATTGTCAACCATTTTTACATGGTTTTTCATAGTGAATATGTTTTAAAAATGTGGTCGCTAGCCACATCTCCTATAGATTTGAACCATGATAATCGAGTTAACTAGTCTGACTGCTTAATCGCAGAACTACCGATAGGTTGAAACATATTTTACCTTATTATAGTTCAAATGCAGCAATTTTGCTAATATAGACAGAACCGTTGAACATAAATAAATGACAAAGAAAAAGATGGCCCAAGCATATTAAAGAGCGTTGGCTACTCCAATAATAGCAGAAACCAAAATTATTGTCAATGTTTAAAAATAATATTTTTAAATTATACAAAAGCTTGCATTGTGTGTCTGAATATTTATGCTAAACTCTATTAAGATCTAATATTAACATTTTTATTTTACAGAAACAAACCACAATAATCCGTTCACTTTTCATTTCTCATCAACGTCAAGTAAGCCTGTGTTGAAGCAATATTTAACTTTTACCTTAATTACATTTACGCTGATGTTGAATCATTTCACTCAATTTATTATTGTATAAGAAATAGATATGAATTTAGTGTAAAGATGAAATGTATATTTTAGCTTTAAGCTAAGAAAAATAATAACCGACATGAAATATATTTGTTTTATTATGTCTTTAATATTGAAGTAAGGATTCAAACATTTTTATCCTAATGAAAAATTATAAGCACATTTAAATGTTACTGTTTTTTTTTCAACTGAGATATTTCATCATTTAATTCTTGACAGAATTTTGTTGCTTTGTTAAGGATAGATATCAATTTGGTGATATTTTTATCTCCTGTTTTGGAAATCAATCTGAAAAATATTAAGACTCGTATAGCATGTAGTTCTAGAAAAATAATAAAATTATTTTGTTGACATTACACCATCATGATTATCTTTGGTTTTATTATATTGTCTAATACAGTGGAACCTCAGGTTACGAGTTTAATTCATTCTGGAAGGTAGCTCGTAAGCCGAAAAACTCCAATACTCCTTAGTTGTTAAGTATGAGCTCTAGTCTCTGCTGTCGACAGTTTATTTTTCTCCCTCTCCTCTTTCTCCGCTCCAGACAGAGCCTCCTTTAGTTGACGGTGTTGTTGTACATACAACTCCTTCAATTTGTCGACACTGAGATCCTCGCTATGTTCTGCAATGAGTTCTTTGATGTCAAATTCGTTTACCTCAAGGCCTAGAGATTTGGCCAGGTTTTTACAAAACTCACATATGGTAAGCTGCATTCTCTCGGTGACGTCGAAGCAGAGTTTAAAAAGCCCCTTCGTATACAATTTATTAAAGTTAGAGATAACTTGCTGATCCATAGGCTGCAGGATAGGAGTTGTGTTGGGTGGAAGAAAGACAATTTTTATAAAACTAAACTCCTCCAAAACATTATCCTGAACTCTCTCGGTGTGGGCAGGAGCATTATCCATAATTAGCATGGCTTTCAGAGGAAGATTATTATCCAGCAGGTATTTTTTAATCTCAGGACCAGCAGCAAAGTCTATCCATTCGGTTAACAGCTCTTCGTCAGTCCATGCCCTATTGTTTGACCTCCACATAACAGGCAGCCTGTCCTTTGACACTTTGCACCTCTTGAATACTCGTGGTTCTCCGAAGATTAAACAAGATAAGACTATATCTTCTTATGGCCAGTCGCATTCACACAAAAGGATATCAGATGGTCTTTCATCGATTTATAGTCCGACGGGACCAAGTTACCGAACCGACAAAACATGCATCATCAAGCGACTCGTAACCCGAAAAACTCGTAACCAGAAACACTCGTAGCCCAAGGATCCACTGTACTGTTTTAACAGATTCATTTAAATATTTTTGTAAAATTACTTTCGCAATACTTGTTTGCTCCTATGAAAGATTTATAATTACCGAACTTCATCAATTATTTCACTGGTGAGATCATTTCGTCCATCAAAAAGAATAAATTCTTCTATTTTCATTGATACCTCTTTTTCTAACAGCACATAATCGTTGTGATAATTATTGCATGATTCCAGCAAACTTTTATTTTCCTTTTTAAGTGCACTAGGATCCTAAAAAATATCAAATTTGAAATTAATTTAAAACAATTTGTAATTTAAAAAAATAATCATAAGCTTTATAATCACATATAAATGAGGAGCTTGTTGAAACAAAACACTTAGATTTTGAAGAGCAGAAGCAAAATAGTCTCTGAAATAAATCAAGCAAACAAATTATAACAAAAATTCTCAGTAAGTCATATACTATTTAATTAAATTAAATACTATCTAAATACAATCTAAAGTTTTTGAACAGAAAACTATTATAAAATGCAGGGCCTCTCAGAGGAGGGCTACTGCCCTGGACTTCACAACATTAGGGGCCTCAACTTGGCAGCTCAATATGTTAGACAAAAAGGGAAATATTATAAATTACTTTATTAACATCACTTAAATCGCGTGCACTTTCTTACCATATTCTACATATCTCGTAAAAATAAAACTGTATATTTTAAGATAAAAATGTCCTTTGAATTACGCGATACATAGAAAAACTCAGTTCAGGACATTTGCGACCTTAGAAATATCCAGCTGAAAAAATAATAGTTCGAAATCCTAGTCCTGGGTCTTGCATTTTTTCTTAAAGACCCTGTTAAAATGTATATATTACGTCTTGTTTCCTCCGTTTTTTATTTCATCGTTAAATTGCTTTTTAAGCTTGAGAGCAATTATCTTCAGTTTGAGCTAGTCTCAACTTCTGATTATTGATTCCATCTTCATAATTTTCCATTTTTGCTTTTTCTTTTACTGTAACATAAAAGCAAATATAATCAAGTACTATCTAAAAGAAAATTATTAATACGTTTGAATATTTAACTTGCATATTTTATTTTCGAGAGAAGTTTTACACTGCTTTCCATCCTTCAATAATCTTGTCATATCATTAATTATTTTATCTAGCTCGATGTTGCGTTGATTCAGCAAAGGCAATTGCTCTGACTATAACATAAATATTTTCAATATAACTACAGCATATAAACTGTGTAAAATGTTAAATAAAACACTCTTAATTTTATGTTTGAAATGTTGGTTGTATTTTTTAAAACCAGAAAACTTAAAGCGTGTCATCATATCAATAAAAAAGAGACCATTATTTTACATCTAGAATTAAGAAACTACAAATAGATGTATGATAATCCTGCTTATATAATTGAAAAGTTAAAAAAGCAGTGAACTGATGAAGTTTAAATTAACCTGATTAAAAATTATGTAGAATTAAATACTTTAGTTATAGGTTAATAAAAAAATATATATAAATAAGATGCAGTATCACGATTAATCTGGAAAAAATATTTTGAAAAAATACATAAGTTGTTAGAGGAAATAAGAAAATTAATATTAAAAACAATAAATATGACAGAAATCATTACGAAACCAGTCTTGGAATAGCTTCCATTGTTTGACTACCATAGAAAAGTTGGTGAAATTTTATCTTTCTCATTAAAACAATCAAGTATACCTGATCATCAGCGCTGTCACAAATATGAAGAAATTTTTCTTTGAGCTTTAACGCGTCACCCGACATTTTCAAATTCAAAAGCGAATTGCATACAATTCGGTCTGATTTTGATCTGGTGCAAAGCTGTACATATTTATTCAGAATTAATATTAGATTTATAATGTTTTGTTAAGCATTTATAGTTAGACATTAATATTGTTATAATTTATACGTATTTATGAAAAAATGGAATTATTTTCATATATTTAATTATTTAAAAAAAAAACTAAAATTAATAAATGTATACATGTATAAGTACTAAAATTATCAAAATGTATTTTTCCTTGCAATACAACTTTCTTGTATGAAATTAAATATAATTTTATTATTGAATTTATGTCAAAATTAGCTTTATAATTTCACCTTAAACTTTTATAAAATACACCGTAACTTGTCATTTAATGTTGGAAATAACTATTATTACATTTTAATATGCATTATATACTGGATGGACTGATCAGATGTGCCTTTCTATAGTTTTACATTTTAAAAAAAGTATAATAGATTGAGGCAGATGGCCCACTTTGAATTCAAGTATGTGGCCTACTTTAGATATTTTAAGACCAAAAAGAAACGAAGAAAGTAGTGAGAGATGTCAACATCTGTGCTCAGACGTGGAGGCAGAAGTCTCTAAATTTTTAAACCGCATCATAATGAGACATTCTCATATACCTAAAATAACAGAAGTATATAATAAAATCAAGTGTTAAAACGTATGCAATTGTGACATATGATGTAAAGCGCTTCTGTTTTGAAGACGATCCTCAAAAAGTTATCAAGATGACAACTACTGCATGGAGCCAATTCAAAGCCACATGGATCACCACAATATTCAGCTGCCTTCTATTTTGTGCCGTAACGTATTTACTTTTTTGGAACGAAAGCCAAGCCATTCTCACATCGCAGGCTCTAAACGAAGCGACAAATCTTTTGATTTCAATCGACCCATATTCTGCATTTGTTGATAACGAGTACGAAGGAAAGCTCGTTCATATAGTCGGCCCAATAGAAATTATTGAGCCATTGACAGAACCAGATTATAATATACAAGTTTTATCTGTGAAATTGAAGAAAAGAGTACAAATGTATCAATGGATTGAAGAAGTTAGAGATCGTGAAAATTTTGGCGGTAGTACCTTTGATGAGCCCGATATTAACACCTATACATATTATACAGATTGGAGAGATTACTTAGTTGATTCAAATTTGTTTTATATTTCACCCGGCCATCATAATCCCAAAGACATGTCTATTTCTGGGCAAACATACATAGCCGAAAATGTAAAAATAGGCAAAATTCTTCTCAGTAACGAGGTAAAACGTAAATTTTCTGACTATTATGATATAACATCTGATGAAAGACCAGATAGACATGATATTAAATTACATTCTGGAGCATATTATCATGGCGCTGATCCACTTGTACACTGAAGTAGGTGATTTGAGGATTATATTTTCTTATGCAGGTCGTAATAATGATGAATATTCTGTAATTGGATTGTTGCAACGATCAACTATCCAACCTTATTATTCTATATATTCACCAGATCCTCTAATTTTACTTCGCAAAGGTAGCCATTCTGCAAAAAGTATGTTAGCTCTAGAATTTCGTGATGCCAGTATGGTAACCTGGCGTTATCGTGCTGTAGGTTGGTTCCAAATGTTTGCAGCGGCCATGAGCTTACATCCCGATTGGTTCACTTTACTCCTATCCTGTAAGTGGGTTTCTCCCAGAGTTAGGATGCACGGGCGCTTACTTGCAAATCTTACATTAGCTACATGCGCTACACTTTTTATAATCTCTATTGCATGGATAATCTATTCCCCAATATTAGCATTGACATTAATCGGAGTTGCCATTGTACCAATCTTTTACTTTTCAAATGCTTCCCAATATGTTCCGCTCAATGAAAATTCTCATTCACAGTAACGTGAATTTTCTCATGTCTTACGGATACAATATGAATCTTTGTCTTCCCATTTTATATATTTTATTTATTATATGTATATGGTGTCCAAATTAATAAATATGTCATGTTTTTTTAGAAAATGATAATTTTGGGTTTAAATTTATTGCTATATTTGTTTATTTATATTAGTTTTACTTTAATTTTTACTTATATATGTATGTATGTATATGAAGTGTAGTTTTATGCTTCTGAAAAAAATGTTTTAGTATTTTTATTATTAATAAAAATTATAAATAGTAATACAATGATCATACAGTAGACCCACGGTAATTCGACGAACGTTTTGCAATGCGGTATCAGATTGTTCAATTTGTCGGACTATAGAGTACTGCCCCCGACCCTTCGTAGTTTAAATTTTTTTGGAAAGGAGTACTTATAATCCAAATAAATATGAAAATTATGAGATATACATAAACAATAAAAGGTTTCATATTATTCATATTAACATCATAAACACAATGACCGTAGCCGTTATAAAAAATAAAAACCTGTTACCATCATCAAAAGTATTCCATGACATTTTTGAAGCGTTTTAAGTTACAAAGTTTTCCTTTTTATTATCTCCTTGTAAAACAACTTTGCTTTCATGGCCAATATGGGTCCAGAAATAGGTGTATGCCTGTTTCTTTCATGAAGAAACCACATATATAAAGCTTCCTTCACCTCTAGATGTTTAGCTTTCTAGAAAGTTTGCCGCATGCCTGGTCCACAATCAATGATGGAGACAAACTTTTGAATGTTCTCGTGGTTCTTTTTGTATCATAAATTTTAGATGTCCTATGCCGTACTCACTTGCCAATTTACAAAAAGATTCAATACAATTTAGGTGGTCCAGTATCACACTTTTGCATTTTTTTCATTGACGACGCTTTATCGTACATATGTACTATACTTGTATTGGAATGTCAGACTATAGCGGGTACCAGATTATACTGGGAGCGGATTACCGCAGGTCTACTATATTATGAAATTAAATTAAACAACTTTGCATTTGCATTTTGGTCATATTTTTTTATGAATAAGTGTATAATTTGATTTCTTAAAATTAATTTTTGCTAGATATTTTTAAACTCGTGTGTCAAAGAATATACACTATTATTATAATGAGCGTTGAATCAGGGATTACTAGACATTTTATTAAGTGAAACAGGTTCAATGTCATGAAAATATTTTTTTGCCACATCCTAACATATTGAAAATATTATTATGAAAAATTTAAGGATGGATGATCATATCAATTTCTATTAACATCACTAAAATAATTGTCTATATTTTATTCAATAACAATTTGGGAATAATATAAAATCACCACCGTAATCAAACCCGCCACTTTTTACAATTTATGACAACAATAATATAATGTTATATTAATTCTCCCAAATTTGACAAATAGTTAATATGATATACACATGATGTATGGATTGATTTCTTTTTTTGCATAGATTTGTATGAAATTTTAAAGAATTGTGTAGTCGATAAAATGTTAATAATTATATATGTACAAATATTATATTGTTATATTACTCCCATCTTTCAATTAATTTTCTGATCAATTTAATGTAATAAGAAACCAAAGCACTATTATGAGTAGATTGTCTAGAATAGTGTACATAATATTGTTATTTTTTTCTTTGGAGAGTATTCCAAAGCATTGCAAATAAAGAGGCAAAAATATGTATTATTTATACACAAATAAAAATACTCAACTGTATAGATTAAGATATTTATTTTAGTTTTTAATATAAATTAGCATGTAATTAAGATACTGATTTGTGATATTGCAGTATTAAGGTGTTTTTGTTGTTTTATTCTGAATATATTGTTTTTCTGACTATATCTTTGTGTTGTTATTTTTTCTCATGAATCACTTTATTTGGAATGGTTTTTAAAATTACAAGAAAAATTATGTAATTTTATTCTATATATTAAAAACATACAAATGTGACTCGCATCAATCTTTAAAATTCCATTAACCCTTCTGTCAATTAATTTTTCTATTACCTTCCATCAATAAAAGTGGTCTGGCTGGACCCTTATACATTTTGTATGGAAATGGATAAGAAAAATTTAAATTGCGCATTTTTTTTGTTTTTCTGAGCTTAATAATATATTTTTATTCCATCGGATAATTCCAATAAAAGACTTTTGTGTTAAATATTATATATTAAAATTTGTTTTTCAGGAAATAAATATTAAGTGTTTTAAAAATCACTGAGCTGGTTCTCTAAAAAAGTAATTCTTCATACCCAACCCTGACAATACAGAGTAAGAGTGCTTTGTTTGTAATGTCAGTAAATTCGTCAAGTTGAATTGAATAAAACAATGAGTTTTTCACCATTTTTATTATCTAATTTTCAATGCCTAATTCATATTTATAAATCAACACTAGCTATATATGATATCTCTTAACTTAGCATCAGTATTAATTAATTAATAAAAAATATATTTCATTACACTAAATATAGATTTTACTTTGAACTTAAAAATTAAGTTTTTTATTATTATCTTTTTGTATTTGTATATTTGTTGAAAATAGAAATAAGGTATGCAAGAGTAAAAAAATATTAATACAATTAATTTTTTATCTGAACATAAATATACAAGTGACAGCCCTAGAATCATCACTAGAAAAAATAAGTTGGTTATTTTATTACTTTATTCCAAGTTTTTGCGGAATACTTATTAATTTTTCATTGAATGTAGTTTGGGAAACCTCATTTTAAATAATGAATATATGATTAATTATTCCAAGAAAGCTGAAAGAGTGGAGCTAATGATATAAATATAAAACAGATAATACATTTTCTCATCAGTAAAAAATTATCGTATCCAATTACTAAACCCAATTAATAAGTTTTATTTTATGCTGACGATAGTGTAATTTAAAATAACTGTTCTTCTATTGTCTATTATTCAATTTTTATTTTATAAATTTAAATGAAATACCCTATTATTTATTTCGTTTTCTACAGCTAAATAATTTTATTAATCAATTAAATTCGAAATGAAGATATATCTATATTTAGTAATTATTTGACTTGACGAATAAATTTTTAAAAAATTTGATACATAAGACCTTTTATTAAAAAATATACATATATGTATGTATTTCAATATTTTTGTTTTATTATTGATTTTAGTTTAAATAAAATAATTATGAGATTGAAATGGTATAATGTGAAATTATTATAACAAATATAAAATCGATTTTGCTAAATGAGGTATGGCTGTAAAAATATTTGTTATGTCAACATTTAAGAATTGACCATAGTGTCATTAGCTGTCAAGTAGATGTTGGAAGGCGTAATGGAGTTGCGGAATCATTGAATTAACAAAGTTATCAAAATGGCCAGCCCGCCGCCCGTGAAGCCTCCGCGTGCTGTCAAACATGCCCGCGAAACCGTAACTTACTTTTTCACGTGACATCATTTTCCGACGTTATCTCGTAACCGACACCTACGTACCTCGACTAATAATCTCTCAATTTGAATACAATTTATTTTTAATAACGGCAACTAATTTGTTTTGATTATTCAATTTATTTCCCTTTTATGATTGAAATTTTAAATGTTCGCATTTTCAATGGAGGTTAGAATTTATTCAGCTGTCTCATTTTATTATGACATTTAAATAATCCAACATTCAATAACAATTTTATTTATATGAAGTCTTCGTTATAGCTGTGTAATATCATAGGGAATTTAATTAATGCATTAAAGAAATACAAAAATATTTTATCTCATATCGAACTCAATATCAATGTTTTATTGATTTGTTTTTCAGAGTGGACTTTTAATGTCCGTAATTAGAACTCTATCCGCAAGCGAAACAAATGAGCAACGAGACAGAGAAAAAGCAAAATTAGAAAAAGAATACAAAAAATGCGATCAAAAACTTGATGAATTAGTATCAATCCATGATGAAGAAATTACACAAGTCATTCAGGTATAATAATCAATTTCCATGCAAATGGATCATTAATATCAAATATATATTATATTATAGATTCTACATTTGAATTATTACATTCTAGATAATATTTAGTCAAAAATTAAAACATGTATAAATGTGTTGATTTAGTGACTGGATTATATTATTTAATATAACTATAATGAAATAATAAGTAAACAATTTTGAATTTTATTTTTTCGCCCATTTTTTCGGTTTTATTAATTATCTCCTAGAATCAGCTTTTGATTTAAAATAATCTCAAATTTAGGTATTTGGAACTGTGTGTGGAATAGTCAGTTCATGTAGAGATCGCATAAAAGGTGTGCGTGCACGTTTAACAGGGTGCAAACAATTACTCCGATGGCGACGTGCTGATTTACGTCGTTTGTGTGGCGAAGCTGCCCAACACAGGCACGCACTCATACTTCTAATCAAATGTAAGTGTATTTCATTCTCATTAATATTTTTCCAATATGAAAAAAAATCATTCATAACCAATTTCAGAGAACAACTCACAGGAGTTGGCGCTGAGATGAGTGGTCATATGATTAAAAATCGTTATTTGAATGCTGCCACCGTATTGCAAGCTGCGATTGTAACTGCACAAACGGATCTATGTAAAGTTGAAGCATTACAGCACCTTCGTGAAGATTTAGAAGTGATTTTCAAAATTTATTTTTTCATATTTACTTGTGTATTGAGTATAATTGTTTAAATCATATTTCTCTTCCAGATTAAACGACAAAATTTATATGATCGAATTCTAGGCCAAATTAATATTGCTCTTTATCAAATCAATACTGATGATATTGGCTTAAAAAGACAAGGAAGCTCTAGAAGGCCAGGTATTTCTAAGCATATTTTTACATAAATAATTACTTAAGAATAAAATAATTATAACATATTAAACATACAATGTTTGTTGTCTGTCAAGAATTGCCTCGGCTCATAAGCGCACAATCTGAAGACGGAGTCTTAGATGTTACTCCGCAATTTGAAGCTGAATTAACAGATGAAAATAGAACATTAAAGATTAATTTAGCTATCCTTGTTGAAGCAATGTCTGTAATTCAAAATGTTCGAGAATCTACTGAGGTTTTCAATATTATGAATATTCATAATTTTATTAAATTTATTCCTTTAGATTTTCTTTTATTAATACATAACACTGAATTCTTAATTTTAGAGTATAAAAATTCTGATGCAAACTGAACTGCTTAATGTCATATCAGGAACATCTCAGCATGTTTTAGATTTTGGCACTTCCCAATTGCCAATAATACAAGTGCCTTCTTTGGGTGATTTACTTACTACCGAATCGGTGATTTCGAAAAAAAGTGAACAAGAAGCGCAGTCTGCTCAGCCTTTAGTAGAATTAATAGGGTTATTAATAAATCAGTGGAGGATAGTTGCAGAAAGACATGAAGCATTTTTAGACATCTTAAAATATACTGTAAAAAAATATAATATCAAAGGAGTTTCATTATATACTATGCATCATTATTGGAGTAAAGTTCAATCTGTGGTATTAATTTTAGATATATTTTTCAAAATATCCTATTAAACTTTAAGCAAACATTTAACATTAAATTTTAAAATTTATAGCTTCAACTTCTTTTGACTGATTATTTGGATATACAAAGTCTCAAGTCAGGGAGCCAAAGAATGACATACCCAGAGCAACCTGCCAATATTGATATTAACTCATACTTTGTCAAAAAGAAACAGCAAAGGTGTTATTTACAAATTTAAATTAAATATGCATAATCCTAAGAATGCAACCTCTAGTGTAATTTTGAATTGTATTTCATAGCAGTTTGTTGATGATTTTGCAGTAAAAAGAAAGGTCGTTTATTTAAATTTGCGGGATTCAGCTGTTGAAGTTGTCAGTCCCACTATAGAAAGAAACGATGGTGCTGCAGCTGCTGGATACAAACTTGTTTGTACTCCTGCTCCTGAACATCTCATTCATATATACCATGTATTAGATGATTTTATGGATGAAATTGAAAATCAAACTGGGTAAATTTAAGAACACATTTATATATTGTTTTATATAGTTTACTTTTTTACTGACTTAATATTTCTATTTGTCTTTTCAGTGGGTCAGAGTGTTCATTGCGAGTACATTTAGGAGAACTTGTGCGTGGTGCACAGGGTGAAAGAGCTACGGCACAATTACTAGAACAAGTAACAGAATTTTGTTCTGAACCGGGCGCTTGGAGAGAATTAACAGTTATTCCTCTTACATCAACTAAAAATAAAACACTTTTTAAGGTATTCTGTTTGACTTGACCTTTTTTATTTTTTATTAGCGGCATTTAAACATTGAAATTTTTTTTTTAGTGTGGCGTTCAATCATGGGAAGCTTGCGCACATGCATTAGCTGGTTGGATAAGGTTGGGCGATGTCGGAGCTCGTGCTGCACGTTCTGCAATATCTCCAGCTTTAGCAGCGTTAGCTACTGCTGCACGCCGAAGAGCCACTTATCTTGCACCTCGTGCGCGTAGTTATTCCTGGCGAACAGGATATTGACATCACCAGATTTCTCAAGTAATTTAAAAAGACTTATTCTTAATATAGTCTACATATACATATATAGTCTTATTTATAATTTTCACATAATATTTCTTTCAGGTCATTACCTAATTGGCAATTATTGAAAAGTCCTCCTATAAAAGGAAAAAAAGAAACTCACATTGATCTTGAGGTAAATATATATAAACCTTTTTTATTATAAGAATATAAATCAAAGATTTATTTATAGTTTAATAAATAGGCTGAATGATTTTAATGGAGGTTGAAGCTGATTTTAATGCAATCACAAATTAATTTGCAATCTATAATTTTACATTTTTAAAAAAGTTTTACCACATGTAATTTATATTATTTATTTAATTTAAAACAGCTTTTACGAAAAAAAGGAGTAATAATAATACATTCTTGTCGAGTTATGCATAGTATTATCTTTTAAATTAGAAAAAATGCTCTAACTTCTTAACTAGTAGGTAGTTTTTAGAAAAATTTGGAGAGAATATTTAGGATAGCTCACTGTATAGAAATATGTAAACATAGTAGTAATTTTTAAACTGTGGCGCTTGTACTAGCGTGATTAAAAATATTTTATAAATTATAGAATATGATGATTTAATCTGTCTAAGTAATTTATAATGATAAAAAAGTTTTATTAAATTTTCAGCTTTTTCATTTTGTTGAAAACCGATATATATTATATATTTGTGAACTACTAAATTTAGAAGGATAGGCACACTTATGTACATCAAAAAAATATATATTGAGTCTGGAATAATAATCTGAAGTAAGGAAAGGGTCAAAAAATATTTTTAAAGCCAATGAATCACATGGCTAAAGATGCACAGATGCATCTCCCACGTCTGCCAATAGTACCCAATGCACATATGCGTAACCAAATGGAAATGTTCTAATACAAAAAATATATATGATTCTTAGTAGAATGTATTGGGTTAATCTAAAAGAGTTGAAATGCTTCACCTTCCGGGCTTGATTGAATTGTTAAATGTTATTATTGCATATTTTAATTCCAAAACTTATCTTATAGGATATGCAACGTAGTTTTGAACGTGAAGCTGAAATTTTAGGTTCCAGTCTCGGTGATGGAACTGTTTCAGAAAAAGAAATAATTACAAATATAATAACATTAAAGGACATAGCAATTATGTGCGAAACAATGGTAAATTTGTACATTTTACATAAGTGCTATAGATTAAAAATATTGTTGAATATAAAATACATTTTTCTCCTCTAGGAATGGCTTTATGTTAAATTGGGAAATTGGAAAAGTAATTCCAAAAATAATACAATGAACGATTCCAAAATGAATGGTGTAACTAATTCACCTGTGATTAGCAAAATTAAAAATAGCAATTCATTGGATGCACTATTAGCGGAATTGACTAATACAGCTGCTGTATTTGAAGAAATTTCTGATAATTGTTTACTCTTACTCCATTTAGAGGTTTATATTTATACATATTCACTAAATATATACTCGGATATAAATGTTTTATGGATGAGTTCTTGTTTTTACTATATGAAATTTTTTGCTGTTCAAGGTTCGTATGCAATGTTTCCATTATCTTGGGAAATTAGGAAGCTCACTAGGCTTAACTAATAAACCGGCACCAGCTGTTACTTCCACACATATTGTTCCTGAATCTCCAGCCACTTCTCTAGCACGTACACTTCATTCGTTTTCTGAACACGTTGCGCCTATATTAAATCATCGCAGACATAGTGTTTGTATAATTTTTCATTCATATATTTGAAATTGATTACTAATGCTGAAAATTAATTTTCAATGTATTTTTAATATTGTACAGTATATTATGGAAGGTTTGGGTGAGATGATGTCTGCCGTGATAGTTGGAAGTTGGCGAGTAGGTGGTGCTGGTGGAGTTGGCAGTGTTGCTGCTCAACTGGAACCATTACGCCATTGCTTAACTGCTGCACAAATTTCTCCAGATGGTTTACATAAAGCTGCCCTCTATCTTCAGATGCTTACAATGACCCCTGAGGTAAAATAAAATTGTTGTACAGTAGAACCTCGATTATCTGAACTAATTGGGGATGAAAGTAGTCCGGATAATTGGAAATAATCATAATTGACAGGAAAAGACGGATAAAGTATCAATAATTTTTATTTGTCTGGATTTACATACACATACATATATAATAAATTATTTTTTATTAAAAGAATCAATGATAGATTTTGGCTTTAAGCTAGCTCTTAATTTAGAAGCTGCCAAATTGCAAATACTCTTAAAATATATAGGCTGTCCTGAATTACACTCTTCTTGGTTCTCAAGCCATTTCATTGCGACCTCTAAACACTAAAAAAAGCTTCAGAATGTGTAGGACCAATATTTCTCCCCTCGAAAATCTCTTCTTTGTCTTCAATGTGAATCCAGGATTGTTTGTATCGCAATTTAACCACTCAGTTACATCTTCGTTGCATTCAGCACATCTAGAAATTTATGCTATTGCTTCCACCATCTCTTTATATCAGGTTTTACCACGTTACTAGAACTTACTAATGGTTTTTTCAAAAATTTGATTCATGATTTTTTCAAAGTTGACACATTTAAAGAATTTCAACTATCTGCTGCGATGTAGCAACAAACGTTTAAATTTATTTTCTTGTGGAAGCTGATGGATGTGTCTCATCATTATTTTTGTTTTTTAGCAATAATTGTCGAAGCATCGGATTTCTTTGTAAAACATTTGAATGTTTGATGTGACATTTGGCGGAAATGTTCTTTATTAGTTTGGTACCCAGGTGAAGTATTTTTACGTCTTTATGCTAAAGAATTGTTGGGTAGTTTATTTTCCAATTTAAGCTGGTCTCATCAGAATTATATACAAACTCTTCATCAAATCCTTCCTTCTCCATAAATAGTATCAATGTGTTTGCTGAAGGTGTGTCAGCAGAAAGCTATTCGTCATGAATTTAAAGTTCTTGAATTTCATGTCGTCCTATGAATTTTTCAAGCCAGCCCGGACTTGATTTGAGGGTGGAATCTCCATTTAATTTTTTATTAAAAAATATTGCTTTTTCACACAGTAATGGACCAGATATTAGCTATTCAGTTGATCGTCTTTGTATGAACCACCTAAAAACACACTCTTCGATTTCTGTATTTCCTGATTTTCCCATAACTTTTCGCTCTGAGCTTCCATCTTCTGATATTAAACAATTAGTAAACTTCGTAATATGCAATCCATCACGTGCGTGAGCAAAAATGGATACAATTCTCCACGTGCAAATCAGCAAATTATATATTTTTTGTTTTATTTTGAAAAATTCAGATAATCGAGGTTCTACTATATAATGTAAATAATTTTATCACAAATGTATTTAATTTTATTTCTTATCTCTTCAGGAAATTCTGTCAATGGTATCAGATAAAGGTGCCATATTTTCCGAGTTGGAATACATGAACGCTTTTCAAGTGATAGCAAAATCTACCAATCAACCTGACTTTGTGCTCAAAGCAAATCTCAGTAAATTATCAAATATACTTGGTAATGTTGGAGTCACGGTTTAGCTATAGATCAAAGATTAGTTAACTACAGAGAAATACACAAACATATTCTAAGTAAGAGCATGTTAGAGAGCTTGATGAATTAATATCTTCATGCATTGTATAATTTGTTATCAAATTTGTATCGAAATATTCTAGTTTGCTGTTATTTGCAATGTGTTCATAGCAGTTATAAATTACAAGTTAATATTTAATTTGGCTTGCTTTTTATATATATAGCTATGCTTACAAATGTAAGAATATACAATAATAATTAAATATCTGTAAATTGAGGCTTCTTAAAATGTATGCTATAGTTAATATGATAGTAATCATTTTTATATCGTGTATTTTCAATTATTACATTTTCTGCTATGAAATATGTTTATTTAGCATGTTTATATGTCTGTATATTGTTCTTAGAAAAATGTTAAAAGAATTTTGTAGATCTAAACAGAAAAGGAAGTAAAATGTTTTAACATTACTAATGTTGTAAGCAATAATGGACCATAAAAGAAAGAAATGAAGTATTTATGAGAATGACAAAATGTAATAGCTTTAATATTTTGGAAAAAAGTTTATGCAAGAACAAAATATTCTATGTAAGAGAAAAGTGATATAAAGAGACAATGTAGAATATTTCAAATTGATTTCCTATGTATTTGGTATGTCTGTTAAAAAAGTTTTGTTAGAATTGTTTGTACAATTTATAGACGTACTGATATTAGTAAGTACTTTTGTAATGCTGTATAAGAAGGTAAAAAAAGTATTTTTTTAATGTGTAAAGCATAACTTAATAGAATTATATTTCATATCATTTATTAATATATATTTCTTCAGCCGGTGTATTTATAACTTATTATCGTCATGTATCTGAAAAAAACAGAACTTGAATCATAATAAGATCACATTTTTATGAATTGTTCAATGTTCAAATTCATATTTTATGCAATACAGTTTTTAATGTTTTAGATAGATCTATATTTATCAAGACAAATAACATATATAAAAGATGAAACGTTATTTCCAGTGGGATTATTGTTATTAAGCCTTAAGAATAAAATTTGTTGTCATGAATGCTGAAACAATACTTTAAAATTTGTTCAATAACCAAAATGGCTATAAAATGTAAATCTCAAAAGGAGTCTTTAGAGTTGTGCTTGTTAATGAATACCATATAATTTTTCAAAGTAATGTCGCAGTTTTATTGAAATGTTTATTTATGAACTTACTGGTTGTTTTACGGTATTCCATTTTTAATTGTATAGATTACACTTAATTTTGTGTATGGGAAAACATTTTTTCTTATATACTATTTACATTTTCAATTATAAATTTAACCCTTTGTGCTTGAGGCCCTTTTCGCTCAAGCGAACCAGTAAATTGAGAGCAGTCAGCCACTTCCCACTTATTTAATTAGTTCTTTACAATTAGCTTAAAATAATTTAAGACACAATAAAACACTTTAAACTTGTATATTTTAACATTATACATATTTTCATAGTTTATTGAAGGATATTTGTTAAAAATTACGTTCTCTATTTTTGTACTTCTTATGGTATTTTATAAAACAATCTCCAATGTGCATTCTTGACTTGTCGCAATAGTACACAGTTTGTCGCCTTTGGCCAGTCCTGGTTCGTTGGGAACAAACCTTGCAATCCCTTTTTTGTCCAATCAAAATAACATGCAGCTTCTCATTTAGTACGGATGCCTTCAGAACTGCTCTGCGAAGTAGAAGCTGTGCTAGGTTTCACCGGATACAAATGGTATTCTTGTGGGGATTTCTTCGGTTTCTGTGCATATTGTCCATTTTAAAGGTTCAATCTCTTCTGTACAATCACTATGGCTTTCAGATTCGCTATCCATTATTCGGATTTTTCATCTTCTTACACCTCTAACATCGTCACTATCTTCATCACTTCCATCTTCATTCCCAGGTACAAGCTGGCTATGTAAAGATGTAATTTCGTTCATTATCCCCGAAAAATTGAACTCATCTTCACTAGAAGTATTTTTTTTGTCGTGTTCCATGTCGGGCTCAGTAACTTAGAGAGAAATATTCTAATTGCCAAGAAAGTTAAGCTCGAACTAACGTCGAAGACAGAGTCCGACCCGCGATCGCGAGTGTTTTTGAGATAAGACATCTTTTTAGCTCAAACATTGTCACTCAACACCTCATAACATGATCCACAAAAGGCCAGGAGTAGACTCGCAAAGCGATATTCGTTAGGCCAAACCTAAATAAACATCCGCAAACAATCGTTCAATTTACCGCATCGATCCAAGTGGTGCCCGAGAGGCACTGCTCGAGAGCAAAGGGTTAAATATATATATATATATATATTTCCATAGATAACATCTAGTGATTTAATTTACTTGTTACTATGTATTAAAGTGCATATATATCATGTTTATACTTGAGTAATAACATAGTAACCAAAAAAATTAAAATAAATTCAAGTGTAATATAAATGCTACTCTTCAATACTATGCCTAGTCCTATTAGGATCAAAATCAATCCTTAAATTCATGAATACAAATTGCAGGCTGTATTAAAAATTAAGCAGATTTTTACTTGAGTCAAATGTAATGATGAAAATATAGTAAATATATAAGATGAGAATATATATGGAGAGATAGAAAATGCTTTGGAGGCTATACTTTAAAACAACAAGAGCTTTGATTCAATATTACATTCACTATCGGTTATCGTGTGCTTTTTTTAAACTGTGTCTATATTTCAGATCATCTACATTTATAATGTATATCATGTAAGTAAATGTAAAGTGTAGAATTATATAAACACGCAGATGTGTTTTGCCTCGTGTATTACAAATGGATTTAACTAAATAAACTTGCACGTCTCCTTTAGAGAGACATTTGTTTGTATGTCTTTATAACTACGTAAACGATGGACTAAATAGCATATTGATTTTTGTGTAAGTCAACTCTCACTTAAATGATGCCTTTTATTTTAAGATAGTTAAGGCATCAAAGATGCTTTTTTCTGTATTGTAGACGAGAAATGAACAAATATTTTAAATATAAATTAGAATTTAAATTGCAAGGCTGAATTTTAATTGAGAACTCTTAAACATGTTAATCATATAGCTTTATTAGTAAATCAAAAAATGTTCAGTTTAATCTCTTATATTGATGTACTTAGAATACGCAAATATCACTTTCATAAGAGGTTAAAATATTAATCGCTGAATACCTATTGTAAGCATCGTGTTATATATATGTTTCTGTTTGCTTTACCGCGTTATTTTTACTCATTCAATTTTACATGACAAAAATACTTGTAAGTGACTAATAGAGAATATAGATTCTGCTAAGTATAAGGTAAGACAATAAGCAATACAAAGAAGTTTTCTTATAAAGCGCCCAGAGTTTGTGCTATTTTTGTGGAATGGAAAATTGAATCGCAATACATCTTTACTTTGTAACATTATTAAAGCTTGTATCTTTTTTTATGGTTTTTTTTCGATTTATATATTGAATGCTTCACATACAAAAAAGCTGATAAATTCAAATAAATTAGATGTAAAACAATGAATGCAAACCAAAATAAAAATGATTGAATTAGATCATGTTCTGAATTTTCATAATAAAAATTTAATATCTTCCGATCTGGAACAATATTATACGACAGCACAATTTATAATGCAGTTAAAGGCGGTCTTGTGTATCTTCTTATCGTTATATTTCTATAATTTGGTTTTCTTAAGAAATTATAGTATAAACGGATTCTAATTGATTAGATATTAAATCAAAATATGTTTTAATACAGAGGCATACCCACTTTTTTTATGTTTTGTTATTTAGCATTCTGGTCAAACTATGTTAAGTTCTATTTTATTTTTCTATTTACTGTATATTATGATATATATATGGTCTAGGTTTATTGCGAATTTAATTTAACCATGTTATTTATGTTTTAAAACACCTCATTCATTTTCAAGTTTAAAAAGGCAATACGAGTTAATTTTCGACTCTGATCTAGTACACTTGACATCAAAAAAGCAAGGTATGACTGTATGCCAATAGTATATATTTCTTTTCACCGTTGATATTTACAAAAAATATTGATTCAACAAATTTTATTTATCTTTGTGTTTGAATCTACATTAAAATTTTCACATTCAACGTATATCTATTAAATTTTAATGGAGAATAAAAAAAACACTGGTGAACATTTTACCATGATATCAAAATGCATTTATAAAAATGAAATCAGACTGCAATTGTGCATAATCATTTTTTTTAACCCCATTACGTATATGAAAAATTGTCAATTATATGTGTTAATGAAAGCACATTTTATAAAATATTTATAAACGTATGTAAAAAAAATGTACATATTGTTCCATAAAATTATTGATTATTTTGCATTTAATAAAATTATTTAATCATATGTATTAATAATTACTTCATTTCACACGTACTGCCATTTAAAAAATTCCGTTGGAAATTTACGATTGAATTTAAAAAATCATAATTGAATTAAACATATTTTATTTATAAAAAATAACAATCATTGAATTTTAATATATATATAACATTTTATATTGATATTTCAAATAAGAACAACTTGATCTGTTCCTGGATATGCCGGAAGACTTAGATTATATTTTTTTATCATATCTGGAGGAACAAACCTACCTCCAAGATAATGATACTGACCAGTGAAGAACTTTGCACAATTTTTAGGAGCAGAAAGAGAAATAAGCATACAAGGGGAAAGAACAGGGCCGTCTGAAGGTGGACCATCATTAACATTCCATCCTGAAGGTATGTCGACGCTGAAAAAATAACATATGAATAAAACTTATTATAAATCGCTAGTTGCATTATAGCAAATTAACGCACCTGCAGAGCTTTGCTTTTGTATTGGCGAGTGCTGTCATTTGAGGCATCATTTCTGGCCGAATTGGAGGCTTAAAACTAAAGCCGAATAAGGCATCCATAACAATATTATAAGTAGAATCGATCTCAGATGCAGTTGGGCATTGATCGACGAATTCAATACCATATTTGATACACTGATGTGTCAAATTTTGATAGAGTGTTTTTGCCGGTCTTTTTGGATAATGAACTGTTGGTGTAAATCCCATCATAGAGAGATGTCTTGCAGCCACAAGGCCATCTCCACCATTATTTCCAGGACCACAAACAATGAGAATTTTATTATAGCTAAATCATAAAATTAATCCTTAAAAATTGGATTGTAAGTTAATTATAATAAAAATCTTCAGGTAACATATTGTATTTTACGTACTTTGCTGAAGAAAATGATTTGGAAATAGCACTAGCACAACTCAAACCGGCTAATTCCATTAACTGAGCAACATCAAAATGATATTCATTGAACAATTCCTCGTCAAAAGCAATCGCTTCGCTTTGTGATAGATAACTCATTTTTAAGTTTGTTGAAATTTTAAAACTGCTGTTGTAAATCTATACATTAAAAATATATGTTTATTTCACTTCATTATTTTCTCCATCAAAGGATTATCCTATTAAAGTTATAACATTTTATTAAGTCGCTAATCGAGTTTAAAACGCTCTAAAGTAAATGAGAATATGTCATTCATAAATTGTGATATAATAGGATTTTAGCTTTAAATACATACTGGAGGAAAATTCCTAGAAAGTAAAGGAAAGAAACATTTATAAATATTCATCCGGATTTTACACGAACACCGGGTATTATGACAATGACATTTGGTTTGGTCTCAAAGACTCTTATTTTCATCCATGACCAAATAAATATCCAAATGAAATAATAGTAAAAAAAAAAATTAAATAATGTCATATTAATTGTTCCTTTTTATTAAAAAATATTATTGAAGGGTCATATTTATTTTTTAGTCATTTATTAATATATCAGCTGACTATATAATAAAATAGATATTAATAACGTTAAAAATACTATTGAACTTTTTTATTCTTTCTAAAATTGACATTAGATAGAATATTGTTTTTATTTTGAATTTATGGACGGTTTAATTTTTCCATCATTACATTTGTATTCTGTTTTTTACATCATATATATTTTTATTGATAATCTCACATGATAATTGAATTATTGCTAATTGAATACGTATGTAGATTAATTAATAATATCGTAATTGACAAAACGAAAAATTAAGCGCCGAGAAATTTCTTGGCCGCAAGTTTTTTCTTAGGGCCAAGTTCAGCGTTTCAACGGTGCTTGCATTTGAAGATTTGACGGTTTATGTCCGTGTTATTATTACCGTACTGTATTGTAGTGTTCGTGTAATGTGGATATAATTGTGTTGCATCTACTACTTCCAAATAGTTAGTATTATATTAAATCCCTCTATTGTAAACTTGCAATTTTTCCTTCACCCATTGTCCATGGAATATTTTAGTAAAACGGTTTTGTTGAATTTAAATCCATATACGGTATTTATTGGGATATCCTACCTAATACAAAGTTTTATTAGTAAATTATTATACTTTCAGATAATGAATTTTTCAACAACCTCAGAAAAAACCTCTAATATTACAATCCAAGGTCTGTCTCATGATGAATTATATGAGCAATTTATGATTTTAAAAACGCAATTTGAAAATTTGGCAAAACAATATGAAAATACTCAACAAGAGCTCTATAATGCAAAGAAGTGTAATCAATTTGCTATTGAACTCAAGGAACATTTTGCATCAGAAGTTGACGCTTGTCAGAAGAATGAAGTCAAATTAAAGCAAGATTATTCTCTAAAAATACAATATCTCAATGAAGAAATTGAAACATTAAAAGAGGAGAAATGGAATGAGACTGAATCTTTGAAAAGCAAGATAGAAACATTACAGAGTAAAATAATGATTCTTGAAAAATCTTCTGATGAGACAAGCGATGAAAAAAGTGTATGTCAAATAGATAATACAAAGATAAATGAGGAATTGAGACAGTTTGAGGAGGAAAATGCATTTTTAAAAAATCTCGTCAATGAACAAAAACGTGAAATGAAGGAAACAACTCACATAAATGAAGAAATGAAAAATAAAATAAATAATCTAGAAGAACAAGTTGAATGTCTAAAATGTAATTTGGACTCAAAAAAAGAAGAACTATTATCGTTAACTGATATGTTACACTCTGCACAGGACGACTTGTGTGGAGCTAATATAGAACTTCAAAGATTTAAAAGCGATGCCAACACTCACGGTAAGAAAATATTTGTTGTATATAAACCAGTAAAAAATAATACTTACATGTAATAAAATTGTATCCAGCAAATTAGAATATGTTTATCGTATGTCTCCTCAAACTTATATGCACAAAAATCATAAATAACATGTTTTTTATGATACTTAGTAAATATATTTTTTTATTTATCAGCTGTGGTCATAATTGAGTACACATTATTTTAGCGTTATCAACTTTAATTCTACATTTAAATAATAATTGGTTTTGATGCTTTTTTTTGTTTTCAGCGGTAAAAGGCAATTCTCTATTTGCTGAAGTTGATGATAAACGTCAAGAAATGTTAAAAACTCTTTCTCAAATGAAAGATAAAGTACATCAGGCATGTAATTAATTAATTTTTATTTTATAATTTTATCTGAACTATTAATTGATTTTAATTTGTATTTGTAGTTGAATCGTGAGGTCATCAATAAGCAGGCGGAAATCGATTCATTGCTTTGCGAAAAGAAAACATTATGGGATGAATATGCAGGACAAACAAATCATCACAATGCTAACCTAAATAGTAATACATAATCATTTTGTAAAATTATTATAGCATTAAGTATATCAGAAAATAATATAATTTTTTGCATGAAATAGTTGATGATATAGATATAACTTTTTTCCAGTGATTTGTCAATTTTTTAATATTCTCTTATAGACTGTATTTCATTTCAAGGTAAAATATACTTAGACTAATTTTTACCTCTTTGTGTCGATTGCGAGGTACTCATTTGTCATATCAGCAGTCCAAAAAGCGGACCAATTGGACACATAGACTTTGTGGCCACTCTCTCCTATTTTAGGGCTTTTTGCAACATTTTATATGATTCGTACGATCATAGAAGCTTCCTCAGAGGTTAATTTACATAGGCGGCACGCATCAAATGAGGTCGAGAACAAGTCTAGACTTCCTCCTTACCTCAAAAAAATAAAGTTTTCCTGCAATAGGCACCTGGGTGCCAAAAGCAGGGCCTCTCGAGTGCAAAGATTTAATTATTCACAGGATGTAATACTTAAAAATTAAGAATTATATATATTAATAAATTGAATATGTTCTTTATAATTTTAAGGAGCATATGAGCGCCGAATTACAGATTTAGAAAAGCAAAATGATGAGCTTCACAGAGAAATTGCAAGATGGTATGATAATAATTTAGATCCTTCTTCGACAGAATTGACTAAATGGGTATCAGGAGTTTTAGACTATTACAGGTAGCTGATTTTTTAAAATTATTTATGTATTAATTTTGATTATCAAAATGTATAAATTTACTATGTTTTACTTAAAGGGAAGAGAATCATAGGCTAAATAATGAATTTGCTGCAAACAGCGTGGATAATTTATTCAAAGAACAGAAATTGAGAGATTTACACAGGCAGCTCGTCACTTGGCGAACAAAGGCAACAGAAGCCAATGCCACGATTTATCAATTGGAATCAAAAATGCAAAATAAGGACAAACATTCAGCCTCCATCAATGTTCATCAACCTAGAAATCACCATACATCTATTATAAACGACGATCTGAGAACAAAAGACAACGAAGTTAAAATATTTAAAGAAATTGATAACAACGAAAAAGAAAACTTTTCTCCCAGGGATAATATCAATGAAAAAGAAAACTTGAAAGATTCAATTAATAAACCTGGCATTTTAGTAACTGGCGGAGTAAAAAGCAAGTCTGTAAAGAAGACGACATTCCAATAAACAAATAATGAGTTTAATTCAACAATTTCGATGCCATTTAAACTGAACAAGTACTTTTATGCTATCTTTAAAACGTGGTTTTGTTACAATTATGAAATTACTTAAACTATATATAGGCTACTCAACACTGGCATCATGTAACACTATTACTTTATATTACTTTGTCTTTTAAATAAGATTTATTTTAATACATATTTACATTAATTCAATTTAGTTTTATTTAATTAAAAAATACATAATTGGATCTATCAAATAGATAGAGTAAAAAATGTTATATTTTCAACCTGAAAATCTTGCTTTGAATATTTTTCATAATAATATTATGAACTCATCCGATTGTTCTTGATACATCTGTTTAAAATGCTCATCTTGTCGTTGAAATTATTCGATGAACCACTGATCTGACGATTGAGTACCTGATTAAAATATTCGATTATTTATGTGTGAAATAGAATTTGAATTTAAAAAAAAATGATATCGAGCTAATTTTTGAGTTAAATCTCTGAAATGATGTTCATAGATGAATTTAATGAAAACATCACTCGTATAACAATACTTTTATAATACAGTCATTCAGCTTAGTCATTCTTTTATATAGCGTAAATAAATTTATATTAAAACAACATCAGACACTGATAAATATATCCAAAAGATTAATCATCTGATGACAACCAAATGGCCTTAGTATGCCATTATACCTGTCGCAGAAAGTCATATGAAAAAAGGAACTTGTTGATAGAGAGACTAACTACATGGACATTGAAATATTATTTTAGCGCCAATGCGATATTTTTCATCTGAAATTTTAATTATTTAAACCTTATTGCTTTATTAAAACTCTTACTTGTTTAACCCCTTTAACCACAACTGGTTTTTTTCTAAGTCGGCGAATATTTTATAAATTATCAAAGTGTGGCACACCTATGACGTGCCGATATATTGACGTTCACTGCAGAACTATGGGCCTCTTCAATATCCATTCACAAGAAGGGGTTAACATCCATCTCGTTTGCATCATACATTCACCTTCTCATTCACTTGATATTGAAAGTAGCATAAACTCCGAGTTTCATTTGGAACGCTCACCCAGTGGGTCTCCTGAATGAACGCATTGACAAATGCTTTCACAACCATCTCGATAGGGAATATGGGAGATTTGTAAAGACTGAGCAGGTTTCCTCGGGAGAGTGGAAAACTACTCAATTTTTTTTATTAGATTGGAAAGGGCTTTCTGTAATACAAAGAGTCCAGTCTCTCTTTTCCTCGCTAGGGCGTTGTCAAGCTAGGATGAAGCCATACGTGCATCTCGGATCCGCTCCTATACCAACTGAGGATATCTCCCTATCCACGTGCAACTTACTCGGGTGAATATATAAATGTTACTAAGAATTTCCTTAGTCGTAGAGAAGGATTTCAATATTTACAATAGAAAATAAAATCAGCGAAGGAAAATGCTTTTTCATGTTCATATAAAAATTAATAAAACACTTTGATTGAAATAGTCCTGCATTTAACATTGCTAATTACAAATCAACAAGTCCACATCGTAGAACAGTTATTGTTTAGTTATTTTTCTTTTAACGATGAAAATATTCAACCCAATTAAAATTGCTATTGATGATTATTAACTCTTACTTAATTTTATTAAATGTATTCTCTATATTGCTTCTTTCTTATTGCACGGCAAAAAAATAAAATATAAAACCAATCGCAAATTGTAAAAAAGCGCGATAATAATACTTACATCATTTTCTTCTTTTTTGCATATCTCCGCACATTTCAATCCTTGCGTTATTTTATCTGAATAGAATGATATTGCCTCTTCCAAAATGTTGCTAATACTAAAATTGTGAATATAATCATCAAATTTAAATGACTAATGATAAATTATACGTATGTACATTAAAAATATTTTAACGAGAGTCTATCTTTAGAATAATATTGCGCCTTTTCTATTTAGTAATAATACACTTTTAATTAAATAAATGTAGATAATACAAATTATACTATACCCATAATCACATTTGATATCATCGATGACATATTTCATATCTTCCGTTTCAATCAAACACGAGCATGTCTTTTTAATCCAAGGTATTTTTTCTTCTGGTACCTTCAATGATGCTTCATATAATTTAGTAGTCACTGCATCTGTTAAATTGATTTCATCAAAATATTCGGGTCCACAGCTCAAACTACCGGTGTTACCCATCGTTTTCAAAGCCTGTAATTTTATTCAATTAAATATAGAATCTTCGATTATTAATATCATTCTGTCGTGCACTAAAGATCGTTCTTAGAAGAATAATTAATGTAATTTATCTGATGTGCTGGTGTAATTATTCTACCCTTTAAATGGCAATCGAATATGGTGTTTTTAATGCAAGATTTGCGGTCGATTCCAAAATCAACTTTAAAAGTGTAGTAGATACCAGACCAAGTGTTACAAACTTGGCTTCATCGCTCATCTCAAGCCATTGATAATGATGCGCTCATATTACTACTCATATATCATTTTATTATATTGTTTATAGATTGTATCAAACATTATGCTATTAATATAAATTGTAAAGAAGCTAATATTCATAATGAAGCTCAAATTTTGTTAAAAGAAAACTGTTTTATGCTTAGAAATTGATTTTATCTTAATATCATACAAGTTATATGTTTCTTTATAAATAGTTTGTAAAGAAAACATTCATACTTGATCAAATGGAAATTTTATCAATGATTTAGAACAGCAAGTAGCTATGAGAAAGTAAAGATTCGCTGAGGTCATGGTTTGGACTAGTATTAATACACGTTTGTCAGACCCATAAATAATTTGGTTTGTAGATCTTAAACATTTTAATAAAACTCAGCACCATTGTACAAAGTTTGTGTAAATTAAAATATTATTACTGATAATGTTTTTTATTTTCAATATATTATACAAAGATACGACGTTTTTTTATCCATTATTTTTTCAACTTAAACTTAGTTTTACATTTTTTTTACAGACGTCAATATAAAATAAAATCGCCTTCATTATTAACAACTTATTGAAGTTAGATGATTTCGATTGAAAATACGAATCTGGATGGAATTAATGGATTTATTTCGGAATGACCTAATATTTAGACAAGGAAGCTTTCATCGCATGATTTCGAGCCTCCGAATTCGGAAACGAATTTAAAGAAAAATCGCCCTCGTGATTCACGTTTACACACGCGTTAATTATGAAATGAGTTCATTTTTTGGATGCTGTGATGAGAGCATCTGCCTCAAATGTGAAGGTCACAATCATCATCGGTCGTTTATCGTCTGGTCTGCTTATCCATTTGTAATACGCCCATCTGCAATCGTCCACACTCTGCAGAGATATCAAATTAACACCTGACCATTCTAGAGATCAAACAGGCGAACTTGAGACTTGTTCCTCGGGTAATATGCCATTTAGAAATGTGGTAAATCCATGCAATTTATGATTTTTGGACGGTTTAACGAGCCGAGGATGTGGCATTTTCTTTTTTTTTTGGGCGTTCTGTTAGCATTCATAAAAACCGAATTGATGTACTTATTTTATATATTTGCAAAATTGCTAAACTCTCGCGCAAAAAATCATAAAAGCAAATATGTGTATGATAAATATTACGATATTCATATCATGTTACATAAAAGAGGTCACACCGATATGCTATTGTGTGATAAATGCTCTAGTCGAATCTTTGTAGATAATCCGAGAGTGTTTGCCAACACTTGGACAATCTGGACATCATTATTGATTGAATTTAATTTACCAAAGATACTACAATAGGCCAATTTGTAATACAAGTATGGAAAAAATTACTTTCGAAATAATTGAAATAACCGTGAGAAATGTCATTTCCTCCGAGCAACGTGACATTTCGAAGCCGAATAATCCCGTCCTAAGCTCTTGTGAAATAAATATTTTAAAAAAATCATCATTCAACATTATGGCCGAGCTTTTAAAATAAATCTCTCGTCGGAGATGGCCTCATCGAGTTTTTCCATCTTAAAGTGCAACAATTTATGTCCACCGTGATGTCTTAACCCTTTGTGGTTGTACATTTTTTGATCAATTCTTCGTTTAAAAATATGTATAAACATTTTAATGGCGTAGTACACATTCATAGAGTTCGTGGTCCTACTAACTTTTGTCCAACGGACTAATGTATATTTGGATTATGATCATCATTATTAGTAACATTTTCCTATTGTGGACTACTATTGGCGATTGGAGATATATTTGAACGAAAGTCTGGGTTAATCACAGCTGCTGTATACTTTAAAGTTTCATGTTGCATTTACAGTAACTCAAGTTTATTTATCAGAGATAATGTCTAATAAGAGGGTAGGATTTGATGGTATAGTATTTTTTGCTGATTTGTACTTCACAAGAAACATCATCTTTGCATTCATCAATTAACACTAATCTTTCAATTCAATGCCTGTTCATGCATATAATCACTGTCGTCACTACTTTCGAACTCATTTATAACAGGGTTTTTTTTCACAATTTTAGGCATTCTTGATGGTATTTTCGCACAAAAAAATTACGATAAAAACATGATAAGTGAGATGAAGTTGTTCTTGTGTGCTCGTCAAGATTAAATTTCAATCTGTCAAATGCCAATCTAGTTAATAACCTTTTCATCCTTGTTATTTCTGGAAAATATACTGAATACTGTGAAGGATCGTATAAATATCCCTACCTATTCACGAGAGGCGGTCAATTTCTTGTCGTTCACTTGAATTTGGCCTTTCTGTGACTTTCTTTTCTTCATTTTTTTCTACAATTTTTCATCGAAATTTGAGTCTATACTCAAGAGCTTAAGGTAAACTATTACAAACAACGCCGTGTGTTCGCTGATTGGGCTCTGAAGCAGTTGTGTGGTTGACCCAAATTGGGCCAAAAAAATCATCTATAGCCACGAGGCCAATTTTTGGATGAATGGATTTGTGAACAAGCAAAATTTTTGGATTTGGTACGATACTAATTCAAACGAGATACACCAGCACCAAATGCATTCCGAAAAAGTCACTATTTGGTGCGGATTTTAGTCAGGCGGAATCATCGATCTGTACTTCCTCCAAAACGAAACTGGAATTGTCATAACCAAATTGTCAAAAATTGGACTTCCCGAATATATACATTTGAACAACTTTATATTTTATACTTAACCCCTTAAAGAGGTAAGACACAGTGTTGTGCTCGAATTCTAGTGATACAGAAAGAGCACTCTTACACGTTGAGCTCGTATACAGACAAAGATGGAATGTCTTGCACGTTGAGTTTGGAGAGAAACAGAGACGAAGAGAGTATCTTTTATTTTATAGTATCGTTTATTTATTTATATACAAGCTTTATACACGCTGCGACGGTTCTGACAGAACAATAGATTTCTACGGATGATAAGTGGCGAACAAACGAATATAGTATCTAAGTTTATGATGATTTTAAATTAGCTCACTACTCAAATGGTCCTTCATTAAGTTTTAATTTTACGTATTATTATTTTTTTTGCTATGATTTGTTTTTTTGATAAGAATTTGCAAAATTTGGTATAACAATTAAACTATTAAAATGGCCAGACAGTCTGGCCATACGAGATGAAAAGGTTAAATATAAAAATTTTGAGTCACACTCAATACAGAATCCATCGGAAAAATCGTTGTCTCCAACGGGTGAATTGTAGGACCGGAAAGAGTTAAATATTCGATCCCGAAGTTTGGGACCTATCTCTTCGTCGATGAAAAGTCATTTCCTTAATTCACAGAGAATTTCAACGACTGGAGTCACTCACGAATGCCATCAGACGATATGAGGGCGCAATAAATTTCGAGATTACGAGGCTATAATTGCTCCGTGGATCATTTCCCTGAGCAGAATATATTACCTTCGAGAAAAGATATGGTTTAATGTGCGGTGTTAAATTGAATGGTTGCGTGCCCATAATTGAAGATGGTTATTTGTAATGATTTATTAAGTCATTTGTGTAATGTTTTTATAACAACGTTTTCATCTAATCGTTAGTACTATCAATATGGCAAGGCTGAAGAACATTTTTTTACTGGTAAATTGGCGAAGGATACGTCGAAGAGATTTCCGTACTTGAAAGTGCACATTAAGAAATTGCGAACTGAAATTATCACACACCTCCATACTATTATATAAAAAATACCATGATTAAATCCTCATTTGTTGATAACCATGAATAATGTAAACTTTACGGTTTGATTCATAAATTCTAATTGAAGAAGCGTCATCTTCTTAAAATGCCATATCCGTTATTGAAGATAGATCATATCCATATATGACTTTTTTAGGGATAAAATAATTTTATGTGATGGTTTAACATTATTTAAAAAATCTTAATTGTCATTAGTCAGGATTTCCGACTTTTGACCAATACAAAAGTACATGGGTCATAACATAATTTAGTTAAATAAAATATCCATGTTTTCAAAATATTTTAAATTTTCCAATAATCCTCATATTTCAGTTATATAATTTTATTTTCTTCAGAATGCATTAATCTGTTTCCAAGAATCTTTCTCCATGATCGAAGAAGTGTTTCTGGCTTTACTTTTGACCAAGATTGTGTTATTCTATGTATAGCATCCAATATCGTATTTTTTCCAGAAAATGATCAAATTGTCATCTTCCTCAGCAAGAGTTTTAAGAAGACTGACGATAAAGACATTTCATTCATGCTATAACACCTTGGTCCATGGACTGGATCAAAAGTGTCCCATTAGGGGGCAAAAATTTTGCAACCAATAAGTCCATCGCTTGTTTTTAATATGACGGATGAGAATAGGACAAAATTAATACTGATTTCTGTGGCAATCCTATATTTAAAAAAAAATCTTCTGGAAACCATTTATTTTTTAACCAATCTTCAAAAATCTTCCTGTCCATTCGTGTCCCTTTCTAACTATAATAATCGACAGGAATATTTTTCATTGAAGTTCCTTTAAAAGATCGAGGTTTATTTGCTTTGCCAATTACGAAAAGTTTCATTTTATGAGTTCTTCATGTGTTTCCAGTTTCTTATCACCCCGGGTCATTTTTTAAATTATTATTGTATTCATTTTATTGTTTGAGTCTCACAATCATATAAGAAAAAATATATATTTCCAGGCGTTGATTATAGTATATGCACCTTCGATTTACGCGGTTTTGTGAAAACTCGAATGAAAAAATTCAATTAAAAATTAACACGACATAATATCAGCATATTGTTTTGTATTTTTTTGGAAGATTATTTCATCACAAAAGCCTTAATCATATGAACGAAAGATCATCGTCCTAAGATTACTATGATATCAGCTCTTCATCTAAACCATATTCCGGTTTCACGAATATTGGGCATTGATGAGAGGGAGATTCTTAATAATTCTTATGATTTAATGTCGAACTAAAATTAAATATCTGACAAATTTCCTATGAAATTATGCAAATTTTTATGATGAATCACAATGGTGGCAAGTATTTTTTTCATTTGAAGAAAAGTGATTAATTGGGAATTTGTTGTCTTCTGCCTTAAATCAATAATTTGGTAACCTTTTAGATTTGCTATCCGAAGTTAAGTACTACGCTGAAAATATTTTTTGGAAATCAAAGCGTTAATAATCTAACAATCATAGCAATGGCTTTAAACAATGGCGATACCGATATATATACTCTGAATCAAATTTAGACTGTCTTCTATAATATTAATTACTGATATTTTACTGCGAGAATATATTAGTCAGAAAACCAAAAACAGGTTAGTATACTCTCACCTTGAGACTTTGTTACACATCAATATAGTTCCCCGTCTCAGAGTCATGTTACTTTAACGATTTATTTCCAAATTTAAAATTTAGATTCGGCCAAAATCTAGTTTTTTGTTGTAAGATGTCATTAACCCGACTGTTATAGGTCTTTGAACCATAACTTTCGGTATTGTATTGCAGATTTGCTCCCATAACATTTTTTTAATGTGGAGCAATCTAAATCCCGGATATCAAGAACTACATTCTCGATTAAATCTAAATAATTATATCACAATTTGAAATATTGATAATTATCGATGCAAGTCTATTATTAGCGGTGAAGAATTTCGAATTGGTTGTGTATTTCTCAGAATATTTTGATAAGTGTGATTTTAGGAATCGATGGGAATTTTGCGTTTTCATCGAAGGTATAACTCACGTTTCGGCAATATTTAAATTTACCACATCGTGATTCAATACAAATCCTTTTTCATTTCCGCAAGAATGCATCCAATTTTGATTTATGCACATTAAATAGCAGATGATCGATGTGATAAACTCGGTTCCTGTTTGTTCGTTTGTGCCGAAAATCAAGACGAACGTCTATCTAAAATGAGATCAAAGGAGGCTGATTACTTTATTTTGGACACCCGGATGCGAATCAACTCAATTATTTAGTATTAATGACCTAATCTGCATTGATGTCATCTCGAATTAGCGTTATCATCGAACACGCTTCAAGTATCAAGGATCTGTGGTGGAATTGAAGATGCATACATCAATCTAGCTGACATTGGATCGCGTTTAACCATATGAAAATAATCGACTAATTATGCTTGATTAATTTATAGTGTCATAAATTAACAGTTTCTCACACTTTTCTAACAATAATGGAGGTTTTTTATTGCTTATCGGTCCACACTTTAACCCGCGTGGGTGCTTAGAATTCTGCGCGCAACCTTTATTTATAAGCTCGTTGGAATAAATTAACCCTCTTCTTATCAGACAGCAAAAGATACCCACCATTTTTTATCAAATTATAGCATAATGCTTGAGGAGGTGATACGTTTGGAAACGAATGGATATGGGTAGACTAAGTGTTGATATAATGGTTTAGTTCATAAGCTCTTATTAATATAAGGGTTCGGGTTCAAATTTAGATTGTGGAAAAAAAAACAGCCGTATCCATAAATTTAGGAGATTAGGAAGTGTTCCACTTTCAGAAAGATTATCTTGATTCAGATTTTACCTATTTTTTGGTTCTGAAAAATTAAATATTAATACTAAAATAATTAATGAAATCGAGCAGGGCTACCGATGAGGACTTTTTTTAGCAACAAGGATTAAAAGATCATTTAAAAATAATGATAATTTCACTACATTCATATTTCTTCTCCTATCTAAAAATTCTAACTCAAATAATCTTATCTTAGTTGAATTATATGCAAAAGGCTATGGAAAATCATCGCATAAAAATCTTCTATCTCTGGAAAAGTTTCCTACGAAGTTCATTTATGTCTAATACGAATATGACACTTTAAGAAGAATTAATCGAAAGACAGAGGAAGCAACTGGTACTTATATTTTTACATTCAAATGTTAAAAACAACCACTATTTTATACTATTTTTTGTACACGCACGGTTAAATTTAACCATGTATTGCAAATCTACGTAAAAGACCGGTTCCCCCCAAGGCATGTGATAAAACTAGTGTACTTTAACGTACAACCTTTATAAAAGTAACTATTTTATTTCATTTTATTGTATTTAAATCCACCGATAAAAGCTGCAGACTCAAATTGCATACAATGCTTAATTAGCTGCACCATTGCAATTACATATGACCTTTTAATAATCGACGTAAGTAATCATCCAGATATATTCTGAACACAACTGAAAACTGCAACATGTAATTCCTGCATTTTATTAAATTTACTAAAGATGAAATTTTCATCGAAATCGTCTTATTATTATTTTCTTAATAAAATATCACTATTTTCTAAATATTATTTGTAACTAACAAATTTATTGACACTTTTTTTTCATAAATCACTATCGAGATGATCATCGATGCGAAACATGAATGCAGATATTCAAAACGCTTATTATTTTTTTTATTTTGTGTTTTACATTGTTGAAGATCATTGCCTAGACATGTGAACTATGAAAATTTGTTGAATTTGAAAATTATGCTGAAGTAAACCCAAGAAAAATAGACGAAATGAAAAACTCATTCAAACTGAATTCAACAAAATCGTTTGAATTATTTGTTTTCGCATACGCCATAGAGCTGCAGCCACACCAATATTGAATACTTAATTTTGTTGATAAATTTAATAAATAGTGTTTTCGATTAAATTCGATCAACCATTTAATACTATTAATATGCTTGATTGAATCCCGTTTGCAAATCATAACAAGTTTGCAAGTTTTGATCCCATATAACTAATCGATAATTCAGAAAGAGCATCCTTACACATTGAGTTCGGAGATAGACATTGACGAAGAGTGTCTTGTCCGATTTCCCGAAAAAAATATTTATTTCCGTCGCTGCAGATGAATACTTATATACTATAATACTTTGATATGATTCGTAATTATATTATAGAGGAATACAAATTTTTTAACACCCGTATCTATTATATTTCACATCGATATTTCCATTATTAGAGTCGAGGTGTAGTAAATACATCACCGATAGGGAGAGGTTAATTTGAACAATTTGAAAAATATATATGTACTGTATATATGTAAACATAGATAGTTACTGCCCCTAGGCGTCGCCTAAGCTCGCCAATTAGTTACGCCATTATGAAATTTCTCGATTTAGTAGCCTTCATCGTGTTGGTGAGGTATACGATTTCTGTTAGATAAAAATTTCAACCCCGAATTTTTCGGGATTACGTTTACTAATCCTGGAATTCATGAGCACCTAAAATTGTCCGGGATCCCGGGATTGGATTCACTAGTCCTGACAGATAAGTGGATTTGTACGGTCGATAAGGCATTTAAAATTAGCTCATTACTCAAAGGGTTAACATTAACCAATTATTATATTTAGAGCATTTCCATGAAGACATAGACGACAGAATTCACAAATTCTAAATTTTTGACACATTTGACATTTATTCTCCATGGATCATAGCTGCATATCATCACCGGTGCATCAAATTTATCATGAACAGATTTTAATCTTCATCTTGATCATGTCGTCAATAAGTACAACAATAGAAACAATCATATAAATTATGATAGCGGATACCGATATCTATTAAAAAATAATCTGAGTGGTGCTTATAAAAATAACTTTCGATTAGCAGATACTTCTTCGAATACATGACCAATAATAAAACAGGAATTCCCGAGATGATATACCGACAATGAAGACGATCCGGTAGTGGAGCAGTATTTTTATAATTTTCTATTGAATCGCACATATTACGAGCGTATAAATTGAGTCATGAGCTTCAAAGCGTAATTCAAGGTAATCAACAGAACGTTCTTCTGCAGGTGTCAAATATTTGATATTCATCCCATTAATAATACTTTTGCTATGTAAATGCATGTATTTTTCATTACAATTTCATAAAATTGCTCTTTGTTGCGCAAGGTTGTATTTGGTGGTAACATTGAACTTAAGATAAATGTAATTGAAGCGATATATCCAGCAATAATGAGCAATTGTTCAATCCTCTTCCGAGAGAACTTTAAAAAGGATGAGATGAGACCAAGTCATCGTGATGATGCAAGAAGCTTTACATGTTAAATTTCACAATTAAGATCATGTCGGTAATACGATTTTAGACAATAGGCTCAGGGTTTGATGACGGTAAATCGGTGATACGGCAACTTTATTTTTGTAAATGATTCGTTTGGATTGCTTTAGTATTCATTTATTCAAACTTTTTTGCAAAAGCTTGTCTGCCAAATTATAATATGCATATCATGGACATAAACAAAAATAGATCGATAATCAGACATTGATAAGTAAAAAAAACGGAGAACAATTGTGAGCTAATTGAAAATGGCGTGAAAATCATTCCGTATACAATAAGATATTTTTTATATGAATTTATTTAAAAAAAATCTCAATCAAAACAAGCCCACACTGATCCATAAACCCCAAACAGCGTCTTATTGACCCTAATTTGTAAAATCATCGAAAATAATCAAATCAACTTTACAATAGTCGACTCCATAGGTCGCAGGATAATGCCATTGTGTCCAAAAAGCAATATCGCCATAAATTATGCGTCACTTGCCTGAAATGCCTCAGGCAGATGCCTCAACCACACATGCATTCATAAGCAAAAATAAAAAAAATCATAGTGCGACACGTGACTTGTATTTACAAGTCATATTAATGGTAAATACGACCGAGAGCCTTGAACGACGTGCCTATGATTATCTGCAATACGAAATTTAAATGACATATTTAGAGCCTTATTCAAAATCTAAATAACACACCGCATGGACCTACCTTCTTCAGGATATGTCAAAGTACGATGAAATTCCAGAAATGTGGCCTTCTCGTCGATTTTGCTTCCTATTGTGGGAATGTAACGTAAACAAAAAATATGCGTAATTACACTAATCGAATAATGCTTACGTCAATTTGTTATATTGAGGTTGGGTATGATGCTGAGATCATGTCAATTGTATGTGTGCTTGAATTGTCAGAAATGTGGACAGGTCAATAATAAAGTCGAGTGCAAAGAACATCTAATGATGCAAGGAAATTTCTCTTAGATAACAATAGAGACACGTAACACTCGTTGTAGAATTCAGTCATAATTTTCAGCATTTGGATAGTCTCGCTATAACCGTGATCTTCTTAAATCGCAAAATCATACAGGGTGCAGAAGATGATAACAATTCCGATATGTCAAGGTGATGTATACGTTTTTATTGCTTTATTTTCACAGGTGATTTAAGCAATGGTCACAACTTACAAGTAGTTTTTTTTTTGTGTGAATAATAGAGCCTAGTAAAATTAATTATCGTTATTACGTGCTATTCATATTTAAATTGTAAAAATATACATGAGATACGAAATAATGAATTTGTAAGTTGACGCAGAGAATGCTACTGGAATATATGTATGCTACTGTTGAGAATGTTTAAATAAAGTCATACTGAGCTGGAAGAAACCTAAAGAACCTAAAAATGCATATCAAAATTGCCTTGTATAGTTAATAGAATTAGAAAGATTTTTATTTAATCAGCTATTAAAATCTGAGAAAGCTATCACATTAAAACGGTACAAATTCAATAAAACACTAAGAAATCAGATCATATTCTGAATAAAGTGGATGAAGAATTTTGCCTTATGCGAGGTAACATATTGAAATGTAACTATTGGAACGTGGATATTTTGGATATTTTTCCTCATTCGATCAACTCTCCATATTATTTTATCACTTCTTCGGATTCCTTTAATACAGTCACTTTATTTAATACTTCTAGAACAAAGATGACGTTCGAAAATGCAATTTTTTTGTACTTTGTAAAAAAAAGATGAAAGCTTATGCATCACACCAATGGAAATTAAAATAAATTAATTGGATCTACTGTCCTTTAGCAGTAAAATCTCAGAAGAATGGGCATGATTAAATGGATGAACAACAATTTAATAAAAAAAAGTAAAATACCTCATTACAAAAAATTAAAAAAGTTTGATAAAGCTCGTAATGAAAATTAAAGAAGTCTAGTAGAGTTAGAGAAAGATGAATTGGACTTAAATACATGCCAGCAGCTTTTTTTAAACCAATGAAAGCTAATATTATTGCATTTCTTACAAATTTTGATAAATTTAAGAGTGTAATCTTTGGATACGTTTCTTAGTTAAAGTGTATGAACTATTTTCGTTTTTTTCTTATTTTTTTCTTCGAAATGATGACACAGCATATGTGCCATATCTCGGACAAACATTCATAGCCGATCAGTATGTGTATCATGCATCTGCCAATGGTTACTATCAAATTCAATACAAATCCTATGCTACAATTTTTGTCAACTATTATTTAAAAAGGGTTCGATCTTAGCTAAAGTTCATATACAAAACTATGCAGCCTGTTTAGGGTTAAATTCTTCTTAATTTAAAGCCTTCATTGATGCATCCTTTAGGTTATCAAATTCAATACAATAATTAGTAGAACTTCTGTTTGCCTTTACTAAATAGATTCAATCTCTTACATTCACATATCAAAACTCAATTTGCTATAAATCGATCTAATTGAATTTGATTAGCTTAATATTAACTGATATTCGAGAAAATTGAATCCATCATTTTTAGCGTTTTTACAAAAGTAAATTTCATATTTATGCAATATATCGCCTAAAAATCACTATATAAATCTTAATGGCTCTGAAATCCATCAACAATATATCATATTGCAAAAAACCGTTTGATATATTCAAGCTAATTGTGTTTCAGCAAAAACAATGTTGTCTGCAAATCATTCCGATTGAGGAAATATAGAACGCTGATGATATTAGGATTTTATATTGATTATTTCATCATAAATAAGCCTTGTGCGTAAAATTTATATCTTTAACCCATAAAATGACGCAATATTACGCGTACAACTATAATAAATTAAATTAACTTCCAAATAAATTTAAAAACACAGATATAAACGTCATTGACAATAGTTTACGATTGCAGCAAGATTATAATGACAAAAAATGACAAAATCATTCAAATAGAAGCCATTTTTTGTAGACTGTTTATGCATCCATATTTAACAAATCGCATTTTAATGATCGCCATGATGATTAAACGACTATTTGACGATGCACTAAAAAAAGTATGATTGACGTTAATCTGACCATTTTGTATTGTTACATTAACAAAAAGTACTATGAATTAATTAAACAAATTACGTCCGATTAAAACGCATGCCAAAAATAAAAGTAATGCTTAAAGTTATTTAACCTTGCTCTTTGATGAGGATGCCTGAAAATCCGTTAATAAAATATCTATATCAACGAATTATTGATTTTCGTGTCTTCTCAACATAACTATTAATTAGAAGCATGATTTGAAAAAGAGGATAAAAAAATCGATACCGACATTAAGCCACATTTTTCAACCTTTTCATACTGCGAACTTACTTTCTAATATCTGCATGGCCATCTTCGAATGATAAAAATAACGTATGATGAATTTTAACAATTGAAACGACGCATTGTTTGCCATTTAAGATTCGATAATATAAAACGCATATAATACCCGAATACATTGAATGCTTAAAATCCCTTAATTAACGGTACTTAAAACATGATTAAACCTCAATACGAACTGCAGATATGATCGATTGATAACATCAATCGATTTGGGTTCAATGGACGTGAATATCAAACATGTAATGACTGTATTTTCCATGTTTGAAAAACTGTATTTTTACCATTATTTTACAACCACATGCTAAAATCAACATTGCGACATCGTATTGCTGAAGGACTTTTGAAGATGACTTGCTATAGAGTTCGATATTATTTTTTGTCTAATATTTGAGACATTAACGAATAATATATTCACTATGACCTCCCAAGCGTAGAATCGAGAAAATATTGTGGCCTTTAAAGTTATGGATGGTATCATTTTTCGGCAAGGACATCAAACTTTTCATTTTAATAAAATCTAGGATCTAAGATTTTAACTAATAATTACACAATACTTAGAGAATACTTATTTTATCAGCCATTGACAATTCATCGCTTTGAAGACTCTTTCACCATTATTATTGTGGTTTAATATTATCCATATAAAAATGTTTCATATCGGTAAAATGTTCAGATGTTGGTGATCTCCATAGATGTAATTCTTGAGGATGAAAGATTTTATACAGTAGTTTCTTGTTGCCTTCCACATACAATAAAACCGAGGCAAAGCTTTTATTATGGACTGGGGAGTCTTTTTAATAAATTGAGTGGATTTTCCTATTGATATTATAATTGTTAAGAATTCTTAACATATGATTTCATCTTAAAAAGCAATGAACAACATTTGATTAAGATCGTTTAAAAATTATAAAATTGTAAATAAAATCAACAAAAAAATAGATAAATCGACAGACAGACTTATATATAAATATACAGACTAACGTAAGATCTGATTCAATTCATAAAAGTATATTTATGCGTTCTAAACAATAAAAAAAGCCAAAAATAGCATTAGAATATATAATGGTAGAAGAACAAAAAAATGATGGATCTGAATTGCTAATTTGATAGATAATTTGATTAGATCAGACTGAAAAAATTGTAATATTTTTAGTGAACAATTTTAATAAAATGTGCATTCGATGTTTTCAAAAACGTGCAAATCAAGGAATACACTGCATACAAAGCGTTTGCAAATAAATAATCAAAAACTCATATACATAACGCGCAGAAAAATTCTCCACATTATGTCGAGACAGTGCGAAAACGCCCTTCGATATGTTGATCCAGGTGACCCGCTGGGTAAAAGCTATAAATGAAGCTCAGATGTCATACTGCCTTCAATATTCCTTTCCTATAAATATATATTAAAGTGTCCCTAGTCCTACAGTTGACTATTTGTGGCTACACTTGATAGCAGATACTTACATGAATATTTAGATCCGGATGAATAATTATATATACACTCAAACCTCTTTTTTGTGCGTTTTTTTTGTGTGATTTTGAAGTTATGCGGTTTTTTTTCAATTGCACAATGAGTACGTATCGAGATATTTTGGATAAAATAGGAAATAAATGATCGTTACTAACCGAAATTTGTTAAAAAAATATAATTTGGGACCGGGGATTAGTGGATTTGGATTAGTTTTAATGAATAAATTTACTTCAAACTGGGTACGAATCTTTTTTACCAGATTTATGTCAAAATTTATTTTTTTACTATTTAAAAAAATTAAAACTATGACAAAATAAGGCCAAAAATGACTTGACTGAATTTGTTTTTAAACACACAGCCATTTTGTGATTTATTTCTTTTTTTTGAGTTATTCTGGGTTACAGGGTATATTTTGAGACATATCGAAAATCGCAACGAAAATTATCATACAGCGATGATAGTTTATAATTAAAATAATAAGTATTTCTCTAGTGGAAGTCTGGCATTAGAGGTGCCAGATATCGGACATCCTTAAAATTTTATCAATGAAGTAAGACGTTCTTTAAATGTTACCAAAAATATTATTTTTTAATTGCTTTATTGTTCTTCAGTTTTCTTTATTATTTTTTTTTTGTGCGATTTTGGATATATTTTATATATCTGTTTCAAAGTTATGCGATTTTTAAAATCCATGAAAAGTTTCTTTACTTTTTCTATGTAAGTCATGGCTTTTTTTGTGCGATTTTCTGCGGAACGCATCTACCGCACAAAAAAGGTTTAAGTGTATATATGTATTATACTGGAAACGCGTAAAAAAATCCATACAAATTTAAAAGTTATTAGTGAAATCAATATCTTCAATTAAATTATTGAAATTTTAGATTCATTTTGAGATGAATGTTCACCGGCAAAATCTGTGATAAATCTTTGTCTTTCAATGCTAGTTATATCTTCATATTTAATATTATATTTTTGAGAATGCGTTGAGAGTTCCATATTTTTAGATTTATGCAGCATTATTTGGATGGGAAAAATTACAAACCAAACGATGAGGTCAAAAATGGGACTTTTAGAATATTTTCGTTCAAAGCCCGTGATGTTTTATGACAGGCATTAAAATGTTACCAGATAGATGAAGAGAAGTTATATCTAACGACGAAAATTATATTTTGTAATGATATGTTAAAAATTAAAAAAATATGAGCATTTAAATCTTTCATTTAAAAAACGAAAATCTTTATGGGTACATCTTATATAAACGGTACATGCATGCGCCGTGTCCGCCTCTACTATATGAGTATATGTGTGTATATCTAGCATAAAGTAATTATTTCAACAGTGGCTTGCCTATTTTATTATATATTACACAAACACAATTTCATCTTTTAGCTAACAATTTCTGTTGATAAATGGAAAAAAGCAATGCGTAAAATCAATGTTACCTCTGAGCAAAGAAGTTTTTTTTTAGAACTAATGCAAAGTAACCATGCTGTGATCTTGTCAGTTAAGATTAAATCGATGTTATTTAGACCAGATGGAAATGCTGACCTTTTTTAATATTCCAAATGATAATCGGAAAAAAATCTAGATGATTTATTATGTCAATTTAAGGATCGCCAACGCGAAGCTTTCCTGATAATCGCAGCATCCTCTTGAGGATGAGATAAGACACGACCGGTGTCTTCAAGTTCACCTCATCTTCCCCCACCCCCGACGCTATTCGCCGAACATATATAATAGACGTCGGGTCATCTTCTAGACTCATTGACGATTAATCAGCTTCCGATTGAGGAAGACGCGAGAAGACACGCAAGTGACGTAACTCATTGTAACCGAATCACGTTTTCGGTCGGTTGGTTCCGAAACGCATTCGAATTGTGATACACGATCTTGAGATATCCGACACGAAGATGGCTAACTTGGCAGTAATCTTTATGACCTTGACAGTAAGTTTTTTCTTTTATAATGCGCGTCCTCAAGTTCGCTCGAGGGTCGCTTATGAGCTTTTGATGTTAATTTCAATAATGCATCGAATTTACATACGCCGATCTTAATGTGTTAAAAAGACAATTTTGCTAAAAATTCTTCCATATTCGAATTAAGCTGTCAATTTGGGTGTCAATAAAAATCTATTACTGCATTAAAATGTAGCAATTTGAATTAAAAATATATTTCAAAGGCATCAATGAATAGAAATTAGCATATTTATAACAAAAGTGCAGCCACATTTATCCTTATTTTAACCGATTTTTCTGAACTTATTTTATTTTGTCGTCAACATTCAACATGCATTGCCAGCATCCATAAATATTCCTTGTCCATTTATAGAAGCATTATTGTTGAAAAAGCCATATGCATACCCATCGTCGTAAAATATGCATATGGAATGTTTGTTTTGTTCTTTTGAAATTCAGTTAGCACATCAGCACAAGTCTCAAAAGGAAAATTTGTTCCGCAAAAATAAAATCAGTTTACGCAGTCTGCGCCTTATAACTCAATGGCCGAGGTCATTCAGATGTTAAAAAAATACATAATTAACACAATATGGAAAGATGATTATTAAATAAGGCGTTCAATGCAGATTAATATCATAAAATTGAGCAATGGCGTACTTACATGCAATGCACAAAGAAATTGAGCAACCAATTTAATAATCGAGATTATAACAATTGAATCGTTATTTAAATTTAAATATTTAAAATGCTGCATTCGTTTATTAACACGTTAAAGCCGGGCGTAAATCTTCAATGAACCCATTCGGCGCTTCCCAAAAATAGTCATTTTTAAATAGACTTTTGATCAAAAATATTAATTGTTAATCGATTTTAAATCAGGACGGATAATAATAAAAGTCAATAAGATTTTTTTTAGAATAGCTTGGATATATTTTCATTCATCTATTGATAATGTTTGCTATATCATCTCTGTATTTTGCATCAACATGCAGTTAAATATTTTTTTGTGTGACATTGAATTGAATTTCTATAGTATTTAAATTCGAACTTTTACAATTAGAATCCTCGCACTGACCCACCTATAAATATGTTTAACAAATTTTATGTATTTAATCATTGCTTAAAGAAGATTGATTCGATTGAAGAATACGATCTTGAATATTTTAAGGATGACCTGTCGGTAACCTGTTTATTTGTGTAAAAAAATTGCTTCAATTCAACTGACAAACTGGTCTCAATTTAAAAAAATACCCAAACGCAGATATGAACTCAAAAATTCATACACTAATTTTCAATAAAATTATAATAGCGCTCGGGCTTGACATCAAATAATGCCCGACCGGAGCGTGTTAATATGATTGTTAGCGCCTGATTGAAATGTATACTTATTTGCATTTAAATATTCAAACGCGTTTGAAATATAGGACTTAATTTACTTATTTATATCAAGGCTTTCTGGGAACCATCGGCGAAATATTCCTCGATATTCGATGCGCTAATAAATGCTAATTCGTACGTTTCGCGTCTAAATTCTGCAAGGACTCTTTGTAGTAAACACGACCCGGAAGGATAACTCTGCACGATCGGCATTAATGACATTCGAAAATGTATGATAATTTTGGTTTGAGTTTAAAATGCCGTTATTAACGGTTCAAAGTTCGTATTGTGTTTGGGAGTGTCGCTTCAAAATGTCTCGACGGTTTACCTTGACTTTGTTGGCTCGTCTGAATTTGCAGACAGAAACGAGATATCCGAGGTCTCGAAGAATCATCGAAATTGAATACGCGATGTAAAAAAAGGTTGTTGACTTGTTTATGGTGTTATGTATGAATATGCAGCAATGTTTTGTTGCATAATTTGGTAGTTGTCGATCGACACACGTTTGCCATTGACATTGATATTGACAATCTAAGGCAATTAAGTCTTTGTTTTATGGACTTTTTCAACTAAAATTGTTCACCTTGATTCTGTATATGGAGATTATTCCTATTATAGAAACCATTTTATATCCAATGCTCTCATCCAAGTGTTATTGCATCTGCGATCATTTGAATTGCAGATATCGCTTGTAATTTCAACGTGCGATACTCGATATGGTTTTTATTTTAAATTTTATTTCAATAAAGTGATTTTACGACTTTCGATTCATAGTATAATTTTAAGCGACATTCAAAACCACAACAAATTCCTTCTTAGAAGAAAACATTCATAAAAGTGACATGAATCGAATTTTATCGTCATAAGATTTTGTGGTGAATATACTTTTAAAACCGGTTTTCAGATATTGAATTTACCTTTTCCTCAACTTTCCGTCGGAATTATTCGATCGATTCAATTCATGTATATTACCTCACTAATTTGAGTATTTTTCTTAGAACTATTTTTTAATGTCTGTATTCGTCATACATCGTATTTAAAATATCGAATTTATAAACATTTGAAGAGATTTTCTACATAATTATGATCATAAATTGTGTACCTGCTATACATTATTAGTTGCGTATCTGTTTTATTCTCCTTGTTGAGCTTTTAACATCTAGTATTTGCCTGATATATCAGGCACAATCAAAATATTTAAATATTTTCAGTAATATAGCATTGTTCGGCAGAATCTCTATTTTTCGCAAAAAGTTGGAGAATTCTTTATAATTTTTAATGTATGAAGCTAAACACTACAAGATTTTTCTAAAATTTTGAGGTTTTCTGTGGAACAATCTCTTTTTAATAAAATGTTTAACAGCTTCATCATTAATTTCTGTAATATCGTCCTCTGAATTTTGGATCCTCAAATCTCCAAATCAAAATTCATATCGGCCACATTCCTTATATATTATAATGCAAAACCCCTTTTCAATTGTCTATTTGAATGACGATACATGTTGAAGTAAGACTGATCATAAACATATATCATATTTTGCCTCCATACCTTTGAAAGATTCTTCTTAGATCTAATTCAAAATTCCTTGGGATGATTCTTTAATCAAATATGTTTTGATTGTAGCCATAAAAATTATAAATCTAGTAATCACTGCATTAAAAAATACTTCTTATATACTTTTAACCCCTAAAGGAGTACTATCCCAGGGCCTGGGACCCCCTTTCCACTTATTCGTTAGCCCAAATTTATCGAGTAATAATGATTTCGATTTCAAGTTTGTTATTTCTTTACGCAAAAAAATTACCGAATATTTTATGCTAACGACAGTGTTTATTTATTTAATTGCTTCCTATTCGTCGCTGCTTGTTGAATGAGTCGTTGTCCAATTATCATTTCCTTTTAAATCAGGAGCAAATGAATCGATTATTTGTGTATGGCTATGTAAAGAAATGACGTGGTCTTGTATGCTATCAACAGTGTTTATTTATAATTGACTCTGCATTCGAATTGAAATTGTCTTACGCTGATAGGAGCTGACAGAAAGTAATCGGTCTAAGGACTTCATCGATTTTAAATTTGCTCACTCCTCATAAGGTTAATATTATATAAGAATAATATATCATTCTTATCATAAACTAATATTTGCATTTACCTTGTCAGTACCCATAAGATGCCCAGGGTGTCCATTATAATTTCGAATCCAGAACATTTAAGATAATAACATCCATATCGATGGGCGTGACTTGCAAATTCCAACGGCGGTGCATCCAATGCGTCGAAAATAAATACGAATGCATTCCTGCATTGTCATTAGATCTTTCGATAAGATGACGCTTAATATCCGTCTATGGCCTTTGCGGGATATGAGATTTTATCACGTCGATATTTTAGAACTTATTACGAATAAAATTAACATAATCATCGTCGAGGAGCTATCACGAGGAAGGATTCGTCGCTGTTTGCTTTGGATAATTGCTTTCTTTGAGTGTTTAACAACTGATGAGGATGTTTATTTTTCATGCAAACATCTTCATTATGGAATTGTGATGTCAGTGCGACATTTCGTATTCGCCAAATGCCATTGTTGAAAACTTTAAATAGCAAATTGCATATCTGGGGTCATACAGGTGACGATAAGGAACGTATCTGACAATAAATCCACCTGTTTAATGAATTTTGTCTTAGACAAATACATAGGCAAGAATAGCGGGTTTATATTGTAAATAAGCAAGGTCTTTATTTTTTATTATTAAGAAATCGTCGACTTTGCCTAGTTTTATTTTAAATAACAGTTTTATTCTATACAAATCTAATATTTACTGTTTAAATAGATTCTTCTGGATTTAATCCTTTTAACTGATTATATAGAAAGCTATAGCTCTTAAAGAGGTGCTATCTTTTCGTTTCTTTTTTTAAAATAATATGTAAAATAATTATTAATTTGGATTTAGATTAAAGAAAATATAATTAAAAAACCGGTGGCTTTTAATCATATTTTTTTAAAATAAATTATGTAACTGATAACTTAATCATCTTTAGTTTGAATCCTACAGGAGGTATGGCTGGTGACCACATTTAAAAAAAAACATATACGCCATGAAAAATTATGGCGAAATGGTTAGCAACGGTTCCATAAAAGGGACTGCTAAAAGTTACTTAAAAAAAAAATAATAATGAATGTATAAGCATAAATTATAGTAAAATAAAATACTTTTTAGCAGATATCCATTAAGAAAGTTTCTATTATATATTATAATCCATCAGTGCATTGAGATTTAAAAAAGATAAGCATTCAAATCTTTCGTGATCAAAAATAAATGAATTTGCATCAATTTAAGAAAAAATTGCACGTTGCATGTACTTTCATGATACATCATAAGAGCTTCAAAGAGAAAGATGCATGTGATTGATATATATATTTAGAAAGATCGTGCGAGAATTCTCTTTCATTGCTTTTCGGTAATAATACATTCAGCTCATTATTCAAAGTAATAGTTTTTCTATTTTACACTAAGCACGCATTTTACTGCTTTTTATCTTCTCATTCATGCTTCACCAGTCATCTTAAAGAGATGACCGCCGGACAATAAGCCTTTCAACGTAAAAAAAACGGTCATATATTTACACCATAAGAATGTCTTCATCCGAAATTCAGGCCTCGTCTTGATTAGAATAACGATTGCCTAATAGTGGCACAAGGCAGATTCTGCTGCTGGATTGTTACTGTTATTGGATTTTTTACTCCTTCGGTTCCATTTCAACTACGCCGTGTCATTAAAGGGTCGTTGTGGTGAAATATCGTCATTGATTGTTATGATGGAATTTTGTGTTACTGTTAAATCGCAGGTCACAGAACATCCGCCTCACGAACAAAAACTGTTAAAGATGAACGCCACAATTGGTGCTTCTTTTTTCTTCAGAGTCACGATCATGGACATCCTCGCTGGACATGATTAACGAACGGATTCAACGTATAATCGAAATCGATGTAAAATTGAATCGATCCGTACATAACGAATAACATTTTTTTTCGCCACATGATGGGAATATATAATCGAATTTGATGGTACACTTTGATTTTTTTTTAAAATTCAATTACATTCAAACGCATATAATACGTAAGAGCATAATTTTTCGATTTGCGACGTCATAGTGCAAGGTTAATCAATATCATGGGAAAATGATGATTTTAATAGCTATAATTAAAATAACACCTTATATGCATTAAATCATCGATGATCAATTCCAATTTGATTTTCACATTAAAAATAACTAGTCGCTTGACTGATTTATTTGTCCACACCTCCCTCAATGCAGATTTCACATTTCGAGAAAATGATTGATATAATGTGTGACTTTTGAGGCCTTGATATTGTAATATCATCACAAATATTTGTGGATCGAATCGAATATTCATGTGTGCAAATTGGAACTAGTTTTTCTAATTAACAAATATGACAAACGCACTTGGAAAAATCTACATATTTGGAGATAAAAACTATATCCTGATATTAAGGATGCAATATCATCCAATCAAACAGGACCAAAAGTCAAATATAATTTACTTATATGAATTATTATATCTGGGATATTTTTAGAACTCGATCATGCAAAAGCTTGATATTTCAAATATATCCATACAATGATTTCAATCATTCAAATATCACCCGATTGCTTCACATTTAAATATCAGAATTCATCAGCACACTACGACGCCAAATCGGAATCGTCTTATAAAAAGCGAATCTGATATCAAGCATCCATAACTGGACCATTTGTCAATCGATTTAATGATATAAGAAAAGACGTGTGATCATTTCTAAATATAAAAAAATGCAAAGTTTATATACTTGATTAGTGAGAACTATTTGCGTTGTTCCGTATGCCACATAAACGCATGATATTTCAAGGTTTATTTATTTTATTATAAAAGTGAAATGTAATATATTAATGTTATATATGGAATTTATAATAGATCAAGAAGGACAAGTTCATATTTTATTATCGATGATTTAATATACATATCGAGATGTTAATATCGTAGCATCTATTGGTGGTTGAAGAAACTTTTTTTGCCGATGGAATTTGTAAATCACAATGGGCAATAAATAAACCTGACACCTACTGGATAATTGGTATGCAAGTTTACTCTCGAAAGCATTGTGTGGGATTGTCCATTTTCAAATTCATTTCTTCGGTGGTCTGTGGAAAAAATTTAAATTATGTAGCCAAAGAAAATAATGTATGCAAATCGAGATTAATCACTGCAAAATTTATATCATATATGGAGGTTGTATTCATAACTTTCATTATCTAGATGCTTAGACTGAATGCTATAGCACCCACGTTTTTTGAGATTCAAGTTTTACTCCCAATCTGTTCATTGAAGCTGTGGACTTAATTTAAATATCTCCATTCTTTTTGAACGATTTTTTTAAAATCTTAAGTAAATAAATTTTTAAAAATATTTTTAGAAAAATTCAATGACGAGATTCATCTCTAAAAAATGTTGAAATCAAATAAAATTGTATAAGAGCGTTTTTGAAGGTCATCAACATCATTATCAATATTTAAACAACCAAAACACTATAATAATAACATTAACAAACAACGTTTTGCCAAACTGCATCCAACCAATGAGCAATAAAAATGCCATTTTATTCATTCATTTAAATTTATCCCGTTTTTTGTTTTTAAGAACATTTTTCTATCCCTATAAAGTGGTAAAAAAATTCTAAATATATAAACATCCGGCTTTATAATCAATTCATATGCAAGTCATTTGATCATCATATTCAAAAAAAATAATAATGATCGAAGCTTTCACGTTAATCATCATTTTGATAATTCGTAAGTTGCTTATTTAAATTTTATTTGATAAATAATTTTAAAAAATGTCAGTTGTTGATTAACAAAAAAGTGCTTCAGTTATATATAAAAAACGAATAGCTGTAAGAAATCCTGAACTAATTCTGTTCATAATTTGAGCCGCAAGGATCGTCCTTTGATCGTATATTTGGACCAGGATATATAAATGAATACAAAAATGTATTGTTTAAAGGCATTATAGATGTGCACATTCTTTGGGCATCTAAATAATTTATTTGTAGACCTTGGATGTTCCAATAAGTACGATAAGATAAAGAACGCAAAATAAAGTTTTTTAATCCCAAGTTTAAAAATCCATAATCTTCCCCATTTGACATATGTTTGAAGGTTAATATATTCACTTAAAAAAATCCAAAAGTAATTTTATGTCAAGAAGCGGATGTGTGAAAAATTGTTTTTGAATCATTACAAAAATATTATTTTTATACAATTAAATAAATGTCAGTTGTCTCTCAAAAAAATGTAAGACGATCGTATAGCAAGTTTGCAAATATCACAAAATGGTTTAAAATTAGGATATGCAGCTTTGACGACTATAAAAAAGTTGCTTGCATATTCTTAAATCTTTTTGTTGTTTTAAGCAATAGATTATAAAGATGATTCAATAGTAGAATATCTTGAATGCAATGAAAGATTTTTTTGTATTATATGGAAAGATGATGTTTTTTCTACACGCGCCATTAATTTTCTACGCATTTTCTCCCTGTCAAAATACAAATGTCTTGAACAAATATAATATTGAATGACATCACTGCAATGGATATTGTGTCATCATTTCAACGTCATATTTTGTAATGAATAGACAAATTTTAAAATGTGATGACATGATCGAAATATGATCGCTGGTGATACGAATTTATTTTTTGGTTGATTTAACGCTTATCGATTCAAATGTCAAAAACGTCCAAAACTTGAAAGCACGTTTCGTTTGATGTATTAACCGGATCTGACGTGCATTTAACTTGATTTTTTTTTTTTTTTAATTTATTTTTTGCTGTGGGGAAGATTTGGATTAGTTGCACGCTAGGGAAAACCAGTTGCTATAAAAAAAAGGCGATCTAATGTTGGTAATGCGGTGATAAATTTTAGACGCTCCTTGATTGATCGCCTGTCTATGTTACAGCACAAACATTTAAATTACATTAGTATGAAAATAGATAAAGCTCTTTTTAGAGTGTGTCGATGCTCAAATTTCTCCGATTAAGCATTTGATAATCCAATAAAATTACGATATAAATTTTGCCATTACAAAAGAATCACTTCAAGTTTTCAACTGATTGAGTCATATTTGACGATTATATAAAATGTAAGCGCAGGTTGGCAATTGTAAAAAATCGTGACCGTCGATGACCATCCTTGCTGCAATCAGAAGGTCAGCTGGAATGAACCTAACAATATTAACATTTTGACCTCTGACGTTGAAATATTGCCTCCAAATGAAAATAGCGTCTTATTCTACATTGACCAAGACCATCTAATAAATCGTCTACCTGAACAGATTCTTCTAGCACCAACCAGACAGCAATGAAGACGCCCCAATCAATAATTATCGTCCATAAAAACCACAATACATCAAAATATCAACAACGATGCTGCCTTATTCGTAGACAAAATCCACTTTTTTTTGTTAATTCAAAGAATTCATAAGTTCTCACGCGTAACATACGACTCGATTGCGGAATAACAAGATGGACAAAGCTTGAGATGTGAATCTTAATTAATTCTGCCTGAGAAAATTTACGCCTTCTTCGTCAAAATATCGATGGAACTCAAAGACAGTGACCGTTGATCTCAAACAGATCCAATCGTGAATCATAAATTTTACAATTCGTACGCAATCCATACTTAACGATTATAGTTATTTAAAGCCAATGATGTAAGATCCTAAAATCAAAATGTATCCAAATGGAATAATTTAAATCGTCGACGAACGCATACGAAATCTGATACATTTCTTGAATGATCAAGTCTTAAACTGTTCATCCTTTTGACTTGGATCATAAGCAATAATGAGTTTTTAATGACTTGATGATGGTATTATTATAGTACAATGAAAATATATAGCCATTTGAATTTATTTAGATAGAATATATCACAATAAAGAAGCGTCCTTGTATAATTTGTATTCTCACTTGAATGATTATCCCATTAGGGTCTTTATATAGATCGAACGCTTTTGAATGATATTATTTTCTATCATATTTGTAACAAAAAATCTAATAGGATTTAAACTCAATATCAAGCAGTTTAAACTATCTATTATTCTTTCCAAGAAAAAATACAGACTGGTGACTATTAAATATAATAATAAGGACTTGATTAGGTCATGATTAGAGTTGCATGGTCACTGAATACTTTTTTTTTCTATAATTTGTGTCAAAATGAAAATGATCTAACTTCAAAAAAGCGTGAATAAAAAATGAAAACCGCAATAAGCTTAATGTTTTAGAACCAAACTTTTGTGGATTCTTCAGTCACTAAATCTTCAATGATTTAGAGACACCCAAATCAAGAAAATAAATCAATCTTTAGTCCAAGGAACCAATAAATTACTGACAATCCAAGCACCTTATCCACAGCGGCCATAAGATGGATTTTCATGATATTTGATACCAAAACGCTTTTAAAAATCAATTTCAACTAATTTATAATCTACACACACAAACATATTATACAGATATATTTAAAAAAATATATATTTTCAATGCATTTACGCCAAATATTGATTTATTCCCATTTTGACCTTTCCTCGGGTGTTGATCAAAACATGCATTCAAGAAAGAAGCTTTTCTAAACATTTTTATTACATCATATCATCATATAAACATCCTTACGAACAATGGCATAAAAATAAATATGACGGATCATTATTAATTGACAATATGATTGTCAATAGTTATTGCATTCAGGCTGAAGCAATGAATTCGATTTGCATTATTTCTATTCGCATGCATGCAATAAATTGCATTGACATTCGAAATTATTGTTGAAATATGAATATTTTATGATGTAATTCGATCTGGCAAGAAAAAAAATTAAGCTTGATCTAAATGGACAAATTTTGTAATAGTTTGATGGATATTGGATATGGGATTAATTTAATGGAAGTTTGATATCCCAATTTATTTTTTAGTATAGTATATATACGAGGGTATAGTTTTTTAGCAGATAATGATCTTATCCGGGTGTGTGGATCAAACGAGCTTTTTTCCTTCAAATTTAATCCTGCCTCAAATTATGCTCTTCCACTCGGTCAATTTTCGTCCATAATTCGTTATAGGCACGCAAATTTCAACGTACAGATTTCGCATCAACAACATGGAATCATTGTCCGAAGAGTGACATTCCTAGACATTTTCTTTGTTAATCTTCAATTACAGGATTGGACGTTTCAATGTCGGCTCGATGTGACGGGATGTTCCCACGAGCTTTTATTTCGCACACGTTCGTGTTGAACACCTTTTTTTGTTTTTTATGAACTATTTCTTCGAAAAGCCATAAACGCATCTTCGAAAATTAATGACGTATGAAATTCATCTGTCCTTGACATTTCAATGGCGCTTAAACTGTATCCTGTTTTACCAAGTACCAACGATTCATCTTCGATGCCCTTCTTTTAAAGATGCTTATCGACGAATTGGATTGAAACTGAATGCTGATATAAATACAAATTACTCTAATAGATTGTATCACGGAAAATAACATTAGTTATTTATGTAGTATTAAGCTGTTTACTAATCATATCACGTTTCCATGTCAAAGGTTCATTCGATGTGTTTCCTCCTATTTGATGATTGTCCTCGCACATCAAATATGATGGATTAAATAACATTTTTCTTCGTTATTATACAGCTTATGATAATTAGACATCTTTGTATTTAATCATTAGATTGATGAATAACTTCAACAATAGAATATATTGTATTTAATAATCATCTTGCGTATTATATAGGTAACATAACATACACAATGCGTCAGAACAAGTGTTACCAATTTAAATCACTGTAGTGTCAATTATAATTATTTTTGCTAAGAAACTAGAAAAAAATAAAGATTTGCTTCTGGTTTTAATAGTGGTTTTATATTTCAACCATCGGAAATGTCTGCGATCTTAATTATGACCTGAGGAGATCATTGCTTTCCAACTATCAAGTGAAGTTTATCTTTCAAAAATGGAGAGGAGCTTATACATATGTTATTTTTAACTATTTTAAATAATTGCTTCGTCAATTTTGTTATTGAATACATACACTAAACGTGCAATATTATGATTGCATGATTTTCTATATAACCTGAAGCAATAAATTATATATTAAGGAAAAGCTCAACATAAAATGCTTCATCTTGCGATAGAGACGTTCCATAATATAATACATCATGCGTGATAAAAGCTCACCCATTCTCTTCGGGATGATTTTAGAAAACATCCTTTATTTTTGCTCTTAATGCATCTAAATGGATCCTTTAAGTAGATTTTTTTATTTTCAAAAATATCTTGAAGATAATTTAGCTCGATCGAGTTGAAGGGCGGTCGAATAATTGATTTTCTTAAAGGATCTCGACAGCTTAAACAATCGAACAAATTCTTTTCTTCGTTTTTGATCTTGATACTGCAATGATCATCAGTCATTTTTTTGGTCTAATCTTCGTACATGTTTAATTTTTTATTTCGTCATACTTCACGAGACATATGATCACCCAGCAAGATACGTTTTAATGAATCATTTATAATGTAGATGAAAAAATATGAATAATAAAGATATGATATGACTACTTGAGGATGCCATTAAGCCGTTGGTCAGATTCTTATATGTATCATTTTTTTATCGAGCTATTTATGATGATTCAATTTAAATAATGCAGTTTTTTCATCGTGCAAATTTAAAAAAATATGTCTAATTTATTTTTTAAGGCTTTGTTTCTTGGAGTTACATCGACGCCGTTTCAACAGCCTTTGATACTCTTAGATTTAACTCCGGAAGAAGCAAGAAAATACTTGGAACAACCACCGTTCACGGCGCCCGTTTTATCTGCAAGAACCGCTTCTTTGCCATTGGTAAATAAGTTAAATTAAAATTAAGGATTTATTTTTGTTTTAAGGCTCCAATTAACAATATTTTTATTCCAGGTCAAATATAATGATCCTGCATTTCGATCCAGTGAATCAGGACCACTTAATGGACATTATTGGAAAAATGGTATAGAGATCGACAACGTCAATGATTATGTTGAAGATGTAAGAATTGTGTATAATCAAATTGATTTTTTATATCAATCATATTTTAATAATATTTTAACTTCAATTAACAACTTTTAGGTTTATGAAGCATCTCAATTCCATGGGCAAGATGGTTTGGGCGCAGCAGCTTTCGGATATTCAGCTCCTGAATCCTCAAGAATAGAAAACATCCAAGCCGGTGGCAACGTACAGGGTTCATATTCATTCAAAGATCCCTTCAATCAACTCATCAAGGTATTTTGATTTTAAATTTGCATACGTTTGAATACTAAAAAAAATCTAATAATAGTCAAAAATAATACATTTACCTTACGAAATTTGGATAATTACAATTTTTCATATTGAAGGTAAAATATTGGGCTGACAGTGAGGGTTTCCATCACGAAGATAATATCCCCAAAGTTGTATTACATCCCGTTGAAGAAACAGCTGAAGTCCGAGAAGCACGTTTGGCTCATTTAGAAGCATGGAATGAAGCAGCAGCTTTGGCTAAAGCCAATCCAGATCCACAGTAATTTTTAACTATCTTTTGATATAATTATTTTAAAATAATACCGATCATGTATTTAACAACCGACATAAATGTATAGGGGCGAATATGATCCAAGCAAATATGAAGTCGTTGAAGCCAATGAACCTGAACCGTCATATGAAGCCAAACCCCAAAAGAAAGCTGAACTCAAAAAAGCCGGCCAGTATCAACCTGATGAAGAAACTACCGTACGTATTTAATAATATAAAGCTACAATTAAAACTAAAATTTTAATAACGAATAACATCTAACAAACTATATTTATAGGGTCCACCAAGAGGATTCTTCTATAGTTTCAAATACCCAGTCTCAATCTTGGTACCAAAATCTCAAGCCGGGCTAGGATTTGCTCCAGGTCAAATAGTCGACGATGACACCATTGGCATTAACGCACAAGCATCCAATCTTAAGATCCAATCAGTGGAAAGACCAGCTGAAGTTCACGATTCTCAAGTTCCGTCTTATAGATATCAATAAATACGAAATGATTGATTGATCATTTCTCGACTAATATATCATAAATTATCTATGTTAAAGAAAATTCGATGAAATTGCTTGAGATTTGATCATAAATATGTTTTTGCTAAGCAATAAAAAATATTTTTTTAAATGTATGGCCTTTTATTACTATTGAAATTTTATTAAAGCATATTGATAAAATAATTCACAAAATCATACAATTCACAACACACAAGTGATTGATTAATTATGCTCCCAAAATCTACATATAGTTATTAAATAATACTGAGAAGAATTCATTACAAATTTTAGATGCAGTAATATGCTGCCATCTATCGTCGTAAATTTTACTAAAAAATCCTAAGAGCATTCTGTAGTTATTAAATTTTGGCATCGTTATGATCATTTCCGATTGATACCCCTGATTGGAAATTTTGGGGAACCAAAATAATAATAGGAAATGGCATCATTTGCATGTTTCCAATTTTTTGGTTCACAGTTAATGCAGATGAATCCACAGCTTCACCCATGAATGGAGTTGCCATTGGTGTTTGTGATATTATGGTCGGCTGACCAATTAATGGCAAATTGGGTCCCAGGACTGATTGCAATCCTTTTATTATAGCGGCAAGGATGTCTGGTATATTTATGTGGATAGGCAAAAACGGGATTGCTCCGACGACAGTTCCTGATAAACTCTGTTTCAATAGAATGTTGTCTTCGGGCACTGTGCTTGGAAGATTTTGTCTGAAGACTGCTTGATATGGATATGAAGCTCCTAAATCTTGATATGGACGTTGAAATAATGGTTGTTGAAATCTGGAAAAAAATGCAATATCAATAAGATATAATTTAATATATATACATCACTAGTTTTATAAAAGACATCACTTTGTAGATTAATAATTTTGGAAAAGTTCAATAGATGGCTTTCAGCAGCTAACAGATAACAATTTTTAAAAAATCACATGATTTAATTTAAAATAAATTGCATTATCTATGTATTTCTCTTAATATAGGACAAATATTAGCATATGTGATCTGAAGCAAAAGCTATTATTTTTCAAAGTGTGTATGTGTATTTAAATTTGGATCTTTTATTAATTCTTAAGGATAGATTAATATTATGTGCTTATTAAATATTAAAAAAATATTTAGGTCTTTTGGCATTTAGCTTAAAAATATTCAGATTTTAGCATTTTATTTTAGTTTTTCTAATAAAAATTGCTGCTGAAATGATTGCAAATTATCAATTAAAAATATTTTCAAAAAATTTATATATATTTTCAAAAAAATTATATATATTTTCAAAAAAATTATATATATTTTCAAAAAAATTATATATATTTTCAAATCTCTTAGAATATTATTCAGTCATTTTAAATCCATCTCTGAATCAAATATTATATTACTTTAAAACGAGTTTATCAATTGGTTTATTTTTTAAAACTTCCAGCAGAATTTCATCGTACCGAAAATATTTCATTGAATTCCTAATTATTTCAAATTTCTGGTGTAAAAATTATAGTTTTTTGAAAAGTATTTAAAATATATTATATATATATATTTGCAGTTGGAAGATACATTATTGAATTGATCGCAATTATTTTTTAGATCAATTATAAAGAGATTTTTCTTTCATTAATTAAATTAGGAATATTTTTTAAAATTAGCCATTAATATAAAATTAAATAACACTCAAAATGGAGGAATTTTATCATGTCAAATATTCGCTAAAATCCATAAAACGCAACTTTTTTATGTATAAATTTATAATTTGTATATAATACTAATATTATTTTTATATTTTTAAAAAACCATAAAAATCAACCAAATTATTTTATGTGAAAGTTGAGAAAGGTTTCCATTGATGATTCAATATAATTAAGTCCTGAAAAATTTCTAAATCACCATTTGATATGTTTATATCCCAATAAATTCATAATTCATTTAATTTATGTAAAATATTGTTATCAAAATATGAAAATTACATAGACTTTTTGTTTAATCTTATCTTCAGATGAAAATTTGTTACTTTTAGGACATTTAATCTGGGTCAAGTTTTTTCTGTACCATTTAATTTACTTTAAAATACCATACCTGCTTAAAATTGAGTTGAAATAAAAATATACATTTGTTTACTTACCCTGGATAAAAATATTTTAGTGGTGAATTTTGAAGCTGTTGTTGCTGTTGTTGCAGCAACAAGGGTGCAAAATCTCCCCCCCGAATGCTCACAAGCACTATCATCAATATGTAGAACATTTTAAAATGATTTTCTATAAACAGTTTATAATAATGTTCCAGTATAATATATTTATACTATGTGAATATTCCTATATTTTTAAGCTGTTAGAAAGACTCTACAGTTGGCAATGAACTTGGGGAAGCGTGAGGCAAGAATGAATCGCCAATGTTCCATGTAACAGAATTTTACAGGTGCTGTGGAAGTAGGGATTTTGGCGTACATATCAACTTCTACATAAGGAAGCAGTGCTTCTCAAACTCCTAAATCCTCATTTAATAGGAATTCGCGAAGGAATGAACGACATGCTAATTTTTTTTAGTCCTAAAAATGTTGTACAGATTGTCTTTTATTAGCAAACCAAAGATCGATTGAACGGACTGGAATGCTAATATACTAGCGAGGCAACTTGATTTAATTGGACAGAAATAACGGAGCACATTCAGGTTCAGATCACTTAACATCGATGTTATAGAAATACTATACACGCAATACATCTCTAATATATTAATAATTGATCTATTTAGATATACGTCTGTCATTGAAGTTTTTTTCAAAATTTTGCTGAGACGCGGTATCACTAATAATTTGCAGAATTAACATAATTAACAAGCCAATTGATTACACTGAATAAAAATGAATGATTATTCATACACACAAAATAATACAATACTTTAATAGCCTTCAGAATAGTCTTAGAGCTCTTATCATTTTTTTGAATTCTACACAAATTAATATTACAAATTACATGTGCAATTTATAATATTACGTGGGAAAACCATTAATATTACATCCCAAATTGAAAACCACAGTCGAAAGACATCAGCATATAAGATAAGATTAAAGCAAACGTGCCTGTTTGCAAAATAAAAATAATAAGCCGCTAATTATAATCGAAATCAGGCATTGGTGTTTTTAAATTCGGTATCCTTATTTACATAAATTCTCAGAAAATACCTTTTTTAAGGGTAGAGGACGCGTGAGGTAACAAACTGGTCAATCCGGAATTGACAGTTCTTTCATTTATTCCTTTCATACGGCCATTTTATCGATTTATTTGTATAGCGCTGATTATTTTCAAGCCTTTTGATGATTTACCGTCTTCAAATATCTCAAGCAGTATATTCATCCAGAACTCTTCTTCATAAATTTCGGGATGTCTAAAGTTTATGAATAATAAGTATAATGTCAAACATGTTCGGAGATATTTATGCACGTGTTATTTTAATGAGAACCCAAATCTTTATGTGTTTTTTGATCTGAGGTGGCCATAAATTTTGGCAAATTTATTATTTCACGTAGTCCTTTCGGACAAAAGCATTGAGGATAGTGTGATCGTTTACGAGCAAGATATTATTTTAAATTTATTATAAATAAATTTAAGCCCTTTTTCTTTGGAGACATTAAAATAAGATTTTATAGGTAAATGAAATTAGGTAAAATCAAAACGTGTCTGTAAAATTTGGAATGCAACCGATGTTAATAACTATTATGTCAGTGGATTAAACGTATTATGTATGTTATTACCATACCTATATCATGATTCTCAAAGTTTATTTGTAATAAAAAATATTGATATAACTTTAATTTTAAATAGCAAATATTTAAAAGACGTTCAAGACCAAATGTCACGTGAACTAACCTTTAACATAAATATCTACTTGATTCCCTTTAGATGCATTTTTTTTAAATATATTAGATATATTATATTAATAAATACAGGAGGCAGCGACCAAAATGTTGCAACTATTTCTACAAAGATTATTTTTTAGCCAGTATTTATATAGTGTAAATTAGAAAATTTACAGTCTATCAAGCTTTCAACGTTGCGGAGATAATTTTTTTTCGATAATTAAATTCAGCATTAAATTAAAACCTACAAAGCTAATTTTATGTTTACAAGTAGTTTGCGTTAATTATTGTTAAATAAACGTTGTCTACTTTCGATGCAAGTTGGCTAAGGCTTCGGTAGACGTAGCTAAAGTTATAGTACGTGAACTTGATTGAAGTATTACAACTTTAAAAGCATTGGAATATTAAGTAAATATAATTATTATTATAGGCATCTACAACATAGTTACGGTCTTGTAGGTATAAAGCATTTATATAATATTTACTTACAGATCTCAATTTTTTTTATAAATGTCGGTAATAACATCATCGTGGTAAATTGCCTTTTTGCTTAATTACAATATCAAAACAGCTAAATGAGCAAGAATCGACTATCAACCCTTCCAATCCATTTATAATATCATTAATAATATTCAAAGTGTTCTAAACGAATATAAGCTTATTTGAACGTACTTAAAATGGCATCGTTGATATGCAGGAGTAGCCATTTGCAGCTAGTGGTGGTAGATATTTACCCATGAAGACAAGAAATTTTATTTAATACTTCTATGTTCCTCAACTAAGGGATTTTAATCTGTTGTGCATTAAATTCGATTCGATTAAATAGATTCATATAATTTAACGCATACATTTGGAATATTAAAACATCGTTTATAGAAAATAAATTAATTTAATCTATGAGAGACTATATAAGAGATAAATTAGCTATGTTCTTATGCGGAAAATGATGTAATCATTGTTATAATGATGATAAAATGCATACATTCAAGTTCAATTGTTTTGCGGATTAACCCAGATGAATCATATGAAATGCGAATAAATCACACAAATAAATAATGCAATTCATAGTGGTTTTAACCAGTTATGGATACATATGGAAGTATTGATAAGAAATATCGTATTGCATTGTTAAGTTCTTTGTCTGCTTGCATTTTTAAGGACAAGTCAAATATTGATTTATGGCAAGCATGTCAAGGTATTTGGAATTCACCAGTGTCAATTATAGATATGGCGTACTCTAAAAGGTTTAAGTGGATATGACAGTTACATCATAGAGAATGTGACATGTGCAATGTGATAATAAAAGGTTCTTTTATGTGGGTTTATTACTAAAGACCGTTATATGAACGCTATTAGTAGTTCTATAAAAGATGAGGCATTATTATTTTTAATTTGGCAAATTTATTTTCATTTTTAATACATATTTGTGCATTTATGCCAAAAAAATTAAATTAAATTATGCAAGACAAAAACATGTTAATTAGCAAGATACCGCAGCATCATATCATTAAAACATACTGCTTTATCGTATTTTATATCACAAATAATTTGTTGGAATAACACAACAATATAATATTTTAATACAATTAGGATTCATAGCACTTTATTATGTTTGAGATCCATTCGAATTCTTCATTGTTTCATTACTTGATTTCAATTGTATAGGAACAACAACTTCATATTCAACTCCTGAATTATGCGATAACGTAGGATGTTGCAGTACATATTCTTCTAATTTTTCTATGTCGTCGGTTCTATTTATGCGAACATCTGGATTGACTTCAGATTCCATATCGAACAATAAAAACTTGTCGGCATTCGAGCTATTTGCATTTTCATCGCCCATATGCAAATCGACAATATTCTCGTTAAAATGAATCACATGCTCCATCTGATTAGGAGCTTCGGTCGTAACTTTAGTCACATTGTTAGGTTCTTCATACACTTGATCATAATCGGATGCTTCAGTGGTCTGATATATATACAGACTTTCATCATCATGGACGTAAACTGAATAAAACCCTTGAATTCTTTGCACCAAATATTCAATGACGGGTGGAAATCTTGAAATTTGAGTCTTTACACCATCAGTAGAATTGGTTGTATTACGATCTACGCTGTTGAATTTCAATGTCTCATTAGAATTAGGCAAACATTCGCATACCAACAAGACGAATGTCCATACAAGGGCACATTTCACAAAACACATCTTTAAGTCCCAAAAACAAATTTTGTCCACTCTAAGGCGTATCTATAACAAGACTGAGGATAACATACAGAAATTATAAATTTCTTTAAATACTGAACATGAGCTTACGATCCACATAACTGTAAAGTGGGACACTACCGGTTGCACGTACGTATCACATTAGAACAAGAATACTTCAATTTGACGTTGTATTCAATTATCACATTAAAATCACATTTTGAGCACTTAAAAACTATTATTATCAAGCGACACTTCTTTTGAGGGTCATTATTAAATCCCACATTGTAATGTTGAAGGAGGTAACGGGTAATTTTGGAGAAATTTTATGCAAATTTTCATTAACAACACATGACTTTTAAATTTCTCCCAATCTATCATATTCTAAAGAGAGTAGAACAAGTGCGATGTGTTTTTTTATAAAAGCTTTTTTAATTAAAATCGTATTTAATTTAACAACTCTTCATTTGGGTGTTTAAAATCCATCGTAAAGAGGTTGGGTACTGAAAATACATTTAGTCGTTGAAAAGTTACTGCCAAAGACAATCCTTATAAACATTCAGTGCTCTGATGGATTTTATTATTAAAGGTAATATAATATAAATAATGCCACTTGATTATATTTCCACAACAGTTTCTCAATTCTTATTAATTATTTTTGGATGACTTGATCTGATGCTTATAAAATTTATAAGAGCAGATAATTTTTGCAAATTTATATTATCTGAATAAATGTGGCAAATCAATGATTTGAATTAGATAGTTAATAGATTAGAAAAAATAAAATAAAAACATCCATTTTTATACTCAAAATTTACAAATTTATTTTTAAAATTAATTATTGTCCGTCTAATCATATTTGATTACCATTTATATAAATTTAAAAGTTATTCATTGCTTCAAATACGTTTTTTTAACTCTTTTTTAAGTATTTATAAGCTTGTGGTCCAGCAATAGCTGTAGCTATCGGATTAGCAACAGCAAGACCTTCTGCACCAACAACAGCAGATCCCAATGGATATGAACGAGCACTTCCACCTTTTCCTGCGACGGCAATAGCTTGGGGTTGTGCTTGAGATAATGATGGATTGGACTTCAAATCAGATTTCTTTTCTGTAAAAGAAATCAACTCATGAAAAACAAGCATTTCACACCAAAAATACAATATATTTATACCGATATTTCATTTATTCTTACTTTCTTTAATATCATCAGCATCGACAGAAACCGAATCATCATCTTCGCTTAGTACAATATCAGATTTTGAATTTGCGATAAATCTTGACATATCAGTTTCAGCTTCTCCCTGTAAATATCTTGTAAATTCCAATGCTGCTTTTCCAGGTCTATAATAAGATTAAAAGTGTTGAACAAAGACAATTTTTCTAAAAATTTACAATGATATTTAAATCAATATGAATCATTCATACTGAGGCTGTTGTTCTACAGGTTCAGGGCTGTATTGATATGATCCATCATTAGATAATTGTTGTTGCATATTAGGAATTGCAAATTGTGAATATTGCTGTGGCAAATTATATTGTGGCGTATAATGTGCCTGTTGTTGCTGTTTAATGGCTGCATTTCTTTGCTGATTTACTTCTGAATATACATTATAATCCAATTGTCGAATTTGATTTATACCATTATCATTTGAATTGATTTGTTGTTGAGGATTCAATGCTACTTGTCTTGCAAATGTTTGAGCATTTTGTGGTGGAATTTGAAGATTTTGCACTTGGCGTCCTCTTGTACCATCGTCTGGTTGTCCATTCAGTAAATAAACAGATGGATCGCCTAAAAATTCCAAAATGTTGTAATTTATCTTTATTTACATGTACGGTTATTAAGCATGAAAAGTACCTTGTGGGTGCGGATTCAAATTAGGTTGAACATAAGCAGGTTGTTGTCCAAATATAAGAAATCTCTGTGGAAAGCCTCCAACTGCAGTTGGATATCTAAATGCCGGCTGTCCGAAACTTTGTGGAGCCCCAATTTGTGGGAATCCGATTAGAGGATTATTGGGGATGTATTGATGTGGCCCATTGTAAATATAAAATCTTTGCCCGGGATTATATCCGGGGTTTGCCGGATATGGGATCGGTGCTGGACGTGGCAGAAATGGATAATGAGGCATTTGTTGAGGGACTTGGGGCGTTTTATCCGTTTCTGGTATCAATTCAGCTTCAGGTTCGAGTTCTTCTAATTTTGCTGGTCGTTCTTGGAGCTTCATTGGCATTTCTTCTTTTTCTTGTCTGGCATTACCTTCTTCTGAAATAAGCACAGAGCTTAATAACTTTATTTAAGCAACTATATTTCAATATAAAAATATAAATTAGGGCTTATTCAACCTCGATTGGCTGCAGTTACAGGCGATTCCGTTATAGAAATCGTCTCAGGGTCTTGAGTAGTCGTCTTTTCTTCCTCGGGAATTGGCTCGGGTTTTGGAGGAGTCGGCTGCATTGGTGTTACTGAATCCACTGGTGACATATTTTGAGGAGGTGATTGTGTTGTTTGTTGACCAGTAAGATAAGCGTATAATGATTCAAGATATCCAGGCTGGTCTGCTTTATTAATCCCATCGCGTGAATAAATCAAACCATTCTGATTTATGTAAGCTGGACCTTTAACCAATATTTATAAGGATATGAAAAGTTCTTCAATTATTTACTCTCAAGTAATTTATATATATTATATATATACCTTGTCGTTTTATTGAATCTGTCAGATATATAACATTTTGATCCCCTGGTGTTTGTTGGAGCCTAATTTAAAAAATATAATTGTTAAAATTTTCTTTAAATAAATGTAGAATATGTAATGAATTGAACATACTGTTGCTGTTGTACTAAATTTGCAGGCAATATATAATATTGGCGACTCTGTGGTAAAGCAGATGAACCAATTGCGCCTATAATCGTAAAAACCTATTAAAAAGCACAAATAATTAAGTTTTCATATTCAGTTCATATTTATGTTATGATTTTAAAAATGTATTAAATTATTATTCTTATGGTTAATATCCCTTTTGAACTTATAAAAGTCCTCGGAATACCGGTTCTTCAGGTTGTTATTATGATCACTTATAAGGGCACACAGCAATTCTGGTTCCATACGTATCGCTTATCTACATTGCACTTTGGAGACCTTAGCAGTAGTCCTCGAACCTAAGAATAGATCCTGCGTAACAAGATCAAGTTCAAAGCAGTACTGTCACCGCATAAAATGAATACTAAGCATTCGTATAACGCGATGCCCAAAAAAGGTTGGTAATCATAGCTGTAATTTTAGAGGATATGTGAGTGTGTAATTTTCGTAATTTGTCATATTAAAAAAAAAAGCATGCGTGTCAAAATGGGTCGCACGAGCGATTGCATCTCTCCTTGTGATGCAACTAATTGGTAGGAGGTTCAGTGTCCACTCGATTGTCACAAACTGCAATTGACAAACCACAAATGCATATGAAATGCACAAACCATCGCATGCCTGTTCTAAGGCCTTATAATTTTTCGTTTTCCTTCTTGCAGACGAAGCATGCTAATTGTGTCATTTTCATTATGAAATCAATTATGAAGGAATGCCATATTCTCGAAGTTTCGCTTCCTTTTCATCGGAATACTAAATATACTGTTTTTTTCATGAAATTTAATACATGCGAGATTAAAATTTATGACTTTATATTAAATTTGTATTGTCGATATAAACAAAAAACATACGTGTATGGAATGAATATGTTTGAAACCGTCATCAAAGGTCGACGCGTCCTAGAATATCCTTCGTGTTCATCATTTATGGGTGATCAAAGTAGTACTGATAGAAAATATTAATGTTCTACTGATGGAACTATCATAAAAAAATCGCATGATGATACAAATATTTTTGGTATGGATGCTAAAGTAGTATGAATAATGATCGTGATATTTTGTAGACTCGCCCTCAAAATAAATAAATGTATAAAAATATATGTTCCATTCCTGGAATATGTTTTTAAAATGCACATAAACATATGCAAAAATAAATAAATGTAAATTTATTTTAAAAAAATATTCTGCAAAAAATAAGTATATGCACATATTCCATGTCTACGTTCATAATATATTAAAGCAATACTATTGTTTTTTATGTCGCTGATATGAATAATGTAGTGGATCCTTGTTTTGAGATATTTACGATAACATTCCGTGCATTGCTTCGCCGTAAAAATGTTTATTATCACCATAAAAGCGAGAAAATAAAGCACATCCTTAAATGTCACATTACCAAGACTAAAAATGCAATTAAATCAAGCAGATGATGTCCATTTTGCAGAGGATTAATAACGTATGAGTATTAAATAAATAATTATTAAATTGACTTACCAAATATACAATCATCCTTATTATTTTTGCAGGATATGGAAACAAAGCGTAAATGATGTCGTATAAAACACGAGATACTGTAAAATATGGAAGTGCGTAGCGCCAGTGCCTATGAAATAATGAAGTCTTAACATCAAATGTATTTCTACTTATAGTTTCTCGGCAAGGTTCTCATGTTCAGGGTTGGAAATGAAAAAGACATTTTTCTTCAATAAAATGATTTGATTTAAAAATAAAATTCATGATTTTACCGCTCTATTGGTATGATTTCACAACCATAAGCTTAGAAATAATAATTAGATTAAAACTATATCATTTTTTAGAATTATTTAAATTATCTGATTTAATAAAAAATATTATATTTAAGTTAAAATTATTATACACATTTTGATTAATAGTTATGAGAATCAAGAACTTGGACATATTGAACGTTATTAAAAGACATCAACGAGCGAGTACCACAAAAACCTGTGTTTAACCACTCATTATCAGCGTTAATGCACTTTTAGCAGTTTATTTAATTTTGAACAATGTATAATAATAAAATGTTAGCATATGAAATTTAATTTTTTAAAAAAATATCAATTGAAGCTTAAAATATCGATTAAAAAAGTCATTTTTTTTACAAATTCGTCCAAATACATTTTTAGTTTGAGCGAGTATGTGCAATATTTTCTAAGAATATTCGGTAGATAAATTGCACTATAAATATTTTAAAGTGAATTTTTAAATACCCATTGCTACATAGAAGTGAAAATATCTTCAGATTGAATGCATATGGAAGACTTCTTAGATTGATTGGAATTTATTAAAGAGATCGAGGAAGTCCGCCTAGTAATCATAGTGAATTAACTGATGATCAGGGCTAGTTTTTGGCTGTTTCGATTTCAATTATGAATTTTTGACCGTGCAATAAAAAAAGTTTATTGATAACTCAATTTTAGGTATATATCAGATCATTTTGGTATTTCAACATTTACCTCTGAAAGAAAATAAATACGCTATGTTTCAATATTATTTAGATAGATAGATAGATAATGTTATTACTTTGGAAGATTGATTTGATTTTTAGAATTGGAAAATTATTGTACTTTGTCCCAAAGCCCTGGAAGATAAAAGACGTCATGGTTCAAGAATTTGATATAATCGTAGGATCAGAATGTAATTACTTTTTAGAGCAAGAATGCTCAACTGGTCATTCGTGATCGACTGGTCGATCTTAAAGCAAAATTTGGAAGATCCCGAAAACTTCCGTGAATTTAAAAAAAACGAATTTTGACAACGGTTCTCATGACTTTTTATTTATAAACATCTAAAAACTATCGGTTTTAGAAATACACATTATTATATCATGTACACATCTGTGGATCTGAACATCATTAAAAGTCGTTACCGAGAAAATTTTAAATTGAAAAGTAGCTTCCGAGGCAAAAAAGTTGGGCACCCTTGCTTTAGATCTACAGAAAATAAGACTTTAATAATGACATACAAAATAGTTTTATATGTCAAAAACAATTATCGATAAATTAATCAATAAAATGACAAAAATCCCGTAAAAATGAGTATGAAAATAATGTATTTTTTTCTGAACTATTATTTTATAATTTACCAATACGTATATCTCAAAACTTGTAACATTAATTATTTAAATACTAGAGTATTATTGTAATACATTCAAAGTATAGTAATCTTATTCTAGTCACAGAATATGTGGAAGTTAACAGGAAATCACCACATAAGATCCCGCAACTCAAGGAAAGTCTCGCATGGAAATGGGTTTTATTCGCTTTATGAATTGAGCGTTATAAGAAGAAACAGGGAAATGAATCATAATGTTGTAAAATACATCACCTGATTCCGAATGAAATAAGTTTAAGACGATGCTCGAAGCCCAATGGTTGTTTTAACCTGATTTATATGATATGAGACTATGTTTTAGTACAATGAACCTCAAGTGCCCTTGCCACGATGCAATACCTATAAATACGGCAATATGTATTGCTTTGCTTAAATAAATGGACTTCTTTGAATGCGATTTCTGTGTTATTGTTAGAATTTCTAAAGCAACAACCTGCATACAAAATGCTTGATAAAATCATTGTATATTATAAAAAAGAGCTCACTATTGTCTGCTTACTGACAATGACTTTTCAATTATATAAAGCCATTAAGCAAAGGTGAACAACTAACGAATCTTAAATTCAAATTGAAAAATTACACACCTACTGCAGCCGAATGATATTAATTTTGAATAATTCAGCAATATGCAAAAAAATGAAAGTGTACCATTTACTATTGTATTATAGTAAAGTGCATAGTTCAATAAGCTGTATTAAGCATTGTTTAATTTATTATTTAAAAATAAACACAATGTATTGATTAACATTTTATTGTGGTTTAATTAAGCATGTGAACGTCTGTTGTTGTATACAGATAATGAGGCAAATTTACTTACAATATGCATGCAATTTGGATAAAATATGGCTACGATAATAATTGCTCGTTTTCATTGGGAAATCTAATTGAGTGAACAATCACTAAAATCAAATGATTAGTCAAAGATAGCATTTAGGATCTTGCATAGACAAAAATTATCAGTCGTGGGAGGTTCGAATATTTTCAGTCTTGAAATAATGAATCAAAATTATACGAATTTTTATAATCGTACAATAAAAGTATGTACTAGTACGGGAGGCAACTAAATTATTTATGCAATTATTCTACAAAGCTGATTCTTTCTCATTTTGATATTTTACCGCTATGCTGTTGTTGCCCACATTTATAACAATTTTAAGGCCTGTAAATAATATTGTAGCTGCTTATAAAAAATATTATATGTACTTAATATTGCAATGATTTTAAAGTTGCAATACTTCAATCAAGTTCTCGCGCTATAGCTTTAGCCACGTCTATCAAAGCCCTTGCCATCTTGCATCGAAAGAAGACGATATTTATTTGACAATAATTAACATCATCTACATGTAGATAAAACAACAGCTTTGCATGTTTCAATTTAATGCTAGTATGCGCAATTATTCAGGTATTGAAAATTGTTATTAATATCCGCAACGTTGAAAGTTTGATAGATTGTACCTTTCCGGATTTACATTGTATAAACACTGACAAACAAATATCAGCTTTGTAAATGGGTGTAAAATTTCGATCGCCGTCTTCTGTATGAGAGGCCACCTACAAAGTGGTTGTAGGTGTTAATATAAAATGGTATTTATTTCTATTCAAGATGCATACAATATGAATTCGAGGTCGTGACCCTAGTACAATCGATATAGAGTAACTCTGGGTTTTTTAGACCGCTGCTTATTAGTCATCTTCAATGCAAATTCGATGGCTGAATGTCAAACATGATTATTGCGATCTTCCTTCCATCTTAATGATTTTTTTGTGATTGACTATACAGAAAATAATATCATAACTAGTATGTGATTTCATCAAAGGATGTCCATAGTGTCGTCTCATAAAACAGTGATAAAAAATAATAAGTATTCAATATTTTATTAAAAATATAATAAATTTATATTTATTTGCAAACCATTTACAATAAGAAGTAATTACTTCGATGTAAGAAATTGCGGCTCATAATTTCAATTAAATATCTATTCATATTTTTATCATAATTTCGTTACAAAATATGATTAAAAAATACATTTACATATTTATTATAAATAAATGTTTTTTAAATTTATTTTTATCCTCACATGTACAAAACAATTTGCGTGAATTTATGACTATGATATTAGTTATTTTATTAAAATGGTTTGAAAATATGGTACATTTGATCAAATCAATAAATCATACACGAAAGGATAAATAGAATTATTAAAAAATAGATGTAAGCCACAAATAAATAAAACAGAATAGCATTTTAAGGACAGGTGAATTTAGCACTCCATCAATTGGCTCCATTTCCAAACATTTCATTTTAATACTTATGGCAAGCCATGGCTACTAAAAATACAGTATGTATATTTGTTTAAAAAAAAACCTTACTGCAATGATATAGAATTAATTAGTATGCTATTCCGTCTTTTGCATCAAAATGATTATTAAAATATGGCTAAATCAATGGGGTAGAGCAATTGTGCTTCTTGACTGGCATAGTTTTGCAGATTATTCATATATATCGCTTGTCTTCTTTGGGCGACTTGAACTCTTTCTGGAGCAGCTTTTCTGAGTGATAAAGGAATTTTGTTTGAAAATCCAACACTACCAGGATCAACTCCAGAAATTGCAGTAGCAACTGGTCTGGCAATAGCTAATCCTCCCGGACCAACAACAGCAGTAGCAACTGGTTTACTTGAAGCCACACCACCTTCTCCAGCAATAGCTACTCCTAAACCGACAAATACAATTATATTCAAGCTTTATGGTAAATGTATAAAGATTTTTATATTGTACGAACCGACTGGTTTAGCCTCAGCTACTGATGCAGACTCATTTGGACCGTTAATTTGAACACTGTCTTGGTCTTCTGAATTCGAATCACCACTTTCGCTCTCGTGCTCTTCTCCAACCTTATAAAACCAAATTAAACATTATAAAATTATACAACAGAATAAAATGTAATTTAAATATGTCTTACGTCTTCCTCGTCTTCTTCTCTAATACTGTCATTATTTTGCTCAGTGTCTACCCTTTTAATTCCATTATTGGATAAGAACAATTCGGAAAAATCTCTATCGCCCACATTTCCAAGTTGAGCCAAATTCGAAGCGGATTCTCCTAATACGGCCAAATTTGAAGCGTACAACTTTTGGTCGTCGGCTTTGAATTGACCGCTTTTCTTAGTCTTCTCCTGAAGCTCCACCAATTTTTGCGCCGAGGCCTGGATGTTATACAAACTACTGGTGAATTTCTGGGAATTTATAAGCTTTCTCTGATTGTCGTCTTCGATCGATTGGTCTCCTTGTTGGATCGTATTTACGCTATCCGGTACGATCATTTGATTCAAAACGGCGCCACTTTCATCCTTGGTTATTTGAAGAACTTGACCCTTTGCGCCCCCGTAAAACGGCAATGCCACCACCTGTCCTGGTTGTTGATACCTTAGAAAAAGAATTCAATAAATTTCAAATATAAAAAAACACGTAGACTCTTTCTTTTCAATGATAATGAGTGTGAACTATTTTTGGATGGTTCTTGGCAGTTTTTGATTGATGTATGATACTAATCTATGGGTTTCATCTTTTCTGCGAATAAATAAAAATATGATTTGTTTAAATTGTTTATTTATTTTACAAATTGGTTTAAACTTATTCTAATAGTCTTTGGTTTGTCTATTTTTCTAAGAAATCTACTATTAAATCTGATTGTGCATGGGCTGTACCACCAGGGCCTACAATGGCAACTGCTTGTGGATCAAATATTATATCTACATCAGCTCCTTTTTTAACAACAGCTCGTGCAAGAGGTATAGAAACTGCAGTGCCATTTTCTCCCGCTTTTGCGTATGCTTGTGGTTTTAGCAGAAGCGTTTCTTTCGTTTTGATAGGAGTTTCAGTAGTTGTGGAGGTTTCAATGGCGCTTGCACCACCAAAGAATGAGAATGTCTTTTGTTGTTGCAGTGGTTCGGATCGTATTCTTATAACTGAGCTAGAGCCTTGTGTACTATGACTGATATACGTATTTGTATCTTGCTGTAGAGGATGTGTATATGATAACAATTGGGGTGATACTTGTACTGTTTGATCTTGTGTTTGAGAGTATTTTTCTGGTGTTTGTTCTTTAACAATTTTTTGTATGGGTTTTGATTTACGCTGTAATTTTTTTGGGACCCCAGAAACTAAATATATCCTATTAGCGTATTCTCTGATATTTTTAGATCGTTCAATCGGTTGCTGTATTGTTTGTTTGTTTGGAATTCGCCTTTTTGGAACATTATTCCCATTGAAGTTTCTTAGATTAGCATCAAATAACGATTTTCGTAGGTTGACAATATTTTGCCTCATTCTAGGATTTCGAAAGAATACATGCCCTGATGGAATGATGTGTCCAGTCATAGTCCAGGTTGACGGCAATTGTTGATAATTGGTTGGAATCCAGTATCTAGGAAATAAAGAAATGTTTCTGATTCTTCATTGATGATCATCTTCAAAAAGCATGCACTCTATTTCTAACATGCTTTACTAACGCTTCATGCATTGGGGGGATTATTAGTTTTATACAAAACAGATAAAATTTTAGTATATAAAGAATATCAAACACAAAATTCAAGACATGCCAACAAAACTTCAACAATTAATTTATAATATTTATTTCTATAACAATAAAAAACAAACAAAGCATACATAAAACAATAAAAATGCATAAATTTCTATCTATATTCTATTTGTTAATGCTGATTAATGAATCGTTATTACTTGTTAATTAATTACTAGTCGATATCTACAAATTAAATAGTAAAATACTATAAATATTAAAGCCGATAGTTGTTCCCAATAACGTAAACCGATTTGATACCATATAATTGGAACCTTTTATTTATTTAATTGTACAAATTATACAATATCGTCTATAAAATATAATTAATACTGAATGTTAAATTAATACTACAGTCTTTAGATCAAATATAAATAAAGCTAAAATCTAAAACTATATCACAAATGTCCATTTAAAATTATTAATATGTCCATGAACTTTATATTTGTATATTTGATTTGGGATTGTGGTATATTGATGGACCTGTCGCGACAACTTTGGCACCTCTGGGGATGAAAATCTTCTTGAGAGTGGATCCAGCTTGTCCTGAAATATATTCTCCTTCAATTTGGCGTTCCTTGTTATAGTTTTCGTCGCCTTCGATTATCTTATGCCTTGTTAGTCCTTCTATGAGTTGATTAAGATCAATGTCTTCCGGCAAGGCGACAATTTTGGTTCCGGGACCTACGATTGCAACACCATCGGGCTTTGTGTAGGCGACTCCCCCAGGACCGACGATTGCTGTCCCGCCACCTCCAGCCGTTGCGACTCCACCCGGACCAGCAATTGCAACTCCACCTTTTCTCACGCGCAAACGATTGATGAAAAAACCTGGATTCGTAACGCTCGAAGGTAATGGAGAAAAAGGTCTCAATATCTTATTATCTTCTTTTTCATTATTGCTCGATTCCTTTTTTATTGGCTGACTTTCCGGGCCCTTTACGGGCTTAAATGGCCCAGTGAATATCTTGCTGTTATCAATCGATGAAACTTTAGACAAATCCAATTTAGAACTCCTGGACGAATTATTCAGTTCGCTATTTTTGGTCTCGATAGCGGGTGAATTTTGCGTTTTAACCGATATGGATTTGTCTTGTTTTTCTCGAACATCTTGAGTGTTTTGTTGGAGTGTTAAATTGGACAAGCTTTCCTTAGATGGTGCTTCAAAAGACTTCCCACGCCTTCTTCCGTTAGCTTTGCGTTGTCTGCCTTTCGTCAGGGGGGCATTAGTTAATTTAGTATTTTTTGGGGCTTTATTTTTATTCATCTCTTTATTACATATATCGACTTGTGGTCCATATTCAATTATGCCAGTGAATCCGTTCAAGACTGAAAGAAATGGATCTCGAATCAATACGGGAAAAAATCCGGACAGCGGCCATTGCCATTGGAATTGTTTAGTTGTTGGTACATTTTGATAAGCACTATTTGGTATCGGATTCGGATTATAAGGTGATTTATAATATGCGTTTCTATTGAAAGGTTGAAAATTTGTTGGATAAAACAATTGTTGATTTAATGCATTATTATGAATCTGTGAACTTTGAATGCTGCTTGGACTGCCTATTCTAGTTGTGAAGTCTTGATTTTCTGCAGACGGCAATGGATATGTTATAACACTATCATCTTCGATCTTCTGATAATTTGGTAATTGTTGGCTTGGATTTTGAAATGGTATTTGTTGTATGAATGGCGATGATGCTTGAAACATTGGATTTGGCACTAAATAAGATACTTTGTGAAATATTTTACGCTTGATATTTTGTCCGTCTTCATTAACAACGTTGTTGAAATCGACTTCATTGTTTTGTTCGCTGATCTTGAAATTCGGATGAAATTCTGTTCTTCCCGCATTTAGATAATCAATCAATGGATTTTGATACGGATTCGATGCATATCCAAGGAGACCAGCATCTTCATTTGGATCGTCAATCAAAGCTTTCTGTTCTTTGCTTGAACTTTGATCATTTTCAACATCAACCAATTCAGTATCATTTTGTGTAGCTTCCTTCAAATACTTTTCATTAATTTCGCTTATTTTATCTAAAATATCTTTGGTTTTTCCTTCCGGATCGTTGTCGTTTATTAATATTGGAAGCTGTCGAAGATAGCCACTATTTTTAGTATCTTCTTCCGGCATTTTGATTAAGACTTGTTTCTCGATTCTGAAACAAAATAATTTAAAGCATTGTATACTTTTAAAATAAAATATTTGATTTAATAAAAATAATAAGACTTACCTCTGCCTTATTAATATGATATCTTCAGTAATATAATATTACCCCTTTCACTTTAATTATAATTTAGACGCATTAAATTAAATCAAGGGTGCTAATATGCAAGATCAATATGTATCTAAAAACTTGATTGAATCCGATGTTATTTTACAAAGTATTGATCTTTCATAAAATAGATCGTGACATAATAGAATAAGGAAGTTGTCAAGATTTTAATCTTTGAATCACGATTATTCTTGTTGCTAAATAATAACCTATACAGGTTGCTGCTATATTGATAAAGCTCTTAAGTTCAGTGTCAAGATTTAAACAGAACAGATTACCTCAGACTGTCCGTTAAAAGCCTTTCTACTGGTGATTGATGATTACATGAATATTAAAATGTAAATAGGTCAACTGAGTATAATAATGTGATTTTGCACAAATAATATATCAGACAATAAAAGCGGTTTATAGGATGAAAGCAGGAATTTTTATGGCTAAACTCTTATAAAAAGATGATATAATTTAAATAAAAACAACGTTTAGTATGTAAAAATATAAGAATTATAATAAAAGTACTAAATGTTTACTGATAATATTTTTTAATGTTACATATAGTAAAAATCTGTCAATGAGACAGGTCAAATTTACACAAACTATATTATGCGAACGAAAAATATGCGCAAACAGCAAATTTATTCATAAAATTTCAGCTCTTCTAATACCCAAATTCAATAATCCACTAAAATATACATGTGGTGCTTTACATTTAAATCTACGTATGATTTATTATTTTCATATTTTAATATATTATGAAAATGTTATAATTTCAGAGATTTTGGTCTACAATAAAATTTAAATATCATGGAAATGTGTAAATGAATTTTGAATTTAGATGGCTAAATTCGGTAGCAATCTTGGTCAAAATAATCGCAAAATACCCATCTTAAAAAATACATAATTTTTATTGATTCACCATTAATTATTATAATATTTCGAATAAAAATAAAAACCAGGGGGTAATTATTTTGAACAAAAAAAAAAGAGATTTATGATTGAAATTAGTGAAGTCATAAATCTCTATATTTGTCGACACTGTCCAAAATATATGGTTTCATCACTTCTAAATACTGAATCATTCATTCATGAGTTGAATGTGGTTATGAAAATGAAAATCATTCTGCCTCATGTATTATTAATACATTTATAACTGTATGAGATTCAAGGACATGCTATTGTGACTTCCTTCATAAGGACTTGAAACTTTAATATATTTTTTAATGTTGCATGAAAAAAAATCTTTCGACTTAATATATACGTTTTGTGATTTACAATTATTTTACAAGCACAGTATACAGCTATAGAAAATTAAATGCTTACTGGACATTTTGAGGTTTCGCTGTGACGAACTCAGCAATTGCCGCTATGAAAAGAAACTGAAAATAAAAATAAAATTATTTAGAAATATGGTTTGATAAATTTAAGAATATTTCGATAGTATTTAAAATTAAATTAAAATGATTTGTTGAATATTTTGAGTGCCAAGCCAGGTCACAAATTTGAACCATAGCTCAGATGTGGGCTAGTGGACTACTGCACACGTCCGTTCCCATTCTACATTCTACTCATGTTGAATATCATTACAGAATTATCCAACACTTTAAAGTGTACGTAATAATCGACACGTTCAGTATAACGAATGTGTGATACTTTTAAAAGTAATGCAACAATGGGAGATGTGCACTGAATTGGGTATCAAAGACGAAACCGCTGACATTCACGAAGATCATATACGAATAACAGTAAAATCTTGGACGAAGACCAAGGGTCATATGACGATGTCTTTATCAAAAAGATCAAAAACAACGCCAAAAATCAAAACAAATATATACACAATCAATTCATCGATTTCATATATGATCATCATCATACATAAATGCATGCCGAAAAAAATTGATATATGCAAAAATGCATCTAAATGCAACAAATTTGCTTAAAAGCTTCTATCCGATATTAATATTCAAATACATTTATCTTCTGTCGAAATACAACAGATGATAAAGTAACGTTTTTTAAAGGATTTATGTGTTCAATTAAGGATACAATTTATGATATTTCAACTTAGAAATATATCGAACATTAATATTTGAGGCTCGTCCTTTCAATTGTTATAGCATTCTGAGAATTTGTAACATTTATGTATAGGATTTCCAATATCCTTTTTGAAATCATTTCATCATTCAACGTCCGATTACAATTTACAATGGCAGGCTATGAATGGCACAACCCTTTATAATGGTTGACGTTATCATTGAATTCCAAGAGCATACCACTGCATCATTAGGACTTGAAATATTCATGGTTGAAAATGAATACATTTTTCATAGAATATGACTCATTGGATAATAATTTCGTAGAAAATGATTATATATATAACACAAAATGTTTATAACAATTATTTAAAATAGATCAATCAACATTAACAATTATTAACCAAATTTGAAATATCAGAAGTATTGATATATTCAATTAATCATCTCAATTTAATTTCTTGGGTCTGAATATGGGGAAGATAATGGAAAACCACCATATAAAAATATTTCCCTAAAAAAGTCTCTCTGCTGAAATGATCTCATATATAAGTATTAAATTTGAAAACTTGAACGTGAAACATTACAAAAAATTGAAATTTTTAATATCGAAAATGATTATTTTTTGAACATTTCTCAAAATATGATATATTTATATATATGTAAATATATAAGAAATTCAATATCAATAAAATAATTGGCACTAAACAATAATTTAGTATATGAGGGACGAGTATTTAAAAATCGTTTATTTTTAAAATTATCATTAAGTGCTAAAAATATCTGCAAATACATAACAAAAGCAAGGGTAAACATCAAATAAGTAGGCGACGGGCAAATAAAACGGTACAAGACAGATTCAACACTGTCATAAAATAATCCATTTAACCAGAACACACATTGATGAAATGTGGAAATTGGTATAAGATTTTTAAAAAATCATTGGATATGACTGATCCCACGCAAATTTAGAGCGTCGTCTTCGGTACAGATATGCTAATATTTTTTTCTTTGAATCCCACGGCTGTCACATTACCGTCACCCAAAGTGCTATTGTAAATAGGATTCAACTAAAAGACATATATTTTCGGTGTATCGACTTCCGAGATCAATGTCCTTTTGGAGCGTTTAATTCTTGTAAATGTTACAAGCCGCCGATCTGCAAAAATCCCGGACATTGTCTCGTTGACCTTTTGATTAAACCTATTGATATATCAGCACAATTAATCTATTTCGAATTATTTGTTGTGTCAAAATTAGGATTCTACATAGGTATTAACCTTTCAGATTGGGCAGGCTTAATGTTACAGATAATTTACAAGAGTGTCGAGTTCGTGCTATTGAATATTGCATGTTAATGTTCAACTATTATAGACTTGAATAAAAACTTAAATGTTAAAAATGATGAAAAATTACCACAATGGAATCTGAGCTTAAATTCTGACAGAGCCTGAAATATTGGCTATTGAGTATTTCAATGCATCTTTTAGCCTTTGACACAATATCCTAAATTCGACTTCTTCTTTAATTTTTTTATTAAAAACGTGTTAATATTTTTTTAGCGTATATAAATATAATATTGATTAACCTTAAGCGCATTAATCGTTTGTGATTTATTAAGCGTTTGAGTGCTGTTATTGCCAATGCTAACTTGCATCATGAACGCATAACCGTCTTTTGTATGAATAATTTAACACAAAGATATAAAATACAAACAAATATCGCGATGTTGAATGTCAAACAGTATTCTGAAAGATTAATTTTAACAAGCTCGAAATTTATGTCTCTGTTTTCGATGATGTATTCTTCCATATAAGGATATCGCAACCATCTTACGTTGTCAAAACGCGCGTACCAAACTAATGTCTTTTAACCAGAAACCAGTCAATATTTTGATCAATAAATTATTATGAATTGGATACGTCTAAATCGCATTTAAATAATTTATTGGCGTGATTTTAAAACACAAATTTCACATAGTTTACAGGCATATCATTAAAAAAAACGGTGCACGATTTGTATTTTTTAAATTTCGAGAAACACTGAAGGCCAATTTGATAAAATCAGTATAACACAGATTCCAAATTATTAAGTGTATCTCATCTATAGATGGAGGTAAACGACCCATTCTCATGACTACATAAATTTATTAACAAAAAAAATTAGATGATCGTGTTACTTATAATTGCTATCTTCAATCGAAATATTATTGTAAATCGATTAATTTATGTTTATTATCATACGATTTTAATATCACAAGATGGCCCATAGATTGACCTTTATATGTTTGATTGTGTGTGGCATTAAATCATATCGAAGTAAGAATTTACAAAATAACGACGTTAAAATTAAGGTAAGCAACTTGTTAACCTAATATTAGTTTGTTAGATGCAATCTATTATTCTATTAAAATCAATTTTTGAACCAAATCATTTCATTCTATGAGATAGCAAATCGAACCATTTAAGACAAGCATTAATCAATTCTCTTTTTTTCAAAGTGATACAATGCTTGCACATTTGAATCACTATGAAGTCATTATCAATAAAATAAATAAGATAGTTAATCGTCGACGTTTAAAATAATTCAATTAAACATGTTCGTTTCGGTGATCCACCAAGCAATATTAAATATAAATAATATTGTGAAAGTAAGCATTTTAAATGCGTTTTGAATGAATTCCTCTTATATCTAGAGACCGCCAAAGGGCTGTTTCGACTAATCCCATACTATAATCTTGACTATGAAACCATTTGATTTTATTGATATAGACCTGACTAGTTGATATTACTTGATACCTGACTTTCACCTATTTGTTCCAGCTATGTCTATTTTTTCCAGTTTGTTCCCAGTCTGACTAATTATATATTTTTTGATTGTGCTCGGCATAATTACCCCTGGCTAATACAATTTGACTAACACTGTTTTTGCAGCTTAACCACATTTGACTACTCCTAACTACTATGCTTATACGATTTCATGTATTACTTGCTTGTCATCCAATAATATGGAGCACGATGAACCTTACCGGTTCGGAGCCAAGAAGCTTTAGGAACGGAACAAGAAGACCACCAGATATACGGCCTTGAGGAGAGGCATATGAAGAACTTCACTTTTGCAACGTTAACAGCATTGTCTTCCGTTAACTTCTATATCGTTTTGAAATCGCCGAACTGAGAGGGTCAACCTGAAATAGGAAACCGTCACGTTTGTCTTCAACTTATATCGGCAATACCCTAGGGAGGAAAGGAGGGACTGGATTTTTTGCATTTCAGAAAATCCTTTCCAGTAGAATCAAAAAGGTTATCTAGAGTAGTTTTCCACTATCTTCAGGAAAAAAACTACTCAGTCTTTACAAACCTCTCACACTCCTTATCGAGACGGTCGCGAAAGCGTTCATCAATACGTTCATTCATGATACCCGCTGGGTGAACCTTTGAAATGAAACTCGGTGGTAATGCTACCTTCAATATTGAGCAAATGAGGAGGTGAATGTATGATACAGACGTGATGGATGTAACCCCTTCCTGTGAATGGATATTGAAGAGGCTCATAAGTTGTTGCTTAAGAAGAATTCTAGGAATCAGAGTAATGTTTGTGTAAAAAAAGAGAAAAAGCTCCTTTACAATATGCAAGTATCAATTTTTTAGACAAAATTGTGTGAAACCTACTCTATACTATTCTGAAATTCGCTTAAATTAATATTTAAAAAATATTTTTAAAACGCAACTTAACTAAGCATCAAATTAAATAGGATATTTAGCAGCCCTGCATGATCCTTCTATTGCGGAATTTGACCATGAAATCCTTCGAACCTATGAATATAAATATAACACAATACCTTCAAGGTTCAGCAAGAGTCTTTAATCGCATAAATTTTAACAGGTTTCGTCCAGCATATCCTTAAGCAGAAAAATGATCATCTTTTATGGTTATTTCATTCATTAAGCCTTCAAAGTATTGTTGCATTGAGTTAAAACAGGAATATAAAGTTAAGAGAAGAACATTTTCATGTCTGAAATATTATTTGCTTTTTATAGGAATTTAATAAATTTGACTGCATCTAATATCTTAGAATCGATGAAGTTGATTTATGCGATCGATTTGTCAACGGGTGCCTTCAGGCAGTTGATCCAAGAAGCTTCATGCGCCTACTCGGACATCCATTATAAACGCACCCACGACATCTTTAACAATACCGACTTTTTAAACAGCACAATAAAAAAATAATTATTGCAGACCTTGATGGATAGGTAGTCCGAGCTAAAATTATTTAAATCGGTTTATGTTCATGTGTAATATGCGACACAGGCGTATAATTTCATCGGGATGTCGACGTTGCTAATATCACATAGCGAATATCGCCCATCGTACAAAGACGATTATAAGTATTATATTATACGATTACGTGTGATTATTCAAATTCGTGTCGGATTTGTAAAGTCACGTAATGCCAAAATTTGGCTGTGAATTTATATGGATAGACTCGGTGTTAAATCTGCATCGTGTAAAACTGTAATGCCAATTGTTGATGACAATACTCGTACATTTTTATAAAATGTGTTAAAATTGACAGCGAGTCCTTGGTATTGTATAGGATTTTACTCTTAAAGAATGTCTTTGATCTACGTGTTGATTTTAATCAGCATAAGAATGTCTGGGTCGTGGTTGTAGTACTAAATGTTTCTATGAAATAATTTGCATATTCGGAAAAATGTGCTTTTGAATTCGCACATAATCTTTCAGCAACGATATGCTGCAAATTTAATATTTTAATAAAAATGTAATGTAAAGATATTATATTGGATGCAAAAAGGCAGTTTAAGGAGCGTCAAAGATTGAACTCTAAAATTTAACGGCCAAATTGTGATTGATCGCTGCCATAAAAATGGCACTTAAGATCAAGATTCAGACAATAGGATCATGACGTCTTATCTTGATGGACAAAGCGCGAATCCATTCTAATGTATCTTCTGAAGATATTGTGATTACAGAAGTATGTTAAATGTTTGAGCTTCCTACGCCCGAGCAGCTGCCCCAGGTCTACAGCCTGCGGAGTCATTACTGGAGTCATCGAACTCGCTTGACCTTGCCTTTCATCATCAGGTGTAATCTTCACGGCCTTCAGCAGAATACTACTGAAATGATCTATGGAGTCCATCGATTCATATCCATGATCAGGAATATGGACGTAATTGTGTTATATCATATGTATAACAGCTTCAGTACAATAAATAGTATCGTAAGTCATCAATCCAGACACCCACGAGTTAAAATCATCCGCTCTCAGATCGGAGTTTTTTAAAAAAAATCTTTAAATCCATATTTAAATACATTACGATCCTTCTCAACGTTTTTGCAGAATGACGCAAAAGTCCGCTCACGCGTTTTGTGCGTTAAAAATCAGGTTAAAACATTAGCTTTGCTATCATGCAAAAACGCGGATACAGAGTTAACAATTATATATTACTAAAAGATCCTTAATATAAATTGAGAAATACAAAAGTAAAATTAAAAATACCATTTGTACCCCTAAAAATAACTTTTTTAACAAAATTGTCACAATTGTCATTATATAATCGTAATACGTATTAACAACGATATGCAAATATTAACCCTTACCGCTCGGGTGCCGTCATAGCGACGATATTTTGCATATATTTAAAAAAAATCGAGTTCAAAGGGTCAATATATTAATGATTAGAAAAACTGTATATGGAAATAATAGATGAGTGTCAGAGTCGGATTAAGACCTTAATTGGTAAGGGAGCACAAAAATGATTTAGCATTTGAGAGACCCTTGGCGCAATTTAATTTTGAGGCCTTTCCAATCCCATTCGGTTACAATGAAACAAAATTTAATAGTCTTTGGATTTTTGTGCCTACATACCGCGTAAAGTAAAAACGCATGTTTCAAGGACTTGTACTACGCGTTAATTCGAGTTTATTTGTTTCCATCCATATCTTTCTATTTTTACTTAGGATTCAAATGTAATTATTTCTAAACAGACCCTGGAAGACCTTTGCCTTCTTTTTAAGTCCCCCACATTCGGTGAGGCATATGAAAGACCTATGAAAATCCGCAACAAACCATAAAATAAAATTTTATTTATCGAAAGTTCTAAAGCAAAGTAATTAATAATTGAAATGATATAACCGATTGTGAAAAACGAATACTAGTTTATGGATTAATCCAGCACTGATAAGCACTGTAAAGCAGAATATCTAGAAAATTTACAGTATATAATCATTTCGATATTGTTAAAACTAATTTCTGATTAATAATCAAAACATACATTTTTTTAAGATATCGCGAAAAAACGACCCCAAACAATAAAAAAAAGTTGAAAATTAAAAAAATCCTACACACTTATTGAGTATTGTGTTAGAATTTAGTTTTGATAAATTTGTGTGTTTACATCCTTGATTCTTTACGTTTTAACATCATTATTAAGTTAATCTTATACGTTATAATGCGAAAATATGCACACGGACCATTATGAGTTTTAAATATAAATTTAAAAAATAAGTGGAATGGGGTAAAAGCTTCAAAAATCATACTATCGTCGTTATCTAGCGAGCTTTAACAGCATCAGTTTTTGTGTGATTATAAAATGTAATTTTAGGGACAATTTTAGGGAATATAATACATAAAAACTTATACATAATTATTATCAATTTATATTTAATGCAATACGATTGCTATGAGAAGAATGGTTTTTCGATCCTAGCCTTAAGTCTATTGACAAGTCTTAGCAAAAAAACGTCTTTGTTGAATGTAATCAGCTGAAATTTGAGCACGATTTATTGATTTTGATTTATAAAAGTGCTCATAATTGACCTCGACATTTACGAAATTTGTTCGATAGAAAGGTTAATTGATTAAAAGCTGCATAGCGAAAGTAATATTACAATGTTTTAGGATAAATTTGATACATCAATATAACATATGTATTTCATTCAATTGTAAATAATTTAGATCATCCTACATTATCAGCCGAACTGTAACACCCACGAATTATGACGTGTTCCTCTTCCACCCAGAAACCCTTCTTGAGACATCATCGTCATATTGCAGATCTAATTTCATAGGAAAAATGCCATTGTTCTATTTATTAACTTTCCGGACACGCGCATCGGTCAACATCCTTTTTTTCTAGCATCTCTCGACATTAATAGACGAAAATCTGAATAAATTATCAAAAACCGTTCAAGAATGTAAGAATAGCTTTGTCTCAATACAGCAGACAAACGTGTCTTAGCAACATAGAGAGCTTTTAAGATTAAGCACTGTATCACATTACCATAAATCGCCATAAATTTACAAATGTGAGATAAAATCAGTGATTAATTGGAAAACGATACTGGATAAATTGCAACAAGCTTTAAGATGATAAAAATGCCGTTTTTTTTATTGACATATATGTGAAAAATATTTTATTGTCTATAATATCGCAATAATCTATTACGTTTTGGCTGAATGTATTGTTATTTGACAAATCGGACAAAGAAGTAGTCGAAACTTGATTTATATGTTGTATTAAAATACAGAACATGGGTCAGTTGCCTATTAAAACCAATCGGATAGGTGTTAATTTATGAATCAACAAACGCATAAAAGTCTTCCTTTGACACATTACACTTGTATTCTTTGTAATTATGACTTACACCACAAACAATTTTTTAAGGCAATACATTAAATCAGCATCTAATTTGGATTCGATCATTAACTAAGCGGAAATAATTGTACAATTAGTAGTCATTAATAACAACATTTTTAGTTAAATTAATTAATCATTTAGTAATTTTTGATTTTGATGAATTTTATAATGTTAAACTTGTATTAAATTAGTGGTTTAAATATTATATGGATAAATTAACGGTACATATAAAGAATTTGCACATGTTCCACTGACTGTCCAAACACACTGACCCGTTTATCCTGCCTAGGACGTAAGTTTATAATACAGACAATTTTTTCGTCAAATATTATACTTAATTGTTATATTTATTAATTAAATCAATTGCGTTTTGAATAAGATGCATTTTTTAAAAAAAAAACCATGAATTTTCCGACTAAAAATGTTATAAAATGGAAAAAAAAACTTACAAGAAAAATGGAGGTCTTCATTGTTAGGAAATTTCGATTTGATCTTCAGATCTGATAACAGATCAATTGATGTAATGTTATGGATTGGATCAAGTTTGTGTCCTCGCGTTGAACTTGCTCCGGTTGTACAGTCCGAATGACTGCTCATCACTTCTGTGACACATCTGTTTATAAATTTAACAGCTAGGAGTCTTAGAGAGAGGGAACCTCCTTTTGGACGATGTGTGATCGAAACTAAAAGTAGGAGTTCATTCTTCTCAAAGCAATTATAAAATGGTATGTTGATGGTGATGTTATTCCTGGCCTTAAGAGATGAGCCTATCTGATTATGTTAATTCAAGTCTTACTAATGAGCCGCAATAATCTCATAAGAGATGGAATCATGCAACTTGAAGTGGGTTATGATTACGTTGGTACGATGTCCGATTACATTAGCACAATATTATATATTAGAATCATCCCTAAGATGTCAAAAAATAGCTTGCATCAATTCTTATATTTGCCCCCCAAATAATTAATTAGAGATATAATACCATTGTGAACTTCAATATATACTATTTTTTTGTAAAGATTACATTGAAATAAATTCTCAATATTAAATTAATTACAACAGAACCTATTGTACAATTTAAAAAAAATAAGAAATAAATACATACCTAAGGTTGAACCACTTCTAACACAACACTTAATAAGTTCGTAGGATTTTTAGGAAGGAACTGCGAAAAAACGACCCCAAATGAAGAAGAAAAAGTGACAAATATTCTAATAAAAATACATCTCAAAGATTGAAACATTTATATAGATATAAGAAAACCACCCAGTCTCGAATTCGCGAGGGTATATTGCTCGTGGATGGAAATACGCCTCAGTTGGTGTAGGAGCGAATACGAGATGCATTTTTGAGTCACGTAAGACTTCACCCTAGCCCAACAGCGCCCCCACGAGAAAAAGGGAGACTGGACCCTTTGTACTTTTCAGTAAAATCAACAAGGTCATCAAGGTCATCTCCTGAAAAAAACGACTCAATCTTTACAAATTTTCCACCCTATCGAGACAGTCGCGAAAGCGCCCTTCGACATGTTCATCCAGGTGCCCCATTGGGTGAGCATTCTAAATGAAACTCGGAGATCATACTACCTTCAATATCGAGCTAAAGAGGAGTTGAATGTGTGACACAAACGAATTGGATGTAACCTCTTCCTGTGAATGGATATTGAAGAAGCCCTAGTCCTGCAGTGGACTGTTTAAGGCTGCACTATGATGATGATGATATTGATATGGGATCAATGTGAGTTCATTTTTGAGAGAAATTATGCAAAATTATCGTGTTAATAAATTAATAAAAAATCTTATTAAATTCAACAGACAAATACTAATACACTAATAATTCGATAGTTTGATAGAGATTAAAGGGATCAAATGAGATGCATTTAAGTATGTCGAATTCCCCGATCTTTCCCATTATTTCATATTATTCACACTATTCGTTGCTTCTCATGAAAAAATTCAAATATTTTATTGAAAATATGTTCGAAGTAACTTCAAAGCATCGGGTGTTTCGTCATTTAGTCTGGATCTGATTTTGAAAGCCAGGCAACTTACTGCTGAAAATACACGCTCAGCCTCCACACTCGTTGGAGGTATCGTCATCAGATATTTAAATGCTAGTTAGAGTTGATGAGCCCCCATTTTCGTATAACACCATCAATTTGACTGATAAAATTCCTTTCTGCTCAGATACGGACTAAAACTCGCAAAATTCCCGATTTCCCGACAAATTATTTATTTCCGTCGCTGCAGATGAATACTTAGATAGTATAATACTTTGATGTGATTTGTATTTATATTACGGAGGAACATAAAAAGTCTGAACCCCGTATCTATTATATTTCATATGGATATTCCCATTATTAGAGTCGAAGTGTAGTAAATACATCACCGGTAGGGAAAGGTTAATATAACAATTTGAAAAACTGTATGTATGTATACATATATTAGACAGTTACTGCCCCTAGGCGTCACCTAAGCTTGCCAATTAGTATTTACGCCACTGTTTCCAAGCGTCCAGATTTCGGCAGGAATGTCTCGATTTAGTTGCCTTCGTCGTGCTGGTGAGGTATACGATTTCTGTCAGATAAAAATTTCAATCCCGATTTTTTCGGGAATACGTTTACTAATCTCGGGATTAATGAGCACCTTTTTTTTCCTGTGGGCGCGGAATCTTCCAAAGACTGAGTGTGAGATTCACGCTGGTATTTATACAACTTCCATAAGGGATGTTGGCCAGTCGTGCCTGCTCACTAAACCGCCCCCTTTGGTCTCCTCTGTCCCCCTGGTATTGTTTATCACATTGCTTCAAGGGTGACAGGTAGTATAGCCGTTTGATGGCCTTATTCTATTGTTGGAGAGGCGCTCTGCGCCTCTCTCTTTCACTGTCTTCTTTGGCGCTCATGATGTCTTCTACGTAGTCGCGCCAAAGGTCCCAGTTCTTCTTACTTTCCATCATGCTGTGGACCATGTTGTCGATATTTAGCTCGGCCACCCCGAGTGCTTGTTTCAGCAGTTCTCTCTGGGGTGCCCAAGCCTCACAGCCAATGATGGTGTGCTCTGCGTCGTCGACCTCCGCTTGGCAGTGTTGGCACGTAGCGGATGGTTCTTTGCCAATCCGCTTCAGGTACGCACCAAAGCATCCGTGCCCAGTGAGCGCCTGCGTCAAGCGGTAGGTTGTTTCACCGTGTTCCCGGGCCCTCCACCGACTTATGACCGGGATAAGTCGATGGGTCCATCTTCCCTTGCTGGACTGATCCCATTTCCGTTGCCAGGCTTCCCTCAGTTTCTGGTCATGTTCGTTGCGATTTTTAGGATCTTCGTAGTCCAAGGCCCTCTTCTTTGCCTGGAAGTCCAGCGGGGGTATTCCAGCAATCACCAGCACCGCGTCTTCAGACACTGTCCTGTACGCTGCGGTGACTCGGAGCGCTCCCTGTCGCTGGACTCTGGCGAGCTTCTTTCTGTTGATGTCACGTTTGAGCGACTCATGCCATATCGGGGCTCCGTACAGAAGGATCGAATGAGCACCTAAAACTGTCCGGGATCCCGGGATTGGATTCCCTACTGGAGACTATCATAGAGGGTGTAAACTTACGTAACTGAGAAAGTGGACGCTCGAACGAATTCATAAGAAAATTTAACATGAAGGTCCTTTATTTCTAGTGTGTCACACTCCTTATCGAGATGGTCTCAAAAATGCTCTTCGATACGTTCACCCAAGTGGCCCGCTAGGTGAGCATTCAAAAATGAAATTCGAAAAACATCTTTAACATCGAGCGAGCAAAAAGCTGAATGTATGTTTTAGATATTTTTAGGATACCTGAAACCGAAAGTCAATAAATTTTACCTTTTAAAGAAATGTTAAATAGGATAAAGGCATATCAATCTTGTTTTATAATTCCGGGCCAATTTTCTTACGATTGAATGGATCCAATAAATCAAAAGGCAACCAACCTTCAAATTGTGTGATTCTGTCTAAACAAATTAAATTTTGAAATAATACCAATAGACAAAAACCATTTATCATTTTACCATCAGCCAAATACCGACATCTCACCTAAAATACAACAAACTGACCGAATTAGCTCAAGGTTCATATGAATACTTGTATTATAACAAATCTACGATTTACTATTAAAAAATTATTCTACTTAAAGAATATTTCTTATATGACTAGCAATATGTATACATTGTGCAATACAATCTTAAATTTGCAGCTTTAAAAAAGGGCTCATTTATGATTTTTGATTGACGACCTGCACTGATCCATTCACTCGCTGATTCATGCATCCCCAAAATGATTTGAATTAATATGAGTGATCGCATATTTTATCAGCAGTATGTGCTTACTTGTCACATGGTTAGAATGGTGTACATTTCGTCTGACTATATATATTTAAAAAAATATCTACAAATTAATCGAAATACACTGGCGATAACAGTTGTTTGTCTTTGAAAATTGCATAAAAGTTAAGGCAATCTAAACAATACACGTAACCTTAAACAAGAAGTAAAATACTCGTCATCCTGAAGGAAGTTGATATAGGTCCGAAAAAATGAAGTAAAGGATAAAGAAACAAGTTTGAGGTATCGCATCGACTTTTTAATATTGCTATTCTTAGGCACTTTCAGACTGAGTGCTACTTACGATATCCGACACTTATTGACTTGTAATGTTCAAAATGATACACAAGAAGTTAAATAAAATCATAATGAGACAGAATATTACATTTTACCCTCTCCCCAGTACCAACAACTTAAACACTATGCAATTGACCATATTTATGATTTTCTACGTGATATTGCTTCTTTTTGGAAGATGATAATCTTGATACCTGCTTTGACATTGGAGGTAACAGATTTTAACTATAATTGAGTGCTTCCAATCTTTCTATCCAGGATACCATTATTTTTTCGTGTCAGTTAATACACATATATATAAAATGCCTATGATTCTCAGATTGAAATTCTTTGCTCCAGAAAATGCATTTATTTTGATTTAGCCGTTTCAGGCTACATTTTTCTGGCTTTCATTTCTTATATGTGATTAAATTGATGATTTATCCAAAATTGTAGAGATCTGCTTGATCTGCTGGTTTGTTAATTAATTTATTGTACAGATTTCATAAAACTAATAAAACACAATTTAGATAATCGATTCAAAACCAATAACGTTCTAAGTCCACATTCTTCATTTATCTTATTCGTAGATGCTCACGTTTTCATTATCAATTAATTTTAATAACCGCCTCTTAAAAATATGGATTTTGAGATGAAGATAAGAATCAATTTAAGCAATGGTGTCATAAATAAGATATTAGTTTTTCTCGAGAATATGTTAGCAAACGCTTAAACGATTTCGTTCGAATGAACAAGGATGAAACCAAAAACTCACATAAATCATTGAAAAAGAAACATAACTTATTCGATCACATCGAAGTGTCGCTTATAACTCATTCGATCACAAAATAAATAACACCCAAATAGCTTAATTCCAAGCGATGATCCTTGAAGTGTTAATATTTAATTAAATGACTATGTTAGATTATTGATATTTATTGATTTCGTGATAATTATGCATGATCCAAGATTTTTTTAATCAGTAGGATAGATTTTTATATCAATATATTAATAAAATGGGGGGAAAAACCATTTTCCGCGATGTTCTTAAAATTTGATTTTCATTAGATAATAATAAGATATTGCACTAAGCAAATTAAGTAGGATAGAATCTAAGAGTGATTTGCAAAATTAACACTATTTTTAACGGTATTGTATTTATTATTATAAATCAGTTATTCAAAAGTGACCCTGACCGACTTAATTAGTCATCCCAATATTCAATGTTTCAAAACCAGAAAATCAGGATGAACTTTAATTGAAATAATCGAATATTTCAATCTTCTGAATTTATTGAAATGGTGAAATTTTTATATAGTCTGAATGTAAAACCAAACCATTACAAGATAAGATTAAGAATCAAACCACAATGTCATCATCTACATTACACAAACGATCGCCAAACTTCGCGAATGACTCAAAAGTCAATGACTAATAATAAGCATGATACTGCAAATGGGTGTTGATGACCCATGAAAATGTTAAAAAAGATGTTAGAATTCGTTCCAGAATTGTAACACGTATTATGTTCTCTGTTATTGGCGTCGCTGTTAAATAATCTATTATTTTACGATCCTGAATAGTCATTATATGTCGTGGGCAAATTACATCCATGTTGCCTGCATAAAAACAGCTCGGGCAACTTTAATAAATGGGCTGTAAATGTTCCAGGTCATCTTTGGGCGAGGATATAAAATCAAAGCATGCGTTAATTATGAATATGCAAATGATTTAGAAGAAGGATCGAGTCGATGTCAATAAACCAGACTGTGGATTTTGTGTGGTTTTTTTTGTAATACATTCCAATTTGAAATGGGATCATCGAAAATGGCGGGCGTGTGGGTTAGTTTATTGATGTATGTTTAAGATGTAATGTTGTTTTTATTAAAGATATATCGATCAATTTCCCATCATCATCATCATCATCATATCTTGCTATATGATTTTTTCCAGGATTACATGGCATCATACACAGCAATACCTCACTTAGTATGACTATATCTTATTGATATATGACGTATACATTTTTGTTTGTTTCTTCTTTTCAAATATATTAGCAATATTCATAATTTAACGAATTGAATAGCTATATTTAACATTAAGATTGACTTCCACGATATATATTGAAAGAGCCATAGGCATTTTAACTATCTCTGCATTTTCTAAGTTAGAATTCCATTCTTCATAAGCTTCATCTATATTAATGAGAGCTTCATTGTCTAGCTCTTTTGTATTCGATACAGTGCACTCAATTACAATGATAGAATCTAATTATTTAAAACAAAGTTCTTTGTCAATTTCCACCATGTTATTCGTATCTTCAACAAACATAATTTCAAACCCAACCAAACTTTTTTTAATATTGTTCTTAAATTAATTTAGCTCAAAGCCTATTCTCAATCATATTCAAATGTTGATGTTTTTCAAACGAATGCACGTTCTATTGTAATTGCTTTAATGTATTTCAAAAAAATCCACATACATAAAGGACTTAATAAATTTTAATGATTCTTGGACTAATCCTTCGAGTTTAAAAATTTTAAATCATGAATTAAAATAAAATGCTGGAGGCTCTCGCGCGGTAGCATTTTAAATGAAAATTGTTAACTAAAATATGAGGCTATGTTTGTGTACTATATAATAAAATAGGCAAGCTATTGGTATGGTGGTTGCTTCACGTTACATATAAACACACATATAACAGAGGCGGTGGTGCGCATGCGCGTAGCGTGTCTATAATGTATGCGACGGACAAGGACACACTTTAAACGATTCTCTCTCTCTTTCCGACCAACTGCTGGTTGGAGTTTCATTTCTCGTGGTCGTCTCGTGGATCGACTGTCATTCGAACTATGCGAGTAATGGATGTATATATTTGGAATTAATATTTATTGAAGAGTTTAATTTCCATTTTTGGTTTGCATATTCCTTTTCTATTTCGATGCATTCGCAATCATATATCAACAATCAAGATATATTTCTCAAGCACTTTCTTCTTCAGATTAAGCGAAAAAGTTTCAGTATCATGTTTACAAGCCTTCTTTGTTATAATGCACTAACATAACTGATTTCAGATTCTTCCTATATGCAAATTAAAATTATAAGATATATTGTATCTTGTATACCTTTTTGTCTTAATATCTTTAGTTGATTGGCGGGATTTGATTATAGGTGCTAAATATGTTTGTAATAACACATTTCAACAAAATATTAAATATTTCAACAAAATTCAACGCCATTTTATGTCTAATATAATCCCTGGTATCTTCTTCACTTGTAATATCTCTCTCATTTTCTTCCTCTGAGAAACGATCAAAAAAGGATAATTTAAATCTGATCGAACCATTCCTCGATGCTTTTCCGATCTACTTTTTCAAAGCATTTTAAATTTTCTAATAATCCACATATTTAAGTTATATCATTTTATTCTCTTCAGAATGCGTTAATCTGTTTCCAAGAATCTCTTTCCATGATCGAATAAGTGTTTCTGGCTTTACTTTTGATCAAGATTATTGTTATTCTGTGTAAAGTTTCCAATATCGTATTTTTTTCCAGTAAATGATCAAGTTGTCATCTTCCTCAGCAAGAATTTTAAGAAGACTGTGACGATGAAGACATCGCATTGATGCCACAATGTCTTGGTCAATTAATATTATGTTTAGTAAAATATTATATTCAAATTCATAAAAATAGTGGATAATAAATCAAATTTTACACATATTAATTTACTTTGTATTTGTTCTTTGGAATCTGTTTTTAAAATTTGTTGGCAATCCCTGTTTTGCTTTTTACAAAATCTACAAGGATATCCAGAATCATATAGTTTAAGGCCCGACCTTCGCTCAGGATAAAATTCATTGATTTCTCTATAAATTTAATTCGAATTGCCAATGTCGAGCTAAGCATTTCAATGGCCACTTCACAACAAGATTATTCCTAACGTGGATCCTTTGACATAAAACGCGACGGTTGTTCCACTTTGCTTTGTATAACTGGATTGGCGCTCGTTTTTTGCAAGATTAATTGAAATTGGCTAAGTTGCTTTAAACCAATTTAAATGCCTCATCGAAAGCACTTGCTCAATAGTTCCTACTAACTTCATTACGAAGGCCCAGATGTGACCAAATGTCCAAATGACGATTTCGCACCGAAGAAACCGAGCGTTCATGCATTACGTGTTTGTCATCCCAAATTATTAATAACGCACGTCAGTTTGTAAAATGTTATCTAACTGTAAATAATAGTAAAGCATCAAAGAGCGTAATGACCGTCGTAATATGTTAGACAAGACATCTATTAAAATATTTTATACATAGAAAATGCGTTAACCTATAGAATGTTACAACCGTCCATCTTCAAAGTGCATGAAGTGTCATCCAGAATGAATTACAAGCGTGAGACCAAAGCTCAGCACGTTTAAGTGCACCTAATGTAATATTTTCCTTGAGATTTCAAGCATAATTTTTCCTATTAAAAATATGAATTTACTTCTGAGATATAAAAAACCGCGTAAATAGAGGCACAAATTTCCGACAATAATAAGCTAAATCGCTCGAAACAAAACCTTAATAAAATAATTAATTTCATTGAATATTTGGAGAGCTTCTTTTTCAGTTCACTAAAATATTGAAAGTTAATAGGTATCAAATTAATCTGGCTAAATTTATAGGTTATAAAAATGTTACCAATGTTCACTAATCTACACCTACATTTGCTTTGTAGACGTTGAAAAAGGCAATTGATGGCGTTCAACACATGGAAAGATTATACACAAAAAAGGCAAAACAATATTCGACATGTTTTAATTTTTACTCAAATTGTATATCCAATTTTTCTTAGAATTTTCAAGAACTTAAATTTGTATGGGTCAACTAAGACGTGAAACTTCGACGAAGAAGTAAAAGTCCGCACTAAAAAAGTAAAAAAAGTATCATTACATTTCGGCCACTGTATTTGGTCAGTATTTTTTATATGAAAATAATGCCTAAACTCAGTTTCAAGATATAATTTATAGGATATTCGAAAACATCCAAAAAGAATTTTTGGATTTGGAAATGAAGATATAGCAGACCCGTAATAATTCTGCCCCGGTCTAATCCAACGCCCCCTGTAGTCCGACAACTTAATTTAACTTGATTTACTTTGTAAGTACAATCCATTGGCTCATCATCAGTAGTAGAAGAAGAAGCCTTGGTAGTCTTTTTAAAAAACATATCTAACTTTAGTTGAGTTGTCTGTTCCCTATATATTTCTTTGTAGCAAGCAAGATCTTCCTGAATACGGCGGTTTATAGTCAAAAATCTTTCGTTATCCGGATCCATTTTTCAAATTTTTGCATTCCTTGGTCAATTTGAAGAAACGCTGCATCAATTTCATTCAATATAAATGTTTTTGGAAATTCCAATACCACTTCTTTGTTTTTAGTCTCTTCTTCAACCCTTTGATTTTCGATGCATTTTTCATTTGTAAGATCTTCCAAATCATTTTCTATAAGTTGGTTTATGTCTTATGATCAATATTAATATCAAGTCTCTGGCAAAGTTCTACAATGAGATTTGTAGTGTGTTCAGTTTCATTTTCTTTTTAAAATTGCGAATGAGTTATATTTTCAAAATGTTCAGTTAACTTTTTCTGTATTCCATACATGCAAAATGCTGTGACCTCTTGACATCCCTTTCCTATATTTTTTAATCACATCGTAAATATTAAAATTCTTCCAAAATTCTTTAAACGATTTCCATCGTCGAGCGTTAGTATTGCTTCAGCAAATGTAGTTTTTAAATAATAGGCTTTGAATGTGGCAATAGCTCCCTGGTCCATGGGTTGCAAAATACTGGTGATATTAGGGGGTAAATATACGATTTTAACGTTAGGATGTAAATTTCCGATGTGTGGTGGATTTCCTGGTGCATTCAAAGTATTAAAAGTATATTGAATGGAATTCCTTTCTATTTACAATATTGTTCTACTTCTGGAATAAATAAATTTAAAAACCAGTCTTCAAAAATAAATTGTGTCATCCACCCTTTTTTGTTTGAGCGGTAATATAGTAGTAAGATATCAATATTGGTTCCTTTGAGGGCTTTTGGCTTTTTAGAGTTTTATTACAACCTCTGTATTCACCCAATACAATCATCTGTTCAAGTCTTTAGAACATTCCATCCAAAAGCGAAAGATGCAATTGAAAACCACTTTCATACGTTGCTTAATTAAATTTTATTATAAAAAGAAAATATGGGAGACTATTGACTTTTTGGAAATAAAGGAAATTAAATTATAGACAAATAAAATATCCTATTGTTCAAAATCAAAGTCGTTGCATTAACATTGTTGGAAATTAATGAATGTTTTTATTTACAGATTAACCATTCTGCACAACACTTTACAATGCAGCAACGTGGATGACACATTATTTATAAATTAGCGCCAAACTTTAAAGCAGCGATGCTCAACGTGTCGCGTCTAAATTGATCAAATCATGGTGTTTAATTAGAATTTATTTACATTTAAATCTTTTGTACTTCATACTCACATGGCATTCGTGCATTAAGCACAAAACTCCATAAAAACTTCCAACTGAAGAAGCTTACCCATTAACAAAATTTATGTCATAGAGTCACATTTACCGTTCGTTTGTATGATTTGTCATCCACTTTAGGTAAATGCGAGTTAATAGAGGAGTTAACGTATTATCACATCCGAAAAAAGGATTAAAACATAAAAAACGACTCAATGGATGGTAATTTAATGAACATTTCTAATACACTCGAAGAGTGTGGGATTGATTTACAGTTGTGCCTCCTTTTTAGAATATTTCACATGTATTTTATCCTCGTTTAAAAAACCTGTTTATTTTTCATGCGAGTATTCAAAATATATGAACGCGTTGTTGATACTCGATGTGACCCAATTCTGACACATCTGAACAGTTAGAAGATTTACTAATCGATTCATATTTGTTAGACAATTGGTCCATGGGGATACACGATTAAAGAGCAAAGATGAAGAGCTCTTCGTGCGTGCGTTTAATCAATACATACCAAAATATATTTAAAACCGTTTATTGCATCGTATTTTGGGCTCGATTTGTGCTGTTTACGCGTATGGAATATTTGAATAAATTCAGATCGATCCAATTGGAAGCACATTTTAACACATTAAGGACTCTTTCATAAATACAAATTTAAAATATTTGATCAGCGCTGTCTTTTTTATATAAATATAACGGTGTGCATACTGATTGCAAGCCAAAAATGGACAACTTCAAGACAAAAGTTTTCTCGGATTTCTCAAGTTTTTTTTATTGTACTTTGTTATGGTACAGTTATATGAAGAGCGATGATTTTGGACAAATTATAGCCCATAAGGCTTTACGACCTATGATTTTCTTACGTAGACTGCTTTGAAATTACTCCATGTTATGGACGCCTGAAAATTCCATAAAGATAATAAAACAAGTATATGGTATAAATACGCTTTATTGTTATATAGCTGATGAAATACGATTTAAAATTAATTGCTTATAAATCCTCCTAAGGGACCAAATTTAAACACATAGGATTTTTCTGGGCTGCTTTCTTGCATAACTGATAGTGCTATTAAATTATCTGGGATGCTCAAACTTTTAGCATTCTTTGCCCCAATCGATCCAGTTTTAATTCTGCCATCATTGCCAAAATCATCGATCTTTATTACAGATTTCACAGTGGTAACATCAACGTCCAAATTTATATCGTCTTTCATTTTTTCATTGATCTTAAACCCATTTGATTTAGGTTTCTTATTCGTTCGAAGAGATTCTAATGTGTCGTCTTCTCCCATCATCGCATACGTATTTTCTATCTTGACTTCTTGGTTTATATTGAACACAGTCTGAGGCATAGTAGTATTTGCTGTCAATTCATCATCATTTGCTCGACCCTCGACGCTTATATCGCTGTCAGTGTTCGAAACAGTTCCCCTAATATTGACGATGACTGTTGGTTTAATTACCGTCTGAGATTCCCGATTTCCAATTTGACTTTGACCAGCCAAATTATTATTGTTTGGCCTCATTGGCGTTGGAGGAGTGTTAGTAGTGGAAGAAGATGGTTGATTAATGATAACTTCTTCAGGTTCCTGCTCTTCTATGATTACATCGTTGGATTCTTGCTTTTTGTGAATCTTCTTTACTGGTCTCGGTTGGGGTTTAAGATTAGGGCGTTTTGTCGTTGCAGTACGTTTTGAATTAGCAGTAGTAACTTTAAGTCTCGGAGTAGTAAATTTCTGAACAGCATCAAGAAGAGTATCAGTTAACTTCAATTTCGAATATTCGTCATCCGATCCAGGATCTATAGATATTTGAAGAGACTTAGGCTTTCGCTCAAAAGTCTCTGGATGAGAAATCATAAATTCAATATGACTCGGCGCCATCACTTGATCGTCGAAGTAATCATATTTGGGTTCGTCCTTTTGGAAGCTATTTTCGACAAACTTCTTATCGATGCTTGCATCCTTTTCGTGCGAATTAATTGCATTTTTGAACGAAACATGCTGCATATGATATGATCGCGGTATCATTTCTGGATACACCTTTTGGCTCCAGTCTCCTCTTAAATTCCATTGTATTTGACTCACTGGAGCAGTCATCGGCATCGATCTGAGACTGTGAATGCTCAATGGATTTGCTTGAAGAATTGGTAATGTAAAAAGCATCATGTAGATCGTTGATCCCTATAATATAAAGAATATGCATGATAAACCCTGTGTCGTATTTATTACGATAAATAAACTGTAAGAACCTTATGCAATTTGATCAAATCGCCAATAAATACATTTGTTATTAGTATAATCCAACAAAAAATAGTTTGTCACTTAGAAATCTATTTTAAAATACTATATTTTTTAAAGAAATTTTATTCTTATGTTCTTAAAAGTCCAATGTCACGACGATTATGGCGAAAATTATTAAGCAATCATGAGTTTTCTTAAAAAATATTTAATGCATTATGACAAAAATGCTTTCTTCCAAGAAGCAGTTTATCTTGAAAGATCTTAAACAATTCGCCCACAATTTTTCGCCAATATTTCTTCCCGCCCACATCGAAATATAGGCCTCATGATTAAAAAAATGATATAGATTTCATAATGGAATATAGATTGGTTTCAATTGAAAAAATAAATAAAAATAGACATTGAGATCGTTTATAATGAAGGATATTTATTTAATAACAAGGAAATAATGCTTATTAATATTCATTATAAAATAGCAAAATTTTATTAACTCTTTTAGATCCAAATTAAAATGATATATGCTCCAATGAACAGGGCCGTAACTAGGCAGATTGACTCTGTCCGTTTTTATAATATATACTAAGCTGTGTAAACCCTCTTCATTTTCGTTATGATCAAGTCGCTGATCGTGAGCCCCTCAATCGTCATATCAGCGGTCTGAAAAGCGGACCGATTGAACATACAAACCTACTCCGTCCTCTTTTAGGGCTTTTTGCGGCATTTTCTATGATCTGTAGCATCGAAAGCAACGTAGCATCTAGACACGTTCTATCATAGTATTTTTGTATAACAGTAACTGCCATCTATACGTTAGGTCGGGTACTTTTGGGACTATTGTATTTAATATATTGCATTTATAATAGTATTAATTGACTTTAAAAAATAAATTGGATTTCTGGGGGAGGGGGGTTAAATTGGGTATTAGCCACGGGCGCTTCATACCCTAGTTACGGCTGCGACTTTTAATTAAAAAAAATATAGTGAACGATTGGGTGTTATTATTGAATGCAATCATTTTGTATTATTACTAGGGAAACACAAACGATAAAATAGATTTTCATTAATATTATCCAATATCTGATCTTTGTTTTATTTATGATCCAGTGTATAACAATAGTTGCTAAAGAATTATTTTTAATAAAACATAATTTAGCTCGAATTGCTTTAATTTCGTACAGCACAAATCCATTTGATGTAAGTTAAGTATAATTTGAAAACGATGGAGTTTTAATTAATTTTCCTTAAAATTCCATATTATTTAAATAAAAATAATATAATACATTTGAGTTACAAAAATATTTGCTTAAAATTACATGTTTAAATTGATGCTAATCTAATATGGTTAGTAAGAAATATACATAAAATTACATAGAAGGTTAATCACAAGAATTATGGCATAATATAAAATGTATTTGTTAAAATAAATTAAAAGCAGTAAAACGATGAAGGTAAATGGCACTAACCAGCATAGTCGGAAGATTACTGACCCTTTCGTCTGCAAGCACAAATTGCAACTGCACTTGATATTGGCGAGATTGCAGCTTCTAGAGATTTCTCTCTTTAGAGCTTCTTTTTTATTTTCACTTGTCTTAGAAACTAGAAGCGACGATCCACTTACAAGGTGATACCAGATCACCTGAACCTGCACTTGCTGCATAAAACTGCATTTAAGTAGCATAGCTATTAAAATATTTTCAATTTAACTAGTTAGAATTTATTTTATCTACCCTGAAACAATTTGAGATTATTTTAAGGATCTGAATGATTAAAAAAATATTGATAATAAATTTGCCTTATTAACATAGTCAATATTAACTTTCTGATTGAGATTAAAAAATTATAACTGTTGATTATGACTCTGACATGGTTTACAAAGGTTGATGCATCTTAAATATAATTGCCACCCTCATTTCTCATATGAAGTTATAAACTTAATCCAAATGAGCTATCAATTAGTAGTCGTCATCAGACTAACTCATATTTAGACAAGGTTTTATTCATAATTTAATTGATTTTTAAATTTTGGTTAAGTTCTAAACATGTATATCGGATCGGTTGCATTTTTAGTTTTGGGAATAATAACAGTTTTTAGTTCAGCTCCTAGTGATTCAATTCTGAATTTTTAATGTTTTTATTTATATTAAAAACTTACTTTTTAGCATAACAGCATTTTATTCCTTATATAAACAAGCATTTTATATAAATAATATTAGCGAATTTACTCTCTTTAATCATTGATGATTTGTTAATTAACGTACTATTTTTCATTTCAGTTTATGAATTTACAATTTATTTATAAACATTCATAAAAGTGTTTAGAATTGCAGTTATCATAGAGGTGGCCAATATAATATAAATCATTAATTAATAGTAGAATCATAATGGTCGTCTAAAGTAGTTTTCCAGTCTCTCGAAGAAAACTACTCAGTCTTTACAAACATCCCACACTCCCTATCAAGACGGTCACGAAAGCGTTCGTCAAAACGTTCATTCAGGATACCCTAAGCTTTTTAAAAATAATGGAGCCTATCCCTGTTTTCTATGTAGTTCAAATCTTTTTCATGCGACTCTTTGTGCGTATCGCATAAAAAGAGACCGAAGTGTGTACATAAACTGGTTCAGTTCCAACAAAAAACGGTTTTACTGGTTTTCAATTCTGATTTCATCTAATATACTCCAATTTTTTCTGATTTTATCTATACATTTCCGAAGTAACTATTTTTATTTAGTCAGGTTATAATCTTTAAATAGCCAGTTCCAATTTGAACGTTTCATTCTCAAAATACCAAAATTGCCGTCATTTTTATTTCAGCGTCTTGTTATTCTAAGCATCCAACATCTCATAACTGCTTCATGAGTTCTTAATTCCTCCTTACTCGAGCATTCGTAATCTTGTTTCATTTTCACAGAATCTAAATTAGGACCGAAATGATTAATCAAATAAGCCACAAATTTTTCTCCCAAATTTTATTTTCAAAATAAATTTGAAGCTAAACTTCAATATTCCGAAGATATATCATCTTAATTTCAGTAAGCATACTTTCAGATACGTTGATCAACTATTCTACATAAATGTCTTCTTAATGTCCATTTATTTCAACACATTACGAAGCTTACAATGCAGATATGTATTTATTTACTTGCCGTAAAACACTTATAATTACAAAACATTCTGCACTTAATGAACCCTACTAAATCTGCAAATGACTTTGTTAATCTTTGTAATTAAATCTAGATCATTTTGAACAATAATTGGAAATGGCAAGTTTACTTTGTACATTTGAATATCTACAAAATTATTTTGTATATCAAAGATTATTTCATTTTAATGTTTTCTTATTTATAATTATTGTTACTCCACTCTTCAAACAGAAAAAAGGTTAACGCGTGAAAGCATCACACATGTCATGCTATACGTGGCGTTCATCAATGTCATGGTGCTTTGGTACTTTAATCACAATATAAATATGGCTCAGTAAAAGTGAACAATTTTCATTTGAAGTCTCGAGATCAATTACTAAATAAAGTGATTCTATTTAATGAACACTTTCGGAATCTCGATGAATATAAAAATACATTTTAAAAATTTGTTAAAAAATATTTTATTTCATTAATCATCTTGAAACATTACAATTTTAATCGGTTTAATGTCTTGAAAATAAGATAAGAATAAGATCGAATCTCAGATCATAGCAGTCACAAACGGGTAAATGAAAATTGGTGAATAATTTAAAATCACGGTGTAATAAATTAAAGATCCTCTTACATAATACTTATTACTATTCCACTGGATATTTAAACGGCAATGTAAAATTGGAAACATTTCAACGACAGAAGTACACACCATCCGGCTCTCTCTTCGGTTTCATTCCAGCAAAGAAGTCTTTAATATCCTCTTCTCGGACAACTTCCCGTTTATCTTTGAACGTTCTCAAAAACTCCACTAATTTCTCTTTCATTTTATTGTATTCGGTGATGGCGTTGATTTGTTGCACTCTACCTAGAGACGATAAGGCTTCTAAGCCTTTTTCATACTGCGAAGAAGAACTCGACGTTTTCATTTTGCCTAGGTTCTCATATGCTATTACCGTATCGTCATTGTCAAGTAAGAAAGATACATTTTTGTCTTTGTAAAGTTTAGAACAAGTAAAACAAGAGCAAAGTTTTGCTCTCCAATCATTGGGCCAAAATACAGCCCCCTTATGATGCAACGGTGGATTATTCACTGGCTTTTTACACGAAATTACATCGCGGCTTGGCTTATGTCGCTTTGCTTCTGAAATTTCCACTCCATTTTCTGTTGAAGATTCTGACGCAAGTTTTCTTTTCTTATCAACTGTTGAGAGGTTATCCTTATCATTAGTAGTATTCAAACTCATAACAGTCTTTTCACTATCACACTGCTCGTCCATCGCAACATTTATAGGAACATCTTTTTTGTCTTCGGAAGATTCAGACGCTTCAATTTCGCTTTGGATGGATTTAACATTTTCGACTTTTATCAATTCATTGAATGGTTTTAAATTATTTTCTGTTATAGACGGGTTTGACTCGCTATTGTTTTCTGATAAGGATTCTTTATTTAATTTTTCATCAGAATCAACTTCCATGTTCACTGCATCATTGATAACATCAGTGCTTAATGTATTATCTTTAACGATATCAGTATTTAAAGAGTTTTCATTGGTAATGTCAGCGCTTATTGGATTATCATTGGTAATTTCAGTGCTCATTGCATTGTCAACGGCGTCAGAGCTTGTTACATTATTGACAGATTGATCAGGTTCTCCAGCGTTGTTGCAAGTATTATCAATAGGTTCATTTGTATCAACGTCCATTTTTTCTAATGATTTTGAGTCTGGGATTTCTGCACAATCCAATTTTGGAACATCTTCACACATCTCTTCATTTCTTTCTTTATTTGCATCACTCAATGATTCACCTTTAGGTGAAAGAATTTCTTCCAATTCTTCGCAATTCATTGTCGATTTTGTGTCAGATACATTTGTATCATTAACGAGACTTTCAACATTTTCTGTTGGAATATTTTCGGTAATACAATCACTTTTATTAGAACCTATTTCTGGCTCCTTTGGCGGTTGGGCTTCATTTGAAGTTGCTAAATCTTTGTCGGTATTAGAGCTAGAATTTTCTTCGCAAACAGTGTCAGTGTGCAAAGAAATTTCTTTAGATTTTAATTCATCACAATTCGGCGTTGGTTCTGACAGATTTTCTATATTGTCTATGAGAGTACTTAATTTCTCATTTGTATCACAATTAGTCTCCTGGGATTCTAAATTTCGACAATTGTCGCTATTTTGTTCTTCGGGCCTTTCTACAATTTCAGGTGCTACTGATCCTTCATCAGTACACAATTTTTCATCGGCATTAAGTTCTTGATCTTTGACATGTTCAGTTCCAAGATTAGTATTTAAATTTAGAGATTCTGCAGTGACATTGTCTACATCTTCTTCAAGTGCATCAGTAGCAACATTATTGGAATTATTTTCTAGCTCACATGTAGTATCAGTCTCCATCTTTTCTATGGGCAATGAATCAAATTTATCTTTATAATCATCTAAAATTTTATTAGATTCTTCAATGTTTTGATTTTCAGATATCATATTTTCAGTGCTGTCCGTCAAAGTGTTGATAGATTCTATATCTTTTTCAGTAGTCATTAATTCTTCTGATGTAACATCTTTTAGCTCAACATTCTCGCTTGCAGTATTGGATACTTCTTCATTTTTATTAGTTAAATTATCATCAGTTATGTTATTGTCTAATATTAGTTTATCTTCACTTTCGATGACTTTGCTTTCACTAGATGGTAATTTATCTTCAGATGCTGTAACACTTTCGATAAGAGCATTTTCTTCTTGAGCCTCTATTTTTTCAGATATCGTATTTGCATTAAGTACAGAATCTTTCTCGCATACTTTTGCAGGGGAGGCATTTCCTTCGAAAATTTCATTGTTTTCTGAAATGGTATCACATTTTAAGTCCGAGCCATTTGAAGTGGCTTCGGCAACAGGTTTCATTTCAGATAAGCTTGCATCTGTAACAAGAGGGGTGTTTTCAGTTTTAGATTCATTCACAGAAACTGCTTTGTCTTCACCTGCTGGAATTTCATTAGATTTTTCCAAATCTTCTTTTGGTTTTGAATCTTCTATTTTCATAATACTGTTTTCAGTACAATTCAAAACATCAACATCAGCAGTTATATCAAGGTCAGTTTTAGTTTGATCGCAGATTCCGGAAGAGTCCATCATGCTTTCGTCTTCTACATTATCGCCTGTAACTTTGTACTGCAAGTAGTCATTTAGAAAATCATTGGACTGCATGCAATCTTCACATATCATCTCTGAATAGCGATCGTGAGCAGGGACCTCAGCATTGAGATGACGAGAATGCAGCCAATCTTCGCATACAATACACTGAATCATTTCGTCGTCATCCGGCGCTTCAGGATCCGGGTAAGGGCGACTACATTTACAATAGAGTCCGGAGAAGTTCTGGTTATATTTGTTGAGGGAATTGGGTTCAGATCGAGATCCGTTGAAGGTGCAGGGTTTGTTGGGGAAGGCTGGTCCACCGCAATCACAGCGGAAATTGCGCTTTGTATATAGCTCGACGAGCTCATGGTTCTCATGACAAGCTAGACTGCATGCCAAACAGAGGCCGGCTCGCCGATCCGGACAACATGTTAGACATGCGTAAAGTGCCTGTCGTCGTACGTAGCCCTAAACACGAAACATGACTTGATCAATATAACTGGCATTGATTACACACCAAGAGTAAAACGGAGAATGACGAACCTGGCCATAGGTACATTCCTTGTCGTCAGAGGCACCTAGCACGGCGTGAGCATCCTCCTCGAAAGCCTCCTGTTGCTCCAGTACGTCCAACATGGTGACACTGCCACTGGCCTCCATTTTAGCAGTGGCCAATGCGAGACTCGCAGACGTCACTCCCGCCAAAATAAACGTTGCCGGTGTTCTAACGTAGTGGCGTATGTCAGGGTTGCCAATTAAAACACCTGAATTCCTCTGACGACTTTTTAAAAAACTCCCGATAGTTATTTCCGTTTACAATATTTTGAGTTTAAAAATATCTGCTGAGTAAATAAAAAACTCGTACATCTTAATCTTATTTAACCAAAAATTACATTTAATCTAAAATAAATTTATAGATGATTTATGATCCACTCAAAAAGAGCTAAAAATATTAAAATCTATATCAACATTACATGAGAATTAAATATTCTAAGCATCATTGTGAAACTTGAGAAATTGATAAAAAATTAAAAGATCTAGATATAATAATTTGATAGCATTATTTTTTAATTTTTAAAGAACTATGTAATTTAAAATTTTAAATATCTAAACAATTGTCATTGTTGAATTAAATGAAACAATGCTTATATTTACTCCAAATATTATTTTTAATAATTAAAGGTTAAATTATGGCTGTTTCCATATGTTTCAAAATAAATCCAATATTAACAAGCGAACGATTTCTATTAAAGAAATATAAAATTATTGGTGTACACGGAGCAATAATTATTAAATAAAAAGAGAATAATTTAAGGAATATTTTAACGTGACATAAAAAAGCGCTGGCGAAAAACTCGATACAAACGGCTAAACTTTTATTTCGTGTTTATCTGTCAGAATTATGTCCATATTTTTCGTTTTCTGAAATGTACCTTCTCTACTAGTGAAATAGTGATTTTGACGAATTTCATCATGTCGAATGAAAAGGATTTGGTTTTTAAAAAATCTAGATCGAAAACTAGTAAACATTACCACTACAAAACTCACGCTACGTCATGGAAACCGCCAGAGATCTTGAAAGTTTGTATATTTTTGTCACGAATACTGAAATCATTCTATAGTTGAGAGACGAATTAGATAATTATGTTTTTATTTTAGATTTTGAACTGTATTTTGGTCCATTGCGTCTTGTTCATCCGATTCAGGTTGAGTGTTATTGCTGATCCAAATTTGATTTTAGCTTCTACTTGCAATTTTTTATGATTGATTCGAAAAAACCTATTATTTTTGTTGTCTTAGGGATGATACTTGATATATGAAAAACATGCCCTTAAAAAGCTTATTGTGATTGTTTTGTTCATTCGATGACTGCTTGATTACGGTAATTATGTACGGGCTAATGTTAATTGTTGGTATTATTGTTGTATTATAAAGAAAATAAAAGCAGGATTTTTTTTGTTTATATTACCGATTAGAAAGAGGTATTCCAAATAATAAACTTTCTACATACATTAATTTTGAACATTCAGTATGTTTAGATACTTCATACAAAGGAATCTCCAGAATTAAATCTAAGAAAGTTATTGATTAAAATTAAGATTATCGTTGTTAAATTTTTGTATTTGTGATCTTAAAAAATAATATTGATTCAATGTTAATGGTAAAATAATTTAATGTGTGTAAGTATTGTAGAGTCTGCCAGACCAAGTGTATCTAATTTAACCCTTTCGGATCGTAGAGCAGACATGCTACGTTCTAATGTAAATCCACTTTTCTGTCAGCTCCGCCGTGGCGTGTAACAAGCTTGATAATGAACCTTAACTGTTGATAGTACACAATATTCGTTCATTTATTCGGAATATTTTTTAATGTTCAACTTGCATGGCATCTGCTTTCTGTTGTTCAGCTATTTTTGCCTATTAACCACTTCCCCGGCGAATTTTTTAGCAAAAATGTTCTAAAATAATATTTTTTTTTCTTCTTTTAATTTGAAGCATATAATTATAAAAAAATATTTTAAAACTTTTAACGTTTTTATTAATCTTATTGATTATTTTAATATTTTTTTACTATCTTCGTATATTTATCAAATAGTATCAAATTACATGCATTTGCATGTTGTTTTGCTAAATTTTGCTATGTCATAAAATGTGTTAAACATGTATTTGAATCAATGGCGGAAATTGAACGGCGATTTTAAAATGTTCATATGTACGCACTTTGGGATGGACACATATTCGCATCAGCGCCCAAATTGGCACGCTTTTGTTGGACGCGTGTTCGTGTCGACATCCGGGAAGCGGTTAATGTGTTGCAAAAATAAAAGGATAGGGTTGCCGTGTAAGCCTGCCAGTTTACTTCTGAAGGAGTAGATTTTGCAAAGGAGTGGTGATACTCGGCTAATGATGCCACTCCAAAACAGTCGAGGGGGATTAACAAAATTGGTCAACGATTAGAATAAAGCGAGTATCTTAATTTTCAAAACAAACTCCTTTTAGCAAGATAATACGAACAATCAAGCTTCAACTTTAAGACACTCATTCTGTTCTAAATAGCTTATCCGATGATAGCGATTTCAGTTAATCATGCCTAAATTTTATGACGGTTAAAAGATTCTTTAGAATATGATTTTTTGTTAAATAATAAGTATGAACTTTTATGAGTTTCTATAAAAAAAATTAATTATGGCGCAACATTGCCATTGATGTATGAGTGTATGATGAGATGCAAGACACCCATCTCTGTTCCACGATTTTCTGTCCGATAGGGTTAAAATAGCTTTTTTAGAGATGATGATGTTCAGTTTAAAGATATATACTAATGATTTATGATATTTTACCAACATTTTTTAAAAAATATACTTCTGTAGTGCTCTGCACATGCATTAGATGCTTTATAGTTAATTAAATCAGGTGAGAAAAATCTATGTATGTAAATGTAGTAAAAAAAAATTGGTGAAGGCATGTCGAGATAGGTCATCTAGAATTATATGGTTAATTAATGTTTTGCAAAAAACTGAGGACCTTGTTAAGAAAGTAATTTAAAAATATTAAAATGATTATAAAAGAAAATCCTGTTTGATTTTATTAGCTGATTTTAGTTTGAATTCACTAACACAAAAGCAGCGATTGTTGTTTTTTTTTGTTTTCTTACTATGCTAAATATCTGCAAATACAATAGATCAGGGTTCTTCAGCCTTTCATTGCCTTCGGAACCTTTCTAACTCGTGGTATTTCTAAAGAAACCCTCATAATTTGTAATAGTGTATTTGTTGCTTACTATTCTTTAGAGTTGTTTTTCAAACAATTGTTTTACCACTTCAAATTAAAAGCAGCGTAATCCAAGTTGAAAAACCCTACGGTAGACTCTTGATTAACCGAGGCTTTAGAAAAATGAAAAACTCAAATAATCCCCTAATTTGTTTTTTCTATTCATAAGGATAATTATATTATTAGGATAAGGATATTATTGTGGTAATTTGCGGGTATGTTAGATGGCTCCTTTTCCTTTGCAAAATTCTGGATTTTCAAAATTAATTTTATATTTTATATAATAAATATAGATTTCGGAAAAATATTTTTACGATGAATTTAGGCAATCAAGTTTAAATTGTATACCCCCGATCCTTTTTTTACACAGTTTTTAAATAGCACAACTAAAAAAACTACATATTTCACTTTTACATGATCAAAAAAATATTATATAAATACATGCGGATATTTATTCAGAATATAAAAATTATGCAGTATTGTCTATTTTACATCATAAATAATGTGTTGCAGCCCGAACATGCAATGCGTTGTTAGTTAGATTTTAATCGAAAACTTTGTACATTTATAACTTCTTTTAAGTGTGTATAGCAGTTCATTTTCTTCTCTTTCTCCTTTGCTGCATAGTAGCCGTTGGAACTTGCACTCCGTGCTAGTTGTGTACTTATATACATATTCATAATTAAGTACTTTAAATGAATAATCAGTTTTCTTATTTATTTAGCTATTTACACCTAGAGGCTTTAATTTGTAATTATTTAATAATATTATGTTGTGTTTTTGAAGCCTCATTTATTCAAAAAAAAAATTGCAAGACACTTTTTAAATAACTTTAATTATAAGACCTAAGTACTTGTAGGTAGTCTTGCGGTTAAAGGGGATTGCTAAAGCCATCTCAAAAATGATGATGATGTCAATTTTTTATTCATGTTTTTGAACAGACCCTGTATTTATTTTGTATGTTTAGAGCTCTAATTATTTTTGAGCTACTTATAAGGCAAAGGTTTATTCATAATCAATTCGTTTTAAACAGGATGATTTCTTATATACATATAACTTCGCTATAATTTTGTTGTTAAACTATGGATGATCTTTTGTTGTGAATTCATTTTTTAAGACTTATTACTTTATCAGTTATAAAAAAACACTGTTCTTTAAATAATCATGATTTTTTTAGCGGTTTAATTGCTATAGGATCAGAATATTAAATAAAGAATTAAAATGTGTTTATATACTTTATTCTTACTATGTGCGCGATTTTTTGTTTATTTATCTGAATGCTGTATGTGTATTTATGTGGCATTACAGCTATGATCGTTTGACGCTATGATCATTATGTAATTTTAATTTGAATCCCTATGATTATTAATTTTTATTAAGTATTATCCTTGCTGGATGGAATCATGCCGTGGCATTTGCATTAATATGTTTTACAATTTTCATTAACTGTATTTTGATCGAGATAACATATTTCATTAATATGATAAATCAAAATAGGGTTACATTGCAGCATGAATTGAAATGCTCAGTTGCTTATTTGAATTTTACATCTATGGTAGCAATATAGGTACCTCCAGAAGTAAATGACAAATAAGACGATTTCCAGTTTGATTGCATCAACGGGCATTGTCGTTTATGACAGTGTGAGTTATAATTGCTATTAGACTTTAAAAAGAACTAAAATAAGTTAAATTGTTTATACTTCATTGTGTAAATAAAAATTATTTGTTATTTCCAGACAAATCAACACGATGATAAAAGTGATACAACAAAGAGACGAAATTTAAAAAGAGGGAAAGGACCAGATTTATTATCAAGCGATGAAGCACCTTCAATTAGTGCCCATTATTCTAGAAAAAAATCTATAGCTCCAACAAAACCCAATACTCAAGCACAATATAATGAACCGCTTCCAGTTGTTGCAGACCAATCTAGAAAAAAAACAGCATCTTCAATACAAATTAATGATAGTTCAAGACCAAAGATTAGTTTTTCTTTAAATATTGGTAAGATAATAATTATTCTTATTGTACAATTAAAGTTAATACGGAATAAAAGTGTAATTTTGGTGTAAAGCCAACTATTTAATTAAAACATGATTCATGAATAAGATTACATGAACATCAATGTTTAGATATAATATTTTTTTTCTCTTTTAATTATGCGTGACAAAATTGTGCGATAGAATCCAATGACTTCAGTACTAGACTGTTTGATTACTTTGCCGTAAAATTTATATTTAAACTATGCAATGTTAATTCCGATGGAAGCTGGAAAAATGATTCTAGATTCCATTGGGATTATAGTTGTATTGTTGAATTATAAAATGGAATTTTCTTCACAGACTTAGATAAATATAAGAACCTTAACCCTCGTAATGACACACTCGGACAGGCCAAAAGAAAAAACCAATCAAGCAATATCGAGGCCAAAAAAAAAACCAACATTTTAAACATTCATCAGAAAAAAGGTTAACTTATAATTTTTTTTTATTTTCAAATCAATACTTTGAATAATCAGTGAGAGATCTTTTAATTTTGTTTTTATTATGATTGTATAATTTTTGATATTCCCAATTTGATAGTGATTTGGTACACCATTTTATTGGATTAGCTAAGTTTATTATGTTTTTTTTTATTTTAATAGTCATAGAAAAAATGCAAATCAAAAAAGCTGTAAAAGCTGCAGCAAATTATATATCAAGTATGCCCAAGAAAAAAATGCCAGGCGAAAATAGTAATTATACATTTTTTTATTCCTTATTGTCACAAATATTTTTATAAAATTATGATTGTATATTTTGTCATTCAATTATTTATGTCATAGCCTTACGTATCAATATTTATTGAACAGTTGCTGAACGTCGATTGAGTGATATTCGTGATCAACAATCTGAAGAATTGAATCCTGGCAAAAGAACTGCGTCAAATAGTTTAGAAGAACCATTCATTGCCAAAAAGAGATTAAAATGTGGTATTAATTTGATTTAGTTCTTAAAATATTTTTGTATAATCCAGACTTCTATCTCAATTTGCACACAATTTTAATTTTTAGCTTCTGATGATTCTTTCTATAACTCAGAGAATATCAATGATTCTAAAAGGAATTCAGTGCATTTTAAAAATGCTACTCGCAAATCTGACAATTACAGAAGACCTAATCAAAAGTCAATTATTTTTAATGATTCCAAATCGAAATCATTGAGCGCTAATGATTCTATATGCATTGAAGAGCCCATGGACTGTGAGAATATTGTTGATATGGTCCTTCAGGTTTGTATTATTATTTTATTAATTTTATGTACAAATCTACCCAATACTATGTAATTTCTTATGTTGTATATCAACTATAGGCTCGAACGTCGTTCAAAACTCCGATAATTGAGGAAGTAATGGAAACATTTGTGAATCAAAATTCAAATACAAACAAATCTTTTTCTAAAAATGTCCATATTGTGGTAGATACTAATATTTTTATTTCACACATAAGTATTGTGGATCGATTAATTAATACGTTAACAGGTTTGTGTCTAATTAAAATGAGATTCTTCTATAGATTTTATTTTATTATTATTTTTAATTATATGTGTATCTTAAAAAATGTTTTAGAAAATTATAACCATTTAGTTGTGGTGCCATGGAGAGTTTTTTGTGAACTTGACAGTTTCAAAAAAAATTTTACCGATAATCAAAGTGCGCAAAGTATAAATCATTTGGCTCGACGAGCAATGAACTTCCTCAATAAGAACTTACCAACTAATGATAGACTAATAGGTATATTAATTTTATTAAATATATTTCAACATCTATAAATACAGCATATTTCCAATTTAACCCTTTCGAATCGCAGAGCAGACATGCTACGCTCTAATGTAAATTCACTTTTCTGTCAGATCCGCCGCAGCGTGTAACAAGCTTAATAATGAACCAAGCTCAATAAATGAACACTGTTGATAGCATATAATATTCGTTAATTTCTTTGGAATATTTCTTAATGTTCAACTTGCATGATATCTGATTTCTGTTGTTCAGCTATTTTTGCCTATTAACACATTGCCGCCGGGGTCAAATCATCGTAAAAAACGCCAAAAAAACGGGGTCAACAGTAGGAAAAAACAGTGGATTTGGTAAATTTAACATAACTTTGAAACAAATGAACCGATTTTGATAAAATTTACGTTAATAGAATCATAATGATATTTAGAATATTATAGTATATTGATAATTAAAGAAACTAAAGGATTCCGCGTCCCCCGCTCCAATACAAAGTTTATTGATCACGCGGATTACGCGTCCCCCGCTCCAATACAAAGATTATCGATCACGCGGATTCCGCGTCCCCCGGCGTCAATGTGTTAATCAATTTTTGTTATAACTATTTTCATGCTAAATTATTTCAACTGTATAAGCAAATTTGGAGGTCTAATGTCATGCAATATTTAAGGTCAATCTCTGAAAGAGGCAAGTAATCATTTATATCCCTGTGATGCTCCTGACGATGAAATCTTGAACTGCTGTTTACAATTTTTAAATTCCGGAAGCAATGTGGTATTTATAATTTCTTTTTGTGCTATTTAACAGCAGTTGGCAACATATGGTTTGCAGAGAAATCTGGCATTATTGTATTTTTAAAGATATTGAAAATCAGATATTAAAAATGGTGAAAAGCTCATTGTTTTATTCAATTCAACTTGATGAATCTACTGATATTACAAATAAAGCATTCTTACTCTGTTTTGTCAGGGTTGAAGATGAGAGTATGAAGAACTACCCTTTTTGCTTAATTTTCTGGGTAGAACAATCAGCTTAGAGATCTTTGAAGCATTAAATAGTTATTTCCTGAAAAACGAATTTCAATATATAAGTTAGTGATCCGTGTAAAAGTAGTCCATGAGCCCAAAAACGTTGCCGATAGCTGCTATATAAGTAACATAAATATTTAAAATAGATTCATTTATATATATTTGTCGTTTATTACAGATTCTACTATCAAATGACAAAAATTTATGCAACAAAGCTTTGGTTAATAATATCCAAGCATATGGACATGAAGAATTTTGGAACCATTTCCAGAAAAAAAATGAAAACCAGACAACTAGTCTTAAAAACGTTCCAAATGTTTCATCATTTAGTAATGTAAATGAAAAAAAATTAGTTGATAAATCCAATGACAATTTAACACTTTTTGCGGCGTATGAAAAAATACAAGATGCATTGACAGAGTTTCTTTCCATAGTTTTAGAGGTAGGTTCGATTTAATTTACCAAAACTATAACAAATAAAATTCATGCTTCTTACATTAAGCTTTTGGGTGCAAAAGTTTGTAAAATGAAATGTTTTATTATTAAAGACTGAAATGAAGCTCCGATATGAAGAGTTGTGGTTACAAATAATATTAATTAAACCACCATGGACCCTGGCCAGCATTTTAAAATGTATTTCAAAACATTGGATAGCAGTTTTTAGTGAGATTTTACCTAATGATGCAACATTTTTTGTCAAAGAATTACAGTATTTCTATCCTGCTAGACGCAAAGGTATTAATATTTTGTTTAATCTTATAAACATTTATTTTTGTAAATTGAAATGTCTCTTTTTTTTAAATTCCATTATTTTATTTCGCTTACAGTGAATATTTCTATTATGGAGGATATTAATACGATAGGTAATGCTGGAAATCGTTTGGTCGAGATTTTAAAAAAACATACCAAATATAAAGTCAGTGGAGATAAATGCATTAAGAGTATTCAAGAAGTATTAGGAAGTAAAAATGAAAAACAATCAAATACTCTTAATGCTATAGAAAATGAGGATGTTGAAATAAAGATTTTGGAGACTGAAAATAACAATGGGCTCACAATTGAAAATGAAAATACTTATATAAATGAAAATATTATTTCGAATACGTTGGTAGCTATTTGGAATGGCCTTTCAGTTTACTGGTAATTCATAAGAAAATATTATATGCATAAAAAAGTTGTGTCGTAAATGAAAAACGGGGAAAATCAATGTGTATTTTATTTATTAAAATAATGAACAATCACATTAATTTATTTCAATAAAAAAAATAACAAGAATTAACTATTTCAAATTAGACATGCATATAACATTTGTAAATCATATGTATCAAGTGCGTATATTCTTGACATAATACATAACGCCCTACTTAGATCTATTTCAATTCAGTAACATTGGGATTCCCCAAAATCGCATGTATTTTTGGTATTCCCCCAAATCACGCATGATCACAGGGGATTTATAATCAGTTTTATAATGTTAGGGTGATTTTGTTTAATGCTGGAATGCATCCCCCACGTTGAACGGATCTTATCCTCTTGTGTCAACGAATAACTGTTATTCCTTGACAATGAACCCGATAGGTGGTTCAAAATATTGGAATAAAAACAACTTAAACGCGATTGAATACCCGGTTTTTCCTGAAATAAAATCATATATATATGTTATTTTTTGTGCTATTTTTTATTACATGCTATTTTAATTTTCAACAGTTCAAAATTAGCGAATGGTTTGAATGTTCCACATTTTCTGAATGAAGACATTAACTCTGTGACCTCCCTGGAAGAATTATTACCGCAAGCAGATTCGGTATTAAATCAAGTCAAACTTATAATAAATGTATTGTCAAGGTACATTGTTTATTTATTTATTTCACATTCAAATTATTTGATGAATTTGTGTTTTTTCCTTAATATTTCTGTATTTTTTTGATATATTTGTATATATTTGCTTACACTTATATTAAAATATTTATTTTAAGGGTTTTAGTTATTTTTCCTGTTGAAACTACTTCCCCAGATTATAAATTAATGGAAGCAAATAAAGCCTCAGAGGAGTTTTATCAAATTTTATATGATACAATGATTGGAATGGGACATAGCGGCTTGAATTTTGACAAGGATCTTTTGGTTGCATATTGTTCGTTGCATAGGTAAATTATTTTTCATATTTGTAACATTTAATAATGTAATTTAAATTGCAATCTATTAGCTGGTGTAAGAAAATATTATTGTTATGAAAGAACGGATGGACGGACTCTTAAATTGTTAATAAAAAATGCAGTAAAATTCTGCAGATGTTTTTTGTTACACAATCTGCTTTTACTGAGTGAAGAAATTCTAAATAACAAGAATGTATATTGTTTGTTGGCGGTCCACTTTTTATGAAAAATGTAATTAACAAAATGCACCAAATTACTTTTGCTTTAACAATTTGATGTTTTATTTCACAGGAATGTATTAGAAGATGGCTGGACAAAATTTTCTATGCTACAAAAACTATTGATTGATTGCAGTTCGAAAATGTTCAATATTTCTAATTTTTCCACGTAAATTGATATGATAAATGAGTGCATATTATTTATTTTTCTATGAATATATTTTTTGAATGTTACAAAATTAACATATAGATGTGATTTAAGTAATATTACATACAGTAAAACTCATGAAACAGATTCTGATGGGACCAATGTTCAGAATATGAATGATGAGAATCTAAGTATGTAAGGGTTACTTGCATATTCTATGCGATTATAAGTAAAATGTCCATGGTAGTATTGTTATTTATAAATATTATTATTTATATATACCATTTTAGGCCATTGTTACCATTTAAATCACTGTTATCCAAAATTATGATTTATTTTTTTATGTATGTTTTTCTTGCTTGAAAGAGAAACGTTCAATTTCAACGCAATATTTGTCAAAAATAAACTATGTTTTTAAAATTGATCTATATTTACCATAATATTAAACGTTGAGACGTTACATCCACATGGCTTATTCATCCATATTGATTTTATTTGGAGTGTTTTTTCAAATTTTTTACAAAATACATTCCAGCCTATAGTTTTAATTTCCACTTCAATTGGAATAAAAACAGAAAAAAATCATAAAAATAAATGAAAAACAACAAAAATTAATAAAAGGATGAAGATTTACAATTTATGAAGTGATGCTATGAAAATTTCATGGCGATTGGCATAGTAATTAGAAAATATGCTTAAAGAAACTAATCAGTATTTGATGTCATTTTTGAGAACTAATGTCGATTTCACTTAAGTTGTCATTTAAAACAGATAGGTTTACCATAATAAAAACTGTTAAGTATAAGAAACAATACATTTATTGACAATTTTGTTGGCCATATTAGGATCATAAGATTTAAAGGGTACTTACAATTAATGTGGGGCTGTGTGTAAAATGTCAATAAACTGAGGTTATTAATATTGCTCTTTCATTTTATTTCTACTTTTATTTAGCTGAATTACAATAAATAAAAACTTTCCAATTGTTAGGATTGAGATTAAGCATTTTGAAAGCAACTTCCTATAATTATCACAAAGGATTTAATCTTTCTCTTACCTTGCTAAAAAAAAAACACCTGCGCACTACCATGATATGTATTTGGTACACCATATGAAATTCTGAACCCAGTATCTATTGTATTTCATATCGATTTTCTCATTATTAGAGTCGAGTTGTTGTTTTTTGACGAAGGATGCTCACAAGGAGTATCACCAAGGCGGCGACAGTTATTCCGCGTCCAACAAGACTCGAAATATCGAAAAGAAGTATATTTGGATTCTTAATTTACCTTTCAATTACTAAGCGCAATCATACACCCGTTTTTTTAGCATAATTAAAAATATAAGAAAACACTTCAATAAGTAAAATCAAAACATAAATTATTTCTTTGTGTAGTATTGCAATGTATCCCGGATAAGCGATTAGTTAGTTATCAATAAAAAGGAGTATTTTTTTTCAGAAAATAATAATAATAATCGTCCAATTTCACACGTAATACATTTTTAGGTAAATAAATACATATAGACAGCTAATTTTTAAATATTGTTTCACACTTGCTTAAATAAAACTCATTCAAATTCAGCCATATATCATTTATTTTCTTAACAATTATTTATAATACAAATTATATAAATAAATAAACTCTTTTGCATTTTTTTAATGCAAAGCTTTATAATTTTAACGTAAAATACAAACATTTATGACAGAATAGAAACTAATTTGGTTTTTTTTTGTTTGGAATTTTTTATAAAAAATGATTGTTGGTTGAAAAATATTTTAAGAGAAATGTTAAAGATAGTGAAGAAAGTGAGCCAAAATCATCTAAAAAAGTAAAAGTCAATGATTGCGGGAGTGAACCCGTTGACAGTTCTCCCAAGATACAGCTGATGAAACGAATTACACTCATAATCCGAGGTTCCACTGTACTTGGAAGATCTATAAATGATATTGATCGATGATAGGTAATATTATTAAAAATATTTTAACTATTTCCTAGAACTATTTGTCTTCAGTATTTAATTTGTATATTATACAAATAGGCATAGCTTTAATCTGAAATTAATTAATACACGCTATAAAAATTATATTTTATAGTTTTTCATAGTATGATATCGATTAAAACAGATTCCCGGGTGAAGGCCTGGTTTTCGTGTGCATGTTTCGCAAAAATAACGAGTTTCGTGCCTTCCATTTTTAACATTCCGCTTTGAACAAACTATACAATCTTTTTTTTTGCCATTTTGCCATTTTATATTAAAATGAGCTTTACCATTTAGTCTTTCTTCAGTATCCATCGGCGAAGGTCTTCCACGAGCCAACGATCCTTCTTTAAAATCTCCAACTAATTGTTTCACCAAAGTGGAAACGAATTTGAAGTGAGTCATGGGGATTTCATTTTGTTTCAACATGGTCGTTTTATATAAAGTAAAAGCATTTATTGAACACACTTCAATCCCCCAAAAAAATATTTTTCTCCACCACTTAAACGACTTATGCAAAAAACAATAAGATAGTTGCAAGTTGGTCCGCCAGATCGAATTTAGGCAAACAATTTCTATTTCTGTTTATTGTACCCATAAAATGGCATTTCAATTTTAAAAGTTCACTAGCTAACGATAAGCTGCTGTAATATCGATCACAAAATACACTATATCCTTCGGCTTTGGGCAGCTTATTAAGTAACTGTCGAATATAAATGTAATACAATTCTAGTAGTCACGGATAGTTCCGGTCTAATGAGACTCTCGGTTGTAATACTCCCGTAATATGGTAAAATAGAATATATATAACCATTAGACGAATCTGCCAATACGTATATCCGGATTCCCCACTTTGTGGGTTTATTCTTATTATGCGTAACTTTGCCTTTAAATTTAACAACAGACTCGTCAATACTAATATTTTTGTTTGGAACGTAATATGTTTGAAATTTGATTCTATGTATTTTAAAAAATTATTAACCTTTTGGATTCCGGTTTTCGGAGTTTGATTCTCAGGATTTTCGCTTAGATGAAGCATCCAAAAGATTTGGAAAAACCTTTCGCGTCTAAAGGTATTAGAAAAAAATGGAATGTATAAATTAGGTTCTTTTGACCAATAGTATTGCATATTTTTTGACGGTATTAGTCCCATATTTAATATCACCCCCATGAATGCAGACATTTCATTGAAAGTTACTGGTTTCCAGGTTCGCCAAGTCGAACTTGGACGCATTTCTGAAGAAATTATTTTGCTACTTGCATACTTATTCGTTTGTAAAACAATATTATGGATTAATTCGTCGGTGAAAAATAGTTTAAAAAAATCCATCGGTTCTTTGATAGATTCAGGCACTTGGGGACCTGTGGATGGCATTCCTGATGTGAAAGATATGATTTGAGAGGGACAATCATTTTCTGTCACATCATACCATTCACTGAATATATTTTTTTCTATTTTATTTCTAATACTATCACCGACCATATCTTTGTCATCTGAAGACAATGTCATAACTTGTCTTCTGGGTGGCAAAATATCACTTTCACTGTCACTATCATCACTACTGTAATCATTTTCATAGTTTACTTCATCGTCATTATTATCATCATCAGGAGGCAAATTGTCCGTATAAAACTCATCATCACTACTTTTAACGTCTGTCACTATATCTTCATCCGATACATTATCCATAAATTCTTGATCAATAATTTCCATATCTGTCATATCTTCATCTGTCATTTTAAGGGTAAATTCTAAAAATTAAAAAAAATACAAATTGGTAATTTTGTAAGAAATGTTTCAAAATATTTTTTCTATCCGTTATAGTGAAATCATTTTTATTTTGAATTAAAATATGCAACTTATGTTACTTTAATACACAGGAAACTCGTTATGTCTAAATTGAATTGGACCGAATAATTAATTGTCCAGTCATTAATTGATGGTTGACGATCAACGCAGCGTTGGTAGAGCGAGCGAGCATCACATATGCACTTCTCTTTCGCACCCATAGAGCGCGGCGCGCCGATATCACATCGTTAAAAAAAATCAATTAACTGCGATATATATTTCAGGACAACAAAATATATGCACTCTTTATAGTGATAATACTATATCGCAATACCAAATAATTATAACATATAAGTACTATTTGCAGAAATAAATCGGTTTAAAAACGAAATAATGCACTCGAAGGCGAAACGTCAACTCGGGCGGCGGATACATTGCGCATGCGTTCGACTTGAAAAAACGTCCGCATCGCATCGAAAATCAAATGAGAAACAATTGATGATTTTTAAATGAATTTAAGCAGATTTGAAGAATTTTATGAAGAATATAGTATCTATAGTATATATGTAATATAATAAATAGCAAAAATAATGAATAGAACATAACATATGGTCCATACAACGATTTAAATTTTGGCGACATAATGTCGTCATACGAGTGGAAAGCGTAAATAGATACAGATTATAATTTAATGAATTATTTTAAAATACGAGATTAATTATAAAATAATATGAACAATTAATGTCAACGTCCCATAAATTGATAGAAAACGTTGAAGTATTTTTCTTTGTATAATATTATTAATTGAAAAACAATGATAGTTTGAAAAAATAATGTTACATAGATACTGGTGTCATATAAATGTCTCTAAAATATTAATTAAATGCAAGAGCAATAATTTATGTTAAATTACGTGCTAAATAATTTTATTAGTAACATTAATATTTTGGAGCTATAGACAATATTAAATTGGTTAAGGTCATAGTTGTGTTTTGTCTTGATGAGGTTGCTTGTCAAATTAGGTTATATTTTGATGCTGTTAGTCTCAGTGTATTGAAATTCGGTTTATCTGCATAACTACAAAAATAATAGTGTTTTAAAATGGATGACAATGGAGAATCTTTGAAATCTGATAATATTGAATCGGGACCAAAGCAACCAATATGCCTAATAGTATTAGGTAGTGCAACAAATTGTATCTAAATGTGGTTTTCTTTTATTTGTACGAATCATTGCCTTATTAAAATTGTCTTAATACATTTCAGGAATGGCTGGGGCAGGAAAAACGTCATTTGTTAAAAAGCTTTCAGGTTATAAGTATAAGGAACATAAACCGTATTTGATTAATTTAGATCCAGCTTGTCGTGATGTGCCATACCCAGCGAATATCGGTTTGTTATTAACATTTTTAATATTACCTTTTCTTGCAATCGTATTATTATTAACACACCTTGAGTGGGACGGGTAGATCTACCCGTAGTTCTACTCGACATTTTTTGTATGCTTATTGTGCGTCATTTTTTTGCAAAGGTCCAAACTATAATCAAATACTAAATAAAGTATATGTGTTGTTGGTTTAACACTATTTTTAATGTGTTACAATTCGGCAGACAATGTCAGGTGTATTCCGTGCACAAAATAAAGATTGACGAGCTACATTTGTGATTTTGCAATGTTCCCCTTCACAGAGGTGAATATTTCGATAAATATCATACCTTGTCTAGATATTGACACCTTATTTATTCACTTGAGGGTTTTTTTTTTTTGTAAATAAATAAAATATCGTAAATGTTCTATAATTTATACATATCTATAAAAAATCAAGTGTTTAGGTTTAAATCATCATCATTATAGTGCAGTCACAAACGGTCCATTGCAGAACTATGGACTTCTTCAATATCCGTTCACAGGAAGGGGTTACATCCATCTCGTCTGTATCATACATTCACCCCCTCATTCACTTGATATTGAAGGTAGCATAACCTATGAGTTTCATTTAGAACGATCACCCTAATGAACGATACCGAAATGAACTTCCTCCCATCAATAAAATCCCACGAAAGCATTTTTTCAAAGTGTATTTATTTACCGCATTTACTGTACTGCACGTTCCTATTGTCCATAAAATAACCACATTTGTTTTAAAAATACGATTTTTTCAGATATTCGAGATACAGTTAATTACAAAGAAGTTATGAAGCAATACGGTTTGGGTCCTAATGGTGGAATCGTAACGGCTTTAAATTTATTTTCAACGAAATTTGCACAAGTAGTTGATTTAGTTGAAAAAGCTGGTGAAAAACATAAATATTGTGTTATTGATACACCTGGTAATTTATTACTTGTTTTACTATATTTTTATGTTTTATCAATTTATTTTAAATGGGGTATTTTGGATTTCAGGTCAAATTGAAGTTTTTACTTGGTCAGCATCTGGCGTTATTATTACTGAAACTCTAGCTTCTTCTCGACCAACGGTTGTCGTATATGTAATGGACACTGTGAGAAGTGTGGCCCCTGCTACCTTTATGTCTAATATGTTATATGCTTGTTCTATTTTATATAAATCACGATTACCGTTTATAATTGTAATGAATAAGGTTATTATTTTGAAATTTTAGTTTAGAATATTTAAAATAGCCTTTGTTTTTTTTATAATTGCTATTTTTATTGTTCTCTTTGAAGATTGATGTCGTTGAGCACACATATGCAATTGAATGGATGCAAGATTTTGAAGCATTCCAAGAAGCATTAGAAGGGGAGTCTGAATCTAGTTATATAAGTAATTTATCTAGATCCATGGCTTTAGCACTTGATGAATTTTATCAAGGACTTAAAACATGTGGTGTATCTGCATTAACAGGACAGGTAAATAATTATACAGTATCAATCATATATTTATTTCTTATATAATTATATATTTTGATGATATTTTTTCTTTTTAGGGCATAGATGAATTTTTTAAACTTGTCGATGAGGCAGCTGATGAATATGAAAAGTAATATAAAATGTTTCTACCCTTGTTTATTTTCATACTATCGAATTAGCATCAATCCTATTGTAGCAAATAGAACTATTTTTCTTTATATAATATGTGCTTTGGAATTTTATGCACATTTTTAAATGTTATATGAATGGTTTAATAATTTACTTTGTTGTTTTGTATTTATAGAGATTATAAAGTAGAATGGGAAAAAAGAAGAGCTGAAAAAGGTAAAGAAGCAAAAGCTTTCATCAACCGCTGAAAATAAGTCAGGTATAAATTTGTTTAAAATTAATTTTAAAATATGAAGTTTAGGCATTTTTATTTAATTGATAAATTTGAAATTAAGATGATACTCAAGATAAAGATCCATTAGTGTTTGGAGTTAGCGAAGGAAGGGAATTGAGTGATATTTATCTTAGACATCCAGGAAACGAGAGTTCAGATGATGATGAGGGCACTGAAAATCAAATAATACCAGGTAAACGTGCAATCTTTATTTAAATACATTTGTTATATATCGAACCATATGTGTACAGTATATTATTATTATTGTTACAGATGACCATCAAAAAGATGTTCATGCTTTTCAACAATTCTTGAAGAAACATATTAAACCAGAAGATAAAGAGAATGCAAATAAAAAAAATGTCGATACATAAAAACTTTGAAATTATTGCGTTTGGTTTTTTGAATCCAGTGCCTTGCCCTTTTCCCATGTATAATAGGTATTGTAATGTTAGACTGTCTCATTATTTTTATCGCCGGGTTGCATCCTCGTTTGGCAATGACATTTTTTCATCTTTAGGGCGTAATACTGCTTGTTCATAGCTATAGTGTAATTTGTGATGTTGACGAGAAGGGCTCGGTGGGGAGCTAATTTCAAAGATAAGATCTAATGATTCAGATGATTGGCTTTAAAGATTCAGCTTCCAAAATGAAAACAAAAATTGTGACATTGCCCCAGGGTGGATAGCATTTAATGATTAATAATAGCCTATTCAAATATTAGAGTAAATTCGTGTTACAGAAGATCCTCAAGACATCAAACAAGTTAATTTAAAGGCTGAATCCAAGTCTTCCCATAATGAAAATTCGAAAACATACATAATTATTAGCGCTGATTAATGAGCGATCTATTATATGTATGTTATTATACTTTTTTTCCAGTGCTTCGAATCATTGTTTTCATTTCGATTTTGGTTTCAGTTATGTTCCTGATACATCGGTTCAGTTTTCATTCCGAGAAAAATAACAATTTTACTGGTCTTTTTTATGGTTTTGCTCTGGGTGATTAATTTGGATTTTTTTAAAAATATTTCTATTTGTAATAAGAACTTATTTTTTTAGCATAATTTAGAACATTTTATTCTTTCTGTCGGTATTCTAGCAAGGAAAGGGGGGACTGGACTCTGCACTCCAGAAAGCCCTTTTCAGTAGAGTCAAAAAGGTTGTCTTAGAAGTAGTTTTCCACCATTTCCCTAAGAAAACTAATCAGTCTTTACAAACCTGCCACACTCCGTATCGAGACGATCGCGAAAGCGTTCGTCAATACGTTCATTCAGGATACCCATTGGGTGAGCGTTTGAAATAAAACTTCCGTGGTAATGCTACCTTCAATATCGAGCGAATGAGGAGGTGAATGTATGATACAAACGAGATGGATGTAACGCCTTCCTGTGAATGGATATTGAAGAGGCTCATAGTTTTGCGGTGGACTGTTTGCGGTTGCACTATGACGATGATGATTAAGGCCCGATCCACACTATGTTGCCGGTAACGGTTCGATCTCGCTCTCGGTCTGGTCAAATATTCTCATACAAAAAACAGGATTGAAACGATCCGATAGTGTGAATACTCTGATTGTTTCTTGTGTAAGAATATTTGATCGGAGCGAGATCGAACTGTCAACGGCACCATAGTGTGGATTGGGCCTAAAACAGAACTTAATCTTTCCTTCTTTTTAAAAAAATTGCCATCCTTATATTAAAGTTTAGTTATACTTCTTCAAAATTATGTTTGTGTGAACTTTAAAATTTGCAAATACAGGTAGTCCTCGACTTACGATGGTTCGACATCCTAATTTCGAAATTAAATTAGGATGAAGCTAATTCATATGTGGATTTATTGAATCTTCTTCAATATGATGATAAATAAATTTAATACAGTAAAAACAAGGAAAGGGTAAAAGGCATTGGGCTATTGAAAAAATAAATATTTCTATGTATAAAATTTATTTAATTGATTTATTATTTTTTACTAAAAGATGCAATCAGATCAATTTAATAATACGAAACTGCTTATTATGAAAAATAAAATATTTTATATAAAAACTTAACTTGATTTGCATGAGAGTGCGGTCATATAGGTGGCACCTTTGGAGTTTTATATTGTGATAATGGAAATTTATATACTAATATTACTAGTGCTTTTAAATGCATTCAGCGTTTTCTAAGTAAAATGAAGTTTTACAGTAACGTTAGATACTAGATCTCATTATTTATGGTAAAATAATGTTACGTCTTTATGATATTTCCAGATTACATTTGCTTTGGTGACATGTTATGATACAATTTTGAATTATTGATTTAATTTGATGTCTTAATCTTAAGAAATGTCATTTATAACAACTATGTAAATTCTATTTAAGTTATATAACCTTCTACTTTAGAATATTTGTGACTTATTTATCAAAATTGGTAATAAAATAGAGTTTTCTCTACCACTCCTAACACCATTACATAATTTAACTAGGTAACTAAATTTTTTAAGTATGTACGCGTCTAAATACTATGGGATGTAAGACTTGGGTTAATTGCCAAATATGAATATGATCCATAAAAATGCACGTTACACTGCATCGTTTGAATTATATGCAACTTAATTTTAAAGCACCATATTAATATCCCAAATCTTTGGTTAAATTAAAACAGTCTTTACATACATATGTGACAATGTTTTTAGTTATAAATAGTTGATATCTAAAAATACATATATATAAATATTTCTAATTGGAATTCTAATAGTTGATATAACATATATCAATGTTGAATAAAAGATTTTTTTGCATATGACAATAACAGTTTTAATTATGGTTTATAGATATTTTTATTTTGTATATTAAATTAGAATTAAGATATTTAAATGCGTTTATTAAAATTGATATTTTAGCATTTCTGTTAATTTTACACGTATTAACACTCTATGACTCATCGATGGCATGATGTCATTTTACTACTTTGCTCGATGTAATAATATGCTTTGGTTAATTTGGTGTGACAGCATTGGTTTCATTGAAAGATGCAAAGTAACCGAGTATGAATCTATAACGACTAAGACATTTTGTAAGAAAAAAAACCGTGGACGGGCAATGATAAGCGAGTGTAAAAACACAAATTTTGTTTGAATTTATGGAAGGCACAAATGAGAGTGTCATACGTCTTACAGTAGGTTGAAGGCCGCAGTGTTAATAGAGCTATCGTATTTAAATTAATTATTGATTAATCGGTTTTAAAGGAAAACAGTTTAATACCTGAAATGAAATTTATTTACCATGTATATCATTATATAACTATAGAAAGGCATTTTTTTTATTATCATGAATCATTAGTAATATCAGACATGAAGGCAAAAAATATTTATTTAAAATCAAAAACTAATTTGCGTCTAAATATGACTCTAAAGTTGACCTCTACTGTCCATATTCTAATATGCAAGGTTACAAGCAAATAGTCTAGACTTTGCCACTTCAATTTTTCTTTACATTTTTTTGTTCCAATGTTGAATTTATATGCAATTAGATGTTGCCGTTCATTTGGCATATTGTCTATTAAAGTTAATGTTGCATCATTTAATTTTGAATTCACATACGTAGAAATTGTATAACTAATCATGCATATTCTGTCTCAAAAGACAAACTTAATTTCAATATGTAGAAATTTCTGGGTTTATTAAAATTTGTTCAAATTAAGTACTCTTGGTCAAAATAAAAATTAAAGAAACAATAACAATTTTAAAACAACGAATAATAAAAAAAATTGTACTATATATATATAAAGAATGTTTTGCTATCACAATATATTCATATTGCTTCATTAATTTCCTCCTTTGGAAGTTATTCTCCCACTTCTTTCCAGTGAGCCATCTTTCAAACAATATGCTGGATTATAAGAAGTGACACCGCTTACTGGGTCGGTGACTTTGAGCGACGGATTAGGAACAGTATTTTTTACGTTCCCAATCGATGTATATCTAAAATATAAAATAATATATATACATCTCGCGTGTATAAAATGTATTTATTGAATTTACATAAATATGTAAAAATTATACCCGATATAATACAGGCTACAGCAAGGTACTTGTTTATCAATAATATAGCTCCAGATCTCATGATACGTCCAATTTAGTAAGGGATTAACTCGGAACAATTTGAGGCCAGTTTGGGTCTGTCATCTGAAATATGGCATATTAATAAAAATGCAATAAAATATACAAATATTTCAATTGTAAGCATTATATATACGTACTTGAAAGAAATTTAAATTTTCGCTATACGGATCACTTCTTCTCGTTCCCATGAGACATGCTTTTATATTGGAGTTGTCTTTTAACATTTTTTCTAATACAGCTTTTATGTTGCCCTGAATTACAGACAACTTCAGCTCGTATAGTCTTTCCATGTTGTATATAAATTGTTCTAACTCGGGGAATGGACCGTCAGGTTGAATATATACAAAATGTAGTAATTTTAAATCATTCCCAGACGTTTTTAAGTAGTCCACTATTAGGTTTAATAGAACGGTGCAATCTTTGCCTCCATTGAAAGCAACGAAAACTTCACTCAGTTTATATTTTTTGAAACATTCGTCTAATACCTAGATAAATAGATTCAAATGAAACGTTTTACAAATGTGTATTGTCAAATGTTTATGTAAATAATTTTCAACATACTTGAGTGGCTTCTAAAGCTGCATCTGAATAATTTATAATTTCCATTGGTAGAATTAGATTTTTTACAGCTCACTGGATTAACTGAAAACAGCCAATAATCTGAAAAATTAACATTGGCGTTATTTAAATGCCAAATGGAATGACTTGGTAGATTTAACTTTTTTTTATGCGCAATGCCTACTGTAAAATAAGAAACTGATATTTTCAGCAAATTACTATAGTTATTATTCATTATATAAATTTCGATTGCTTTTTAGCGTTAGTATTTTAGTAATTTGAAATTAACTGATAAATATAATAATGGATGGATGTCTCTCCGTCTAGAACTGAAGAGTTTTTAACTTAACTTGCTAGAACAGCTAGAAATTAATAAATTAAAAATCATAATTATGTCAATGAGCAGATCAATTAAAACACCTCCGAAATAATCTATTGTGTAATATTTTATGACTTTGAGCAATTGGATGTTAGCAAAAGAATTGATACAATTTATCACACTTAGAAAAAAGCATCTGGCTCGCTAATTATTATTAAAGAGAAATAGCATCTGGTAAAAATGAGCAGTCAAATTACATTCAATTATTAAAGCAGACATCACGTATGTCTTCATCGTAGCTCGACAATACCCGGAGGTGAGGAAAGGAAGGACTGGAATCTTTGCATTTCAGAAAGCCCTTTTCAGTAAAATCAAAAAGGTCTGCTCTGGACTGTTTGCGGCTGCACTATGATGATGATCATGATTAAAACAGAACTTAATGTTTCCTTATTTTTTTATATAATTTGCCATTTTATATTAAAGCTTAATTATCCTTCTTCCAAATTATATCTGTGTGAACATTAAAATTTGCAAATATTGAAAAATATGTGCTATACAATCTTCCGAGGCTATAACTTTTAACAAAAAAATTATATTTCCATTTGCGAAACTGAGTTTTTATCTAGTGATTTTTTTTTAAATTTATACTGGGGATTAAATTTTGAACATTTTTAAAATGAACATAAAAGAATCATTTAAAGATTCTATAACAAATTTTGAGGATTTGTTTGTATGTTTTTAAAATAAAATGCATTTTTTTACCGGTAGGTAATCCCGCAGTTAAGCATTTGGATTCTTAACTCAATAATCTTGGGTTCAAGTCTACAGGAGATGAGGCTGGTGACCACATTTTAAAATTTATAGTGTTCACTCAGCGGGTCACCTGGGTGAATACATCGTGACTGTCTCAATACAGCGTGTCAGGGAATTTGTGGAAATTCAGCAATTTTCTTCGGAAGACAGTGAAAGATTATTTGGAATGACCTTGTTAATTTGACTGAAAAGGGCTATGTGGAGTACAAAGAGTTAAGTATTTCTTTTCCTCGTAAAGGCTAGGGTAAAGACATATGTGTGGCTCGAGAGCTTCTCGGATTCACTCCTACACCAACTGTGGGTGTATCCTCATTCATGTGAATCTTACTTACATGAATTCAGGACTGAATGGTTTCCTCTATGAGTTAGTAATACATGATAAATATACTTAGTTGATAGTCAGTACACAATGAAGAAGTGTTTGAAAGAAGTGAATGGCTGTGACTTATTCTCATGTTGTCAATAATATAGGAACTAATATGTATTCTATATCCGATAACGGATAGTGTTTCAGGAAAAATATATGTACAAGTAAACAAAAAATGTGCAATATCGTTCAATTTAATTATATCTTTTGCTAGTTTTGCTCTAAATATTTTTTTAATTAATGAATTACAAGACATCTAGTATTTTTTACAAATATCATTCACTTCATTATTAATTGGTTTCACATTTTATTGATTGATTCTCTTATTTATATCCAGTGTTGAATGTAAAAATTTTACCAGAACACAATTACTGATGCATAACATAATATGTTATTTTATTAATGTTTTTATGTTCCATGTCATGTCCGTCATCTGGTTTAGGCTCCCATATAATTTGTAACACTGAAAATTGGATGCTAAGCAACATTATTTCTTTGTAAATCAGATTACTTCTTGACTAAATAGACATCAGAACATGGAGTAACGGACTATTATTGATTATATAAATGGTGGCATCAAATATTATTCAGATGCTGATATTTTATAATATAATATAATTCTGAGATAAGCTTAATGAGAAAATAATAGAGGGCATCATGTATTTTTGTAACATTAGCAATTAAATTATATCTAATGACACAAATGAACATATTTTTAGCTTGTATCATAGGAAGTGGAACAGTTATTAAATCATTAAAATATTTCTACTTCTTTAATCAAATTATTTGCAAATTGACAAATGTGTAGAGTTAATATGCATTTGGTAACAAGGCGACAAATGACATCTGATAACAGTTGTACAATATTATCTTTCTCCGTGTGAGATAAATTAATTAGTAATATGAACTATTACTTTATACTTAGCTGTGGAGGATTTGCTCGTTTATTTATTAAAATGACATATCAGTTATTATATAATTGATTCAAAAATATATACGTTGCTCATTTTAGTGATATTAAAGTTACGTCATTAGCAACGTTAGAAACACTTTCTTGATATTCCAGAAACAATAGGATAATAAATAATACAAATACTTCATCACAATTATTTAATGCAACATTTTAATAAAATCTATTAAAATAATATGAAATCATTCGACATCAGTTAATTTTTAATTTGTTTACATTCGGGCTCATTTTCACTGTGCGTAGACAATTTTCGTTTTTCGACACTAGAGACATTTCCAAATAATATTTCATGAGTCAATTCAAAACTAACTCTCATCATTTCTTTATTTGGTGCAACGTTTCTCACATATGCGACTTCAGCTGAATCATTTAAATTGAATCCTAAATTTTCAATCACCATTTTTTTTGCCGTTTCGATTGTATTATCTCCGGGTGTAAAACAATAAACATGTACAATTATTGATATTTCATTAATCATGGGATCATTAATTTGCACATCTTTCAGGAGACCAGGAAAAGCATCCAGAAATTCGACGGCTAAAGCGGGAAGATTCATTGTGATGTGAATTTTGTTATCTGAGTTGATATCTTGGTTTTTGTTTGCGCAGATATCTTTCAAATATTTTCCAATTACATCTTTGATAAATTCTCTGCCGTCCATGTTAAAAGTATTGAAGTCGTATTTCAAGACTTTGTTCAATTTCGCATTGTGCTTGAGCCATTTATAAGATTCAGGATTTAAGTCGTTGGCATAAACAGTGCATTTTTTTTTGGATGCCGGTATTGCAAACGGCCCCACTCCAGCGAATACGTCGAACAGAATATCTCCTTCTTTTAGAATATCAACTATCCTTTCGTGCTCAGTGCAAAGTCTGGGATTCCAGTATACTTTTGAAAAATCGAACTCGAAAGCGCATTTATTTTCTTTGACGGACGTAATAAAATTATTTTCTCCGCATAAAATCTCCATGGAAAAATTTCTGTATGTGTTATCGATTTGGTTCGTTTTATTAACGACCGTAGTGCAATGTTTTACTTTATCTAAAAGAACCTCTCCAATGAGGTTCTTGTATTCGATATGATGGTCGCGTAAATTCAAATGAATAATGTGGCCGACTATGGAGTAACTAGTGAGATTTTCAGAGTCGGAAGGTAATATTGCTCTAAATATTTCGTCACTTTTCCAATTTTCGTATGTCAATTTCAGTTCTCTTTGCTGAAACGAATCTTCATTGATGCCTAGTTTATTTAAACTCTCCATATCCGCTTCGTTAAAGTCCGACCATTTATTAATTGACGAAGGATTCAAATATACCAATCTTGGAACGTATGAATCTTTTTTATCATTTAGTCTTTTTATTTTAGTAAAAGATAAATCTTTTGACGAATCAATGCTTTGGACTGGTTTGAAGTTGTCTAATTTCAATAGATATTTTTTAAGACAATTCATAGCTCCTTGCAAACTCACACCATTAAGTGATAATGTGGGAACTTGGAAGTCTTTATCGAATTTTCGCCGATCGAGCGTTTTCATGCCTCTTACCTCATCAGGTGGAGTAATTTTCGACATTTTTAAATGCTGTGTTGCAATTTTTCTGTGAATGTTATATTGGGTAATCTTGAATAACAGGTTTTTTGCGACCGATATCTTTTTTGTTATTGAATACATACAAGGTTATAACCATAACCCAAGGAGAAAGTGATGTATGGAAATGTGATAGAACTTGTCAAGTCTTCGGTTCAAAAGTAAAATTATGATAAAGAATTTTATTTTCTACGATTTTAAAGCACGAAACTGGCAATTGTCATACCATTACAGTGTAGAAGCGAAATATCGTCGCACGTCACACGCGGAAACTATCTTACGACAGACTGACATTTCGCTTCTTTGGCCATAACAACGTTATTTGCCGAACGTTCTAGAAATGTGGTCGACATCTGTCAAACGATTTATAAAACATTTTTTTTTATTATTGGGCAAAATAAATACAATAACTTACTTAATTTACAATACAAATATATAAGAATTTATATTTTATCTAATGTAGATATAGCAAAAATATAATTTTTGTAAACTAAAAAAAAAAAATAATTGATGGTGATTACTTTTAAATATTATATAGCACTGATGTCAATCATTGTTGAATTTATAAGATCTTTTCAGATTTTTAGGCAAACATTTATTTATATTTTATTGCGTTTAATACTGTGAATAAAACAAACGAATCTAGATGAATAAATTCAAATGTATAAATTTATTTTATTGACATAATACGTAATACTAAAAATCCGCTACTAATGTAATTGGCTGTTAAAATACTAGTGATTACCCGGCATGCGTTGCAATGTCACACAAAGAAAGAAAATTTTTATGTTTTGATTATATTTATTGAAGTGCTTTCATATATTTTTAATTATGCTAAAAAAAGGGTATACGATCGCGCTTAGTAATTATTTAAGAGGTAAGATAAGAATTAAAATGTACCTTTTTTCGATATTTCGAGTCTCCTGACGGACTCATGGACGCGGAATAACTGCCTACTTGTGAGTATTTTTCGTCATTCTTCATTCTTCTTCATCATTTATTGCTTCGTTAAACATTGTTTGGCACTTTCAGATTTTTTTGCTTGGTTATTGGTGCTTTAATTTTCAATAAAATTGGTAGCCAAACTTTGAGTATGCGAGTGCCGTCGTCTCGTCTTTTGATTGCGTCCATTATTTCTTTGTTTTTCGATTTCTATCGCTTCTGATTTGTTCAATGTTCGACATGTTGCAGACTGTGCATTCGATCTCGTAAGCCCCCTGATTTTCGTTTTTTACTTTGTTCTTTTTGTTGGGTAGAAGACCTATATTTTTCCCGTCCCAAAGATTATGCTTATGCCGTGCTAATGAAGAGCTTTTGGTAACACAATATTTTCTGTGTGGTACGTACCGTCTGTTAATAAATGATATAGGCGTGAGCAGCCTATATATAGCTATCCATGTGAGAAGCATGCACGCATACCCTGTGTACATACGCTAAACGTTTCGCATAACAAATTGCATACATAAAATAATATTTTTACTATGCCTATGTTATTCCTGCAAGTGCAAGCAGTAAGTCGATAAAGTTTTATCGCAATCGAATGAGCGGTATGGCAGTGCATTAAATATGAACAAACAAAGATTATTTTTTATATATTAGATAATTTCATTATGATATATATATATATATAATTGTAACAATTAATTGCTGCCATCAACTAACAGCGCTTACAAATTATTCGATTTCGTCGGTTATTTTTTTTACAGATTAAAATACAATTAGATTTCAATAATAAATATATTATAGCAATAAAGTACATCATTGTATGATTCATGATTGACGTCCCCATTTTCAGACGAGTATCGAATTCATTAAATTGGATGCTTCAAGTCAGTTCATCTAATTAGAATATATGAGGATTCTTTCCGTCAGTTGTTTGAGTTGACGTACCAGAGTTATTGAAAGCTTGAGATATGACGTGACCTATCATGTAAAGTTTGCGGAAATTACATTCAAAATAAATCCACAGTGAGTTTAAGAAGTCACATATTTGCTATTTAAAGTTAGGATTTTTCCTAAAAATTATCATCAAAATCATGCAAATATGACTTAAAAGTATATCTTCAAGCAAAATCGCGGTGTAAATATAATTATTGTGACATGGACATTGATTTTTACCATTCATAATTCCAGAAATTTGCTCCAATCTTATATCAAAAGGAATCGGATTTAAATATATATTAAATATATTTTTTATCAAATATTCATCTTCTTATGTGCTCAATATTAAAGATAGCATGGTCTTTGAGTTCAATTTGTGAATGCTCATTCAGAGGAGGATCTGGGTGAATATATCGAAGGACGTTTTCTGGTCATCTTCATAGGAATTCAAATGATTTTTAAGATCAAGTAACTTTCTTTGGAAAGTAGGAAAAAAAATGGAAAAGGCCTTGCTGATTTTATTGGAAAAGGATTTTTCATATGGTAGTTTCCCATTGTCCTCTATCATTGATTAAATTAAGATAAAATTATTTGAATAGGAACTTAAGATAAGAGAGGATCTATAAGTAAGTAGTGAAATGATCCATATTTTAAAATGATATATTATCGATTAGAAATATCAATACTTGTTCTCCCACTGTAACTGAATTTGAATACGAATATTTATAATAAAAGTTCACGATTTAATATATAAATCAACACTTGATCTAGTTTTTGTGAAATTCGAAATGTGCAAGAAGATTGATTGCTGTAGTATAAAATATGAGTTTCTTATTTACTAAATCTGATAAATGTTCAATGATGTAATTTTAACATTTATATGAAACATTTATAGCCACCCTGTATTGCAATAAGGGTATAAAAGCTCATTCTTTGGGTGCATTGATGATTAGATCGGTTTTTCCATTCAATTCGTATGTATTTCAACAAGGATTCAATGAAATAATTCAGAATTAAAATGAATATACGTATTATTATAAGCATTCTGATCTTAATTAGCTATCGCGTAAAAGCGGAAAATGTTACAGGTATACTGATTATTCTATTATATTGATTATTTGGATTAAATTAATTAGTTATCGTTTCAGATAAATTTATTGAAAATCATGCAAATATATCAGATTTTTTAAAAGATCTAGAACGTGGATTGCAATCAAAAGGATTTATTTTGGTGATTGGGAAGAGTAATGAAACTTCGTGAGTATTTGATTATAATATTTGAAATACCTCGGTTATTTGCGGACACGGATTAACGACGGAATTCATGAACATAGAAATTGAGTTAAACCATCAATAAACACACTATTATTATGTCTTGTCTGGTGTCACTTCTCATGCCATGCGATTTCCACTCTTCCTGTGACACTTATCACATCCACGAATGTGTATAATGTATATACGTAGTATAATGAATTGGCACTTCGAAGACAACCCTCTTGATAAATTTAAATAAAGTATAAATCAATATATATAATATATATTTTAAATGTTATAAAATGGATTTACAGGAATTATGATGCTATTAGGATGAACGAAGCCCTACATAAGAAAAATATTGTCACAACATTCTTCCCAAGCAACCAAAACGACACACATAAATTGGTAAGTTAATCATTTATTTCATCGAGTATATAAGCTTTAATTAAGATTGAAATATTGTTTATTAAAATTAATTATCGGCTGGTTTCGTGGAAGGGTGGGTGGTGGGTATACTTTTCTGGCTTAATTCATGGACAGTGTGTTAATATTGTAAATCTCCGAAGAATTAATTATGTTTCAGCCATTTATATTTTTCTTTTAACAAAATAGAAAATGATTACGCTAATTCCAAGAAAATGAATTTTTATTATCTTGAATCCCCAAGACGTATTTATGGAACTTTATAGAATATGAAATATATTAATGTCAAATAAAAACGTGGAGTTTTTTTTTAAAAAAGCTATTATAAATTAATGATTTGTATTGAAACTTCATCACTAAGATAAGATCTTTTCAAATAAAAGGGATATTTATTTGAGAAGTCTCATCAGATAAATATATTAATGTGCGTAGCACTTAGAATACTCATATACATAGGTTATTTGTTCAATATCTTAATATCGTCATTAGTTTTAAAACTTTCATAAAATCACAAAATCTAGTAAAATTTTCATCAGTTGATAAAATATTATGATAGTGACGAGGTGGTTTTTTGAGCAGCGAGTAGCCATGAGAAAGAAAATATTTGTCGGGGTCATAGTTTGAGTTACAGTAATTTGGAATCATTGCATGATGCTTCCAATCTAAATAACAGACTCCGGTCCATCTAATTATTGAACTGGCGCTGAAAAATGGAAGAAGGCCAGAGCTATATTGTTCATGATGCTCATTTTTAAAACTTCATATAAGAGAGAGACCCCATTTCTGAATCTTTCTATCGACAATTTTTTTTTAAATTTAGGTTCTGATTAGTTTTGTAATTGTTATTGGAGAAATTTATTGATTACTTACATTTTCAGTATTTTAAATATCTTTCTAAGGCGATGGAACAATATTTAGAAGTTATCACTTTGTTTATCTGCCATACGATGAATTGTGAAGAAATACTTCATGAGGTATATGTATATAATTATTATGTATAAATTGAGTTGAATTTTAAAGCAAATATTGCATTGTAATTCTCAATAAATTAATATTAAAATAGCTCGAAGCAAAAAATTATATTCGAAGAAGCTTCTTATACATGTTCTATTGGGGCAATTTAAAAATCAGCGACCGATTTCTGCAGAGCGTCCACGAAGCAATGAAGATTGTCATCATCACCAATCCAAGATTGGGAGTGTGGGTATAGCCGATGGAATAAAATTCATATCCATTACATTATGAAATTCATTTGACAAATGCGTTTTTTCCTCAGATTCCGATTATATTACAACCAAGCTTCGTCGCAGCCCATACGTCCTCTGCCATTAGTGAATTGGTGGTCGGGTCGCATGTACAGATCACCTGCTCTTCCCTCGCCCAAGAAAATCTACAACAACTTTAATGGTCGAACTTTTAAAGTACCCGTCTTTCATGTAAGCGGGATGCTCGTATTTTACTTTTGAAAACCGATATATCCATTTTTTTATGGCCGCAATCGGATGAAAAACGGGGCAGCGAATGTATATTGCGGAGTTTAATATCGAAATCGATTTATAATCTGAATGTAATGTATGATTACTACATCATTATGAAGGAAATATTACACATTTAAAAATATAAAGGAAATATGAGCCAATCCACAATATTATATGGACTTATATAATCCAAACGGGGCGAAATTGTACTTAAATATACACTAAACCTAATTTTTTACAATCCGTTACTAAGCAAACTTGTGAATATATATTTATTATCATTTTGTATTGAAATTTAGATAGGTAGATCAAAAGAGTTGAAGATCAGGCTCGCTTTGCTACACACATAATAAAATATGATGTGTGCGCAGATACTTAAAATCGCATTAAAATGACATTTTTTTTAAATTAAATTAACGTTGGGCTATACATATATTAAGATTAAATTTGTCGATGGGGAATCTCTTAAGTTTATTTTGTAAATGGAAGTGCAGCGAAGTTTTTTTTTCGAAAATCTCAACAAAAAGCGTTCATTTTATATAATAGTCCACTATTTCAATAATTGGTTACATTTTTTTTTCTAAGATCTTATATAATAATTTGACTATAGGTTCCACCGTGGCATTTTGTGAGGCTCTTCAACGATTCCGCCATTGAAGTTGTCGGTGGCAGAGATCACCAGCTCCTCAACCTTCTCGCAGAAAAGTTAAATTTCAAGTAGGCACATCAAGTTTGGTTATTTTATTATGTACGATGTACCTGGAAAAGACATTCAATGCTTTCAGGTATGAATATTTCGACCCGCCGGACCACAGCCAAGGCTCTGGAGTGGCTTCTAATGGATCGTTTAGAGGAGTGTTGGGGATCATTTATCGGAGGGTAAACACGTGTTTTGATGTGCCTACTTGTGAGGTGAGGATTTAAATTTTGTTTTCTGAGTGTGGAATATTTTTCAGGAGGCAGACTTCTTTCTGGGGGATGTGACGATGACATGGGAACGACAGAAGGGGGTTGAATTTTCATTCTTTACTCTTGCCGATAGCGGAGCTTTTCTCACTCACGCTCCGAGGCGATTGAGTGAAGCTTTGGCTCTTTTACGACCTTTTCGCTGGGAGGTAAACTTGATGCTTTAAAAGTGAAAATTTAAATTTTGTCAATATTCTTCAGCTTAGAGTTTATGGCGTGAATGCCTTTGCGGATACCTCTTTCGCTTAAGGTAAATGGACTATGCCTTCTTTCTATAAAAAATGTTTGTTTTTTTTCTACGAAGGAACACAAAGTCTGGGAAGTTGATCATATTATTTAAATATGTGGGAAACAGGATTTTTGCTAATTTTAACTAAATTTTTAAACTAAATATTTTTAAAGTATAGGTCGTACTTTCCTATTGTTTCTTGAACTATTTATTTTTGACATTATAAGGCTTAAACTTGGATTAAACTATTTTTTTTAAATTCATATTTTCCACAGAACAATCTATTTGAGTATCCTGATTTTCATGGACTTTATGGGATGGAGATGAATATTGTTGGAATGCCTGAGATGCTATGTTTTTTTTTCCTTTTGAGCGATAGCCTTAGGCCATTTTTTCTTTATAATGACTCTCCTGCATTTCAGATGTAGGCTATAGTAGTTGTCTCTTTGACTTTGATTCTTCTTCGCCGTTGACTCTATGTAGCCTGAAACTTGTATTCTATCTCACTGCCTCACGAAATGTCTAAAGTTTTCAACTAACATATATTTTTTGGTTATATTTGTGCATTAACAGTAAAAAACATTAGCGAAGAATGATATATCACGACCTACATAAATCTTAGAATTGTTATGATCTCTTGCTGTTTAAAATGATTTATAGATTTTAACTTTAATCAAACGTATTTGTTTTGTTTATGTGTAAATATTTTGTCCATGTACGTATAGTCTATGAAAATTAATCGACTAAAACATGCTTTAATAATTATAAGGCAATTATATAATATTTGAATTATATTGGGAATGTTTGTTTTATTTATAAGTTATAATAGAACGGAATGCTTCCAATAGAAAAATCTGTTTTGGCGTATCCTATACAATTATAATTAATGAAATGCTAACATTTTCATCTGTCTGTCAATTGTATTTCTGTGGAAATGTTAAAAAATGTTACTCGATGATAAATCGGCGGAGTATATATTCAATGATAAAAGTTTTGATTGGGAGAATAATTATGTAACATTATTCTCCCAAACAAAGCCCCAATATAAAGGATGTTTTGCACATGGACAAACATTTTTTTTGGGGATTAGGGAAGTATTTTGTTACCTTTCACACACAGGCTCTATGCTTATTGTCAAGGTTGTCGAAATATATTTTTTTCAACATTTTGAAAATATACCCAAAATTTCACCTTTAACTCATCATAACTTTTTAATCTGTGCTCATAATAGTACGAAATAACTGTTTTGTATTTTACAATATGGTAAATGCAAACAGATACCTTTTCAAGTTTAATAACTTATTGAATTATTTGTATGATATGTATCATATCGTTAGAAAGGATATGATATCTAGGATATCTAGAAAACATTTTAAAACTAAACTAAGTTCAAAATAGTTGTTAGTTTTTTGTTTAAAGAATTTAGAAGTTGGTATTTATCATTCGTTTGCACATTTTATGAAGTTAAGAACTAATTTTCTTTAAGCTAATTGCATAAAATAATGTTTTTTTTTAGATTAAAAATATATTAAAAAATATCTGAATCTTCTATTTGTAGACTTGCAAAGTCAAACACATATACATGGACAATGAATGAATAAATAATGTTTTTGATTGAAGTTCATTCCTGCAGAACTACAAGTTGATGAGAGACAAATAAATGATAGACTTAATGCACACCGACGCCATAGACTGTGAAGCTTTCTAATTTTCCGCATCCGTGCTCCTTCGTGGTTTGAATGGCACAGTTAGAAACTCAAATATCTATTGATGAAGCAATAAATAATTGGCAGGTGTGGCCGGCTGTGGTAGGAAGCGTGTTGGTAGCAGGACCGGCGCTGTGGGCGGTTGCCGCGGGCGCTGCTCTATGGCGCCCCCATAGGGCGCCACCTCCGCCCACTCTGGCGAGATGCATCTGGTTCACAACATCAATATTTCTCCGACAGAGTAACTTTTTTTTACAGCACCATAAGCTTTCAGCTATCGCTTTTCGCATGCACTAAAATTCAATTAAAATCGATTTTAAACAAACAACGCCAAGACCGCACTAGCATCGACAACGCCACAACGAAGCTTTATACAAAACAATTTGATGTGCTTTATTTGCGTGAAAGAACCGCTTATTTTTGCAAAATGACCATAATGCATCGACTGTTCAAGCTATTATGTGTAAAGTTCTAAAAATAATTTTAAAAAAAGATGATAAAGAAAACATCTAATTATTCCAAGCGAAATAAGGTTTCCCAAATAGCAGAAAATACTTTAAAATCTTAGCAGGAACAATTTGTATCATTTTCGTTAAAATTCGACATGTCTATGATTGATCACAAAGATCAAATATCTATGTAGTAGAAACGTAATTAATTTTGCGATTGTTTATTTGGCTACGATTTGCAAAAAAATATTTTTTTAACATATGGTTTGTATTAATATTGATTGATATGAAAAGAACAATAAGTACATTAAGGTTTTTGGCTTCGCCGTTGATACGATATTGTTTGCGTCAAATATGTATTGTACGTATGCATTTATTTGGTGTAAGCTTTCGGTTTGTTTTGAGATAAATCAGTAGAAAAGAATATATTATTTGGCAGAAGATCAGTTACAGTATAATAGCAACCAAGCGTATCCAAGCACGGACACATAAAGACGTTGCGAATTATTTATTATAGTGATTGTCTGCAAATAGACGATTACAATTCATAATGATTCATAGGCTATTAATCTAAAAGCATTAAATGTGTTTGAATAAACAAAATTATTGTGTCTATGCAAAATCGCTATCGCGAAAGGCCTCCCTGATACTAATTATTTATAGGGTAGTAGATAAAGCCGGGTCGGTCTTTATATGTCACGTTCTGCATTATGTCTTAAAAATTGCCTTGCAAATTGGGTTTATGATAAGGTGGTGAAAAGCTTGAGCCAGACAAGAATGAGCCATCAAACGGCGATGGCTATAAAGATATCAGAGCGATTAGAATAGAAGAATTAACGACGCTTAGTCGTAAAGAGCTGAATGTGGAAGAAAATTATTGGAGTGAAAACTAAAGACGTCACAGGTTTATAGCCATAATTAAACAGCTCTCTGCAGCTTTTCTATTTGTATCAATTTTTAAAAAAATCATGGAGCCTAGTATTAATTCAGTGACACATGGGGCTTTTTGATTAACTACGCCCTGGCAGCCAATGAATGCGTATGAATTTGTGAAGACTTCGTATAGTTGTTTGTGTTAATCACGGGCTCGGTAATTAACCATAATTTAATAAAGGGTTCTCTCGAGCCCGATCGATCCCGTTGTCGAACATCCTACATCCAAAGTGTTAAGTTAACGCTTTATTCGAAATTTCAGTTATGGCGTTCGTAATATAAATAATTCGGGATTACTGTTTAGCAGCCCCCATACATTGCGCGATGAAGTGGTTGGGGCTTTAAGCGTTATTAAATTGTACTTGCTTCAATTCGATTTGGGCACGTATTCGTATTTGCGGAGTTCATGTTGTGACAACAAAGTATATTTTTCAATATTCGATCAAAATTGAACGTATTTTGTGGTAAATTTACGTGTTTACGCCTTAACACGTGTGTATCGTCATATTTGATACGTGAAAATAATGGTAATATGGTTCATAGAGTTGACCTATGACGGATTTTTATTAAAATAGAAAGGATCTTAATAATCAACTTCCAAATATCATCATACATCATTATATTCACGAATAATAATGCAGTGTCTATATAACCATAAGATCGTCTTTTGTGGGAATTGCTGGATGAAAATCTTTAAAAACATTTTTTTGAATTTTAGCGGTAATAGTGATTTCTTGGCATAATAATACTCGTATATTTATTAAGAAATTAGTATTGGATCAGATGATTACTAATTATGCTCATACGAAGATTTCTGAAGTAATACATCTGTATTATGGCAAAATTAATTAGATGGATGGTCTGTTTGAAGGTGGACGAGCACCATCTTGTAGTCTCAGAGTACGAGCGCTGACTCTTCTCCTATCCTTGGCTGCTACCTATGTTCTTGGAGATGTATACTCAGCGACATTGACATCTTTGTTGGCACGACCTGGTTGTGAACCTCCTATAACCGATCTATTTGCCCTCGAGCGAGCCATGAAGCACGATGGATACAGTTTATTAGTCGAGAGACACAGTTCATCCCTCGCTGTCTTGCAGGTAAGACCACCTATGGTTTATTCGAGGAATTTCTCACAGGAGATTGATTTTAAATTGAATATTTTTTACAGAACGGAAGCGGCGTTTATGGAAGGTTGTGGCACTTGATGGAACATCAGCGATACTTTGTGGTACGTTCGGTTGAACAGGGAGTACGTCGAATGTTGCAGAATCCCAATACACAATTAGCTCTGCTCGCTGGGAGGGAGACTTTGTACTTCGATACAAGACGATTTGGTTTGATGCTTTATATGCTTAAATCTTACATTATATTCATCAATTCAATAACTGCTTAAAAAATAGTTCCCGATGAAATCCCTAAACGCTGTCGGTTGAGACTAGGGAATCCAATCCCGAGCCAAAATTTCGATCCCGGGATTTCGGGATTGCATTAGACCATCTCGGGATCAGTCCGATTTCTGTTTGATAAAAATTTCAATTCCGAATTTTTTGGGATTACGTTTACTAATCCCGGGATTCATGAGCACCTAAAACTGTTCGGGATTGGATTCCCTAGTTGAGACCTTTAATCACATGCCATTTTTTGGAGGATCAATTGCCTATAACTATATAATTTCTTATCATCGCTTAAAAATCAATATTTTCCAGCACATTTGAAGTCATGATTTCATCGAGTTCGCTTGGCATGTCCAATTTAATCATTGTTCCAGTAGATCTAAATGTACCTGCACTGTGTCTTTGTGATAATTTCTTAATGGATGGCTGAGGATCTGATTCAATCAGCAATTTCAACGAGTCATCGTCGAATTTGAAGTGTGGTCTTGACTAAAGGCCATCCTATAAATTGCCATTGATTGATTGAAATGTTCTAATCCATCATCGACATGGAAAAGTAGTTTTATGCATAGAGGATTATTTTAAAATGTCATTTTAAGATACAAATTGCTTCTTTGAGAAGTTTTAAAATTTACGAAATAAAATTATTTTCAATTGAATTTTTTTTTGCCAAGTTGTCAAAAGATGTTATATAAATATATACAAAAATCATGGTAGTTTAAGTAATATCGAAACTTAACATTGAAAGATGGATTTGCGTTTTTCATACATTTCAGTATCATAGCCATCGAAACATTATTATTTTTAATAATATTTTTAAGCATAAATTCGATTTCAAATATATGTCTTATTGATCGACTGGATATAATATGATACAGAAAGATTATACTTATTTGTATGCCTTTGATTAAAGAGCGATATTTTATTATTTACTTAGGTTTAATGAGCTTAGTCTCTTATTTTATTACAGTAAAAAATACAAAGAATCGTGACTAGAAGCAAACAGTGGATCGTTTATGATACCTTTGAGATGAAAATAGCATGTATTTTCATCTCTGAGCCATATAATTGAATAAATATTTATTTTGGGATCATAATATTTTAGCAAACAATGTCCAATCAATTTTAGGATCTTTTACAATAAATTTAAGGCTGATTTTAAGATATAATGCTATTTATTTTCTATTCCACCGAATGAAATTTTGAGCAACTCCTTAAAATACCACGGCAGCAGCCCTGAGACATTTTAAAAGTTGCCATAAACAGCAAACACTTAAGCGCTATCGATTGTCGATAGCATTAACGTTACTCGAGCAAATGTGATTTCAAGACGAATATAAAAATGCTCCACTCTCCCACAAGTGGTTTTATAGATACAAAGCTCGCAAAATGTAATATTTATTTCGCCGCGAACGAATTTCGTGTCGATGGCGTAATATAAAAATATGTTTGCGGATATTTATTGAGAATTTTCGAAACTGTCAAAAATATATGCGAATAGGTAAAATTGAACCTATAAAGCAGGCTAAAGAGCATTTCTGTCGATATGGCTTTAATATAGTGCCCAGAGCCATGGCCCTAATGTTCAGTGGCTATCGGGCGATTTATGGAAAAGCGATGGTCTCATTTCACCATTCCGCTTCTCCACTGTATTTGTGATCATTACGTATTAAAAAGCGCAAAAAACTTGGATGCAATTTAGATTTTCAACCCTCAATGACAACAACATTTTTATAAAAATATTTAATTTGTTTTGGTGATTTTACCAGGTGCTGTAAATTTTCAACTGAGTGAAAAATTGTATACAAGATATTCTGCAATAGCACTCCAATTAGGGTGTCCTTACGTGGAAAACTTTAATAATGTGTAAGTATCTCATTATACATATATTCATATTATATCGTACATTAAAAATAAACTCTACATAATTGATACAAATCATGAATCAAGCGGAATGTCTGGATTTGTTTGGCTAAAAATGTTTGTAAATGGAAATATTGAATATGGATAAGGCATGATTATTTTAAGCCATCAAAATAAGTTTAAGAGGAAAAGCAAATTCGTCCATATTTTTTTCTAATTGTTAATATGAAGGATGAATGAATGGCGACATCCCTGGAATTAATTTCTAAAAGTGACATTTGGATTATATTAGCTGTTTATTGACTTCATTTGGAGTCCGATAATATCCAAAAAGAGTCACATTTTTACTTTTAAATAACCTTTGGTTAAGAGCTAAGGACATAAACACTAAATACTTTCAATAATGTTTCTTAACTGAACATAAAAAAATACGTAAAATTTTCACATGATAGAAGTGAAATTTCTCAACTCCAGGAATTAATTTAATGCATTAATGTTATTCCCATTTGTTAGATAAAAGCCGAAGCTGTGTTTGTGTAATATAAAATAAAATAGGCAAGCTACAAGACACATGCGTATTGCATTGTATCTATGACGTATGCGATAGATACAGATAGAATACAAACGATTCTCTCCATTTTTTCGACCAAATGTCGTTGAACTGTGTTGGAGCTACACTTTTTGTGACGTTCGAGTCAATATTTCCAAAACACATTTATACAAGTTTTACTTCAAAAGATGTATTTAATTGAAGGAAAAACCTACTAATTTATATCAGCAAGTAACCATGTGAAGTCAAGAACCTTATCAGCTCAGAATTGAGATTAATTGAACCATTGAGGATCGCACTCCGCTCATATTTTTGAATTTATTTATATGAATATTTCCGCTCACACGTTGGTGTTTTTGTCAAAAATAATTTAAATACCCTTTGTTTACCCATTTTTTTTGTATCCTATAAAAATATATGGGCTTTCATTAATTGTATTTTACTATTGAAACATCGATAGTAAATAGACTGTATCTATTAATATATGACTCTAAAATGATATTTGATTGTAACGACAAGTGAATTTGAATGCATTGTCTATTATTTTGGATATTATAAGCTCATAATGGACGAATCCAATGTATGCAGAAAGCAATGCATATTACATTAATACTCAATATGGACAATGTGAGTTCTCTGAGGGATTTGAACTAATTTCAAATTCTGGAATTGAGGCATGATACCGCTGAAAAGTATAGGTTTATTTGATTTATATATTTGAATTTATTTTCGTAGGTTGATGCAATTGTTTGAGGCTGGAATTTTAACGAAGATAACTTCGGAGGAGTATGAAAAATTGGGAGAGAGTGGTATGGAAGGCTCCTCTGCAGTTGGATCCACGAGCACGTCTACGAAACAAGATGAAGAAAAAGTGAGTGGGCCACAATCCACCCAAAGATTAGAACCCATAAATATGAGAATGGTGCAGGGGGCATTTTATGTGTTGGCTTTTGGATATCTCATATCTGGTAAAATAGTGATATTTGTACGTGTTTTAGATATTATTTATTGTCAAATTAATATGGTCTTATTTCAGGTTTGACCTTGATTGCTGAAATTGAGTTGCAAAAGCGTTCTATAACTAATAGAAAAATTAAATTGAGGACTTCAGTTTATTTTAAAAATATATTTAATGCAATTGGACAAAGAGTTTATAGAACCAGATTTTGGATTAGAACACGTTGGCAACGTGCAATTGCACTTTCAGATTTATCTTTGGAATACATTAACTAAGCGTGCAAAAAGTATTGACACCGATGCTAAATTATTTAGATGTATTTTAGCACTGATTGTTTCGCAGGCATCTGAAGGGGTGAATCCGACGCCGCCCTATGCCCATTTCCAATCATGCATAATTTTATTCTGGTAGGGGATGCTTAAAAGCAGTAAAGTAGCATACGTCGAGGAGCTTAGAAGTTATGCGTGGGTAAATGGGAGTGATGCTACGCCAACAACCGTCTTCATTAAAATATTACGCTACGTTGGAGGGATGCTTTCGGCTACCCTTTAAGTACCCTCTTGAAGACTTGACAACGGAAAAATATAAGCTCTGCGCCCGCGTTTTGAGAACTTCTGGATACACTCGTGCAATAATAGCACAGTAGGGAGTAACAAAAAGTGTAAAAAAAAAACACTATTTACCACTTTATCGAAGAAATATTATTAATATGCGATGCACAACGTAATCAGAAAAGCTATTTTATTTTATCACGGTGCGTTATAAATGGGATAGTTATTTTAGTGCTGAACACAACATTTTTATTGCTGGTAAAATATTGAATTGAAATGTACAGTGAAACATATTTAGACGTATTAAAAGCACATATTATACATTGAATTGCATATTAAACACTATAATTTATTAGAATAGTTCGATCGATGCTATGGAACAAGAGTTGGCTAAATAATTAGTATAAAATTTAGTTCTAATAATCGACTCCAAATTGGATCAATCTCATAAGCAATGCTTATTGTTAATTCAATAATATAAATAAATAGTTTTACTTTTAGTATTTTTTTAATATTATTTTATCATTTCCAATTTTTTTATAAATAAGAATAATCTATTACTTCAAGTTATTAATTTTGCTTTAAGAAAAAATTTTCATTTTCGATAAATTTGGAGATAATTATTGTAATAAAATTCGTATGTTAAGATTTCTCATTGATAACTAAAAGAAGAGTTTCTAAAATAAAATTTGCAGTAGTCATAATCGACTTTAATTCTGTAAGGTGGTTAAAAATTGCCAATTGCTTCCCATTATCTATTTTTTTCTTTAATTACTTAATCACCAGCACAAATATTTTTTAATACCGCAATGATAATATAATAAAGCATTCAGAAATCATCACATGAAAATATTTCATCTCTAGAAAAGTTTGGAAGAGTGAAAAGAAGGAGTGTTTTGCACATGAATCGATTTTTTTTTAGTTAGGACGGTTATTTGCTACATTTTACACATAGATTCTATGCTCCAAGTATCAGGGTTGTCGAAATATAATTTGAAAACATTTTGAAGCATTTTGAAAAACTACATAAAATTTCACCTTTAAATCATAACTTTTTACTTTATGATCATAATAGCACGAAATTACTGTTTTTGTATTTTGAAATGTATTTTTGGTCTAAATAAATCATTATTTTATGCAATTTGTTTAAAGAAAATTGGTTATAAGCTTCCAAAGTCACATAAAATGTGGAAACGTTAAACTTGAAGAGTTGTCAGTTTGCCAGGGTCGGGGTCAAGAAAATACTTTTTATGCCTTAAGATCGTTTCCTAATTTCAACTGTAGTTATCTGAAGTAGCACTTCCTCTTTCTTGTGCCTATTCCTTCAATTAGGATTTCTTTTCTGGGCACCTCTGTTGTGTAAATTGATTCTTTTTGTGGCCCTATTCCGTGGCTCACACGGTCTCCAGATCTGACACCAATGGATTTATTTGCCTAGGGATGTCTTCTATTCCGTAGGTTGCACGTCTCCAGATCTAACACCACTGGATTTCTTTGCCTAAGGACGTGCTCTATTCCGTGGCTTGCACGGTTTCCAGATCTGATACTACTGGATTTATTTGTCTAGGAACCCTGACACTTAGGACATAGAGCCTATGTATAAAACGTAGAAAAAAATCTTTCTAATAAAAAAAAATCGGTCTATTAACAAAATAACCTGTATATTTTTGAGAAATCTTAATAAAATAAAATATTCAAAGCATATATTGTGTTTCATAAAGATTTGGTACCAATTTAGACTTTGAAATAATAAATATATTTAAGATATCAATACGATGGCTTTAAAATGGAAGTATGATCATAAATATAATTTAATGGTAATGAAGTCCATTTGGAACAAATTTTATAAAGCTATGAATGGAAGTATTTATTTAGGCCATGGCGGAATAAATGATGGTCAAATGGTTTGAACTCAATTCGACTGCTCATTTCTCAGCCGATCTACTAAGATTACGTCTATGATTTGGTCGAAAATTTGCATCTGAATCCAATGCAAATTTAAGGAAGATCTTCAAATTACATTTATAGTAATACAATAAGTATTTTAATATGAATTTACGTTTTAATATATATGTGCACAAGGACTAAATTATATTTTTTATAGGCTGTGTATATTTCAAGAGCAGTCTCGAGTTGTCGCCAGCCATGGGAGCAGTACCCATCCAACCGACGTCTATCTTTTTCGAGGACTGCCTGTACTATAAGGAGTACACTCAGAAAGTTACGAAAGCTCACTTTTTGTACCAGTCTAAACAAGATACATAAATTTCGTCGAGGATGCTCGAAATTGGGAAAAAATAATAATTAGATGACGGAATACGAACCCGGACTGAAATAATAAGCCGCGCATTCGCATGAAATCTGCACTATGCTAAGCTATAATAAATTGGAATCAATTTTTATTTAAGCCCTCAAAAACTTGATGGTAGCAATATTGTACGGTATTGAACATTGCTTGCTTGCGATATGCCTTATATTCAATTTAATCGCCCGTCTGGCCAAAATGTAGATTGGATCTTCAAAGCCGGTCCAGCGCATGTGATGGAGCCGTACAAAATCCTTTTACATGATTAAGTCATAGGAGTGCAGAAAATCCATTTACAAGATTGTATGCTTCAAATAATATAGAGTATTATTTATTGGCCATTCGCGCATAAATGTATGATTTCAAATAGCAATACACATATTGAAACTATGATATAAAAGATCGTTCTTGTATCATTCAATACCAGTGCCACGGAAATAAATATTTGTATACTGATCATTGTACCTGTAGGTAGTCCCGCGTTAAGCGGTTGGACTCGTAACCTGATCATCTCGGGTTCGAATCCCACAGGAGATGTGGCTGGCAACCACATTTTTAAAAACATATATATGCCATGAAAAACCATGTCAAAATGGTTGATAATGATACCATAAAAAAGGGATCGCTAAAAGCCACCTCAAAAAAAAAAAAAAAAAAATACTGATCATGCTAAAAATAAATGTATTTTTAAGAATACTAATTGAAACACAGGCAAATACAAAATAATTTTTTTTATGCTAAAGCTATTCTAAAAGAATTTTTAGCATAGGAAATTCTTCATCCGATGCTATTAGATGAAACTCTAAAGAAATTTCTTTAGGTTTTATTATTCGAAAGCTTGCAACAAAATTGCATCAAGGAGATTTTTCCTCCAATACATTTTTCATAGAGGCACTTTGCATATAAGAAACTATTTATGAAATATTTGTGTATCCATTTAAAAATAATATATAAGGATAAATTTGCGCTGCACTTATTGCGCATATTGCATTTGATTTTCTCGTCATCTTGTAATTTATTAATATAACAAAATTTGATTCAAGGGCGAAATGATATGACATTTGTGAAACATTTTATTGACACGTGAGTAAAATATAGAACAATTGGCGGTCTTTAATAGCGCCGTATATAACGTTGAGTGACGTATCAACTTCTACAAATTAGATTGAATGTCAAATAAATTTGATCTCAGTTTACAGACATTCAAGATTTGTGTAATATTTTAAATGACAATGGACGAGTTGTATAACGTATCAAACTGATAATAAATAAAAATTTAATCCGTAGAAGACTTACGGTTAAATTACTTATGTTTAAAAAAAAATGATTTCTGAGCATTTTCTTGTTGGTTTTCAAAACTAGTTTTTTATCCTGAAAATCCGGTTTTGAATATAAAAAATATTTTTTTCATTATTTAAGAATTTTGGACGAATAATATTGACTCCTTCACTAGACAACACTTGGCGTGACGACACGTTGATTTAGGTAAGAAAAGGTTCTTCTAAGAAGAGTTTTTAACTAGTTTTGAACCTTTTTCGTAATTAATTCTCATCTTTACAATTATAACTGCAAAAAAGTGCAATTTCCAAATGTAAAATTTCTTCGATATTGTAAACTAATGTGTCTTCAGTCTTTCACCGACATTCAGCAGGACCAAGAGACACACCAACCCAATTGTTAAGGCATTAATGAGTTTTAAAAAATGGGAAGTTTAATTTTATATTCCATATATTTCTTAAAACCGAAAAATGGTGGAAACTGGATTTGAAGAATGTCAGTTTTTTACAAACCCTAGTTTCTAGCTTTACTTTTGACTAAGATTGTGTAATTCCGTGTATAGCATCCAATATCGTAATTTTTTCCAGAAAATGATCATGTTATCATCTTCCTCAGCGAGAGTTTTAAGAAGACTGTAACGATAATGATGTTTCATTGATGCTATAACCCCTTGGTCTATGAGCTGGATTAAAGATGTCACATTAGGGGGCAAAAAGTTGCAACCATAAGTCCATCGCTTTTTATTTTGGAACCAATCTTCAAAAATCTCTGTCCATCCGTGCCTATTTCTGACTTTAATAATCGACAGGAAGATTTTTTATTGGAGTTCCTTTAAAAGATCGACGTTTTTTTGCTTTATCAATTACCAAAAGTTTCATTTTATGAGTTTCCGATGCGTTTCTAGTATCTTATCACCCCGGGTCCTTTTCACTCGTTGTGATATCTGCCTCGCGTAACAAGCTTTCCTAAAATTCATTGTCCGGTTGTTTTGAGAAGCAGGATTATTCAGATATGAGAATAGGCGTTTGTTTTGGTAGTTAAGACACAAACATCATCCTTATCGCCTTGAGGAGTTTTGTTTCTTGACCTGTGTATATAACACCTGCTGGGGTTATATACAGGTTATACAACCCTAGCAGGAACAGTATGCTAACATACTTTTCGGGAGATATCATCAAAATTAATTCAGAAAAAATAAAAAAAAAACATCACAGAATCGAGTCTTTTACGTGGGCAAAATCATAAATCTATGAATGATTTCCAGTCAGTATAGCAAATTGGAGATAAGTGATAAATGCTTTATATTAACTATCGTGCATTAATGTGAATATTTTAAAATAGACTTTAAATAGATTGTTGATGGTTTTTTCTAAGGGTGTCTGGCTCTTTTCTAAGAACAAAAGCTATTCTAGATTTCCCCTTTTGCATTATAAGAAAGCATAACGAACGATCATTTGTACGGTTTCAAGTTCTCTCGCCACCACCCTTTTAGTCCGCGAAGGCTTCATTCTCTGTTAATAAATTTACGACTTATTTAACAACAAACCCCATTTATTCTAATAAATATTTTTACGCCCCTGGTAGTGTGTTCACTTGCAGCGAAATAAAAATACAGGTTTACTAACTTCCCCGGTACGAAATTCAATAACGTAAAAATGCTTGATGCAAAGCTTTGTGTGAAAACATGAAATATCCATTACGCCGGTTCTGCTCTGTAGGGTGCTATCGGCTTAACCGAAGGTATTATCCGCAATCGCTATTTTTTAACCAACCAATGATATACCGGTTCGTTTTAATATACCCCATAATGACACCATTATCACCATTATGCCTCGTAAGCCCTCCGATTCCAAAGCTTTACAGTATCACATCAGCCCCCCTGCAATTATTTTTTAATTATATCACTATTATTAAAATGTACAATCCACTCGGAAAGCATTTAAGCGACCAAATATTGATTCGACTGAATATCCAAAGCGATGTATCTAATTGAGGGTTTCTTTGCATTCATGTGTATAAATTTGTTCGCGGTAAATCGTGATTAATCTAGCGAGTCCTTGTTGAAAGTTTATATTTATTTTCCATTATGGCAAAATTGTTGGTCATATATCAATGGAGAATTTTGATGAAGGTATTTATTTACATGGACTGGGGGCTTATATGCCTTGCAAATATTTGTTTTTGTCATGGGGAAATTGAATATACAAGTGCGCTGTCGACTAAACCCAATTCTAATGATGTAATAGAGAATAATTGATCCTGAATTTAAAGCTAAATTGGTAATCTAAAGTCAATTAACGATATTTAGTATAATAGAGGGTGGAAAGCTGCGCGGATATTGAAAGAACATAATTATATACAGGAAGACCTTAGTAAACCACAATCAAAGCGTAAAGCTCGCCTATTAAAATTGCTGGCAAACAGCTATGTCTTTATCATTTAATTTAGACGTTGTTTGGGTTATACATATAAACAGAATACAAAGGTGAATGTAACGCTGATTATATGGAATTATTATCATTTATGTATTTTTTAATAATATATTTGTAATGTTATAGTGACTGTCTTATATCAGCTATAAAATTGAAATAATATATGGAAATGGGGATAAATTTCATCAGTAAAAATATTGAAATATGAAAAAACAGTATAGGTGACACTTGACAATCACTTCAATAATTCAATAATAAAATGAGTGTTAGAAAAGATGTACAATATGCACGAATGCTTATATATTACAAGTATATGTAATCATTTATGAAGTAGTATGTAAATTATCATAATTGTTTATGGTTTTTTTTATTTAGTAGAATTATATAAAAGTATTTTTTTAAACATAAGACATCGTTTTTAAAACTTTTTTTTAAATTTTGATGTATTAATAAGGGGAAGTTAACTAAGAAGATCTGCTGAAGTTATAATCTGTTGGAATAAAGTCCGATGAGTTGAAACTTCTCATACAAGTCACAAGTTTTTCTAATAACTATCAAGATATGAAATTTAGATATTAAGCAGTATTTGCTTCTGAAAGTTGATATGGAATTTATTTTCTGATTTACTTTAATGGCTCTTAATTTTTTTTTGATATTTTTCAAAACCACTTGCAGAGTATCATCTTCAATTTACGTTGGTTTGCCACTTCTTGGTTTATCTTTCAATTTGAAATAACCTCTTTTGAACTTTGAATTCAATATTTTTCCATAGACATTCCAATGGCGTTCTATCTATATTCTTCATAAATCCATTACTTTAAAAACTCCACGAAATGACAAATATGAGATTGATTGGGCTGTATTCTTTACTAAATCATACTCAATCAATATATAGTGTAAACATAAAAACAACATTGCAAATTATATTTTTTTAAGTGAACACATATTGTTTCAAATATTTATCAAATTATAGTTTACATATAAACTTTCCTTTATATAACATATATACTTTCAGATAGGAGTTTGTTCCTTTATGCAATAAAGTGAAATGTTGGTGTTAGCAGTTTAAGCAAGGAGGAGAGCTGATGGAAGATGATCCGTATAATGCTGCTGAAGTGAACTTTGAAGTATATGGTGTAGAATTTACCAAATTATTTTGCATACAATTGCGCTAAAAATTCAAAATTCATATTTTTAAAACCTTATGTTTAATTGCGAGCTGTACTCACATATTCATAGAAAAATATGATTGTTAAAGCTGAGCAGGATCGTTTATGAGTGATTGACAAGCAAAAATAATAAATATTTAATTTAGTAATAGAGATAATTTCGTTACTCGCTTACAGATATTCTCTTATTTAAAAAATGCTATTCAAATCATCTTATCTTAATTTGACTTCATTTGGAAGACAATGAAAAAAATCATGTATGTCACTTGTGTTTAATAACGGATGTAGTATTTTAAGAAGCGAAATCTCAATTTTTCAATAATTTAAGTATTGAAACATGCTTCAAATTCCACGGAAAAAGACTTTAGTTAAATTTGTATCACGTGTGCTATATTTGCTGATGTGATCCTATTATTTATCCACACATAATGTGTTGTCTAAGCACGTTACTTCCAGACTGCACTGCTTCAATTTATTTATTTATGTAATCAGGAAATGCCAACCTAAGTTATTGGGTAGCATTTAAATTAAATTAACTCCAATGTTACTTTAAAATATATAACAATAATTGTAAAAATAATATATACAGCAGAACCTCAATTATCCGGACCAATTTGGGATGAAAGTTATATACGGATAATCTAAAATAATCATAATTGACAGGGAAAGTATGAATAATTTTTATTTGTCTAGATTTACATATACATAATAAATATTTTTTTATTAAAAAAATCAATTATCAATTTTGGTTTTATGCTATCTTTTCTTTTAGAAGCTGCAAAATTGCAAATACTCATATATAAGTTATCCCGAATACACTCTTCTTGGTTCTCAGGTCATTTCATGGTGACATCTAAACATTGGTCCTACACAGCTTCAGAATGTGTAGGAGCAATATCTCCTTCTTCGTCTTCTCGATCTTGTTCTTCAGATATTTCTTTAATTTTTTCTTCGTCATTCAAATTTTAGAATTCAGGATCGTTTTTATCGCAGTTCAACTAGTTACATCTTTTTCGCTACAATCAGCACATATAGAAATTTGTGTTATTTTTTCCGCAATGTTTCTTATATCAGTTATTAACTTTCTTATATTGTCTTTTCAAAGTTTTGTTTCATGTTTTAGCAATGTTGACACATATAAAAAACTTCAACTATCTGCTGCGATGTAACAAAAATCTTTTAAATCAATTTTATCAGGAAGCTTATAACTGTTTCTTTATTATTTTCGTCTGCTAGTAATAATCGTCGAAGCATCTGATTTATATGTAAATGTTTGAACGTTTCTATTACACGCTGATCCATCGGTTGTATTATCGATGTGACATTTGGTGGATGAAATTTAACCGTAAACATTTCATAAATCTGGTTTAAACTTTCTATAGATGGGTGGGACAGTGTATTGTCTAGTAATAATAGTGTTTTCTCTCTTTTATCTATGGAGTTTTGATATTTTTTTCTGGTATGAACTGTTTTTCATAACCATTCATCCAGGGTTTTTTTATGATTCAACTGGAAGACGTTTTGATATTTTTAAGCATCTAGGGTTCTATGATTTTCAAACGACGAGCATTGGCAGTTTGCTGTGTCTGCCTGCTGCATTTGTACATACCGTTATAGTGACGCGTTTTTTACTAGTTTATGTATACCCAGATGAAGTATTTTCTCGTCTCGATGCTAAAGATTTGTGTTGGGTAGTTTTTTTTGTCCAATTTAAGCCGGCCTCATCAGCATTGTATATAAATTCTTCGTAGGATCCTTCTTTCTCCACAAATAGATTCAATGTGTCAATTAATGTATTTGCTGAAGGTATATCAGTAGAAAGCTTTTCCCCGTGAATTTCAAATTCTCTGATACCTTTTCGCCTTTGAATTTTGTAGGTATGAACCACATAAAAATACACTCTTTGAGATCTTTATTTCCCGATTTTTTCTTAATTTTTTACTCTGAGCTTCCATTTACTAGAATTATATGATTATTTAAGTATTTTTATAAATCTAGCCTATTTTGGCACGACCTTACAGGGATTAAAAAATCAAGGCCTTTTTAAAACGTTAGTTTTCATTGCAGTGGGGTCGAGCCAAAAAAAGTAAATGGGCGTAATAAAAATATGACTGCAAGTGTAGCGTGAAAGCAGATGCCAGAGATCGAGCAACCCCAAAAAGAAGGGACGGCTGTTCGCAGCGTCCGTCAGCTGGTTGCAAAAAGATTTTCAAGAAGCGTCCTCGGCTTCCAGGTCTTTCCACCGCAAATGACCGCCAATTTATAAGCGCGTATAAAAAATGTGGCACATTTGCACGAATCCGCCACCGGAAGGGTAGTAGCGCTGGGGGCGGAAGGAAGTCGGGGTGGAGATGTAATAAGCCAACGGTCACTGTGCAGCATCCGCGCTCGGCTCAAAGAAATTACTTCTGACCTGCCGCCATCTTGATTTATTAAACAGGGCCATCGGGATCGGAAGACTCGATCGTTTAGTATTTGCCCATCGCGGGACTTTACCCTTTTATTTAGAGCAAAAGTTAGCAATGTGACAATTTTGAAATGAAAAAAATATTCAATCAGACTTATTAAATTCAAGATGTTCTGCACGAACCGAATTGATTTTAAACGTTTAATAAATATCCAATAACACGAATCTTGTGTTCAAACGAAATAAATGTTTATAAAATAGCGTCTTACATAGAAAAACAAAAGGGAAGACAGACGACAAATGACACAATCGGGATTTTTAGCATTAAAGGGATTAATTTATATATTTGCTATTATAAATATATATAGGAATTTATATTGATAGATTTATGTGTTTGTTGAGCTTCCATTTATATTACAAAAAAATCAATACAGATTATTGTGTTATATCACTGTTTCTAGTTAAATATGTTTTCCAGCGATCTTTTCTATATGGAACTTAACCAAAATCATAATTTAATTAATGTCATGCACAATTAATTAGAAGTTTATGCATTGCATCATTAATTGCCCACAAAATTGTGATTGTTTAAAAATAAATATAGTCCTTGCTTGGTTTTATCAAGTACTTAACGTTTGACGTTTTATTGCTGATGATTAAATTAAAATTTAATGAGACTCTCGGAAAATATTTAGAGTACTTGAAGAGGTTTTCTGCGCTTCAGCAGTTCTATATTTAGAATCATATTAGCAAATATCCGAGAACTTTTATTGAGCAACCCTGTCTATCCTTTCTCCGATTGCATCGACTTTGGAGAAGCGTGGTAGGATTCCTGACGATGAATGTTTGTTTTTCTGCTTCCAATCAGTTCGCATTTTCCAGACGAGTAGACCATAGCAGTTGTCGGGATTGTAAATGTTTGCTAGGACCGTTTTGGTGGAAGGTAAACCAATTAAGTCTATCTACTGACAATTTGACGGCAGAATCGCAATATCCCGGTTTTGTAGCGAACGCCTTTTCTCTAAAAATATGTTTTTATTTCGACGTTGTTTTCTTCGCGTAATGCTAAATTCAAATACAAACATCTCGCATCGAATCAAACTATCCAACTTATTGGCGAAATTCTATTTGTCGAAAATGTTATAAATACAATCAGAAGACGGGAAAGACTTGATTAAAGTTGATTGAAAATACAATTGAATCGAATAAGCATCCCAATATAGATTAATTCATATTCTGGAGAGGCTAAAAATATTTGCTTGGAATGATAAAAAAATAGTTTGATACAATTTAGGGAATATAGACGCTAAAGTGTACTCTCATAGTAAATAATCAATGGTCTATTGAGTAAACACGGCTAATTAGTTCATTGTGGGATACTGTCCATTAACATCAAAGCATACATTACGAACAGCTTTAAATTCGCTTGGAAAACATTTAACATTACGCCGATACCTATTGGAATAACGTACATTAAAATATATTTCAACAAAAAAGTCTTTAGACTGATGAGAAATATTTTTGTATTATTCAGTGATAATTTCATAATTTTCATCATCATAATGAAGTCATATTCTGCTCGTCGACTTCTTTAATATTCAATAATGAGAAAGGGTCACATTCATACCAGTTTTAATCAAACATTCATCTGCCTTCGAAATTTAATTATGACTGGGTAAACGTATTGCAGAGCGATTGTGCGAGCACTTCGTTTTCAGGAATTCGTATGATTACAAAGAAAGTGCATTTTTTCTTGAAAGGTTTCACTTTAACTTCAGTCTTTTTTTTCTTCGCTAGGGTAAATAGCTATATAATACTTAATGCATCTCAGAATCTGATATTGAAATATTGATAGAGACATATTTACATGTAACAAATTGAATAGATATCTTAAAAGTGAATAAAAAATATTATTTGAATGTCGCACAAACTATTTCCGAGCAACAAAGGACAATGGATTAATGTATGATGTTTTGCTGTCATGACAAAATAATTATACAGGGTGTTTTGCACAAGGATCGACAATTTTTTTTTGGGGGTTAGGGAGAGTCTTTTGCTACGTTTACACATAAGCCATATGTCTCAAGTAGGGAATCCAATCCCGAGCCAAAATTTCGATTCCGGGATTGCATTAGACCATCCCGAGATCGGGATTTTCAATAGCTTAAAAATTACATTGATAAATTTTATCAAAAATTATTGAACAAACCCCATACACAAGACGTAAATGGTTAACAATAAGAAGAAAATATAGATTAAATAAATATTCAGAGAGTTTTTTTTATTGTTTGATTGGATGAATGCGGCTTTATCAAATTTGAAGGACTAAAATTAGGTTAAACAATTTTTACAAATGTTCATTATCGACAATTAAAGGGAATATCAGTTAATCAATTTTAAACAAAATCCGAAGAAAATATGTTCGAGTTCAACAAAATGAAAAAAAAGGAGCTCTCTCATATCCTTCATATTTATCAGATATATTTGATGATTTATATTTTTGCTTTCAAAATTGGATCGAAATTTAAAATATTATAAAGGCAGATTTCTCTCTATATTATTATAATAAAAGTAATATAAAACGCTTAAGAACAAAATTATGCAGATAAATGGAATTTCATAGATTAGTATACAGACTGGATCTATGTGAAGGAGAATTAAATTTTGAGTCATCATATATATTTAATAAGTTAAATTATTTTACTATCATTGATCGAAGAAAAAATAGCCAAAATTATAATTGAAAGAAGAGTATATAGACACTCCAAAGATTTAAGTCATGTAAATGTGAAATTAATATAATTTTACTGCCAATTAAAACTTCCTTGATCCAGCCTTTGAGCCATGATGGCACCGTTTGAAACATATTACTGTGTGGAAATTATTTTACATGCACTAAAGTGATAAAACCGTTGACATTAAACGCTTGTTGGAGAAAATTGTGACTAGAAGTGGTTTCAAAGGTAATATTATATTCCCGTACAAATATGAGCGTTTAGTCAACACTGGACTTTGACGACATGGATATTCACTATATTGATGGTTTCATAGAATTTTGAAAAGATCAATAAACGAATGATTCATCATAGAATATTTAATTTTTAGAAGATCGGAAGAGTTTAATAAAATATTATTTTTATGAAAATTGTGGAAAATATCAGATATTTTATAAATGAAATATAGCATATCGATATAGGAAATCAATGCTCTATTTCATAGAAAATTTGAATTTTATATGACATAATATTATGTGAAATCAATAAGTCGTGTTATACGAATGTATCTATTATTTACAATATTTTTTTATATTAAATTTTTCGGATTGCAAATGATGTTTGAGATATGATATAAAATTGAAAAATCTGAATTTAATATGTCAATTGCATTTGAAAGTTTATGTAGAGCTTTCGTTTTGTTGTGAGTAAAATAATATTAGTTTGGATATGTATCTTCTTTTTGAAAAGGGAATTCTCGGAAACAGTGATGTGGATGTTCAAAGGCGGTTTTACAATTTTGCATCAAAATTGAACGTAGCTTTGATCAGACAAATTTAGTATTTAAATTGCGATATGAAAATAGTTTCGGAAAGGAATGTTTGCTAAATTTAATGTGTTATATTCATTCAACATTGTCGCTTCTAAAAGAAGATGAAGGAAAGAAATTGAAAGAGGTTTCGTAATAAATCTTGGATTGGCGAAGTCTGCCTGTTGTATAAGCTCAATGGAAGATCTTTTGCAGCCAATAACCTAGTAACGTTATTTAATTGCGGGACGCGGCCAGCGTACAAGGGAATGTGGTCTTGGGGTCAATAAATGTCGGGGGCGTCAGCTCATGGGGTACTCCGCCACCCCCCGGACAAGGACAGCAGGGGGCAGAAAGAGCTCCACCGCAAACCGACACCGCGAAATCAATTTATCTTGTAGGGTTTTGCAATGGCGAACGATCGTTTCGTCGGAGAGCCGAGAAAACCACCAGAGAGAAAAAGTGTGGAATTTCAAAATATAAAATTGTCATGTATATAATGCGACTTATTGGGAAAATATGTGACCAATTTTCAATCCAACGACATAAATACTGACACTTTGCCATTAAATAACATTTCTGCGGGATCCTTTTATATGTGTGAAAATGATATTGCAGACACGTCTTACTAACATCTCATAACCAATACAATATCAACAATGAAATATTAAAATACGCTGAACAAAGGCAATCAGCCTGGATTAACCTAACCTTTTATAATTACATTATTATGTCCTCGTTGATCCTATTAGCTCGAACAATTGACTCTATTGTTATATAATCCATTTGACAAATAGCACTCTTTGGGCCATTTTGTAACGACCAAATAAATTGCCAAAGATAAAACTGAGATCTTATTACATCGCAAAATTTACCATAAAATAAAGCCATTTTCGAAATGATTTACCAAAATAATGTCATTTTTTTACATTTGGTTAAATGAGATTTTTTTATTATAAGCCACATCGTGAGATATATTCTTATTAGGCGTTTATTTGTGTTGCTATATTTTAGCTTCATAGCACTCATGAGAAAATAAATCAAGAGTGTCAGAAAACGCTGTTTGTAGTGCCGAGGAACTGTAGCATTTTTACCTATACCTTTATACTTTATATACTTTTAAAACCCACCACTCAAATGTATCTCATACATGAAAAATATTGCCTTTGTGGTGATTCTAAGAATGTGATTTTCACGCATTCAATTTTCTTAAATATAGACTAAAGACGGCTCTTTTATAACATATTATATCATTGCATTAATGACATAAATCTATAATCAAACTAATGTTCCGTGTTCCGTAGGAACGTTTAAAAATTAAAATGAGATCATAGCCTTAATTAATTACAACATCAAAAAGATCGATTTAATTTATTACGCGTATCTGAAGGTTGTCCTTTGATTAAGAGGTTGGACTAGTGATTCAATCATCTTGGGTTCTATAAGAGGTGTGGCTGCCTATCATATTTTTAAATATATATACATGCTATGAAAAACTATATTAAAATGATTGACAATCTTCCTATAAAAAGAAACTGCAAAACGCCATTAAAAAAAAGTATATTTATATACGGAGTTCGTCAGGTCAAGTTATTATCTGTCTCTAATGTAATTATATTACAACTGATAACAGTGCTCTTTTTCGGTTGAATAAGAGTAGATAAAACTGAAAAATTGATAGGATGATTGTTTTGATAATAGTGTGAACTATTTGTTTGGATATTCCATACCGTCTAACATGAATTGTAGCTTTAGCAGAAATTTTGTAAATCATCAATAGATTAGTCTTCTCGGATGAGAAGATCAAATCAACAATCGGGTTAACTATGTGTTTTAAAAAGGAAATTTCATTAATAATTTAGAATAGTGCTTGACTACGAAAAATAAGAACTTAATCAGGTCGTGGTTTCAGCCCCAGGGTCGATTTGGTTTCATCATTGCTCAAACTTTTGGACAAACACGTAAAATTGGTTATATTACAATATGGAAAATTTATAATCTAAAATTGAAAACCACTTAATCATAGCACATTTTGACAATATCTACTTTAATGGCGTCCCGAGCTTTGCTTTCCAAGCGAGAGCAATATTTAATGGGATTTGCTTAATATACACTATATTGTAGGATTATTTGATATGATGGTTTTAAAAATTTAAATGCAAAATAATTCATTCATTTATAAATATCAAATGGGATGCTTGTATTAAAATAATACTATTGGGTGTAATATGATATTTAAAAAAAGTCTTTGTGATTGGGAATAAAGAGGTGTCTTTTGCTTTATAAATTAGGTGTGTTTTAATTAAGTTTTGGTATATGCGACATTTTTATCTCGTTTCTGTACAAATTTGATTTATGTAAGCGTTACGAGTTAAAAATGAACGACGTAATACAAAGCGTCTTCATCATATGCTTTACAACGAATGTGCAAGCAATAAAACACCGCCGAAGCCCTTGCTGCAGTTCGAAGGAAGTTCTTCTTTACGACGAAAACAACGGATGATAAATATGCATACCTCCGAAGACAGAACTTAATAAAAACGAAACTATTTCTAACGACGTGCTCTCGTTTCTACTTCAAGTTCTTTCATTTCTCGGAGCGTTTGGTCGGAGTGAAAAATTGAGTCGGTTGAACGTGTCCGCTTGCTTTATTATCAAGTGTCAACCGACTGGAGAGATGGGAGATTAAAGCGGGATGCTCGGGAGAAAAGGCAGCAAAAGGCGGTAGGAGGAGGCAGGAAGAAGTGATGACCAGCGATGAGAACGTCTTCGGGATTTCTCGTCTAAGTTTGACAGCGCTAGGGAAAAACTTTTAGCAATCTCTTATATTATGATGTTTGCGAACTTGGGGCAAAAAAGAGAATACATTAAATTCGCTGGTAAGCGGATTTCATTTGCCTTCTGTATGCAAAATATTCAAATAATATTGATCAACTTGTAACGTAACATATTGCCATATATTTTGTACATGTTGAGAATAAATTGCTGTCGACGGGAACGCTTATGTTCCGTTAGTTTGAAGTACTTACATTGACGCTTTTATTTTATATATAATAAACTTCCAGCACTATCTAGTTTCGGAAATCATATTGCAAAGGATAAAAGGCGTGCAGATAAAATTAGTGTGCTAAATAATTGAGTGATCGACAATATCTCTAATGGATCATCTTAAATCTCGAATTTTTTGCTCTTGAAAGGGTAAATACTGAAGTTATTATATTAATTTGCAACAATTACAATTAATAAAAATATATATTGGAACCCCAATAAAATGTATATATTATATACATATGAGTAATGCAAATGCAAATACAAGTAATGCATATTTCAAAGCTTTTCATAGCAGCTCATAAATATGCATTATGAAGCATTTTTGATTCAAGCTTGATTTAATAGCAAAATTTATATTAGCTAAAATATATTTTTATACAAAAAAATATTTTAGAATTAGTATGCTAAAAATTACAGAGCTTATTTCGGCTGCTAGTAATAAGTATGATAAATATTTGATACTAGATGTTCTCTATACATTTTTTTTTAATGGTAAAATTATTATTTGTGATTGAATATAATTTTTGATATTTGAGCGTTCTTGTGGAAATAAAGACGACATAAGATCACGAACTGATATCTGAAAACTGAAGCAGTCACGTAGTCATTCGCAGTAATAAAGCAATATTATTTATAACGTTAATTTTCATAAATAAATATCAAATATATAATTAATTTGGTTTATATTGTTTACATACAGAGTTTATTTAATAATTCACGTTGACGATTTGCAGTAATTCGTCTTTTATTATGAAATAATCAATTTGTGTACTTAAAAAGTTATAATTTTGGTATTAAAATACATTTAAAAAACTAGTTTCTGATGAGGTTAAAAAGTTTGCTTAGCGTTAACACAAATTAAATTGAATTTAAATCAAGCTTATATTCAAATGTAATTACCACATGAATAATTTGAATCACATTAAATAGACTAATGGTTTTCAAATAAATGTAAACGCAGAAATTGTTTATATTTCATACTGTTTAGTGGCGTCCGTTGTTTGCTTGCTGTGTGACTGTGGGAGCGTTCTTAAAATAAAAACAAAGCTAAAATATCAATCAATCCAATGTAATTTTATTTTAAATGATCCTGTAGTGTTACGGGGATGGTTCATAGAGGTTGCGTCCTGAGGTGATTTTATATCCGATGCAAATATGAAATTTGCTCGATAATTTTTACAGTGTTGGAGTTCAGTGAAAATTTGTACCATATCAAAGTTATTTTAAAAATAAAAACAGTAGTATAATATTGCTATTGAAATAAATAGGCTTTATATATTAAAAGCTGGATGTTCAAATGAAAATCGAACATTTTAGTGGAATCAAAGGGGAATTGTTTTAAAAGGTACATTTGTTCGTAATTAAATGTTGAACATAGTATTAGTCACTGTTTATTGTTAAATTTTTATATTATAATTAAAGTGAACGCTTATTAGATAGAGCCTGTTCAGTAAAAGCTTATCCATTTTATCCATATATGGTCTCGTTCGCTATTTTAATATTAATTTGAAAATTTACTAATGGAATTTATGTGCGATATTGAAAATACGTTTTAAAAATACTAATAGAAAATTCTGTTCTCAGCAAGTTTACGTCTACGTGCTGTCATTTGAGTGCAAATTACTATCCTATAATCTCTTCTGACTGTATTATAATTTGGTGTCGACATTATGCAATGCTGCTTTCGTAACTTTCTTTTGCATTTTTAAGAGGGTTAAGATGAAATACTTGAAAGGAAGATCTAAAAAAGATATTAAGCTTTGCAATGTTAATAAAGTTGAAATATTCTGTTAATATAATTTATACTGTCATACATGTAACTTGATCCATATAAAGAGGCCGGAGATTTAATCAAGTCAATATATAATATGAACCACGTGTTGGTCTATTGGTTTAGAACAAGTTTGGTATAGTTAGGGTCGTAACTAGGGAGTGGCAAAGCAGGCACCCGCCATGGGCGCAACTGGGCTTGGGGCGTAAAACGCAGAATACCGACCCGATTGAGAGTTGCGCATGGTTTTTATTTAACTTAACCATTCTACTTTACATGAACCAACACAGATTGACTCTGTCCATTTTTATAATATTTGCTAAGTTGTCTAATCCCTCTTTTCTTCATTATCGTTGTGTTCAAGTGTGGCATCCGATCGCGAGCCGCTCATTCGTTGTATCAGCGGTCTGAAAAGCGGACTGATTGTGCATACAAACCTTATGGCCACCCTATCCTCTTTAAGGGCTTTTTGTGGCATTTTCTATGATCTGTGCGATCACAGAAGCTACGTAGTGTCTAGAAACTTTTTATCATAGTATTTTTTAGGGTACTTTTGGGACTATCTTTGTATATTAATTTACAAAGATAGTCCCAAAAGTACTGAGGCGAATTGGCAATAATAATTAAATTATAATTTATATACAATGATAACTTTACTACTCACTCATAGATTTTCTTCTTTTTTACCTTTCCAAATAATCATATCCTTACTTTATCACGTGTGGAAGGCAAATGGGAAATCACCACATGAAAAAATCTCTCCCTAGTAAGATCTCTTATGGAGATCGCCTACGTCTGATATCGGATATGCCACAATAATAATAAAAAATTGTGAATCATCTTATATTAATGTCGTATATCAAGCTGACAAATAAGAAATATCCTCATAAATAAAATAAAATTGTATATTTAGTCACTGCAGTTGACTTAATACGTAAGATTTAGATAATACCCGGGGTAAATTTTTCATGTCATGTATTTATTCATAAAATGTTTAGAACGACATCGTTGGCTTTAATGGTAGACCATAGTCCTGGACTTGCAAGCCTTGACCGGAGAAGATTAATTGATGAGGGAAGGTCCTAGCCCGAGGGGCCCGGAGACGAGTGCGGGTCCCTCACAGATTCAGTTCTCGAGACTCTCCCGACAGAAATCCTGGCGGACTTGCATCAATCTGCCCAAAGCCCTGGCAGACTCAGAAATCTGCCTTCATTTATCAACGACAAGTCTGCTCGTAAGATGGCGGAGAAAACCCGCCGCATTTTCTGCGTGAGTTGAATATTAAACTTCGTTCTTATACCGCCGGCGAGCGTCTAATGAAAATCAGCTTTAATACAATAATTCTGGACTTAAACGTGAACTGATTCAAAAAGTGTTTAAAACTATTATTAAGAACGTGTATTGCTACTTTGAATGGGGCCTGTGTGAATATAAATTAGTTAAGAAAATCGAAATCTGCGAGGACGACCAAAATGTTAACATGCAAAATCACCCCATAAAATATATTTGTCAGCATTTTCGTCACATTCAGTATATTTTTCTGATTTCATTTGCCTAACTAAATACCAGTAGGTAGTTCAGTTTCTTTACATCTATTACGAAACACCATTTGATTAACTTAAAATTGTCTTATTTTCCGCATAATCAGCTTATAAGCATAAGCACATTAAAAGTTTGATCTGAATAACAGCAAATCGTTGGTATGCTGCTATTTATATGTCCGATGAAACTTGTTAAAAATGTAAAATTGTTTACAAAATTGATTTAAAAAATAATGTGAATATTTCTTCAAGTCTTTTAGAATTAAAATATACATGTTTTGTGCTGGAAGAGGAGATGGAGGAGGCTTAATTAGTATCGTATAAAGATACTAATTAGGTCTACTAATATACTTATACAAATATTTGCTTAAGGATTTTGATTATTGCTAGAAGGTATGAATATTTCTCAAGTAAAAAAATATTTAAAAAAATATAAAAAACAATTTTTGAATCATTCCAACATAAAATGCAAAACATATACTTGGGACTGCGTTTTATATGTACTTAAATGAAACGAATGCGGCGAGAAAACGTAAAATGTAGGGATGTAATTTCGTCGTAAATGAATAATATATGTCATATGTTTGAAGAATAAAAAGAAATTTTAAAAAATCGTTAAAAATGTACAAATTAAATACTAAATTTCATTTATAATATGTGGTGGTTAAATGCCAATTTTAAAATATGAATATTTTCTTATGCTTCGAGCGTTTCTATGGCCTTATAATTATGTAATTCATATGAGAATATATAAGAGATAAAGCTCGAAGCTTCTGAAAATATTGTTTTTAGATGATTCGCTTCATTAAATGAGGGCCGAATTCAAGCGCAGGTATATAGCGTTTAGGATATTTTTTTCCAAAAATAAGTATTGATATGAAACATAAGTTAATCTCACCAGGAACAAATATTATTGTGAAAGAAGAAGGCCGGAGGTAATTTGAAATTAAAATTTCTTCCAAATATAAAAACGAGCACGGATTTGAGTCCAAATGCTTCATAATATCTGCTAGAGAGTTTACCAAGTTTAATCACTTTCATCTCTCCTTAATGTGAGCTATCTTCGCCTATAGATATATACGTAACGAAACCGTTTGAAGTTACACTCGAATTTTAATACTGTTTTAAGTGGTGTCTGATCACCCAGCGGGTCTGGGTTATTGGGAGGGTGGGTAGAATTAAGCTCATCACCACCTCCCTACCTCAGGGCGTGGGCCCGCACTGACATTCATTTAAACTTTTAATTCAATTTGTCGTGATTTGGGCAAGAAGTCGCCCGGCCTCTCTGGCTCAAAGGACCTGATTTACTTGGTAATCAAATACTGAGAGGAAACGCAGAATCGTACGGATTTAATTTATTTCTACATTTTGTTGCTGCTTGGCTGTTTTGACAGTGTATGGAGCGATTTATTTGATCTGCTAGTACAAGTACATCTTCATTAGATTCTACTTGTTTACTTCGCACGTGCATACACATCTATACGTATTTGATTATGTCTTTGAAGATCGATTTTCTCACCAAGGTGATACCTTTGGAGCCATCGGTGAATAGTTTTGGAATGTATATCTAGCAAAAACGTGAAAAAATGATACATCCTCCCAAAGACGTATTCGGAAAAAATAGGATATTGATAGATTTCTCGATACAATTTTGTTATTTTTTGTGAAGGCTAAAATACGAGATAATTTTTTGATATCAGATCGTAAATCAAACACTGTAAAGAAATCATATTTTTCTTGTTCTTTTGCGGTTTTCTCTCCTAGCAAAGCATCAATAGCTTCAAAGAATATGTTGAGTGTCTGATTGGCATTTTTGTATTCTCACCCTCCATATTTTTTTGGCAGGTATATGATTTTATCAGAAACTTTATTTTATGTTTATCACTTAATATTTGGTATATATTCAGCATAATAAAATATATGGTAAAGAAAAAAAAAAACTGTAGGCGATAGATATTGGATGTATTAAATTTATTAAGGTTATTGAAACAGTAAATGTGCTTAATCAAAAGAATTCGCAATCACAAATAAAAGTACAGCGACTCTAATCGTATCTTAGAAATTTCCGGTTGTATTACTATTATAAGTTGTGAACTGAGTATTTTTAATAGTGCACTAATTCTATGACTATTGTTGCGATGGTTCAAATGTTATTTATGCTAAAAAGATTTGGAGACAAGACGTAGCGATATTTCCGATCGATAACTTCGAACTAAGGTTTGGTCTGATATTTTAGCACTAAAAAAGTAAATACTGAGACGATTAACCCAAATGTGCCCACATTATCATATTTTTGATAATACCTCAACTTAATTTTTTTGATAATAAATACTCGTAAAATGCATTAATCAATTAATATTTTAGCGTATGTAAAGTAATCAAAATATATTTAAAACAAATAATATTAACTTTTAGCGAATTAATGCCGTCATTTTCGCAACAAGAAAAAAATATATTAGGATTTTCTTTCAGTAATTTTCAAAATGGACAAAATGTCATTAGAAAATAGGTTTGAATATTGATTCACAATAATATTAGTAGAATTTCGCTTTGTTCGAAAAAATGTACTACGGATCGTTTTAATCCTAGGATTTCATATTCGAATTCAAAGAACTGGTAATTTTTTTCGAATATATAGACTTCCCAATTTTCTCAAAATTTTATAACAGACCACTATAAAACAGGGTGTTTTGTATATGGATCAACAATTTTTTTGAAGGTTAGAGGGATATTTTGCTACGCTTTAAACGTAGACCCACGTTAAGGTTGTCTAACCATGACCAAAACTTTTTTTCTGTTGAAATAAAGAAATCCAATAGTGTCAGGTCTGGAGATCGTGCAGCCCAAGGAATAGGGATCGTTCCTAGACAAAAAAATCCAGTGGTGTCAGAATTGGAGACTGTGCGAGCCATGGAATAGAGCACGTTTTTAGGTGAAGAAATCCAGTGGTGTCAGATCTGGAGACCGTGCGAGCCACGTAATAGGGTTCGCCGAAAGAATACATGACAGAGTTGCCCTATAAAAGAAAGTCCTAATGGAAATAATAGTCACCACCTTTGCAAAAATGAAAGAGGAAATGTCATTTCAGACAAATACAGTTGAAATAAGGAAAAGGTGTTGGTCGTGCATATGAAGCAGAGATGGCCAATTTGAACAAATGTTGTAATTAATTGTAATAAAAACATAAGCGTAAAAATTATTTTCTTAACCTAGACTTTAGCAAACGGGTACCTTTTCAAATATGAGGTTTTATTTAATGATTTGTATCAGTATATAGCCTATTGTTGGAAAGGGTATAATCTAAAAAAAAATTTAAAACTAAACTAAGTTCAAAATAGTTGTTAGATTTTTCATTTAGAGAATTTAGAACAGCGGTTATTAACCTGGGGGTAATTACCCTTGCAGGGGTAAAACAACTATTCTGCGGGGGTAATCATGCTGGTAATTTTTGATATGTAGATAATAGAATAACAGATCAGCGTCACGTAGCTTGGCACAAATTTTAAAGGGTAAAATCAGTTTCCCTGATAGGCCATAGGGGTAACACAACTGAAAAGGTTAGGAACCGCAGATTTAGAAGATGACATTCATTCGTTTGCACATCTTATATGATTTTGGAAGCTTAGAACTAATTTTATTTAAGTTAATTGTATAAAAAAATAATTTATTTAGATTACAAAATACAAAAATAGTTATTTCGTGCCATTACGATGACAAATTAAAAAGTTATGATGATTTAAAGGTGAAATTTTGTGTAGCTTTTAGTAATTTCTTTTAGTAAAAAAAAATCCTTTTCGACAACCCCGATACTTAGAACATAGGGACCTATGTGTGAAACGTAGTAAAAGACCGCCTAACCCTCAAAAAAATTTGTCGGATTTGGGCAAAACACCCTGTATGTATATATAAAAATGCATTATAAATAATTTAAAGGAACGAAAGTATGCAAATATATATACTCCCATAATATTTCTGTAATTTTTATTTCTTTCATTTACTATGACCATATTTGTTTATTTGCTATTTATTATTTCTGAAAAAATCGATAAGATTGATCTAAGTTATACACGTTTTAGCATCGATCTGCAAGCGATAGTTTCATAAAAACTAGGTCGTTCGTTGAGGATTAAAAACATGTTGTTCTATATATAGGTCAAATGGATTTGAATACAAGTCTTAAAATATTAAAGCTTAGTGTTAGTATTCCAAGCATTCATATATCTGATCGTCTTTTAAATTATGTTATATTATAATTACATTATTTTGAGGATGAGAACGGTATTAAAATCAATCATCCTTAAAATATTATTTCATGAAGATTGCTCATGTCCAATCAATGCATATACAATAAGAATTAAAGCGCTTGTAGGTCTTGATATTTTTCGAATGTAAAATTTAAGGAAGAAATCAAAGACTTATTTGAACTCCTCCAATAATTATTTACAATATGTATATCAATATTTAAAACCACTTTAAAACCATTTCATTTTTAATGAAATAACACGACGTTCGTCTATGCATTAAAGGGTTAAATGGAATTGGGTCACATACCATGTTCATTTCATTTCGGCATGCCATATCTATATCATATAAGGTTACTATGAACAGTATTCTAAATGGCAATTTGCAATATATCGTATTCATGATTGGGGGGGAGGTGGTTATCCATTGAAATTGAAATAAAAGATTATAGAGAAAAAAGCGGCTGGTAGAAATGTACTACAAACGTAAAGATTTTAATGATTTTTTTGTGTTAAAAAAAGAAGAAAATTCCTGCTTTAAGGTAAGAGAAATATTTGACTGGATGAATTTCAACAAAATCTGATATCCATCGAAGCTGAATGAAAAAAATCCATGGAAAATGGATGTTTAAAAATGTATCCTGTGCATATTGGGATTGGTTCGTATGGGATAGGAGTATAATCTGGTTGGGAGAGCTTTATAGCTGATAACCTATACGTGACGATTAACGTGAATGTTTAATCCAGACAAGGGATCAACAAATGGTGGCTGGCGTACCAAATTTGGTTTATTTCAGTTTTATTGCCCTCAACTCTCACGTGCAGTGGATAATGTATCTGTAGATGGGATTCAATTTTAATAATACTTATATCTTTAAACTTCTCATCCTTGAGAATGAAAACATCGATTAGTGTATTGAAAAGTTAATAATTGTGCTTAAAAATGCATATTTTTTTATTTGTCATGCATCTGTAGGAACGCACAAAAAATAAAACTATATGCTAATATAAATTCGGACGTTTATAGATTTGAAGACAAAGTTTAATCCCAGCTTCAAAATATTGTGACACAGTATTAATCTTTTCTGTCTTGATTTTTTTATTCATGGAATTAATTAAATGTTTTAGAAGAGATTAAATCATTTTAGTGTAAATTCACAGTTCACATCTTATTGCATGAAAAAAAAATGGTTTGGAATAATTTATTTGTCCGTCGCTTTAACCCCTTAAAGAGGTAAGACACAGAATTGTGCCTGAGTTCCAGTGATTCAGAAAGAGCATTCTTATACGTTGAGCTCGGAGACAGACAGAGACGGAGAGTGTCTTAAACGTTGAGTTTGGAAAGAAACAGAGACGGAGAGAGTATCTTGCGTACATCGTACGATTGTATAGATCGTTAACCCAAATTTATTGACTAATAATGATATGTGATTGATATAATTAATCTATTTCAAGTGTATTGTTTATGTTTACTTGAATAAATGACCGAATACTGTGTGCGTATCGACAGTATTTATTTATTTATGTACAAGCTTCATACACGCTGCGACAGTGCTGACAGATAAGTGTATATGTACGGATGATAAGTGGCGGACATATAATATTATAAACAATGTTTTTCTATATTAATTTCATCTTAATGAAGACAATTGGATATCTTCTTTTTTGCATAAAAATTTCCATATACGTAAAGAATTTAAGTACAGTTGCTTTAATGGTATTATTTCATCATACATTGTAGATCATCACTCAAAGCAGTAAAAAAGCTGTTTCTGCGAAACAAGTTTGATTTTTAAGAACGCGGGCTTTATGATTCCTGGAAGGATTTTTATATCTTTGCAAAATCTTAGCTTATATATATTGCCTGCTATCCAATTGATATAAGTGATTGTGAGTACGAGTAATCGCCTTAAATATTTGAGGTTTTTAAGGGTTGTTTTTGGTGGTGTGTAGATTTTTATAATTGCATTCGGATTTTATAATTGCATTTGAAATTCATGTAGTTTTAGAATCGTGGGGAAAGGCTCTCGAGGCTTCGCACCTTTGTAACTCGATCTTTAGTGGCAAAGAAAATTAATAAAATTTTCCATTTCAAAGCGACCTCCAACATCACCGGATGATTGCAATGGTGTTTGTGGATGGGGTAGGGGGTGATGTTGCCTGATCGGACCGGCGCCCTGGGTTCTTACCCCTCCGGTGTTCTTCAGTCATTTTGGTACCGTTGTGAAGTTCGCACTCATTCACGACGCTCGGCTATTTTCGTGCCGCTTCGTATGCGATCGTCGTTTTTTTACAGTACGTAGCTATTCGCCAGTGTGCGCTTTGGGCAAATGTGGGCAAGTTTGCCACAATAACAATCCATAAAAATAAATAATACATAAAAAAATATTCAGAGATAATTAAAAAAAATAAGAAATAAAAAAATTAAAAATTATTTATAAAAATATTGTGCAAAATATTTATATTTTATTATTAATTTTTATAAATAAAAAATGTATGTCAAAATAATATTTAATGCTTTTTTTCGATGTAAAGTTTATAGTTATTGCATTAATTATTTAGATTTTTGGTGTTTTTGTTGTTTTTTTATTTAATTGATTTTTTTGTGGTGGTTTTAGAAGTCACGTTCCATCAGAAAATCGAGATCAAAAGCCTTATTAAAATGTCGAATTCGTGTAAATTTCTCGAATTGATGTGATCAATTCAACAAAAGATGAGATCCCCTAGAGACGCTGTTTAAGTGCTTAGTAATGTCTTTTACAAGAGAAACAATTCAAGCCCCGCAGACAGGGTCTTAAACCACCACAATGGTAATTAATTAAGAATGGAAATTGGATGATGGATTTCGTACAAATACGTACGTATACATTCACCTCGTGAATTTGCAAATTACCACCTTTAATATTTTGAGGGCGAACCTGTAGAAATCGCATGAATTTAAAATCATTTCGCTACCACTTATGAGTAAATATATATATATATATATATATATGTATTTTTTGGGTTTTTATTCGATGCTTTGTCTGATTTTTATTCGATTGCCCCCAAAGGGTCCCGCGGAAGAACAGTGTCGATATTGTGAATACATAGTGAAGCGATGGATAAAACAAGGGTGTTGATCCATCCAAACATCGTTGTACCATCCGACCGGAAGAAAAGAGGAAAACAAACCCAATCCCTCCGCGAAAGCCTATCAATATACAGGGGCGAAGAAATGTGAACTTACGTACGGGTGTGATTTATTGCGCCATTCAAATGTGACGGCCCCTCGAAAAATATACATGCATAAGTATAAATATATATCAGTGGAAAACACATAAAGGCTTCATCCATGTGGAAGGTTAACCTTAGAAGCCTTCGGAGACCGGCAGCCCTCCTCGTCCTGCTGGCGATAGTCGGTAAGGAAAGCTTTACGACTTTTTTATTTATCGTATGCATTTAACTATTCCCTCCGAGGAAATAAAAGGCCATACTGGATGTCGCGCAAAGCTTTTGATGGTCATCCGCCAAGGCCCAAGTGTCAGATTTACTATCCACTTACTTGTTGTTGGGAGCTTAAGACATATTTTATACACATCACTATAAACAGAATATTTTGTATGCCAGATAAAAAAATAAGAGCGAAATTGTGCAGCGAAAAATATTTTTTCGTCAAAAGCATGATTTTATAAGCACATTGTGTTGCGCAACTATGATTTGTTACATCCAACTTACATTTCTAAAATATGAAATATTTTTATTTGAAAAGCTTTTTATAGACATCCTTAATTAGAAGGGCCTACATATTGGCCCGAAGGGATGAATTAATGGATTGAAAAAAGATGCGGCTTTGTAACTATACGTGGTTTGCGAATGTCTCAAAGCATGCTATATACAAGTTTACTTAGACCTTAAATAGTTATAATGAACTAAGACTTGAGGAAGAACTATTCGAAAATTGCTTTCTGTGGTTATATGTACGTTAAAGTTTGCTCAGCTACTACATTCATTTATGCTATACTAATTTTTTAATAACGTTGAAGGAATTTATAAAAAAATATTATTAAGACATGAATTTTACCGAATTAAAAATGTCATTTTAAATATCAAATTAAGCCGTATGAAATTATTTAATACAATATTTTGCTCGTTTAAGGTTTCGGTCCAATCTCCCCAACGTCGAACAGGTGATAACGACTCCCCAAGTCAAAATGAATCCTCCACTTGACAAATTTTATTCAAAAGTCATTTGTCTCCGTCGAAGAAAGCTTAACAGTTTCAATCAAGCGAGGAAGTAATTTGAGAATGAGCAGTCATATCAGTCTTCGGCATCGATTTAAATAACTTGTCAACGTTTCCCTTATCGACCCTTAAGAGTTTCAATTAATTTTAGCAGATGGCGAATATTTGGCGCTTACTCGATATATTTCGAGCCCTTCAAGTTTATCTCATTGTATGTATGTAATTGATTCTATAAATACTACCGAATTAAATATAAATCTATTTCATATGTCCCTCTAGCTATAAATTCTATATTTAATTTAATTTGATATTTCACTGATGAATTTCATTCATTCGTCTTCATTCATTCCCATGACCTGTCTGCTGTTTAATTTTTTTTTGGGTTTATCCATGAAATGTAGGAAATAAGATTGTGTTGTTGATGTAGGATAGACTTTTACCCTCATATTTATTTTTGTTGAAACAAATTTCAGGCCTTCTTTCTTCCAATTTCTTCATTAGGTATTTCGATGCTTGCGCTGTCTGATGATATTGCTTTCATTCAAATGATACCCGTGGATATTGATTTTAGATACTTCATGCTGAATCTCCTTGCAAATTTCCTAAAGTTGGATCAGATCATTTAATAATTTACTTTGTTATGCAGCATATCATCGTTTGCGAAAACTAGTTGTCACCGATTATTTTACTTCTTCATCAATCAAAAATGTTCCCCCCGACATAAGATTTTTTTTCCAAATCGACAAATATAATAAATAGCTTAATTGTTGTAATCAGTATCAGTGAATGACTGTCAGAGCTTTAATAAATATGTATACTGGGTTGTCATGCAGAAATACCACCAATTCAAAGTTTGTTTATTATTATCAAAAGTTAGAAAGAAATTTTAGAAAAAAGACAATATCCTTGAAAATAATCCTCTATTAACATCAGATATGTTTAGCAAATGCATTCGTATACAGATTGTAAACCTTAGATGACTTTGATAAATTATGAATGTGTATGCAAAAATCGATTGATGGCAAGAAATTAGAATAATGGGTAGTAAAAAAGGAACCTCTTAAAAAGTCTATTTCAGATAAGTCGAAATTTTATGCATAATAATTATTTCAACAGAAAAATATTTGTGTACAGTTTTTTAGCTACTATTTTGACTCGAAAACTGTTTTTTTGTGCAAGTTTGATCTGTTACAACTAATCGATAATTATTATTTTAAAAATATTTTAGTGAAATATAATATTAGTAACATTTGTTTACAACATGTTAAATAAATAAGTTTGAGTAGAAATGAAGTTTAGCATGTTTTTTGTGTATAAAGTTGAAGTGATGTGATGAGATGCACAGATCTGTGCGAACGGTATTTATAGGGTTAATGAGGAACTTTTATTCATTCATGTGAAACTTTTTACGAGATTATGACACATATGGTGTTTCAGCCTGCGCGCTTTGGAGGTTTAATTAGTGGGTTCTTCAACTAGGTGGTTTGGTTGTGTGTTTCGTCTTTTTTTGTAATTGTGACTATAGACTACGATACTTCAGATATACACCCAGATAGGTTTTAGTATGATTTTGTATAAGAGTGTTTTATTCTCTAGCAATTCTCTAGTTCTGATTTTCGGTTCATCAGCTGATATAACATTCCCATTTTGAGTTTAATTTGCTTTTTTTTATTTTTGATTGTGTCTTTTAAGTTAGGCTAAGTCCGTCTTCTAAGTTCTTCCATCCAAGTGCATACCGAGATGTTTAACTTCGTTTGCTTGTGGTAGTCTTTGAGTAAAGCAAGATAGGTATCACTTTTATTGATAAAAGTGACGTGTATAGATTTGCTTTCGTTAATAGCCTCTTATTTCGGTTAATGTTATCGGAGATTGTTAATGAGAGTCAAAAATATGCGTTTTCTGAACCATGTTTCGAAAAAGCCTGATGGCAAAAGGTTATTACTTTCCGATCGTGCTTATATCATCGTTACCTTTTTGCTTTATTTGGCAAGAAACTTTTTAACTATTATTTTGTTGTAGATTAACAGCTTACAGAATCGTCCCACATACGTTGACTTGATATGTGGTCACTCTATTATAACCGATTAAATTAAAATGGAATATCTAAAAAGTTTCTTGCCCTCAAACAATGTTAATCCATTGCACTTGAGGGGTGACTCTCGCTCACCACTCAGTTTGACGCAGAAACTCGACGCACGGCAATACCTGTTTACGTTTAGTTCCTTTGAAGCAGGTTCCTACGCTCTTCTGTATAATCTTATGAAGTGTAACATGACACCCCTTCAAATAGATATAAGATTTTCTTATCTGAAATTAATCTGCAACTACGAACAGGACTGCATGTTCGGCACTAATTCGAACTTGACAGTCGTGGCAGAAAGACTACTAAGTTTTTGATCCCTATAAACATTGAACAGGAATTAGGAAGGATTGCAAAGACTGTTCTCAAAGAAACAAAGCCGGCAAAAAACATTAAACCACATATTATTATAATTCTTGCCGCCAATGGTCGGGCATGCATCTTGGCAATTGTTTTATGAAAAATCACATGCAGCAAAATCACTGAGACTAATATTTAAGAAATTATATTCATAAACGTGTAAAGATATATAAAATTTTAAAATTTAAAGGTTTTATATATTAATTTATGTGTGTAATGATTTTAAGTTAGGACTAAGAAATTAGTCAAAAGTGCAGCGTAACGTCTCTAGTTGCTGTTTCGCCGCGCGCAAAAGGGTCTCAAGTGCAAAGGGTTAATATTCCGAGTTAATTGATTATATTTATTTGAATAATTGTGGAGGTGTGACGAAAAAATAAAAAATCAAAGCCTGCAAACGTGATGAGCGACGAGCGTTGCAACAGAGGGATATATCCACATGACAATTGGTGTGAGTAGATAAGCTCATGCTTCTATGGAAGTAGACGAAAGTACGGAGAATACTACAATGCGCCACTTTCCTCGAATGTGATGATATGTGGATACACGTAGAATATACGAGTATGCAAATATTCAACCTCTCCGTTGGATGTAATCATCTGTCATATTTCAGTGGCTGTTTATCTTTTGAGGACGCGTCGAGCAAATTGTGGAGCACATTTTACTACAATTTTTAGCTGAATCTTCATCAATTCTTCAGGTACTCTAGGAAAATAACACAAACAAAGAAACGCACTAAGACTGGAGTATATGTTCTTATTCTCTTCAACATTTTTCACTCCTTTTCAGATAGTTAAATTTTATGGAAGTTATTTTTATATCCCTGGGGGGTGCGTTCGATAGGGAGGCTTTTGATAAGTGAATATAATAAAATCGATGGGCAATGAGCTGAAAGCTGATAATGTCGCCATTGAGTATCAGAAATTTGTATGAATCGACTATTTGAAGGTCATTTCATCTCCCCTATTTTTTATTTACTTGAAATAAATCATTAGACAGAGATTGAAAACATATGTCAATCAGTTTAATCGCTATCAAGAAAGGCGTCTTGTGATTTATTATAAAATGTCTTACAATATAAAATTTTATATTTTTTTTATTATTAACAAACCTTTATTCAGAAAAATAAAATTTTGCAAGGTAAAATGGTGTATCTATATACATATTTATATAAAAAAAAAAAAAAATATGTCTTAGATTACTATTCTTATCCTAATTACAAATTTAAATTTAAGTTTTTAATAAATTTTACATATTATAAGTTACCTTATTTCATAGGGGAGAAAAAATAGGAAACTTAAAACCACTTTGCGACATACTTCCTTAAAATCTATCTTACAAACTCTAATGAATAATTCAATCAAACATTAATTCATCAACCATTCATACATATCGCACTCAAGATTATTTATAGTAAAATGTCTCAAAACTGTTGGTAAAATTACCCACCAGCTAAAAAATATGTTATTATTGTTAATAACTACTTACTAAATTATATATATTTTTATTATTTAAGATGATTAAGCTTCAGTACTAAAATTTTATTGTTGAAAAAAAAAATATCCGGTCCAAATTTTTAAAGAACATAAAAAACAGCATGGAAGAAGTCAAAGTGATTGAGAATTTGAACTTATTAAAAAAATAGTCCTTTGTTAAAAAATACGCTTTTCGATGTAAGAAGCAAAAACCCCGACGCGAAGAATTTATCTCGCAGCCCAACTGTGGAAAAATAAAATTTTCAGCACGATGGTTGCGAGGCATTTATACCCCATCTGGTTTTATTGGCGCTACCCTTATTGATGTCCTCCACCCCTCCCGAATAAGAAACATATTATATCTGACCGTGTTTATTTGTCCAAGAAAAATAACTTCGTCATTTAGTAGCGTAAGACATACGGCGGGAATCTCCCCCAATGTAAACCTCCGAGGTAAAATATATTCAAACTGACAGAGGGTATTTTTCTAAGGGTCCAATGTATCCAGAGGCGTTCGTATTCAAACAGTGGTTTCAACAAAATTGTTTACGTGACGAGCCGCCGCTGCTCACGCACGACCGTGCATGTAATCGGAGACAGGTGCACTCAATGGGGGGCCGCAATGGAAAAATGGGACCCCTTACTTTTTATTTAGAAATCTGGAAAATAATTTAATTTAAGCAAATATTTCATTGCATTATTATGTAAAGCACCCACCGTTTTTATATAATAAAAGAAAATTAATAAGACGAAAAAATATTTTTTTGCCATCATCAAGTATATATGAATGTAATATCGAGTGAACATGTACGTTTAGCTATTGAATATAAAATTTATCTTAAAAAAAATTATCAAAGGCAAAAAAGCTATATCGAAGTATTATAAATTTGCTTTTTATCATCATAATGCCGGACGTCGATATATCGCAGTTGTCAACATTTGCGAGAAGTGCCAACGACGATATATCGCCGTGAACGCCTTACTATTCGCACTTCAAGAGAACTTTGTCTTAAAATAGCTGCATAGAACAATAAAAAACTCTTATTAATTAGATAAGTTTATTACGAAAGAGTAACAATTGCCCGATATCCCGATTTAGTGTTCATTTACGAGTATGGATAAAAATAAGGATTTGGGTAGTCTAGATTAATGGATATGTGATTGTAATATAATATACATGTTTCATCTCAAACTATGATCAAACCAATATTATTTTTCTTAGTAAATGCGACTTGAAAAGAAAATTGATTTTTTCTATTTTTTTAATTCATATCATTTGTACGATTTATAACAAATATTTCTTGCTACCATTTGCATGAATTTATTATCTCTTCATTTTGTATAATGTTCTTTTTAAAATTTTGAATATATATATAGATAATTCTTGCTTTTAAAAGGGTTAAAAATTTGAATGAAAATGGCTGTATATATATATATAATATATTTTGTGTTAAAAAAATGTATATCAAAGCAATTTTAAATATATGGGTAGGTTAAATAAAAAAAATATATATAATATATGAAGGTATAAAAGGTACTCTATAAAATAGAAGTTTTATAGAGGCCTCTTTAATACATTGGACTTTTGTCAGATTGTGATGAATTGGGATATCCTAAGATGAATCGAAAATTTCAAACTTTTAAAATATTATAAATTTTCCTAAATACGAAGACCATTGATGTATTTGTTATGTACTACTAAACGATTTAACATGTCGAACGTGACTGTATCATTTAATGGTAAATGGTAAGCGCCATCAGGTGTGATGACTAATTGGATATGGGGTCGTGTTGAGAATTGCATGACAGGCAGATTATTTAACATATTATTGATCGAGATATATAGTAAAATAGTAATAATCAATATAAATCAAATAAACGCGTAAATCAAGTCAAATATTATTTTTTTTTAAAAATAATTTTATTAATAAATTATTCGATTATGTGCATTTTTAAATGGTATCATTTCTTTTTTTAACTTATATATGCTGTTATTTTGTATACTATTCATAAATATATTTATAGCATATATATATACCAAAAGTAGGTTTAAGAACCACATAAGTTTGAATTTATTGGGAGTGCAAATTAGTTCGGTTCGTTTTTTGCATAAAAAAAGCATTCATTTCAAAAGAAAATGAATAAACAGTTTAATCAAAGCACAGTCCATCGCTGGTTACTACTTTTTCTCATCTCTCAGGCTATTTTCGAATTCTATTTCAAAAAAATGTCTCGTCTTTTGAGGTGATCTAAGTTAGGAGTTTAATCTTAAAAAAAAGCACTCATACTCTATATCAAGATAACCACGAAAGGACTCTTTTTATTGATATTTGTATATTTTTTTGAATAAAAAAATGCCGAAAAAGCATGATTTATTTTTTTAATCACATTTAGGGTTAATAAAATCACCCCTAAATATAAGTTTATTCAAAAAATAAATTGCTCGGATGACTGAGGCAAAAGTGAACGTGACTGAATTTGTTTCTTTTTGGTCAGACTCTCGAGCTGAAATTTAAAACTCGGATGAAAAAGAAAACCAATATCACTTTATCGAATATCTCTTAATAGAAACTAATGTTGCTTGTATAATTTTTCACGAATTATATAAGCAACTGCTGCTTGCTTTTATAAGATTTACGATAATTTATGTATGTTGTAATTTAGGCAAATTTTTACATATTTATGCAAAAATAATATTCTGTAACGTCGATTTGGATATCGTAAGTTATTCTATCCGTCCATACGATGTGCCATCCATCCTTTCCGATTTTCGGCCCGATTGTGAGAGTTATATAAAAATTGTTAGCCCGTAAATTATTAACGTCTTTTTATGAATCTGCCCATAAAGAAGGTCATTTCGTTTAAACGACGCTGTTAAAGATCAATTCCGAGATGCCGGGCATTGTTTTTTATGGCTAATAGAAAAATGATTTACCATTTTATGTTTATCGAGCTTATTGATTTTGAAGTGGGTTAAAAATACGTGCCAAACGTTGGAGAATGGAATATGTCACACAAGTATTAACAGTTATTGAGCTCTGGAGCCGTTTCAGACAGTGATTGAATGGTCCTGTTATACCATGCTTGAGGAATTCCAAATGGAAATTCTCATATGTGAGAAAGACAGTGGAGGAAATAGACAACATTTACGTGAGCACATCCGGTATATTTGGCAATAAAAATGCTTGTTTACAAAGGAAGAAGGGCGTTTCTTCGATATTTTTAGACGGTTGGAACCTTTGGCTGTTGTCCTTTGGATTCTCGACATTTGTTATATATATATAAAAAAAAATCACATGCCAACTTTGAATGAAAATGAAGAATTTAGTATCTTTCGAATCAGTCGTGCGTTGAATATACTCCTATCGAGGAGTAAATGATGTCATTAACAACTGAGGGGTGGTTAGGTAGAATTACTCTTGCTAATTACAGCAAATTTCCCTCATGACCACATTGAGAATTGACCTGCCATCGCCTTCTACCATATATCATCATATACAATTGAATTAAACCTTGTTCTCGTGTCTTTAGAATGCCATTACACATACTACCACTAAAACATAATAATTCATGCGGGGCGTATTTTTCCCCCTGTGGATGCAAGTGGATTATTTTGCAATTTATAGCATTGTATTGTATGATTTTATACCACGGAAATATATTAATATGTTGCATATTTAAAATATGAATAATGTTTATTACAGTCAGATATAAAATGTCGCAGAATGCAGTGTAAAAAAAATCATAAATTTACTAGAAATTTTGATTCATCATATTGAAATATATTTAGTTTGTTTAGCTTATGTAATAACTTGTAACTTTTAATATATATTTTTTAAATAACTAATCTAATATTATATATCCAATTACCAATATATTGATTTGCGAATTAGTAACATAAAAAGAACTCATCTATATACCATGTAAAACGTTCTATTATATTTTTCTTATTATTTAATTTAAGTGTGTTTCAGCAATCCTTTTTATGGAATCATTGCCAATCATTTTGACATGGTTTTTTATAGCGTATTTTTAAAAATGTGGTCGCAACCGAACCTTCTATATGATTCGAATCCAAGATGATTGGACTATAATAAGTTAAACCGAAAAATAATCTATATAAGATAAAAATAATCAATTTGATATTGCTTTTGAGTATTTGGATATAATAATTTTAATACAATTGCGAAATAATTAAAATCAAATCTTGAAGTTACGAAAAGTTTGTATTGAACATAAATTGTATAAGACGTGTATTCATTAGTATGAAATTTAACTTGGACTTAAAGTTCAAATTCAAAGCATCTACCATAAGCATCGATGCAACTTTAGCAACGACGATAGACATTACGCTACAAGCAATATATATTTACTTCAAATGAAGTTCCTTGTTGTAATCCGCTTAAAAGTCTTATTTTCTGCTCAAAGACAATATTGTCTGCTAAGCTTGCCTTTAAATATTAAATAAATATTGATATTTATAGTTAAACATGTCATTTTGTACAGATTCAATTCAATTCAAAAGTAATTTCAGTATGAAAGGCATGTCCACTAATTGAATTTAGTCGGTATTAAGTCTATTATTTTATTTGATCACATCCAATGACATTTATGCCACCATCAGAGAAACCTTTTATTCGATAATTTAACACGTTTGCAGGAAGCCACATAAGTCGAATAATTATCATTGACCCTATTTGAGTCGAATAGCTTTTTTCCAAATAGGTCAAAACACGCTACAGTTAAAGTACTTTTTAGATTTTACATGATCGAAAAATTGTGTCATATAATTGTATTACAAGATTAAAACATTTAATAAATATATTTCATACAAGATTTGAACATTATTCTGCATCGGAAAATTTCGTGGTATATTAATTTAATGCAGCAACAATTAAGAGAATATAAAAACAGATAATTAAATGAGATCCAAAGTGTTGGCAGGATCATCTTTCAGTGCAAAATATATTTTTCCTACGTACTAATTATTGAAAAGTTGATGAAAGCTTTTATAATCTGAATAGAAGTTTGAAACCTGAACAGAAGGTTGATTGAGAAAATATATTTTTGGATGGAAACTAAAATTACTAAAAAATGTTTAACTACTAAAACGTGTCAATCAATCATCTTCAGAAGAACAACGATCGTTCCAAAATTTTTTTCCCTGTATTATTTTTAGATTTCGAATTTTAAGAAGCGATTTTCACTACATAATATAAAATTCCTAGAAAAAATTGCGTCAACTGACGTTAAATCTACCAGAACGAATGAAGGCTTAGAATTGCGCGATAAATTCGTTTCTTTTTAAACATAAAATGATTCTTTTGATGGAAAGATTTTTAGAATTTAAACCTTTTATCGTGGGATATTATGGAGACTACATTTATACAAGTAGGGAATTGCTTATTGAATAAATTTTAAAAGTTACAAAATATCAAAATCATAGACGATTGAAAACATTTTTGTCAATCAAAAATGGAATTGAATGAAAGGCCATCATGGATGGAGTTCTTGCAATCATGAAGATTAGTCGAATAAGTTGGAATAAGTCGAATTTTTGTGATTATGAATGATCGATGTCATTGAAATATTTATAATAAATACCTATTTGAAAATTAACTTTATTGACTATTTAAATATATAAATTATATATAATTAAACTTCTAATATTTTTTGGAACGCATGATGTAATTTTATGGAACCTAAATTCATGTGTATCGTAAAGTCTCTATGTGAGAATTTAATAGGGAAAAAGGAGTGTTATGTGGCGGTCTGCCTACTATAAATAGTTACAATAGAATAGGATTGTTATTACTAATTTTAAATATTATTTGTAAACAAATCAATCATAAACGATCCTGTTTGATTTCATTAATCGTTAATACTTATTTTTCATATCCAAGGAATCTGATCAGAACTGTAGCAGGACGATTGATCATGATTATTGATATTTCCGATCTCCCAATTTTCCTCCTTGTTCTATATTTGAACCAAAATATTAGAAATAAGGATTCATAAAATAGCCTACTATACCAAGGATTAGGTGTGTATATTTTATTTTTAAAAAAATACATGGGAATGAAATATAAATATGTTTGTTATTTTAAAGGATGAAATATTTTTTTGACATCGTTAGTAATATTGATGGCCATTTTTATAGTTGCAAAATAATAACTTTTAAAAATATATCAACGTAAGCGTCTGGAACACATAAAGATAAAGTAGTATAAAAACTCACGTATTCTCGATATAAAATACAAAGCATAAAATGTTTACGTCGTGTAATAATTTATGGTGAGTTGAACCTTAAGAAATCTCAAATATTTAATATTATTATATAGGGTGTTATTTTAGTGATGTGTATTTTTCGTTTATTACTTTTGAAATAACGTGTAAATTTGAATGCAATTCTATGAATAATGCAACCAAAGGCCACCGGTGCTTTTATCAAAGTTTCATTTAATTAACTCCAGGAAGTTAGAATAGCAGAACCTTTGGTTTTGAATACTGATTGTTAATTCCATTTTTGGATGTGAAAATGTTACTCTACTATTAATTTAATTAATCAAGCTTACTTTTAAAATAATTAAAGATCCAGTTTCTAAATATGAACGTAATAAAGAATATTATTATTTTAACAGACTGAATGTTTCTTGGAAGGCAATAGCAGAGTAGTCGACTTGTAGCTCATGAGTTTTCAACAATATTCGGAGCTTTGCCAAGATCTTATCTGGCATAGTAATTATGTACACAGACTACGATAAATAAGGACGTTTATTTCCATCGTATAATTTTTAATAAAGTTTTCTTATTACTAAATGTACAAATTTAATTTCAGTACAAAGTTTTTGGGGAAAATACGATTGAATAATCTTATTCAAAATTTCCATCATATTAATCAATAGAACCCAACACAGAATTTAAAATATATGAAAAACATCATTTTTGGGTTGATATTTATAAGTTAAATTGAAAATAGAACGAAGCCATTGCTCAGTAATAAAATCAATATCTAAATCCTATCAATTTATTTTATCATATTTTGCTGAATTACAATAAACTTTATGACTTGTGTAGATGTTAATTAAAAAAATCATTTTTTGAAAAATACAATAACACTTACATTGGGTTCGTTTCTGGATTTTTAGTACAAAGATGGGTTCAAATTTTGACTGTGAAAAAATATCATCGTACTCTCAAATTTGAGTGGCTAAAAATATTTATATTCTCGATAGATCGTTTTGATTCAGATTAAATTTTTAAGATCTTATAATTTAAATATTAAAACGATTAATAAAAACTACAGGACAGTTTCTGACTGACTGGTTTTTAATAGATTGATTTGTAAACTCACTCATAGATTTTCTGCGTTTAAAAAGAGTTTCGTGGAATGTTTTAAAGGAAAGATGCCACTGAAAATAGTTTCTCAAAAGGAAATATTTTGAATAAAATATGTATGAAAGAATGTAATGAAACATCATTTTTGTATTAACTATGGATATACAATTTTTAGCATATTTTGGATGTATAAATTAATTAATATATTATTCGTGGTAAGCTTTCAATTCATCATAATGAATATATGAAAATAAACAATAAATACTACATGTGTAACTCTGATGCTATTTATGATATAAAATTGAATTTGTCCATTGATGCATGATCGGATTATTGTATGGTTTTTATTAAAATATTCCCATCATTTAATAGTAAAATATGCCCGCTTTGTAATCCAACCAAATAGCACGCGAATTATTATTTTTTTCGCATAATAATACAATTGCTGAAATTTTACGGCAAAGTCGTTATATTTTATTTTGCCACATTAACATGCTTCATGCCATACATTTGATTTTATTTCGTAATCGACTAAATACATCCGCTGTGCCCGTTTAATTGCGAATATTTAATGCAATAAATTCGTTTCGGTGTCGTTATTCTGTTCGCATACTTTTTTTTTGAGAAGTCCGTATGGCAATTTGTAGGCATAAAAGTCGCTAACGTTGGCTATTTAAGTGTTCTAAAATATCTAAGAATGATGCTAAGTAGAGAACAAAAGCACAAAAGTTCGCAAAAATAACTATGTTTGGTCGATGGGGATAATTTTGTTTGGAGCTGATGGTTTTATTCGCAAAATTTATGAGAGTACTTCCAGGAAAATCTTTTGAGAAATAGCTGTGAATGTAAAAACTGCTATATCTTTAGGAACTGGCTAATACGTGGAAATATTTCTGTTTCCATCCGCATTAATATCCGTGATATATCGGACGGTTCGCAAATTTATGTATACGAGTATAACGCTTTATGGGGTTGTTGTCGTTTCGATGGAAATCAATTATGAATGTTTTTGTTGCAAACACCGGCACGATTAGGTGTCCCAATCGAATACTCGATAATATTTGGCCATTTTTTCAATATTCGTATATTCGAATATTTATAAAACTAATAAACATGTACAGAAAATTCCGGGTTATATTTGAATCACCCTCGTATACATATATAAAATATTCGAATATTTTACCAATTTCATATTCGATATTAAAAGAATTGATTTTAAGAATATTTGGAACCCCTAGGCACGATATTTTGTTTCCCAATTTGATGGATTAAATTACATTTAATGTCACGTCAGACACGATCGAATTCATGACCAGCCGCAGCAATGCCCAACATCATTTTGGAACGATAAGCATCTACTTTAATTAACCAACCATTACAGAATTATATATTCGCATCCATATATGCCAAATGCCTAATTGAATCCATGCCGAACGCCAATACTGAAGGCATAGACAGAAATCTGCATAAAGTAGTGATTTATGCGAGCTCTATTAAATGTATAAAGAAGCTATAGTTATACCAGTATTGATATGATATTTGACCATAGATAGTTGGGTAGATCTACTTGGGCAACAGTTAATATACTATGCTTCGATTGATATATGAAATAATGTTCATCGAGTATAAAGACCATCTATTATGGTCTATTTAGGGTTCGAGTAGAATCTATAGATATCAAATAGCATTTTTAAAAAGCAGCACGTTCATTTTTATTAAGTACATATATTGTACACTATTTAGAGATGAGATTCATATATAAAATTATGATTGCCAAAAATAAGTTCAAGCATTGAAATGTGTCTGTTTCACTTCGTTTTCAGAGATAAACGTATGGATCTCCATAGGAGACTTTTCATAGAAAGAATGGTTCATCGATTGGATGACATTTAGGCCACCTTGTTAGTATGGTGCAAGTTTTTTCTACATTCTAGACTTGGATGTGATAATTTTACTATTTGAATTTAATGATTTGGTCATAATTTAGTATATTGACCATCAAAAAGTGTTTTTCATTTGTGGTTAATTTTGTTTCACTATACATCATTATATTGACTGTCAAAAGCGACCAAAAACGCAAATTTCAGCTTGAATGATTTTGGTTTCCGTATTTTGGGATCACTTAGATATTTTATTTATCGATTATCTCGAAGAAGAAGAAGCTATCAATAGCAAATTCGAGCCATATCCCGAAAGTAAGTGTACTGTAACAATAATGGCCTCTAGTTTTTTTTTGGGGGTCGGTCATACTAAGTAGAAGAGGGGGATCATCTGACAAAGTAAGCATAGAAGGAATACGGTAATACAAAGGAATACATTCACGTTATAGTGTCCAGCTGTGTGATGTCGGTAAGAAATTCCGTCAAGTGCGAGCAAGTCAATAGCACCCGCGAGTTTCTTGCACGACTTGAATTAGAAGGGGAGGATTTTTTGAGCTCTATTGTGACTGAAGAAAAAATGCAGTCGTCACAGTGGTGTTACACCAATTCCCCATCTGCCAAAAAATTCAAATCCCCAACTTTAGGCAAAAAATCATGGCTATCATTTTGGTCGAATTTCTGCGTTAGGGAAAGACCATCAATGCATAACGATATTATGAGATCCTAAAAAAACTCAAAAGAAGTATTCAAAGCAAAAGGAGAGGTATACTGAAGAGAAGAGTGTGCTTGCAGCACGACAACACTCATCCTCACACAGCCTTAGCCATCAATGCGCTCTTGGATTGGTTGGGATGTTTTGAACCACCCCTCTATTCCCCTGACTTGGCGCCTTTAGATTATCATCTTTTCACCTCTCTGAAATAACATATGGGTCGAATTGAATTTTCAATCGATGAGCAGGTCCAGAAATAGGTTCTGAAGTAGAGGAAGGAACTGGCTTATTTGAGGTGGAAATAAAGAAACTTGTGCCATGGCTTACCGGCTGAAAATAGTTAACAAACGTATCAACAATATCCTGTTTTTTTCTTTCAAAAACACTTTTTCTAAAAAAAAAATATGAAAATTTAGTACACTTACTTTCGGGATATATCTCCTATTATATGGCGTTATTATTGAGAAATTATTGAAAGTATATACATATTCGTTTTGGTGACCACGTTTGATATTTCTTGCGTAGCAAAATAAATGGAACAAAAATAATAAAATAAACATCGATTGGGACTGCGAATGTAAATGATCAAATCATCACGAAATATATTGAATTCACAGCGAAGCATAATGTGATAACGTTTCATAACTCACGTGAATATATTTGCTTATAAGCTTAATATATGGCTATAAACGAAATTGCGTAACAATGCTGAGTTTGACCATATCCAATCATTTTTATAGTCGCAATCATAAACTGTGGTTTCCGAAATGAATAATATGCTATCGAGTTAGCAGATGCACTCATAGTTATCAAAAAAAAAAAAAATGACTGGATTAATTTCTCCATCCTTTGTCGTTCATTTTAATGAAAAATATACCAGACGTATAGTAGGCAAATAGCGTGCAGTCGATCAAATATTCTTCAGGCGATAAAAGATAACGAATTTGATTGAAAGATCATGCTTGATCGACGCTCATAGAGCGAAGTTTTATTTGTGGTATTTGTCTATTCATTTTAATTTCCATACACATCCGCAAAATATTTTCATTGTGTGAGATTGCATCAAAAACAGGTGTTAAGGTGCATTTTATGATGCAGTCGACTATGACTCAAATGACGGAACATATCGATCTGCCATATGCATTCGAGCTTTTAAAAAACGCAAATTTAAGTGCATAATATTTTATGGACAACTCGATGACGTTGAATAACACATCAAATTATGCCGCTGCAAATTTTCAAGTGGTATTTTCAAGGATCCAATTTATTTAAAGCGTTTTCAAGCGTCAAGCAATCATCAATACATTTTGCATTTATGATTTATCTTCACTCTGTAAATGCTTCGACTTATACGCTTCGATAGATATGATTTGGATAATCCGTGATTTCCAGATATCCGTGCCCATCTTCTACAGCATTAACCCGGTTAATTGAAAGTCTACTGTAACTTCAAATATAAATTGGTTGAAAGATTTATAAAGTTCAAAAAACGAGTTATTTATTATATACGATTTAATGGTTTTTCAGATCCTATTCAATATTATTAAAGGAAGTTCATTTAACTGCTCTATTTATTGGATTCTATGTAATTATATTGTTAGTCAATTTCAGATATTGAGATCAATCGTAGGAAGAAAAGGATCAAATTAATTTAATTGCTCGTTGTGTGCTGTAATTAATACCGAAAGAGGTTGTTTTTGGGTAGAGTTTATACGCATAATATATCTTCTCTTAAGGTTCCGATACGTTTAAGGTACCTGTATGTATTTATATATATTAGAATAACGAAGTAATATTATTTTTAAGATTCATATTTGTTAATATAAATTTGTAAAACTTAAATATTTAACAGATGTTGGAAAAGGGTTGATCATAAAAATAAATGTATTTCGACTATACACTCGTTCTTATTATCAATTCATTTATGCTTGGGTCATTTTAATACACGAATTATTGATTTTAATCACGCTAAAATTCATTTCTCATTTCTGCAAAATTAAATATTTTTTCTAAATGAGGACACTTCAACATCCATCCGAAGATATGGGTCACAGTTATGTCATCAAGTTCGTATATTCATCTCGCTATTCGCTCAATATTAAAATCACTTGACCCCCGGGCTTATTATTTATGAACGTTCATCTCACGGCTTATTCTCGGGCATATTTTGGAGAATATTACTTGAATTAAGAATTACCTTCTTTAAAATATTCGAGGGGTTTATTACTATTTCGCTGCAGTTTTAGTGAAAATGGGGATATTAAGAAGTGAATGATGGAATCAATATGAAATAATACTTCAAGACAAAATTGTTTTGGATTGGATTCTAATAGATATGCTTTCAAATATTTTATAGATTTTTTCTATGCGCGAAAAAGATAGAATAGAAGTACAAAGGGAATTATTTAGAATAAGATTATTTAATGAATTTAAGGAATCAGAAGTGGGTCCTATACAACAGTCCGAGAGGGAAAAACAGTGCCTTTCTTCAAATCAAGTAACTGTTTCTACCCCTCGACCGTCATTATCTTTGGAAAAAGGTCCTCCTTTGTGTTTGGTGGGATTTTTTGGCATAATTCACTACGAATTATTAAAACCTAGCCAAACTATCACAGCATAGCTATACTGTGCATACGTAGATAGATTAAAAGCGGAAATGCTCAAAAAGCGATCAGTGCTAGTTAATAACCAAAGAAGAATATTACAGCATGATAATGCAAGACCACACGTAGCAAGGATTGCGTAGAACAAAATAAGGGTGCTGGATTTGGAAGTGCTGCAACATTCACCATATTCTCTTGACATTGCACTTTCAGTCTATTATCTTTTCAAGTCATTAGAACATTCACGCGATAAAAAAAAAACACATTAAAAAGCTACTCATCTATGGAGGGTGATTATAAATAACAATGGGAATTATTTAATTGAGTAATATTGTACAGCTTTTATTAAAATATTTTTTTCTCCAAATAACAAAAAAAAATGACATTTCTTTCCGCTTTAACTAATAATATTTATTTAAGCAATAGTGAATTTTGTTGAAATTATATTTTTAAATCATATATATTGTAGCATTTTCTGAGGTTCAATGTCACTTAAAATATTTTGTTCTATTTAATTAGCTTTACTATTACATAACATGTTTTTGTTTGAAGGTCATGTCGTATTTAACAAAGGATACCCCTATACGAACTATACACCCCTTTCCAAAATATTAAGTAATAATTTGGTGGGAATTACTTAATCTCCCAGTATTTGTCACATAATCCCGCAGCCAAAGTGCTGTCTTCGGCGCAACAAAGGTTCTCGCTAATTTGCATATTTTCGAATTATTCCATGTAACGCCTGCGTTCCATTCAAAGTTCAAGTATTATGACTTAAGCCGAATCAATTCAGTCGGAAAACTATCAATAATAAATAAATGGGCTGAAACTGTTCGCCTCGTGGACGAGAAGGTTTCCCTAGGCGGGTGAATATCGAACCACAGCAACCAGCTCGTAATGAATTCCATTAACATTTACACGGGACGGTTATACCTTTCGGCTCAGAAATTATTTATAAAACGATTAGTTGGGGATTATAGTTCTGAAGGTGGCTTCTCAGTCAACATGGTCCAATCTCTTCAGAGGATTGGGCCGGCTACCTTTATACCAAAGACCAACATCTGCCCTTATCTTTAGTTGAATAAATTATAAAGTCGGTCACACGTGACGCATATATACGCTCTGTGATAAGTGCATATACATAATTTATGTCTAATAAGCTCTTTTCATCTTCCTACTTAAGTAGAAAAGTGACCTAGCACCATTTTTGTCAAACATAGATACGCATAAACATTTTGATTTAAAAGGGGTTGACATTTCCGTGAGGAAAACTTTGAAAACTATTATCTTTATGACATTTCGTACATTATGATTTGGCCATGTATACGAATGTACTATTTAAGTTGGCTGATGATATTATTTGGCTTTAAGCATTGGATTTTAGCTTTAATTTTTAATAACATTAAGGGAATACAATGTAATCAAATCGAATGTTAGTAAAGCGGTTTAGATCTTGGACTCTTATTATAAAGGTTCGGGTTTAAATCCAGATTGTGGAAAAAATTTCACCGTACCAACAAATTTGGGAGATCGGAAATATTAATATTTTTGATCGGTCGTCTCAATCCAGCTTTACCCTGATTTCCTGGATTTGAAAAAGTAAATGCTTAGGCGATTAATAAAGTCGTGCAGGGACGCCCATGAGTGAGTGATTGAATTTGCAACAATAATTAAATTATATACAATGATAATTTCGTTACTCACTCATAGATTCCCTCCTCTCCTACCTTTCCAAATAATCCTATCCTTACTCTACTAAGTGTGGAAGGGAACGGGAAACCACCATACTAATTTCTTTCCCTGGTAAAATCTCCTATGGAGATCGCCTACGTTCGATGGTTCGGATATGGCACATTAAGAAGAAGAAATAAAAAATCGACACATGAATACAATTTTTTCTAGAAAAGTTTTCTATGTATATCTCTTTTATCTAAGAATGGATTTGGCATTTTAAGAAGAAGACGAAGAGTATGAATGTGATGTGTGAAATCTTGAGGGATATCTTTCCACAAACAGTTATATCGAAATATAGCTCAGGAGACGCGTATTTTTTTCATTAGAAAATGAGATTGTCAAGAACGAACAAAAATATTAATATTATCGCATATAGTAGAATTATATCCTCAGAAGCTCTCAAATCATATAGAAAACAAAGAATTGGGGCTTTGTATGAATATGTCGCTAATCGCATTAGGACTATTATTTAGGTTCAAAATCGTCTCGTTTTTATAGCAAATCGTAACTCACGATAAGAAATCTAAAGTCTATTAAGATTTATTTTTATCCCTAAGGCATAATTAACGATGAAAATGTTATCTCTATTTCTATGACTAGATATCACCAGACCAATAAATTTGATCGAATGAGATCAAATAATCACAGTAATAGCAATAGTATTCCGTTTATAATAACTTACAATAAATAAATCAATACAATTAATTTGAATCAGTGGTATTATCATATAAAATAGTGTTAAAAAACTACAATGTGCAGAAACTCTTTAAAATTGTTAATATATCAAGGAGGAATCTGGAATAATTGAAATAAATAATTTCAATAATATAATTCAGAAGATCGCTACGTACATCTTTAGACCATCGTCATAAGGCAGAAATTTCTTGGAAATTTAACATATTTTTCGCCATTGAAACGTGAACTGGTATTCATAGAAATTCTTGGAAAATTTGACACATTTTTTGTCAATGTAATGCGAGAGGATATTCATGGTTGAATGTTCATGATAAAAAGGAGAATTATGTGAACACCGAAATCTTTTAAAGAGGATTTTAATTATATTATATTATAATTTGGTTAACATTGAAGAATAATTATTTCAACTAATTTTTCAACCAATTTTAGGCATCAATATTTTTTTCATGAAATATAAGCATTTTTAAGCTTATGTTGGTTGCTCTAGTATTGTGATTAAGTTTTATAAATACTTGCGTAAAAATGTTAGTAAAAAACAACAAAAACTAAAAAGAAAACAAGACAAAAAAGCGAAATACGCATTAAGCATTTAGTATGTTCGGATGACGGTAGATGTCAAAATATTGGGTGTATCGGACGAAAATTTCGTTTTTTTTGCATCTTTCTAGTAATTTTTGTATTCCATTTCTGTGGTTTTGGATGAAAAATAGATATCAGCGCTCATTTTTAGTATTATATTTTGATATTCTTATTTTTTTATCTGACAAAGTGCTACATTAATTTAAATAAATGGTAATCATATGAAAGAAAAATTGGCGAATTTGGTGTATAAATAATAATAATCCATTTATATATCAATAATTTATCCCTACTAATGTGAGGTTTTGGATTATCGTGTTAAAAATATGTTTTTTCTAATGAATATTCTAGGTTTTTTTGCATGAATTGCTACTTTTGATCGTTCCAGCTGATCGCAATAGAACTATGCTGTTATCATTAGGCCGTATTTAAAAATTTAATAATGAACAATTCCTGTAATTATTCCTATAGTGAATTTGTTAACAGATCGACAATCGAAACACAATTGACTATTGAAAAAGACGATGTTAAAAATTGATGATTTTCATCTGGTAACTCTAACAAATACACTTCACGAATTGCATTTTAATATGCAACATGAAACAGTTATTTGAATAGAAGTAGCTTAATTTTTGCGAGTTATTAAAGAAAATTAAAAAAATATATATATTAGAAAGATCATGCCTTAAGAAATAAAACATAGCTATTTTTATATTTATTTATTGTTTTAATCAAATAAGAAATGCTTTATTGGACCTTATAAAGAAATAATATGTTCTTGAAATAAGGTTTGGGCAGGGTCCATTGATATAAAAGGGATGGTCAGTAATGCAATCCGATAAGATAGTTGCTGCAGGCAACAACAGATATCAGAGATATGTTTTACTCTCACATTACAGCTATCTTCTTCGTATGATAAATTTATATTGCATCTAGTCAGTCAACTGTTTTGCAAAAGAAATTATATTAATATTCACGTATTGGTAAAGATTTTCAACTTGAAAAAGATTGATTTATGGATGCACTGTTTTTCTGAAAGTTTTTATCACAAAATTAAGCTTTGGAATAAAACTTCTATTCTATTACATGTAATAGAAAGAAAACACTACACTAGTAGCAAGCCTATTTTATTATATATTACACAATCAAAGCTTTATCCTTTTGCTGAAATAAAATCGTTAATAAATTGAAAAAAAAAAGCAATGCATAAAATCAACTTTTCGCTAATAAATATCTTCCATCACTGTAAACTTTAATGTCAAAACGAAAAATGCCAATGCTCAACGCCCGAAGTAAGCAAATGTCAACGAGAAAAGCTGGAAGCATTTGAAAATTTATTTCGATATTGACTTTGAAAACTTGACATTGAAGGACAAAGTGGAAGAAGACGATGAGGTGGACAAGGAAAACCCATTCCCCAGTACCTGTATATTTTAGATATATTAATACTTATAATGTACTTGTTTTCGAATGTCATCATCGATCAAAGTGATATTTGCAAACGCAGAAAAATATTACTAAGATCAGGAAATAAAAACAAGCTCTATTGGAATCTATTTTAGATACTGTTGAATATTACGCAAATATATATTTTGTCGAAAAATATATTTAGCTTATAAGTTACCCAACGATAAATACATTTCGGTATTTATCGTTGGGTTCTTCCGGTTTCCTAACTAAACCGAAATTTCATGTTTATAAATTAATAATTTGGTGTTCGTGCATAAATATCTCAGTCTGTAAATATCAAATACATTTCACATATAATGATGTATCTGTAGCGTGGACCAAATGTCGTTTAGATTTATATTTTGTTCGGTTGCGAATTGGCCGAATATTTGGTTGCTATGCTATCAAAAAGACGAAAGTTGGAGCCCGTGAGAATCGGATGTGAGTTGATTTCAGAGGAATTGAATCTGTGCATGTAAAGAGCATAAAACAATAGTCTGCGTCGAGTTGTGGCGCAGTGAACAACTTGAAAATTATTTATCCAGTAATTCAATATTATTTTGATAGTGCACTTTAGTATACTTTTTATGTTATATTCGTTTTTCGTACTACACCTTTTTAATAATCCACAACAGGCGAACTAAGACATAAAAGGCTATCATATATTTACGGATAGGTTTTACACCAACCCAACCCTTGCTGGAGAACTCTTGAAAAGAAAATGTTTTTTCACTGGCACGATAATGACTTACAGAAAGGGTTTACTTAATCATATTAAAAAACAAGATTAGCTGTGAGACGAAAGATAGCATACAGAAAACAAGATACTTTAGTATTAGCTTGGCGAGGCAAAATAATAGTCACAATCTTCCAATAAATCATTTAAAATTTCGCTGACAATTGTTGATGAAACTTTTTGGTAACTTTGGTGATTTTACCAAGTCCAAATTGGAATAATTGTCGTCAACTGATCACGATCAACTGTTAGATGGAAGTCCTCATTTTATTTATAGATCAGGGAGGAATTATAGAGATTGTATGGTGTGTTCAGACCGCGAAACTGAAGAAGGATGAAAGCGATCGCTATATTTTTGAGACACTTACGAAAAGAAACCAGCGCTTCATTATGAAGATTGCTTCAAAAAATATCATATATTACATGATTGAAAAAAATAAAAAATCAAATAAAATGCCTAATATATAAAATCCTATTTTTTTAATTCATAAACCCCCATTTTTTTCATTTTATTCCATACAAACATTTTTGTAAGAAATATGCAAAAAATGGCTGGGAGTTGGTGGGAACTTTTATGAAAAAATCTTAGAGCCCAAAGGGTTAATCTAGGTTTGCTTTGATTTACTGAATCTAGAGATGTAAATATTGGGGCGATTTAAAAAAAATCAGCAATCACCCATTAGTGACTGAATATGTGACAATTATTGAAATATAGTGTAAGGTTAATGAGATTATGGCTATTTATAGATCTTGTCATACCTAAAATTTGTATTCAAATAATCCTATCCTAATTTAGCCATGTGTGGAAAGCATTGAGATCTCCTATGGCTTGGTTTTTATATGTTTATTATATTATTGCCAATTTTTCCTACTAAAATGAACTCTTGACCAATTGATGAAGTACCTTTTATGAGTTTATTGTATAATAAAACGAATTTCATTAGTTATATTTAGAAATAAGCGGGCATTCGTTTACTATTTTAACACGCTTGCTCTGTACATTTTCACATAAATATCTCAGCCCAAATTATTCGGGGGCATATAAATATTTAAGGATAATAAGATTTATAACAGTGCTTTGCATGGGGATAACAATGCGCTTTGAATACTTTACGATTGCTCTACAACGGTCCGTATTTGCATACGTAGTGGAAATTCTGTTTTCCAAGAAATATGTTATCGTGGGTCAGTGCGATATTACAGCCCAGGGAAACGTTTTTTCGATGACCCTGGTAGGGAAGTCGGTTTTGTTTTTTGCCCAATTCCAGGCTTCTTTCCCATTGAGACCACATTTTCATAATTTTACGACAGCATAAATCTAAACACGGATATACTCGGATGAAAACTCTCTCTCTCTACACACACGATCGGTGCAATATGTGGGCGTTATAATAAAAATACGAAATTACGAAACACATTTCTGGAATATATTTTTATCCGGAAACTAATTTGAATAGCAGCTTTTGTGGATGCTGGAGTATTATGGTCGTAAATGTGAAATTTCAGTCAGATTGCATTTGCGAGAAAAAGGGATTCTGATTTTGGAATTCCCACTATAAGCGTTTTTATTTGTCGAAACGGAATGTGTTAAAAATGTGATTGCGAATTGAGATTTTTTTTTAAATTCGACATCAAGTGTCCAGATATTTGCTGAATATGTCATCTATAAAAAATCGAATTAAATGTATTTTTACATCTATTTTTAAATGAAGCATAAAAGCGTCTTTTCCATATATAGAAGTATTTTCAATAAAAAAATAGATTCAAATTAAGAAAAATAATTTGCATATATAACATATATAAATATAAATTATCATACAAATTATAGCTAAATTACAATATGTATTTAAACGTAAATTAGAAAAATTGCCAATTGCGATACAAAATGGAAAATGCGAATCTATGGGAAATTTGGTGAATACCAAGTGTTTGATATTATCGGTTTATTTCTGGATTCTTATCATAAAGTTTTGGGTTCACATCCAGATTGTGGAAAATGTTTTCGCACTATCAATAAATTTGGAAAATCGGTTGTTACTATTCAGGTTTACCCTTTTAAATTAGGCAGGTCTACCTACAGGATTTGAACATTTTTTTTTATTTTTGCAAAAAATACGACAATGAATAGCATATCAATTCATATATCGACAATGATGATAAATCAAATAAAGGTTACTATAATTAACACATTACGTGCGGGAAGCATATTTTTATGAATTATGCTGTCTTTTGGTTAACTTCGGCAAAACTGTTATTGCATGATGTTTTTTTTTCGAATAAATTGATCTATAAGCATTTATTGAAACAACGCGTATTTTTACAAAATCAAAATTCGAAAAATAATTTTCGAAAATATTTTTTCCCAATATAATAATTTTTATTGCTGTAAAGCGCTTTTCATGAGTACGTAGTATTTTCATTTTAAGCTTTTATAATTTATAATAAAACATTAACGTATAAACTATAAATTATCTCGACTGTAGTATCCTGGAATAGCCCCCGATCCAAATAAACAATTGTGAGCCATGAATTATGAAACAGATGAGTGCAAAGAAAAGATGAAGAACAATGATAAACTTCCTTTAAAATGTGAAGTTCTATTTAAATGCCATCTAAGAAATGTATCAGCGAAGCAAAAAAAGACTTTTTAATAAGCTTACAAGATTTTTACAAATTATAATATTAAAACAACTTAAAATGCAGTTCAACAAATTTGAATTTGAATGGCATTTTATAGTCATCAATATGATAGACTGAAACATTTTCAAACATTAAAAAGCATATTAAATATGTAGTAATTTTTTAAAATGTAAAATACGTATTTGTAAGTTCTAGACTTACCTTAAAATCAGTAAAAGAGTTTTTAAAAGTTTTCGATATCTTAACCGATGGCAGAATCCTTGGTGTGTATTTGGTAAAAATACACTTTTTACGCACATCAGTGAAAGATTGCCCGCATCAGAAGGACTATGTGCATGAAGTGCACACGCACTTAATGTGTTAAGCTACTGAGGACACTTAGGGCTGCAATTATATGTATAGTTATGAGTATATCTGTGTATGAGCATTGTGAGAAATGGTCAGCATAAACGGCGCGTTTAATATCTAATTATTTTTAAATACCAGGAACACTTTTTAATGGATAATCCAGATGGATAAGATTTGTTCAGCTAATCTATAATATTTTTTTTTAATTTTAGGTGTTGGTGGCCTTCGAAATGTGCAGGTGACAGTGCCGGAAGCCACCGCTGCAGGGGACACAGTGACTTTACAGTGCAAATATGACCTTGAGTCAGACACCCTGTACAGCGTCAAGTGGTACAAGGGTCGGTGGGAGTTCTTCCGGTACATACCCAAAGAGCTGCCCCACACTAGAGTCTTTGCATTGGCCGGTGTCGACGTCGACGTAAGTCTGCTTTTGATTTATTGTCTAGCGTAGTATGTGGAGCGTGAAACATTTTGTTCTTCCATCAGGCAAAGCTGCTAGGGTGGAGATAAGAGGGTGTGTGGCATGCTGGCAATAGGTGGTAGTTTAAGGAAGGTTTCAGCAGAAAGGATTTTGTCATGATGCCAGGCCTTCGGATTTAGCTATAAGGCTGCGTCGGCTAATTGGTCACAGATGGTACAGGAAGGAAATGAATATGTGGAAATGTTGTATAAAATTATAGGCTACTTGTGGAGGTATGGTATACACTCACAGCAAACAAATTATTTTACAAAATTCAGTATGAAATAATTATAATAAATTAATTTAGATCAGCTGTGCCAAAACGTAACGAAATCATGGAGAAATTCAAAAGTAAACACATTTAATTTAATTTAAACATAAACATGACGTCAAAATCATGATTAATATTTAAAAAAAATATGTATAAACACTGTGTTTTAATTAGAGGGATCAATTTAATTTTTTTTTAAACTTTGATCCTATCATAAAATGATTAAAAAAATGCTATTTAATTCATCACCATTTATTTTGGAGAAGAAATATTCTAAAACCCTGAACAGAGAATGTGATAAATCTTCCCAATTTATTAATTGATTTCAAAATGACAATCCGACAATTTTACCATGATTGTTTATTTAAGCTTGTGTAATTTAAAATGAATGACTCCTTGTGCATCCTACAAAGCACGCAAAATAACCTTTCTCAGGGTTAAGCCGGGTTTAGTGTTTGAAATGGGTGTATCCATCCCAGAAATCCTCTGTTATAAATTAACATAAACTATCCATTTCTCATCCGCTGTTTTTGGTTGAATGTGGATAATTCATATGATGCTCAAATATACAACGTGTTCACTTTGCAAAATAAGTTTAATTGTTTCTATACTATGATCCAGAGCATTGATGACGAATCATTTCGGTGCAAACGCTATTCATTTTATGTCAGTCGGTTTATTTGATTGATTTTGGTATTATTTAACGCTGAGAATAAGTATGACAGAAGTACGTAAATTATGAGTAAAGCCATTGCTACATTTCTCAGAACGTTAAAAACGTCCGGTTATCGGTTCCAAGCACTACAAATTTCCCATTTGTAGTCTGATTTCTTGCCAGATTCTCAAATTTTGATTTCAATTCGACAAATATTTGAGCTTTATTTAATCATGTCTATGTATACTTTTTTAAATTAAGATATCTGGCTAACATTGAAACATGAAGATCCATCAAAAATATTAATAATATTAATATTGAGATTGGTTTTCCACAATATGGATTTGAACTTGAATCTGTAATATTATATTATAATAAACGTTTAAATACAATTTCACTATACCAACTCTTGCGATAGTATACTTTATCTTAAGCAATAAAAGAGAATTTATCGCACAAAAAAGAGTTAAATATTTAACAACCTTGAAAAAAAGAAAATCGATACAAACTGTACTCTAAAATGGTATTAAAACATGGTTTGCTTTCGATTTCCTTTACATTTATGTTTTAAACAAGACAAGTGCTGGAATGATAAATTTATCACAGCGAATAAGAAAATATTACACTGGAAAAGATTCCATAATCTTTTTTAAAGGCAGTTATAATGAATTTAGGAGATAATATCCTTTCGTTTCGTGCTTACGAACGTGCAAAATTTAGGATTTAATATGATAGCAACGACGTAATTCCTTCCATCTTATGTATTATTTTTCATCCATTGTTCCATGGAATTTTCACAGCCATAAAAATCTACATTAAATTAATGTTTTTCTTAAATTAATCTTATTTTTGTATATCAATTGAACACAATGAAAGCAAAGTCGCTTAAACAGTTGTCTTTATTGCGAGCAAAACATTATTTTTGTAGTTTTAAAGCGCATTAGTTTGAATATAATTTAGGCATTCGTGCGAAGAGCATTCGGACACAATGGTTAATATCTCAAGAGCAGAATACTGAGAAAAGGGTCTGAAAACTAGAGCCTCCTAAGAAATATAGAGATATAAGAAAGCAATTAGGAGGTAGTATTTTCCCTTTAATGATATTGTTTTCTATTAAGTTTCTTATTACGCTAAAACGAGTATCTCCAGAGAAATTTATTGGTCCACGCCGAATGGCGCTTTAGTGTTGTTAAGTCGTATTGTTATGGGTCCGATGTAATTACTTTTCGTTAACGCTTCATTTAATTAATTACTTCTTATTTTTTTTGTAAGGACACTCTTTATTTACTCACTATTTTCAGACGGTGTTTTCAAATCGAGAGCTTTCCAAAAATTTAATCACTACATCTATTTAATTTGGCTTGGGCACTTGAATTTGATATATTCGTGCTCTTAAGCAAAATTAAAGATACATTGAAATATTTATCTGTGAGCTTTACATAACTATCAGGATAATAAAATTAATTATAAATGTATTAAAAAGCAAATTTATATCCACAGTAATTAATTTTTATTCATATTTTATTAATAACAAGATGAAAATTTCATCTTAAAATATTGTATATGAAATATACAATTAAATTTAATTCAAACCGCGTGATCATACGAACATATTTTTAAGACACCCAAAAAATTAATATAATATTTACTAATAAGATTATGTCGGATTATGTGTCGCTTTATAGCAGATTATGATTGGTATTTTCGTTTGGATTAATAATAAGAAACTGATAATTGACAGAGCAAATCACTGTTATTTACTTTTTTAAATTTATGTATCATCAAGCAATTAGTACCACTTTTTATATACGAGACATATCTTGAAAGTAAGTGTACTACATTTTTATATTTTTTTAGAAAAAGTGTATTTGTAAAAATTACAGGATATTTTTGATACGCTTGTTAATTTTTTTCAAAATAATCGTCATCCCGTTCAATTAATCTGGTGAGCTGTGCTATAAGTTTCTTTATGCTCTCCTTGAAGAACTCTCCGCCAGCTCCTTCCTTAACTTCAGAACCTCTTTCTGCACCTGCTCGTCAATCGAAAATTTAATTCTATCCATGTGGTCTTTTAGGAAAGGGGAAGAGATGATAATCTAAAGGCGCCAAGTCAGGGGAATACGAGGGGTGCTTCAAAACACCTCAACCAAATAAGTCCAAAAGCGCCTTGGTGGCTAATGCTGTGTGAAGACAGGCGTTGTCGTGCAACAAGCATACTCTTCTCATCAGCATATCCCTTCGTTTTGAATGCTTCTTTTGAGTTTTTTTAGGGTCTCATAATACTGTTGTGCATTGATGGTCTCTCCCTGAGGCAGAAATTCGACCAAAATGATGCTTTTTCGGTCCCAAAACACTGAGACTATGATTTTTTTTTGAACCCAAAATTGTGGTTTTTAATTTTTTAGCAGATGGGGAATTAGTGTAACACCACTGTGACGACTGTATTTTTTTCTCCAGTTACAATAGTGCTCAGAAAATCTTCACCTTCCAATTAAGTTGCGCAATAAGCTCGCGGCCCTATTGACCAGTTCGCACTTGGCGACATTTCTTACCGACATATTTTACCTAACTGGACATTATAACGTGAATTTACGTACTTTCGTGTTCCTGCTGTGCTCAATTTGTCAGGAGATCCTCTTCTATCACTCAGTATAGCCAACACTTAAAAAGAAAAAAATCACAGCCCGTCACAGTACACTTACTTTCGGGATATACCTCGTATTATAAAAACACAGTTTAATTTTTAAGCTACTAGCTTCAAACGTCTGAAAAGTGAAATAGAGAAAAAGACAGAGAGTCTTTACGCCGCCTATACATGATTAATGTATTATGATCCACATCTCTCAATAAGTTTATAGGTTATAATTTGTCATAGAACTAATAAAACAACAAAAAATATTGTTTTATGACGTTTTACAATGAATTATCTTCTACGAATATATTGTGTGATGTGTTAACAGATGCGTGAATTACGTGTTGGGTGAATGGACCATTTATTGATTTTTCTATTTTATTGATTACCTTACGCCTTGCTTGAAAAGGGGTTCTCGTCATCGGATTCTCGCAGTTGGAGTTTATTTTTATCTAAGTAATTGTAAATAAATATCTTTGAAAAGTTCAGCTAAAACGATTTCAAATAGAATGTGATCTATGGTCAAGTTGCAAAATAACAATTATTTTCTAGTGATATTATTAGTTTTGTTGCTGATCAGATACTCATTTTTGGCTTTTATTTTGATTAGCGAATCCAGTTTATTTAAATGCAAAGAAATTATTATAAGGCATAGAAAAATCTTTACGATAAATGTATATTTTTGATCATGACAATTTGTTTATAAGTTCAAAAGTCAGCCTTCAATTAAAACTATAATACATTGTTGTGTTTTTTTTAATATAATTTAAACAATAAATGTGTACTTACTGGCTAAAGTTGTAGGGATTTAATGTGTACATTTATTGAAAATCGTCGGGTGTATCAAATGGGATCCAAACTCTTTTACGTCAAATTTTCCTCTGGATTTTAAAATCCCTTATCCTCAATGAACTGTTACTAAATTTGTTGATGCGATCCACGTTACTTCAATCCCATTACGCGAGACGGGAATTGATTTTGCTTACTCGAGAATTTTCCCGAGAGCTGAAGGACTAAGCGCATATTCTTGTTTTTGAAGTTATCGTGACGGGAAAACCGGGCGAAGAGGACACGGTCGCTGGAGTATGGGTGCTGTGGAAATCCTGCAGAGTCATCTTGCCGAATTGCCGCCGGGGAAAAAATGGGCCCGGGCCCTTTCTTTAATGTGTTTGTCAATGAATATCAATCACCATCTTCGGAAAGGCATCTTCAGAAAAAGATGCTTCGGCATTAAGCGGATTGATTGGCGGAGCGAAGATGCCGAAGGCAACAATAGGAGCGACTCGCTTCATTCATTTTTTTATGCTTACTTTCAACTGAGTCTGGATTGCCTTTTAAGCGGCTTAAGATATTAAAAAGTAATGACTCGATAGGTTCTTACGCTTTAAAAGCTATTGCGTACATTACCGTTTATACTTGGGCTCAAACAAAAATAAAGCAAGAGAGGAGAGAAAGAAAATATGTAGGGTTGATGACTCCTCCGTATATTTTGTGGAGTTTTCTACCCTTTATGATAATATGTATTTTAATCAAAAAATACAATCGGTATTGAGGAAATCTTATTATGTGTTGAAAAAAAAAATACAATATAAATTCTTGAACACTATGAAGGACAGAAAAGATGTATTTAAATACTCAACTGTATTAAAAATGTGATTACGAAAAGCTATAATCGTTTTTAAAGGGTTTATTTTCATTTAATGTGTATTATTTGGCTTCCGATTTTCTTCCTTAAGGCAATTGTCTTGATAATAAGATTTTCATTTGAAATGTCTAATTTCATTAAACTGCTGTGGTCAATTAAAATAACTGCTAATACATATTTTACTTTTTTAATGTTTAAAAAAAGCAAAATTTCTTACTTATTTTAAGTTATCTGATTATCACTTGATATATAATAAGATATTTATAGGTAATGAAGTTGAGTATAGAGACCATATATAGAGATTTACTATTTCAATCCAACCAAGATAATAATGGGTAAAGTAGACTAAGTATTTATATACTGAGTTCCATTCTGGATTTTCATTGTAAAGGTTCAGGTTTAAATTTAGAACATGGAAAAAAATATTCTCATAGCAATAAATTTGAGAGATTGCATGTATTAATATTTTCGATCGATTGTACATATGTACGATTATTAAAACGTATGATTGACTGGATTTTATGAATGCCACGAAGACTCCGTGTTTTTATTAAAATATCAGAAACTTTTGATGTGTTCGTCTGGCATATTTACACGATAGTTGGGTATATGGCGCAAAAAAATGCTAAATAACAAGAAAAAAACTTATTGAATAATTTTAGAATTATATAGAGAAATAAAGCATATAAACTATGAAATTATGTGTATGTAAAGCATTGAATTTCTTATAAAAAGTTATTTAGTTGAATTGAGCTCAGAAGCAAAGTATTCCTATAATATAAAAATTTACCTAATAAGTTGTCGTTTACGAGCATAAAATGGTTGATAAATTCATAAATTAATTTTACTACCTATAAAGAGACTAATAGAACTAATCAAGCATCTCAGGGTAAACAATTATTTTACATAATATAATTATAACTATGCTGAAATGGTGAATAATAATTAGTAATTCAGATACTATGGAGGTTGTTGCAGAGATTAAAATCAATACCCATATAGCGCATCATATATAGAATATATCAGACTAAATGTTACCTATGTAAAATCTCATGGATTTGTCAAATTGAATTAACTTAATGTATTTATATTTGTGGATATAAATAATAATATGCATTAAGAGTAATTTTTAGCGGGCGCTGTAGGACAAATTATGATCATAGCAGGTTTTCGCCTTTTTATAGCCACACACCGTTTCCAATTATTATTCCAAATTCTATTTAAATGAACGATGTATAATATTTTTGTATTAGCTTAGATATTTGATTTCATACACAATAACCAGCTTGGAGCTCAAACATCACGTTGGTTCATTGACATGATTGAAAAACTTATCTAAATACATTTATTGGTATATAAATCATGGAATGAGATATTATGACATTGAGTCATGCATCAAATATTATATTTTGAGTTCATTTTTATTATCATCTTAAAAAATATTTTTCTGGCATGATTATAAAAAATATATTACTGGTACTCAATATTCAAGACTTCAACAAAGAAGGGATTATGAGGAGAATTTTGAGAATATACGAATATCGTACTATAATGATGATATTAAGTTTTCTTATAAAAAATGAGCATGAATATTTTATAACAAGGTCTCAATAGACTATTAGAAGAAAAATATATAAATAAATTGCAGAGGAAACTGCGGATGAATATATTTTATACTTGTATTTTTTTCATTTTATGGAGATAAAGGAGACTTAAAAATTTGTTTCTATAATGAATAGTATGAAAATCTCATACACAGCTTTTTACAAAATGCTATATAATTTATTCATAGACATCTGCGTTTGATTTTAAGTGTCACTCAAAGTGCAAAATACAATAGTACATTTTTTGATAAAAAATATGTAGATGTTTTAAATTATAATTGAAAAAAATCTAAGCTAAATTTCGACATAGTATATTGATATTTTGAAGTCGAAATTGATGCAAAAATTTACTTGTTCGGCGAATGAAATGTAAGTTTTTTAAATTTAAAACAAAGAATAAAGTTTTTATTGAAAACAATGAAAATTGGCAATTAATTTGAATTGTAGTACTTCATTAACATCATTTTAAGATTTTTTAAGTCATTTTCAATTTATAATTCTGTGAATAGCATTAAATAGTGTTACACTAGTTCAAGAACATTTAGTTTTAGTAGCTTAAATTATTTAATATATTGGAACTCAAAAAGCCAGCAAAACCTTTGTTCTGCTTAGTCTTTCATGAAATCGGTTTAATTTGAGTGCATAACACACTAAACATGTTAAATTTTGAGCCTCAACGCACAGGCTCACAGTAATTTGATTACAATATTACTAAATATAAGCACCCATTGCAATTAAATCGTGACAATTTACAATATTTTTTGTTGAATTTATTATAAATATGCTTTGATTACAATGAAACGATTAGTGTTTTTAAAAATCATTACCTGCTTCCACAAGACGATACGTCTACACGATCTCACAATTATAGACAGACTGACAATTGTAATGCCACTATGTAATAATGATAATAGAAAAATCGATACATTATAAAAATGTCGTAAATGTTTTTCTGTCAATCATTTGTCGTATAGTCATCGTTTTTGTGTCCACAGAAATGCTCATATGAATTTATTAACGTATTAAATTAACGAAAGAAATACATTCAATAAACATTGTAATGAAGTTTGATTTGCAATTCATAATTAACGTTTTCAGATTCTTCAATTCCTCACCATCTCACAGGTAGCTTTTTAATTCCATTGCTATAGATAGTATGGTTTTGAGTTCATTTTGTACATCTACTGTGTAGAATTTAACTTTTTCCCCAGTAAAAAAAAATGTAAAAGCAGGATGCTCCCAATTACATTCACTAATTTTTTGATGAAACAACACTTTCTTGGTATTCACCAATCGTGGATATTTTTTAATCAATTTTAAGTTTAAAGGACACTGTAAACATCTGAAATATAGATTTGATTTGGTTCTAACAGTTCATAATAAAACACCATACATATCCCACCAAACACTTAAGTTTGCTTTTAAGGATGTAATGACATCTTTGTTGTTGGATTTGGCTACTTATCTTTAATCCGTCCACTGTCTTTTTCGTGTGACGTTATGATAAATAATCCATTTTTCGTCACCTGTTACCAAATGGTATAAAAATACTCTCTTTCGAAGCGCGATAAAAGGGAAGTGCAGATGTTTATTCATTGCTGGCAATTGGATTCGGATAGCTCATATGGTACCCACTTTCCATACTTGGATACTTTCCCAATCTCCTTTAAATGACGAAAGACTATTCTATAAAATGAATGCATCCTTTCTACGACCTGATCCACTGTTAATTGTGGCTCTGATTCCACAAGATTTTCAAAAACGTCGTTACCAAAATTAACAGTACGTCCTGAAAGTTTGTGTTTTATTTACATTATTTAAAAAAAAATCCTAAAAATGCACATGAACTTTTGGACTGACCTGATATTTTGAATTCAGAAAATTGTAAAAAAATGCGTCTAATATTATGAAATCCAATATCACTTCTATTATACTATGTATTTATATTGGAATATTCCCTTTTCATTTAAATTTTTATTTTTAATATTATTGACAGCTAATTTAAACAGGTTTTTCTAATCTTTATCTAGTCCAAAAGCGGCTATTATCGCTTTTTTTTAAGATAATTAGTGTATTTAAAATATGATAGTTTTAGATGTAGTTTTTTGTTTATTGTTACCATTTGATCACACTCATTTCTGAAAAATACAAATTGGAGCTAATATTTTTAATAATCGAAATCAATGCTCAAAGACAATAACGTTGAGATTTTTGCTCTGTGTTGTAATTAAATATTCTTTATCGCCACAATGGAAAAATAAACCATAAATTTCAGAGTGTATTTGAACACTTTTGTATTGGTTTTTCAATAATTATATTGGTTTTTCAATGATTGAGAAATCCATTGATTATTTCAATAATAGAAGCTGCAAAAAAATCATGTCGTTTTCTTAAAATTCAATTGTAAATTCAGATGTAAATCGTCTCGTGGCTGATGCAATATCTGAGGAATTAAAACAAAGATTGCTGATTCATTAATTCCATTCTAATTACATAATAATCACGTTACGGTTAGTTCTACTGTATAATTATGAAATATGTACATATACGAGTAAAATACCATAGTCAGTGTCTTCAGCGAGTCACGACCACTTTGCATTTATGAGTAATAGCTGATTTGATTAACGTGCAATATGAGGCTCAAATAAGCTGAATCTCAACATTTCTCAGGCTTGGTGTCTATTGTTGTACAGAAACAATTTTTGAATGAGTAGAATTCATTAATTTAACAGTTACTACGTTGCTAATTGAAATGCAAATGTCCCCTTTGATTTGGTTAGTATGTCGTCAAAGTTGTTCGTTGGGTATTTTGTAGTCGCACTATTGACTCAGACCGGGTAAGGACAACACGTTTTGCAAGTCGATAACCCTTTGCAGTCGTATGCAGATCTCTGTACGTGTTCAATTTCCTTTTGATGCAACCCGTGATCTCATGCAGATCACGTCCTGTGCTCCACATCATCTGAAGATCAAGGAACCCGCAATTTTCAGCAAACTTATATTCCTGCAGACATTGAACGCGCCATCCTTAGCAAACTAGCTTCAACCGTTTGAGATTCATATCTGGGTTTGATTACCCCTAGTAAATTATTTATGTAACCTTATTTTAAGTAACATATCAATCGATTAAGTGTAATATTCGCAATTTTCAACAAAAATCTTTTCTTCAAGTTATCAAACATTTTTTTTGTTAAATAATTGAGGAGATAAATCAAATGACATAATAAATAAGAAAGGCTAAAGGAATATGTCATTTGGCTTAAATAACTTAATGTGGATGATTTCTTATATTTCTTATTCAAGTAAAATAAATACATCAACAAAAATGCAAAAATGCGATCAACCAAGGAGATAGAAATGGCTTTTTATTTTGTAAGATAATAAAATAGAGTTATACTTGGCACTTACAGTAGATTTTGAGAGGCTCGGTTTCTTTCTGTTCTTCTAAGTTCAAGTCTTCTGGTGTATTTTAATGGTATAACGCAACCCCTTGATGGAAGTCTTTAAATTAAACTATTAACTCTTTCAAATTAAAAATCTTTCACATTATGTTTAATATTAGATGTAAAAATGGCAATACTTACTTTGGCTGATTTTGTCAATTTAAATATATGTATTACAGCACAAAACTTGTGCCTTAAATTTCAAAGGGCAGTTGCAACATGATAATTTTTTTCACAACGTTTATTCATTCAAAAATTCTCAAAGAACTCAATAAATTATGTTTTTTGCAATTTTGTATTGCGACAAGAAAATTTAATAAATCACCATCATATATCCATTATTTAGCAAGTGGCAATAATAACTGTCTAAAGTTTTAATTCAAGCTTATGGGATTAAAACGGGTGTATCTTTCCGTGATGGCTTCTATTTGTAATAATCATAAACTGCCAAAGATCATTAATCCAATTTAAATGCCTGTATTGCTTACATTTTAAGGTAAAAAGGAGATATAACGTCAAATATGGCCTTTGTAGGTATCGGATTTAGTCATTTAATTTCAATCCAATTTTTTATAAAAACAAAAACACCTTATAGAGGTATTCATTACATGAGGTTTTAATGCTAATTTCCATTATATAAGAAGAAGCGTTCTATTTGATGCAATTTAAGATAAATTATTCAAAGCTAATGCTTATATTGTTTATCTGTACAGGTTGGTAGATCTGGTCCAGCAGCTGTAGTCCTGCGAAGAGTTGCACCTTCATTATCGGGACGTTATCGCTGTGAAGTATCAGCAGACGCGCCATCCTTCCATACAGCGATGAAGACCAGCTATATGCATGTCGTTGGTAAGTATCATATCTAACAATTTTAATTAATACAAAATTTAATTAAACACATATTTGAGATCACACCGAGAGGAAAATTATGTATTTAAATGACTTTAATTAACATGTTTTTATCAAATTTGCAAACATTAGTATTTGCGGGCTTTAGGCCGTGTAATGACGTAGGCTATTAAACGTGACCCAAAAATGTCACAAAGTTGCTGGGTAAATCTTTGAATACATTAATGGCGCAGATTTTTTATATGTCAATCCACTTTTTTTCTATTTATGATGTGCGTAAAGCATATTTTGAATTTTAATAAATTATTTATGATGTTACATTAAATTTACGTATAATTTTTCGACTAATAAAATAACAAACATAATTAATCACTATCAATCTAAGAGCAACTAAAATTTGATACGAAAAATCTGAAGCAAGTCCATCTAAGAGTTTTAATTACTAAATTCGGTTTGTATAATATATTAGCGTATAATTATTTTCCCTTTAATTCTTGATTGAGCAGAGGCGATTTTCTTATCTTCTTGTATTATATATTTTGGATCATGATAATAAAATATTTAGGATATTTCAATTACAACCATTATTATAAAAACATATTAAAGTATCAGTTGTAGAAATTTAGTGTTTAATAGTTTTGATATTATCTTATTAAGATAAATTATTACCACATATTTGAAAGCTAATTTCTACAAAAGTCAAGCATCCCTCTAATCATCTAATATTCAAAGGATAAACGGTTTCTATGAGTGAAAGAATGAATTGTTTTATATCGTTCAAATTATTGTATTAATGGCAAACGTACAGATAAGCATGTATTCAATTTCGTTTTACGTAATATTATTTTTTTCAAGACTAATATTGCTTACTGGTAAAAGTGAATGATATCAAGACATGATAGTTTCGGAATAATATCGGAAAACATCCCTCAATTCAATTAAGCTGTCTGCTTTTTTAAGATTAGAAAATCCAATATTTTTTCAAGGATTCGATTATTTCAGATATGTCTGAAGGGTAAAAGAAATATCGTTGTACAGTCGTAAAATCTGTTATGGTTCCATATAATACTTTATTGTATATAATAATTTTATAGCTTTTTTACAGCAATTTATTTAGCTGAGCGCATACTCTATGGTATTTTTTCCGAAGGTAAACCATTTTAAATGACTATAGCTAGAGATTTTAATTATATGTTTTAATATTTAGTTGAAAAAATTAATGAAGGTCTAAGAATGATAATATATTTATATGATTTATTCGATGCTGCCTGTGAATTTAATAGGGATATAAGATACTATATTTGAATAGATATGCAACATTGTTTACATGGATGTCTCGAATTTCGTTAGTCTCAGAGCAAGTTTGGGTAATGTCGGGGTGCTGTTAATTGTAGTTGTTCGATTATTATGCGATCGATGTACGGGGTGGAATCGGTTTGGGGGTGGGTGGATGCCACAGTGGTTGGGGCAACATAGTAATCTTAATGCGTTAATACCCGGGAAGGGTCTTACTTCCCGGCCTGGTAATGTTTGCCGGTCTCGTTAGCTTCGACTGTGCTTCTTATTTGGATTCGTGGATCGTGCTGGTCTGCATACGTGATCTGCTTTAAGAAGAAGCAGCACGCGGCCGCTGCAACGGATCTTTAATGCCCGTAAACATTGTTGAACATCCATGAACCCATACGTATGCTTTCTAAGTTCTAAATACTCGCAAAGTTTCTCTTAATTCTTATTTCACGCCGTTTGAAAACACCTGCTTTAAAACCGGGGGAGTAAATTTTCGAGCGAATGCGGAAAGGGAATTTAGTTTGTAAGTTAAACAAGAGGTTCTAGAATTATCTGCTCGTTTAAAAAAGTTCTACATGCTAAACTGCTTTCAATTAACGCCTTTATCTGTAAGTTAAATATTCATTGCTCGTCTTGAAAAGAAAATGCATCTGCTTATTTACATATACCTCTCTTATGCAACATATCGCGAAACATTTGTTAAAAAAATTAACTCACTTTTATGATACGAAACACTTTAGAATTTATTTCCTAAATAAGAGCTGAATTTTTATAATTTCTTAGTATTCCCATGGAAGAAGAAACAGATATATTTTTACATCAAAAACTGTAATATTCAAATAGAATAGAAAACTATTATTTGTTAAAAAAATGTTTGATTTATTATGCTTTATAGTCTTTAATAATTAATACAGAAAATATAGAAACTCAAAATTATTGAAAATGCTGATAATACTTATTCGACTCCTTTTAAGATTTTGGGATCCATTCGATTTTTTTTACTTATAAATTGAAATGGTGCGTTGTGTAATATATAATAAAATAAGCTCTTTGCTGAACTAGTGACACACAAACAGTGGAGATATTATAAAATATTCTACTTTTTTCAGACTAACTGCCGGTTGAAATTTCACCTTTTGTGACGTTCAACTTAATTTTCATTTACGCGTGTATACAAATTTCATTTTAAAATGTTTTAAAGTTCACAGAACTGATTTTAAATGGTATTATACATTCATATTAAAATATTTTTTATATGATAAAAATCAAAAAATCATCCCTTTTCTGGGATAATTTTGTATGTAATTACATTAAATTGGATTCCAAAACATATAAAACTGCTATTTTTTAGGTTATTATTTAAATGAATCAATTTTATAGAAGTTTTTGGGACATAATATAGAAGTTGTAATATGGGGCGTTTCTATGAATATTCACCCAGTTACCTTAATCTGTCACTGTTCATAGTTGCTAGAAGTTTTCAGTGTGCATAATAATAAGCCTTTGATAAGCCCTAGAAAAAATACTTCCAGCACGGAGCACACACTACGCTCTGGATTCTATTTTTAAGCCTTATTAAAAGATAAAACTTTATAAAATTGGAGTTTGATCAATCATGTGTTTGGAATTCTACGCCCCAATAACAAATAAATGCAACGTATCTGATTATTGGGGAGATATTTTATAAAGGAACTCTAGCTTATAGATAATATTGATAATTAGAAATGGATTTAATAAAATAATAAAGCACTAACCACTTAAGGATAGTGTTTTAATTACATAACTGTTTACGCAATGTTCACGAATGAATCAATTTTTCGAATGTCAGTCTTAAGCACGATTGAAGAGGACTTAATATTACTCAAAGAAAACGACCCTAATTGTTCAAGATTTGCTTGGGTTTTCCGAGCTGTCTTAAAAGCTTTCACATAGAGAAAATTAAGCACAAGGAAAAAGGAAATTTTTCGTAAATTGGAAATTGTCTGAAGAGAGTGCTTCCGTTTGGCCATATACTAAAAAAAAAATGAAACGTAGTATTTACCGAATAAGAACTACCTCTCGTTATGATCCCGCCCGATTAAGCCCTGTATAACATTAAGCAAAAGTATTATAACTCAGACGTTAAACCAAGATTAATATAGCACAATCGTAATTCTTGTACCCAAATTAAAATCAAATGATAAATCAACAAATATGGTTTCATCGGAGGATTAGCTATTTAGTGTGCTTAGATTATGTCGTAATGTAAACTTACCGGTACAATGCATCTGGTAACACGACCCCTTAATATGGTGCCATGGTACTGGGGCCTGTACCTTCGGGCACTTGGGCCAAAGTTTAGAGGTACCCAATGTTACATGCCAGAGGCACCTACATGATAGTTAAGTGGGTGATGTCGCGGCTTTGGTGTAGGTGGTGCCAGGGTTCGATCCCGAGGGCTTCCTATCCTTAATTGAGTTGACCATGTTTCCTCGTGTGGCTCTTGTGGACTTTGCAGATTGTTATTTAACATGGCGTGCTCCGATCCTTTGAACTTCATATTTCGTTAGGTCTACGTATTACATAAATAAATTCAATCTTTATGGAATTTTAATATATAGGAAGCGCTCGAGGGTCATACGGATTAATTTACGTTTTACTGCGGAAATCGAATTGGCTTACTTTACCTAAATCGGTTGAAATGGAATACATGGGAGGTTGATACTTTTTTTTTGGCTTCATGAAAGCATTAAATGAAAGGCCTTATCGTGTCCTCGAGGTTAAAAATAAATAAGATTATCCGTATAATATCCTCTTTAGAGTAAAAATAATTAGAAACAGAGGAAATTTAATTAAGATATTTTTCGACAATAGCTTTTATCATATTTATACGATAAGTATTATTCATATTTTTTGTTTACAAAATCGCCATTTATATATTTTTTGATGACTTATACGAAGATAGTGATCCATTTGTTATAATTAATATTGATAACTCAATAATCATGCTAGTCTTCAACCTAGGCTGGCATATTCCTTTTAAGGAAATTAGGGATTGCACCGGACGTGTACTTCAGAAAGCCCTTTCTAGTAAAATCAATTTGCTTCTCTTGAGAAGTTTTCCACTAACTTCCAAGAAAAGCTGCTCAGGATTTAACCCCCCTCCCTCTATCAAGATGACCGTAAAAGCGACCTTCGATACGTACGCATATCGACTGGATATTGAATTGAATTCCTATGGGTGGATATTAAAGTGGTCCTAGTCCTGCAATGGAAGGCATGTACACTATAATGCTTATAATACGGAAGGCATACAATGTAAATCAGGAAAGTTACATTCTACCAAGGTATTCAACTTTGCAGACATTACTACTAACAATTTTCGAAACCTGAATAATTGTATATACCGGCTTAAAATTAAAATCTTAAAAACTGCGTTTTTCATTAAAATTAGTTTACTATAGTGCGAGAACTTACTTGAAATATTGCATCTTTCAAAGAACTTTACATCCTAACGTTAAAATCGTGTATTTACCCCCTAATACCACCAGTTTTTGAAACCCATGGACCAGGGAGCTATTGCCACATTTAAAGCCTATTATTTAAAAACTACATTTACTTGAGCAATACTAGCGCTTGACGATGGAAAATCGCTTAAAGAATTTTGGAGGAATCATCATGCGATTCAAAATATAGGAAAGGAATGGCCAGAGGTCACATCATCGTGCATATGTGGAATATGGAAAAAGTTTTCTAAAGATTTTGAAAATATTACTCATTCGCAATTTGAAAAAGAAAATGAAATAACACTAAAATCTCATTGTATAGCTTTGCCATAAATTTGTTATTAGTATTGACCATGAAGACATAAACCAACTTATAGAAAATGATTTAGAAGATCTTACAAATTTAGAATTATTATGCATCGAAAATCAAAGGGCAGAAGAATAGACTAAAAAAAGAGAAATGGTATTGGAATCTCCAAAAAAATGTATATTCAAAGAAATGGATGCAGCGTTCCTTCAAATTGACCAATAAATGCAAAAATGGATTCAGATAACGTCTATGCAGTATAAATTCAAGATATTTTCTCACTCTTAAAAAATTAAGTTGGAAAAAATTACTAAATTACGATAAATTTTCTGGGCCGATCAAAAACATTTGTTATTTGGAATTTATGCTAAAACTATTGATAATACAAAACACGTATGTCCAAATAAATATTTCTTCATTATATGTAGATTACAATAACTAAATCATGCATTATTCACTTTAAATTTAGCTTCTTTAGGTTTTAATGATGAAATCTCGACAGCTTGGTTTGACGAACAAATACAATTGTTATACTTAACTTAAATTCGTTAAAATAATGGTGTAATTATTTGCTTGTAAAATTTGTAGGAAAATAAATGATAATTATTTTGGTTACTTAATATATTGTAAGACATTCATCGTATTTTATAAAGAATGGTAAATAATTGTTTTGAACATCGCACGGTAATATGAAGAATACGCAGCGATGTTTATCTGAAAAAACAATATGATGGACTGAAACAATTATAATTAGGGGATGGTTGTTCTACAAATAATCTTCTTATACTGCCTTGGAGGCTTCTCCCTAAAGAGCTTAATTAAAACAATGACCACAAAGTCGTACAAAAAGTGAGCACCCAGCCGAGCGAGTAATTCCTGTTTTCTTTATTTTTTTTGTACCGCTGTTCGCGCAAATGCGAAACTGAGACAGGTTTCCAGGGGTGTTTTTGGAGCGGCGCCTGTTTACCGGGCGGCCGCATAAAAGTAAGTGAAATAAACGGGTGAAAGGCTCGAATTGCTGGATTTATGGGAGAAAGAATGAATTTTCCAGAGGGAGAGGCGTGCGGACCTGCGCCATAAATCTTGGCAAACGCGGTCCGACTATTAAGGTGTTGATTTGGGCTAGTGGCTGGAGCTAGACCTCATGGAATCGCTTAATATGGAATAATTCAATGTGCCACGAAGAACGCCTCACATCATCACGCCTTTAAAGCCTTTTTCTGTGACCGTATATGAAAACCAATCTATTACATCAAATAAAAGCTCTACTCACCCGGCATATAAATGCGATGATAAAATTCTTTATTTTAAGTCCATAAATAAACTTGACCTCTGCGATGAAGTGCCTATAAATGCAGCGATCGAAAAATTCATGGTGCGATCGTAACTTTTGGTCAAGTAATGGGCTACCCCAAAATAACACGGTGGAACATAATGGCTCTGAATTTATATGCAAATTTATACATAATATAATTCGATATTTTAAAACAGATTTTTTACGGGAGCATGTGAATAAAAAGCCCACTATTAAATCACCAAATATTTTTTTTGTAATTTGCAAATAATACATTAAAAATAATTTTTAAAAATCCATCACATCATTCTGCTTATTCTTGTCCAAGTCATACCTGAACAAGAGAAATGCATACATTCATCTCGCATGCGCTTTGTTGTAGTGCGATCATTGATGATATAATAGTTTTTAAAATTTTCAAACAACTCCTTAAGTATATGTAACTTTTTGTACATTAATTGTAAGCATTGGCAATGTCAATAAACAACTTAAAATAAAATCGAATATTTTGAACGTGTATCTTAAATTGTGTCAAAATACAAACTTACTGTAAAAAGAATAGCTTCAAAGTTTTGATTTCTCTAATATTTTAAAGCTTTCATTGTTTTTGTGAATTAATGATGATATTAACAAGGAAATTGACATTTCTATGGTATTACAAAAAAATCATTTAATATGACATTACTTTCATGTTTTGTACATGGATTTTGAAGTATACGAAATACATGTTTTCATAATGTCAAAATAATATTTAATTTAGCGCAATCCATTATTGAAACTGAGAAACTTAAAAAACTTCGCTTATTTTTGATTTTTCAGCGACCTGGTAGTAGCATAAGAAGTAGCTTTCATATTTTTTCTCATAAGAATTTTCTCTCAATTTAAGCTTCAGCGAATTTAATATTCAGCTTCAGGAACGAGACAAAGCCTTGGGGTAAATTATTTTTAACGTATAGACATTGTGCATTGTAGGGGAGCTGAAAGAAGTTAAATATTTCTCCTGTTTGAAAGAAAATATAAAAATAAATACATTCCGAGATCTACAAAGGAGTAAATATTCAAATATTTTTGTGCTAATAAGTTTGAACTACGATTTAGCGACTATTTGCATAGTTTGCTTCAGAACATTTTATCAATGTTGACTCAATGGAAATTTTGAAAACGAGAAAAATAATCAGAGGGATTGTTGATGGATTTTAAATGTTTCTATATGAGAAAAGACTTGAAAAGTATTTCGTTTAAATCGAAATATCACTATCGGTAAAATGCTTGAAAAGCCCTCGTCAGTCAAATGGGCCATTCTTCTTGCACTTCTACATTTTCACATTTCTTTTATCTATTCCGAAATTGAACTACGTTTTGCAGGTGCATTTCATTCAATACCTACATTTGAAATCTTAAAAGCTTCTCTCGTCATCAGAGGAATGCATGTTGAGATTGCCTTCTCATTTTAATAGTATTTCCATAATTCAATGGATTTTGACAGAATATCAATGCTTTTATTTTGTCTACAAAAGTCGTTAAACGGAGATGCTTTTAACTCGATCATAGAATCTTGCAAAATCAAAATATCAAATTTCTATCGTCATTGAAGAAGATTAAGTGTCAAGTCTGGCTGCGTCATATCCAAAGCACATTGGCTAAATTAGCAACGTGATATCTATTTGCAAAAGCTTCAACGTATTTTTTCATCGAACTTATAAATAACAACCATTTTGAACCAATACAAAATGTATAATGCGATCATGACAGATATAAATACAAAGTAAAAATAAATTAGTAAAATTTCAATTCGATGACGTTTTACTGGATAAAAAATGGAGAGTTGTGATGTTTTTAAATATTATATATGTCGCACTAAAAAAATGTTGAAATACCATAAGATTATAGTAAAAAAGTGAGTCAATTAATTATCATTGATTAGGTGCTTGCATCGCATGGTTTTAAGTAATCATGCTGGGAATACTTGGGACTGCTAAATCTTCTGCACTCCCATGCCATTGATTGGTTATAGAAGTATACATCGGTATAGAATTAAACAAATATGCATAAGAATATTAAGGGATGAAATATCTTAAAATGGGTAATTATTCGTATTTGATCGATATATTACGAGCTTCTGAGTATTTATAAGTTTATTCTGAAAAAATATTTCTCAGAGTATAATTTCACAGTAAGTAGCAACATTTAACAGTTTTTTCTATGGTGATTTGTAATGTACATGGTCGACTATTGTTATGGAACTATTTTAGTTTATAAAAGCTGATTTTCTATCGATTTCAGATGTGAAATTCTTAAAAGGAGAAATGATAATTGCAGTTCATCTTTGACCTATTGTGTTTTGTATTGATCCACACCCACGTCTTTGGGATGCTTAATCTTGGTATGTTATAAGGAATTACATATCTACAGCCAGAAACACCATTTGGGTCTTCATGGCACGCTCATTTAAAACGAGGTTGTTGACCACATAACCAGTGTAGGGCTTAAGTCAACTATTTAGGGAATGCGAAATGGTCGAAGCGCAAAATTACTAAATTAAATTACAAATTTGAAATAAAATGAAACATTTCCTTAATCCAGTTCATTATTGAATATGATGCGTTCAAGTTAAACTTATCTTATGTGCATATTATACCAATTATGATATAAATACACTGTTTTTATTTCTATTTTCACAAAATGCCAATTTTGTCGATATATTTTAAGAGTTGTAGTATAGTAAGTAAATATTAATTAAAGAAGTTAAGGCAGAATAAAACCGTCTATGAGTGACTAATTTGTAGCAATGATTATAATATCATTGGAAAATAATGATAATTTCGCCACTCATTTATAGATCACTTTCTACGTAGAAATTATATTCGGATTTATCCACATGTAGAAGATAATGGAAAATCACCGTATAAAAATCCTGTATCTCCAGAAAATTCTGAAATGGAGATCGTCTACGTTCAAGTAAAGTCTTAAGTAGTAAATGGATTTCTACAAATGATTGTAACATAGTTCTCATATTTATTCTTATAGATATTTTTATAACTATATTTTGGATAATTGATGTGTTTTAAATTAAGCTTTCACTATATTTGTTTAGCTGGCTATTCATCTTAAAAAGTGTGTATTAATATATCATAATAAATGGAAATATTCTAATCTTTCATATTCTGTTTCTTTAATTAAAATTTTGCTTTAGATTGGCTTTAAGTTTTGTATTGTGTAGTTGGAAAACAAAGATAATAATATTTTAAGTACCATTGTGCGAATTAAAGAGGTGAACACTTCGTGCAAGCTGTGTTAGCAATCTTTGTTTCTTAATAGGCTTATTAATTCACAAATATAAGGGGTGTCGAAATATAAACCATATTTTTACACACTATTTTTTAAATTTTATTAGCGAATTTGTATGAAATTTAATAGACTTTTATTTTCAAAAAATATCATCCATATCTTTCAAAAATGATCGATCTTATTAATATTTATGCTTTGTTGGCTAGGATAGAATCTATTATATACGAGATATGATTCATCTATAATACTATTAATTAGTCTTGGGCGTTTTTTCGTTCAAATCTTATAATTGATGACACTTCTACAATCAATTATTTTAGTTTGACTAATTCAAAATTTGTGATTCTTTACAGATGCCATCAAGCATATAATAGAGCATATAATAATTTAGTGCTTGAAATTCTCGATATTTTTGGTTTACTGGTTAATTTAAGTGATACCTGAAAAACATTTTTTTCACTTTGCCAATTAAATTTTTGCAATAAAAATTCTATATTCTAATTTGAGCTTTTGGATCCAGCTTTTACATTGGAATTTATTATTTCTTAGGAAAAATTATTTTGTATGCTATAACCACCACAATTCAGTTATTACGAATCTGCAATGGTATTTAGAGGATTTTCCAAATTAAATCTGTTTCTTATATTACTTTATTTAAAAAAAATCTATTTAAAATAATTCTATCCTAATTTTATTATATGTAGAAACTAAAGGAAATACCACCATATCAAACATCCTTTTCCCAGAAGAGTCTTTCGTAGAAATCACCTACATTTGATAACATATTTGTCCAATCATGGGAATAATGGGTTAGATCTTACTCTCTTATTATAACGGTTCAACAGTTAAAATATCATTTGAAATTATGGATAATCTCGTAATATTTTACATCATCAATAAAGAACCAACAACACATTTAGGATTTTATTTATATAATGAGATGTAGCAATTATGGGCACATTAACCAGTTAGTGTTCCTAATAAAGGAATGAATTAAGGCTGAATTACGAGGCGTAGCTGTTTTTCTCTTACAATTTATTATTCATAGAACACGAGGAGCCATAAAAAGCCACTCAAAGCTTACATTTATTATATCTTCATATGAGATTTTTAAGGAAAAGGACGTAAAAAGATTCAAACGAGCCGAAATATGGAATAAGGCGTATTCCAAAAATTTAATACCTACATTTGAAATATCGCCGAGGCAATCTAAATTTAGCGGAATTCTCTCTAAATTTAATAAGAGGTATCTTGTGTCAAAATTGCAGACGAAACTGTCACTAGAGAATTTGATTAATGCGAGGAGAGTCTGTTTTATTAAATCCACACCTTTATGGTTCTCGAGCGATAACTCCACTCTCCGCTTTGCGACCTTTGCGACAAAGGAATGGAAACAATTAATACTACGAGATTGCCAAGATCTGTCCCCGGTTCGCTTTGACATTCTATATTCCATTGAAAAAAAAGTCAAGCAAGTCATTCCTAATGGAACTTTAATTCATTTATAATAGATAAACTTGGCGTCGGCTCCGAAATTTCAAAGCCATCGACAAAGTCTTCGTCCGGGGAGCAAAACACCACCAATTAATAATGGACACTTATTAAATTGGAAGTAGCAAAATTACTTCTAATAACACAGTGTTATTTTAATGTGTCATGGGCGCAGACTAAAAAGCTGTCGTAATACTCGTCAGACATTGAATATGAATAATTTATGACCCTTTTTAGTAAATAACCTTTCATGAAAAGGAGGATTCAATAGCTTACGAATATAAATAGGCATGTTAAGCAATTATAAATTCATTAAAGATTGTTTACTTAAATCCTGTATTAACGAGGGATTTGTGAACAAAATAATGATAAAAATACATTAAGCGATTTCAGCAGCGGAATGCTCCCGTAGAGAATTTATGAGCTGTCTGCTTTGATGAAAACAATATCTTAATATTTAGATTTATTTTGGCAAAATTTCGGCATAATAGCAACTCTTCTTCCCTGCATAAGCATTATTAGAATTGATTAAAAATACCTGAATATAATTATAAAATGTTTTCAGCTTTTTATATACTAAAACCACCAAGCGTCGGTATATTCATTTTGATTCTGAATTTTTGTTATAGAGGCTTAGGTACAAAACCAGATAGCGAAGAAAAAAATTACCGTACCGACAAATTTGAGAAATTCGAAATATTATATTAATATTTTGTCATTGTCGAACGATTATCAGGGATCTAAATATAATATATTCTGATATCTGAAATCTTAAAAAGTAAATATTGAGGCAATAAAGTCGCCGAAGAACGTCTTTGATTGATGGAATATACAAACATAATTAAATATCATTAAAAATGATGATAGGTTTACTATTAGCTTATAGAACTAAAAAAAATGTGCATGACACCACATGAAAAATCCTTCCCTTAAAAAATCGCCTATGACATAGCAGTTCCTAACCTTTTCAGTTTTGTTAGCTCTATGACCTATCAGGGAAATTGACTTTATCTCCGTAGAATAGCTGGTTTACCTCTGCAGGAGTAATTACCCTCAGGTTCGGAACTCATATCCTAAGAAGATCGCCTACATTAAATAACGTTTATTTTGTGTTTGTGCTCTTAAACATCTGGTCAACAGTTCATCGCGTGATATATCTTCATAGACTGATTCAATGGCTTTCTGAACTTCTGCAGTCAGGGATGGCTTATGGTGGTGGAAATGATTGAATTCTCCTCTAGTTTTAACCTTGCGCCATTTTGTACCCTCTGTCTTCGCCTGCTGGACGATTTTGATTTTGAGGATTTGCATGTGGTAGAAAGTTGCCCAAATTTCTTCCTTTGTTTCTTTCATTGAGTTTGCCTGTCAATGAATGGCTAAATCGTAAAATTTAGTGATTTTGTATCATCAGACTTTTAGGTGCTCAGTCAAGACTAAACTAATCGTTATATTCGAAACAAGAGATGCATTTAGATCATATTACAGCTTCTTTATTGTGCACAATAGAGAAGTTTTTATATTAAAAGGGCTGAAGTAAGAAACAGAAGTGCAAGAGACGGAGTCCAATTCTCTGCGTCATAAAGTGATGGAAGGCGTGCTCCAAACCCTCGCCTCTTCAACGCTGTAACTTCTATAACGACTCCGAATATCGGAAAATCACTTTATCCACATATTTTACACTATATTTTGATAAAAATTATTAAAATTAAAAAAAAAAGATTTTTTGAAACTGACACATAGGATGACCTCCTTAATCATAAATAGCGATAATGGATACATATTTAAATTATATTTCTTAATCATTTTTGAAAAAAAAATTTAAATAAACGGTTTTTACTGAATGGATCTGCATACATCTGACAAAAACAAATTTTATTATTTTTGTTGTCCTTTAAAAATATTTACCCTTTTTGTGTTGGTCTCCTCCCAGCACGCATTTAATCGATGGGGTCATTTCTTCTGGGCACGACATTCTACTATTGGGGGACACAAGTGGGTAAGACAAACGTACACCCACATAAAGGAGTATAGGAGGAACCAGAAGAACCGGATGGCAAAAAGGGGAAAATCGAGCATAAATTACGGATGTAGACCCTTTTTCATATCAAAATCTGTTCCCTTTCTAAATTCCTGAACGTGTCGTACGGGCTAACACTACCCACTGATAGACGCTTATTTATTTTCTAATAATGGGCCATGAAGTATTTGGTTCCACGTATATAGTTAGTAGGTTTAGGCGACCCTTTCTACCTGTGAAAAATTCGGCCCGAAGTATATGTACATAAAATATGTGATTTTTCTTTGTCCGTGAGATGAAAAAAAGCTCGGATATCAAGTAACATATAATTTGTGCCACGAAATATTCATGAATATATGGATATTATTTATACGAAATGTGCACAGAGTATTGAAAGAAATCCATGTTAATTCCTCCAACAAATTAATCAATCCTAAAATTTTACATCACATCATGTGCATTGGAATTTCCTTCACGTTATACGATATGTCTGAAAGCCATTGTGTTCCTTCCCTGGAGATGGCTAATTTCCCTGGTGCATCCAATTTCCTGTTGTGCACCATTATAGCTATGAACATTTCAGGTGTTGCAATAAATGCACACTTGTCTACGCTATATAGCATGGAACAAGTTGACATAGAAATTAGATCCCAACTATCTTTGAAGATAATTTCCCAGTCAAAATTAATCTCAGAAATTGTCTTGAAGTATGTGCATGAATTAGCTCATAATATTTCAATGAAAATTCATCTTTAGTATGGAATTAAATAAAAATATCTCTTCTAATATGCTTAATCAAAATTTTACATACCGATTCTAATCATCATAAGAATTTTATGCCAATTTATTTAATATGTTTGAAGAACACAAAAAAAAAAACAAATTTCAAGATTGATATGGATATATATAAGATTCCTTCAGAATCGGTGATTTCTGTGGAATTTCAAGTAAGAACGTTCACATAGGCATCAATGAGTGATCAATATGTGGGAGATGTGAAAAGGAACGTATCGCATTCGCGCACGTTGGGATATGAAAATGAACGAAGCACGATAGAAAACATAAAAATGGTTCCACCGAAATAAGTGTAAAATTATAATATATATATAATAATCGGGTTCATTTTCACGGATTAACTGATTTAACCCGATAGATGGTTCGAAATCTCAGATAAAGGTTAACGTTTAAATATAATTTTGCCTTTTAAAAACCTAAAACACGCAATCGAAAACCCGTTTTTCTAACGATTTCAGTAATTAAAATCATATAAACATGACTTGCTAAATCTTAAAACCTACAAAATAATGTATTATCATATAAGTCTAAATATGTTTACGCATTTAATATTCTTATTTGAATTATGGTTGTATTATATGTATATGGTATATTTTAATATATTTTATTTAAATGTATGACTCCACAAGAAAACATTTAAGTTGAAATTGATACTTATTTTCTTTCACAGAACTACCAGAAGCTGCACCAACTATTTCATCTGAAAAGCCAAAAATTTACCTCGGTGAAACGCTGAAAGTAATATGTATTGCTCCAGCCGCATATCCTCCAGCTAATCTGACGTGGTTGCTGAACAATGTTCCGGTCTGTATTCTAATTTTTCGTATTTTTATAGATTAAAAATGTGACAATTTGTTAAATCTATATAAAAGTGAACATACGTATTTAAAAATAAGCTAATTTCAAACAAAGTATGTTAAAATTTATATTAAAGTCGAAAAAATAATAATTTAAGTGCAAATGAAATATCTAATTAATATGATAATAAAATAGAATATTAGACGAAAATAGAAATATGATCCAATTTTAAAATATGTACATATATCCCTTGGCTTTTATTTCTATCAGATTTTTCAACGTCTATCTTTTAAGTCAGTGTTTCGTAACATTTTTGGTATCATGAATTTTCAGAGAAGTATCTGAAATCTTGTAGAAATTTTTTTTCATTTATTTTTTTGATTCAGATTTGATTAACTAAAAGATGCTTAATATTTTTGTGTTTATCATTTTTTTTTTTATAAACCTAAATAAGTCTTTAACGTTTAATCATTGTAATACCCAGTATAGTTTTTAATTTTAAGTAAATCATTAAAAACTGGCCATTTTGCCTCCTGCTCTTTTCGCAATAGCTCCCAAATTTTTTCCCGATGTCAAAGGATTGATATACAATTTCAATTATAAAAAATAGAATTCCCATAGAAACGCAAATTATAGCTAAATAAAGCGCAGGAAGATAATGATTGGTATTAATTCATTGTCTTTGTGATGTCATTGGGACTAGGGAATCCAGTCTCGGGATCCCGAATCCTGGTATCTCGGACAGTTATAGGTGCTCTTGAATCCCGGGAATTTTATCAGTCAGCAGGTTGCCTGGCTACCAAAATCAGATTCAGACGAAATGACGAAAAAATCGATGCTTTAATGTTACTTCGGACATATTTTCAAAATAGTATTTGATTTTTTTAGTGTTTAATTTATCTATTTTTGAATAATATTTTTATCTTTTCTTAAATAAATCAAATTTTTCGCCTTCAAATATTTTTTTATATTAAACAAATGGATCTATTAGTAATTTTTGATCAAATTTATTATTGTAAATTCTTAAAATATTGAAAATCCCGGTCCTGAGATCCTGGGACTGATCCCGGGATGGTCTGATGCAATCCTGAAATCGTGATCGAAATTTTGGCTCGGGATTGGATTCCCTAATTTAGACTGTCAACAATTATTTTATCATTGATGAAAATTAATTATTCGATTTATTTATTCAAAACGTTTTTGCCTATTCTTCTAAAAATGTTTAATAACATTATTGAGCAATTTTAACAGTTTTGACAGTACTTCATTTTGTATCTGGATATGACATTATTTTATATTCCGAGCATTTTTATGGAAACATTAACGACAAATAGATTAAACATTGACGAAACAGTTAGGGTTTAATTATTTTAATTTCTTTTACATCTAACACATACACACAGCCTTATGATATTTTATGAAAATAAAATAGATATACATATTAATATATTGCTAAAAGCATATAAAAATTGAACATAAGTTCAAATGAACTTGATGTATATTTTTGGAAAATTCATCCTTATGAAAGCATTTTATTGAAATGTACAAAAAATAATTTAAAATTTGTTCATATAAATCTGTAAAAATTGCTTAATGAGGAGTTCATGCGTTGTATATTTTAACGGAACATAACTTTTCCGTATTTATTTTAAATGCAGCTCACTGAATCGATAACCGGATTAATTGTTGAGTTTCAAATAATTTTCTCGAACTCTACATAAGCATTTTGAATGTTTCGTCTATTTTAATATTCAGCAGATTAACGATTCCGTCCGGATCAGCAACTCGGACGATTTGGAAAGGCTTATGGGCGATTTAGCATCAAATTGTTCATGCTTGACTTCATTGATTTACCGGCTGGTAAGGGCGGTAATCCTTCGCAGGACGATCATCATGTCCTTTCGTGCTGCTCGGATATGTCTGTCGAAACGGTCTCTTTCTTGCCATAATGAAATTCCTGCCCTGTTTGCACTGGGCAACCTGAATAAGTTCGTCTGACTGACGACTATCTCTCTCTGTTATATTAGTTTTGCCATCAATTCGGAAAATATATCACTTCTAAAAACCGTATTCCATTTCAAAACAAAGCCATCTGCAGAGTCAGTCAATCATATATTTTTGTGTGAATGAATGCTATCATATTGTACTTCATTCATTTGGTATTGCAACGAGTTTCAGTCTAGACGCATTTATATTCTCTAATAATGAGATGACAATTGAGATAAATCGATGGAATGCTACCCTTTTGGGGGAAAAAAAATCGCTAAAAGCTAATTTTACTTAGAACTTATTTATTTGAAAGCTTGCTTTGTCTAGATATACTTTTTTTAAAAGCGAATTTCATGTGAAATATTTACGAGTAGAACGAATAGATGTATAAATATATTTTGGAACAATAATAACTCGAAGCTTTTTTCATAGTATTTTTTATTCGTGATTTGAGACAATATCATAAAGCTCCCAAGAATTTGTACTAAAACGACATTATTGGTACTCAACATTTTTTTGTTGTTAAAATATACAGTTATTACATGAGAATGGCACAAAAATACATTTTAATGCCTGTAGATACAAAGATATTTCTTCTTTTATAAAATTTCATTATAATAAGCCATTATCATATTTTTCTTTAAGCGTCTTCAGTATTGTCAATTATTTGGCTTAAATTTTCTATAATGATTTGGAGGAACTATTCATCATAAGAATAATATTTTGGCTATGTCACTTCATACTAAATAAAAAAAATTGTTTACTCGTCAGTTTAAAAACGATTTTAAAGTAATAGCTTTCATTCTAGAAATAAGAATTTCTCAATTAATTACTATATCGAAGTATTTTTAAGTTACTTATAATATTTAACCATTCAACGATAATTTTGACATATTTGCACTTAATTATCATAGTATTATCTCATGAATTTGTACAACTGTACTATCATTCAGATTACTATCATAACGTAACTATAAAACGAATTGATGATACAAGAGCAAATTTACGTGAACCGAGGTACAACAGTGGATAACTGTAATTGATTTTATAAACGCGTAAACAGTATTACGTATTCTTTAGATAAGACAAGAAAGGAAGCTGAAATTTTGTTAAAACGTTATAAAATCAACCCAAATACACCCATTGATCTATATGTAAGACACCTTATTAGTTATTTGGCATCCTTACTGATAAAATACATGTATTGAGTCTTAAAAATCTTAGGTCATCCATATTATAACGATATGGAGCTTGAACTGTAAAATTGTTGTCTAAAATACTATTAGTATAGATTGTTTACATTTAACGGATGAAGTTGTTTCAAGTATGTTCAAAGTCGCCGAAAAGCACTATAGTGTGTCATAGTTTCAAAGCACTTAAAACTATAGTTTTAGGCGAAATGCAAGCAATGGAGTACCATAGGATGAGGCTTACTCAGTATGTACTTTGAGAGAAGTAGATTTGATATTGAATGCATTTATCATCGATAATATGAATTATAAACATAAGTTTTTATTTAAAAAAAACCTCTAAAATATTGGGGTCATCTCATATTTGATTGTTAGTTTGAGTAGGCATCAATATCATCGAAAAATGAAGATGTAATGGGAATTATATGGTTTTACCTTAATTTGATGATATAATAAATTTTATCTAAATGATTCTTAAAAAAAATATTAGATGCGCTCTGCTGTTAATTTTTTGGGGCTCAAAGTTAACACCATTGTTTTAAAATTAGAGCTTCAAATGGAAGCTTCAGTTAATATTTTAGCAGATGATTTGTTGGCACATCCAAGGGGTGGAGCGAAGATACGATTTAGTCGTATGTCATTGCATTTGCGAAACTGCAGGATGGGCAAGGAGCAGACGCAAACAATGCACGTAGCATATCAAAATGCATTATTCCGTATGCGAGTATTTTAAATTGAAGTATTGCAGCGAGTGCAAGATGCGAGATAGGTGGCGGCGACCTGCATCCGCGCCACCGAACACCGCTTCTGACAGATAACAAATTGGAAGTTTAGGAAGACAAATGGTACTCCGATGTGTGAACCTTCGCTGAGATAAGCCCTCACCAAAATATATCTCATTTTTTATGTGCCAGGCGATAAAATCTCATGGAAAAATTACACCTCCCACGACAAAACCAAATGTTGCTGCTGCTCAAATTCACTTCTCTCGCATTACCTTTATCTGTGATATATGAAGAGGCAGACGCAGCTCTTATTGTCTGCGATCGATATGGCTGTTTTTCAAATTTTATTTTTCTCTGCTCACTTACAAGCTGCTTTCGAACGAAGATTTCGCATCCCAAAGAAAAAAAATGGATTTTACCTCACAACCATAAGTCATTATCTGATAAGTTAACGTACGACGTGTCACGAATGGCTATTGCGGAGGGTAGCTTCCGAGTCCTCGCAAGAAGAATGATTACCAGTTTTCAATGTCCAATATTATATAAAGTTAATTTAATTTTCAACTTAAAAAATATAGCCTTAAAAATATAATAATGATAGTTTCACGTAATGTAAGACGCTTTTATTCTAACCCAATTAACAATTGACGTTGATGATTAAGATGACTACAAATAAAATTGTATGCACCTTTAAAATAAGTATGCTGTGAGATCATTAAGTGTTTCAGTATGTAAAAACACAATTGGACAGTGGCATATAACAATAAAGCCTGCCATATTAAATCAATTCTTTTGAATAAAAACACCGAAGAAGACATCACCGATGCGAAATGCTCAATCAGTGCAAAAATAATTCAAATATTCCAACCACCAATAATACATTTTGTGAAGAAGAAAACGCTTTCAGAAATCGTAGCAACAACGACTGATGGTGCTACTATAGTGAAAAAGGACGTGAAAGTACTATCGTCAACGAACGTTGCATAAATTATACTTTACATCTAGTTTTAATTGAAATATTGTAGCAGAAAACTTATCAAACAGAAACAGAAAACATTGAAACAGAAGATTTAGATTATTTCAATAAAGATTAACAAAACACTGAAGAAAGTGACTCTAAAAATGACTATTCAGAAAGATAGAACAAAGTAGTTCTCTTAGCTTACAAATATACACATATGTAACACATACAAAAATTGAAAATGAAATAATGAATAAGGTTGTATTAAAAGAAAAATAATATTCATCATATCGTTTGAAAACAATGAAATAAATATGATGAAAATATTCCAATAATCAATGTTGAATTTAATTTTTACATAATACCTAAAAACTTATGTGATATATATATAATAGGATTGCGAGAAATTTGTATGCCGGGATGTACGCTTTGTAATAGGACACCATAGCGGACTTCAATTTAGAGATTTTCATTCTAATTAGAATTTAATGATACTGCAAACGAAGTCTAGTGTAATATTACATTTTTTGTTCAAATTAAATTCACTTTAACATTTGTAGTAAATGAAATTCGTAACAGTCTAATGTTTGATTACTCAGTTCCCTTTGTTTCCTTGATATCTGAGCTTGTTTAATAATAACACCAACAGAAGAGAAATACTGTTCGGTATATATAATATTTTTTGGTGAGTGAAGAAGTATCTTCAAATTGAATTATAATACAGCCGAGGAATCATAATTTTGCTTCTTATCCTTGAACGTTTTAATTGAACAATAAATAAATATTTTCTATGTAATCTTCTTACAAAATCCGGCATGGGGTCAGGGTCGTTGGCTGCGTATTCAAGTGGCAATATTACCCTCAAATTTGAATGATAAAGGAGACCACGATAAAAATAATAATATTAAATAAAGATTTCGCTTCCGGGAAGCAGAATGTTTTCCGCCACAAAAGATAGTATTTTTGTGTAAGTAATAGGTCGAGGCTGTTTTGTCTGAGGCCTAATGAGAAAAACGATTTTAAGCGATTTCCCGGGCTTTGGGTAAAAAATGCCATGAATTTTTCTAGAGCCCTCCGACAGAAGTGTTTTAAATTTTTCTCTGGAATTTATACAAATCGTGAAGACTTCGACGCGATTCGGCAATTAATTTTTCAAATTACATTCGACCATACGCTACCAAAAAACAACTACGAATTCCATAAATCTCCTGTTAGAAATACATTTATTTCCCCTTAGGCGTTATTTTTCGTGGATTTTGTGGTAATTCCACATGAACGTAGAATACCAAAGAGTGGTTTCAATATAGACTATTATATGTAGTGAATCATTCTATCAATTAATTAGGCGCTTTTTTCCGAAGCGTAACATCTCAAAGCATTATTTTCAGCTGTGCTGGAACGCAATTTGGAACAAAACATTTGACTTTTAAAAAATTAGGAACATACATTGATTGTTTCCATGATTAAATTTGAGCGTTTTAATGACTGTTGAAGAATTCAAAATTATAATTACAATTAAATTGTATTTTATTAATAAACTTCCTAGTATATCATCTTTTTGTTTGCTCTATGTTCGAGGGGAAGACTTGTAGAAAATATTTAATAGAGTTATTGATTTGTTTTAGATATCAAACTAATTTAAAAATATGACATTGTAAATGTCTTTCGAGAAATATATTGAACCCCTGAATTTTACCCCAACTATTGACAATCTTTTTAAGCTCTTAAGTTGATTACCATAGAAACTTGGTTGATGCAAGTTGTAATAGTCATGTATGATAGTTTATTAGACTATTAGGCAAGAGAGAAGACAACTCCTTTATTTAAGATGAATTAACACCGTGTCTTCAAATAGTGTTTTCAAAACTAAATTTTAATGCTCCCTTGAATTGTCTACATAAAGTAAGTTGAAGTATTAACATAAATTTATTGAAAAATAAGACTTTTTTTTATCATTCCCAAATCTGAATAGAGAATGCACATTGTATATATGTCTTAATATTATGATATATTCAACGCCCATAAATGAAAACCCTCGTGTTACTAATATCAAGCATTAATAAGGGGATCGAATGGATGAATCCTGTATTATTACAGACAGTAGCCAATGCTGAATAAAAGGGATAAAAATAGGAAAATACAATTAATTTCACGTAATTAAGAAATACGCAAGCTTCATTAGGCACATAAGTATAAAACTATTAACGGTATAAGCGCTTTAATAAGAATTTGAAGCTTATTATTGATCTGATAAATATTATTTTCATATACGCTTATAATAAATAATACGATGATCAATTAGAGTCAAGGGTCTTACTATATATTTATTGTTACGTGTTATATATACGATTTTATAACATTTTTTGACATTAATATTGCACTCAGCACTATTATGCCAGTAAACAGCAAACAATAAAAAGCGTGTACTGTTGAACAGTATAAATTAAAATTTGAATGCGTATGAATATTCATGAAAATTTTATGGGTGTCTCTTAACATTTCGGACGCGGAATAAAATAAAAAATAATGAAACATGGTTGTCGGTGAGCTTTGATTTGTATCCTCTCGAATTAGACTTAATAGGTGGAGGGGCAGATCTCGTCGGTGGGGTGGCGTTATAAGGGCATTTTTCTTGGCAACCGGCCGGGGGTTGCCCGGCTTCGACGCTAATGAATGTTTATTTTTCATTTTCTGTCCCCTTGGGGGCGCCGCGAAAGCCTACAAAGCCTTCACTGTATATCGTCACTTACAACCCCCCGTCCACAGTGTTAATAAAATATCCATTCTCCACTGCGTACGGACACAATGCTAGATAAAACATTCACCACCGTGATTCATTTGTAGAGTAAAAAGGTAAAAGAAGAGAAAACACTTATCACTACACACGTACGGACATACCAAAATGCTCACGTACTTTTGTTGAAAAAGATACGAAGTCGTAATTTACTAATAATTGGATCAGGATAGAAGGTTCGTATTTTAACCGTATAGAAATAACCGGAAAGGAAAGTTGTGAAATTGAATCCCATATAATCTGAAAACGTTTTTATTTCCATAAATATTTAGATTATATAAATACAATTTGTCTAAATAAAAAAAAATCAGAATGTTATTCATGGGTAAGCTAATTTACACTCACACGTAAACATTCATGATTTATCTATCCTATAAACTAGGGTACACAAAACAAACTAATCGGTTTGTATTGGGGTGTCCCATGAGTTTCATTCGTTTTCATATAAAAAAAATAAACAATAAAATGTATTGAATAATATATGATCCATTATATTCTATTACCTTTCTCAATCTCTCCGGAAGCTCATAATGCCTTCTTGCCAAAAATTCCCAGGCTTGTTGGCAAAATATTGATCAAGGTACATTTTTATATCATTTTTTTGAATTAAAATTTTTACCACGTAAAGATTTTTTTAATGAAAGAAATAAATAATAATCTGAAAGAGCAATTTCTGGAGAGTATAGAGAATGAAGTAAAACATCCCAGTCAAATAATAATAATTTATTTCTGACGAGCAAAGACACATGAGGTCTGACGTTAGAATATAAAAATGAGTAAAAATGAGTAGATATCTTCACACAAAGCTTGTTTTGTCTAAATTTAATAATCGAGCGTCCTTATTTTAATACCATTTTCTTAAAACGCATGTTAATATGTTTTTCGTGTTTCTTTGCAAACTTAGATACAAGTAGCTTGCGAAATTGGATACAAGGTGTATTGAATGTTAATCTAAGTTGAAATATCAGACAAAATATTTTATTACATAATTTTTAATATAATCAAACTAATTATGTATCAAAAGTATAATTTTCTGTAATAAAGATTTTATAAAATAGCTGATATCTGCAAATAAAGCTAAGGAATATTCATTTTATTTAATATAAAAATAAGCTTTCGTTAATGATTTAATACAAACTTACAAATATAATTCAAAGACAATTATTTGGTTAGGAATACATGTTTAGAACTTTTGAATATCATATAGTTTACGATAATTTATCAATAAATGACAATGAAAACGTATTTTTTCTACATAATGATGCCAAAAAAATTGCAAAATATTTTTTTAATTCTTTTGAAAGCATTACATTATAGATTTAATGCCATCAGGCTATAAAAAAGTTTCTACAAAAAATACGTTATATCAATCATATCACACGTACCTATCTATATCATTTAATGGATGATCTATGATTAGGGTAAATTTGACGCTCATATTTGATATAGAAATTAATATTACAAGATAATTAAGTCGATAGGAACAGATAACATTCTAAAAATAAGGTGATTTTAGAATTATCTGCTTTTACTGAGTTTGATGACCGTTTGAGTAGTATTTTTCTTATTAAATATAATTAATATGTTTTATGTTTGTTTTATAGATTAAAGGAAAAACAGTCGACGTTGATTCATTAAAAGGTTCCGGCAACAACATTTATAAGCATCACGGTCACATACAACTGATCTCTCAATTCGCCAAGCACCAAGAGAACGAAACGAAAATTTATGGACAATTTTTCCCCACTAACGAAGAGGAAAATGAAAAATTAAGAGAAGAAAGGAGAATGGTTCAAAGGAGATCAATCAACACTTTGAATGGCAGCGAATTACTGGTCGGCGAAAATGGAAACAGCAATATGACGGAGAAGGGTGTCGCAGAATCAGTGGAGGAAGAGAAAGGGACGTCGGAGAATAAATTGGATCCAGAGGCGGGAAATTTAACACCAATGGAAGAGCAATTTGTAAAGAAAGAAAGTGCATCTTCATTAGATTTAGTCATTGGACTAGAGAGCTTTCATCAGGGAAGATTGACGCTGACATGCAAAGCGAATGTTTTTACATTGTACAATGCTGAAGCTCTTGTCATTATCGAAGGAGAAAAGCCACAGCTTGCTCCAGTACTTGGAAGCAGAGATAGCTCCAGTGGTAAGTGATGAAAATATTGATTTAACCAGTCAAAATATTTTTAAAGCCCACCTCAATATTTATTTGAATGTTTTTCTAGGTTCCTATTTAATAGACTTTGGAGTTTGCTGGTTGTACGTTCCGCTGCTTCTTTTACAATTTTTTATATACCGGTAACGACGTTAGTACATTAAGTTTGTTTTTTATAAATGGTTGAGAATGTACAAAGTAAATAAAAAGGGTAAATATAAGATCTATGATAGTGTTATTGGATAAAGAGGAATATTTATGTCAGCTTCTAAATATAATTGTCTTGTAATTTGGAATAACTTAGATATCTGACAATAACTCTATGAAAAAATACATTATACCAATACCAAAAATATAATTTTCATTCAATTTCATAGACGTCTGAAATCAAAATACGCAATTAAAACGAAAGATCTAAAATAAATTAACTACAATTGACCTATACACAGAGTAATTTCACTGTTTATTCTGCATTTAGAACACACAGCACGATATGAATGTTAAATAACATATCATTGTTGATGGACCGAATCAAATACGAGTAAATACAACATTGATGATGTAAAATCACCTGGGGGAAAAATTGAAAAGTCCCGTATACATTCAATTACGAGTCGTTGATTGGATTTCATTTATGATAACATTAGGTTCTTTTCAGTATAAACATTGAATTTGAAGCACTGAATTTCATATTTTTTCAACAAACGCATTTTATGCGTTTTAATTGCGATAGCAGGTTGGATTTAATTATCTGCGCCGTATGGTATTCAAATCAAGCAAAAAAATTGTACTGAAACCAAAACATGCATCGTTATTTTAATGCTTCAATGCAAAAATTTGTACATATAAAAAAAATGTTAATAATATGCCAGATCAAGCATTGCCAATTTGAGATAAAATAATATTGCCAAATTTAAAAAATATCAACTTTTTGCAACATATGGTCGTATTCTTAACATCTAAATACAAACTGAACGAGCAAAAGTAATGACCATTCTATCGCTCATCGCATTATTAAGGCATTTAATAATGATTGAATATTTATTGTGATGTTTTCGAAATGCAGATAAATGGTGATTTGAAATCAAAAATTCAGATTATATGCTCTAAACGTATTCAAATTTATAAAAAAGTTGGATATGGAATGGCACTATGGTTTTTGATATTAAAAGTATTTACAAATGATTTTAAAATAAATTTCAAATAATGAAGGTTCGAAATAACTACGTGTTTAAAAATAATGAGCATAAAATAAATTTGCAGAATATTTAAAATTTATAATACTTTATTTTGATAATTTCATCCCATAAGAAATTCGCATCTTTATAATTAATATAAGCCGCAGAAAAAACATTAAATCATATATTTGGCGGATCGAAATATTATTAATTTTTTAAAAGATAAAACAGATTCCAACGACAGATTCCAACGCCGTATACAGAGAAGGAATTCTTTTTTTTACTATTGATTATTGAGAAAGTCATTGTTTTTCGCTTATGATTATTATATAGTACCTATTTTTTTCGTTGCAAATCATAATTATTCGGATTTTTTTTATGCAAGTACAATAAATCCATAACACGATTGTTCCTATATTTTCCAGCATGTCTTCAAAATCGTATCTTAATTCAAACTGGCCGTAAAAGAGCAAATTTTTAAATTTTGATTACTTTTCGGTTCCTCTGATATTTGTCTTGAGTATCATATATGTACTGGATACTTAATGGCTATATTTTATGCCAATGATGGCATTATTGTAAAAAAAATATATACGACTAATTTGTGTACATGGGATGTTTTGTATAATATGAAATAATGGTTGTTCTTTTAAAAATAAAAAAGAAGTAAATCAAGTGTAAGCTATAATAATGCTTCAAGGCACGTGATCATTGTTAACCCATATCGGAACTGTATTGATGATGCAAATAAAATTTATCAGAAAGTATATACAAAATAAGGAATAAAATTCTTATGAGGCAAAGTTGTTTGCTCAAAAATTTTGAAGAACACAAGTTAAAAGGTGCTAGAGAATGGATATATCGATAGCATAGTTATAGATTTTAATCGACTTTAGGGAAAGAAGTTACTCGAGTAATTGAATATAGCCTTTTTCAAACAGCCATTTTCATTCAAATTTAACGGTTCCGATATTTTTGAATTGACAATAAATATATTTTTGTGTGCCAACCCTTGACGTTATGTTGTTAGACGCATTTCGATTAATGAAAAAAATAATTGTACTTCTGTAGTAAATTTATTATAAAGGAAATGAGTGTTATGTGTAATATAATGTCTTCCTTGTGTTTTTCTATAAAAATAGAGACAATTTAAAAATGCTTTTGAGTAATAAAATTGGTGAGTGCTTGAGAAGTACTATAAATTTTGGATATGTGTTAAAATATCATATATGTACCCTTTCTACAGGAATAGTGGATTCAGCTATTGTAAATAGTGCTTGGATTTTATAAAAAAATAGTATTTAAGATCATTAATAAATTTATAGCATGTTTTGTACATATTATGTGTAAATTGTATATAATATTGTTTTAAGGATAGATTGTAAAGAATTTTAAATTGCAGAAAATAAATGATTGTCAAAAAATATTGTTGTTGATTTTAGCACAAGTATAACAAGGAGAATAATATTAGAATTGAAAAAATAAGCTTATGTTTGCTTCGTACGATTTCAAGGCATAATATACGAAGCAAACAGGTTCGAATTAAGCTTCTCGGATTAAGTGAGAATTGGATTTTGATCCTCAATTATGAGATGTGTTTAAGGATTTATCAGCTTAAGTGTTTGTATGATATCGAACTATCGTTTTATATAATAAATTAAAATGGATACATTTTCAATGTCTGTATTATACAAAATTATTTATAATATTTGCATTAATTCAAAGCCTTTTAAAATTGATAATTTGCAAATATATTTTTTGTTATAGATTTGACATTTATTCTCCATATTAATAAAAAAAAATATTAAAATTAAAATACGATTAATTTCACGTATTTTGTATTTCTTAAGTGGGTATGCTAAGATTTACTATAAGCAAATTAGAGTGGAATTCAAAATCTAGTATTGCTGTGGAAGTAGTGACTTAAAAATGATACTAATATGCATGAAATTGTCAAAAATGCCCATTGACCTACATACAGGATACTATAGTTATTTATATTTTTTGACCGAAAATGAACTGTAGTAAATCTAAATTTCCAATTAAATCTACTTTTAATGCAGAATATGGAGAATATAATCCAATCAGAATTATGAAAACAATAATAGTTTTAATGATTTCAAAAAGCGTACTTAATTACAATATTTTTTATGAGTTTAATCGTAATATTATGTTTTTCTTTTGAAGCATTGATTGTAATTATAAATACAATTACTTAGCAAGTCTCAGTAATTAATATTTTAGGAGATATTATCTCACATAGGAATATATAACTAATGTATAACAGATGAAGATAACGGTCTGGCATTAAGCCGTGACCATCCGTATATGATTTAAGCTCTGTTATGTAATATTATATATTAACATTTGGAACCACTACAACGATGAGTTTATTAATTACTATAAGGGATGCAGAGAATCTTTGTATCTATTTAGGTGTAATGTACGTTCATTTATCATTGTGTCTTCCGTCAATGTTGATGGTATTTGTAAAAGTTAATGCCACATGGAAAAAATTCCATTTTGAATGACATTATGTTTCGCTCTTGGTTGATGCTTAGCCAATGGTATCGCCAATTGAGTGTTTACTTTTAGACATTTTTTCTTTATGTTGTCCCATGCCAGACATATCATATTTCCTTCGGGACGTGGCAGTAAACATTTATCAAAGGAATGATGCGGAAAATCTGAAATATCGCCTCCGGGAGAAGTCGTTTGTTTTGAAGGAAACATGCTGGAAAATGGCGCGTGTACTCTCACTGTTAATCAATTCGGCTTCGAATGAAGGAGAGATAATTCGATGATTTATAGGTAAAAGGAGGAACTGGTCTGTAAAAAGTAATAAAGAGAGGACGTTGATGAACGGCCCGGGGAAATGCCGACACAGATTTTTCCACGAAGACAAAAGTTTTTCTCGTGGAGGAGCGCTCCTTGCCAAAATGACCTGATGAATGTTTCCTTAAGTCACTCCGGATGACTTATCTAATTTACTTTGCGTCAAAAAAGCACTTTCTGAATAATTTATAATGAAAAATTAACTGCGAGAATACATTAAAGCGGGTTTTATAAGCGAATCGGCGAAATGTTCGGAAAGATATTTCCGAATATACAAGTAGAGCTTCGAACTTCAAAAGCTCTGCAAACTAATTTGTTTAGCTTTTACATGCTAATTTCAGATTCAAGCAATAATTATTTTACAAAATAAATTTGCTTCGGATGAATTATATTATAACAAGACGAAAGTTTAGCAAGCGAGGTTAAACAATCGTCCAGTACAAAATTTAATATTAAAATATGTTCATGGCCGTAAACAAAAGGTCCGCAATAAAGTAGAATTAAGTCCATTTGCTAATTCTTGGGTAACGAATTGCGGTTTCAAAAACGTCACAGGCTGTTGGACAAGGAAATTTGCAGTTGCGACACTTTACACTTTGTTGCCTCGTTACATTATTTAGTGTGGTGATTGCGATAGACCGCAGGGTGTGACCATGGCCGCCGCCACGGTGTCACATGGCCGTCAACGTTGACGGTTGATAACAGTCACGGTTGTTTCGTCAGCGTATTGTCCAAATGGCTGACCCAAGCCCATGAGTATTAAGCTCAGCCATTAAGCCCCTGACATTGGTGCAGGCTTAAGCGTCGTTGTATTCTACGACTAACTGCCGAATAAATTGAAAATTAAATCCACGAACCACTAAGATGGTCCATTATGAACGGAGGGATAGTGCATATTAAGGAGCTCTGGACTACATCTTTCAAATATTATTGTTAAAATATACAAATACTTGTCATATTATTTGCATTAATGCATGGTATTAAAATAAGGGTATTTGTGTTTTCGGGCAAGCAGAAGTTTGGCCAATTGTTTTGGGGTGATACTGTACTAAATATAATTATTTTTGTACCAGATTTTGTCTCTATATACACAATGAAATATTTTAATAAAAGGAATCCAATCTGCATGATTTAAAATATCTTTTGGACGGTTTTCATGATGATTCTTTGATAGGAAATATAATTATGAAGTCAATTTTGTAAAACTCTTAAGTTATCGCAATGCATATAAACTTCGGTTGTGGTATTTCTATTTCCACATAATTAGTTTTGGTCATGGCATATCAGGAATGGAAGATTTTGCTTTGAAGCACATCACTGGAGTACGAGTAGCAAGAAAATTGGAAAACATTACGTTCAATTTCAAAAAAAAACGTCAAAATACTTGTGCACAATATGAAGAAATATATAAAGACCTTATGAAAAATAAAAAATAAATCTAAAATCACGATTTTTTTTAATAAAAATAACCATTCATAAAAATTCGGATATTTCCGTTAATTCTCAAATTGAATTGACCAGTTCATCTGATGACGAAGGCGATTTTGAATAATTTATGAAGAAAATTAATATAATAAGCTGTGGATCTTTTATATGCGGATTTCTTGGAACGAATCTTCAAATTTAATAATATGAAATTTACGCGTTTCTTTATATGATAGAAATTATCTCATATTTTTGTGTGAATTCTTTGCCTATTTTACGCGGGTTTCTGAAGAACGTATTTACCGCATAAATCGCGGGATGAGTGTAGTCTCTCCGTAAGCATGGCGGCAATAAATTAAAAAGATATAAAGAGACTCAAAATATTCCAAAATAACACCAAGGTATATTATATAAATAAAAATAATATGTAAACAACATCCATGCAAATTAATATAAATTAATTAGTATGATTTGAGCTTTAAAAATTAGATTGTAAAAAAATAGTGCAATTAAAATCATTTCAATAGATCGTTTAAGTCTTTATTACATTAAAAAATATATTATAAAATACCGAAGTATTTATCGGCTTTCCGTTCTGTAAGGCTGTTATTATAGGCTATCATGGCCATGCATCACTCACCCCTCCATCCATGCATTCATCCAGACCCTTTCAGTATTTTTCACGCTTCTTTGAACACTTGACCACGATTGCATTAACTAAATTGCTACATCTTGAAAATCGACTATTGGATTGGATTCAATTTGGGCAATAAAGAGGTTGTTAGTCTTGTATTAAGAAGGGATTTTATATATTGGTGCATCAGAAATGTATCCATTATTTTATAAAGCAACATATAAGTTTGAAAATAGTTCTATACATAAACGTTCTTATAAGATTACTTATGCAATTTACATACTTTCTTAGCTTCTTCGCTGCAGTTTTCCAGAATCAAACGCTTGAAAACTTTTCGAATATCATCAGCGCAGAAAAGTAAAGATCTTCCGATGCTGACCTGAGCCCGAGATGGTTCAAAGAACTTTATTTGGTGACATTTATGCCAAATGCCCTGCCCAATGAAGACAGCGGCGAAGAAAGAAGATAAATATTGATATATTGGCTTCCCGATTTGATCTATCAACATGATGTTAGAGATTAAGTCTTGGAGAAGTTTGCATTTTTTTTAAATTATTAATTATACAAATCAAATTAAATATAATTTCCATTATTCTTTACTACTATTTATCATTCAATTTTGATTTTTTTAAAGTATTTTTTATAAAACATATTTACAAATTATTCAAATAACAAATCTAGATAATTTATTTGTTTTAAGAACAAAACACTGCAGATGTTCACATGTTGTACTTTTTTGTCTGAAGAGAGTTCGTGCGGCACCAGATGCTCATTTTATTTCCTTTGGCAATCGTTTTTGAATTGTATTTTTATTTTATTTGAAGTAGGCATTTTTCACCATGATAGTAGAAGTATCTTCGCAGCCTCTGAAAGCAGATAGATCAAGTGGATGTAATAAATTATGCTAAAAATATTTCAATATGTCGCAAGCGCTTCGCCACCTCACGGCACGATGTTCAATTTATAAATCGCAAACTTGTAGCCACTTCGATACATTCCTCATACACTCTGTATCAATAAAAAGTTAAAAGGTTTCTTTATATAATATTATCGCAGGCTGTTTGATTTATTTTAATATGGGTTTATTTTATCAAGAAAAACATAAAATTTATGGCAATATACACAGGTGGGTTGTCTTAACTCGCCGAGGCGATGGTTTCTTTTATGGCGGCAATAAATATTTTATATTTTCCAATTCACAATGTCAATTTTCCATCACATATTCGGCTTGTTCGTATGAAAAATTCTATGTTTTTACAGGCTGAACTATCAATTTATGGTCTGACTAACATAAAAAATGTATACGTTTTTCGCAAAACGTGAGCTTCATTTATCAAAGTATGCATTAGTCGTTTTTTTCTTCTCAGATGTTAGAGTACATTTTTCATACGGACGACATGTGTGTGTAATATTTATATCAATTTATTTAATAGCAAACAAATTAATTGGGATCATACGTTTTTAGATGTTATTTTGTAGCATTACTTTATAAATATGTCACTTGAATTTATTGGATGCTTGTAAAATATTATGTGACTTATTTTCGTAATATAAGACTTCACATCAAACGAATTTTTCGTATGAGTATTTTCTTGAAATTTAAAATTTATAAAATCAGCTCTGCCATAGTTATTAATGAACATATTGTGGCCATTCATAGCAAACTTATTTATAAGTGATTTTCAAAAAAAAGTCAAATGGTTTTACATTTACAATTAAAAAAATTATATTTGAGTTGTAAGTGATTTTTTGTACAAATATTATCGAGAAATTGTTATAAGAAAATTGAAATTTGAATATTAAAAATCTATATTCTGATATTTGCTTCTCAACCTTATTAACCGTTAAGGATAACAGAATTTGAACAAAATACTTGTATTTTCTAAAATATCATAATGTGGCTCGCATTTAAATAAAAAAATAGAAATGTACCTGGATAAATTGAATATACATATTTATTGAATATAAAAAATACACAAATGTTCATTAAAGTATTTTTTTCAGTAACAAGCAGCATGATACTCAATGATCATATTGAGACAGGAAGTTAAGAGTTTTAGTATTAGATATAAGAAGAGATTTAAGGTGCACTCCAAACATCAAGGACTAGCCGGATAATCCTACAAGATACGCACGTTAAAGCGCTTTGTGATTCACGATCATGACGCAGAACTCAAATCCTGAATAAATAGAAGGACCAAAAGTATGAACGCTATAGTACTAAGAATATGTCAATTGTACTAATAGGATTTATGATCAAAAGAAAAATAGTTATTAAAAAAAGAAATTAAATTATTTTTTCAGGAATTTATTAAGAAATTATCTAATACTTGTATCAAAACTGAGTTATTTTAATCGTCGTTTATCGCTGAAGATTGTTAACACAAGTGTACACTATTTTTACAATTTCTAGTCTTAATTTTCTATTATAAAGATGATTAAATACAATTTCTCGGACGTGAGATGTCCAGTAATCTCCTCCTTCAAATTTTCATTTATTTCATTTTCAGATTCATCTAGTTTTGCAGCTTGGATAAAAATGCCCCAAAATTACCATGAAATGTAACAATATTCATCCTTCAATTCAAAGACACGATTCATAACATTTCTTTTCAACAACCAGCGTACTGCAATGTAGAACAGAAGAGCCTCGTGATCAGAATCCATGTCTTTGCACAGTTATTTAAACTGACGGGTGTTAAGAGCTCCAGATTTGATGTAATTTACAGTTTTTATCAGCGAATCAAGTACCTCTTGCTGAGCAAGTTAGTAAAGTTTTACTAGCAAGGGCGTACCAGTGAATCATGCAGTTTGCTTGGGGAGCTAGTTCTATTTTTTTTTTTTGAAAGCCCGATTTTGATCTAAGCTTAGATGGTGCATCATCCGAACAAACTCTTCAGACCTTATCTACTTTAATCCTCCAGTCTCAAAAACATATTTATCATCTTCATAATATCTTCACTTTTTGTAGTAGCTTCAAGTCCACTATGAAATAGGACCTCTTCTTTGATATCATTTGAATTATTATATTTCACGAAGACAAGCAATCCATAGGTTGGGAGCCTATGCTCTATCCGATGTTTCGAGCCTTCTATCAGGTTCATTTTCAAGAACTGACTGTCCGCGAGTCAATATTCTAAAATTTTCCTTCTACGCTTTACTAACTCCTTCAAATAAATATTTATCCGAGTGATTTTAAGTCCAATTATATTTTAAGGCTTGTTCAAGCTTTAAAAAATGCCATTCATATTTAACATGAAAACATTCGTTATCAATATCATAAGATGCACTGGACAGAGGATATTTTCCATATTAGGAAAATACGCTACTTTATCTTAAATCATTATCAAAATTTTAAATAATATGAAATAAATGTACCCAGATGGCCTTATACTATTTTTATGCTTAAAATAAAATTATATCATGATACATTAAGTGGCAGCGAATATAATGAAAGATGGTTATCGGTTGATGGATAGTGTTGAGCCTGTCGCAGCGAGTGGGTGTAAGATGCTGAAGAAAATAGGGCATCATAATATCGATAAAATTTTCAAAATATCTTAAATTGAAAACATAAATTGCAGTAAAAGCGGGAGCTGGATGCAAATCGAAAAAAACTTGTTGAATTTTCGGAAGAGATTTTACGACGGAGGATTTTTACACGTCGCTTCCATAAGTTTGGAGTGACAGCTTGAGTACTTTTTTTTGAGGTTTTCATTAGTATGATATTCATACCGTGAAGAATTTTATTAGTTCCTCGTCCACGGGAATAGACATAAAGTTTGTCTGGTTGAAATCAACGCCAGGACATGTCGTCGTAATCGGATCTTCTGAATTTATTGGTCGCGCTCACCTGCTGAAGGTCCAAGTGCTGTGGAGACACACATCCAGGGACATAAACTTGCTCAGTTTATGCATCAAAGTATAAAATATCGTAAGCAGAAGCCCAGGTTTGGCATGTTCTAGGGTCGTAACAACCACATTTTACGGTCTCACCTTGCGTCGTATGCAGATTTACGCCCAGATTTTTCCTTTCATTCTTCTCATCGGATTCTGTTCGGCGGAGCTTACATACATTGTAAATGGGGGTTGCTACCCCATCACAGAGGATATGTTTTGAGACAATTGAAGAATCAAACAAGTTTTATCGACATCGCTACTCATCCGTGTTCTTTCTTTATACTGTCCTTGGCATATTAGTTTTCATACGTACATATGCCGTCCTTGGATTTTACAATATATTTTAGAGTTCCTGCAATGCGTTTCAATTTTTTTTGTGCGGCTTTTTAAAGCCCCTTTTATGCGACCATTGCCAACCGTTTTAATCTATTTTTTTCACAGCGTACATACCTGTATGTTTTTAAAAATCTGGGTGCCAGGCACACCTTCTGTAGACTTGGACCCATGATAATTAACTGATTTGTATTAGAGCAAACGCTTAATCGTGAGACTACCTTTAGGTGATAATATAACCAAATTATGCTGATACGATAGAAATTAATATTAATAATTTAGATACAATTATTCCTCATTGAATAATGCATTGGGAAAAATTAGTAGTAGTACATATTTTTATAAATTTTACAAACCGTTAATTTTGCATTATGACATTACTGATGAAATAAAGATAAAATTATATTATTTTTATTAACTGCATATCTACATTATAAATGAAATCGGATTAAATTCTATATTTTTTTCAAACATTCGTGTTTAATTACAGATTGAGACCAAGTGTGCTTCATCATTCCAAGCAATTAGGAGAAGATTAAATGAAGCAGAAAAATGGGGTCGCACAGCTCGAATACCACCTTATGTAAGACAGCTTCTCTTAAAAAAAAAAGACAAAAAATTTAATTAAAGCAACTGTAGGCGAGCTTGCTTCATGATTTCGCACCAATAATCATACATTGAGGAATGTTTGAAATATCAAAACAACGAGTTAACAAAATTATCTGAATATATTATAACTTTGAAATGTGCTTATATACAAAATACGATACTAATTGAGATAGCAAAGATATTTTAGCTCTGTAGAATATTATCAAGCATTATTACTATTTATTTTCAGCGAAAACGAGATTCACACAATGCAATTTGACTCAAAACACGGATTCGTTTCAGAAATTTATATATAATTGCATTCTCGTCATTCAACCAGGCTCCATGGAAAAGTAGGGAAAACGTTTATTTATTTTTCATTTTCATAAGAGCATCCATAAATTTACTAGCGTAAGATATTCGCAGAGAAGACGCATTTTTTGTATTATTATCCGCAAAATAAAAATCGGTGCCATTTTACCTGAAAAATTTGCTTCGGAAGCAAAATTAAAATACATCAATCATTTTAGACCTGATTGAATACTTTCAGGGACGATATCGTCTCCCGTATCCATCCGAAATTTATATTGAATCCTTTGGAATATACCTCGAGGATTTGGGCCTGGCGGTTTATATCCACAATTAATATTTCACATTTTTTTTGGAATTCTCCCGAAAATTTGAAGGATTGGAAGTTTAAACAGATATAAATGTCGCAGATTGCCGAAAGTAATATTTTATAATGCTTCAAAATATACTTCGGAAAAAATTGTTCAACTTAAACAAATTTTAAATGAACCGATTAAAATTAAATTCGTAATTGGCTATAGTTATACCGTCAATGTTTTCATGTTTCCAATTTAAAGTGATTTGATGGATGGTTAGGTAGAGTATTTTCATTTAATTTTAGTCTTAGAAGCACATTGTTATATCGGAATAGTTTGAAATAAATTTAATATGAAAAGGAAACATGTAATAATCATTACGAGAACTTGAGCCCCCAAAGGCGAACATTCCTTTCGGGTTTCGCCCCGGTTCCTTGACATGACTTTTCTGTTGGCCGTTAAATTATCAGATTAGTCCAGGAAAATAGATTAAATCGAAAAGAGATAATCAAAAGAACAGTTTGTTTAACTCTTTCAAACCTGAATTATTTTTTTCATCCGATGGATTTTGTAAATTCCATGTATCAAAAGTATAATAAGGAGACTATAAAAAAATTATAACTTATGTCTACAATTGTGCAAAAGCCTTTCAGACCTAAATTCTTTTTTTCATCCTGAATCCAAATTCCAAATTGAAGCTGAACTTTTAAGGGTTTAGACAATGACCAAGTTTAACCACAAGGGGAAGCAAATCCTAAAATAAGATAAAGCTTAAAGCTAAGGTTTAAGGTGCAAAAAAGTCTAACTCCCCCCTATAACATTATTAATTTATATTACCTGTAGATATTTTCTTAAATTAACACATTATGTACAGAGGTACACATACGTTATTTAAAATGTTTTTCAACATTTAAAAATATTTTGGGCTGTGATATTGACCACGAATCACACAAATTTGTATTTGTTGAATAAAAGTGTGAGTTGATTTATAGTCGTCAATAGAAAAGCGTTTTACTTTGTTTTGTTAGATAATTGATGAGGTTCTTTTTTTTAGCTACATAATTTTGTGGAAAATATTAATAATTGAATCCTTTTTTGCACTTTTTTTACTTCATAGTCTATGTTTATCGATAGTTTGACTATTTTTGGCTTCCATTTTATCATATTCAGTTAATATTTTTTAATGCGTTTTTATAAACGACCGCGCAAAAAGGAATTAGGGGCATACAATATTTAGACTAAAGAAGGCGTTTGGCCGAAAGCAATTTTGCGTGTTTTTCCACATTTTCCATCTCGATTTTATGTACGTTTGAACATTTAGTTTTGAAATAAAATCTTATGTAGTTTTTACGACTTTATTTGCATCTGAAATTGATCTTTTGCGCGGTATTAAAACGTACATAAATTCGAGAACCAATGAATTTTAACAATAAAAAGAGCATAAACAAAGAGTTTTATGACTTTCATTGCCACTTTAAGATTGCTTTTGTGTTTTTTCATAAGCAAAAAATAAATTTTAAAGAATAAATTCGCGTTATGTATTTCAACGGGCGTATTGGAGAAAGGCGATGGGGGTGGTTGTAAATATAGGCGATGTTTGCAGTTGATACGTCCTGTGGGAGCACTCGTGATAAGTAAGCGAATAATTTAACTGATGGAATGAACGAATGAAAAATGTACGTATATCATAAAGCATGGGACTCGCTTAATATTGTTCCCTAGTTTGTACTTTAAGGTAAAGCACCATCAGGGCTGCCGAGGATTCTTGCTTCAAACTTTTGCACCTCTGAATATGATTATGTTCATATAACACATTGGATATTTCAATTTTTTTAAAGGGTTTAAAGCAAATTAAAATGTATAAAAACTCAAGCAAAAATATTAATTATTGTTTAGTTCTACCTAGGCATTTATTTGTTTTAATCAGATCTTAAAAGCCTAGAAAGACTTTGTGACACCTCAAGAAAGAAAGTGAAATTGTATCCATTTACTCCTAAAGATAAGGTTGTAAATCTTTCCGTTGACTTATTGCCGGTTCTCCAGTTTATTTATATTTAAAGTCGTTTTCTCGTTTTAATAAGGTAAGAAAGTGGATGGTCGTGTTTCTACCAAGCCGAAAAATTTCTGTTTTCCCCCTTAATGTTGGAAATAAATCTTCAACACGTATAAATGTAACTCTCACAAAAAAAAACTATTTGATTAATAACTACTCTATTAAAATTAACTGCGATTATAGAAAAATAAAAGGAAATTGTCTCTATATGACTTTTTTCCATCTTCCAGATATATTGCGGAGTTGAGACTTCTTCGCTAATGGGGAAAGTTGAAAAGTAAAAATATAAGATATTAATAAAGTAAATGTGAGTTGGTCGTACTGTACATTTTTTACGCGTATAGAAAGTGCGTGCCCAAATAAAAAAATATTTTCGTTCGAGAGCTTCAAAAGTTTTTCCTGCTCAGCAAATACACATTCCGTCCGGTTAAAGTTTAATCCGTTCTAATAAGGGTTCAAAAGTCAATACATTTTTCATAGAAAAAGCCTCACCCGAAGACGCCCCGCCGTTATTTTCACCCCAAGTATGTATTTCGATATATTTCTGTAATTGAGATGATGCCTCCCTGAAGGGTTTCCAATAAATAAATAAAGAACTCACGTAAAAAACATCTTCGGAAAAGCTCTATTAGCCGAGGCTAGCGCATAAAAAAGTTTCCTATCTGGAGGCTCAGATGTAACACATTTAACGCCGGCTTTTATTGAGTAAATATTTAAAAAAAATGCTATTTTATCTCAGAATATACATATGTGAATTCGTGGGGATAAGCTCAATTTAAGGCCTTTTCACGAAGTGTTGCTTCAAATGCTCTTATGGCAATTACATGTAAAAGTAGCTCAAACGAACGTATGTTTGCTCCTGGAATGTAATTTTTATTAAGGATTTTTTTAAAATCTGACAAGATTTACTTTAAAGCTTGTTTTTATGATCTTTATCATGTTATCTTATTATTTTCATATGAGGGGTTCATTTTATGAACATTTCTATAGAATTTATTTTTTGTCATATTATAAATAATAATTTTGGATAACAAGAACTAGAGAATTAATATCATCCCAATTTGCAATATTATGCCTTCTTCATCCTAATTTGCAATATCCGTTATCGAATGTAGGCGACCTCCATAAAAAATGTTAATAGGACAAACATTTTTTTCAGAAGATACATGACTGGCTAGTGAAAAATCGATAAGATACGATCAATAAAGTCGTACAGGAACACCTATAAGTAACTGAATGGAATGGAATAAGTATAATGGAAAGCTGCCATAAGAAAACTCGTTTCTCTAGGAAAGTCTTCTATAGAAATCATTCACATGTGGTAATGGATATGGTACTGTAAATTAGGGGGAATAACACTCGCAACCAGGCGCAATTTGTCAGTTTAATAATACGTCTTTTTTGTCACCACCTGCCCATATTCATCCTTTTGCTTACCTTCAACAGTCCGATAACAAACGCACCCGCGTGCGGGTGCGTTTTTTCGCAAATATATATTCAATAAGCAATCTACATATAGCCTATTTCAATATTTTTTTGTTGATATCCCATGATGAAATCATGCATTTGTGACTTGCATATATCTCATTGATTACGTGCAATTGCCATGAAAGTATTTTTTTTATGAAATAAAATTATGTTAAGCCCAGTTCAATCTGCCAAAATTTACACAGTATTTCACATGAATATTCGCTGAAGATTCATGAGAATAATATACGGTCGTGTTTATGACATAACAGTTTTTTTATTGCGCAATGTTGTGAATATTTGAGGGACGTAAGGTGACCTTAGAGTGACGGTTACTTTTTCAATGTTAGTAAACAGCGCCGTTAGCCGTTAACCGTTAACCGGCCATCTTTATAGCGGATACGTGAGCTAACGGCGCTACCCTAACGGAAGGCTCTAACGGCTTTCCTCGAACTGTTCCCCAATTCGGGCTAAGATTATTTCGAGAAATGGGAAACCGTACAAGTGCGAGCCAATAACATGGAATATTAAAGGCCAATCCTGCCCACTATTTACAGTTATTGTTATTGGCCCCTAAGAAAATCACTAGGAGTGACCGCAATATTGCCCACAATCATAGCTGAGGATTGTGAAAAAATGCCATTGAAACAAACCTATGCAATAAAATTAATATATACGGCCTCAGTCGTATTAACTTTTGTCAAAAAATATGGAAATATATATTGAATTAAAGTATATATACAGGATGTTTTGCACATGGACCAACATTTTTTTTTGAGAGTTAGGGGGTATTTAACTACGTTTCACATATGATCTATATGTCCTATGTGTCAGATTTATTAAAATAGAACATTTTGAAAAAATACCCAAAATTTCTCATTATTATATTACGCAATTGGTTAAAATAAAAATACTTCTGGGTTTCCAAAGTCACATAAAATGTGCAAACGAATTAGGAATTCATTTCCTTAAACTTAGTTTTGCTCATTTTTGCAAAGGCGATGATAATTCTTTCAATTACGATTTATTTTGTAGACACTTCTGTTGTGTAAATTAATTTTCTGCATGTCCCTAAACAAAAAAAAAAAACCCAGTGGTATCCCCAGGTCTGAAGACCATGCGAGCCACAAAATAGGGCATATTCCCAGGCGAAGAAATCCAGTGGTGTCAGGTCTTATAAGTACACCTTTTCTTTATTTCAATTGTAGATATCTGAAGTAGTATTTCATCTTTCATTTTTGCAAATGCGGTGCTTATTACTTCAATTTTGTGGGCATCTCTATATAATGTGACAAACATCATCCATGTTGACAAGAGCCCGCCTGTATCATCACGTGGGCTAATTTAATTAAGCAAATCGTCGAATTATTGAAGTTTGTTATTAGTCAATATGCCTATAATCTCAAAAAATACATTTTTATATTACCCTCTCAGTCAAAATATTTCATGTGCTATGTGATTCATGTGCTTAAATAATAGTCATAAAAAATATGAAAGTTTAGACTGATAAATGTGAAGGTTTAGTCTATGAATGATTATTAAAATATCCTTTAATTTTTTTTATAATTTTGCCAATCAATCATAGATTTCGTACGATAAAATTCTCATCAAATTAACCCTATTTTATAATAGTTAATCATTTGCAAATGACAATGTTTAATCCATGTATGAAAATGTTTTATCCTTAGAGATATCCTATTAGCCTTAAAAGTAAAAAAAAAATCTTCAAAACGACTTATAACCCAGTATAAATACTTAAAGGTAAATTCAACTATAGAATTATGTTGTGCAAATTCGATTTTATTTGCCAATATCCTTGAACTTCAACACACTTTATCCAGTGATTCAACCTATAAAGCTTATCTCAAAATACGTATTTACCACCTCTTTAGGAAAAATATATGTTTATCACTAAAAAAAAGCATTAATATAAGGTAACTATAGTTTCAGCAATTTCAAATACTTTTATTCGATGAACTTTTGAAAAAAAAAGTTGTGTTTAATTAATAATTTCAGGTGCTGTAGCGCTTTTGTCCTGCAGTAAGCTTCTTTGAAGCGATGATGGTATTGATTAATAGACTAGACTCCTAGATAATTGAAATTCGTTCTTATCTCCCAGAATTAATTAAAAATAAAAATGAACACTTTTAAAAAAAGCGTACATTTGGGCTTAGCACGATGTTTCGATATTAATTAAAAAATCAATTTGGGCGTACGCGTGAGGGGGGTGCGCGTAGGCGCCGTAATTAATAAGCCATACAACAGTAACGTTTATTTATATTTATGAGGGGGATCAAAATTAGTCCTATAGATTTTAATTTACGTACATATCGTAAATTAACGTATGACACACGTGCATGACCGCAATAAATATAACGGGGCTGATGGGGTATTTTTGAAGTATTAGAAGCGATGTCGTGACGGTCTCCCTCGTCTGGAGGCGCAAATGCGAATTCGGGTCGATCGTAAATTAGTAGTTAGTAGTTTGGACCGGCACTTCTAAACCTTTCTACGGCCGATCGAAATCCGCTGCAGGATCAGAAAATATCAACCGAGGGCCACTAAATAACCACGTATTAGCACGTGTCCCGGCCAACGTTCGCAGTCGTCGATTATTTTAAATTAATGAAACGAACCGAAAAAAATATTTATGGGGGGGTGAAATTTGACCCCGATTTTTTTCTATAAAATCAATCTCGATGGTCCATTGCCGCTCTCGATTTATTTTTATGGAATCGCGAACGCCCGGAATGCTAATTTATTTTTTGTTTAAATTATTGCAAGGGTATTTTTATAGTAACACAAAAAGTGTTTCAACGGTCGTGGTTTAAAAAGTGCTATTATTTAATGTTTTTATACATGATATCTTAGTAAAATTACATTACTTATTTTTTAATGGGGCTTTTAGAATTATTAGGTCAGTCCAAAAGTCTGTGCGCACTAAGCTATAAAACAATTTTATAAATAAAATATTTCTCGTAGGATGAATATATTCTTTGTTGGTTTATCCATTAAGTTATTTAAGTCAGGAGTTCGAGGCCTCTGGCGATGCTAATGGAGGCTCTTTCCGGCACAAAAGAGAAAGGAATAGTTACGGATAAGTTGGGCCTATTAAAGCTACAGCCGGTTCTGGGATTTAGACCCTACAGGCAACAACCACACTGTTATCGATATTATGAATTAACCGGTTATCTGGCAGCCAGGATACACTAAGACGACATTGAAGGGGCGATAATACAAATACTAATTTGCCAAGTGCCATGGGAATTGCTGTGTGTTTTAGCACGATAACATTCTTATACAACGATAAAATGACCGAGGTAAAATTGATCGTTTTTGCTTTTACATCAGTAGGAAGATGTGCATTTGATGCATGAACTCTGCAGTTTTGCCAAGGGTTGGGGATCAATTTACAGAGGGTGGACACTATGGATGAAGAGCAGAGTGGGAGTAGGAGATCTACCTGTCAGGCGTGTAGGTGTAATTGATTGATGTGGAACCCCAGGCTCTACGACAGTCACGTTTTTGCAAAGAAATTTCTTATCACCGAACCCTACCTCTCCACGTCCCTATATGACACAATTTCACAGAAAAGCTACTCACGAACTGCTAGTGACTGTAATACGTGGAATATATACATATGTACGACAAGGGATATTTTTTTATATCCCATGATGTGTATGCACAAAGTCTTCGATGTGAATTATATTAAATATTTGCATATATTTATAGTAAATGTGGTCAAGGCTATCAATTAGCAATTCATCGACTCAGCATTTCTGGTCCTGTTTGGTATCAGATTAATATTAACATGTAATTGCATTGCATTTTGCATACACAGCAGTTTGATAACATATAGTCCAGTGACGAAATCTATTATTTATAATCACATCAGAATATGAAGCTTAATACATTTATGTGTCGGTTTATAATTTATAAGAATCATATTTTTAAATGTAAATGTAAGAATTTATTTTACATTGAATAAAAATAAGGGTGCATTATATATGAACACTTTTTCAGATTGATATGATGTCAAAAATGTGATATTTTCAATCTCTACCATCAGTCAAATACATATTCCTATGATATTTTAAATTATAGAAGTTTCGATAAGGTATTACATAAAACTAAATATTGATATAAGCAAAACTACGTTACCTATCATCTGTAAATCCAAGTGAACGTTCAAAAAATAAAACACAATAGTAATCGTTTCATACAGAGTTTCCTGATATAAAACAGCATTATGCATACAAGATTTCATATTCTAGAGGAGGATTTATTTGCCAATATATTAATTTAAATAAAATAAATGATATATCAATTTTTTTATTCTTATACTAAGAATGCAGCAACATAACAAATTTTTTTTTTAGAATAAACAAGAGTTCTTAGGAAATTTTGACTACAGTATTAACGTTACAGAATAAAATGATGATATTTAATTTTAGCTTGCAAGATCTGTTTAAATCACTATTAGTTAGAATCTATATATTGCCACTCACTACTCTAAATTATTAATGAACTATCTTGTTAATCAAATACAATTGTCTGAGTTGTTGATAAATTGCTGAAACTTGAATAAATTTCTATCTAAGAGTATAATATTAGAGCTTTAATAGGAATAAATCAACTAATTTTCGATCAAAATTAAGTACAATACTTTTAGCATTTGACAGCTACATTGGATTGAATATGATAACATTTGTCTTGTAAAATAGCTTTCCGATTTTAATTAAATCAAAAAATCATTGGGAGTCCAAACGAAAGTGGTCAGCAGTAGTTTTAAAAATCCATTAAAAAATAATATAAACACTGTTTCAAATTATATTAATTTTTCATAAACTGTGTATTTTTACGCGATTTTATATATTATGGGAACAACCCTTTGATTTTGGATGAGCTTCCAATCTCATGTCAATAGTTAAATAAACGCACAATAATTATCCCCTACAAAACAAATGGGAAAAAACGGACTCTAAAATTTGCATTGTTATTCAAATTTTTATAAAAAAAAACTCAAAAATTAACCCTTTATACCACATAGCATTTTTAATAGACGATTGTATTGTTTCAATTACTGAGGAAAAAAAAACTATGAATGGGGTAGTGAAATCGATTCATTGATGTGTGCTATCGGAATTGCAACACGTTAACATGAGGTATGTACGCGTATTTGATCGCGAAAATAGCAATTGAAACTTAAATTAACTTCCCGGAACTTAAATAGGGATTCTCAGCCAGCCAACCAGCAAACCCAGCCTCTGGAGAAATAAATTACAAAAGACCCGGAGGAACTTGCGAATTGTATTAATACATATTATTTACGAACGGGTGAATATTGAAATTAATTTCACTTCCATCTGGTCCTTGTACTGCGCCGCTCCTGTTTCGGAGGCTTATCACCTCTGCGTCCTTTCGACTAGTCACATAAAAATAATTATTACAATTTCTATGTCAATTATGCCACTCTACGAAAGCTGTGGAGGTCGAGATAAACATTTCAATTTCAAAGAACGAAATAACATTCGAGCGTGATTATATTTTAACGGCCACATTAGGTATCAAAGGGAATGCCCGTATTAATGAGGACTCTTTCGTATTTAAGCAATTTCAGATTATGACTTCAATAAAGCGGACACAATTGGTGACTTAAATATATAGCGTTGCATTAATTCAGCGTTGGATTAAGCGGCGTGAAAAATTGTCCGCTCACCCCATTTCCGAAAATTGTTCGATGGGTGGTCGGCTAAATGGGTTGGGGGCATCGAAATGTTTTTAGTGGGTTAAATCGATCCCCCCTGGAGGGCGAGCCTTGCGCTCCTCTCCCGTCTCCTTTCGGAAGGGATCAATCACTTCCGCTCGATGCAGGGCTCCTGTGTGAAGGTCCGTGGACCTCCTGTGGGGCAGATAATCCTTACCAACCTTTTAAGGCACCATTCGTCTTTGAAGGATTACGAAACAAGAGTTTTCTCATCTATTCACGACACTGAACTCTTATTGAACCTTCATTTCGCAGTTTCTATGGATATCATTCAGATTTTCATGACTTATTGGGATAAATTAAGTTCGATCAATATATAAGGCCCGAATATTACATCTTTATTAAAAAATATATATTTTAGGAAGCTGTTTGATTAAAATTTTATTGGTTGCTATGAAATTATACCACTTTTCCAAGTAAAGTTTCTAGAATGTTAAAGCATTTCGATCATCCAATTTTGATGGCCTCGAAAACTGAAAATTCTTAACGCTATGTTTATTTTTGTTGTATTATAAACCCCACAATAAGTTGATTTCTATTCCAATAAATACATTTATTTGTATAATAATTCAAACAACATGAATTCATAGTTACGTAGCTACTATGTCTGGCATAACTTATGAATCTTAATTTTTAGTTCTCACGAAAACACAGAGTTCAGTTTTAGGCAAATGTTACCTATTTAGAATGATAATTAAATTAGTTTGATAAAATTTGTATTTTTAGAATTATAAGAATGATTTTTTTTGTTGGGTAAAACCATGTTTTTGTATCAAATGTTAGTTTTTGAATGAAAGCGTGATGACTTCCTTATCAATCACACGTGAATAACTCAAAGGTGACACCAGGATTATGGATCTGCTTTTGAAGCATCTGACCTCTGCCATTGTGAATCATGTAGCAACCGGATTATGGGAAACGTCAGTTGTCTAAGGAAAATTTTCATGAGTCAGGTGTTATAAATGAGATGGGAATTGAATCAAAACGGCCCATTAAAGGGAGTGATTTATGATGGAAGTAATTTATTACAAACCGCCACCATAGATTTTATTATGAGTTACTGAATGCAGAAGGTCATTGAGACCCACAAAAGGGAAGAAAGCTGTGGACATAATATATTAAGCCCGTAAACCATCAGGCAGAATTAAATCAGCTACATAAAAATAGGGCGATGCCGAAGCAATATCGGATGACGTCTAAATTTCGCTCGTTTATGACGTACCTAATTCATCATGTGAAATAGGTTGTTGTTAAAATAATCATGGAATCGTTTTCGTTTCCTATATCAAGGGCAAGTGACCGCGGACTCTTTGGTTCAACAGGAAGAGGAAAGGATAAAGGAACAAGAAAAATGGCGGTAGGACCAGTCGGTCTTCCGGTTGAAAATAAAGGATGTTGTAATGCGTCGTTAGCGCTTTATCAAGGTTCCATGTTTTTTGAGGGCATTTCGTCGCTTATGACGTCATATTTTTTGTAATAAAATCCTGGTCCCATAAAAGGCTACAGTCGTATTTATGCGAGGGATGAATTATAAATGTGAAGTCGAATATTATCATTTTTGAAAGAATTCAGCTGGCGTAAAGGAGACATCTAATACTTTATTTATATACTTTTTGCTCCTCATTATGAGCTGCCGTTTGAAATTCGGGAATAAATCATACGTCTCGTGTGTCGTTTTTAATGTTCTTGAGATGTCAACGATTGAGGAACTAAGTGCTCGAACGACGAATTTAAGGATAGTCATGATTTGTGAGTAATGAGCTGCGAGGGAAAATGTTACGGAGAAGATTGGAAATGGCTACAATGAGATAATTTCATCGGCAGCGTACTTGGTTGGGAAGTATAGTTCGAAAAAAAAAACTAAAAATAAAATTTAAAAAACCCTTTGCTTCAATTTATAAAAAAAACTTTTCTAGGATAGATCGTATCTGGGATGCAAGTTGGAAAACTCGAAGCCGCAAAACTATGCAACTTTCTGCAAGGAAAATTCTGTGAACACATTTTAATCTAATCAAAATTTCAACAATGTCAAAAAGTAATCAGACAATTAATTTCATAAAAGATATATTTTAAATTTATAGCTTTTCGAAAATTAAACCATGTTATGTGACGTTATTAATGTAATCAAGCCTTCGTTAAATAATTAAGAAATTTTTGACTAAGCTTAATTTGTTAGGGTCAATAGTCCAAGAACATCTTTATTGCGTTGCTAAATTTAATAAGCATGAAATTGTGGCTTGGAATGGAATTGTTTTTACAAGCAAAATTATAATGTCTTTCTTTGGGTCAAGAATTTGTTTCTACTCCTGAATCACCTTAATAATGAACACGGTCTATTATCAAAAATTAGAGAACGAAAGAGGAGTTCATAGAAAATGATCAGTGTTAGAATTTTAAATATATAATATTTATTACATGATCAGTGGCAAACATCAAAGGACATATTTAAATTTGTTTACGAACAAAAACACAATTTTTAGAACTACTCAAATAGCGATGTAATATGGAATATGATGAATTTTTATCGGAATGAATACCGTTCGAGGAGAAGAAGTTGTTCATATTTACTGGTACTACCGTCAAAACTACAGTATGGCCAATTTGCAGTTGGGTCGCTGCAATGTTCATATATGTCAGTATTAAAATATGGTAAAAGCAGACAAAAACTAGAATCGGTAAAAGCAGTTAAAGCTACTTATCGACTTATTATTGTTCGGATGTTGCATCCGGGTTAAGCTTAATCGAATTTCATAATATCGTACGTAGGAGACTCTTTAAACAATATGAATGTAAAGTTTAAACTTCTGCTATCAATTTTACCAAATAGCATTCGTTTAAACTTATTTTTAGATATTTATTTACGTTATCGTTTGGTGTCTATTCAAAAATATAACATGCATCATCTGAATATTCACCAAAAGAAGGGACGTATACACCACGTAGATTAATTTTCACGGTAGATTCTTCGGAAAACCACGCTAATAAAAACCGCATTAAAAGCCCCGGAGCTCAAACAAAATCACTAACTATGTTATGGAATATAAAAACCGCGTAAATGGAGGGTTTTATCATATATTAATATTGAGGAGCGTTCCAAAAACCTGTGTAAAATTAGAACATATTTATTAGCGGTTTTTCACTTTAAATCATTGTTTTCATTCATTCATGGAAGTACGGAATATATTATTATCATTTATTTGTTAAATGATGAATAAACTATTTTATATTCCCTTTTCGTTCCCTTAATTCCATTTTTATGTGCTGCCTTTAAATGTGTGTTGTAAATATTGGAATCGATGATAGCCCAAAATAATAAAATTTGAGTAATAAAGAAGATGCGGTAGAACGTCATTTATTAGCATTCCAAGGAAAGTTGAAACTGTGAAAAAATAAGATGGTTGTCTTTTCGACACTGAACTTTTTCTGGAAAAAGAAAAGTATCTATAGAAACTAAATCTTGGCTTCAATTCAAAAAGGTATGACTAAATACATTTAAATATGTAATCCATTTGATTTGGATATTGACGTTGTTAGTGTCCGAGAATAGTTTATTACATAAGGTAACGAACCTTTTCATTACGGTTTTAAAAGAAAATACTGAGTCACTATGTTCATTTTGAAAAAAAAACTAAAGAAAGAAAATCCCATTTTATGCATAGAAGTATTAGTTCCAACTTGTAACTTATAAGATGTAACCAAAAAGACTTTCGTTTTTTAAATGAAAGCCATGAATGTTAATGTTTTTATTTAATTTTCAATGTATTATTAAAAAAATTCGATCGTTAGCAAAAACCTCTCTCCACCTATCTGGTAACTTTTTAATTCTTTTCTCGTAAAATATCACGGGCTTTGAACGAAAATATTCCAAAAGTCCATTTTTGACCTCATCGTTTGTTTTGTAATTTTTCTCATCCAAATAATGGTGCATAAATCTAAAAAGATGGAAATCCGATGGAATGATATCTGGAGAATAAGGAGAATATCGAGTTGTCTTCCATCCATGGGTGTTTATTTTTTCCCGCGTTATTTTCGCCGTATGGGGGCGAGCATTATCATGCTGTGAAAACACGTCTTCGATGCACGAGATAGGTTTTTTTCTGTATTTTTGCTACTAAATGGTCTAATTGTTCACAATAAAATATTATATTTATTGTTTGTCTAGTTTTTAATGTTGCTTGTCATCTTTCTTGTCTCAACACTTTCCCAGTTTTTTTCAGATTTATTGGAACACTCATCTATGAGTATCTGATATTGCCCGATATTTTGTCGATAGTTGCTGTTGAATTTCTTTCGATTTCAGTAGTCAATATGGCGAATATGGCGGATGAGGTAGCAGTTCTCAATTGGATTCCCTAATTTTTTCCTGGGCTACTTTAGCTGCATGGGGTTTGGCATTATCATGGTGCAATTTCACGCCTTTTCAGTAGACGAAATTTGTATGTTTTTCTAATAAATTTGCATTTACTCTGTCTAATTGTGAGCAATAAATTTGTGCATTGATAGTTTCTCCTAGTTTTAGAAACTCAAAGTGTATTATCCCACCACAATCCCACTATATGCTCAAGAGGACCTTTTTCAACAAACGGTTTTACAGTCAAAAAAGGTTTAGGAGTTGATACAGCCGGTTGATTAGTTGAAAGCCACTGCTTAGTTTTTTTAACATTGTCGTATAATATCCATTTTTCATCACAAGCTATAGCCTGGTGTAGAAGTTTCTCGATAAGGTGTCTAATTATAAGCGATGTGCAGCAACTTCGTCATTGATCCCTGTTTGTATCGGACAATTGGTGAGGAATCCAAACGCCCTTTCTGTAACTTTTGCCAATCGCGTGAAAGTATCTTTGCGCTATTGAGCAAGTAGCCTCGAGTCTTGACGTTATTTTTGTCACGCTTAATTTTGGATCTGAATCCACTGGCGATTTCAGCAGCTCGATATCGAATTCAGTAGGTCTCCCACTTCGGTGGTCATCAACTAGGCTAAAATTGCCACTTGTGAATCTTCGAAATTGTCGTTGACACTTGTTGACTTTAAAAGTGGAAGAGCATAAGATGATGAATATGTTCTTCTGATGGCTGTGTGTCTGACATGGTGTAGATAACGAGTTTACTTTTATCTGTTGGTGAATAAATGAGCTTTAAAGTCTACTTAATAAAATACAATCAAATGCATAACCTCTCTAGTCGACGCGTCAGCGATAACTGATATGCAACGACATGATCCCAAAATGATTGATTACTTATGGGTCCCCCTAATACATACTCTAAATTATATGCTGTTAACTTAAAAAAATATCAATAGGCTACGCAAGTCGATATATGAACATTTATATATTTTGGTGTATTTAACAAAATTTTGGAGAAAATTTTAGTGTATCGTGGAAGATAAAAGGTTGCAGAGTTCTGGCCTATAATCCTCCAATTCTTGGTACTCTTAATTTTTGAATGATTGTTTCTATAGCTCTGTGCTTTGATTGCCTTTTCAGAAAAAATAAAGCTTTCTCTTGAAAATAAAAACATACTGTTAGAGGATATGTTTGGCATGCAGAGTAATTAAGGGAAACATTGCAACAATTACGCAAGGGATGTATGCTGAACAAAGAATAAGAGTAACATGCAGCATTGGGCGGTTGGCAGGTTTGGCAGCATTCTCTTCTTAATGAAGGCTTCTGTCTCGACAGCGGTGATGCCTCTATTATGCAGGGTTAATAGTGACGTCATGGATAATGCTGCAGTATCCATTTTTACGACCCGGAAATGAACTATATAGGGGAGAATTATGATAATGAACCGTCTTTGTCGTCCCACAAAGGCTAGAAGACCTCGCGTACTGCGAAGATATAGCCTCCTAGATCTTACTATAAATCAACCTAATATATACCCTATAGCGCCATAACTCGCACCACCTAAAACACATGTATATTCATAAACACATTTCAAATATTTTTTTCCGGTGCCATAAATAATTTTCGCGTATTTCGCCGACCATTCGAAACGTCCAACAAACAAAACGCACGCTCCGAACGCGATCTATAATTGTAACGTTGCGTGAAAAGACAAAGTGAAACAAATTGTAAATATAAATAAAAATAAATTAAATACGATAAATTTCTCCCCTTTTGAAAATGCGCCTCCTTTTTCTACGCTCGGGCCACAACAATAACCCGCCGTGTGCCGACGCCCTCGAATACAAAGAGTAGAAACGAATAATAAAAAAAACTAGATATGTGAGTAATTAATTTGGTGGTTTGGTGCCCTGAGCGGCCTCCGTGTAATTAAAGCCACCATTGTTCGCAGCGAAAATGAAAACCTTTCATTTTCGAAAAGTGGCAAAAATTGCAGGCTGGCCCTTTGCGCCTCCCGGCCGAAGCAATAAAGCATGCTATATGCCAAAAGCAACGTTTTCATTGTTTCACTTTTAATTGATGTTAAAAATACGTATACACATTATATAAATAAATACTATGCGGAAAACTCTCGACGGTGTTTTCAGATTTCTGCCAGGATCATCCACCATATTATATAGCAATAAAAATAAATTAAAACTCAAAACATTCAAAATAACATATACTTGACTATTATACAGATGCATTTTTTAAAAAAAATCTGGTATGGATATAAAATAATGATACTGATAATACCCTTTAAATTTAATTAAGAAGTATATCCAACAAGTACTACTTTTTTGATATACACTTGGGTCTCTTTTTATGTGAATTTGAAGTTATGCGATTTTCAAAAATAATGGAACTTATCCCTCAGTTTTTTATGTAGTTCAAGTCTTTTATTATGCGAATTTTTTATATGTGACTCCCCGTGGAATATATTTATCGCATAAAAACAGGCCCAAGTGTTCTTTCATTTTATATTTTCTCTCACATTTTAATTTCAAGCTGATAAAAGCAATGTTAAAGGCCTGAATTCTGTAGATTTTGACGAAATGATTTGGCTTCTATCTGGCTTTGGTCAAGTTGTACATCATCGGAAAGTCTCGCATCTACTGTCTCTAACTCTCTAAAATTGTAAATAATATTTTGGAAATATCAGCTATCTTGAATACTTGGCACTGTTTTGTTAAAGGATGAAAGATCCATTTGTATTATAATTGGATCACTGTTTTTCTTTTTAAGATGTCACACATCTTATTCGATGTAAGTGATTTGAAGACTTTTCTATAGACAGAATATTTCATATAGTAGTTTTCCTTTGCTATTGAAACATGGTGAAAATAAGTATGGATAACTATTATTAAAAAAGAAGCTTTGAATGTAGGAAAATATGAATGAGTAACGAGTTTATCAATATGATATAAAATATGTTTTAAAATTTGTTGCATATTAATTCACTCAAAGGCTCAAAACCTTTTCACATTTAAGAAATAAAGCTAAGCATGGAAATATTAACACACTCTTTCAAAAGTTAAAATTGTATTTGATGGGAAAAAGTTGATTGTTCCTACAAGAAATTACGTATTGTGTACAGAAGATGATTTCTGAAAAATTTCATACGAAACATTCAATTAAAAAGACAGCTAAAATAAGAGTCAAATTGTGTTCTTAATAAAATAGTAGAAGTTGCCGATAAACGACTTTTTTATCTGGAGGCCCTTCCCGGTTTTACCTATATTTTGTGTATAATTAAATGAAAGCATAGGCCTATAATAAATCCGTAGATATATTCAGGGTATTAGGACGTAATTAAATACTTTGCTTACCTAGAAAATCAATCGTGCCTTTATTAACACTTGAATACAACACAATAATTGCGAAAGCGTATTTATTGGGGCGGCCGCCTCTTTCCTTATTATTTCTTCAAACATAAACAATCCAGACATTCCTGCCGTTCAAACACGGGTGCCATTAATTAAATTAATTCTAATTAAATATCAAAATAGCTATATTCTCCCAATTAATTATGATACGATCTCGACACTGCTCTCCAGTGAAACCCAGCGTCCGTGAAAAGGATCAGAAGGAGCCCACTCGTACTCCGACGAATCCACTAGAATCAAAGTTCACAGGTTTACGCCAACGCGGTTGATTGCTTGTATTTGCCCTTCAATACCCACATTATTTGAGGTTACTGACATTCGAATGTCAAAATCATCTTTTATTGATGTAATTGCTATATTTCGATACAATCGTAATAATAATCAATACGACTTCGGTATCAGTAGTATTTTCCCGTCGAAAATTGAATTATATAATTCGATGTCTGCCCTAGAGTACTGGTAAAAAATGACAAATAATATAAGAATGTCAATAATTTTTTGACATTTCTGATCTTGATATGATCGGATCGTTTATTAAATTTGTTGGGCGGTAGAGTAATCCAATTTGATATCTTAGAGTGGCAATCGATTTCTTATTTGCATTCCTTCTTATAGATTCTATCAAAAATGTATAAGAAGTGAATCAAAGAGTAAATAATTTATTTTTGAATGTCCTTCATGTGTTAAGTTAGTATCAAGACAGCCAAATAAGCGCATTTATAAGTTTTTCTTAATATTCGTATTCAATTTTTGACGTGTCTTTGTTTAACAAATTTTATTTTAACGTAGTAAGTTTTATATTTTTTCTTCTCTTCTTCTCTCAAGTCTTTGTTCCGGAACCGTTGTTACGATATATTGAAATGTGAAATATTTGACGTTTTATGGTTAATTTTAAATAGAAAAATTCTTCAATGTTATATCCCAGCGTAGAAGCGCTGTTAACAGCGACATCTTCCATCTCTCTTCAGATGCATTATGCTATTTTAACAGCGCCATCTCTGGTGGCCCTGCGAAGACATTGCACCTGCATACCGATCGAGTGCTTCTTGCGCGTGCACCGTTGCCGGTTGAGGCGGGAATCGGGAGAGTCGTCGATTAGCCTTGACTGCGGGAAGTCGTCCTTCCTCCTTCTCTCTCTCTCGTGTGGAATAAATAGTTATTTAGAGAAGATAGTCTTTCTATTTGACGCTCGTCTATTCTCATCCATTCGTCCAGCAACATCACAGCCAGATAGAAGAACGGACCCGTGCGCTAGCGCGGCCATCCCGACGAGTACGTGGGGGCGGGGACTCTGCCCCCGAGTGCGCCCCTACCACAATTTTACAATATATTCACATTGACATTAGAACAGTTAATAAATTCATGCCAAATCAATTTTTCATATGATTAGATATTCATGTACTGTATTATAAAATAATTTAAAAAATAACTGAAAATTTTCTTGGACATCACATATATATATATACGAACAATTTCTAAATAATACATAAAATTTATCCGTTTCTCAAAATTCATCATTTAGTTACTGAAGGCTACAAAATAGTTGAGGAATGAGATAAAAAACGGAGAATTTAATGGCCAAAATGCATTATGATCAGTTGATAAATTAGCTATAAAAGCCACTTTTGATAAATAAAATGGAATAATTTCATCATAATAATGTATAATATATACATGCAATGCAACATTCAGAATTTAAATTGGGAAATTCAAATATATTTCCTTTATTTCCCTGATAAATTCAGATTTTTATGTTCAATTTAAGCCTTAAAAAAAAACACGCTTTAGGTATTCAAAATAAGCATTAAAAAATTGATTTAACGCTTCAAAGACAAAAAATATACGCAAAATTAAAGTATATGTTAAAAAAGTGCTCAAACTAATTATAAACAATGAGATCATTCGCATTTCGACGCATGTAAATGTACCACAGTTCACTAACCGCCTATAGAGCAAACAAACTCGGTGTCTTGATTATAGGTCAATGGGTATATCAATATTATCAAACCCAATTTCCTCGCTTGGATGATGTTTAACTGACTTTAAATAATTTACAATTACTCTTAATAAAACCTATACATGCTCTTAATAAATCTCTGAAATTAGGCAAAATTTCGATAAGAAGGTTGTTTAATCAAAGTTTTTAAATAATTTTCAGTTGCGGAACGCGTTTTCGTGAAGATTCTGTAGCAGTTTGAAATAAATAGAGTATATAAAGCATTTTGAATATTTAATTACCCATTTTAACTGTGGCGTATTTATCGTGACACTTTTAATTAATATCCACCTTGATGATGATATTTGAAGATCCCGAGCATTCGCTAAGACAGAATATTTTAATATCTTGCGGTCCTTTCATTTCATTACGAATGAATGAAAGTTCTCTGTTTGTATTCGCCTTGAATAACGCTAAGAGGTGTATGAAATACATAAATTCATTTGCAGAATTTAAAGAGGTCTTAATTCAAACGGTGGAAGAGCGTTTGTGTTTTTTCGGATTATGAATTTCAGCAGAATGCTCACGGACGTGAGAAATTTTAATGCGAAAGAGAAAGGCCACCGGGGTGGTTTTCCACTCACAAGGAAAAACTTTAGTTAAATGCATATTTTTTGCGTCGCGGTTTTTTGGCGGGGCGCCGAATGTTTTTGGAATCGCACACGGCCATAATGGTTTTATGTGCTCCGAGTAAGCCATGTTATGGCTGTCTTCCGTGAAGAACCCGACTCGTGATGCAGTCTCATGGATTCGAAAGAGGAAGCATTAGTGTCCACACTCTTCATAAATTATTAAAATAGCAAAGCTCTCACCCCCTGCAAGCCGTTTACCCTCCATGCGAAAATTGCACATTCGAAGTGCTCTGAATCAAAGCGGAGACTCGTTTAAATTTTCACAATTTCACCCCTTGTTTTTCCAACTTTTTCGAGGGGAATATTACAAGAGGGGGACGAAATATTTTTACAGAGATTTAGAGCAAATTAAAATTGACACTTATCTTACTTAACTTCAAAAAAGAAACAAATTTATAATTAAACTGAATTTATACATATGTTTTAAATTCCTATTCTCCAAATTGTCATGTATTGTAGCTATTTACTTCGGTGTACACTCATGACTTTTTATTTGTGGTTTTAGGAAGCGAAGAAGTTGGAGGCTGATTCTTCAGGATTTATCATTTTTCATTTTCTAGCTAGATGAATCAGGATTGTTTAACTCATGTATCATTAGAAATACCTTTCTTTTAAGATAATTTGATGACTAGTAGTACAAAATCTTAACAATTTTGCATTAGATACATGAACAAGACTATCTCTTCATACAGTTTAGTTTACACAGTTAAATAAAGAAATTTAAAATACCGAAAATGAAGACATATAAATTAAAGTAATGTTATTTATCGCATGCTAATTACTTTTATAAACAGCTGAAGAGCATCTTCATTTATAGTACTAAAGATCTTCTCAATTATGACTAGTCACTACTGGAGCTTCCGGCGAATTGACGGCGTCATACTGAAACCTGGATTATATGGCGGGTTTAATCCGAGATTCAATGCCTCTTTGAATCTCTTCTTGGGGGCGTAAATTTGGCCAAAGCTGTATTTTTATGATATTTTGTGATTTTAGTTATTCAGTATAGTATCTTTTATTTTAGCACTACTACAATGCATGAGCTTTTATACTTAGTTAATAAAATAGGTGGCATCCCTCAATTAGTGATTTTTATCTTGCATGAGAACCTTTTGTTTGATCACAATGCAGAATAGAGCAAATTCATAAATAGGTGGTCCTTACCTTGCAAATGATTGTAAAAGCTTAAACTTTTCTTCGATCGCTCACTATTTTTTTATTTTCTAATATTTCTTCTTAATTATAGTTTAAACTATAAACAATATTATACAAAGTAAAAATAAGTTTTTTTGCTACAAATTCCCTGTCCTGGACATAGGACTTCCATGGTGAAGACTCGCGCACCAACCTGCATGGTTCCCTCCACTCTCACTATCATTTACTACTTTTTATATTCAATAAAGATCGCCTAATCAAAACACTAAATATCAATATTTTGTATTTTATACTTTTCGCACAAAGAAATGTTAAAAAATTGATCACTTTTAGGCCCTAAAAGGTAGAAACGTCCCTTAAGAAGAAAATTGATTTACACACACCTTCCTTCTATTTTCGCAAGACCGCTTGCGCTGTAAATTTTATCTCTATGTTATAATTACCAATAAAAATGATTAAGCAAAAAAAATAGTACTGATAAAAGTTGAAAAAAATGATGAATACATCTTTTCATAAGAAATTGCAAAATTGTTAAAAAAAAGTACAATAGAAAAAAAAATTAATACGGAATAATTTTGAATGTTGAACTATTTTTTTGTATTTTCACAATATAATATCTAGAATGGAAACTCACAGGGAATAGTAATATCAAATTAATGATCAAAAGGTATACGTTTTCCAAGCGATGGAGCCCGCCTCTTGCTGATATGACGAATGGTCAATGTGGTAATTGCACTCTCTGCCGTTTCGCTAATGATTTGTTGCACATTCGGTTCATTTGCGTCAGCATTGGAAATCGTGGCCAAGTCGGTCTGCAGATAACTTCTCACAATTTTGTCGTGAGTGTGGGACATTTAATTGACTCTGTGTGATATTGAGTGCATCCATAGGTGGAGTGACAGTCGTCAGGAGCTGGATATATTATATCCGGCACACTTTAGCAGGATAATTTGGGAGCAGCAGCAGTAATAATTTGAGAGCTGTGTTACAAGAACGATGGGGCGTGACGGGATATGAACCCAGTGATAAATTTAACTGCTTAATGAGCCGGTTTTATCCTCCTTACGCACGGTAGATAAGTCACGTGGCAGATGATTAATGACGATTCTATGTTCTACACGAAACCGCTACGAGCTCGATTCCAACTAAAGTGATTGTTGTATAAAGGATACTCTTGAAGCCCGTTAAACCACGCTTAAGGATACTAATTATCGGATTGCCACGTCAATCCAAGCTGAGTCTATTCAATAATGGCATATTTTTGTAATGTTATAACTGTGCTGTTGTACAATCTTGAGAACGTGAGGCAATATCTCAATTATTGAATATTTTTGAAACTATGTATACAGAAACCACATGTCTAATCAATAGCAAATGAATGTATATAATGTCATATGATTGTATTTAACTGAATTGTCTGGATCAATCCTGGTGGTAAATTGTTGCATGAATTCCAGAAAAAACTGCATATTAATTGAAAAACATTACTGTTGTTTAATTTAGTAGCAGTATTATGAACATTTCATACATCATTCAATATGTTCGTAGGTTTTTTTTTTCAGAAATTGACAAAAGACATATTTTAGGTATTGCTTAAAATTTATTTATAAAAATGTGTACAAAGCTGCTTCAATTTTGTTTCAATTAGAGTAAGATTTATTCAAACATGACGATTGATATAATGGATGAGTATAAATCTTCAAAAGATTTAGAATTCCAACATCTAAACAATAACAGAGTCATATTATAATAATTAGTATCTTGAAGACAAACAAAAAGCGTATTGATTTTCTTCACAAATCTTCGCCTGATAAGTAAGTTTTCATTTGTATAGCTTGATTTTAGTTATAAATGTTAAATTATAACTAACATATTTTTAAGCTTAACATATTTATAATGCTTAATTTTGATTTGGTTTAATTTATGAATTAATCATGGTTTAACATGACATTTTAGTATGTAAATAATTGTTACAAGAGAAATACTGTGGTACTTCATTCCAGCGGTTTCCGTGCAATTTCACTTTAAATATGCAAATAAAAATAGATGATAATGACCACCGAGCAAAAAAATAATAGTAGGCATATTAAAAAAATGGCAATGTAGGGAATGATGAAATATTGCGCTTGTTGTAAGAAGAATTTTTTCATTTAATGTTGAACAGTTTTCTTTTTGTATACGAATATACTCCATTTCGCAAAGAAATATTATTTTAAGAATGGTAAATTAATTTCTGACGGATATGAGATGGAAATAGCTCTCTTCATCTTGAAAAATGTTTTGTTAAGATTAATTTCAGAAGACCGCATCTGTTTTCATAACTAAGGATAACTGAGGGTGAGTATACCATCAATTAATGGGGAAAAAATGAAAGAACCCTAAGAGCTGGTTCTATATTAAATGATATAATTTCGTGAAACTCCTTAAACTATGCAAGAGGATTATTCCGACGTTATAATACCACAAAAGAAGCTCGTTGGTTTTATATTGCTGATGTACGAGATCTAAGGCCTCAATGTCTGCTTTGTGGCTTTGAATGGGATAAATATGAAATATTTGTTTGCATTCTCATTTCCATAAATGTTAAAAGCCACATAAGCCTCAGATTCAATTAACTGCCAGTCACATTCACCACCAATTTTCGAAACTACCAAAGGCTTGTTTAATCAAGGAACTCTTTGCATTATGGTTATATCTATCGATATTAGTTCAATAACAATGATAAAAGACAGACAATGATTCAACATAGAATATACAGGGAACGAAAATATTTTTTTTTATCTAAATCTTAAAAAGATTTTAAATTCTAAGAATCCATTTAACGATGTAAAGCTATTAAAATATGAATTATGCAATCAAATGAAATAATTTGCGTGATAATATCTGCACTTGTATAGCTGTCAAATGTGTGGTCATTTGATTATCAATATTTTCTAAAAATCTTGTACATCGGTTTATTGTAAAATTTTGTGACATTTGTCGCAATAAATTTAAAAATTATTTTTTCTTTATATAGCTTTAATATAGAGGCAATTATTAGTCATATCGCAAATTTATAATGCTAATAAATTTAATGTATTACATTATTAATATGTGTGATATAATAATTAAGTAATTTTTAGCCTTAAAAGGCTAAATACTTTTTCGACACAATGTACTTTGTATTAAAAAAAATGTATATAAACATTTTTCAAGCGATTATTTGGCCAAGTTATTGCATCTCAAGCGTTCTCACAGAAAGAGAAGCGGCAAACCATTAACATAGTTGAACTATATTTATGTTGGAAATATGTTCAATTTAAATTCATAATTATTCCTATAAAATATGGGAATACATACATAAATAAAAACATACAATCTATACATAAAATCAAAGCCCTCATAAAAAAGCATGAATTTTTAAAAAGTAGCATAAGACGCATGGAAGTCGAGGATACGCCATTGTGTGCTTAAGAGCATTTTTGTGTTGCTTTTAAGTATTTTGAACCCTTAAAAGGCGATTATGAATTATTTTTTTCATGAGTATAAATATAATTGTATATTCTTGAATATGCTTATTAATACTTGATATTTAAAAAAATTATATAAAGATGATGATGGATGAATATTGTATTTTAAACAAGCAAGGAACACTTTATATAAGGTTTTTAATACAAATTTTAAAGATATTTTTCAGTAAAATGTTTGAATATATTGTTGTGTATTAAGAAAATAAAGAATTATTCTGTACGATATGGCGAAGAAGGGCATAAAAGCTCCGTATGTTCATGCAAGCGAAACCACTAAATATCAAGGATTAAACTTCATTCAAAGGAGAGTTTTTAGCAATATTTTTTGGGGTGACCAAAGAAAATATTTGCTGCTCGATCCATTTTCCTGGAAACGTTTTATTTGAAAAGCTTTTTATATTGCTCGAATAGTAACATGGAGACCTACTTTGGCAAAAAAGTGTTATTGGAAAGGAATCATACGTTATGAATGGCGGGATTTTAAGCCTAATAAAGGAGCATATATACCCATAGACCTAAAATAAAAAATGATTAATTTAATATTTTATTAGTTTATTTGAGAATTGGCTATTTGCGGGCAAAGTGATTGAATTGAATGTTCAATTGAATTATCGAAATTTGTTGAATTTGGAGTGAAGCCGGGATTGGTTCTATTATTAAGTCAAATATAATAGCTCTAGTGAATTGAATATCCATTTCAACGTAGACTGCAGTAATGATGTCTTCAATAAACAGTGTGGTACAGTCACTGCCCAAGCTATGTGTACTTATGTGCAAGATCAAACTAAAGCCGGCCCCTGCGGGATTAAGGTTGGCAGCCACTGTTTAACACGATTACGTTACATCACACTCTGACCCTGTTTAATTAAGATAATGCAACTGGACGTTTATTAGCCAATATCAGCAGCTTAATATGAAAGTCTACACCCTCGGGAATAAATCCCGTTCGGCATCAACAAAAACATTCGCTTTCATGTTGCTTATATTGCCTGAAATAAATTAGGAGATCAGCGTTTTAATGAACGCTGTAATAACTTCCGGTTTGCGTGAAATGGTCCTTCACGGGAACCCACATTTCGGCATGTGACTTTAAGTGTATTTCTCTCGGGTGGCGAAATTAGTTGCGAAAAATTTCCAAGAATTTTAATTTCCCTCACCTGTAGAGGACCAAAGCTGAAAAATTTTCGATTTCGTGCTGTGCCAGCATAAAAATTTATAGGAGTCTTCCGATCAAACTTTTCACCGCTTTCCTCCTCCACCTTTGCTACCGAATAATATTTTCATTTCGCCTTGCTCCGCTAATGAAACAACTTTCTGATTTACGCCTTTTTTGCGTCCACCTAATTTTACCGATTCTTCGTATAACGAAACCAATGGACCAAAAATGTTCCTTGTAATATCACACAAATATAGCTCAATTCTGGAACACAGTAATCGGAGGAATTGTTTCTTGAAATTACCGCCCAAAAATTCAATGCTTGTAAACTGGATAAAATATTAACATTGAAATAACCGAATTATTTCAATTCTTATCTAATAGCTCTTTTTGCTCACTAAATTTATACAACCTTGTTATTTTTGAGCATACAAATGGAAAAAAAGATACGCTTAAACTTTGATTAATAGTATTTAAATATACCAATAATGACTTTTATATATACACGTGTCAGAATGCGTTTAGTTATAATAAAAAACATGATTGGTTTGTTTGACGAAATATAAAATATTCGTGACTGCAATTGCGTTTTTAATAATATTTTATCCGTTTTCATGACCGTAATTTAGTAAAAACCTATTAAAAAATTGCCACAATCTATAAAAAACGAGAAAATATCGTTAGGTTAGTTGATAGATTGAATAATGTACGCCCAAAAGGGGCTCAATTTAAATCGCAGTTACGATATAACGTCATAAAGGTCCATTAACTAGCTTTTGAGAATTTAGGAGATTGTGATCAAATATGAAATATTTACATAATCAGAATTTCGCATTGACAAAGTGTTACTAAAATTTGAATATAGTGATATGAGATTGGATGAATATGCACGTAAACCATCCTCAGAATAAAATATATCAAAAATTATGAAATCAACATTATTTTAAATGATATTGTAGTCATATTCACAACTCAGTTCTTTGTATGCGAATCATTTCATCTCAACTGATCTCAACATTTATCTGTAAACTATCAAAATATTGAACTAAATCTGGATAAAGCAAATCAATTGTTAATTGGAATACTTTTTATTTGTCTAAAAACCAGTGAATATGAACCATGCTTTTGTGAAAAGAATCAAGAAACTAGTCTCATATGTAATACTTGTCTAATGCGTCGACTAGAGAGGTTATGAATTTGATTGTATCTTATTGAGTAGACTCTAAAACTCACTTATTCACCAACAGATAAAAGTAAACTCGTTATCGACACCATGTCAGACACACAGCCATCAGAAGAACATATTCGTCATCTTATGCTCTTCCACTTTTAAAGTCAACAAGTGTCAACGATGATTTCGAAGATTCACAAGTGGCAATTTTAGCCTAGTTGATGACCATCGAAGTGGGAGATCTACTGAATTCGATATCGAGCTGTTAAAATCGCCAGTGGATTCAGATCCAAAATTAAGTGTGACAAAAATAACGTTAAGACTCGAGGCTACTTGCTCAATAGTGCAAAGATGCTTGCACGCGATTGGCAAAAGTTACAGAGAGGGCGTTTGGATTTCTCATCAATTGTCCGACACAAACAGGGATCAATGACGAAGTTGTTGCACATCGCTTATAACTAGACACCTTAACGAGAAACTTCTACACCGGACTATAGCTTGTGATGAAAAATGGATATTATACGACAATGTTAAAAAAACTAAGCAGTGGCTTTCAACTAATCAACCGGCTGTATCAACTCCTAAACCTTTTTTGACTGTAAAACCTTTTGTTGAAAAAGGTCCTCTTAAGCATATGGTGGGATTGTGGTGGGATAATACACTTTGAGTTTCTAAAACTAGGAGAAACTATCAATGCACAAATTTATTGCTCACAATTAGACAGAGTAAATGCAAAGTTATTAGAAAAACATTCAAATTTCGTCAACCGAAAAGGCGCGATATTGCATCTTGATAATGCCAGACCCCATGCAGCTAAAGTAACCCAGAAAAAAATTAGGGAACTCAATTAAGAACTGCTACCTCATCCGCCATATTCGCCAGATATTGCGCCGACTGATTATTATTTATTCAAAATTCTAGCCACTCCATTGAAAAAAAGACTTTTTGAAATGTAAATGAAGTTGAAATTCACCTAAATAACCATTTTTCATCAAAGTCAGTCCATTTTTATAAAAGAGAGATTGAAACTTTGTATATGGTTTCCCCATTGTATATGGGAATTCATTACATATTTTTATATTTCAGATATTATATATATAATTATATAATATATGAATATTCATTTTTACTTCTTTTTAAGATGATCAAAATCACGTCAAATTAAACAATCAATGGGAAAAATTACAACTTAATAATTGAGTGTACGTTACAAAATAAATTTAGAATGAGAAAAATAATTATCAATTCTCTTCACTTTTCTTTGTATATTTTAAAATATATTTGTTGTTTAAGTTGTCAGATCACAAAATTTGTCTTTTCAAATGTCCCAGATCAAGTTCTTATACAACATTGATGTTTTAAGCCCCTTTGTTGTTACAATTCATTAGAATGCCCGAATTAAAGTCTTTTTTAAATAAGTCAAAGTTTTCGTTTCGGTGACACTTGGGTCTTTGCCTTCACAGGATTTTTATCTTCCACCCCTTTGTGAATTGTCTTCTACCTCTCGGCAGCACCACTGTCAACTTCAACACCGGAAATATCTTAAATAAACAATGAACGACCAGGTCGCTGCTTAATTTATGCTAGTTCATTACACGCCTCGGCGCCCAATAAATTAAAATTCAATCTACAAATCACCTCTTAGATTTTCAGTTTAGACTCTTTGCTTTTATACCCCTTCACCGTTTCCGGGCTAAACCAATTTAAACTTTTAATCGAATAAATTTATTTTTAAAGCGAAAAAATAATTCGCCAAGGACTAAACGTGCAAACACCACCGATCGTGACGATTTTCACCTATAGACAGCCATAGTTCTAAGCGCCCTTTACATGTTTTATTCGTGTAAGATTGAATCTTTTGCCAATTTTAATATATATTTTTTCGCACGAAGCGGTTGTATTTACATTAAAAATATTCGTATAAATTTTATTTTATACAATAAAGATTTCTGAAATTTTTCGAGAAATGAGAAAATTTCTCAAAAAATGAGTATTCTCGATTTTGTATATTTTTCAAGAAATTCTCGAGAAATTATTCCTGGGAAGAAACACTACTTACAATGATATGGTGTATAGGATTATTCTTTTTTTATAATGAAATATGAAATCCAATGAAACGTTGTTGTGGTTACGTTAACATTATTTTTACAAAAATCTAGGTATTTCGAGATTTTTTCTCTTTAAACATTCAATGTCCAATCACGGATATGATATCTAAGAAGTAGATAATTTTTGTTAGTGTTTCTTCTACTCAATTTTGTCAATATGTTTGTGCATTTACTTTCATACCTAATTAAATAATCCAAGCAAATGTTGATATACGACAATCACTGCCTTTCTAATTATGACCCACGGAACACTTATTAAATGGTAAATAATAAAAAAAATTGATACTTATTGGGCTACATTTATTATCTCTAAAAAATCATAAAGAAGAAAATATTAACATTTTCCATACTCATTAATTATCGAATCAATTTTTTAATGTAACCGGATTGAAAAAATTAAAAGTCTTGCAATTATGATTTTGAAATGAATTTTAACTTTGTTAAATTAAATAGGCAGATTTGATTGCCTTCTGAATGGACGAAATAATATTGTGAACTAAGATAATATTTTTTGAGAGAAGCAATTCGAGGGGCTTATTGTATTATGCAATTTATTGATAAATTCTATATATATATATATAAATTCTATGGAGTGTTTCCCGTTTGATGTATTTCGTAGTTTTATAGTAGAATCATGTTTTCGATGATGTCGGCAATAGAATATTCATCGTTTGTTTGAAATAAGTCTGGGGAATAAGTTGCTCTTCACAAATAACGTGCGATTCACTTCAATATATGCATTCGACGTGATTTTAGAAATTCATAAAATCATACTGTTTTCATTTCAAATATTTATAATTAGAAGCAATTGTTTTCGAATAGTTTTTGGTATATGAGAAGTGTCATAATGGATGTACGAGTACTATCTAAATTCTACACTGGTCTGGTTGTAGATATTCTTGTCTGGCTCATCCATTTTACATGGCATGTGCGCTATAGATATGGAAATTCAACAAAAAAGCTCTCGTTTTTTATCGCAATATTTATAGGAATATTTTTGAAGGGATTTCGTACATTTCTTCGAAAATATTTTTGGGTCTCAAAATTTCATATAAATTGTATTCAAGGAATATGCATAATCCCCTACTAGACTTGTGTCAAAATTAAATTTATGGACAATGTCGCAGAGAAGAGCTTTTAAATCCGTTGTACTGTGGTCTATTACAGATTGGATTGAAATGCTTTATTATTTTTGGAAAAATAAAATAAAACTAAGAAGTTTTCATACAAAAATACAATTTATTAAAACAGCTTGACGTCAAAGTTTACATATATTTTTATGATGTTAACAACTACAAATTTAAGTATCTAATTAAATCACAAGATGGAGTCTTTGAAGACAAAACTTTGGCACAAATTTCAATTCAACCAAAAATATCAAGTACATTATATTGAAGATAAAAAATATTATTAATGTTGATTAAACAATTGTGCAGTATGTTTGTTAGTGACATGGAAAACTACTAATGTGTTTGTGGCTTGGTGAGGAGCTTTTCGAATGCAATCAAGCTTTTACGACGACGAACGACGAAAGACTGTTCCATGAGATGAATCCATCCTTTTTGCGATTTGATCCACCATTAATTGTGACTCTGACTCCAAAAAAATTTGAAGGAACGTCGTTACCAAATTTACAGGACGTCCTGAATGGGTTTCAACATAAATGCTGCTTTCTCTGACTTTAAATTTTTTAAACTATTGCTGCAGAGATGGCAAATAAAAAGAAGAAAAGAAACAAATATAACATAGCACGTTTGTATTGATTATCGATATTAATTTTCTATGGATACTAATATGCGTCCGATATTTATGAAAACTGGTGGCAGACTGACTAAAATATTAGTCAAGCGACGACAACTTTCAAAAAGTTCTAAATCTTACTGTTTTAATAGTAATTCAAAGGGAATTCCATGCATGCTTTAAATGCGCACGAACTTATGGACTACCCGCGCACGAACTTAAGGAACTAGCTTTTTTCAATTAAATATATATTATTATCTCGGGTGGTTTTTGTCACCGTCAAAAGAAAGCTTTTTAGTTCTTATAATCATTTAAACTCTATATCAAAACGATCACAAAAGCTCTCTTAAATGCATTTTCCTAAGTGATCTTTTGGGTGATTATATAATAATCGCAAATAAGACTCAGATGTTATATTATATTCAATATCAAGTGTATGCAGAGATAAATGTATGATGCAGATAATATTTATAGTTTTAAGATCTAAACTCTCCAATAGATTGCGTTCGACTTTTATATGATGACATTAAAAATTATTTTAAAATAAACTTCAGCAATTCGTTTCCAGTCATTTCAAATTTACAACGCAAGTCACATTTCTGAAATCACGATTTAAATTTCGGGAATAATTTTCACTCCAGATTTATGATAACGGAATAAATTTTCAATTCGTTTCCACCGTCTCCACATAAAAACGTACTTCGTTTATGTGTAATTATTCGATGAACTTTGGCGTCGAAATTTTATTGACGTCATTAAAGTCTTCATTTATGGCACTTTATTGCGAAGTAAATTACAGCCTTTCTTCCAGGCAAATTCTTTTCACACTTCATCGCGCGATAAATGTAAAATTTTGATCCGAAAGTCACCTGTTGAGTTTGCTCGAGCATCCTCAACCCTTCCGCCGATTTTAAATTAAGGCTATCCAAAGTTTTAATCGACTTACTCAACTCCACCAGGCCGATTGTTGTATCGTAACGGAATTTTTCCATTACTCATAATGTATTTCTTATTTTCCAGCAGTCTGCTTTCCTTGCGTTAAGTGAAGATGCGATAAGCAGGAGTTTTGTAAAGTAAACCGATATTTTTTTATTAAGTAGAGAATGGGTGTAATAATTCATGCATAATGTAAACAGGGCTCGCCGAAGAGTGGTGTATAATTCCATTATCATTATTTTAAGTGTTGTTCGTTGCGTTGTTTTATATGGTTATTAACTGGCTTAATGTGAGCTTGGCGGGTGATAATTATTTTTATTGGTTTTGCCGAGAAGATAAGTGCCGGCTTTCTTATAGGCCTATAAAATTTATTTGCAATCAGTCCTAGCACAATGAGTGCCAGTCTGTTAAAATCTCCCGTAAAATAAAGAACGCTCGTAAACGGCTATATTAAATAGATGGGATAACTAGATTGCTTATAGTTCAAATATATGAATTGATATCGATTAGAATGCAAGACATAGTTAACATATAACGAAGGTTTATGACCCTTCAGTTACTTTGAAATAACTGCAATCTACAGCAAATACGGTTTTAATGATTAGAATTCATGGTTTTATAAACATCATATATTTCATCCTATAAATATTAAAAAATATACATTAGTCTTGACGGTGTGAGGAAAGATAGAATAGGATTCTACATACTACAGAAAGATCTTTCACTTTAAATCAAAATGGTGATCTTGAGTGGTTTTGCAATATTTTTCAAGGAAAGTTTCACAGTTCTTGTAATCATCTGAATTCCTCATCGAAATAATCACACAAGAGCTTTTCAATACGGGTGAGCTTTCATTAATAAAAGATGATTTTTTTTGAGGTGGCTTTTAGCAATTCCATTTATGGAACTATTCCTAACCATTTTGATATGGTTTTTCATAGTGAATATATTTTTAAAAAATGTAGTCCCCTAGTCTTGGACAGTTTTAGGTGCTCATGAATCCTGGGATTAGTAAACGTAATACCGAAAAATTCTGGATTAAATTTTTTTCTAACAGAAATCGTACACCTCACCAGCACGATGAAGGCTACTAAATACAACAACTAACGAGACATTCCCGCCAAAATCTGGTCGCTTGGAAACAGTGGCGTAACTATAAATTAAGTAGTAATTGTCTAATCTATGTATACATATATACAGAACATATATGTTTTTCAAATTCTTATATTAACCTTTCCATACCGGTGATGTATTTACTACACCTCGACTCTAATAATGGGAATACCGATATGAAATATAATAGATACGGGGTTCAGAATTTTTGTATTCCTTCGTAATATAATTACGAATCACATCAAAGTATTCTAGCATATACGTGTTTATCTGCAGCGACGGAAATAAATTATTTGTGGGGAAATCGGGAATTTTGTGAGTTTTAGTCCGTGTCTCAGCAGAAAGAAATTTTATGAGTCACATTGATGGTGTTATATGAAAATAGGGGCTCACACGGTCATCAACTCGAACTAGCATTTAAATATTTGATGGCGATATCTCCAATGAGTGGGGAGGCTGAGCGTGCATTTTCAGCAGCAAGTTGCCTGCTTTCCAAAATCAGATTCAGACTAAATGACGAAACACTCGATGCTTTAATGTTACTTCGGGTATATTTTCAAAACAGTATTTGAATTTTTTAGTGTTTTATTTATCTATTTTTTAATTGTATTTTTATCTTTTCTTAAATAAATAAAATTCTTTCGCCTTAAAGTTACTTTTTATATTAAACAAATAGACTTATTCCTTATTATAGATTCCCTAATTACGACCAACAGATGATAATGTTATGACGATTTAAAGGTGGAAATATTGGGTATTTTTTCAATATATGTATTAAAAAAATCAATTTCTGCATCTCTGACACTTAGAATATAGGATCTATGTGTGAAATGTAGAAAAAGCCCCTTTTAAGCAAAAAAAAAAATGTCGGTCCACGTGTAAAACACCCTGTATATATTATTATTAATATTACGGCATTGAAAAATCTAAAATAGTTTTGGTAAACTATTTATGAATCAAATTTCAATTGTATTTTCTAGCAAATACAATTTATTAAGCGAGGAAAGCCTTCTATAAGTGATAGAAAGAAATAATAAATTACCCCATAAAAATATGTTATTCATGGAAAAAACTGTTTACATCTTATAAAGAATATGGCACTTTAAGAAGAAGAAAAATTTCTAACAAAATAATAAAACTCAATTATTGGTAGTCGCGCAATTAATTCAACTTGATACATTTATTTATGTTTTCCTCAATAAAAAATATTAAGGACGATATTAAATTATCCAAGGACTTAATAATGAATATCATTTTGCGAAGGATTTCTTTCGTCGTAAAAATCCTACTTTGAATTAATAATGAGGGAATTGTAGTCTAGAAAAATGCTCGGAATGGAACATTTCTGCAAGGAGAATTTCGTCATAATTGTATACGCCACATGTCTTTTTTTTAATAATATATTACATTTACAAAGCACTTTTACGATCCTCGTGAGATGAGTTTTCTGAAATGTTTTGCTGAAGGCGTTATTTTGCATTATTTTATAAACGAATGTGTTTTTTGTTTCAACCGTCGTTTTTAATCAAATATTGTGATGCCGGCTCGTTTTAGAGATTTTCTATAAATCAATTAAAATAATGTATCTTTGAGCTTTTTAGGGAGCTTTATATTTGCCGGAAGCTTTTTCACCTAGCGTGGGAAACAAGGTTGGCTTTATCCACCAAGGGGGGTTTGGTTTAAGCCACCTCAGTGGCCATTACAGCAATCACCTTCATCCCACTTCTGTGTGACATCCTGAGTCCTTTATCCTCGTAATGCGAGAGTACGGGGGTCTTTTATGGTCCGTATCAATATACTGTGGCCAAATAAATTCCATGGTGAGGATAAGGGGAGAGAAATCCTCAGCTCTGTAAACGTCCAAACAAGAATGGTTGACTCGCAAACATTTTAGGATACTACCTCTTCCTTCCTGCACGCAAAAAGCGTTCTTATCATTTATATTTTTTGGATGGTCGGTATTTAGCATGATTGGTGTAGATTAATAAATGTTATAAAGCGTCTCACATTCAAATACCATTTCATCCATATTCATATTGGTTCATTCATCATCCCGAGAGATAATACTAAGAATTTTAATTGATCTATTTTTTAATAAAAAAAATCCAGGACATTCTTATTATAGCTGCTTATTTTCAAGTAGTCGCTTTTTCATTTCTCTTTGGCGCCAGTCGTTAAAGCATCTCATCAGAACACTTGGACGCTGCTTAACATTCATACGTATAGCCGAGGCGTATATATATTTTTAATAACAACCAAAAAAATACCTCGTAGAAGGATATTTAAATTATTTAATCATTGAGCCTTTTTGTTCGACACTGACACTGATTAAAATGTTAGCTGAAAATGTATTTTGGACAAATTTGACGTGTCCCGTTCATGTGTGGTTTGTGCATTCCATTTTGAGCTTACATCAGTGCAAATATAAAACCGTTTATAAATATTAAGGGAGATGTGATGTAATGTGATGATTGAATTGGTCCAGTCATAAAATTATACAAATTACATGCGGTTGGGAGATCAAAATTTGCAGCTTTTGATATCTATTGACCTATGTAATTACCTACAAATTTTATGCAAATGCATATATCTAATATTTCCACGCAATGTATATGTATTCAATTTATTGTAATAATTTTAAAAATATACTAATTTAATTAGTATATAATCAAAATTTATAAATATAGTTGCATAAACTTGATTAAATAATGACATTTAAAAACATATATTGCGTATTAGTAGTAAGATAGATTGCATAATTTAAAAAAGATTTCTATAATAGACTTAATTAAAAAAAATCATGTTTTAAGATAATTGATTTTCATGTAGGGTCTTGCCTTCCACGAATACTAGAATAAGATTTTTTTTTTAAATTTATTTTATATAAACAATCCATCATTTTAGAGACACTTGGACCTTCTTTTGACGTTTTATGTTACATGCTCGTGTAGGTCTTTGTTCATTAATGAGGACCTTATCTTCATTCATTTGAATATTTTTTCTAGGTCATGAACCATATATTATATTTTTTCAGCCTACGCGTCCTGGAGGTTTGGTTGATTAGCTCTTCAACCAGGTGGTTGGGGTGTGTGTTTAGTCTTTGTTTATATTTTCGACTATAGCTTTCAATCTCCTGTTTTACTGTAGATATGTTTATTTTCCTGTATATGATTTCATTTGTCACGCATCGTGGAGCGTCGTAGCACTTTGAGCTGAGAGCGTTGGAGAATGTCAATATTGGAGGTCGATGCGGTACCCCAGAGCTGTATTCCGTACGTCCAGATAGATTTTAGTATGATTTTGTATATAAGTGTTTTATTTTCGAACAGTTCCTATTTTGAGTCAATCAACCAATATAACATTCTCATTTTAATTTAGAGTTTCTTGCTTTTCTTATTGATGTACATCTTTCTTGTTGGCGTTTGTCTCTCATTCTCTAGGAAGAAAAGTCTATCTGTAGGATGACTACGTGAAACATATCAATATTGTTCGTTATTATTTCTACTCAAATAACTAGTATTTAGTGCGTTTTTTGCGTATGATTCTTATTTGTCTTATCTAGATATTGTCTTATTTAAAGTTGGCAGTGCAGGTAAGAAAGTTGACAAAAACATTGATCTAGTTATTTTATTATGAATTTTGATTATTGGTCATTTTATCTGTGAAAACAATTTCCCAGTACTTTATAATTTGTGGCTGGTTCTGTTACTAAATTTAGATTGTTAGCTTTGGAATTAATAATAATGTTTAAAACTTATGTCAGATTATCTAGGGATAATTCTATCTTTTGTAGAAAGCCATAAACTTAATTCTATCAATCGGAAAGTTGGCGGTAAAACAGCGATTGGACGGTTTGTTGAAATATGCTGATTTCTCAAATTAGCATATGATCGAATTTATGCTATCGAAATTTTCCAAATATTATTGCTTGCTTTGTGAAATTTGTTTTTATAATATATCGTTAGCTCCAAATATTGAGTTAGTGCGCATATAATTGCAATTTGATAATAAAAAGCTAAAATATTTTGTAAGAGACAATGTTTATTCAGTCTATTACATAATTTCCATTATTAGTTAGAACTCTTTTCTAATTTGTTTAATAAAAGTCCTATAGCATATTAGTCATATAGCATGCAAACTAGCATGATTTTTTTTCCGGTGTAATTTTCCTTTCAGGATAGAACGAAGTACATTTTCGTAGGTTATTCAACGTCATTATCTTGTTAAAATATTATTAATAATCGTTTACACAACTTATTACAATCCAAGAAGAAGACACAAGAAAAAAATTATAGACAACCAGCGCATTTGATAATTTGCCTTGTGAAAAATCAAATTACACCCAAACAGAGAACATTAACATCATTCCTAACTTATAGAGATACATTAAAAAAATTGATTTGTTGAAAAAATTATTCAATCCCTTTTCAAGTTTTTATGGGGTCAGTTGAGAATCAAAATGTACCATGACTTAAAGTCATTAATTTCAGTCGCCCGTTGCATGGTTCATCTTTAGGGGATGAATTTCCAAAACGAAACTTGTTGAAGTATTCGAATTTTATTGACACCTTCACCTCTGAATAAATATTATCTGTAAAAACTACATTAAATTTTCTATTGGCCATTCTCAATTTTTTTTTTGGGGCTGTTATACGACCGATGCTAGAAGAAATCTTATCAATCAATAATGAAAAAATGTGATTTAAAAACAATGACAAAAAATTTTCTAAATAAAAAGCGAGCACTTAAACCGTTTCTAAATAATAAACGTTAAAATGGCATAACAACATGACATAAATAACATTTGCACCTACTCAATATATACATTTATATAACCAAAGCTATAAATCATAGCACTATGTTTTTTGGCTACTCAGGTTCTATATTCAGCTCGCTAAGTAACTGATGAAAGACCTTTAACTTGTTTTTTTTTTATATACATTAACTAATGAAAAGCTTTCGAACTCCATTCTGAAAATTGTTAATAAGAATACGGATTAAGTGCGCCAACTAAAAGGTACCTCCGAGAAAAGAAAGCAGAAGTTTTCACAAGTCACGATCCTTTGCCGCAGATCCTCGGCGGTGCTTTCTACAGTGACGTCCTGCAAATTCCATCATAGCTCATTCGCATTACGACCAACTAAAGATTTTATATCTTTATAACGGCGGAGGCCTTGCCGGGAATGGTCGGGAACTAGGTGTCGTTGTGGGAGAATTCTGGCCTAGGCCGGTGATAAAGAAGCCCCTAATAATACTTTGCATACTGATCTGCCAAATAATGAAATATTATGCAAAGAGGAGACAGCATACCTGCTGCGTTAAACTTAATTGAAAATTCTTTTATTGTTATAATTTGCGATCCTGAGTTAATGACATATTTTGCTGATTTAATTAAAGGCAATTATTAAGCGGATAAAGCCTGGGAGTTATCCCGTGTTTAAATGAAGATCAACTCTAATATAGATAATTTTATACCTATTAATTAAAGTACGATAGTAGCTATCATCATAAAGATTTAATCAATACGTATACGTAATAATACAAAAATATAACAATATACAACGAAACTGTTTAGGAATGATAGAAATTTAGTAAATTCAGTTTTATTGCATGCACATTAATTTGTATCTGTGTTCTTCTAAATAAAACTAATGGGATTTTCAACTTGGACAAATTGCCCAAGCTAAAAATGTATAATACGCAATCATTATTAAATGATCAAGGGGAAATAAAACAAATATGCAAGTAAAAACATTAGATCTCACAAAGAAGGGTAAATAAAATAAACAAGATAACCTACATGTAGGTCAATGGGTATATCTGGGTTAATATAACACGCTACAAATCGTTAGCAGGTTTTGATGGTGTCAATCTAAGTTTGTCGTGTTTATCATCTTGTATATGACTATCCTGGTATAAAATATATAATTTTATAAAGTCATTAAAATATTGTATATTTGCTTTATGAGAATCTATTCGTTGAAGTAGGATATTTAAATTCTTTGAAATATCACAGTTTAATTGTAATCCTTGGAAGGGTTTCCATGGAAAAATATTAATATATACAAGAATATATGATGTGTGACTTATATACAGCTCACTGACGTTCAGCTCGAATATTTGGTAAACTTCCATGTTTTAAATTACGAAGTGTATGTTGAGCTAGATTTTGAAACTTTGTTCAAAAGACTTGGATTCGAATCCAGACCCTGGAAAAATGTTCATCCTTTCAACTAATTTGGAAGATTATAAATATTTGTCAATGATCGTATTAAACCTGTTTTTCTATGAATGTGAAAAATAAGCCACTGATTCGAGTAATAAAGTCATGTAGATTTGTTTATTATTGATAATTTATGGCCCATTTTCTATGTCTTAAAAAAACAAAGTTTGTTGCAACATTTCTTTGGATAAATATTTTTTTATGGATTCTAATATAAATATAAACAATCATATTATTGAAATATTATTGAAGTGTTTATAGTATTTATTATAGATATTTTATATTTTATAGAAATAAATGAAAATATTGTGCAAAAATATTCCCGATTTTAAATTAATGGTTTAAAAAATGCTTAGGGGGTTGTAATAATATTAACTAGTATATTTATCCATGTAAGCACATAATTGACTTAATAGGTTCGCAGCAGTTGAAATGTCTTCATATGTAGTAAAATATCAATTCAATTATAATATCGTCACATAGAGATGTTCCAAAATTCACATCGAATCACAGTCTGAAAGATATTTTTCTTATCCGAAATTTATTTTGTGAAGGTCGTCGCATATCTTGAAAGCTCTTTATCTTAATGGCTGATCGTAGAGGCTACGCCAGTCAGGGTGATGGTGCCCGACGACGTGCATGAATATGAATTATCAATATAGGCCAGATGGTGCTCGCTCCTGAGATTTCACGTCACGTCGTGTTCATCCGACATTTTTCTCTTACGAGAAGTGTTGCCGTTTTGAGGGAGCACATGCGGGAAGCACTTCCGGTCCCACCCGACCAGCTCGTGTCATATCCTGGCGGATGAAAATGTTGTATGGCACCCGTGAGGCTCTGCAACCTCGTATTATGCATTGAACTAATTTGAATAAGCCATGTGGGACATGTATAAACAAATGTGATATATTCAGCAAAACTTCTATGTCATAAATTATTTTTTGCTTGAAAAAATGTGCAACGCTCGACTCCCTGGCTGACAACTCCTTTTACATGCAGAACATTTGCCAAATATCCCCTTACATAATTTTACCCTAACAACTACCATAAATATAGTACACAATATTAAAAATGCTGTTATTTTTAGCGTTTGGTCCTTTTTATAGTTATTTAGAAAATAATTTTGTATTCTGTTGGGAGATCAGAAATATAAATATTTCTGATCGATCGTCTCGATCCAGGTTTACCCTGATTTCCTGGATTTGAAAAAGTAAATGGTGAGGCATCGGGAAACCACCTCATTAAATCATTTCCCAAGTAAGAATTCTTATGGAGATCCCCTATATCTGACATCGGATATGACACATCAAGATTCATGCTTTGATGGACGTCATAAGGACTTTAAAGACAAAAAAGTAAACGAAGAGCCTAAAAAAATTATGAAAATCTATTTTACGAACTCAATCGTTATATTATAGGTTTAGGTCCACAGGTGTGACTGGCAATCACACTTTTAAAACATAAATTCGCTACGAAAAACTATATTACATGGTTAACAACAGTTCCATAAACCGATTAACTCGTATATCATGTCCCCGCAGTCTTCTGTTTAAACCATTGAAATTTTCACATACAAATTTCAGTTAAGAAGACGAGACACCAAAACCACTTGGAATTCGAAATTTTCTAAATAAATCAATCTCAATCTCAAGCTCAAATAATCGCCTTAATCCATTTCCATGACTAAGCTACCGCACATTGGTATGATACAACAAATATCCATACATCTTTAATAATTTTGATAAAATATATGAATTGTTGATAATTCAGAGCTGTAAGATATGACAGATTAAATTTACGCTTAAAAACTGTTCACAGAAAGCCTGTTAATGAATTATGCAGTAAAAATGCATGATTTTGGTTGGTTTGGAGTGGTTGCCTCAAACAATACATTGAAACTCCCTTCATTACAACTTCTCTATCTGGAATTTTTTTATTAAATGTTATTATCATAGGATCCATAGGATATCATAGGAAAAATATTTTTTAATTGGTCGTGCTATAATAAAATGGGTCAGTTTTAATTAGATTTAGTTGTGCTTCCAAAACAAGCTGTCAACAATTTCAAACAGAGGTCACGATCCCAGTTTATTAATTTTCAATGAGATTTTATTAATATTAATTTCACCAGTCTTAGAATAAGTGTTCATTGAAATGGACATGATTTTCACAAAGTACTTGAGTCTGAAAGAATTCCGAATCGTGGTCTTTAATTAGTCCTCGTCCCGATCCCTCATTAATAATACTAGAAGAGCATTTATATTTATAGCTCCGACCTCACATTTTTAATCAAACGCCAAACTTCATGTTTATATAGCAGACAAAGCAACAAATTCATATATAATTTCTCACGTTTCGATTCGGAATTCCATAATGAAAGTCTGTCGGGGTAAATAGAAATATGAACCATGAATATCAATATATAAATTATTCCTATCCGTTGATTTCTATTCATGGAAATTGAAGAGAGCTTCTCTTCAATGCACTGCACTAATGGCTTTTCTATACTCAAAGACTTGATGTTCATGTAAAGGATCTTGGAGAAATATTTTTTATACAATTTTGACATATATCATTCACATATTTTATGTAAAATAACATTTTTCATCGAAAATTTATTCAATTTAATTAAAAGCTTTAGACTTAACGATATATTATCTAGTCGAAATAATGGAGTGGGTCAAGAAGTATTGGTGGAATGCAAGCTAGAAGGTCTAATGACTTAAAATCAGAGATAGAATATCGATGATAAAAAGACTGATAACATATAAAGACTTATATTTACGACATAATCAATATGGAATATTTAAGTTTGTTGATTATAATAAATATAAAATACTTAAAAGTGCTATTAAAAATATATATGACGCGATTAAGTAGTAAAAATACTCGAAAATTAATCCTTTTTCATGATTTTTTTTAATGGTGATAAAATAATCGTGTCATTTTAAAATTTTGACATTATTTTACTACAACCTTAAAGTGCTGATTTATTTTATTTTTTAAAAGCAAAAAATAAAATGGCGAGGTTGTAAGGTATTCCATTAGGCGCCTTTTCTCGTAATATCAAACGGCTCGCCACTTGTCGAAGGTTTCCCATTGAACTGAAATCGAAAATGAAAATATTTTTTGATTTTTAATATGTATATGCAGTCAACTAAGCTATAAAAATTTTAAAAAGTATAAAATTAAAAATTTAGTAGGCTTTTTAGTTAAAATTTCATATTTATACCATTTTCTTGATAATTTTAATCCCAAAAAATAATTTATTTAAGCGAAAAACTTAAAACTTTAGCTTAGTTGACTAGATAATATTATATTGAGAAATATCCCAAAATTTCAGTCAAATCGATCGACAATTTTTTAAGCTACAACTGGCGAACATTTTGAAAATGCAGTTTCGAGATAATCTCGTTTAAAGTTTCAATACGATAAAATTATCAATTTTAGTGACTTACCAATCAACCAATGATTCCAGGTGCATATAATAGATCTTCAGCTTCTCAAAAAGTTGATTATCTTCGACTAACTGTTGTTTTCAGGCTATATGAGCTGCTTTTGTCTCAGAAAGACTCTTACGGTTCTACCTCACTACCCACGCTTCACCGGTATTTTTAGCAAATACTTTACAGTAGGTGCCAATAATTATGTTTAATGTATTTATCTTCTTTAAAATGAAGCTGTAGTCGTTATTAAATATCCCAGCAGCAATGTATGTTAATACTTCAATGATTTTTACACCAGAATACAGGTGCTTTAGAGCCAGTCGCCAAACCGTCGAGTTAAAACATTCATTCGGATTTTGGGTATGGCCACCCAAGCATCTTTGTAGTAATTCATCCTTGGACAAATCTTTATAAATTTGTAAGAGATGCTTCTTTACTTTCTTTAAAAACTTCTCTACCTTTCGTTCCTTTAATAAGATATTTTAACATTTTTGCTCTGAAAATTCAATCACACCCGACAAACTATCGAGCTAAACTTGACTTCGAGCAATTTCGAGCTGACTTCGAGCAACTTTAATATCGCAAATCTACAGTTAGAGATATATAAGTATAATATAATGATAAAAAAATCTGCTTAAGTTGAAAGATCTTACAAATATCGCAGAGGAAAAAAATAATTATACATGCATTTAATTGGCTTTATTTGTATTGTTTATTTTTTCGGAGCGTAAGATTTAAGCTAAAAAATAACATAATAAGAAAAGCTTACGAATACTGGAAAAGTCATAATTTATAATGGAAATTTAAAGAGAAATCATTGTAGTAAAATATATTTGGGTAATATATTTTGCTTGAAGATGCTCTTTTGTGAATAAACAAGTTCAAATAAAAATATACTAACAAGTACTTTAAATTACGGAGTAATTTATAGTTTTTATTTATATAAATTACGGAGTAATTTAAAGTACTTGTTATGTATGGACAAACTTATCAATTAACGAACATTATAGTAAAAAAAGACAAAAAGATTTATATTATAAAAATAGAATTCTTGGAATATCTGAATTTAATAGTCCAAAATTATGTTTTTTTCTAAGCGTAAGTATAAACATGGCGTAGTATTGCTTTGTGTTAAATTTTCTTGGATCTTGTGGGCCAAATAATCGAGCTAATTTAAGAATAAAAGAAGCGAAAGATTTTCCAATTATTATCTGAGTAGTATGAGATTTAAAAATAAGTTGCTTTTAGTATTTTACCTTATAACATTTATTTTTTTAATGTGTTAATAATCTATTGTTTAATATGATAAGAGATTTTTCTTTGAAATTAGCTGTACTTCGATTGCATAAACGTCCAAGCAAAATATACACAAAAAAGGACACATGATCAAGGATAAAAAAATAAGTCATAGGAATAACATAAACCCACTTTGGGCAAAATATAGAAAACGCTATTGGTATAATGGGTAAAACCGCTTATCGTTATATATTTTTTGTGGAGAAACACGGCCCAATAACCATCGGTCGGCTGAGTGATGTTGGCTTTATTGGCAATGTAGTTTTTTTTCACTGAGGTCAATATTATATTTATCATACTTTCATCTTGAGTTACTATACACAAAAACGGTCGTGAAATTTATTATTTACCAATAAAAGCTTAATTTATTCGCAGCCATTATCGTCTTTTATTATGGAGCCAATATAGGTCGTTTTGTGTTTATGTATTGAATACGCATGCAAATATTGACCAAGCATGGATATACACCTAATGAATATAAATTGTATGGCCTATTCATCATCGTCTTGGCTTTCTTTTTTACATCTTATTACAAATCCATTTGTTCTAATTATTATTTCTTTTTGGCTCGGATTGAAATATTAATTTCTTTTTCGCATTTTTAACAGGGAGGAAGGGAAGCGAATGGGCGTACGAAATTACTCCCTCATGTTTTCAACCGAAAAACACAGAAGGAACCCGAATTTCCCTTTTTTTAAACCCCTTTTGTAATATAAAACGATTAATCTTAAGAAGAAATCCTTGAAGACTTTTCCTGTACCGAAAAGGCTTCCGACATGAAAGGTTAAATGGCTTTCACAGATTTCAATCGGGAAGAGATTTTTCGCATATCTTTTAATTATTGTGCCAAATAATATGACTGACAGATACAAAGAATTTTTTCATGATTGATTATTATATTTGTTAAGTATAATTATTTTATTTGTAAAAATGAGTCAAGCAAGCTAATTGGAGCATCAAATGGTCTAATATGAAAATATATGTTCATTCTCTGCATAATTTACTAATATTGTATAAATACAGTCAACCGTCCTATAGCGTCCATTTTGTTTGCGGTGACTTTTACATTTTGCGATTTCTATAGCATGGTCCCTATCTGAACGCTGTAAAAGGGTTGACTGTAATACATAACAGACACTTATTACAAGAGTATATCTTTGTTTGCATTTATTGCAAACAAAGACTTAGTATGTGGTAATAAATGATTAGTATATCAAAAAAATATGGGAAATCAGAAGGTTTAATAGTTTTGATCGGTCATTTTGAACCATGCTTAACCTTAATTAAGCTTTAAAATAGTAAATACTGAAACAATAAAGAATTGGATTGTGAAAATGCGTTTTTATAATAATAAATCAAAAACTGATTTGATTTGAAAAAAAAACTTTTTTAAGGTGCTATTTGAAATGTTGAAATTCTAAACAATCATCTGTTTCATTAAAAACATGTAAGTTAATGCTATTTTGAGTGAGAAAATAAGCTAAAAAGCTTAGATATATTTCAAATAATGCTTATTTATTTATGCACAAATATTTTTTTTATGATTCGGCATAACAAAAACCTTCATTTATGAATAGGTTTTTTTGTTAAATTTATCAAAAACATTTTGAATAAAATCGTTAAGTTTTTATTGTGCGCAGTCATAATGCAGTAAGAATTAACGATTTTATTTCAAATAAAGCCAATAAAGTTGAATATGCATTATGCAGGTTCGAGGAAAATTATTCTTGGGCGAAAGAAATAGTTTTAATGGGAATTTTATTGAAATAGTTGGGAAAATGTTAAATTCATGCCATAACGTCCTTATGCAAATACCAACGATTAACTGTATGCAGTGATTTAAACAATGAAGCATTCGATTCAAATGCTTATATATAGGAAGTAGTATGACTTTTCTTGGAGATCCGCTACAATGAGCGAACAGGATTCATTTTATTGATGAAGTCGGAGTAGATATTTTCTTTCGTCCTTTTCTAAATTGATAGGGGTAGCTTGAAAATCACGCACTGTAGCTATAAGTTGTATTAGGGTGGTGAGTTTGTAGGCTGTTGGCTAGGCTCGCAGGCACGTATCCTGGCAGCGCCACAAATGAACTGACATTTCCACACCATTTGGTTTAATCAATTTATAAAGCAACGTGCTGCAAATGCGCCTCCATGTTGAGATAGTCGGAGAATTTCAGGTCGTTATGTAACAAAAAAATGTAATATATGGATAACATCGGAGCGTACATCGTATGACCCCGTTTATACTAATTTTGCTAAATAAAAATAAATAGTTTCTGGCGTACGGACGATGGATATAAAACTATTCTACTTTTTTATATTAAATAAGGGAGGCATCCACAGAAATTGTACGAAATCAATTTAACAAATCCACCATACGACCATATGTTACTTATACTCATATTAATGCAAATATTTGCCCATTTTAATAAGGACTATCGTATTTATTAAATATTAAAAGTAATAATTTTTATATACATAAATACTTTTATTCGATTTCAAAAATTTTTTTATATGAGTTATTTCACATATGCCATATGCATATACTTTAGCAAATAATACGATAAATAATAAATTCATAATAATGATTATTCATACGATTGCAATCATAATATTTTTAAAACGTTCAATTTTATTGAAAATTATATTTAATTATTACTTATGTGTGCTAGAATTTGACGAACAAATTTGGAAGATTTTCTGATCGATTGTCTTGATGTGAGATTATCCTGATTTCCCGGATTAGACATTACTATTCAAATAATTCTATCCAAACCTAATCACATATGGAAGGAAATGGTATCGAGCATTAAGTCTCTGGCGAAGATCACTTTCAGCATAAAGAAAAGGATTAAATCATGAATATTTAACACTTTAAATGTCAAATGGAAACTAACCTCACAGCCATGGTATTTATATATTTACGATTAAAAGTATGAGTATTTTAAAAGCATGTTTTTAAAAAAATGAGACTTACGTAGTAATTTAGAGACTTTCTTAGATGCACATTCAATTTTTCACATGATAGCCTGGAAACACACCAAATTAAGCTATCAAAAATTTCCTAGATGAATTTAGAACTAGAAGAGAAATGTGAAATTTGCTGCTATATATATATATATTAATGGTCCTCAACTGGTTAAATATATACTATAAGTATACTTTGGATACTTTCAAATAAATTGAAATATAATTTGGTAACCATATGATGACGCTCGTAACTACAGAAAAGAAAGTCTAAGCAATATCTACAGAAATGAAAATTTGGAATTAATCAGTCAGATTGCTTTATTTTTTAAAATAAATTTTGCAAAGTATAATTGTAATAATATTGATTTAAAATAATCTAAAATGCATTGTTAATAAATATGCTATGTTCTTGAACGATCTTGATTTTGCATCTTAAAATTATTATTGGATTTATATACAAGAAAATCTCAAATGCATTAATTGCTAACAAAAATGCATTTAAATTTAAATATTTTGTATGAAATCCCAATACTGTACTACGAAACATATAATTATTATTTGAAAACAAGGAAAATGGAAAAGACATATTAACTGACTTCCTTTGTGACTAATGCCACGAAATGGCAAAGGAATGAGTTAGAAGGGCGATTTTCCACACGAGTAAGCCCTTTTAGTCCGTTTTACCAGCAATTTTTACAGCCGACATTTTACTCGATAGATCATTGATATGGACCTCTATCAATTTTTTGCTCGCATTATTACATCATAATCTAGCATGTTCGCCCGAAACGAATGCTTTGACGGGTAAAACAAGTCGGAATCTTTGGATTAAAAGTAAATTTGTATTCGATAAGAAACGCGTGTTAATATCGAACGACGAAGACAAATTCTCCCTTTGTAATAGTGTGAAAAGACTTCAATTTTAACCTTCGGTGATCGTGTTGAAAAGACTCAAAATATTCAAATTGAATCAAAGCAAATTTTTTATTCATTTTGGAGCACATTTAAGGGATGAAATTTCATTGTTCTTCTGGCAAAATCTGTTTATTTGATGTTGAGTCTTTGATTTACGAAAAGAAATATTTAAACGTGTACTTGAAGACTTTTTGAGTCAATAAGGTTATTAAAAAACCAATATCGATGTACTTTTGCGAATCTATATATTTAATTGAAATACGACAGATACATTAACGTTTGCTAAAATAAAGGTTAAATATAATTTCTGTCATTGAGACAGATTACTCTTTGTTTAAAATGAGATTTTGAATATCGTAGTCTAGATTATTTAAGAGACTGTAAAAACGGTATATATATTGTTAGCCAGATCAATATAACAACTTCTTAATGTACCATATTCGAACCATCGGACGTAGGCGATCTCCATAGGAGATTTTACTAGGGAAAGGATTTAATGTGGTGGTTTCCCGTTGCCTTCCACACGTAATAAAATAAGGATAGGATTATTTGGAAAGGTAGGAGAGGAGGGAATCTATGAGTGAGTAGCGAAATTATCATTATATTTAAATTATAATTTAATTATTGTTACAAATTCAATCACTCACTCATGGGCGTCCCTGCATGACTTTATTAATCGCCTCCGCATTTGCTTTTTCAAATCAGGGTAAACCTGGACTGAGACGATCGATCAGAAATATTAATATTTTCGATCTCCCAAATGTGTTGATACGATGAACATTTTTTCCACAATCTGGACTTGAACCCGAACCTTTATAATAAGAGTCCAGGATCTATTCCACTATACCAACACTTGGTTTCATCAATATAACTAACGTTAGAATATTGTCAAACAGATGTTGATATTATATTATATCATATCCGATATCTGGGATGTAGACGATCTCCATAGGAGACTACCAGAGAAAGTATTTTTCATGTGGTGATTTCCAATTTGCCTTCCATACTTAATAAAGTAAGGATAGGATGATTTGGATAGAAATTATAATTTCAAATAGAAGAGAGAATCTGTCGGTGAGTAGCGAAATTATTTAATCATTATTTTTAAATGATGATTTAATTATTGTTGCAAATTAAACCACCCACTCACGGGCGTCCCTGTACGACTTCATTATTCGCCTCTGTATTTACTATATCAAATCCAGAAAATCAGGGCAAACCTGGATAGAGATGATCGATTGTAAATTATCATATTTTCGATCTCCTAAATTTATTGGTACCGTTTTTTTGTTTTTACACAATCCGGATTTGAACTCGAATCTTTACTGTAAGAGTCCAGGATCTAAACAACTATACCAATATTTGTAGTATTTTTTTTATAAAAATTAACAATTTGTTTATCTTACTTATTTTTTACTTTATTACTTAACTGACACTTGCTTTATTTCTACTTTAATTAGCTTTATTTTATACACAATATTTATTAAGAAACATAGTACAAAACCAATTTTAAAGATGAAAAATTTTTTTTTTTGAAAAAGATATTAGTAGTTGTTGAAAAAACATAAGAACTTATGTTGAACTGAAAAAAGACTTTTTGTGATTGGATGAATCGATTCGCGATTGCACTTTAGGGGAAATAAAGGCCACCCCTTTCTATAATAAGGATCTAATGATGATGCGAAGGTAGTATTTTTTGAGGGGGGTAGAACGTGACTTCCGTAATTTGAAGGGTCGTGCATTTCTATTTTTCGCAAATAAATATATTTAAAAGAATATTAATATTTTTTATACATTTTTTATATGTATATGAATATCAAAAAAATAAGTGTCGTAATAAAATAATGCATAACGAATGTATTTATTTTCATTCAAATGTTAAAGAATAAGATTGAAACATTATATATCAAATGAGGTCTTTTGAATAAATATTGATACCACACATGAGAAATGAAAAATCATTAGGGTGGAAATACGTTCACTTTGTTATCCGAGAGTGCAGAAGAAAATTGCACGGCATTAAATTTATTCAGCAGTCTGCCCTCATGGTGAATTTCCTCGAATTTCCCAATCCACCCATCGGAGGCTGGAGAAAAAACTCTAAGGGGTGAGCGATGGGGTAAGAGTTTTACCCTGAAACACGATAATATTCTTGTGAACTACCATTTAGTATAAACTTTTATGAAATACGACTGTACGATAGTTCCACCCGGCCAGATATATACTTAAAGTTTAAGATCGTAGAGTGCAACACCACTTTGTTAATAACGGATATCCATATTCATCTTCATAATTCGTTAATCGCTTATTCATCATTTTTTTTGAATTTGTTCGCAACAACATATATACTTGCTTAAATTCATTATACTCAGATTTAAAATCACAATAATAAAGTTAGCGGCTTATAAAGTTTTATATTGAGCACGCTTAATGTATTCAGAAAAATAAGCGAGTGTTGTTAGTTTTAGGAAAATGAGTCATTAATCTCGTGGGAAATTCATTTATTTTGAAGGAAAACCGTCAATTTTTTCTTGAAAGTAATCTTGGCGTCGTTTTGCGAATTTTCCATCGCTAATTTTTAGCCGAGCGATTTGACATCTATACGCTAAGGGATTAAACTCGGGGAGTGCGAAGTTATTTGCTTCATAAAATTTTAAGTACATATTTTTATGGATTAAGGGAGTATTTTTAATGGAAAAATAATAAAAAAAGATCTACATTTTCCTGAGCAAATTTGTTGTTAGAATGTTGCTTTAAAAGTAATCAAATTTCAACGATGCTAAATTTTAACTAAGAGCTTTCTTGATTGAAGAGTTTTTGAATTTCTTAATGATATTGTAGCCAATAAATAGGTTATATAAAATAAAATCATACATATTTTTAGCATTTTTATCCTGTAAATCTAAAATCAAATCAAAGCCTAAATAATTCCTATTTAATTTACTTAATGATTTAAAACTTTCGGAAGTAATTAATTCCTTAAATCTATAATATATTACGATCAATTGTTGACAGAATGGATTAATTTTTGAACTCATAGTACAAAGATTCGGACTGAAATCCAAAACATGTAAGGAATTTTCAAAATGCCCATGAATATGAGAGAACTATCAAAATTTTCGGAATTAACGCAATGGATCTTGAATAATATCAATGAAATGATGGAAAAGTTTAAGAATGCATTAACATCTCCATTCCTTAACCTGTTAAATGCCAACGACTCACCGGCGCGTCGCATTTGTACGCAAATGCAGTTGTCTGGCAGTTAAAAGGTTAATGAAATAAGACGCGAATATGCAAGCTGAAAAAATCTATTAATTTATTTCATTATGAAAAATGGTGCTTATTGCAATAGTAAGAAATAAAAGACAATGTCTAAATAGGGATAAGATAACATAAATTTAGTTCTTTCAAGGTCCTCTATTTCACTCGTTTGAAACTTAGATTTTCCGTTATTGTTCTGATGGATTTCATGTTGAGAGTAGATTCGATAATACGCTAAAATAAAAAAAAAACTTATATAAATCATGCTAAAACAACGCAAAACGTGTCTCCGTGTCATATAATTTCTGATTAGTTCAACGTCTATCTATCGCCATGTCGCACTTTTGGTGGTTATTAAATCAGATGATTATATTTTATACCCTTCGTTATTTAGATAGTAGTGTTTATACGAACCTTCATATTATTCAGTCTGTCTTCTAGATATAACAAGGGAGGTGAGGTTATTGACAAGATTGGCATTTGATATATTCAATTTGACTCTTGATGCACACATTTGAGATCGGCTTCATTTTATTTCTCATACTTTTACTATATCTTTCTATTCGTAATATTTTTGTAAAAAATTGTCAGTTTTTAAAAAATGCCAAAAATTGCGAAAAACACTGATATAAATGAATTTGAAAGTAATTAACGATAGTAAATATACACATAAACTGGATATTGAATTGGAATGATAAAAGTGTTGAGGACCAATTAATCTCACCTTCACATTAAATTTGGTTCCTAATGAGGAAATTTGGGTTTCTGTTGATGCATCACGAACCCTTAGGGGTTACTGTAGGATTGATGAATCAGATTTTCGATTGATCAATCAAAATTGTCGATTAAATTTGCTAATGAAAAGTTGATAAACAAACTTACAACCGAAATAAATATCTATGCATCTATAATAATTATTACAAAATGTGAAACCATTTTTCTTTAAAATGTTACAAAGAATTAGGAACCTGGTAGAATTTTTTTTAAGACCGCAAAGAGTTAATAAATATTGCCTAATTATATAATTAAATAATTATATAGCCTTAAATATTGAATAGAATTTCTTCCTTCTAGTATTATTTTAAGAATTCCTTGTGTTGGGTTTACTTTTATTTTAATTACATGAAAGAGCATCTGGACGTGTTTTATTTTGAAAAAGCAACTCTTCTTATTCGTGCAGTGGCTCGTGTATGTTCTCAGGTACATAATACATCAAATAGTGCAATTTAATACTTTCTTTTCGAAAAAAAGAAGCAGCACGAACACGGTAGAATTTCATCTGCAGGTAGAAAATAATAATTCGTTGGTTCGCTTTAAGCCAAGGGGTTATCAAGACCAATCCGCAGCAGGGTAGACTACTCCTACATTCCGCGTACATCTCGTAATCGCGGAAATAATAGAGTGCTTAATGGAAATGCGCCGTTTTATAGCTTCTTTTAACAAAAGTACCGAAGGAATTGTTTTAAGCGACTGCGGGTCTACGAACTTTATGCTCGGGACTCGTTTCTGGGGAGATAATTTGCATACTTTTATACATTTGAGAAACATGTGCGACACCTCCGAAGGTTTGCACAAAAGGCTTGAATGTCTAGAATCACTAACGAGCTCAACTGGAAAATAAAAGATACGACCAGACACCTCTAAAAATTTATTGTACGGAATTTCAACATTGAATATGACATGTTAAACAAGGCAGCCGAAGGAAATTTCTTTGCCGGTTGCATATTACGTATGTCTGCGTTTACATCCCATTATATTAGACCATATTTTCTTGCGAAAGCGAGCAAAAATCGAGTTCGATTTTGTGTGAAAACATTTTACTGTGAACATAAAACAGTCGACTGACGTGTAGAAAATATGTGAGAGCTCAACATAAATATATTGGGTCTGGAATTATTATAAAAGTTCTTCTTAAAATCTAGACTTTCAAATTCTTATCAATTTGTTGAACGTTAGTTAATTATACCAATCAGGCTTACTTATGAATGTCTTGTAACATTAGTAATAGTATTTCAATAATCATATTAACAAACATTAAACGCGTCTAAACTTGCCATTGAAGCGGTCAAATACTTAGAAATCATATAAAATTCGCATTTAATTCAAATTATTTGAAACAGAATTTTAAACCAATGCACATAATTGCATCTCTCTATTCACTGAAAATGCACGATGTATATTATATTATTAGTCTTTATCCTAAAAACGGCTGTAAAGCGATTATATTAGCTAAATATTTTTGAATTAAGGTACTTATTACGATTAAATTGGTATTATTAATAAGCCCTATACATTTTTTTGTTAAATTAATAAGACATAAACGCTTTGCATCATAACACTTATATCATAAATAGAAGAATTGTTAATAAAGCTTAGATGTCCAATATTAACAATTCAAGAGTATATTCATGCAGAAAACAGGCAAATAATTTAGACTCTATGAATTGTCTAAAAATATACGTATCTCTCTTGATCTTAGTATAGAATCAGGATACAAGTATGAATTTTGACTAGCGATATAAAATGGATATTTTACAGTAGCTTTTTTTGGTGTAGGTGCCTGTTTCTATTCACAAATTGTCATTATGAATATTTATACTAATGGAAAATATATTGAATTACTTGAACCTGGTCAGATAACAGCAACAATAGTATGTGGTCAATAATTAGGGTAAATAAAAAGTTTTATCCAATAGCAAAAAAAAATCCAATAAGAAAATATTATAATCCATTCTATAAAATTAACATAAGAAAAATAATGCAGCTTTATTAAGAAATTTTTGGTCATCCGTCTTTAATAAAAGTAAGCTATAATATAGATATTTTGTAAATTATCTTACGATTAAATATCAATTATTATAGAGCGATTTCATGCTGAAAGCTATCCTATACTACATGAAATCAGGTATCGAACGAAGCCTAAATAATGTGCAGCATGTAAGCTCTATCGGATATCACAAGCTTTGGAAGTATCGTTCGTTTTCTATATTGTACGAAACCTTCTAGATAAAAGACTTAAATATAGTCACGTTGTACTTTTATAGAACATTTTGAAGGCTTGAGAGCTAAAGATTTCGAATATTTTGGAACATTCAAATGGAACAAGTGCATGAAAAGATTGCGGATTATATTTTCATACTTATTAATTAGTTCCATTAAACTACAATCATATCATATACACTTTAACGATAACGATCAATTTAAATTAAATTTTTTGTCATATTAATTATTGGACGTAGATGATCTCCTTGATTTTTTTTTGCGTCCACTAAACCTGATACCAAACTTTAGGTGATTATTAAAACCAAGGAAGCCATGGACATGTACAACAAAGTTTTAGATTCCTTTTCTTAGAAATACCTTCTCAATAATGGGAAAATCAGATGAATAGACATGTGTACGTTTAGGTAACTGAAAGCAGAAGATTCGAAATGGACGCAAATGATGGAATGCGTTTTTAGTAGCTGTTACTATAATCTGAATTTGAAAAATTCTTTGAAGAGAATAAAAACTAAATCACTGTACTTATATTTAAATCATCAATGCTATTTAATATCACGAAAACAAAATAATAAGCTTGTAAAATGGAAGTAATATTTAGTTAATACTTACATTATACCAATTGTGGCATACACGGTAACTAAAAAAGTCTTCAATGTTGAATAAAATACAATAATGTAGGAAGAAATGGTAGGAATGCTCATATGTAATACATATAATGTTTAACCATGTTATTTATTTTGCTTTTCATTAGAGTTCTCCCTTTCGGAAAAGCCATAGATATTTTCATCGCCAGTGCGATTTTCTTACTTTTGCGCTTAAATCGCAGAAATACGGTTAGAATGTACACGTTTACGTAGAGTTGGTATACTTAATGTTTTCTTAGAAGAGAATATAAACAGCAAAGATTGCAACCGCTCCATCCGCGGATTCGTTTGCTTGTGGCAGCAATGTTTGCTTCGGTAAATATTGAAGCTTTTTGTTTGTTTCCACAAGAACTCCGTCTTCATGATATTTGCATTAAAAAAACGGACAGTTGTTCTTTACCGACGCACGAATAAATCACTAGTGTTGAAATCGGCATTTTTCGGATAAGGATACTTTGAGTGGTATTTGAAAGTATTCAATAGTATATGATAGTATTTGAAGGTTAAATGCACATTTATTTTTTTAACATACCTAAAAAATAATATTCTCAATAATTTATTATGATTCATCACCGACCAGAGAAATTTTCAGGGAAAGTGTTTTCAGGGGCTAAATTTTAAAAGATTCAATGATGCTGATTGAAGGTTGAACGACAATCCAACATCAGAAATAAGGAAATATGGGAATGGATTAAAAAAAATGATGCAAAAACCTTTTCTGCAGCACAGGCAAAATAAAAATATCATACTAAATATAGATTTTTCCCTACATATGATGCGAAAGGATTTCGTACTATAAAGGTAAACATTCAGGTTGACATGGGAAATATGATAAAATCTTTTATGGATCGAAAGGATTAAAACTTCCTTACGGAAAATGAAGAAAAACGTAATTGTTCATACAAATTTTATGAAAAATATCCAGATCTGGCCAGATCACTTTCATTGACTCTAGGAATATAAATATCTTTTTTTCTCGAAACACAAGGATCTCGAATTTTGTTAACTCTAAATCTCTTTGTGATAATTTTTATTTATTTTTTAGAGTATTTAAAGCCACTTTTATAAATGTGAAAACAATAATCATACATTGATGCAATTATTAGCCATAAGATGAGCATTTTTTTTAGCAAAAATCTTAGTTCATTAGATCATTACAATAAGTGTGCGTGGATATTGATTGATTATAACATGAATGATTAAATGAGGATGATATTCGCTTCAGTAAGCGCATTACCACAAAATAAGCAAATTTAAAACAGGATAGAAGTATCATTAGAAGGCTGAACAAAGAGAAAGTAGAGTGACTGGCTAATCTGATGTTGATCACGTAGCAAAAGAAAACCATCCAACATTCGCGGAAATGTCTACAACGGCAGTCAGGTACTACGGGTCATCAACCCGTAGTATCTGAATTTCGCTATTCAGGTATCGTAGATTTATTTTGTTGTTTGGGATAAATTTATATGTGTTGAAATGAATAAAATATAAAAAAAAATATTTAAACCTCTAATATTATTTTTATATTTTAAGAAGTTTACCAGATTAAGTGTCACTAACTTCGCCCTTTAAGCGTGTCCGTTTTAGTTTAACTTCAGTTTATTATTGGCTTCCAGACTTGATAAAATTGAGCACGTATCATGCCGTTAATCTTTTCCATTGTATTAAAGTGATGGCCTGAAAATAATAGCAATCTTCCTGGAAGTAGTTCAAATGGTAAAGTTCAAATGTAATGAAATCCAAAGCAAAAGGCATTGAGAAATATATGAGTAAATGTATTTCTTATGGTACTGACCAAACATCATATGTCCCAACAACAAAATTCTTATTTGAAACACCAAGTGATCATGAGAGAGTGGAAACCTGCTCTGGTCATAATTTGTTTCACAATAACCAATGTCGATCTCCATTTGAACACATATTGAACCAAAATCTACTATTGATTACCTTTGTAATATGATAACATAAAAAATATGGGTAATCTCAATAAATATCTGTACGTTTTATGTTTTAACAACATTAAAAAAAATCCATTTTAAACACAAGATGGCAACTAAAAATTTTTACACACATTTTTTTATTATTTTTATGTACATTTTATAAAACATGTTGGAGATGAATGATGAATTTTGTTAAGAGGAAGGTGAGATTCTTTAGTTTCTTGAGTATCACAAAGAGAGCTTTTCTATCGATATAGGCATTAATTCTAGCTTGTTTATTCCAGTGCATATGTTTTTAAGCAAATTCAAGTAAAAATATTTGAGGAAATGCTAGAAAAGCATTTTACCATGATATAAATTCAAAACTTAATAATATTGCTTGCTTTAAAATGAATCTAACAACTATAAAACTCAATTAAGAATCACTTTCCGTTGAATTATACCACTTGTAAGATTAAGTCTATTAGCGTTATTTATAGTAGGATTATTGTTCCGCAATTATTTATGGGTGTTAGCTTTATAATCTTCAAGTTGTTGCTGGGGTATAATGAAACCGCGACAAAGGGAAAACTTACTTCTCTTGTAATCTTCAGGGAAAACTTTTCTCAGACATTAGATGTTAAATGAGGATCTTTGCTGAAGTATATACTGCGCCGCTGATAGTTGGCGCATATACAAATATAAAGCAGCATACCGGCGTATACGTTTGAACTTTCACCGAATTAATATTCATCTGGATTTGGATTAAATATGGGCGAAGCAAATTAAACATTTAGTGAATTATATTTTAATATCAGAAATGTTTTGCACATGTTTGCGTGTGTGGGATTCGCTGCAAAATATATATTTCCAAGTTTCTCACATCGGTAATGTATCTTCAGTCACACTCAAATGCTTCTCTTTTCTTCAATGTTTTATTCCTTTGTTAGATCTTTTTAAAAAGTTTACACTAGTAGTTCAGCAAAAACGACCGACCTGGGCTTAAATTTACTTTTCTCCCGAAGAACGACGAAGAGGCGTCTAATAACGTTTTGCAGACGCTTCACAAAGAAATAATATAATTCATTGAGTCTGATCAATATTCTTTAAATATAAATATATATTTGAGACAAACATTGAGCATTATTTAAAAAATAGATAGTGAGTACTCTTCGTAAGGGTAATAAAATAAATCGATGATCAATTTCGAACTACTGGTTCTTCGAGTATTTATTATTATCTGAAGTGATTACGTCAACTAATAATAAAAATGATTAATTTTTAAAACATAAAATTGCCATCGACTTTTAATATAAAGGTTCGAAATCAAATTTATATTGGGTTTTTATCTTATCTAAAAATTTGGAAGATCGGAAATATCAATACTTCCAATCGGCCAACTTAATTAAGGCTTATTCAGATTTTTCTTAAAAAAATCTTGTCTATGAAAATCACCTACTTCTGATTACATATATGATACCCAAAAAGGAAAATTACTATTTATACTTGAATTGTGGAAGATATTCAATATCATATCAAAATTTCAAATTATTCTGAACTGTGGCTTCAGTTTTTTTTTCATATGAAAAAATGTTAATATACTCTTATAAATTATGTTTATAGACTATTTTTTCTACGAAATATGATTGAATCAAAAAATCAATGGACGTCTAAAGTAATTTGGCTTACGTACAATTTTGGGCTGTATTTTCGTTGAAGACTTTATTATACAAAGAAATATCAATACGTAGACAACCAATTTATTATTATCATACAGAATACTAAACAGAGTATTTATTCAAGAAATAATAAGAACAATATAAAAGTATTATCGGGCGAAGGAAATATGCAGATAAAATATTTGTATGAAGTGTTCTGGTTCTAACGAGTATTTATTTTTTCAAATCCAAGTTTAAATCGAGTTAAACCTGTATTTATATGATCTGTTTAAGGTATAAATGTTTCTGATCTTCATGATTTATTGATGTGAATTTTTTTATATCTCGTCTGAATTTTGATACGAATCTGCATTAAGAGAGTAAAAACAAATTCATATGCAGAAATGGGCTGTTTTAAGATTAAACACTGTTTTGTGATCATTTTCATTTTCTTATAAGTAGGAAATATTCATGTATTATACATATAACGTTACTCTCCTTCTTTAATTAATAAGATTCGAGAGAAACGAAGTTAAGTAAGAGTTTTATATAATTTGAACGATGACCAAATCCATAATCACCTAGGTAAATAAAGGTAATATTGAAATATATATATATATATATATATAATTCACCTCATTATTGACAGCACTGAGCACTTTTTATTGAATATTACATAATTACATCCACATTATCATATCAGTGTATTATTTCATTTGCAAAATCTTGAGATCATCAAAATTACAAAGCAGATCCATAACATGTAGAAAATTATTAGATGAAACAGTATGAGAATAGATTTGTTAAAAATAATGCAACGAAATCTTATTTAATGAATTAATTGAATATTATATGTAGCCAAAAATGAAGTTTTAGTTGTGAATATCATCAAATTCGACGTATTAGTCGGTTTGAACAATTTGCATATACACTAATTGTAAATTAGCTTACAACTTACACGTTTGTAAAATGCAATTATTTCGTTGAGCTAGCTTGAAAAGCAATTTCTGAATTTCATTCAATATTGAAACAAACAAGCGATAGAAGCTTTTTCATCATTCCTCCACGTACGCTTTTGGGTAGGTGTGAAGAACTTGGAATAAAATGGTTTTCGCTGGTAGTTTATATTAAGTAATCTTCAGAGCGAGGCACGTTTCTACACTTTCAGCTAAGAGCTAAAAAAGTCTATCGATTCGAAATAAAAATGCGATTGTACGAGTGCGTGCGGCGTGACGTTGATTGATAGGGTGAAAAACGTCAAAGTGCGTGCGCGTTTCGTTGCGAGAGAAGATGTGGTTGATTTGTGGTGGTTTTCAACGGATAAAAGGGTGCCGAATGCCAGACCACCACAAGGAGCACATGCAAACGGAGAGCACCCGAAGAATTAGTGTGAATTTGTCGTGTCAAGTGTCGGAAGACGGGAGAAGACGCGAGCAAGAATTGAGAGAACTTCGACATATTAAGGGGTGAAAGTGGAGCAAGAATGGGAGCACAAGTTAAGCCGGCGCAACAAAATAAGAACTGGATTGACACCCGGTACAAACTCTGACAGCCCCAAATAAATCCCATACAATAAAGTGTATAATGAGAATATTCATTATAAATTTAATTATTCAATACGACAAAAAACACATTTAAAGTCGTAGAAACGACCTCCCTGTTTTCATAGAAGGCCTTTTCGATTTCCGGATTTTTCACTTATGTTTTACCCTGTATTTTGTATCCAAAATGAATAAACCGAGCGTTTGTAAGCCGAGTCGAACATGAGTATAATATGTTAAGAAACTGTGTGATCAAAGAAGAACTCGATTTCAACCCACGCGCCCATTAAAAATGTCTTGAGCATACGTTTCAATTTAATAATATTTTTTCCTGCAATTGGGTATGACAAAGGTCGTCGTGAGCCTCCAAGGGACTGCGAGAGGATGCTTTCATCTTTTTAAGTTAACAAAGTAAACTGAAATATACAAATGATGTTTTTGTATAAATATTGCCTCTATCATGAATATAATTTTTCTCCCAGCCAGTGCCAGTGAAAAGCCGAAAACAAACGGAGAACATTTTTGTTTACCATAAGGGAAAATCATTTTTTCATATAATATCCTTGTTTGCTTGAAGCTCGATTTACTTACAAAGAAGCTTGTTTTTCACATTAAATACGCTATGTAAAACAGATTTTCTTGCGCCTACTCTAATTGTAATATTTCATGCAATATTAAACTTTTTGCATCAGATACAATGTGTGTTTATATAGAGGATGAAGGAAAAATGAAAACCTTTATAAAAATAATATTTATGCTTGGATTTAAAAGAAATATTTTATTATAGTCTTTAGATACTTAATATATATATACATAATTTGGGTAAAATTTAAAAAATACTTTTTTAGTAAATTAGTTCCTTGATTCTTATTATGATGGTTCAAATACAGATTAAGAAATAATTTTTCATCCCATCCACAATATTGTTCATCAATATTTCTGATCAGTTACCCCGAAGAAGATATTTTGGTCAATCCCCTTAGTCTTGTTAGATAAGGCGACTTTTTATAATTTAAAAATATTGGTAGTTTTGTGAATTATTCTATACATTCTCTGTATACAATATAAAATCATTAAATATAAGTATCATCAAATCACCACAAAATTTATCAGTTCCAATACACTAAAGTGCCATAGTTTTCTGTTATTTAAATATGGTTAAATATATTTTTGACCAAGTGGCAGAATAGTTTAAATCTTAGATTATTTTTATATAAGTTTAGATTAAAATTCAGATTTTGGGGAAAAAAGTTCTTGATATCAACAAATTTGACAAATCGGAAATATTATATAATAATATTAATATATCTAATCGATCGTCTCTATTCAGGTTTACTTTGATTTTCTGATTGTGAAAAACTCTCTTAACGATGAAAATATCATTAAATATGTTAAATTTATTAGCTTTGTTTATCAAAACTACGCTATTTATATTGATGGACTCTAAATAAAATATTTCAGCAAATTAAAAAGCAAATAAAGCAAAATATAAAAAATATATAACAATGTTTTTGATTGTGATTACCTTTAAGACTAAAAAAAACAATAGCCGTAAATTGCCAATAATTAACAACCCCTAAAATAGCAAAAAGCATTTTACAGATTAAAAAAAAACCATGGTATCTTTAAATGGTCGGTTTAAAAAAACAGTTAGATTTCACGAAAAGAGGTTTTTTTAAATTTAAAACACCAATATATTTACACCAAATTATAATTGAGCTGTGTTGATGAATTAAATATGCCCTTAGGTAACGAATAAATTGAGTATTTGTATCATGTAGATTTTATACCATATACTTAAAAAAACGTCGTTCATATTGTTAAAACATTGCGATCCGCTATATGCAGTGAGATTTTAACCATATTTTAGACATAGATCGTATGCACGAAAGAAATAAAAAAATAGAGCACGATTTATAGTAAAAAAATCAACCATATGTTATCAAAATACAAGTCGTATATGATCTTAGTTTGAGCTAAAATTTCACTTTATTCATACTTGAAAATATATGGTCCGGATCGTAACATGTTAGTATGAATCAAACAAGCGCAATGTATATATAAAAAGTCTATAATACTTATTCAAGAAATTCGAAAATATTATTAAGAGTAACATCTTATGTTATTTATATGTAGATTCGGAGAAAATATTGATTTTGATTTTGGAAAAATATTTAAATATGTAGGGCGAAATGTAAGCATGCGACATTCAATTTACTGCTAACCATATGTTCTTTTTGCAAATGAACCTTCAGGACTTTACCAGGAAAGTGATACATGTTTTATGGATAACTTGCTACACCAGAGACCAGATGTCGCATCGAAGTCCCCAAAGGAGACACTTTTTGCAGCAAAAACTGCCGCAAATTGACCTGCCCGTTATCGCTGGCTATATTGGATACAAAAAAGTTATCCCCCGACCTGTAGTTTGTTATAACGTACCCTCCATTTCCACCACATCTTCGGACCTTTTTTTGTTCGAGGCTTCACTTTATCGCTGCTTTTTCATTTTTTTTTATCTTCCATGCGTGCTCCAATATTTTCGAACGCTAACGATGCTTTGAAGCGTTGTCGGATTAGATAAAAACATATTTATCGGCCGTGTTTTCTGACTTTGAATCAATATTTAATCGAAATAAAAGAGATTTGATTGATCCCTTTTCACCATATGGTGTTATTAATAGTTTAATCATTGTCCCAAACAATAACAAATAAAGCTGTAATGAAATAAAAAGGTAATAGCTCTTAGCGAAGTTACTTGCGTGCCATTTCCTATTTTATTGTGATATCGTGTTGGATACATGCGAAAAGACCTAATAATGTTTACACTTATTTTCATGGGGTCAGTTTGTGGTCGATTCCATAAAGTCATGCATGCTAATCAATTTGTTGGAAATGGATATATAAAAGTATTTTTCTCGTCAATAGTACATATACCATAACATTAGTGTGATATTTATTCCAATTTTGAAATAATAATATTCAAAAAATATATTCACAATTTTTTAATAAAATGACTCTTGTTTATTTTCTTAGACCTTTTTCTCAAAACAACAGCTTTGCGACATATATTATATGTATGTCGATGTCAAATAAAGAATCAAATTATTTACTATACTATTACGGTCTTTTGAGTGTTTTTCAACTAGGCCATGTATAAATATAAGTCAGAAAGTAAATATTTGTCAACAGCTTCTTAGTCACAAACAGCGAAAAAAAGTCTTGTATCGTTGTTATCTCAACACTTCAAGCGCGAAGAAAAATGCAACAGAAGAACTCAAGCATGAATCACGTGCAAAATTCCTAGTGACGTAAAATGTATAGCACTAATTATTTTTCTGCTGTATTTTAATGATAACCCTAGCAAGTAATTCGCATTTTCATTTATTTTAAATATACTTTATATACCTATATATTTATACTTTATTTATGGATGATTTTACTATTATATATTCATATGTATTTTTGTTGGCTCCATGTTGAATTCCATAAGCCTTTAATAGCAACAAATGTCTTAAAATATCACAAGGGAATATTTACCGAGGCGATAAAGAAAATTGACCGTATCACATATCTGAAAAACTTTTCTACGAATTCAACGCCAGACGTTGTCAAACTTAGACTTTGTGTAAGTAACCAATTGGCTTAATAGACCTCACATTATTGGATATAGAAATAACTTTTCTTTGTACAACAAAAAGTTTTAAAAGCTTTGTTTTCTAACGACTTAACAATGTTATTAAAAAAGCCACAGACTTGTATAAGAGTGTCAATATTGATTATTTAATTGAATAGCTTCTCTTCGCTAGGCTAAATAAGCCAATTCGACACAAGTAAGTTTTGAAAGCACGTTTCATCAAAATAATTACCTAATATTCGCTAGTCACCTGGGACACGAACCATGACTTGTTTACAACTGTTGCTCTATAATCTACACACACGTTCCAGGGATGTTAATCCCTCAGGAGTACTTTGCCGGTCAATTGTGACGTGCGCAACGTCAACCATCATATTTGACCCACCATATAAATCAAGTGGAAATTATTCACGATACTATTTTTATTTTGGCAGTTCAAAGTATATTTGAAAATTGGAATTATTCTATGCAGGGTCATAAATAGTATTACGGTCATCAAGCAATGCATATTCAAATGCAGTTGCCAAATATGCAAATCAACGTTAAAATGGGGCTCAAACCGACGATGTAAATGTAATATATTGCGCCGAAGCACACGACTATAAGATTTTATTAGTATGAAAGTGTTTTAAATTACAGCGTTTGGATTTAACGCTTTTTAGGATTCGTGCACAAAATATTTGATATACTCTTTGCCTTCGTATAATGCGCTACTTTTATAAAATGATTTATTTAATACAGTTTTAGAAAAATATCTATAAATAATATTACGCATAACGATTTTCGTCGGGTGAAGAATTTATTCGAAATTTAATGCTTTATCATTTTCTCAAAAAGGAGACCGAAACGTGCACCACTAAACATATTTGCGATGTACTGAGCAATATTTTAAATATTCCCAAATGTCAAAATTGATTCCAGAAATTTCGATCTGGAAAATTTGATTTAAAAAACAGCTCTGGAAGTGAAAGATTGCGTAAGGTGGATGCCGCTAAACTGACTGCTGAAATCGAAATTAATCCAACAGCAACTATTGAAAAAATATCGGCCACTTTCGGATACTCATGATCGAGTTCAAAGAAATCTGAAAATAATCGGGAAGGTATGGAGACCAGGAAGATGGGTGCCGCACGATCTAAGCGAAAAGAACCTGGACGACTACATTAACGCATGCGAACAACTTGTAAAAATGTAATCCGAAACGCCGTTTTTAGGCAACTTAATAATTGAAGATGAGAAATAAGTTCTTTACTCTAATTATGAACGCAAAATCAATAGCTCTCGAAGGGTTCAGGTAGCAAAACTGATCCCTAAGCTCGGCCTGAGAATTTTTTTTTTGTCTGTTTGGTGAGACTAAGGTATCATTCATTTTGAAAGAGTTAAACCTGGACAAAAAATAAATGCAATATTTTATTGTGAATTAGATCGCTTAGGAGCAGAAATACAAAAAAAAGAAATAACCTTCTCTCGTGCATCGAAGAAAAATCTTTTTACAGCATGATAATTCTCGTCCCTATTCGGCGAAAATAACACGGGAAAAAATAAAAAGCTTGGATGGAAGACAATTCAACATCCTTTTTATTTTCCAGACATCACTCCGTCGGGTTTCTATCTTTTTTTTAGGTGTAGCATTATTTGGATGGGAAAAAATAACAAATAGAAATTTCTTATGATCTCTAAAGATGATTGCAATTACGAGCTAAGATGAACGCAATTATAACTAAATAAGAATCACTAAAAAAATATGAGCATCTTAAAAGTATCGATTCCCCATCATCTGAAGGATATATTTTTTTCTAATAGTTAAGATGATTTGAAAAATATTAGATGCTATGATCACTATATAATATAAAAGACCGAGTATAAATTGCATCAATTGACAAAGAATTTGTCAAAATATAACAATTTGATTGTGAATTGGCCTATAAACTTTTTTTGGAATGGATAAACGGAGAAATAAAATATGTTTCGCCTGCAAACTATTTATAATTTTGAAACACTTTATAAATGAAAAGCGATATTATAAAATGAGTCAAGTTTAAAGAGAAAAATAGAATTAAACTAAGTAGATTTTTACTTATTTTTCCAGTATTTAAATGTATTGTTTATTCACCTTAATGCTTTTAAATATCACCAACAGACTATTTATAGTCACCAGGATTTTTCATTTGGGAATTAAAACAAATATCTGGCACTTTTTCTTGAATGTAATATTTTAGAGTTAAAATGTAACTATATTTATGTATTCATGTCATTATTTTTGATAACTTTATATTTTCAATGTAAATTCGTGCTAAATATAATATAAGTAGAAGATAAAAAGGCTAAATACTTTGCTAACGGTGCTTTCAATTTATTTAAGCTTAAGCTTCTTAGATTTTTCTATTTATATACCATTTTGACTCAAGTCAACTTATTTGATATTCTTATTTGTGTGTTAAAGGGATTCTAATTTAAATATGCTTACCGACGAGAGTAATTCAAAAACCTCCAGCGTTTTTAAGTTTATTAATCGTAATGAAAAATTTGGATTTGTCAAATTGATTAACATTAACATTATTGTGAATGTTCAAAATATATCATCAAATTTTTTGACAACGATAGAAAATATTTGAGAAGTTGAACATAATATTTCCATTTTTTTTCAGAATGGTGTTAATGATAGTTATGAATTTGTTGTTAAGTTTTTTATTATAAATATTCCAAATTGATAAATCAACAGAATTCAGATTTAATAAATATAAAGCCTTACTAATTAGATCCTAATTTAAAAACATAAGAGACGAGTGATCAGTAAGTTAGCTATGAATGCAACTCAAATCATGACCTAAGATGATACACATTTTCTCATGGACACTCACTGTTTGATGGACATTCCATACTGCGTTCACAAGAGTGTCTTGATTTCTATCAAATGCTTTGGCATGGTACTAATATTTTTTGCAAACAAAATTTAAACCATTTGTTAAGATACGTTTAAACAGTAACAATATTTAAAAAAAAAAAAATGATAAAATATCTATCATAAAAAATGGAGTTTAGATATAAAAATATTATTTTGAAATTGGGTTACGTCTATGCAAATTGGGGTAAAAGTTATTTCAACGCGAGTCGATCCAGGTGTGTCTATTTTTATACTAAGGGTTGGTTTTGTCTCATTTAGGTACCGAGTAACATTTCAACAGTTATTCGTACACATCGCTCCCTTTTTATTTCAGCTCTAAAGTATGTGAGAAATTCATTTGAAAATATTTGGTCTTAAGGGTGAGTTTCAAGCGATGGAAAATCGATAGCAACCCAGGTGAAAATTTGCATGGATATGTTAGAAAATGTATCTTCAAAATATATGATTTAGCCATATCCGCATCCGAAGTCTCGTATCGTTCTACTCATCCGGCCTCGAACTCTCGTGCAAGTTCCGGCCAACAGAACTAAATTGCTTGATCAGTGAAATCCGAAGATATTTGAACAAGAGAAAATAAAACTCGATATCCAATCGGCTTATAGAGCAAAATCTCAACGTAAATTGTACAAAAATGTCAATGGTATCCTCTGGAGGGCGCAATATATACATCAGATAAAATAATACGAAACCTTTATTTTTTTATAAGTCTGGGGTTGGATCCCACAGGAATGCGCAATGACCTTTCCTTGTATGATATTTGAATTTTACCTTACAGCGCTTTTATGACCGAGCACAAACATACATCCTTTTTTTCTGGAATTTGGAATTGGTTTCAATTTGTTTTATTATTGTATGACATATTTCGACGAGCTTGTAAAGCGTCAAATTGTCAATTTATATTTTCACGAGTCAATAACCAAAAGCGATTCCTGTTGTGGCTTTTATTATTTCTATTATGACTATGCCATAAAAAAGGCTTTACTTTTAGTGGGCCAAATTATTAATAACTTGGAGCAAAAAGCACCAGTTGAATTTTCGTACTGGCAAAATACGAAAAATTGGCATTCGAATCTGATAGAATAGATGTTTTTCATTGCATTTTTGCAATGTGATTGTTGTTCAAATGATATTTTTTTGAAAATTTCCAAACATTTATTTGGCGAATTCTATTCACTTTAGCTTTATATATTTATTTCGATCCAATATTAATGATCAAATAATTGCTTTTTATAAATCTTAGTGCTTGTTTATACTCAGATGAAAATATTGCAAAGGTGATTTCCAACATGTTCACATAAATGATCCGCAGGGCAAGCTTTGAAATGAACTCTATGAATCAAAATCCCTCAATATCAATTAAAATTAAAGTGAATACTTGAATTGGATGCTTGTTAGGCATGACGATAATTACATCAATTTTAATTAATTCGAATTATATTTGAAGCCGTCATGGTTCGTATACAAAATTATAAATAGGAAAAAAACATCAATTTTGTTCAAAATGAATTTAATTACGTTTCCACGTTATATGAAATAAAATTAATTAACGGCTCGGATAATCGAAGCCTGAATAAACAACGATGTGTAAGCATTTTTACCACATTGAAATAAAATGCTTTTAGAGGCTGCATTGTGTTGAAACTATTGAGTTGTTTCGAAATCAATTGTCGTTGTTTTGTAAATAAAAGACTTGGAGCCTATCGCGCAATTTCCATCATTAGTTGGAGCCGTTTTTCATCTGTTGACTAACACAAAAATCTCATTAAGAGATATTTTTGCATCGTCCAGCAAATTCATTTTCTCCTCGTCGCCATTTAATTTTGCAACGATCAGAAAAAAAGGCGATCACTGGGTGCTAAAACAGGAGATTAAGACACATGTCGAAATATTTTCTTTTTCCATCAATATTGTTCTATTTAATGCATGTCACATGCGGTTTTGTATTTGTTTTATTTTTTACAGGTGTAACTGACTGTAAATAAGTATTTTTTAATCATTTTCTGGCTAAATTTGCCCAATTGTTCAAAATTCACTACACCCCTAATTTTTCTCCATGTTTATAATACGATATTTTTCTTGTGCAATTAACTTTTATGGACACACAAAGATGCTTGTTTAGAAGTTGATCATTGTAATTATTTTTAACATAATTTTATATAATCCATTTTTTGTCACTCATTACAATTTAAATCAAAAAATATATTTTTATTTGGTTATCCGATATTTTTTTCAGTAACAAATTACGTGGTATCCAAACAGAGAGCTTTAGCATGATTTTCGGCCTATAACATTTGATCTGTCGATATTTAATCTCTCTGCAAATTTCGTGAGGTTAGTCGAGGACCAGCATTTACCATGACTTAAATTTGTTCACCATCAATTTCATTAGACTGTCTAATATAAGGGTTCATTTTTATGAAATGAATTCTCAGAATAGAGCTTGTTAAAACACCTTAAAGTTTCAATAAAAACTTCACTGTACAACAACAAAACATAATAACTAAATAGTTGTTTTGTAGAATATATAGCATTCTTACATGAAACCAGTACTAATCATCGTATGTCCAATTTGCGAAATTAAAAAAGCCATCTTTGTATTCTTCTGCCTGTGTATGGGGTTGGAATGCGGGCGCACAGGAGAGACAGATTCGCTTTCACAATGAAATAATAAAGCAACTGAAGGCACTATGTACGAGGCATATCCAGAAAGTAAGTGTACTAAATTTTTATATATTTTTTTAAAAAAAGTGAAAATTTGAATAAAAAATATATAGGATATTATTGATATATGTGTTAATAATGTTTCATTATAACCGAATCAAACTCCAATATTAACATTCTCCAACGCTTTCAATCCAAAGTGCTGCCTACTATAGGCAACGTCCCATGGTACATGACAAACGAAACGATACATAGAAAATTATGCATACCAACAGTGAGGCAGGAGATTGAAAATCATAGCCAAAAATACAAATTGAACACACACCCCAACCGCCTTGTTGAAGAGCTAATCAGCCAAGCCTCCGGGATGCGTAGGCTGAAAAGATGTATGGTTCATGACTTGGACAAAAGATTCGAATGAATGAACATTAGGTCCTCATTAATGAATGGGGACCTACACAAGCCAGCAACGCTATAAGAAGAACTGAATGTCCCTCAACGGATAGATTATTTACAAAAGGAAAAAATATATATAATTGCTATCAATGCATCTGATGAGTCGTGGTACAAGCTTTTTTATGTCCTCCTCGAAGAACTCTCCTGCCAGCTTCATCCCCTATTTCAGAACCTTTTTCTGCACTTACTCATTAGTTGAAAATTTAATTCCACCTATGGGTTCTTTCAGGGAGGGAAAAATATGATAATTTGAAGGCGCCAAGTCAGAGGAATATGGAGGGTGATTCAAAACATCCCAAACAAACAAGTTCAAGAAAGTCTCGATGGCTAAGGCTGTGTAAGACGGGCGTTGTCGTGCAACAAGCAAACTCTTACCGTCAGCATAGCCCTCCTTTTATTTTAAATGCCTTTTGAATTTTTTTGAGGTCTCATAATGTCGTTATGCAATGATCTCCCTGAGGTAGAAATTCGACCAAAATTATGCCTTTTTGATCCCAAAACACTGAGACCATGATTTTTTGCCTGAAATTGTGGTTTTGAATTTTTTGGCAGATGGGGAATTTGTGTGACACCACTATTTGGGCTCAGACGTGTGATACCCACTTTTATTTCCAGTCCAAATAGAGCTTAGAAAATCCTCACTTTTCAATTCAAGTCGCGCAAGAAGCTCGCGGCCGCTATTGACCCACTCGCCCCTGGTTTCTTATCGACATCGTTCACGCAACTGGACACTACGTATTCATTTCCAAATAATTTTTTGGGGCTTTAATACGATCGAAGTTAAAATAAAGCTTGCCAAATATGTTAAAAAAATATTTACTTTAAAAACAATGATAAAAAAATATTTCGAGTCAATTGATGATAATTCACACCATTCTAAATTAGTATTGGATACAATAATATGTAAGTGTACATGAATAAATGTTTTTCTATGGAAGCCACATTAATTAAACCGGTAGAGACAAAACACGAGATTACAGTAGCCGACAGCGATTTAAGCCGGAAGCCACAGAATCTCGACTCGACCAAACAATTTGTTGGCAGATAGCCACAGACTTCTATCACACTTTCATTATATTTGAGGGAAACTATTTTTCCAATTTAAACTCTGAATAAATAATTTAAAATAAGTCTCGGTACTCCCTGGATTGGCTGGATACTCGTCCCCAATTTTAATTCTCATAATGAAAAATATGCTTTGTTTGTCGCAAGCGTTGAGCAAAGCCGAATGCTTAAGAATTGTTTTGTAATGGAAGATGATATTTAATACTGTTAGCATTTAGTATGTAATGAATAAACACAAGCTTTGTGGCAGGGTATTGTAAATATGAATCAGTCTTGCAAACACCACTTTTATTAGCGCTTTGAATTGTTTAATTGTAGATCTATCGTGATGTAAATTTATTTTATTCAGATTCAAACAATTCCCCAGTGACAAATTTGTAAATTTCAAGGAGATAAAAAATCGTCTGAAATCAACAAAATTCTGGCTTTAATTTCAAACGAAGATTTTCCTAATGGGAAGTAGGAAAGTGTTGCCGGATTTTCCCGACGCAGATAGTACTCGTGAAATACGAGTTGTCCTAATGGTGCGGACGAACAATAAAAAATCGTTTCGGCTTTCCGAAAACGAGTCTTACCAGGGGAGACAGAGGCGGAAGTGCTCATCCGACCCTGGGTGGATCTCGTCAGCGAGGTGGTTTCCGCTTCCCAGCCGGTAATGTAGGTAACCTAATGTCCGACTCCGTCTTCCGGTGCGAGAATCAACCGCCCCGTTAAAAACAAAATTCCCCCCAAAACTTCTCGAATTCTCAAATCGCAAATTTCCAAGTTCTCCGTTGTAGGACACGGAAAGTTATCCCTCGGATCCAGGATCACCTAGTCGACTCGCAAATATGGAAATATATCCGATTTGTATTTGCGCATACAAAATGTAAGAGTTTTTTTCTTCTTATCAATATTGTCAGCTGTATTGGATTAAATATTAAATCAGACTCAATACAGAATGTCAAATTTATTTCGTTTTTCTTCTTTCAGAATCGTTTCGTTGTGTTTATATTATTTATATTTTATTTATGGAAAAATTTGGTTGAAATACCATAGTTTAACTAATTTCATCGGGGGTAATAAAAAATCAAACATTTAAATAATTATCCCAAATAATTAAATGAGGATTATCAGCTGTATCGTTTGAAGCTCATTGAACTGAAAATGTTAATCTCCAAGAGAGAAAACCATCCCATTTTTAATTGAACCGAGAAGGTATATGGTATCGGGTATACAACACTGTGATTTTTAGGAGCGATTTTGAACTGCAATTTTCTTTTCATTGCGAGCAAAGAGGAAATAGAATCTATGTATCCATAATCTCTATATCATAATCCATAATCTCTTTGAAGTTTAATCAACGTGATCATCTCGAATACTATATACTATTTCCAAGGGGAATTATTGAATCTTCGTAATCTTCCAAATCCTTTTTCAAGAAAGCTGCAAAAGTGCACTTATTAGATACGTTCACCCAAGTGACTCACTGGGTGACCGCTCATAAATAAAGCTCGATGATTTGATGTTACCATCAAAATCAAGTGTATGAAGAGCTGAATGTATGATACAGACGATGTGGATGCAACCCTTTTCCATTAATAAATATTAAAATTACCTTATTTCTATATTGGACTGCGTGTGGTTGCACATTGAAATTTTTGATGATGTAAGTATTAAAAAATAAATATTTTGATATTTTAGAGGTCTAGGACAATTGATAATCTAATGTAATATGAGTAATTTCTTTTAAAATTAATTTCGACAAGATGAGTTTAGATGATTATTATAATATAAAACTACAAGATTCGGGAATCCAATCTCGCCAATTAGTAGCCACTGTTTCCAAGCGTCCAGATTTCGGCGGGAATATCTCGATGTAGTAGCCCTCGTCGTGCTGGTGAGGTGTACGATTTCTGTTATATAAAAAAGTCAATCTCGAATTTTTCGGGATTACGTCGTCCGGGATCCCGGGATTGGATTACCCATACAAAATCGTGATCTTAATCACGTGCGCTTATGCGGGCTTTTGGTATACATAATATAATATGTTTAACAAATAGGGCGTTAAATTATGCCATATAACTCGGTTATAATGAGTACAAAGGAATAAACGTAAATTATTTATTAATTCCGCTATTCGTTAAATAAGATGCAAATACATTTAAAATTGGACACATGGTAAAAATGTATTTTCGTTATTAGATTTTACATTTACCCATGATATATTTTAATTGATCTCATATCCATTTTCTTATTTAGTCAAGCCCTATGAGAGATTTTTCTAGGAATAAAAGATTTTCATACGCTGATTTCCCATTGCCTTCCACATATTAATAAATTAAGATAAAAATGTTTTAATAAAAGTCAATTTATATCGTGGTATAATTTAATATCCACAAAAGCACAGCAATTATATCGTACGATTTAATTACAATTATTACGAATTGAATCGTATTTTTTATGAAAAATTGTTTTTTGTGCGGAAAAAGTGCTCGTTATAAACGTGAAATATTGATTTTAATTCAAATTATCCTTTCATAGACATCATTACAATAGCCTCGTTTCAAATAAATGTTAATGCATTTGCAGTATTTCAATAAATTTTATTATGTATGATTTGATATATTAACAAAATATGCTAAATATCATGTCAAAAATAATTGCTTGTGTCCATTAAATCATCATTTTATTTCGTTTGGAGGTTGGTTTAATGGTAATTCCATTGCTGTAATTATTTTATATAATATTGTATAAATATTTTATTATCATTTTATTAATATTAAGTATTGTTGTTGTAAGAATATTGTTGCTTCCAAAATATATAATAAAATGGGACGGTCGTTGTTATTCTCGAGCATTAAATCATACAGTAGTTATGGTTTATAAGTAGAAAGGAATACGCACTTAAATAATATTCCACAGTGGTATTTTGTATAAATTAAAATTGAAACAAGGAATTATATTATGTACATAATTTTGAGAATATATTTTTTTCCATGAACAAATAAATAAGAAGCGAGGGAATTCTCGCAGAGTCTTTAGTTTCCATTAGCAATGCTCAAAGCTTCTCCGAATAAATTTGATGAGAACGAATAAGTTTGCAAAATAAGAAACAATAGAAAAATTTAAATACATTCAAAACAATGAGATTCAATAAAAGTGAACGGGCTTTCTGAAGGGGAGTACGGCTGAGATGATTAGGAGACAGCTGATGACGCAATTCTACAAAATTTGTATTCATAACGTATAGATATGCCCTGTAAAGGGCATAGTCGAAATGGGCCAAGGGATATTTTGTGAACTTGTAATCCATGGTCTAAAATAACTGCGAGGCATCAGCCGAAGGCCGGCCGCTTGCTTCATCCACGTCGAACTTTGTTGCCGTTGAAATTCGTTCATTAATCAATGACAGCCCAACGCCAGATGGTTGGAACAGGGTTCTACAAAGCCCAGAAATTATACATATAATTAACAACAATAGTAGTAGTACACAAGCGCCCATTTTACGACCCGCATCTGATCAATCTACCCCCGGCTCACATCCACCCCTGGAAAAATGCCTACAACTGTCGTTTATTTTTTGTCCCCGGCAGCGAAAATGTCGCGTTAAACACGTTAAATCTACCCTCTGACAATGAAAAATTACGTCACATATTCGAAGATTCATCCATTTTTATTTGAGCGGCATTCCTGCGCGAGCGATTTGTAAGGAGAAGTCACGTCAATATGACGTCACGGCCCGGGCATTTTTTTCCGACGGGGAAATATATTTTGTATTCCCATGATGGAAGGAGACATTCTCGATTGGGTTATGGATGAAAAATGAAGTCTAAGAGGGGTTAAGTGCAAGCTGATGACCTCTTGGCCAAAGGCTTCCCGTATTATTTGAACCAATTTATTCCAGAACCCAGCGGAATTTAAAGATTAAACCACTTCAAATTAACTTCTCAAGAACTAGAAATGGATCGATAGATTTAATAACGAATCATTATTTCATAGACATATGTAATATGATCCAAATTTTCAGCTATTTGCCATATATTTTATTTAACACATAATCTTGTCTTATTATAGCCGTATTCAAATTGTTATTTAACAATAATAACATTAATAAATTGTTAATATCGACATCTTCAGAACCAGGAAATCAGTTTGTTTGGAAATCAGATGACTGTCATTTGGAAATATGAATACTTTCGATCACCAAATTGATTGGTTTACCACTTGGTGTACTCTAGAACATTTAAAATAAATTTATAATAAAAGTCCAGAATTTAAGCAGTATATGGAGAAAAATCAGTTATTTTGGATGAAATATTATTTTTCTGGATTTATAAGTATCGTTTTTGCAGAGATAGAAAATAAATTTCTATGAATTTTAGCTTTGAAAAGTTTTTTTGCTCTATGATGGATATATAGAGCCAATCAATATAGTACTTGCTTAGTTCATGACTTGATCAGCAACATCGACTCGCTTGAACTTCTGTGGTGAAACAGTGATCGGTAGGATGATAGACTGGGAAGTGTCAGAAAAATACACTAATAGCGACCACCAGTACCTCACCTACTGGTTAACTGGCCGTAAGAGAGCTGAGAGAAAACCCTATAAGAAAGGATGATTGATCCGAAAGCTCTGTAAGGATATGTTCCTTGCCGTAGTCCAGACTGGGAGGAAGATAGTTGACGAAAACATAACGAAACAGAGCGGAGCAAAGGACACTATACGGGAACTTCAGAAGCTATTGGAGCAAGCTCCTGAAGCAATGTGGAAAACAATACCAGGGAGGGGGGCAGAGAAGAACAAGGGAGGGGTTTAGTCAGTAAGAATCTGACACTAACATGGCATCAAACCCAGGGTGTCTTATGCAAGATTCCCCTCCCACAAGAAAAAATACTCGCTTGAACTATGTCACTATCCCACAATGTCATCAAAATTCCCACTTTAATTCCACATATGATATTGGATTCAATTTGTTACAACATTGGTCTTTTAAGATAATATGTTTTCAATTAATCTCAAAAAATAGGATGCATTTAAATAACCTCTTTTCATTCGCTCACTAAGGTTTACTGACGTATTCAGTTTCATTGCTGGTTTTATTTTTTTACCATATCTATCATTTTGATAGATTTACTTTTAAATCTGATTTAAATAACCTCATCATCATCATCACATAATACATCTCAACACGAAAGAATTTCATTATCGTTACTACACTATTTTTTTCGGTTCGCATTTGCTATTTTGTAGCATTAATTTTCTGATTTTGTTAGTAGTTTTTTGTGATAATTTACTAAATTGGCAGTATTTGCTTTAAAAAATGTTTTTTACGATAAAAATTGGCCTCACAAAACAAAATATCATTATTGATTGGGCTATAAAGCTACAACGCTCCATACATTAACTAATACAGCTTAGAGTAAAACTGGAAAATGTTGCCAAATTATGTAACTTTATTCGTATTAATGCATTTTATTTTTAAAATATTCTCTAATTAATTATTAAGAACCTATTTATACAATCAATATATTCATAAAAGAAAAAAAAATAGGTCAGAGTTTCCTATTATTTTGAAATAGAGCGTCTTACAGCGTTTCGGTTAATTGATTTCTTTTTTAAAAAGTGTATGTCTTTTGAAAATATGTAATGCATTATAAGTAATAAAACACTACTTTATATTTTAATTAAAAATATTTAATGTTAATTCTAAAAATTATCATTTTTGCTTCTACTATATGCAAATAGAAGATATTTCTTGACTTTAATTTTAAATTTACATCTTCCTCTTTTGTTACCAGTTGCTGAAGCTATTAAGTGAGATGGTGATGTAAGCTGTGAATCCTTTATATTACGTAGAATTTTCCTACTTGTGAAAGAAAGAGGCATATATTTTCATTGCTACATGTATGTTTTATATAAGTTGCTCTAAACATTTTCGCCTTTTGTGCAATTTTCTGAAGTTTCATTTGGTATATTTTGACAGAAGAATAATATTTTAGTTAAATGCAAGCATTATATCTAATGTATCATTTGATTTTTTAAAAATTAAATTGTAATTAACAAAGTTTCTTAAGATCATCGATCCTTATAATTAGCTTATATAAAAATGATGTTTTACGTTACAGATTTCATCGTACCAAGTGTTAACACTTTAAATCACCATAAAATTTTCAATTTTCGTTCAAGATTTTTGACACGTATCTGTTATTAACATGGATGCTTTGTTTTATTTTTATTGACTTTATACAATGGCTGTAATAAAATTATTCATCTGCTAATGTTTAAAAGCCATGTTGTACCAAAACTTAATCGAAGGGCACTTTTTAGCGGTCACTATACCATCATCATAACCTATGTAGGTCCTTGTTTTATTATGAGCACTTATTACTTCAATTTACTGTGTGTTTGGTTTAAATAATGAATAGTACAATAGATCAATATTTTGTTCAAGATTAAATAGTTGATTAAATGATAACAGACGGTTTAGGAATAGCAAATATTGCAAAAACCATATAATAAATCAAAAACATATGGTCGTTGAGAATTGGCTTAGTGTGTAATGATATGTTGAATAATTGTGAAAAATAATGAAAAATCACCACATAAGGGTCCTGTTTCTCAAGATAGTCTCCTATATAAATGATTGATATTATTTAATAAGATTAATATGGCTGAATGTAAAAAAATGAAACACTAAGAATTGAGCCGCAGTAAAAGCTTTATCAATATGTTCATTTTTATATAAATAGGTTTATATTTACTTTCTCCTTCGTCTCTCGTTGAAAAAGTCTCGTTATAGAATATTATGATGAAATCAAGAGCTTATATCTATATAAATAATAACCTTAATTTTCACATCAGTGCTTATCGAGCGTTGATCTTCTTTTTTGTAAGACAGGCAGTGAAAAGCACAAACCGTAAATCCTCCAGCTAACGAAAGGTTCAGTAGCGTGCTAAAATTAATTTCTCGTACACTCATCGAGTAAAATAATTTGAAAATACACCTGCAGTGTTGAAAGGTATCAAAGTTAACGACGTTAAATAATAATAACTTCCACTTTTGTGTATGGGGTGAAGCATATTCGCGCCCCCAGATTCGCGGCAGCTTTGTTCGTAGCTTTGATCCTAAGAGTTCAGGTGTTCGGCATCAGAAAAGGTGGCTTGCTTAAGTTACTGTAATTACTGAAGATTACGGTTGTGTATCTTATTAATTTGTTTGGCATTAAACGCGCGAATAGCGATGTGTTGGTGGGCTTCGGAGGGAAGATTTTGACCGAGATCAGAGGTGGCTTGTGAGTTTCCTTTGCCACAATCCAATCTTCGCCATCCTACCATCGTTTTCAAGGTTACACCCTTGTTACGGATAAAGGTTAACCTCATTGGAAATTTCAGGCATTATACTCAACTATCCTTCTATAAAGATTTAAGGCCTTAATAAGGAAATACGAGCAATGAACTTGAAATTTGGATAATTGTTCTAAATCATACGGTCCGGAGGGGCCTTTCGCCGATTAGCAAGCCGAAAGCTAGCGTATATATATATACATAAAAACTCATGACTATTCATGGAGTTAAATTGGGTTGATAAATTAATCCCAAGGCATTAATAGACGATTTTCAAAGAAGGAAACACTCCAAACATAAAATCTTGGATCAATATATTTTGCTGCTGAATCAGCATAAAGCGAAGTAAAAGCGGCATTTATATCACAATCCACAAAATTTTACCTAAATGTACATTAGGTTCAGATTTTGATCATATTCACAATATTAAGAAGCGTACGCGGAAAGATGTGAACGACAACCCTTTGAACAGAACCTTTGACAGCAGGAGTTTTAAGACGCCAGCCATTTCCTCGGAGGCCCCATGGGACTAGAACCATGTACCCCTAAAGACCTATCAAAAGCAAATGAAGTAGCTGTTGAAATAGCCACCTATATGTAAACCTAGAGACAGTTGCTTTTTTCCTGGATATAAGAGAGAAATAATATTTTGTTTGGATTTCTCAATATTTCCCTATTTTAAATGAGGATTTTGGAACCATATATTTCTGTTCAAGTCAAATTCCGCGTATTAAGCGTTTAATATTTGATAAATATCTATTCGATAAAGTTAATTGTGGACTTTTTAGCCATCTAATCATTTATTAATTTAATTCATAAAAGACTTTTACTCGAACAACTAACCAATCCCTATTCTAATATATTTTCTCCATGCATAATAAATCTCATTCGATATTTTTGAATATGGCAAATTTTAGAATATTATTCGAAGATTTTAATTCTATAAAAAACTAGTGAAGCGTAAAAAAATTAAGCTTTTAAACTATAAAGTTGCGTGATTATATGACTTTTGAATGTGATAAATCGATATTAAATCTTATCAAGTGTTATTACATGTGTCTTATAAAATGTTGACCAATTAGTGATTGATTTATAAAAGTTATTAAAAGATCAAATATAAATTATGATAATTTCGCTACCCATTGATTGTGTCTTCAAAAAAATTTTCGAAGTTTATCTTCCAAAATTAATCTTCAAAATTGTTGTCTTTTAATATCCTGCCCAGTTTAGTAGCTTGTAATGTCATACTAATATTACACCCTACAGGTATAGCTTATGAACCTGATTTATAGAATGTCACTGTTTTATTTCTCTTTAGATTGTTGTATAAGAACTATTTCTCACGAAACGAACGGATGTTTATACATGGCTTAATAGCTGTTCTTTGTTCTTTTCCATGTTCTTTGTCCAACTCTTTCAAGATGGCCAAATAAAGTTGATCAGGAACAGCCAAGTTCTACAAATTATTCTTTAGCAGTGCTATGGAGATCTAATTTCGCTAGCGAATTTTGAATCTTATCATGAAATTTTTGTAGTCGTCCTGATTTTGGGTTGTACTTAACAATTTTTATAAGCTTTTAATGGTATTTATTAAGCTTTGCGGCCATGTAGTTAAATTATTATCAATAGATTAAAATTAAAATATATTATTGGGTTTATTAAGGACGATAAATACTTTTCTAAATAAGTTTTCTAAACCTTCGATTTGTTTTTACAGAAGAATAATCGGTAGCAATAAAATTTTTAATCTCTAAAGTTCTGAATTTGAACTGAAAAAAGAAAAGAGCTTACGTATAACATAATGATTGCTATTTTTCGTTCGCTTTGTACCTCATGAGCTCTAAATCATTTCTTATCTTTTTAATTAGGAAAGTTTGCTCAGCGTACCAATGCACTTTCACGATTTAAAAACTTATAAATTCCTATATTTGTATGGCTGTATAGATATCTGATCGTAATGCCTTGTATAATATGATCATTGTAAAAGTTGTTGAAAAACAATATGATCAGACGGTCGATAAGAAATATTGAATTAGAAATGAAAATTAACATGCATTTCGCATTTGAACTAATTCTTGCATTCATGAAAAGAAAAGGAATTCGCCATCAATCAAAATATGTTTTGTTCGGGCCTTTAAGCAAGTTATACAGGAAAGGCTTGTTGGCGCTTCCGGGCCGTTAACAGGTGCCTTCCTTATCACTTCCCGTATTAAAAGCCTCCACGGCGTGTAATGTTTTCCAGCACGCGATGCTTTTCCAGTCACTTAGCCAACCGACCGAAGAAAACCTCGCTTTGCCCTATTATTTTTCTTGGAGGTGTTTATTGGGCATAATGTAACGTGATATCCTGTTTTGTGTTGTTTCTTTGCCTTCTGGCGTTAACATGAAAAACGGATGTTTGCATCGAGATCCAAAATTCATGTTGAAGATTCGTGTTTTTGCGCGCAACCCCTTGAGACTCCTATGAAAACATTTATTCCAAATTACTCATACTTCATTCATTTTTTAATACGTTTAGGTACTTTGATTAAATGAAGCGAGATACTTTTAATGGATCAAAATACTTAACAACGTAATAAAAAATAAAACTGAAATTCGATGGCGTTCAAGTCTTGTTTACTCCTTAAAGTCTTCTCAAAGAAATTGCTTTCTTAATTTTCTTTAGAAAAATTCAACTACTATACTATGTAGAAATATTGTTTATGATAAATTATAATTATAGCTTTATCGTACATTATTTAATAATATTATTTAAATGAAAAAAAAATTGCGTCTTATATTAAAATTCAGACGAAGACGATTTCCATGGAATACTTTACTTGAGATTTTTTTTTCATGTAGTACTCTAATTTTCTTTAATATATGGTTATCTTAGGATAAGAATTATTAGAATAGGAATTTTAGGTAGAAGAAAATTGAATTTCCAAGCATGTTGATACAAAGACCTTTTTTCTAGATTTTTAATCAGATTTTTCTATACTAAAAAACGCTTGGTCAATAATAATTGTAACAGGATCATGTTAGCATACAATATCAGAAATAAGCATTGATTTTGCAGTATTAGTACATATTTTCTATAAATATATGTACATCATTTATAAGTGTTATGTCTAGTAAAAAAATATTTATATTGATATTATAAATTTTAATAAACATTATACATTATTTAATAAGTTCGAAAGATTTTTTCCGGTATAATCTTTGTTCTTCATTTCAGGTCATTTCGCCATTTCTTCAAAATATCTCATAAATTTCAATTATGTTTATATTTATAATATTTTAATTTGATCTATAGATCTTTTTAAAAATACATTTTATCAATTATATAATATTTTTCTTTTAAAGGAAAGCTTTACATCATTTCCATTTATGGTTTATCTTAGCTCTTTCTGCTTTAATATGTTTATATCAATCCATATCAACGTATGAAAACACAGCGCTTGCAATCTGTAGGTGGAACAGAGATATCGATTTGTAATAGTAAACTGCATAGGGAAGAAGCCACACAAAATGACAATTTTTCGCATTGCTTTGGAAGCTAATAAATAAGTCGTTCATAGTAAAGTACGCGAGGAGTGGTTATCTCCCAACAAAGCAAAGCAAACACAATAAAGCTACGAATCTTAGGGAAGACAGGGAGAGACCGTAAGCCAAGACACTGTCTGCTGGGGAAACCTTATTTTCTTTTTACTGAAAGAAGTTAAGACCAGGATAAAAAGGCTTATTTTGACAGAACAGACTCCGTGAACATAAATAAAGGTACAATCTCATATGTACTGCAGTACAATCGATGCGAGCGAAATTTGGACAGTCCCAAGGGAACGATAATGTAAGATGCCTTCCTCTACCAACAACGCTAAATAGCTCTCATCCATAATGCAATCCTCCCTTCTTTCATTTCGACGTACAATTGAAACACTGATATAATTGTATATTTATTTAATAATAAATGAAGAATTCTGAGAGCATTCAGCGGAATCATTTTTGCACGAACCACTTCCAGAGAGCTCGATTCTTTTTGCACAGAAATAGCTCCTGCAGTCAGAGTTTTATCGTCAATTTTAAATGTCAGTTGGTACTCCTTACCTGCACAGCTAAAACACGATTCTCCAGCTAATGAAAAATCTTCAGTTTAGAATTTCAAGTACCGTCGATGTCTGCTTCGAGTGTTGACAGCATTCCTGGCGTCTACATCGCAAATATGTTGACTCCAGGTTGATATAAAAATAAAATAAAAATGGCGATGCAATTTACAAGAAAGTCATTCATGTATAAATTACATCTCATACGTCGAATTAAGGATGACAAATTCATTTTGTTTCCATAAAATATAAGTAAAACTTCTTTTTATTAATTTAACTATTCATGAGTATGAAATTAAGTCTATATTGAATAAAATAAGCTAAAAACAAATTATATTGATACTAAAAAAATAGAATTTACCAAGTGTTGCTATAATGTACTTGGGGTTAAAACTTGATTATGAGAAAAATAACCTTATCAAAAAATTAGGTAGATCCTAAGTATTGATATTTGTAAATTAATAGCTATCTGAAAGTTATAAAGAAGTGCGGAGAAACTTGTTTAATTTTTTGGTGTTGAGACAAATTATTATTTTACACCAAATTGTAACTGGGATAAGAAATAGAAAAAGGTAACGGTTTTCTCTAAATTAAACCCCAATCTTATCTCTAAGCCTGACTACGCACTTTGAAATGTTCCTTTGTGCATTTGGTGAGATTTTTATCATTATTGAAACAAATACGTGATTACTTTCTGGTTCTCCTAATATAATATTTTAATGAAATAGCTCTGTAAGCAAACCATAGTGGAATATTTTTTCTAAATTTTGCACGAGATCGTTAAGTATTATTAACCATTTGATATGTGTACATATTAGTCCCTATACGTTGTTCAACGGAAAACATGTTTTTATTATATAACAATTTAAGGGATTTCATGTTTATCTGGAGTCACGGTAGGGTATTTGAAATAATTTAAAAGGCAATAAAAGTAATTCAACCCTATCGAAAATACTTTAGCCCAGTAAGCGATGAACTTCGTTAAACAAACGCCAGTCTAGTGAATGATTGTTATAAATTTCCCCGGGCGATTTTTCAGCGAGCGCCTCTATAACTGTGGCGCGCCGTTGTTTTTCAGGCGCATATCTGTTTTCCGGCGGTAAATTATCAGCTTTTCCCCCATTCCTGTCGCCCATTCATCAGACGGCCCGCACAAACAACCCTGGCCACCTGCCACTTGCCACCTACCCTGCATTTTGGCTAGGCCAGGGTGTGTATGTGTAAAATGCCACCTACCATGGTCAGGTCGCCCTGGAAATCGGATGTTGTTACCGTCTTGTTAACATCTCAATTTACGCCACTCACCCTTTTGAGCATCTCTTTCCAATTTAAGGGATGATTAAATTCAAACACAAAAAAATCACCTGCAAGCATATTCGATACTGATATGTATAATTGATGAAATATGCTTGCTTTATAATTTTTATTTGTTCGGCTATTTTGCATAATTTAGGAAATGCCACTCGAAAAAAATATATTATGACATATTTAAATTTAAATGTTTCATCCCTATATATGCATAATATACATAGAATACAAGAAAAATAAAACCCTTCAATATTTACTGTATTAGCCTCCTTCAATATTGAACTTTAAATGTTTTTACACAGATTCTTTATGGAATTTATATCAAGGCTACTAAAAAAGTCAAAGAAATAGAGAGAAAGGTATTCAGAAAAATATCTATTTACAAATCATTACTTGGCATCTCCAAGCTATTTATTTAGTCTCGGGAGGGTAAACACTTCTTATAGGAGAGCATGCTTTAAAAAATATCAATAATGCATAAATACTACTCATAAATATATATTTATACATTGTTAATCATAAAAAGCCCCCACGGATAGAATAAAGTTTTAAGATATGTTATTTAAGCAAAATTTTTGCAACATAAAAAATATTAATCGTTTGAATAAACAAGTGATTTTTTCGCTACAGTTCTATTCTTTAAATTTTTACTACTTTTGGCGATTAGTTTTAATTACGTCAGTGAGTTCCATTTATTATGATTGCAAAATTAGATCAACTTTTAATAGTTATTAAGTTTTAATTGCTCTGTAATCATTTAAAAATCTCAACTCATTGACGATTTTGCTCTTATATTAGCATATCTGTAGAAATAAGGTTCCTTTGATAAATTCATAAAAAATATTATTTAATAATTAAACTTATTTTTTTATGTTGTAACATATGGTTATTATAGCCGCATTTTCACCACTATGTATGCCAAACATAATTATTTTTTATCATCGAATTTACAAATAAGCATCCTAATCATCTATTGCACTATTTTATTTATAAATGTGTATCAAAACCAAAACGTATTTCGAGTAAAATGTTAGATAAATGTATCGCTATGCTTGCCAAATATTTAACTGGAAGAGTATCGATCACCATAACTCAATTGGGAGGGACTCCAATCGGATAATAAGAAAAAGGAGCTTAAAAAATACGTATTTTTAAGCCCAATTGTGTGGTTGTAAAATTTTAGATGATCTATTTTATTTTTATGCTTATTTAAAATTTAAAAAAATATGGTTCAATTGGACTGAAGTTTTTGAAATGTCCATAAGTAATTAAACCGTTTTGAGCATTGAAAAATAATAAATATATAATGTACACAAAGGTTTCCATCGTTTTTAAGATAGAATGAAATTATAATATAATGCTGATAATTTGTTAAAGTTATTTGGCTACTTATTGATAATATATTTTTATGCTATGATGACTTGATATAACTTTAATTTAATTTATTTTATGTTACAATATTTTTTTATTATATCAAACCCTAATGATTGTTTCTCAACTCAGTAATAGTAATTTTTTTGTTGCTAAATTTCATTCATGTAAATATTTTGAAGCAATAAATACCAATAAAAATTGACAGATAAGACAGGGTTTATTAAGAAAATACAAAGTTTTTCCTCTGTTTTTTAAATGCTCATAGTTGTAAGTTATTTCAGTTGCTCACACTGTATATTCATTGTGATTGTTTGCTCATAATCTAATAATTCATAGAGGATAACATCCTTTATATCCAATCAAATAAATAGAATTATCTTTTTGGGGTGTGATTCTGCTGTTAGATGAAGGAGTTTGAGGTTGATTGGCTCCCAATCACTGTCTTTTACGTTGGGTATTGACATAAAGGATCCAATTCTCGTCTTCTGTAACAACACACCCTAATAAAGATTCAGATTGCTACTGAATCAGCAAAGATTGACACATTGAGACAAGCTGCGCGTGATACTTCATGGATGGTTTGTGAGGTATTTAAACACTATATTTTAAAATTATTTCAATTTAAGCCCTTAAAATGTTGTCAAGAAGAAGAATCATTTCATTTACAAATAGTGTAAAACGTCAATCTTTAGCAATGGTTTTATCTTTCGAAGAAAAATTTGAAATAAATATGTAATCAAATATCAACATCGACCAGAAACTTACTTTTGGATATTATAAAAAACGCATTGACTCAATTTTATGGAAGATACGCCGAAAAGCAATGGTCGAAGTCAATCCACATTTGAATTATAATTTTAGAAATTTCTCGCAAACTTTGGCATAAAGCGCTGATGATTTATATCAACCCTCGCTGGAAAATTTCCACTAGAGCAAGAAAGTTAATGAGGGGAACCTTTCGCTTAATGCACATAACTTCATTGTCTTAGTATATCTCTTGTTCATTGTGATGTTCCTTTATGGCATTAGCCGAAAGTTAATCGAACATCTGAGCAGAGTTAATATTGAGACTTCGTGCCTATTGTGCCAGTTCTCCGTTTCGCCTGATCACCTATGCTAATTGGAGTAATTGAGAAATCCTCGCCATATTTCCCTGCAAAATTATTTTAATTGGGGTAGAGCGAAACATGGAAGACTATGAGCGCCACAATTAAAATTTACCATTGGATGCTTGCTTCTGGCTGCGGCTTGCGGTTCTTGCTTTTGAAAAAACCATTATAAAACAGCTATCATGTTGCTCAAAAAAATAAAATATATATTATATTTAATCGGCGCAGAAATTTGTCAGTCGATATCAGACGAGACGGTCAAATTAAGTTTTGACTTTCTCGATCGGCGGTCAATTCACTTTTCATCCTATTTTAAGACGTATCCCTATCGGAATTACAAGAAGTTTGAGGCTTATTTCCAACCCTTATTCTGGGGGCAAAGGCTTAAGGGTGACCGCCGACCGACCGCGCCCCTCAATAATGAGCCCCTGCCGGGCCGCGTTTGATTTATTGGTCCGATTTGCAAGGTAACGATCTCTGGACCGATGCTCCGTACCACTTTAATGGGGTCTTGTGGGTTCGATCTACATGTAAAATATACACACATAAGTTCCGCCATGGAGGAATTCATCTTTTATAAGGGTCAAACTCGAAAACGAGATGGAATAACAAGAAACACACGCAAGACACTCGATTTAAATAAATAAAAAATACGGAACAAGAAGTGTATTGTTTCCGAATTTATTCGATTATTTTCGAGTTATCCGACCTGTCGTATATTTCGATGTAAAAAAAGAGATTTCGATATGGGTTTCTCGTCAACGGGTTCCCATTATTGGGCCGAACTCGTATTTTCTTAACTTATTTTTCCCTAAGATATATTGATATTTGATGCCTTGTCGTGAAAACGTGAAAAAGTTTTCCAGTCAAACTTTTTTTTATGGAAAGTCGTATAAAAATAAATAAAAAGTAATTTTTGTGTGAAAAGTATTTAATTTTTGTTCGTGCCTTAGATAAAGTTTGCTAAAATTACGTCTTTTGAGTGGGAAGATAACGCATTATAGAAAGTCGAAAATATCATTTTTAAATATATTAGTTTCATGCACATTCCATGCTAATGACTAGAATCATCTCTTTTGCCTAGTGTTTGTAAGCAATATTGCAATTTTAAATTTCTAGCTGTGTCTCATCAAGGAATTTTATTTTTTGATTTCTTGTTTAAATATATAATTTTTTGTCACGTTATAAAATAAGATTATTAATTATAATATCCAATTATTAAACTTATCATTATGTTATAAAATTGCTTGATCTATTCGATTTTGCAATGCAATTAATTATGTATTGAATCAATCTTTTGACCAAAGGGTAAATCAGATTAAAAAAATTATCACTTTCTTTCATTAGAAAAATCATCTTTGGAAATTGATTTCCTCCAATAAATGATATGGCTTATTAAGAAGAAAATATACAACGCGGTTGCTTTTACTGATTATATGATTGGTGGAAGTTGATCTAAAAGATATCATGGAGTTTTTGAATCTTCATAATAGGGAACTTTGAAGATATTATGAAAATTCAAAAGCATAACTTTATTAAAGAAGCTTAAACGTTGAATTGGAACGAGTCAAGAGGATGAAAGCTGAAAATTTTGCTGAAAGCCTTGAATTGATTGAAGTCCATCTAAATAGAAGAAATTGATTTAAATGAATACCGAGTAGCAAATGTTAGATGAAGCATTAATAAGACGATCACTGGTTACAAAGAAAATTTTCGGGAGAAAATAAATTTTTATTCGAAAAACTTTACTGTTGATTTATTTAAATTAAATTGGTTATATTGTTATTTAATTCGATATAAGGTAAATTCTTATAATTAAAATCTATCCTTAAATAGTTGCATTTAATTTAATGATTTATTCATATTAGATAACTTTCTATATCGACTTTATCAGCTTCAATATAGTTGTGATAAAAATATTTCATCAAATGGAATGTGAGTTCAATAACAAAAATATATGGGTAATATATAGCTTATCCATGAACTTTTCATCGTTAAATGAATCCACCTCTAAAAATAGTAGTAATCAATCATTTGTGATGTAAATGAATATTGAAAACATTACTATGCACAAAAAATAATTGCATGTCCTATATTTCCGAATAGAAGAATTTCAATATAATTGAAAAATGTCCAGTTTCAATGTAATCAACCGCTAAAATTGGGAAACGACAGACTCGACAGGACGTATTTTTCAGTTCACTACGGCGTAACCAATTGCGCTACGACAGACACTATTCATTCCGATCGTGCACAATCGACACATCGATATCTTCTAACATTTCTACATGAATTCGTTTTAATGCTTTCAAATCTTTAGTAAGTCAAAAATATATTGCGCAAGGGTTGTCGTTTATCAGTATTGATTAAATTAGCATGTGGTTAAGTCGATTTGAATAAAGTATTTCGGTGCGAGTGGGTCTATGGTTTCGGTCACACATTAAGTATTGTTCAATATGCATATACTAAACGGCTTAGTTAGTGGCAACGATCAAATTTATCCTATTGATAAAATATCAAAAATTATATGAAATATGTTAATAAAATGTATTTAATGCTAAATCAGCAGCCCACAAACTCTTTTGTGTGGGATATACTTGAATTATAGCAATTTTTAACAATTGCCAAGGTGCCACTGAGGTCGAATGTGCTATAAGTTTATGCCATATTTAATGTAGCAAATAAAGGTCGGTTGTCTGGTTTTATTCGAGACTCACTAATAGCTCCAATATTAATTTGAAGTTTTGATGTGCTTTAATTTGATATTGTATAAAATACATATTTTATGACCGAACCTATCAAATTCTGTCTACCACAAATATTTTCTGACAAGTAACAAATATGAAAATAAAGCGATATTAAGAGGGCTTTGGTGGCGAAACACTATATCTACGCCAAGGCTGATAAGTAAATTGAGCATAATCTAAATTTATTTATGCACATCAGTGTCTAGGCTGTTATGGATGCATTTATCACAGCCAATATTGAATATTTAAAGTGTGCGTTAGAATGAAATGTTGTCAAATCAGACGCTACTAAAATATGACCAAAACACTAAAGTGTTGTTAATTTGAACAAAATCCCGAAGCTATTAATATTGGAAATCAGTACACTCAACCTCCGATTTACGCAATACTTTTTTATGCGGTTTCACTTTAACGCAATCGAGAAAATATGTTTTTTTCTGTTTTGATGCATTTTGTAATGTAAGAATGTAGAATAATTATTTACCGACGACGTTATAACCGAAGAGAAATTAGTTGGCCTTATTTTAATACCCGAAACGGTTCATCTAAGCGAAGATGAATCTCCCGAACCGTCATTATTTACTGCAAAAAATTTAGACGACGCTCTCAACCTAGCAAGAAAATTGATCGAAACACGGAACGTGCTCTCAATTTCCATAGAAACCTTCGAAATACTTGTGCACAATATGAAGAAATATATAAAAATCTTACAAAAAATAAAACACAATCAACAATCATAGTTTTTTCAATAAAAAAAACTACTGATGAAAACTCGGTTATCTCCGTTGATTCTCAAATTTAATTAACCAGTTCATCTGATGCGGAAGGCGATTTTGAACCAGTTATGAAGAAAATGGTTAGAATTATGGAAAACAGCAGCTAAAATGAGTCTTAATAAATCTTCAATTTAAATAAAAACAATATTATGTGAAATATTATATGTACCTTGTACAATTATGAAATTATAAATTTGAATAAATATTTTTAACATAACAAACTGTGAATCTTCAAATTTAATATGAAATCAAAGACTTCATTTACGCTTTTTTTTATATGATGGAACCTATCTTATATTTTTGTATGAATTCATTGTCTTTTTTACGCGGTTTCTATTTAAGTGGGTTTCTGGAGAACGTATCTACCGCGTAAATCAGGAGATGAGTGTACATGATATGATTGATGGAACACTTTTAAATCTTTCAAAAGTAAATATCGTCATTTTATAAATAAACATAATTTCAATTAATACTTTTGAGCCACGTTTATACACATTTAATAATTGTACATTTTCAAAAGAGATTTCTATACTAGTGGAAAAAACCCAAAGAATTCAGTTCTAGTAGAAATTTTATGATTAAATATTATGGTAGTATATTGAGATTTTTATTTTCAATTTATTTTAACAATTTTACTCTAACTTAACATATGAAAAGCAATGAGAAATCCCTAAATAAAAATATTGTATCGCTTAAAAAATCACGTTGAGATTACTCATACTCAATAACAAATATAATACTTGAGAAATTCAACTCAAATTATGACATGACAAATAATAAATAAGTTTTTGCATTTTTATTGCACCTTTTTCTTTAAGTAATAATTATGATTATTTTATATAGTATTGAATGGGTATTTAATGTTTTCGTATCAATAATATTACATATATAGTTGACTTTATGTCTTTATGTGTTCAATGTAAAAGTATTTTATTTATTCAAACTCTAAATATAAAAAGTGTTAAATTGAATATTATCAATACATCTACCTTTAATTTTATTGGTTTTAACAACAGTGCGTCTAGTGCCATAGATCAGAGTAGTTTGGGAAATTTATGCAAATAGCAAAGGGAACATCCTGTTCCGAACTACGGGTGTTGGTTTAGTAGGAAATTCCATTTTCTTCTACTTATCTAGGGATTTGCATGGATAAAGCTGCGTAAAAAGTGCCAACTCCACGACATTTCCAAGTTTCCCTTGTAAAGATACTTGCTTTCCATAAAAATGCTATTATAAAAAAAATCCATTGCCAACATTGATGAGCGATTTCTTACTTTATTCTTCACAATTTTCAAAAATATCAAAGGTTATTTAATTCTTTTTGCATCACTCAAAAATATTTTCAATTTTAAGCCACAATTATATTTTAATCTCAAACTTTAATCATGTTTAGATCTTATGGTTTTCAGCTTGAAACGTGTTGACCTATGTAATACAATTAATATTTAGTCTACTGAAAGCAAATTGATTCGAGTGAATTTGAAATTTAATATTGCACCACAATATTAAATTCATTCTTAGAATTTGTATTCATCCATAAAACTTGCCTTCAAAGTACAATAACAACATTTTTTCAAAATACATTAACATATTTTCTCATTAGTTACCATTTTTTTTAAATGTGTAATAGTGTTTGTTTAATTGACTAAAATAATGCTGACTAAAGTGAAATTTAGATATTTTTGGCATTAGCAAAATGAAATTTCTGGGAAATAAAAAATCGTTCATCAAGTTCGTTTCTCCCTTAATAAGCCAAAGTTTTAAGAAACGTATTCTTCTCACATACATAGCAGATCAGTAAAAAAAGGTCTCTGAAAATTTCATGTCATATCTTATTTGGCAGTAGTAAGGAACGACACGAAGAATATAAATTATCAAACTTTTCAAATTGGATTATCTTAAAAATTCTGCGAGTTTAGAACAAAAACATTTTTCAAACTAACTCAATTAAAATGTAAACAATTTTTAAGATACAAAAATATCACAAGTCCTTGTAAGTATAATGCGATTTTTTAAGACATATCCATGAACATAGATCAGCAAAATTTTAGTTATTTTCAAAAATACCCTCAGCCTTCGATTTACGTTCCGAGAGAAAACACGTAAATCGAGACTTCAAGCTCATATAAAGAAGGGGGATAGGTTCCAGAAAACCACGTAAAACGAGTACATTTTAAATATACATATATCTGCATAAAAAAAGAGAATTTTATTAAGAAATAGATTTAATAGCTCGACATAAATTTATAACATATTTATGATTAAAAGCATAATTATATAATGATAATTTTATTATCCCACCTCCTCATTGCTGTATTCTAATTCAACTATTTTTTTTCTTTTTTGTTGGCTCGCAATCATTACTATCATCGGATTCAAATCCAGTAGCAGGCTCTTCTTTTCGTTTTATTAAATAGTCCGTAACTAATTTTTAAAGTCGCTTTTTCGTAAAGTCTTTGTAAATTTCATTGTACAAGATTTTAAGGTTTTGCTGAAATTTAACAGCACTTCAATAACAGGATCAGTGGCCAAAACCTTTTTTTCTAAGTGGTTGACCAATTGTAAAATTTCTGAAATGGCGCAATGGAGGGGGCTACAAACGTCTGGTCCTAGAAATGGGAGAAATCAGAAAGAGTAAAAGTGAAACCGCGTAAAATGTGTAACGCGTAAATCGAGGGATAAGTGTATATTTTTAAGCATATTTGATTTGCGATTTTGAGATTGAGATTTTGCAAACATCAGGTCAGTTTAAAAGTTCGTGCGCATTTTTTAGGTTTTTTTTAATAGCGTTAATGAAACACAATTTAACATTTTTACCAACGGTATATTTTCCTCCACTATCTACATTTTCTCGCCATCTTACAGGTAGCTTTTTTTATTGCTGTTGCTGTGATGTTTACGAAAATTGGTGACAGAATGACTAATATATTAGTCAAACGACGACAAATTTCGACAGGTTCGAAATCTGGTTTTAAATTGTGTTTTATTTATACTATTTAAAAAAAAAACTAAAAATGCGCACAAACTTTTGGACTGGCCTAATAATATATATATATAATATGTATTATCATGTGAGAATACTCTTGTTTATGCACAAAAGGATATAAAAATAAATTATTGGATGCTTCAATCACAATATTAAACCTTGGGAATCATATTTTTAGTATATTCTTAGAATATGTGAAAATCAAGCATCAATATAACCATCCACAGTTATAGCGTTTATGTATCACAATATTTTTCCTCAAAATATTATTTTCTCTTGGCTTCTTGTGGTCAGATTGTGTTTAGTTTTTCGTTCGTATTTGCGAGCTTATTTATTATTTACTGCCGAAATAATTGTTTCAATTCCATGGTTGTCCCCAAGTACACACAGCCATATCTGTAATTGTGAAAATCATCCAAGGAAGCACTAGTATTGCTACGTGATATAATTTAGCGAAGAAAAGTGGACAACGTCCGAGCGCTGGTATTTTTTTAAGATCGCGTCCTAGTTCTTCGCTCTCCTCTCCTTCTATTTGGTTTCTTCCTAAATAAATGTAGCTGTGAGTGATAATTATAGATTTTGGGAGGCTTTCACGAAAGGCACTCAGAATTAGTTCCAGTAGCCGTAAAACTTTTCAGCAGGGAACTTTTGTTATCGACCGGCAACACCACTATATTGCCGCCTTATCTTCACCTCTCCACATCCGCATTCTGTACTTGAGCAGAACGAGCTCATTCAATTACTGGTGCCGGCACGTGAATTGCGTGTATTACCACTTGTACTACAAACAAAGTTCACGTACGAATGGATAGGCAAACAATCATCAAATTTATTTTGCATTAGTCTATGTTTGCTTTTGTTGATCATCGGTTCCACGGCTCGCTGGAATAACAGTCAGAAATTATGGGAGAACATTCCTGGTTGTGGAATAACAGGCAGCGGAACCGACTATTTTCCTCTCAAACAACGATTCAGTGTTCTCATCTAATTAATTTATAATTGCCCAAATATTGTTGGACGCACAGAGTGCTTTATAAATCGTTTCAATAAACAACCTATGACATTTTCAATGGAACGATGAAAAGTTAACGTTTTGTTATTGCTTTCAACAAGAATCGCTAAAAATTTGAATGATCATCAACCAACTTTGAAGCTTCAATGATCCATTGCAAAATTTATCGCGATAATTTAACCGCCATTCATGACCCTTCACACATTTTAATATACCCATCCATATCATTAATTATAGTATAATTATGAGTTTTTTTTAAATTTATATTTTTGTATCAATAAAATTTATTATTTTCCTCTTAACACATTCCGGTCCACTAACTTGCAAACGTGTTTTTAATAGTATAAGATTTTGATGACGTTTTTGCAGTGTCATCGTAATATGATGATATACATATTCAAAATTTTGCTAACTTATTGAAAGTAAAAATATCTTTCATTTTAAAACTTGAAGATTTTGACACGTGAGCTTTAAGTTTTTCGTCCCATTCAACACATTTGTGTATCAATCTCTTATTTTGTGTATTTTTAGCTCTGATTTTTTCTGACTGATCCAGAAATACTTATTTTATGATCCACGTTTAGCGAGTTCAACAATATGAATGTTATTGTTCATATTACTTCTGTTTTAATAACATGTCTCCGATTTTTATTTAAAGGAGTTAGCGTAGTAAGGAGTTAGAAACTAGCGCAGACTGGAATGTGTTGTGTAGTGCCATGTCAGTATTTGAATTTAGACAACATCAATAGGGGACATAAAGATAAATTACGATAAAAATATTTTTATGGGTATTTTTAGATAGGAGGAGATATGTGTGAAAGGTGGTTATGTCTGTGTTTTTTAATTATAATATGTTAATATTTACTTTTTTTGCATAAGAAACTATAAAAAAGAAATTAGTAGCGATTAGTCCAAGGATACCAGATTGCATATATGTTGGGATATACATACAAACAAACATACATTAATTTTATTTCTTTCGCAAATGAATCAAGATCTAATCATAGCCATGGTTGAAGAAAACCTGCGATATACTGTTTGCGAAATAGCTAACAAGTTAGAAATTCCACGAAAATCCGTCCATAATCATCTGCTAAAATTGGACTACATCAATCTTCCAGATGGGTGGCTTCCTCATGAATTGACTGACTTAAATAAACTTCAGCGTATTTCAACATGCGATCTTCTTCTCCAACGACATAATAGACAACCATTTTTGAAGAGACTTGTCACTGGAGATGGAAGTTGGATTCGCTATGAGAATATCCAACGTAAACGGTCTTAGACCAAGGGTACAGAAGCTTTAACTGTAGCTAAACCTGGTCTACATCCAAAAAAGTTTTGCTATGCATTTGGTGGGACTGGAAGGGGGTAGTTTATTATGAGCTACTTCAGCAAGGTGAAACGATCAAACGAGGAATTTGATTAGCACAAAGTTATATACTGGGAAGTAATTTTCAAAATTTGTGTCTTTCATAGTTAACCATACAGAAATTTGGAGACAGAGACGGGTGTCTAGCATCTCATCATACACTCGTGCATTGATGACAAAGTTGTGCCATAAAGGTACCCCTACACGTCTATACATTCTCAATATATTTTTAGTTTTCAAGTGGCTTTTTTTTATTCTTTTCAAATTTGCTTATTAAGTTTTTTAACTCTTTGAAAATCACATGCCATAATAATTAAATTTAATAAAACGAGTATATCAATGATAAATTAAGGAAATATTAAAATGTTAAAAAACTTACAAATATGCATACTTACTATTCAACAAAAACGGTGTCCTAAAGAATCTTTCAACCTTTCAAAAAACTGAAATCGCTATTGTTGGATAAGCTAAGAAGAGTAGGTTAATTATGTGTGCTATGAAAAAAATCATAAAATAAGTGATTATAATTTAAAAAAATCCATCGTGGCGTAGATCCGTTGCTGATTTTACGGGATCTTCTATCTGATAGCGGACTCGTAGTGAAAAGGCATTCAGGGCTGCGATACAGTTTGAATATTGATCATGACGCAATGTCGATATCATGTGGCTCCAGATGTCGTGTCGGCATCGGTGAACGACGGTGGTCAGGATGATTATTAATATTGATGATGTATCGGAACAAGAGTTCCACAGGGAAGCAATAAAAGAGTAGCGAAATGTTGACTTAACAGCATTAAGTACTCGAATTTAATTAAATTGCATTTTAATATCTCATCTAATAATTATTTCAATTTATTAGCAATAAAAATGCATTTTGATTGTGTCAGTTATTAATTTGCTTTTCACTGAATTTCACCATTATAAATATGATTTGCGCCCTTTATTGGAAATAATTATCACAATCGAATTTATATATATGCTCCGTAACCGAATTAAAGTGCTCAAGCGCCATATTTTAAAACGAACGACTCGAATTCGAAGGATTATTTGTATAAACTGCGGCTTAGTAAGAAATTTATTGCAGTTTTCGGCAATTTCATGTAGTTTTACCAACAGTATCTGTTGCAGGTGCAAGCTGCACACTGTCAATAATCTTTAAATAATAACCCATTGCGGATTATTGCGCGCGCAAAAAACGGATTAACAAATGTTGCCCTATTCGAGTGTGCATTTAATCTTCAAGTGGCCTGAATTGATTTATCAGGGGCTGTTTTTAAAGGCTCATTCAAGAAATGGCGGTTGCGAGGCATCCCCGCTAAAGACCCAAACTTCACCCCTTTTTAAGGGTGTATTCCATTTATAAGGCCTTCGTAAACAGATATGTTGTGTGGGTAAGTTTTTTTTTATCTCCCTCGATGTATCCAAAGTTTTATCGTTTGACGATGTACGAATGTTTGTTAAATAAATCCGATAAAACTTTTTTCCCTTATATCCCACGGGATGAAAGCCTCTAGTGTATAATATTATAACGTCACGTTCTCCCCAGGAACATAAATAACGAATATGTTACGCATTTTTTTTATTCGCGTATATCGGGGAAAAATCACATTTCAATTACGTACGGTTCATCTCGCTAGAAGGTTCCTAATGTATTCAAATTGTATATTTTCAAACTGCTGAGCATTTCAGACTTATTCAAAATTTTCTACGCATATGATTCAATTCTGCAAAAATATTTCTAGTTTTTTTTTCATTCAAATCTGATTCAATAATTTTCGGATTTTATATTCAATGCGAACTTCAAAGGAGTTCTCTTTGAAAATGCTTCGATGATTTCTTGAGATTTCTTAAGCGAAAATTGTAACCCTTCAAGATGAATAATTTGGTTATCTTTTTGTGACACAGACTTTTTAATAGTCCAAAATATTTTGCAGAAATTATTTTATACACTTTTTTATCAATCAAGGGTTTAATCTTTTGATGTTTCAAGTTCAATTTAAGTCCGTTACAAGAGTCTCTAATACCCTGAAGTGTCAGATGTATCTCCGGAGACTGAAGCACTTTGTACCAACAAAGAAAGGAAGAGACACCTTTATTCTTCGCCAAATAACTCTTAGCGACCGTATCATCACGCTTCGCATCAAATTAAACATCCGCGAAAATATTGACGGCACTTTTGAATTTAATTTAAAATTATCGACGCACATTTCTACCTCATATGGAGCGTGATGTGTTTGCTGTCTCGTATGAGGCACCTGTTAAAACGGTGTTTAAATTTTGTTAACGTGTAATTTATATCTCACCTGTTACGTACGAACAGTGATGGCAAATTTTAAATTTTGTATGGAATATCAAATAGTAAATTTTAACTCTATGGCGCTATGTAGGCGGCGAATCGTTAAATTTAGGGCGAAATTGCTTCCTTAAAAGCCCTACGCACTACATCGTTGAGCTTTCAATTTTTCATCTAGACATGTTGCATATTATTGTGTAGCGTAATTTAAATGGAAATTTTATGTATCATCACCTATGTAATGAAAGCTAGTTTTTATATAGAGATTTTCAAAAATATCACTATTTTATGTATCAATCGGATGTTAAAAATCGTCGCAATGCTCTTTGATTTTAACCCATTTTCCCTAAAATATTCTTATTATCGCCATTTATTGCAGCTTTTCGTTCAACATTTCGGATAACCTACATATTATTTAAAGCGTTTTAATTCATAAAAAAATCAAATTTTGATGAATCGTTAGTATTCAATTTAATTTATTTGTATTTATATTAATAATAGAAATTTTGTATTAAAAAAAATATTAAGTTGATCGATAATTTGGAGCGAAGAGCTGCTACAAAAAGGCAAAGACGTTCTCAGATCATATTTTTAATTGAACGTAATCTAGTCGAAAAATTTATATAAGAGCCCTTGAACCAACCCGCTGTATTAACGCTTGGTATATCTAAATTTAATAAGGATTAATATTTAAATTCATCGTAAATGATAAGCTATGAAGATTTTATGCAACAAATTCATGCCGCAAAACTAGAGCCAACTTTGCAAACAATTTCAAGTTATGCCATTTGATAATATTTAGAAAGTTTTGAGCTTTCTTAGCGCTACGACATTTATATTTTTACGAAAACTTGAGTCAATTCTAATAAATAATAGATTCGACGCAAATTCATGTGAAAATGGGAAATTGCACAGGATGTCCTTAAAAGTTAGCAGAGTAGAGCAGTTTAACGAAGCGGTAAGAGGTGCAGGTGTCAAGCGCAGTGGTTCCATTAAAGCTTCCCGTAAGTGAGAAGCCTCCAGAACTGGAGGATAGACGGCTTTAGCAGGTACAGGAAGGACTTAACGACTTGTCATCATACGTGAAGGAATGTTGAAATCCAGCCGCCAGGAAGGAAATGTCTGCACTTCCGTCTCATTCACAGAGGAAACAAAAGCTCCAAGGCCGGCGCATATAAATAGGAGGGCTGCTATATTCATATTTGTTATACTCAATAATCAGCTTTGGGAACAATTGCGAGCCGAAAGCGGTTAGTTTTGCATGCGATAATTTAATGTCTCCCAGGAAGTGTAACACAATAAGACAGCTATAAATTATTAAATTTATTGTCCGACAGGTGAAGGAGTAATGTCGACACGGGCTCTTCAGTATTTCTCGTTCGTAGCGATAACAATGCCTCTTTAATACTTTGAACATTTTCGTCCTTGATTTGTGTTGTCCTATGATTTGTCTGTCTTTCTGATACATTTCCTTTGATTTCTCGCTCTAATTAATGGCAAAGAGGGGCGACGCAAAAAACTGTGTCGAGTTTCGAACAAAGACACCTGAATTTCCATCAAATCCGTTACACTAGGGGTATCATATTGTGACCTCACTTAGAAAATATTTTTGATTAAAAATTCAATCGAAGGGCTTGATAGCGTTTAATTAAAATAACTGCCTTCCAAAAATATTTAAAATATTCATATAATAAAAACATGTATTTATGATACTTGGTGATTGTATATTAGAGACCAGGCGTCTAGGGAACAAATTTCATTATAATTTAAAGTGAGTAAAAGTGTTTAAAGTGTATTAATTATGTATTGACTTGTTATAACTTTTTAACTTGTTAGAAGTATTTGAAGCGATTTACAGAATGTTCCATTAAGTTGCTGATATTAATAAACAATCCATGTTATTTAAACAGCATATCTTAACAGATTTGGTATTTTCTATATTAAAAGATGATAATAAAGAGGCAAAATAAAACGCAGCAAAACCATTAGCTTACTATCATATATAAAAACACAATAATTTAAATATTTATTGAAATTCAAATCTGGCAGTATACCAAATCTATTATAGGATGTTGGTATTCACCATAGATACCGTTTATTGATAAAAGATTTTATTAATGACTTAAAATTATTTGTATGGGATTTTGTAAGTAGAAGAGGATCAATTATTAAATAGTGAAATCATCATTATTCTTCAATACTTATTGTCACAAATTATTTATTTATTAATGACTCTGCCCAATTTTATTGTTTTAGCATAGCGAAATTTGTGCTAGAATTAAGAATTTCAATTTAAATTCTAATCCATTTTTTTCTTGATTTTCCTCCAATATATTTATAATTATTTGAACATTTAAAGCTATGAGTATGAATTGAGAAATTATCTAAATATGGATTGGAGAAGAATTATTTAAAAAAGTTTTAGATTAAACCGGTGTTAAAATGCTAAACGTCGATTTTACTAAAAAAAATATATAATCGACAGTTCAACCCCCATGGGATAAAATCAAACGGCATCGAAAATGTTCGACAAAAAGAACATTGATAATGTAAATAAAAACTCACAAAACAACCCTTTGACGAAAGGTCTTCATACATTTCTCTTCAATTATTTATTGCTGAAATTTAAAAAAAAAATCATTGTACGGCCCAAGCAGAGAGTGAACATTATTTCCAGCAGGTCCTTGGAGCTTTTTCGGTCGAATAAAATGGGATGTTTATTTACTTTATTTGCTAATTCTACCCCACTTTAGTCCGATCTCGTCGAATGAAATAGTTCACAGACGTTCATCTTGGTGAAATAGAGTTTCCTGTATCCTTGGCCGGCGAAGCAGTTGTCCGCCATTTCTCGTCTCCTTTATTTAACTCACTTGCCATTTGCGATCCCTGAATAAAACATCACATCCCACTAAATTCTTCCCTTCGCACTTTCTATACATTTTATGAGCCATGTCAGGAGCAATTTATGATCAACGCTGAATCTTAGTCCTTAACTGCTCTTCAGCTTAAAATAACTGACATTTAACGATTTTTAAATGGGTTTTCTCCATGGAAAAAAAGCAATTTAGGGCCATATATATTTATATAAATATTATCAAAAATATAATCTAACGACGCAGACTGAATTTATTTACATTTCATGTGGTATATTTTCTCTTTCAATTTTGTGACTGTATTCTTTTGATCGCGTGTCCTTTAAGAGAGCACCGTCTACTTGAACGTCATTTATATTGAAATTGGACGCAGTTGGCCATTGTGAAAGTTTGCTCTTGAAATGGAGGTCGTTTGTCAACCGAGAGATTCAATTCTAATGCATAATAAAACTTCATGGATCTGCAAACCTTTGTAAATCAAAATTTCAGCGTATATTAAAATCTCAAGTATTTTAATAAAATACCAGGCATTAGAAAATATATAAAACCCAGTAAGCCTAATTCATTGATGGTTATTTGAGGTAATACACAAATTTTTTACTCATAAATTCGCTAAGAGTTCTAAAGTTTTAAAAAATAATAAAAATAAATTTTATTAAAAAAATCAAAATTCTTAAAATTAACCTTTTACCAAGGTTTTTAAAGGGGAAAAGGTTTAACTTGAACTAAAAAAATATATAAGTGTAAATATAAATAAAATGCTGATCAAATAGTTTAAAATATATAAAGAAAGTCAGACAAGCATTAATAATAGTTAACGTAGCTCAAAATAGTCATCTAAATTGTTCTCAAAAAAATTAATAAAGGTAACTCTGAATATGTTATAAATAATCGATCTAAGGAGATATTCGAGGATCAAATAATGGCTAATAAAAAATAAAATCAAATATAGGATTAAAACTGCTACAATTAGATAAATTGAACTGAAAGCTTCGTTTTATTCACCACCAACGTTGTTAAAGAGCTTTTTAAGCCTTTGATGTACCTTATGGCATCCTTCATCGGATAACTTTTCTTCGATGTTCTCTATTTTGGTTCTTCTTAAGTTGGGCAACGGATTTGAAATATTCAACATGTATCATTCATTTATATCGGTTGTATAGGATCCTATAGAAAAAAATCGTATTATTATAACAATTTCAACAAACCTATTTGAAACGCCTTGAATTTTTTTTGAATAGTATTTTGAAGATAAATAATATAAAAATGATCTTGGATTGCTTCTATTGCATTATTGTACTGTACTAACCAGATGCAATCGGACATTTCATATGAAAATAATCGTTGGGTCTTTAATAAAATAATGGTTAAAAAGGGTTAATTTAATAAAAAGTAAAATCATTTTTTATTGCAATTTTAAATCAAGAAAATTTACTCACTGTCATACCATGCATAAAGATGAGATTTAAGCAATCTGCACTGGAAATATTGACGATTGACGATGACGACAAAGAGTTTTATAGTGCGACTATAATGAACGTAAATCTGATAATTTTCAAGCAATCCAAGATGATAAGGATGATCCAAGTTGGCCAAAAAGACCTTAGCCGAAAAAAGACATGTTTCAAGTCTTGCTCGAGGGGGAGGTTCATTATTGAAGTCTCGTAGTTGATTCTCTCTATCTTTGGAAATAAGTATCTTGAATATCTAGTTGCTTTTCTATTGTTCATTCGCCCAATGGCATATATTTTCTGGTCCAATATTTAAAATGATCATATTAACTATTTTGATTGTATTGTCATCGGGTCGAGGCAAAACCCAAGGGAAATGGTCGCTTTTGGGGAACCCCTGCCCTACGTAAAAGCATTACGATTGTTTTCCTAATAAATTGGATTTTGAACTCGATTTTTTCTTTTGAAAGATCAAAAATTAGCCTATTTTTGCTATTAATATATCATAAACAAAGTTTTGAAAGTGATTATAATCTAGTTAATTATTATTTTTTGTAATGTCCATATTATAAATAAAAAAAGTTCTTTTTGTATAAGAACAAAGTAGGATATCGATGTAGTGATTTTGGTCTGTTTGTAAATTTAGTCGCCTTTGTTTGACACAAATCGGGACAGTGTGGCGTATTTTCGTTATGGCCGATGAAAAGTTTGAAAAACACGCTTTTCCACAGAGCGAAACTGTCGTAAAAAACGAAACATTGTGTTTTTGTTTTGCTCAGTCGTTTTATTTCGAGTGTAATGCCAATTTTCCGCTGACCAAGATATTTCACGAAGGAGAAATCTTCGCAAAAGCATGTCAACGTATAATAAAATAAGTTAAGCACGTCGAAAGTTTTCTCTTTGCAATTTTCCGCTTTTTTTCGGATCTCCATAGAGAGACGCACCGAATCTCAATGTATTTACATTTAAAGCGGCAGAAGTTCAACAACACATATATCTGCATTCCTGTGCCAAATAAAGAAAACGCTGTCCTCATCGTTAAAAGTGGTCCAAGCAAATTTACCTCGGGATGATATTTAAGGTGAAACGAAAACACATTTTTAGAAATTTAAAAGATCCCAATAAGAACTTGGCTCTTATAATAAATTTATAAGCTAAGACCCTCTTTGTTTTGTCTAAAATAACAAACTTTTACGAGAGGCTACATTGCGTAAGAGCACCCTCCAAATTGTTACGAACAATTTTCCTTAAAAAATATTAAAACATTTAGAAGAAGAATTACCTTGGATACTCCCTTTTATTTCATATTCAACACAAAAATCACTTTGATGATTTAAAATTTATGCTATGCTACTCATTGAATTTATACGTACAACGACATTTTTTTTACTTATAAGTGTACATTTAAAATATAACAATGTTAAACATACGTTAGGAAAGTGTGGAAAAATAATAGATAATGATTCTACCACGTTTTGGTATAGTGGAGTAGATCCAGGACTCTCAGTATAAAGGTTCGGGTTCAAATCCAGATTGTGGAAATAAAAATTCACCGTACCAATAAAATTGGGAGATCGGAAATATTAATATTTTTGATAGATCGTCTCAATCCTGGTTTACCCTGATTTCCTGGATTTGAAAAATGGCGATTAATAAAGTCGTGCAGGGACGCAATTCTGGATTAGATGAATGAGAGATTTAAGAAACAGATTGCACTTCTGAAAGGATAGTAAAAAACTACCCACAGCAATAATGATGATTTTTATTTGGCTGAACCAAAGTAACAACATGGTGGATGTTGTATGTTTTATGTAGGTCAAAAGATTTTCAGCGCATGAACATCCTAAATGATTAATTACCTTATGTCTTGTATTGATTTAATGTCATCATTGTGGACACCTATTAATCGCTGCGTGTGAATCGACCTAAATTCTCGAATGAACTCTTTCATGTTAAACATTCCCCAAAACACAGCCTCTGTAGATATTTTAAGTATTATTATGTTTACATTATATATTCATAGCACTCTGTTCTCTGAAGGTGAATAAATATATAGACAAAGGGACGTCTTTGAATGGGGCCACGAGGATGAGCCTATATTATCTCATTAGAGGTCTACGGTTCCTGGTCGTCAATCATCCAGAATGGTGACATTAAGTTGCTCGGTATGTTTACGACCTCTATAATAACTATATAAATAGAATATTACTAGGCCTTTACGTGTTGGTTGTCACCTCTCGGTGGAGTGGTTGATGCGCATTAATATCTACTTGCAATACCGGAATATTTATACTCCACTGAATACTTCTGACGTTTCTCAACAACCCCCCTATCGTTTCGATCTCTTTATTTGCTTTATGGCTCTCTTTTTTTGCTCGAGTTGGTGTCTTTGTTTTAATTTGTTTAATAAAATCGTTTTAATGCACCATTTGTTTTGTTTGCGGTGAGATCTAATTTGTATTTTAGACAAATTAGGTGCGTCGCCTCTAGCCTCCCCGTTAATTAAGAGACAAACAAACAGCTCCTACCGAGAAACAACCGGAAGTAAACACATCCGGATGGCGATTATACAAATAAAGCCTTCCCCCTTGTCCGGAAGCCGTATTGTGTAGTTAAAAAAATCTGCGGCTCGGGACATTTAAAAGGTGAGCATTCATGAATGGGCCCTTATTCAACCCCAAAACTGAAACCAATTTCCATTGCATTAAAAACATACATTTAAAACTATTATGATCATCCGCAAACATCCCCTTTATGTGCTTGCCATAATATTAAATATTATTTTCATCACACTCTCATGCACATTTGTCAATTTAAAGGATTGTTTTCCAATATTTGAAATTCCATTTATGTGTTTATGTTGACCGGATTGATATCATATCCGATATTAAAATTGAAATTTGCATGAATTTTGCGCAATTCATACATTTAAAAATAATATGGCATGCTAAATGTACGTCAATGACGCTTTTTTATCAAATTAAATCAAAACTGATCTCGCATGAAAAATTTTAGAGCAGCAGATGAAAACTATGCCATGATTTCTTTCATTTGGATTTCGACTCGATCACAATAAAACAAATTTTGAATCATAAAAGAATCCAACTCCGATCCAAAATTTCGATCCCGGGATCACTCCCGAGTTCCCGGGACCGGTATTATCAATAGTTTAAGAAATTAAATTGATTCATTTGATTTAAAAATTACTCATAATAATGTAATAAATGATAAAAATATAATTATAAAATTTCTTTCTGCTGAGACACGGACTAAAACTCACAAAATTCCCGATTTCCCGACAAATTATTTATTTCCGTCGCTGCAGATGAATAATTATATACTATAATACTTTGATGTGGTTTGTAATTATATTACGGAGAAATACAAAAATTCTGAAACCCGTATCTATTATATTTCATATCGATATTCCCATTATATGAGTCGAGGTGTAGTAAATACATCACCGGTAGGGAAAGATTAATATAACAATTTGAAAAACATATATGTACTCTATATATGTATATATAGATTAGACAGTTACTGCCCCTAGGCGTCGCTTAAGTTAGCCAATTAGTAGTTACGCTACTGTTTCCAAGCGTCCAGATTTCAGCGGGAATATCTCGATTTAGTAGCCTTCGTCGTGCTGGTGAGGTGCACGATTTCTGTTAGATAAAAAATTCTTTCCCGATTTTTTCGGGATTGCGTTTACTAATCCCGGGATTCATGAGCATCTAAAACCGTCCGGGATCGATTGGATGAAAGTTCGTTTAGTAAAGAATTATTACATGCAGTAAAAAAGAGAATGAACGAACGCCGATATAAAAAAATAATCACACTCTTGGTATATTTACAAAGTGGAAAATATTCCCAGTTCTAATAAACCTTTTCAATGCTCAACCAAATATGAAGCTATTTCTTCGTCGCAAAGTATTATTGAGATAATTCATCCAAATTTATTTTCTAATGATGAATTTTTAAATAACTTGCAGGACTCTGATGTGGAAATTACACATCTTTCTCTTTCAACTTCTGAATTGCATCATGAAATGCCAAACTCAATTTTGTCTTTCGCGAAAACGAAGAATTATGACAGTACAAATAACTTGAAATAAGATTTCAAATATTTAGATCAATATAAAAGAAGCACAGAAAAGTTGGACGTGTTTTTTAATACATATCTAACAATAACACTTACGTCAACAGCTACTGAATGAGTATTTTCAACGGCAGAAACTAAATTAAGAACAAATTTAAATATGAAACATTCAATGCTCTGTTATTTTTAAAATATAAATTAAAATATAAAAGTTTCCATAAATAATAAAAATGAGCTCGTTTTTAATGGCAATGTTTTGTTATTTTTGTACTTCAAAAACTATTCGGATATCCAAATAGGGTCATTTTTTACTATTCGAATGGATGATAATGACGAATAATCGTAGTACCTGGTGCGTATTATAATCGAAATATATTTATTTTTAAACCTTTATTCAGAAAATAAAATATTACAAGGTAAAAATGGTGTAAAATATACACAATTACATTAAAATGGTTTAACAATTTAAGTCTTAGTATATTATCCTTATCTTAATTACAAACATAAATGTTAGTTATTAATAAATTATACATAATAAGAATTAATTAAAATTTGTAGATAGGGGGAAAATAGGAAACTTAAAACCCCTTTACGACATTCCTTATAAACTATCTTACAAACTAAAATATATCGAAATATAGCATGTTAATAGAATATTGGCTAAATGTGAAAAACTTCATTTTATCAGATACTTGTTATACCAAACAAACGCAAGTTCCAAAGCAATCAAGACTAATTAATTTACGCCGATGAGATATAAACTAAAAATAAACGTTTAGCTACGGATGTTCCACAATTAGCATTTATGGTAAAATAATATCTTAGAAGAGGAGATTTCTGAAGAAATTGTTCCAATGCTATTTAAATTAATTGATGTAAATTCATCATTCGTATTCTTGCCAGTCAATGTAATTATGCATTTATTCCATATGAATCTACAATATGCTATAGCAGCGGTTCTTAAACTTATAAACTTATATAATACGTGTAATGGATAAACGATCATGATAGTTATGTACTGTATATTGTATTTTGTATCCAACGATCTATAATGATTATCATTCAAGCATACTTGTGTGCAACAAAAGACAGATTCACATACTTTATAATTTGTCTTAGTATTTACATTTTCAAATCCAAGAAAACAGATTTGATCTGGATTGAAGATTTCAACGGAAATAATATTACTTCCTTTATAGCTTTGCAATAAGTGTCCAGGAATTTATTTGCCGTACTAAAACGAGTTTCAAAGAGTTGATGAAATTTATGAAAAACTGTATTGTCATGCTGTAACAATCAATAAATAGTTGTTTATTGGTAATGTAAAATTTGTGTATATTATTATATATTAACTCTTTTTTTATGAATTTTGGAATAAAATTGGATTTGCCCAATCTTAGTTTGCATATGGATAAACTATGCACATACGCATCCCTTAATGAAATTCTGTCCAAACATTACTTGTAGAAATACATTTCGTTCAACAAACAGGAAATACGGATTGCGACGGGATATTGAAAGGAAATGAGTTCGAGCTTTTATAGACTAGCGAATTATGAAGGGGGATGTATTGAAATTTAAAACTTTGATAATCACTCCCGTTGCAAGTCGCCCACTTTAATTTCGAGGGTTCTGCCACGACAAATTTACATGAAATTCCGCAATGTGTGGGAGAAAAATATCTACCATATTTGCAAACGCCAAGTGAACATTGAATTGTGTCGAAATAATATTAGTTCGGTAAACGAATCAAGTTGTGCGCGGGAGGGCATCAGCTGCTTGATTTGACACATCCCTACGCAAGTTTACGTCGTTTTTATTAGTTTTATCGCATTTGTGCAAGGGATGATTATTAAATTACGTGATTCGGAGCACGTAGGCCACTTTATTGGACGTCATGTACGGCCCTGTATCTCCTGTATCTTCTCATTCGTTTTTTGTTCCGTGATCTGAACGCTAAACTTCCAGCCAGTACCGCCGTAATAAATAAACTTCAACTGTTGATTTTGCGTTTATATATATGTTTAACAAAATAAATACACCCTGCGTCGATTTCTCTATATGCCGTAGGTAATATATCCCCGGCGAAATTTATGGATATCAGTTAACAGTGTTGTAAAAAATATGGCGTTCATAAAACGAATGTTGCTGCGTCAAATGTGAGATTTCATCGCAATATAATGTAATAATTCCGTAGCGCTTGTGTTTTTTCGGGAAAGAATTATTGCATCCCCAAATTAAGCACTTCGAAAACGCGCTTTTTGAATGTGGTTTATCAGGATTTGTCACAATGAAACAAATGGATTCCAGGTAAAAATGACCTGGACAATATTGTTTTGTCGACATTTTTATTTGTAGTCTCCGCTAAACCATACAATCCTCGATTGCACAGTGATTCAGCAAACAGTTAGTTAACGAGATCGGGTTCATATAATCAATTCCCTGGGGTTAGCTGATTATCTATTTGGAGACAAGTGTGAATATATGAAAACGGTTAATATCATCGTCATACAACGTCTCTATCTATTCAAATTTCACTCGGATATCCAAAATGTTGATATGATCAAGTGTGAGTGTAAAATGTTGGGTTGATTTCTAAACATTTCTTATAAGTATTTTAATTTAAATCATAGTTGTAAGAAATACGTGATGAGTAGTAATCGATAAGTTATATCAATCCAGCTGAAGTCGAGTAAATTAATCCATAATTTAAGAATAATGTTAATTTTGCGAAAAAAAATTGCATCCTTTTTTTTTGGGATTACAACTTAAATATTGATACTTTTTTAAACATTTAATACTATTTATGTTAATATCAGGTGGATGTTACACTCTACGATTCCTGTCCATAAAACCCAAGGGGGGGGGGGCAACTCTACGCCCGAGGGCAATAGTGGAACCCCTGGGGTAACGATGTAGAATAGAGGTAGGCGAAAGTAGCCTCGTCGGTTTGCTCATCAAACGCTGCTGGGGTAACCCAGTTAACATAAGTTGGATACGCAGCTTACCCTGTGCTATGTATCCATAAAGTGGAATGTGGAACTGCTGATTACAGAAGATGTAAGTGAACTCGTGCAAAAAAGTGCAAAAGGCGTCACCACCATCTTCAATAGCCTAATGCACACAGGAGAGAACAACTTTAGGCTGCTTGAATGGTGACTCGTCTCCGAGACTAAAAGCTACAAATGACCGAATCAATGCGAGTACCATGGGAAAGAGGTAGTCCCTGCAATCTGTCATCTACTGCTGTCCCATTCAGACTGAGACTGGATTCGTGGTGGCAGTGACCTCGCGTAGTACAGTGACGTCCCTTGAACTTAGTGTAACACATTCCTTCCTATTTTAACGTACCTTCGAGTGCTCGTGATCTGAAACCGGTCTTCCTGCGGGAACCTCGCTTCCTTTGCAGGGCGCAGAGAGAAAGGGGTGGGCACCTATACGCTCTGCACGTAGCGTCTCTTGTGGGACTAAAATAGCAAGATGAAGGCATTCCCTGTGTAGCTAGTCCGGGAAAACCCGAAACAGACCGCACAGCAGCGTGAACATGTACGCTGTCATCAAATAGTCCAATTAGATCATTAAAACGATGTCTGTTTAATCTTATTGTTAATGTTTTAAAAGCTATGATTTAATCCTGTGTTAGTATGATCAGATAAATCTTGAACTGGACCAAATTTGAAAGGATGAAAATATTAACATACTTCAATCTAGCTTTATTCTGATCTGAAATTTGCCTGAATTACAAAAAAATAAATACGTATGCGGATTTGGAAAAAATATTAAAACAATTTCTATTCAAATAAATTTATCTTAATTTTATTACAAAAGAAAGTATATCTTAAATTAAGAAATTCTATGAATAGTTAGATATTTTTTAATTATAATTTTATTGTAGATTTTTATAGATATACTATTGATAATTGAATATAAACATACTATTATTACTAACAATATATTAACGATTGAGATACTAATAGAAATAATTGAATTACAATGTAAAACTATGTTGAAAGGTTGTTCAAAAAAGAAAATTAATTAGAATTGTACAAAAGATTCATTTACAATATTTTCTTTCAATAATGAAGCGTTAAGGAGTATAAATATTTATGAATCGACATTATCTCAAATGAGGATCGTTTTAGAGATCGATCTTTAATTCATTTTAATAGTCATTCATGATATTTTCTATTTATATTCCATCAGCTGTAATAAATCTGTAAGTTCTCTGAATTTTTGTTGGACGTTTATGTTATGTGACCCACTTACAACAAAGTTGGGAACTGCTGTTCTATTGGACATATGAATGGCTATAACGGTTGAGTAGCCTTGCTCGGAAGAATAGTGAAGACTAGTCGTAACAACGGAGATTATTTCACTAGAATAAGGTGTACATAAATATAACAATATGGTGTAACTGGGAATCGAATGCACAATAGATACAGTACAGTGGTTTGCGTATTAACCCAGATATGCCCATTGACCTAAATATAGGATTATTCTTTTGTATTATTGATGACGAGCAAATTGAAGTGATATTACGTGTATTAATCATTTATTAATTAAATGAATTTATCTGTTAATATTGTAAAATTATTCTTTGTCTATAGTCATTTGGGTGATCAGTTGGTTCTTCGAAGATTACAATGTATAATTATTTCGAACAATGTGTCATTTCAATTTAATCCAAAAAAAAATAGTGTTTTTATCTGTAAAATAATTGCAACTCCAGATAAAAATTGCCATTAATCTTCATACGTTTTACTATAGATATTATTTTTTTATCGACATGGTCGCTATTAGAATTATTTAATTTAAAAGGCAATGAGTTTTCTTCAGGGAAAAAATAAGTTATTATCATCTTTTACATTTTTTACGATTACATAAGAAATATAATAATTTTTATTCGAATGGAAATGTAATGAAATAAGATCAAAGAAGTGAAATCCCATTAGATTTAAATATTTCAGGTACAAATATTTTGCAAAATTAATGGCTTTTTTTTTAAATTAGCACCTTTAAACATTTACAAGCTAATAATTTATATATTAAAAAGGAAGAAACTCGTCGAGATAAAATTTAGAATTCTCGTGGGAAGCGAAAAATACAAATGAAGTTCGCAAATAAGTTTTCCGGTTATTTTCCCTTTGATGGTTTTCTACAGTGAAAAATTTAAGGCGTTTATTATTTTGTTAAAAGATATAACTTTTAAATTTCCTTATTCTTTTCGCACCCATAAGATGGATTCGAAGAATGAAAGTTGAAAATTTCGAACTTTTTAATCGCATTATTTGTCATGGAATGTTTTTTGTTAGGTGTTGATAAATTTCTCATTGTGCCGTACTCAAACAGAGTTCTCGGTCGGGGATTGTTCTTTGGGGATTGGAAACTGTTGAAGGAAGTATAATGTCGAGTGGAACAAAAATTTATTCAGTAGTTGCTAAAAGCTTTATGCTACTAAACTGGAGTTGTGACGGTTCAAAACGCTCATTAGAATATGACACTGGATTAACTTTTAACTGACAAGCAAATTGTGTCTCTGGCAGTCAGGTTTCAAGTCAACTTCTGTTCTAATGTTTTGAGAACGTAGTTTTTGACTTTTGCTACACTTCAGCAAATTTATAAAGGGATTTTAAACAATGTGTCGGGAATAACTACGAAAATTTATTAATACAGAAAATAATTTTAATTGAAATTTTAGCAGCTTAAAATAGAAATAGTTAGGAAAATGATTATCAATTATCTATAATAAAATCAAACAATCAATTGAAAATTCGTAATTAAACAGCTTGATATAGGTTGGTGGTGACGATTTTGACCCACTCTTCTTCTTCTTAAGTTGTCATACGATATGAGATTTTTCTAGGGCAAGGATTTTTCTTGTGGTGGCTCTCTATTTGTTTTCCACGCGTAATATATGTGGAATAAGATAATTTTGAATATGCTTTTTTATATTGAAGAAAATTTATGATTGAATTTTAAATGATGTTTTAATTATTGTTAAAATATTCATAGATGTCTTGTTGAATTCACTTTTTCAGGTTCACAGAATCAGAGTAAACTTGAAGATCATCATCTTCTTATATCAAAATGATCATTTTCTGATTATTTCATATTTATAATCACAACAAATTTTGCCTTCTAAAGGTACTTATTTGCCCTCTGAAACTAAAAGTAAAAGCATCAGTTTTTGAATTTCTTTGTGGTGATAATATTAAGGATTTTATTTCAACTAATTTCCATTTCGAAAGATTATCTGCACTTACATTGAAGCAAAGATTCAAGACATCAAGTAGAACGAACAATTCGCAGACGATGTGCTTTATGTAGTACCAAAAAAATGAAGTTCACACTTAATTTCTTGGACTGAATACAAACTCTCTCTATATCTTAGAATGAAAATGTACTTTAATCAATTACCTTTTAATTAATAGTTAATTATTTGTGTCTTATTTTTAATCAATTTACTTCCACAATCATTAAAATATGCATTCAAAGCAAATAGAGACGTAGACAAAAATTTAAAACAATTTCTATTGGACATGAATAATATATAACAATATGTGATTATTCTAAATATAATAGTAAGGAATACTACTATATTATATATTCTTCCTAAAGTTATGGAAGTTACAAGTTTTGAATGCTTGTGAACAGTCAATTCACTCAACTTTGTGTAGCACTTCAAAAGCTTGCAGGGAGCATGGTATTTTGAAAGGATGCAACCATCAAATACCATCCTTTTTGAAGTAATCAAATAATGTATATCAAATTATTCTTCGTTAAAATACATAAAGTTACTCGAACGAAGATTCAATAAAACTTCTATTGTCTCGAAGGCGAAAACTTTCCATATTTGCAACCATGTAAAGATTATGCAGTCTTAGTCTGTAGATAATTGCAAATACAAGAAGTTTTCAAGAAAAGTATCTGCGAAGTATGAAATAGAATTCAATACAAAATACTACACATTCATTAGAAAATAAAGCTAAGTACTAAGAATTTCATTTAAGAGTACTTGAAAGAATGAAAAAATCTTACGCGAGGAGCGTTTAATAATTATTTTTATCGAAGCATTTTTTTAATAAGCCCATTATAATTTTATTATAGATTTAACTTTTATGAAAAAAAAAAATTTTTGAAGGTCTAGATTACAGTTTGGTGGGTTGTACAGTTGTTGGAAGCTTCATTGGTGAATAACTGTCTTAACTTTGTCAGACATTTTCACTAGTGGGTTAACACGAGGGAGCGGCGCGCTTGTTGAGAGCTTTCTTGATTTTTTTCTCTGTGATGGCTTCTAAAAAAAAATGTTAGGATAAGTCTGCTCTATTAGAGTAGTTTTTTGCAAAGGATATTTTTCTTATAGCAAAAGACCTTGATCATACAAGAAAAAAAGTTGACATAATCTTTCCGGCAGATTTTTCAAATTTAAAATTTTAGAAGAGAAAGTTTTGTGTCGGACCATTAAATACAATATGAGCAAGTGTAGATTAAGTGGGTTTTTACTAGATATAGTCTTATAGATTCGTATTAAAAACATTGGGATTGAAATTTCAATCGTGAAAAACTGCCGAATCCATAAATTTTGGAGATCGAAAATATTATATTTTTCGATCGTCTAGATTAGTGGCTCCCAACTTGCTATACCCATGGAGCCTTTCTTATAGCAAAAATCTGACCATGAAATTTCATGTGAAATAAATCAATATAGCATGATTTCTTTTATAGCTTGATACAAACCTTACTTTGTTGTCTTGAATGGTAAATGAAATAAAATGTAAATTAAGCTAATGATAAGGTTTATAAGTCAATTTAACTAAATCTGCGTTCCAATAAATAAGAAGACGAAAAAGCATTTGTTATCTGTTTTTATAATCAGTTTTTGTAGAATCCTGGTTTTGGCTCCTCATTTGTGGATAAATAAAAAAATACTTTGTAGCTTCAAATTAGCAATTTAGCTTTTATTACATTTGGCCAATAAACTAGTAATATAAGCTATGTTACATTTTGAATTAACTACTAAAAGACTGAATCAAAGAATGCATAAAGTTGATCCAAACTAACGTATGAGTCGTGTTTTTCTTAAAAAAAATTCCTGTGGAGATCACCTACATCCGACTGCAGATATAATACTCTAAGAAGATGAGAAATAAAATGAATTTTTCGATATATGCTGTAATTTGCACATTTGTCAAAATAAAACGACATAAATCGGACACATTTCTTAAGAAGATTTTTCAATAGAGATCTTCATTCAACTCTTTTCCCTACTTTTTACTTCAAATTCAGACTGGAAGCTGCACAAAATATTTAACAATTTGCCATTCGAAGCTCGAATAAGCTTTGCATCTTTTTACTAGATATTTATTCTTATAAAATGTCTTTCTGTCACTTTAAATCTATATTTCATTATTTTCGATATTGACAACTGCTTAAGATCGCAAATATTTCTATCTATCGACAAAACCAATGCTATGAAAACACGATGTTATTGTGTAATAGATGGACTACGGTGTTATATTCACTTCTTATTTTCTTAAGTAAAAAATATGTTTACTAATATTTGCTCCAAATCAATCAGAATATAACAATTCTTAATCAGCTATATAAGTTTTTGTTCCTTCATTATATTATTTCATACTTAGGTTCCTTGTACTTGATGATTGTGAACTATTACAGAGGTAATAAAGCAAATTTTAAAATTGATATTCTGCTTCTAGCGCATTTTTTAAAAAATATCTATTAATCTACAGTTAAAAAAGGTATGATTTTATTGTTCAAAGATGCTTAAAAATATGTTTTGTCTACATATTAATGAATCAATACTTTTATTTGAACTTTATTTTAAATTAGTTTTTTGATATTAAAATAATAGCGATAACTATATGACTTGATGCATTTTTACAACTGAAATTGGAACAAAAACAGATTTACGATGAACGAACTATGAATCATGAAACAATATTGTAGATAATTTTCAATTACGTTTTGAGCCAGAGGAAATGAGAAATTCAAGACGTTTCTACTCCGCATCAAATGCAATTTTCTTTTCTATGCATGAAATAAGAAGCATGTAAATTACAATTTAAAATAAAGTCACACTTTACAATTGACAGCGTCTTGTTGTGACTTCATAAATGTGTGAGTTGATTTATATGGTTTAGAGCGTCCCCAAAAGATATTTTCAAATAAATATACATAATAACGGATGCATACTTTTGATATAATTATTTGTGTTCAGGTTGCCTGAAAATAAAAAGAAATCTGTTTTTGTGTATAAATAAATATAAACCAATCAAAAATATCAAGTATCAATTTTAACAATCATTCAAATTTTCATCTCAAGATAATGAATTCTAGCGCCATTTGAAATTTTCGGGATAAAATTAAAGTATGCTATCATTTTTATTACTATTTTTTAAATGCTTTCCGATCAGAAAGCATTTTTGCATCAGCAGCATGCATGGATTTATATTTCATTAAATACCATTTAATTTATGGAAAAAGAAGATGGTGGAAGAGCTTTCGATTTTATATTCTTGGGGGTGGAAGAATAAATTAGTAGCTTTCTTCAAGTGGACGTGAACATTTTCGAGAAAGAGGTTCGTCATTAAAGTCTCGCAGATGGATCTCCTTTTCCGTGGGTCACTAGCTAAAAAGACAGTCCTTAATTAATAAACTAAAAATTAGCCAACATTAAAAACTTTTTATTGGTATTATATTTTTCTATTGTATGATAGTGAATATTAAAAAAAATACAGATTTGATATTATATGTATTTAGAGAAAATTTTATAAAAACATGTGCTTACACGTCGGTTCACACAAAAAAAAAATTAGAAGCTAAACATCAATCTACTTTCGCAAGCTCTCAAGACGTATCGTCCAAAGATGTTTATGCTGTCGGGCAAGGGTCATAAATCCGTAAAAAATACCACGATAAAAATGGGTTTTATTTGTGAGATTATTTAGACAAATAAAGGCAAGAAAGCTCATCGAAATTTGTTTGCGCCGCCAGAAAGCTCATCAGGGTATGCATAGGTGTTGTTGTCGTGAAGAGAAATCACCCGACGATATTTTCACTTCGCTCGCAGTATTATTTATTCATCCTCCACACCTAATGCCTCTTCCTTTACATGTAAGAGACGCGCTTAAAGATGTAAGCAAATTACAGGTATTCTGTTTGAGCTGTTTACGAGCGCATGTAATAAAATGGAGCTCCCTGTAAATACGCTTTTTCCCGCCAGAGTTCGCCATGACGCTGTCGTCGGAGCGTTACGGCGCCGACCCTTTTATCCGCCACTCTCTCTCTCTTCACAATTCTTATAGCCATAAGAAATCATTCCTTACTTAGGCACAATATTCCATGGTAGATAGTTTACAAAATGGATCCACCAGATCAAGTGTTACCGATGGTATTCTATCATTTATTACATTTTTGTTAGCTTAGCACAGATGACTTCAAAATGACATTGAAGATAACGGAATGAATGTTGTTATAGTAAAAAAGTGGGATTCGTTATTTAACCATTTTTAAAGCAAGTCTGTTTTATAATCTTCTTGCCCTCGCTTTGTTCTGCGAGTTTTACTAAATCTGCGCTATCAAGATATAGTATAGAGGTTTGTATTATTCACGAATGCTTTAAAAGAGACGAAGAAGATTTATAATCATTAACCTCTTAAAGAGGTAAGACACAATATTGTGTCCGAATTCCAATAATTCAGAAAGAGCTTTCTTACACGTTGAACTCGGAATATATGCTAATATAATGTATCGCGAAATATATGCTAATATAAATTACAACATTTTGCTTTTTAAAAATATGAGTTGCATGTGCCTGACATACAAAACATGTTTTGTATGCTATCAAAATTCGTTTCTTCATATCTGAAAGTGAAGGACAGTATTATTATCATAAAAAATCTTCAGAATGCTTTTAAAAAGCAAATACGTCAAAAGCAAGCGTCTGCCTTAATCTATTTATAAAATGAGATTTGACAATATAGCGAACTGCTTGTAAATGTAAAGTTTTACGTCATCATATATCCATTTCATGATTTTTATCCCACTATCCGCAAAAAGGCGATCGAAGCTTTTTCATCTGTGCTCGTGTGAGAGTTTTATGTTTTCGTATGAGATCTATATCCAGTCGTCATTTTACATATGGAAGAGTACATCATAGTTTGCATAGAGAAGAAAACTTTCACAACCAATGTTTTCAATCATGTCGGTGCTTAAAAAATCGGTTGAAACTTTGAATGGAGCTATCAAAATTCACCGCTATATACCGAGGGGGTGGTGTTTTTCGCATGGATGATCCGTGGTAGCCAAGTCGGAAGATGCACCGAACATAATTTTCAGCCCTGAAAGAAGTGGTGGAAGAACAGAAAGATCCGCCCCGGGACTTGAGCCGAGTTTCAGCCTTTACAACGCGAGCAACTTCGAAATTGTAAACTTTTTTCTTTAAGAGGGAAAGAAGGCCATACTTGGATCGCTTGGAGCAGCTTTTGAGCTGTTTTCTTTACTGTAATTGAATTTTCTTTTAATGAAATATCCCCGGAGGATGCATTTTTTTATTGCTATAAACTGTACTAAAGTGCATTTATATTATTTTTAATCTTAAAGCGAAAAATCATGACATAATTCAAAGAATACGCTGTTAATTATCAAAACATTATTAACACAATAAGCAAAATTGGTAAAAAGTATGAAAAGATAACAGGAAAACGTTTGAATTCAAATAAAATTTCAACATAATAATGTGTTATATTTCAAAAACTATATTTTTAACTATTAGCGAATGACCTACTTTTTCGAACCTAACGCCATTAACACGATATTTTAATTTAAAAAAAATCGACTGAAATTTTTCAGTATAATAAACAGCATATGAACCAATATAGTTATAAAAAAAATAATGAAATAGAAATAACAAAAATATTATTAGGGTTAACATAGTATATTTATAAAGACATTAACACATGGGCCTCGTATAATACGGACGTTATACAATACTGGCTCTTGAATTCCAAATTTTTAAAGATTTCTTTCAAATACATCGTTAAAAAAATTTGGTTAAAACGATCCCTTGTGAATGTGTCCCGAATAAAATGAAATTCTAATGATAATGTCTGTGAACCAATATGTATCCCTATTTAAAAAAGGACCATATTGTTTCAAATATAGCGGCAATCGTTAGCTAAGGGTTAATATATTTTTAAGGAATTTCTTCAGTTCAAATGAAGATAATTAATCATTTAACGATGTATTTATATTATTAGAAATAAAATTACAAATTCTCGTCGTGAATTTTCGTTGAGATACTTGAAAACTGTAAATGAATTGATAAAACCGCAACTTATTTATTTAGGATATTAAATTTTTCTACAAAGTTGGGCAGAGTAGTTAAATCTCGTTTGTTATTGTATATTATAACTATGCTAATAGGATTTTGTAAAACAGCTCCATTTTAAAAGTCTCTTCTTGAAACCTCTCAACTTTGTTTTCGAAAGGCAATCTGGTTAGTCTTTATTAGATCTTATGATATTAGTTTCCACTTTTTTTAGAGTGATGTTTGTTCATTTTTGTACTGTTATAAAGTTGGTTCAAGTTTAGATTCTGTGTATTAATGCAACATGCTAATAATAATGGATGGTCATCAAAAGCCACTCTATAAACTATTATTTTTTCAAGCCATTTGATTCATATGCATGATGTACAACTGGAAAACATTTCGATATATATTTAAAGCCAAATGGTCGCGCACACGAAATAATGAATATGCAAACTTTTTGTGTATCGTCGGGAATTTATTTGCAGGTAAACATAGTCCAAATTTTCACCACAGCCTCCACAATTTTAATTCTCTCAATTACGTGATAATGCTCAGTGAAAATGCGTATCTATATATTAATGAAAATATCGCCGATGTCAACTATCCATAGTACCCATACATTTAACCTATTATGAAACAATAATCCTATAGTGGGTGTGCCCTAGTAAACTTGTTAAATCTGTTTGAGAGCAAAACGTGACGTCACATCACAGCAAATGATTAACGTATCTCTACCTTATACAGACTATAATTGAACAAATACCCCCAACTTCACTCTGTTAAAATTCACAGAAATATCATAAACGCGACATTAATATCCCATCAGTATTCGTCGACAAACGGTTCTTATTTAACATTTTCGCCCTTAAAAAAATATGTCGTGCCATTTAAATACAACGTGTCAAAATGCAGTGAAAATGTTATTTTTTGTAAGGATGTGTCGGATTTTATCTGTGACAAATGATAACGTCTCGGGGGTGGATTTAGAAGGAAATTTTCTGCGGCTTCAAAAACCGAGCACGTATGTACGTCATATTGCACGAAACTGCGTCGAAATATTTTTCCCCACAAACAGAAATATTCTAGCAATCTAATAATAAATTCAAGCCAAAAAACATATCTTCCTCATGGTGCCATAAAGTCCCATCAAAATTTCGAGCCTAAATTATGTCATAATGCCATAAATTTTAAATTCAAAGACTTTAAAATGGCATTTTGCTTTGAATTCCCGCAACTGATTTATTTCTGCCATAAAAATAAAACTTTCATTGCATCTGCATTGATGTATTTATTGGGTAATCAAAATGACTTTATTCACTCTGATATTTCGAGCTTGATGTACAATTATCTATTTATTTATGCGAACTAAAATTAGTTTACCCATTGTCCATCAAATGCAGCGAAGTCATAAAGTCTTTATTAGCCAATTATTTTTTTATTCCGTAATAATGATTAAGGGCATATATTCATATTTCATAAAGAGTATCAAATGAGATTTAATGCTTAGATTCGAATATATTTTTATAGTTCTTGATTTCATATTAAAACTTGCTTACTACGATTGATTGATTGTTTTTCATAAACTATATCTAATTGTGAAAAATAATGGGACATGACACCCTACGAAGACGACCCCCTCACAGTTTTTTGACATGTCGTCATATTTTCGTAATAAAAAAGTGTATTTCATCTATATCTAATTTTTCATGACAAATCCGAATGTTTAGATATTTAATAGCATATTTTGCAGTTATTTAATGATATTTAACCAATAACGTATTTATAACGATATGATTAATATTAACAACTTTTCATGAATTGTTTCAGTCATTGTTTATTAAAAAAAAAAACAACTATTTACTCCCAGCCGGGATGGCCACGCTAGTGCACGGGTCCGTTCTTCTATCGGGCTGTGATGTTGCTGGATGAATAAATGGGAATAGACGGGCGTCGAATAAAAATACTCTCTTCTCTAAATAACTATTTATTCCACGCGAGAGAGAGAAAGATCTGGCTGCAGGAGGGACGACCTCCCGTAGCCAAGGTTAACCGATGACTCCCTCGACTCCCGCCTCCTGCGCGTCACTACCCAACCAGCAACGGTGCACGCGCAAGAAGCAATCGGTCAGTATTCAGATGCAATGTCTCCGCAGGGCCACAAGAGATGGCGCTGTTAAAAAAACACATTGCACCTGAAGAGAGATGGAAGATGTCGCTGTTAATAGCGCTACTACGTAGGGATGGTAAATCGCCCACGCTACAAAACCATAACTTTTTTGTAGAACGATGTATTTTTAGACCTCAAAATAGGTTTAAAGTTAGAACCAAAAATTAATCAATATCTATTTTTCATAAATGTTGACTGAAACACAATTATCATATACCAGGGCGTCATCATAAAAAATAAGGATAATTTATAAAGCTTTGAATGCTGTGGATAATTATGAGATATTTTTAAGAAGAAGATCTATTGGACATTTGTTATAGAAATACATGAATTTGGTAAAATAAAAACTATGAATGAGTTATGAAATTATCTTATCATTTGGTCAATACTTCATAAAAGATATTTGATAGTCATCCGATGAAAGTGAAATTAAATATAATTAAATAAGTGACTATTTTTTATTAGGTTTTATGAAAATTATAAAGGTGTCTCGAAGGTATGTCGAATATATTAAAATTATGCTTAAAAACTCAATTTGACTCAGGATTATTCAAAGAAAACTGGACTAAAAATATAATACTTAAAGCAATTCGAGAAAATGCAGCAAATACGTTTTAAGTTAGCTAGCACCACAAACTAAAATAGAAGTTTGTGAAGCATTCGAACGTCAGAAGTTGTGACTGTAGAATTTGGGTGGAGCCACGGGGGGTGGGAAGTGTGTCGGTAAGATAGCGCATAATAAACAAACGCCGGTATGTTAATTAAGTTGTGCAAATCTCGGGATTATTTCCAACCGGTGAGATTGAACTAGTTCAGTCCCAACAATCGATCGATAATTAGCGGTTAGGGCGTATATCTTGCCAATGGAGGATGCTTACTATTACCAAAGTCGTTAATCGCTAATACCAATTATCCACGATACTATTGTAGCCGAAATCATGCTCACATGTAATTTATCGTCTGTTGACTCGGGCTTTATACACTGTTATCGTCGCTAAGCCCCTCAAAATCGACGGTACACAATGCTTACAGTGACATTCAACCCTTAGATGTGATCGGGAGGGGATTTTCTGTTTTATAAAATTGCCATGAAAATGACATGACGCATTTTGTAAATCGGAATAAGGGATGGCTGGAACGTCATAAAAGTCGTAAGTTTCGGACAAATGATGGTAGAAGTGCAAAAACGCTCAGACATGTTATGACTTCAATACTACGAAGACGGACAATATTGAAATAAAACCTTATTTTTATCAGTAATTGTGAATTCTAGACATTTTATCAAAGTATAATCGGAGATATACAAATTAAACTGTTGCTAAAATTGCGTTAATATTTCAAAACATACAAACTATAAAGCAGAACATGTTGTATTTAAAATTAAATAAATGCATAGTGTATGTCCATAAATTAATGCCATATTTAATATATAAATTCAACATTTTAAATAGAAAAATCCTCTCATAAATAGTTAAATAGCTTAAGGCGCTTACAGCTTTATTTTTTAAAAAACGTATCTATTTTCCACGCCGTCAGTGCGAATGTTACAAAAGCTTTATCAAAGGGTTGAAATTTCAAAGTGGTAATTATTTTCGTATCAGATTTATGACCACTATATAATACGAAATAACATCTAAACATCGTTTATAGTGTTGCCTTGAGGCAGATGGATGGTTTCAATGTATTTTTTCTTCACTTGATTGAAGATAAAAGGATTATGACCATAGATTTTGTGTACAATAATGGAAAATATTTAAATGTGCTTAAAAAATTAATTTACAATTTCGCAACAAAATATTTATTTAAATTTGAAAATAATAATTTGTGAATAATTAAAAAAAAAACTCCAAAGAAAGTCTCACATTTTCCGGTCAATTTATTTCAGAATGTTCGGTAGGGTGGTCCTTATTTTTCGACTTTTAAAAAAAATGGGCGGTCACCCCGTTATATGATTTTCAGCCCTAAGAAAATGAATTCGTGTTTTTTATTTACAAAATATATATTTTGGAAATCGCTACCATAAGTCAGAGTTTTAGAAAAAAACGTTTTAAGACCACTTAACTATTAATAAGGCTTTTTGATTTTGGTATGTATATTTGTCTTTTTTGAAAAATAATAGCATGCAGAAAGGCTCACTACTTCACTACAGTCAACCCTCCCCCCTTTTTTAAATTCTTTCCTTTTCCTTGCACCTCACTTCAAATTCAGTCATTAGCAAGAGCACACGCTTTTTATTTCGCCAATTATACGTATTTTTTTCAACTTATCATGGCGTACAAAAGCAGTGACGGGAGTTTATTAATCAAAAATAAAACCAATATTTGGCTATTGTGTTTATGTTTTGACACAACTGTAAAAACCAGCTTGAGAAATGGAGCTTGTCTTCTTCTGGAGGAGAAAATGGAATAATATGCGCTTTGTTTAGCTTGCCGCCATCATATAATAGAAATGATATTAGAAGCTGTAGTGAGTCAATCGCTCGATCCGTCTAATGCTCCTAATATCCAATTGTTTAAAAAGATTTAAGAAAAACTGGGAAAAATTGATCATAGTGATTATAAAAAATTAATTTATGATACCACATCATCAAAAATTATAAAAAAAATGTTTCTGTAGACAGGATTTCATTTGCTCAAAAACAACTTCAAGCGTATCAACGTCATGATGTCTTTAAAGACCTATTGAATCTTTCCATCATTTACTTGGGGAAAAAGTAGAGTTTCATTCTGAAAAAAGAGTTTTATTTAGGGGGCCTGCTGGTTTTCACCATGCCAAATGTATGGCTAAAGCTATGTATTGCTTAAAAAATTTCTTATTTAAACTGTCGAATGAAAAAAAAGCAGTGAAAGATATAAATACTTTCACAGTCATAATATATATAAAATTCTGGGTCATTTATGGTACTTTTTGGAAGACTTGGTGTCTTTTGCATTTTTTTACGACAAACTTTCAGTACAAGATAAGAAAAATAAAGTAGATGCACTAAAAATCGAATATGTAGAGGATTGCCTAAAAAGAAAAAGCATTGATGTCGAACACATCACCGAAAAAAGCATAGAAGACTTTGTGAATAGTTTATGATTTTTCCAGATACTTGGTATCTCATCACAGTTTCTGAATAAAGATTGAGAGGATGATTGATTTTGAGACTGCAGAGTAAATGGTCCATTGTATGCGGATAGTGAATGATATTGCTAAGCATAATGATTTATTTAGATCCAAAAAATATTGCAAAATATAGAAACAGTTATTTCGTGCGATTACGACCACATATTAAAAAGTTATGACGATTTAAAGGTGAAAATTTGGGTATTTTTTCATAATGTTGAAAAAAAATTATATTTCGACAAATACTTGGGACATAGGAACTATATGTGAAACGTAGCAAAAACCCACCTAGCCCAAAAAAAAAAAATCGATCCATATGCAATACACCCTGTATATAGAACAAATTTAATATACCATTTAAAAATATAGTGTAAATATTTAATTATACCTAAAAATATTTTTTGCCAAATACTAGTGAAATGCGTTAGCTTTGGAATATTATTATGAAGGCTCGGGGGAAATCGTATTTATCTGATCATAGACATAGTATCTTGAAGAGAAGATCAAACATTATTATTCTGTAGTCATTAAATTTATAAACTTTTAATTAAAATGAAACTTACTTCTACAGTCGATGTTTGTATTTGATCCTTACGATAATTCTTAAGACTCCATTATTTTTATCGTTACTGATTAAATATTTTTCAATTTATCGTCAGTTTATTTGATCAAATGAAATAAATCTGATCGATATTTCGAATGAATTCTTTAAAATGTTTCCTATATCCTTCTAAGCACCGGATATTATACGCTACATAAACGACCGAGCTAAATTTTAGCAGGCGTTCGCTTAGCCTTAATTAATCGTCGTTGCTTCTGGACACTTAAAAACAGACTATGGCAGACTTAATAAGCAACTTTTTTTATTTCTCAAAATAAATAAGCTGACTGAAGATTGATGTTCATTAAGCGCTGCATAATTGCATCAGTTCCTGTTTTAAATTTAGGAGCATATCTTTACCTCATATATCACGGGGAAGAGCCTGAGTGACGTAAACGGAAGATAAGTGCCATCGGGTATGATTGATGACCGAATATTTAGCGCCGCATTGTCTTGGTTAATTAATAAGTTTATACATATCTTATAACCAAAAATAATCTTATTTTTTGTCTTGCTATACGTACGTGGATTGATTAATTTGGTGCGAATCGTTCTTGCGGAACGCGGTGCTATTTTTAATTATGGCTTTGGAAAAAATTTAATTAATGATTGGCCCTCGTGTAAAGCAAGCTGTTAAATTAAGGTTTGCGTTTTGAATTAAGTAATGATAATAATGACAATGGGGCGGGGGGCGGCCACCCGATTCTTGGTAAGTCGGTTAATTACCATTTCAAATGACGACTGCTTCTGTCACCGACAATTTACGCGCAGCATAAAACTGTCGCACAGCCACCGCAAAAAGTGACGACGACCCACCTTGAGGTGACGGCCAGGGGTGCGCAACCCTTACTTGGGCTTCATTCAGACCCTAATTACACCTAGGCTTTTTGCTTCATGAACCCTTTGAGTCCTTATATAAATATTCCTTAATATTTTTCTATTCAAATATCATGCCGGATACTGACACTTATCTTACTCATTTATCTAGGGACGATACGAATCTAACACTTTTTTAATACTTAACAATTTAACATTACAACGCCCATGATTGTTAAAAAGTTTATGATGTAACATATTGGGGCTCTCCTGCTGACTTAAGGAGCTTCGTATTGCCTTCGTTGTTGCGGCAGTAGTTACCGATTGCCATGTTGTTCAGCTGCCAAAATTACACTGGGGGGTCACTTGGAACACGATATCGATTAAAAAAATGGACACCTAATAATAAGGGGGTGCGATTATTTTTGTCTCTAGGCGAGGTACAAAAGATGGGCTCAAAAGACTTTATTAAAACATGGAATTCTCTTCGATATCATTAATTTATCCTCTTGATACTAGGCGATGATTACGAGATATACGGATTACGATGTGAACCAACTTTTAAACTTTAGCTCTAATTGTATTTTTACCTACTTCCCACTCTTGCCTCACTCGTCTGCGCAGCACATAGCCTTAACATTAAAATATTTACAGCAAAACATTTGCTCCACACGACAAATCATTATTTCATAGTACTAAGAGACATAGTTTCTAACATACTTTTCTAATAAATGTATTACTCTTCTAAATAATAAACTTCTAATACTACTTTTAAAATAATAAGCATTACATTTAGTAAAATAGAAAACATTAATGTTTAAAAATAGAGCGTGACTTTTAGCTGCTTTTTTAAAATAACTTCTAGATTTTAAATAACTGGTTGATTGACTGGTAGATCAATGATTATTAAAAGCTTATATATTAATATTAAATAAGATTTTACTTGTCATCACTATTAATCAAAAATGTTTTCTTATTATCGATATATTCTCATCTTATTTTCTTCAGCAACATCTGATGTTGTATTAAGTTAAATATTTTTAAAGCTCTATCTTAAATTTTATGCATCTTCATATTCAAAATGTAACTTCCATTTTCCAATTTAATCTATCCTTTTTTATATATTTTTAAGGCAAAATGTTTACAACTCTTGCATTTTATATTATCCTGAATGGCATTTTCACTAAAGTTTTTTCGTCACCCTCTACTTCCATTAGTAATTCTCTAATATTCCGAGCATTTTTATTTTTATTCCTCCCTATAAAATTAGCAATAAGGTGTTTAAATGATTTTAGAAAGGTTTGTTTTGGTTTTTGGATAATTAGAAACTTCGCGTATAAGCATATTTTTAATAGTAAACATATAAAAATTACATAAATATAATATAAAATCCTTTAACTTTGGATTGTTCAAACAATAAGATTAATTTCGATTAAATAGACCGTTCGTGGCCCCGAGCGAAATTCAAAAGGCCGTCTTTTGAAATACGAAAGCTGTATTGACAGAATGAATCGTGTCATAATAAGGGCAAATTAATTTGGGAGATTATAAATAGAATGCTGAATTAACAAGAAGATTGACCTGAAAGCTAGAATTAACATTAAATCTAATCTTAGATTACAATGTTATTTCCTTGAATTCCGTAAACAATCAACACTACAGGATGATGCGTCTAGTGCCCTAAGGCTGTCCATATTTACACAATTACTACGTATGTTGTTTCAAACCGACATTTCAACAAGTGTTAATGTATGCTCATTGAATTTAAATAATACTATACAAATTAAATGGATTTAATTAATAGTTAATTAATATAAATAAATATTGCTAATGCTTATTGCAGTATTGTGTGTTTATTTTATGTTCGTAAAGCGCAGGAAGAGTATCTACGGATAGACATAACTTTTAATTATGAAAGTTGGTTCCTTTGGCGTCTGTATGAATTTGAAATACAAACGTGGCTCGTGCGTAAAAGGTTGAGATTCGCTATTACAAGTGTCGGGTTAGTTGAAGTTGTCAGTGAAGCTATTTCAGTAGATGTCCCCTACATGATGAGTTGCCAGCGGGTAACGAGCAACTCCAAAATACTACCAAAGTTGATTCCATGGACGAAAATATTTTTGAGCTTATTAATTATCAACAGGGGCGATCAATTTTCATGAGAATTCTTATTATCAATTGAAAATATTTTTAATTACAAATATAATCCAAAAATACCGCATACAACATCCATCGTCGATTGGATAAAAAGTGACTAAATCTTAATGATAAAAAAGATACTGAATAATATTTTAGTTTTCAAATCTCAAATTAACACATATAAAAATTTATACAAAAAGTTCATTTCGGGTCATATATATTTGTCCCTTTTTTCAATATTCGTATTCGTAAATTCGCAAGAACGTTCCTCCTTTTACAGCAGAATCTATGAAATATTCATTAAAACAGGAGCCCGTTGCATTGGCATCCGAGACATTGATCAGACTTTTTAATAAAAACCAGTCATCCAACAACTCTGATTTAGAAGTGCAGATAATAAAAAAAGAAATAGAATCATAACCATTGCTGAAACAGTTGGACAACACAATGGCCGATATAATTGACATCGGCACACCAATTGTTTATATTCTTTACGCTTCTCTATTATCGATAAAACCAACTTCATCGACAGCTGAGAGGGTTTTTTCAACAGCAGCTTCCAGAAAAAAGACATTATGACAAAATTTAATATCTTGATGAGTATAGTCGCGTATTTGCGATCAAATTTCATTGATTTAGAAAGAGCATTTTTTGATGTGGAGTTCGGGGAGAGACAGAGACAGAAAGAGTGTTTTGCGTGTTGAGTTCAGAGTTTATAAATGGATCAATAATCCAAATTTATCGACTAATAATGATAACCCAAATGAATCAATTTCAAGTGTATTATTCATGTTTACACGAAGAAATGAAGGAATATTGTGTGCTATCAACAGTGTTTATTTATTAATATACAAGCTTCATACACGCTGCGCAGTCCTGACAGAGGAGTGGATTTGTACGGACGATAAGTGATGGACATATTAACAAAATTTTGTTTTTGGTGAATTACACCTGCATTAACAGAGGCTTCATACAGGGGTTTTATTTTCCCCACACTACAATAATATATTATAGAAAAATCGTCAGATTTGGCTATATATTATAGTAGTTGTTCCGATGATATTTAAAAATAATTATATGTATTAACATTTTTCAATTGAAAAGATTGTATAAAAATATTGATCTGATTAAAAAGACGAACAGACATACATACATTCATTTGAATAAGAGTAGACAATATTAAACTTATGTTTTTTTGAGCTAAGCCAAAAAATATTTTAACAAGCGTTATGAGATTCATGACTAGTACTTTATAATGTTGTTTAATCGTATGTGTTTATTATAATAACATATCTTGTACAAATATATGTATTTTGTTTGTTAGGTCACTTTCAGCTCTGAATTTAATTGTTAGCATATTTGATCTGTATCCTTTACCGTACATAGTGTGAGTAAATAATTATTTTACAATCCTTGGAGCGATATTCTAAGGGTGAGTTAATTGGAGGGTAAACATTGTACAGAACCTGGGACAAACAGGTTACTGGCATCTTACTATCGTTACATTACCTATGTCCTCAATCAATAATAGATATTTCGATACGCGCCGCACCTAATCATCTAATATAATATTGTGTTATTGTAGATGATGGAATTATGTTTTGATGTTGGATTCGATTCTTTTCGTCATAAAAATTGTTATTGATCGTTGAATTAAAAAAAACAATGGCTTTTCCTTTTTCACACCATAGAGCCCATTTTCTCACCCTACTCGATCCTCGACCATTGTTGGCACACGCGAAACTTTCCTATAAAACATCCAAAAACAAAATCCCATTCACAGGGTACCATTTTTAAAAATTCGTCCCGACAAGAAAATAAAATTCTGCCAGGAGACGTCGGGACTTGATAAGGGTCGTTCTAGATGGTGTGGGTCCTGGATAAAATCATACGCTGCGTGTGTGTGCGTCGGCATGCATTTGATAACATGGATAACTTTGAATTTTTTCATTCCTTTCTATGTGTGCCCCTATGAAAAATATGTCGTCCCGTCAGCCTGCGTTAAATCGAGGAATTTCCTTATTTAAATGTAGGCAAGATTTTCGGTCAACCGGCGAAGAATCTCATTTTTCGATTGAAAAATTCTTTGCAATATTAAAAACTATTTTTCAATCACACGTTTTTTGCACGTCTGTTGCGATCTTCTGCGAAGCAACTGGGAGAAATGTGAATTCTGCTGGTTTTTCTTAACATAGTTGAAATTCGTGTCTTGATGGCAGGAATGTTTTGAATTGCCCATAAAGCCTGCGAAAGTACGCTATTAATATCACAGGTTTTCTATTTGCTGAGTTGTGTTCAAGTTTTGCTAATTTGCATATTAATTTAAAGTTGTTCCGTATGTAAAACCATAAAGTGACTCTGATTGTGATTTGCGGGCAAAACTTTATTTTATGTGTACCTTTCAGTGAATAGCCGTATAATTTCAATATTCTGTTTGCTCTGGTTTGATTTTCTACTCAATTTAAAGTTTTTTATACATATCAATTTCAAACTTTAAAGTGATGTTTTTTTAAAAGCTGCCTAGCGTATTTCAAATTATGGAGATTTGCCTCAGCGGATTAATTTGCAAATTGGCATGATTGATACTGCCACGTGGAGCATATTAACGACCACATCGACCATTGATATATTCAAAATTAAAGGCTAAAGAATACGGATTTGCCACAAAATTCGTCGAGATAATCAAGAAAGTTTCGTGTACTGATATTATGCAAATTGATCTGCGATTACCATCAGGTTTACGCGACAACAACGCATGAAACTAAAAGTTGACTTTTTTAGTAAGAGCTAGTTTTCAAATATATTTACATACGCCGTGGGACGCGCTTCGCGGAGATTAAAGTTTTGCAAAGTTTGCTAGAAATTTTCACATTATGTACGCGACGCCACTGGTATACAGTTTAAGTTGGGAACTCTGTGAATCTCAGCATTCCTATGGAGAAATTTCCCAACTGACAAACATGCAGACTTATACACACACTGATGAATTTTCCAGCTCAACTGTCAACTAAAACGAATTGTCGAAGCGATAGTTTCGGAACATTTCGATAAATTTGGAGCTAAGTGTAAATTTTAGTTATTCAAATATCTGAAAATATCATACAACAAAACGTCGTGTTATGATACTTTAAACAAGTTTCAAATTCGACAGGCTTTTCGTACGATAGTATATATATATATATATTTTTATATTTAAAACATATTATTTTCTTCTATCACATTAAATATCAAATACCATTAAAGAAACAGCTTTATATATTAGATTAAATGAAGAAAAAAATTATTTTATAAATCAACTTTTAGTCACATAACGGTACACTGCAGAATATTCTACTTGGTTATTACATCAATCGCTAACAATTAGCCGAACACGTACGAACCACACGTACATCCTTCTTCTTTCCGCTCTGCTTCTTCTTTATTCTGCGTGATGCAGGTGGCATATTTAGTCCATGCTGCCCAAGCTCTGGTATCTTTGAGCATATAGGGTTCCATGCGATATGGTAGTAACTGACAATTCTTGTCATAGGGCATCCCTTTCAACGTCCCACTCCATGGAGTCAAAAATCGTGTATGAAGCGTCATAGATTGTTGCTCCATAATTATGGCATTCCGGACTTGTCTCTTCTTTACCCGAGATCTGGGATCAGGCGGTGAGTCCATCGTCTTTTTGTGGAGCTGTCCCATTGTGTCTGACATGCCACCGTGATGTTTTCTCTCTCGTTTTTCGTTTTGTTCCCATTTGCCGGACCTGTCTCTCCTATGCCAGTAGGTTTATGGTCAGCATGTCCGGTATGCTGCAGCTTCCCTAAGGGCGCTTCTTCGCTGAATCTCTGGCCATGTTAAGTCTGGATCTTTTAGTTATCATTTCATTCGCCCATATTGGAGTTGATCTTCCGTCTTTAGGTTTTCGGTCCTCCGATGTTGGATATCAGTCTGGTCAGACTTTCAGCAAGCCGGGCCGCCTTCGCTGCCGCTTTCTACGAATGCTCTGATATTTCGGATCTATCTTGCAAATTTGATTACATTTTCGTCGATCTTCAGGCGCGGAGGTGAAAGTTTTTTGGTCCTTGTGAAGAAGATAGCTTTGGCTTTGTGTACAGCGAGCTCTAATCCTGCTTCTGCAAACCAGTTTCTTGCTCTTCTAATTGTGTTTTCCTAAGTCATTTGTAGAATATTCGTAGATTTGGTCGCAATGAGAAGAGCTACGTCCACATGATTTTCCAGAGAGCGGGATCCAAGTATAGTTAGTTTGAAGTGACATGCTTTCGAAACTAAAGCTTCAATCGTTATAATGAAATATAAATCTACCTCAAAGATTCTATTATACTTAATGAAAGTATTTTTATATTTTGATTCCTGCGATTTGAAAAAAAAACATGTTAATTACCACAGCTTGTATTGAATGCAATAGGTATTTGAAATGTTCGTTCATTTGATCAACCCTCGTGGATGTTTCGTAAGGTTATTTTAACCCCATGTCTATAAATTAAATTGTGTATTCACTGGACGTAATGAATGGATCATTGCATGCGGAATCCCCGAAGATTATCCAATCATTTTGACCCTCGCGATATTCGCATTCCAGTGAATAATACGAGTAGTTTCTGGTCTTCATATAGCATTTTAATTGCTTTTTTACCATTTATCATTTAAACTACGCCACATGTTTTGAAAGACGAAATTAACAAAAAGCTGAGTAAATAGAGTTTATTCAATGAGATTTAATCAGCTTATTTGTTCGCTTGAAGGTATGAAACACTTGCTTCGCAGCCATTTATCTTGCGTTTGGGCACATGCTGGTCTAAAAGAGTAAGGTCACAGATGAAAGGATAGAAAATTGTCATGCATTCGATGGTCGGTCTGTGTTTGTCCTCGTTTCATTTCATTTTTAAAATGTTTCGTTTCGACGGGCATTTTGTCACGCATTATCAAACCGGCGCCCGTTAGACTGGGCCCAGTCTGCACGGAGTCAAGTGCTAGATGGGTAGCCTGATTGTTAACATTAAATTTAATGAGCGAGGATGGAAACACGCCGGTAGACATCGCACCCCATTATTGTGAAGCATGAAAATGCTCCGAAAAAGTTCCTCAGAAATATTCATTTTGACCCCACGAAAAAATAGAACCTTAATGACTTCATTTAACGCCGGCGAAAGGGTCAAAGTGTTTCATTATTTCCGACTTGATGAAACGTGTAGCTGATTTTTCTCTGCAGGGATGATTTTTTTTCTCGTCCGAGTACACAATTTTTAATTTTATTATTTCGTTCGTTTTATCTTTATGTTTGAATAATTATGGGCTTTGAAATAGGCAGTAAAAAAGCGAAATATCGTATATTTCGTGGTTATGTTTAATTAATTTATTCAAAAAGCTCAAAAAATAGGAATTTTTTTCAATGTGAAATTCATTAATTTTTTCACATTTTCAACATAATCAATCGCAGTTAATCAAATAAAAAAATTCGCAGCCGGTAGGATTCGAACCTACGCTCCCAGAGGGAATCTGATTTCGAGTCAGACGCCTTAACCACTCGGCCACGACTGCTTATAACACTTGTATCCCGACCCAATCATTTAAGACCATATTTTAAACGATCCAATATTTATTTTCAATGTCACATCCAAATTTGCAATTAATTCAACCATATTTCGACATTTTTAAATTCAATAACCTCGTAAGGTATTCGTATAAAACAAATAAACAATAAAATAATAAGAAGCTTCTGACTCAAATATGTCCTAAAGGACAAAAAACAAGGCGCACTGTCGAAATCATTAAATATTTTAGTGAAAAACTTTTTGCAATCTTGTTGATTAAGATGAGTGAATTTGTAACAATATTATCATTGTTTAGGCTCCATATTTAGGCTATTAAAGAAAAGTTGAAATACTTACGTAATTACAAAGTTTATTATAATTTATCTGACGGTGAATCTTATACGACATTGCGTGCAAGGGTTAAAAATCTTGAAAGATCGTGTTATGATAATTACATACGCACTGTTGAAAAATGTATTAAATTAAATCCCAAATACTTTTGGTCAAACATGAAGTCTAAAAAAGAAATCTGAATTCTATGCCTAGTAGTATGTATCGAGTAGGGATTCTGAATTCTCGGCTTTTTCAAAATCCCGGGACACGATACGCGATAATTTCAAAGTCCCGGGACTTACATTACTTATATTACACCAGTGTTTACACCAATTACCATTCAACCTCAAAGCTTTGCATCATACCTAAAATTTTCGAGAAAATTATTTATAAACAGGTCTATCCTGCGTTTAAGCAGTCTTTTAGCCAGCGTTCTTAGAGACCGTTCTGTCTCCAACCTCGCACTTCTCAATTATAATACATTCTATAGGCTGACGTGGTTTACACGGACTTCAGCAAGGCTTTTGATCAGATACGACATGACATTATTCTCAGTAAACTTTATAACATTGGAATCAATGGCGATTTGTTGAGATGGTTTTCATCCTATATTGATAATCGAACTAAAGATGTGGTTATCAACAATTACATCTCGGGGTGGATTCCTGTACCTAATTGTATTTCTCAGGGTTCCTTGATTGGTCCTCTGTTGTTTGTAATATTCATAACGATGTAGATACTCATTTACAGTCTTCTAAATTATAATGCTTTGCAGACGATATCAAAGTTTATACTACTGTTTCATCATTAAGTGAGACAATGGCGTTACAAGAGGACCTTTACCGACTGCAAAAATATTGTGATGATCATTGCTTGGATCTTAATCTATCGAAAATTAGTGTAATGACCTTCTAGCGAAAGAAAAATCTCATATATTTTAAGTACCAATTGAAAAGTGAATTTTTACACTGGAGCGAAACATTACGAGACCTTGGATTGAAACATGATTCAAAGCTATTATTCGATAAACATGTTAACTCTATTATTTCGAAAGCTATGAAGGCCCTTGGGTTTATAAAAAGAAGCTCTGGTGGTTTTCTGCTCTGGTCACTTGGAATACGCCTCTCAAATTTGGAGTCCCTTCTTCTTTACATATACATCTCGAATTGAAAATATTCAGAAAAAGTTTCTACAATGTATTTGCTACAGTACGTATGACATACGCATCCTAAGAACAGCATTGTCGAAAGCATCACTTATTACCACTGGTTAAATGACGTATTTTTTATTCCTCTTTTATTCCTCTCTCAAAGGTTCCCAATTATGGGGAATGACTGTTCTATCTGAATAATTGATATTTATAACCAACGAATTTGCAAATCAAATCGATCAAAATTATGATATTGATTGCTTAGGCTTCAAAAAACTGCAATTTTCCCTAGTATTAGCCAGGACAAATTCAAACCACATGTATGTAGATATGTATCTCATCCTATCAACTGCTTTTAGAAATCGAAAAATTCCCAAGCATAAAAGGAGACATTTCCGGGAATTTATCTCGGAAGACGACTAAGCTGTAGGAAACATATACTGGCTAATGGCTCAAAGATCGCAACTAGCAGCGAAAACAAGTTCTTGCTCTATAAATCCATACTTAGTAAAGACTTATAGGAATCCAGCTCTAATGGTTGGTGGAAAACTTCAATATCGAAACTATCTAAAGATTTTAATATCGAAAATATTTAATATTATCGCTTTAACATAGTCGTTTACAATTGGCGAAAGAAAGAATGTATTTTTAAAAACATGTATTATCCAGTATTGTATACAAAATAGATGGAAACCATTTAAAAAAAGATCAAAATGTGCCATTGTGTTTGATGTCAATTTTTTATAGAACTCCATAGTAAAAATTCAATTTTATTGGATACTTTTACTAACTTCTATTATTATTGAAGTTCTCTCAAATTTTGTTCCTTTTTTCTTGCATTTATCCTATTTTCAGCATGCATTCAATACTAGCAATCTGGATGAGATGTTGTCAATCTAATTCGAATTCCCAGTTATCGTTGATTCTTTAATCGAATGTAGAATGCGACTGTTTTGTCGGAGTTTCCTATTATATAATGGTTGCCTGTATATTATGTAAATATTTTTTTTATATTTAAGAAATGTTAACTCAAAATTAAGTATATTTTTTCTTCTCTCAGCGTTTTATTAATTCATGAGTTCCTCAAATGCCGATCCTGGTAAATGTACAAGTCCGTCTATGTTGTACTTTTAATTTTATGTATTCTTTTTAAAACAAGCAAAAGAAAATTATAACTCCTTAAACCGTGAGCGTGAAAACAAAGCCTTAATCCTTCACGGTGAGTTTGGGATTCCTTTTCCTTAAAAAAAAAAACGCGGTTTTGCAAAACTCGAAACAACATTTCGAGTGAATTTTCGCGATAATACGATAAGGGTGGAAATCGCTTAATCTGTGTAGCCTCCCATTTTCAGACTATTTCCCTTTAATCCCTGTCCCTCTCCCGGGTTTTACTTTATTTTTACCCCTTCCGTTTTTAGGATTTACGTAAATTATTTTCATTCAAAATGTACCGTGAGATATTTTATGGGCAGAGTCTCAGCTGCCGGTTGATAAACATTTTTTATCTCGTTTCAATTATCCAGGCCATATTTGTCGGCTCAAATTTGACAACATTAAAATACCGATATTTGTCCTCGCAAGTAATAATATTTATTCGGCAAATATTTTTAAACCCCTTCGCTGCTTATCATAAATAAAAAATATGTACGAATAAGTGTATTTTTGTACGTGTTTATTCGGGCTGGAAGAACGCGAGGACGCACGACCAGCGGATGACAGGAGAGATTTGTCAAGCACATCTGAAATCAATATAGCGAAAAATGGGAAAAATCGCCTCAGCAAATCATTTCATTCCATTCCGAATAAGCGCCGAAGGATTTTTGGTTTTGATTGATAATCAAGATGACGTTTTGAGTGCTTAGAAAAATGGTGCCCGATTTCGCTGTATCATTTATGTTGTGCAGATCATTACTCAAATAAATCCCTCTTTCGAATTGAAAATTATGAACTGCATGCTTATACTACAATATGGATGATCCTTCATAAATGAAATTGTTGAGCGCTTCTAAAGACAATTTATAATAAGTACTCATATAGCGGGTTAATTTTTGAACTACTTTTACGATTTAAATATAGACTATAGGAAATATTTTTACTGAACTAACAACCTTAGAAAAACGTATATATTAATATTTCCAATCCGATTATCTCGATATAAAAACCTCAATAAAATATCCATCAGAAATTACTTAAATCTAATATATGAATATGGCATATCATGGATTATATTTGAGAGCTTCTTATGTAACTGAAGGATTAATCTTCAGATGATATTGACGAACATATCAAAAGTAGATTGTCTCTTAATTAGGTTTTAAATATCATATTGTTGTAATTGAATTCGATGTCAATGACGACTCATATATATGATCTTCCTAAAAAAAATTATTTGCATAATTCAGATGTGCAAATTAAATCATATCTTAACGACAAAGATTCAATCTTCCAAACATTAGCAATCTAAAATCTCATATAATGAATTGTTGATATATTGGAATATATCCATTGATTTTTATTAAAAAGGTTCGGATTCAAATCTAGATTATAAAAAGATATCATCCTTTATCAACATATTTGGAAGATTCGAAAATATTAATATTTCCAATCGATCGTCATGATCCGACTTAAAAATATTTATCATAATGTAATTTTTTTAATAAGAATAAAAATCTAAATATTTAGAAGAATACCTGAAATTAGACTTTAATAATTTGAAATAGAGAAGCCATAATGCGTATTGTGCAAAGCTGTTCTCAGTCGTGCAGTCTATGAAACCTTCAAAATTTAAATAACACTTAGAGGCATTCAGAACACATTAAGAAGGATCTGGAGTTCTTTCGTCGACATGAAACTAGTTGCAAATATCTGAGACTTGATCGAACAAGACGTTTTCAGGGAGTGAGCAAGCATCATATTAAGTCACATTAGAAATTCCTAGGCTAAAAAAAACCTGCACAATTGTGGAAAAAGCTCATCAAACCCTGCATGTTGAAGATGGATGAAACTAATTCTTGGAGATTCCAGTGAAGTAAAGATGCAACGAATATCTCAGTCTAATAATAATATTCAGCGGCGTATATCAGAACTGTCCATAGTCGTTAAAGAGTAGACTTTGAATGAAATCAAGATTTCAACATTGTTTTTTTTTTTAAGTTGATGAATCAAGAGACGTGAAATATATAATTTTAGATGATATCAAAGAAGGGTTCCTATTTTGTAGTGGACTTTACACTATTACAAAAAGTGGAGATATTATGGAGAAGATAAATACGTTATTTGATACTGGAGAATTAAAGTAGAAAAACGTTTGTTGGGTTTGTATTTTCAAAAAAAAATGTAAAAGAACTACATCCCCAAACAAGAAAAATACACTGCTTGATTCACCGGTATGCCCTTGCCAGTAAGAGTCTTCTAATTCCTCTGCAAGACGTACTTGATTCGCTGATAAAAATCGTAAATTACATCAAATCTAAAGCTCTTAACGCCCATTTGTTTAAAGTACTGTTCAAAGACATGGATTCTGATCACAAGGTTCTTCTTTTTTACTTGCAGTAAGCTTCTTATTAAAGGGAAATATTGTGAATAGTGTCCTTGAATTGAAAGATGAAATCAAGTTATTCCTGGAAGTGCAAGAGAAATATGACCTTTTGGTACACTTACAAATTACAAGATAAATTCTTGGATTTGCAGGAATAATTCCTCGGTACGTTTAATGGGAAATTGCTCACAAACCTCTGGTGTGGTATATATCATTCTTAGTCAAATGTGCCGATGCTTGCCTTTCTAGCTTTAGTTCAATTTGTGTGTACATATCTCAGAGAGAGTGGATTTTTAGCTCTTCTTCGTTTAAAAATAGAGAAAAAAAGAAATTAAATCTTAAGAATGACGTGAAGTTAGCGTTAACAATCAATTATTAAACATAATTATACTAAAAAGACTTTTTTTATTTGCATCAGGGTCGCGGGTCACATAGTTTTTATAAAAAGGCGGTCGCCACCCGAAAAATGTTGGAAACCTATGATTCAGAAGGTAGGAAGTAGAAATGTCAAAAATGTAAGCTAGGTTCTTTCAAGTTTTTGGTTTAACAAAAGATAAGATTTAGATGATTCAACAGCTAACAAATAAGCAAAATAATCATATTTGGTTGAAGTAAAAGTCCATCCATATTTTAGAGAAGAGAGTGGTCTTGAAAAACTATGGACATACTGAGGTCATAGTTATTTTTCTCTCTCAGCATTATTTTAAATATAAGATAATTTTTTAAGGTATATCTCGATGTATTTTATCGGATATGTTGTTCATGTTGGATATTATTTTGAGCGTGGACGTCGCTCTATTTAGAGTTCAAGATAGTTCAATGCATCGGACGGTGAACTGATTCCCATACATTTGCGCTATCCTGCGAAGTTACCTTGGTATTATATATATGCCAAAAACGTCTACGATATATTTGCCGCGCCGTGCCAAATTCAGCGGCAAATAATAATAAAATATGGAAAACTCTGCCGGAAGATCCGAACATGAAACACACCTGTCAGGCAGTAAACTTCCACGTTTTATGGAAATCGACGTATAAAAATATCCGAGGCAGATGTGAGTAGCCGGAAGCGGAATCGACGTCAATCGAACAAGGAAACAAAATTATCTACGGGACTGCTACCGAGACTAACTACGCTCTGATAATTTCCCTTACTAACTCTTGCTTGCATCACAGCATCCACGTTGTTATCAATAAGTCAAGAGAAAGACATCTGCTTAAAATGATACATCTATACAAATAATAGTATTTGAAAATATATTGTGCTATTTATGTAATCCAAATTTGGCAAAAGTAAAACGTATCCATTTGGTATTTGTGATTCATCCAAAAATATGCACCATATTTCAAATATCAAATAATTGATTTCAAAATTATCTAGTATAAAAAATATCTAATTATTGTGTATCTTCAACGTTTATAACAAAATTGTCTTCGAAGTTCAAATAAGAAGAACGAGTCCTAATATCTTGTTAAATAGGAAATTTTAATTTTAGATTTAAACAACCTGAATTTTAATCGGAGATTAGATCTATAGGTGCATTCCCATGGAAACACAAATTAAAAATGATGATATAATTAATATACTGTATAAGGCTATTTTCAATAAAATGGCTTGAATCTCATTAACATAATATGTATGATCTTGTGAATATATGATTTTCACTAAAAGATGTCTTTAAAAGTTTTTTGCGGTTCATTATGATAAAAATAAACCGATAATAATCAGGAATCAATATCAATGTATCCAATATGAAATATCTTACTAACGAACACAGTGGAAGCAATGACATGCATTGTTAATCATATAATATAATATAATAGTCATCAGATTATTACATTTACATGTGATAGATCAATGTATTCTACCACTGTTGAATTATGCTTGCAATACATGAATATTGGATAATCAGAGATTGAATTCAAAGGTCTTTAAAGTTATTTTGAATACACATTAGTCAATAAAGTTTCAAGAATAATGTATTAAGGTGTATAGAAATTATCTCAAATATATTTATAAAACCATAACTAGAGTATGTTGCATAAACATCATTACTCAGTGAAGTGAGCAAATGTGTAGTTTTGATATTTTTCGTTATATTATTAGGGATAAAAATATTAAACGAAAGACATTAAATATCTTTTTAAATTTTAAATTAGAAGCATAGAAGCTCGAGCATCAAATGTTATCGATGATATTTACGAAGAAATCTAATAAATATTTTGGTTTAAAAATTGTGATTTACAATATATTATTTATAAATATATTTTTTTATAAATTTGTCTCCCCTTGCCTCATTTCAGGGCTTGCACGGTCTCCAGACCTGACACCACTAGATTTCTATATCATGGAGCGTGCCCTATTCCGTGGCTCGCACAGTCTCCAGAACTGACTCCACTGGATTTCTTTGTCTGAGGATGTATCCTATTTCGTGGCTTGCATGGTCTCCAGGTGCAACTCTACTGGATTTCCTTGTCTAGGGACGTGTAAAAGAATTCATTTACACGACAGGGGTGCCAATAAAAGAAAACTTAATTGAAAGAATAATTACCGCATATCGTTGGAAAGGTTATAATCTAGAGAACTTTTTAAAACTATGCTAAGTTCAAAACAGGTGTTATTTTTTTATTAAAAGAATTTAGAGGTTGATATTTATCATTCGTTTGCACATTTTATTTGAATTTGGAAGCTCTGAAGAAATTTTGTTTGAGGCAATTGCAAAAAATAATGATTTATTTAGATCAAAAATATATTGCAAAATACAAAAATAGTTATTTTGTGCTATTATAACCAAATATTAAAAATTTATGACGATTTAAAAATGAAGTTTTGGGTATTTTTTTCAAAATGTGGAAAAAATCTATTTCGACAACTCTGACACTTATAATAGCAAAATAGCCCCCCTAACACCCTGTACATATTGATTTTGTAGTGAAAATGTAGTATCCATGTATTCCAAATGATTATTAGCTCTTAGAATTTGAGTTTTCAAAGATGGATTCCCGAGTGGGATTTCCTTCCAAATGACATATCCAGAATATTTGGTTAAAATGATTTCTTGTGAATGGATCTGAATAAAATGGAATTCTACTGATAATTTTATGTTCAATATATTCAATAATTTTATATCCGGTATTCAAACCTATTTTGTAACGGCGTTGTACTCATGTTAAATTACAAGAAGAAAAAGTAATTTTTCTTGTCACGAAAATATTTCCATTAGTTCGCTAAAGGTTAAGTTAATTGACAGAATGAATAGAATGAGTGTTTATACAATATATGCATTATCTATAACAAATATTGAACATTTGATCAATACTTGCAATTTTTTAATCCTGATCCCGACTTAGCTACAAGAAATACTATTTCGTGTACTATAAATTAAAACTGATTAATATAAGACTGTTAATCACATTGTAAATTTAAATTTAAAAAACATCATATTATACATATAATAAGTATTTTGATATCCATGAAAAATTGTACTAAGAATCCATAGTTTATCGTCGATTAAAAGGTTATATTTATGTCCAGTATGTATATATATTTTCATTAACAAAATATAAATATTTCGTCATTCGAATTCTGCTCTGAATGTAACACTTTAATAAATCAAGAGTATTGAAGACGCTCAATTGTAACATTTTTGACAAAAAAGATTAAAGCTGCTTTGAAAACTTTCCATCGCTGTCTTTTAACAAAAGTGAGGAAACTTTCTAAGGTGGTCTCCAAGAAAAATTCATCCTATCCACCGTCTGACAGCAGTGAAACTGACACCACTAATAGCGAACCCAGAGAAGCATTTTTTTAGTCTTTTGAACTTCCGAACAATTGCACCATAATTTTAAACTTGTAAAGGGTAGAGCTTTTAGCGAATTGAAAAAAAAAACTAAATAACGTTAGGTTTGTACAAACCTATAAATGTTTCTTGATATTTTTAAATCAAGCTTCATTTTAATATTCAAATGTATAGTATGTTTCCTGTAAAATATTATTTTTTAGCTTCCCGAAAATACCTATTTTTACTTAGAAAGGTATTAAAGATTCTGCTTAAATGTACCAGCTTTAAATTATGATGCTTTAAAAGGCCGTTTGCTTTCTTAATATTTTACTTAGGGGTTGTTTGCTGTGGATGATTTTTTTTTTAATTCAAGCCTGAATTTGCAGAATATCAAAAAGGGTTATTATGTGCTAGTTTTTTTTACAAAGAATTAATTGAGTAACGAATGCCTTTAAATATCGACAAAATTTAATAACATCACATATCAATCAGTCGATAATCATTTCCTGACGTTTCTTGTAATAATACGAAATAATCTATTACAGCATATTATGGATGTTTTATTTATCTTAATGGATAAATTATCCTAGTTTTGATGTTTTTGAAAACATCAATAATGTGTGTTAGTAAATTCCATATTTTGGTTCTCATTTATATTATTGAATAACACAAGGGTATAATGTTTTTTTCAAATTGAATTTAGAACTCAAAGCGGTAATTGATACTATTATGACCTGTGAAAGCTATTGGGATGCACAGTAGTATTGATTTCAATGGGAAATATTACCTTAAGAGCTTTTATCAATCAACTACTTGCAATTTGATAATAAAATCTATGATACAAAATGGTAATAAAACTAACGAACGAATATAGTTCACAAAAAAAAATTGCAAATATGAAAATTCATATAACCCTATTTTTACTCAGTATATTTTAAATGTATTTTGTAAGTATATTTTCAAATAAAGTTTGTATGAATTTAGCCTTATTAAAAACATAGTTATCTTATAATAATAAAAACTTGAGCTAATTGTTTAGTTGATTTATTATTTTATTCTAATAAGAAGTTATAAAGTGCAATGAATTTGGAAACGTCATCCAATTGCTTCCAAGTTTCTTCCAGAATCAGATCTATAGACTAAAAAAAAAGGAGATGGCCTCATGAATCAATGCAGCACCTGCAATGCATTGGTGCACTAACTCTTCAATTTCAGTATTTTCCACATCTATATTAAATATGAATTTACCAACATATGTCAAAGAAAAGTCGATCTAATTTTGAAATAAAATTAATATTGTAAGATTTAATAAAAATCTTCACGCAAAAAATATCTACAAGACAGTATAATTTGAAACCCACATCGCAGATCTCCCATTGATCGAATTATTTAGGGCAAGACTGAAGGATGACTAGGAATCATTTTATTAGGGACTTTAGAAATACCTGGGTCAAATTTAATCCTGAATGTTCCGGTATTATACGTACTAATCCCAGGATCCTGGGATTGTATTCCCTAGTCAGAAGTACAGTTGTAATTTCATCCATTATTATTTCTGGAATAAGGCTTGGTATGAAATTTAAGCACTTGCGTAACATTGTTTTCCTTATTTATAAAGCCGTATAATTATTACAATCATTTCAGGAACATTAATTACAGATTTTATTTAATGTAACAAAATCGATTGACGGATAATGAACAATTATTTTAATATGGATTTTCTCCATTATTTATTTCTACATTGATTTAATTACTTCATTGTTTACAAACTTACTACGAAGATTATATAGAAAGTAAGGTTACAAGGATTCCTGAGGCTAGAGGTAGCCGCACTTGGCATGTAAAGGGATCCTAATGGTCAGTTTGTTAGGTTTCGCGTATTTGCTGGCCATTTTGTTCAGTCGCAGTATATTAGCTGCTAGCTAATAGAAATGTATAATAAACAGTTATTCTATGTGTAAAACTTTTGTGCTTTTTAATAGGAAGGAATTCTTGGAGTCAGCTAAAAAATCTGGCAAAAAATTGCGTGATGATACGCGAGTATTAAGGTAACAAGAATCACCAACAGCTCGAGGTCCTACCGCTTATAAAATTGGTTTCGCATTTCCATATAAAGTTTAAGGTTTCTCCGGTGGACCCGGCCGGAAAATTGAACCCAGGATCCTCCTCACGCCAACGGTGATCTCGACCATAATTTACCCTGAGCCATGACTAGCGTGCCTAATGTGAAATTATTTCAAGTGCTTTCAAGTAAACACTTTTATGGTGAAAACGTGAGCTCACCCGGCGGGTAACGATAAACAAATACGGGGAGACGAATCGGCGGAAGACAGGGTGGCTCAGGGAGAAGGTGTAATGTATGCGAATACCTTACGCAGAGCTTTTTAATGGATACTCGACCGATACACCCCCCCCCCCATCGCCCGGATTATTCGCATATTTGTGAAGGGCGCATAATTGAAAAGAGCACCCCTCGCTTTAATTGATCCACTTGCAGCCACCTGGATATGCATATGCGATCAGACTTAATTTACAGCGATTTATTTATGTGATTAATACATGTCTGACAAACATATAAATCATGCCTTTGTGAATGGGATGAACGCGGGACTGAATCCGGGAACAATGAAGCTAAACCTTCTGAAATTAATTTGGGAACGTCGCCTATTCATAACAACACCTTCGGTTAGCTGAAAATATTGTATCCCCTATGGGATGATTGAGGTGATATAAACACGATATGATCAATCAATAAATACTTAATATATAAAATTGAAATTTGATATATAAATTATTGCAATTTTTCTTCTCGCTCTTGGATAGAGCGACTTATAAATTTAGCTTCTTATTCGCGAGCGAAAAAAAAGAGCGAATGCTTGCGCTTTTTCTATCCGAGAGCGAATTTGTTATATGATTCATGCTGATTGAAAAATAGTTTAATATACGAGTATCTTATGTTATATATAATATTTTTATACCTGTGTGAGGCTATTGTTAATTGTCGTAGACACAATTCGTGAAGTTAACAGTGATCTCCTTCCTGCTTGTGTGCGAATCGCATTGTGGATGCCCATACTATCACTTATTTTAATTAAATGAATATTTTAATTTACTCACATGACCCATACATACGTTTCATGCATCAAACTAGCATTTACACACTTATGGCCATATTTATCCTTGCAATATTCTTTATAAAACTCTTATTAATTATTTTAATATGATAAAATATCGATGATTATTCTTATGTTGTGATTGATATTATAAAACTAGAAATATTGAGAAAAACTACTACTAACTAGAATTAAACATTTTTTCTCTATTATGTATGGCTGCATGGGATGTGAAGATAAATGTAGTCATATTCATAAATTTAATACGTATATAACTTTTGGGCCAGCTATGGAAATTATTATTAGTTACATGGATTAGAGAAAATTGCGCCTTCAATGCTGTGCAACTTTAATAGTTTAAAGTTTAAGCAATATGCAGTGTATAAAGTTGGAAACATCTGTCCCTGTACCAGGCACCTAAGACCATTATAATGAAGATTAGCCCAGAAGAAAAGTAGCAAACTTCTTTAACACTAGCTGCATTTTTTTAAAGTAAACTTCAACTCGTCGATCTTAAAGCGTTATAAACCATCCGAGGCTAATATTTACACACTTGCCACATTTAAGAAAAATGTCTATAATGAATCATTATATTTTCATCGAAATAAATAATATAATCATTTTCAATATTTTCTCATACAAAAGACTTAGATTGATTGGTTATCCATCGACACAGCACCTGTTACGTCTGTATATGGAAGTATGTACATTGCTCAACTATTGTGATTGTTCCCTTATCGAATAGTTTCCATTGAATTCTATAGACCTCCCCATGTTAGTAATTGGCCCTATGTAGGAATCAATAAAGAAGGGAGCACCATCGAAAATGAAAGTCTGAAAACGGAAGAAAACTCAAAAGATAGATTATATTCATTTCTTTGTAACTTATTATATTCGCCGAGAAATCTTCCAAATCAATTAATTTGTTTTGGTGCTCTTCTTCAAGAATAAAATAACTGCTGGCAAACCAAATGCAAATTTTGTTTCATACAAACTTATAATGGTATTTTAAGGAACAATTTCATTTTAGCCTCTTTTCAAAATGTTTTATTAACACAATTTCCATTTTCAGCTTTTACTAATCATATTTGTAAATTCGTCAAACTAAATATTCTCACTAATGAAGCTAAATATTAAATTAATCACCAAAATTAAATTACCTGAACAAATTACTAACAGCCATTCTCAAATTATTTATGTAATTAAGTATACTTTTACCGGATCCATAATTACGTATAGCATTGAATTATAACTATGACTGTTTGATCTGAATTCATGATATTTTTATCCAAATAAAAATTTTCTACTGTTTGACAAACAGTCATATATTGTTTGGAATAATATAGAGAATCTCAATCAATTTCAGTCATACAAATTCCAAGCGTATTATGGTTCAGTACTGAGCGAACTGTTTATCAAATACGGATGGAATATCAATCAATTAAGCCAACAACGTGTTTCAGTTTAACCAATTGAAATCCGATGATGAAGAACATCTTTGATCCATGGTGTATGGAATAAGTGTGCATTCAAACTTGACGAGATTACCTGATAATTAGAATGAACAGATAAGCATTTTAGATGCATACAATGGAAGCTTTATTGATATCGATAATGATTGAATGTTTAAAATTAATGATTTTGCTTCTGTTTTATATCAATATTATTACTTATGGCGGAGAGATTTGATGTTCGTGGCTTTAAAAAAATCATAGATATCTTTGCATTCTCTTCCACATATTTAACTATTAACCTTTAATACTATAAAAGCATTTAATATTATTGATTTTGTAAAATTTCAAATCAAACAAAATAGTTTTGAACCTTTATTAACTATTCGAGTGTTATATTGAAGTAAAGCACATAGCACTTGATAATTTTTCCTTAGATGCTTAGTCTGCTATCGAATGTAAGTGATCTGTGTAGGTGGTTTTTCTAGAAATAGAAAAATCATGTGATGGAATCCCGTTTATGGTTCCAAATTGTATTTCAACCTCTAGATCAGCGGTTCTTAAACTAGGATCTGCGAAGACATTGCCAGTGGTCTGTGAAAATATAAAAAAATATTATCTATACTTGAACAAGAGGAATTATTTACAGAAAACATTATGAGAAATTTTATTTTGACCAAAAAATATTTGTTTATTTGAAAAATCATGTTTCAATAATGACATAAAAAATTGGGATGGGGTTCGCCAAAAAAAGGAAAATAATGTGTTCAAGAGGGAGTCTGCGGACTACATAAGTTTAAGAACTGCTTCCCTAGATAATAAAGCATTATTGAAATGATTTTTTACGAACAATGAAATGTTTAGATTTTAGGAGTAGCTACCTACAGAAATGTAGACAATAGGGTCAGCATCGCATGCACATGGTTTACAGAGTACAAAAATTGATGACATTTGTGCAGCCAAATTCCAATTGGAAAATGAGCTAATATTTATGAAGATGGCCTTTCTGCATATCAAACAATCCTTACAAACAAACATCATTGAATTCGCTCATCAAATATTGTTGGCCTACACTATTGAAGGTGCAATATTGTTTAAAAAGATTTATAAAAAATGCCAATGATTATAAATGGTGATTTTAACATCAACTTCAACTTGAAGGGAGCTGCAGCAGATGATGAACTGCAAGGGTTTCCCCTTCCTCATGGTATTCGTATCGTTTTGATAATTTGTAGTACCTAGCCACGAAGACGAATCGCTGCTCAAGCAGTTTAAAGCCATTCTTCCCTGTGTACCTCTACTCTACATCATTACCCCAGAGGTTCAACCGTTGCCCACGGGCTTAAAATTGGCTTCTCCCCTAGGGATTTATGAGTGAGCATCGTAGAGTCTAACACCCACCCGGAACCGACAAAGGTCAGTCACAATCAGATGAGGCATTACCATCGACACAGTATTCATGTGACATTTAGAAAATTTATATTCTAAATTATTTGTATCATACTTCAGTCCATCTTCGGTATGTTAATAGATTTTAAACAAAACTCAGGTAGGGGAGAGTCTTGTTTAAAATCTATTAACATACTATTTCATCTGTCACTTGTATTTCCGTGAAAACGATTGAAAATAACAATTTATTAATATTTATTAAAATAGGCTATTTGATATTACATAGCATGAGCAGTGAATATTACATAGCATCTACAATTAATTCTATATATTTAAAACTGAAAAGCTAATGATATTGTAACAAAAACACCTTAAATTTTTATATGAAATATCATCAAAATGCTATCGATCGATAAAAGAGCAAATTTTATTTGTTTTAACACGTACGTTACGATATGCATTTATACAAACATGTTCTGTGATTTGCGAATTCGATTTCAATTTCTTATAAAAAATCCTTTTAATTTCTGGATGCTATTTACTTGGTCGATTCTTTAATTCGGTCAATTTTTTATATTCTAAAATTGCTGATTCGAAGACAATAAAAAACAGCATTGACTAACTCAACGGGTTATTTACACTACAATAAAAATATTAATATACAGTCTTTCAATCCTTGGTAGCTGTACTTGTTTATGTTCCCGTGCGTTATAACGAGTTTCAAAGTATTGCAACACGAGGGGAACATTTCTATTAGCGTAGGGACTTTTGCTGTCAAGTGGATACAGAAAGTCGGATCTTTGTGCTTTGCAATATTGCTGCAAGTCCTCGTCATTTTGCTGCATTTCATTTACCAGGATCCATTTTGAGTGAGCATCATACTTCATCTATTTGGCAGGACACGACCATGGCTGCATTCTGCAGTAGCATCAAGGAATGCACGTCTAGGCAAAGCATTCCGCAAACAAATTAACTTGCAAAAAATGGGTATACATAATCTTGAAGTTCGTTTTGTTGGGGATTGTACGCGGCAATTACTTACGCCAAGCTACCCCCACCGGCTAATCGGATTTACCTGAAGCGTATTGAGATTACAGCAGCCAACTGGGAATTGGGATCCGGTTTTAACTATAAAATATTCGAGTGTGCCAGCCAACGGATCCATATATCCTTTTCAAGATGTTGCCGTTTCAGCGAGCTTGTTTTTGCTCCTCTGTAATTAAACTGTGATTCGAATTTATAACGAAACCGCACGAATAACAACGAACGATTGAAATGTTCGATGGCTCATTGACTAAAATTTTAAGCTATCGCACAAAGGGCTTGGATAAAACTTGTAACGTAGCCCAATGAATATGCCGAAGAATCTTCGAACTTCGTTGTTATTTTTACTTTTCAAAATCAAGTATTGCTTTAAATATCTCTGGCATTGACTCTAAATTATATTCAGAATTTTTTGCTAATCTAGATGCATACAACGAGAGCTATAAAATAATATATATTAGGAGTGCCAGTGGGCATCTCGAAAGCTCAACTCCTCAATATCTGTTACATCCATTAATATCAACATCATTGTGAAAATTGCAAGACTCTCACAACTCATAAAAATCCATCACAACTCATCACAACTCATAAAAGAATATCCATAGAAAGCTAGTAGTAGTTCACGATAGTGATATGATGAGTCGACAATATGTCATGAAATTGTTCAGAGAAGGTTGTACTGATACTCACGACGAAACAAAAAGTGGCAGGCCATCAATGATTTCTGACAAACTTGCGCAAATAATTAAAACACAAGCATGAAATGACCACCCTGTAATGCTTGGCGATCTTCATGACGAATTGCCAAACATTTCTTGAAGTTTTCCTTGTTGATATTGTGTCGGCAAAACTTGGTTACAAAAAGTTGTGTGCGAGATAGGTGCCCAGAATACTCACACGGTAACACCGTCAAAATCGCGTGACCACCGCGTGGGAATTTTTGGATCGTTTTACACAGAAAGAAGAAACTTTTTTGGACTCGGTCGTGATGAGAGATGAGACATGGCCGTGTTATTACACCCCAGAATCCAAAAGACAATCCAAAAAGAGCTGGTGGCGGAGGTCTATGACATTAACATACAAAACCTGGTGCACCGACCTCAGAAATGTCTCGATCTCTACGACAATTACGTTGAAAAATAGTTTAAAATATTTGTGAAGCGTCTTGTGAATTTCAATTAAATACAAGAATTTTTCGAACAACAACGTATCCTCGTAATAATTACGTATTTCTTTGTGTCATATTAAAATCGATCTTAATAGGGCTCATTATGACCCCATATCGAGATAACTTGTTTTTTTTTATATAGTTATCAACGAGATTTTAAGTAATTATAAGATAAGTTAATTCTTCTTCTTAATTGTTCTTATTTTTTATAGTTCAAATGCATAAGTAGCCAATTTTTATAACGTGCGAAAAATATTCATGATTATGAAGAAACTTTTAAAATATGAATGCATTTTATTTTGATAGAAAGCTTTGACTCATTTTTCGGAAGATCTCTCAAAAGGTCTGTTGCAGCCATTTTGATTTTTCAACTGAATACTCCTTTTGATGCTGTAACAATGCGAAACTATATTGAACCCTTATCTCGGTAACTACAAAAGGTAAATGTTTTCCGTTGCAGACATTTTACGGCAAACTTCTACCTTTAGCTTTTTTTTATAAATATGTAAAAGATCGGTAGATTTTCGAATGAAATGTAGAATGCTTTACAAAATGTATCAGAGAAAAACTATTTTTCTTGGATAATTCTGAAGGATAAAATCGATTTTCAGATTCAAAGTCGTTGACCCGTGAGGAACTGCATCAATTTATTTTCATTTGAATCACATTTTCCTAGATTAATTTCTAGACTATAACGGAGAAAAATGTTAACGTAAAGTTTCGTCGAGAAAGCCACGTCAGATCTTATTATGGGCTTAATACGTCAGAAATTTGTAACGTCAGGTTCGGTTAAATGAACGTCGCAAGACTTTCTTGCGCGGGCAAAATATAAAACGATGGCTTTACGAAGATTATAATGTGCTGGCAACAGTTATAAAACTATGATTACTGTTGTGAGTTATGGTAGAATAAATCTAATATAGAACAAACAATAACGAGGGCACATAAATTAAATTTTATAATCGATGTAATATTTTTAAAAGGTTGTACTGTTCAATTTTTATTGAAAAAAAATATTATTTTACCATTTATATCGTCAATTAATATACAACTTTGATACTAAATTAACATTCTGAATATTGACATAGATCTTTAAGAGCCTTATTGATTAATCTAAACAAAGCAAGCAAGTTTAATATTTTGAGCCCTATTTATAATTTTGCCATTTTTTAACTAATGAAATCTTTTCATTAAAACTAAAATATTATATGGACATACAAAATACGATTTGACATTTTTCCTATCGAAGGCTTGCTAAAATTTCTCATTGTGCTTCTGTGGGAGTTAACTAAGGAAAAAATAAGAGAATCCTTTGTACAAGAGCTTCAAGCAGAGCTTATTCATAAAGTTGCTAGATTTGAGCTTATTGTTGTGGCGACATTGGGTTTAAAGCGAGTAATAAAAGATGAATGTAGTTTCCTTGCGAGCTTGAAGCTATTGATGTCAAAAAATTTAATTACGAACTTATGTAAACTTATAAAAATCATTTTTCATCAATGTAAAAGCTTACTAAGGAAAGTTATACAAATTTAGAACAGACATTTAATATACAACAAAATATCGACTATAAAATAATAAAAATAATCACTTGTCAAAAATATAAAATTATATATTTTTGTGACTGATAGTTTACGTAGTTAAGTTTTCGAATTCATTTTAAGATTTTATTTTAATCCTATCTGTATTATAGTGATTAATAACTAATATTTGAAATGCAAATAAATAGTGGAGTTTTTAAGATTGGTGCGAATCATGTTTAAAAATGAGTAATATATAGAGTTTGAAAATTATATTCAGTGTTTAGAGCGTTAATGTTATTAAAATCTTAGCTTATATACTACCTCTTTATAAATTAAAATTTCCAAAGGGAGCTTAAAGCTGTCGATATATAATAGCATTATGAGTCATGCAATATTTAGTCTCTTAAATAATATAATCTCTTCACGTTCAGTCTTTGAAAGCTCCATACAATCTGTAATAACTGTTATTATTGAAGCACGTTCATTGGATGTTAAATTATAATTTTATTTTTAATTGCCAGTATTTTCTTCTTTAGCTTCGTTGTTTTGGATTCCATTGAAGGAGTAAGAAGCTTGAGTGACAAAATCACAGAACTTATTAGATGAATTGGAATAAAACAACCTCAAGCGGAACGGATACGAGATACATGAGAGTAAAATATGCGAAATGAAGATAGATTAAACCGACAATGCTCGGTAATTAATTTTGCTTAATAGTTCTTCTGAATGTCACAACCTTCGCCCCAGTTCCAGCTGGTGCTTTCCATATCCAGGACTCACTGGAGCACGTCTAATAATAATATTATGTAGAAGTGTAGCCGTTTCGGAGGTTTCACATCTCATCCATTCACACCCCCGCCACACGGGTTGTAATTAAAACGTGCATTGTTTCGAAGCAAAAATTAAATGGCAAAATAAACGTTTTGCCAGAGCTCTACTGGAAAATTAGACACAATTCATAGGACACTTTTGCCTTTTTAATTCGCGCAAATGGGTTTTTTCGAATTGGAGCAACAATTCTGCATTTCCGCAATAAATGACAGATATAAATTATACTCGTTGGATATAATGACGTCCAATTTGTATGGCAACCATGGTTTATTATCGATTATGGTCAATAAATAAAAAAAATATATAGTTAACTATAGTAAATACGAAAGGTACTTAATAGGCAATTTTATTAGATTTTGAAAAACTATCCAAAAAATGAATATCAAATTTATTACCATTTTGTGATAGGTGAGGATCACGATTCAGAGGCTTCCGGATCATAAGAATGTAGCGTGAAATTAACACATGGCGGCAAATGAGGTTTGCCGCCAACAATAATACGACCAGTCAACAAGGCGCCCCAGAAAGAATAGGCAAATTGTTCGTCCCACAACCCTTAGCATAACAGCATAAAAACGGCACGCTTTGACAATCAAAAATCAATATTAAACGACGAAATTATAATTTTAATTAATTAATTTACTTTTATATTATTATAATTACTCAAAAATAATCGCGAATTATTCCCCACGCTACAGAACCGAATTAAATTGTTATATCTATAAAATATGTATTATAAATATTATCTTAACCTGTATGGTAGGATGATCGCGTATTTGCGAGCGAATTCCAGTAATTTAAAAAGAGCACTCTTGTACGTTGAGACGGATAAAACGTAGCGTAGTTCGGAAAGTGTGCATGGGAGAAAGAGATGAAAAGCTTCTAGCGTACATCACACGATTGTATAGATCGTTAACCCAAATTTATCGACTAATAATGATGTGTGTGTTCCTCTTCGATCTATCCTTCCTCTTTTATATTGTATTTGTTCATTGTCATTTAAATTCTTATGTTCCATATCTAGCCTTGTCTCCTTCTAAATTGATTGTTCTTGTCACGAGCACATTTAGATTGGTTTCAGACATAAATGTTCCTATCGATCTGTATGCGCTGTTCCTGGACGTTCAGGGGGCTTTCGACAATGCTTGGTGGCCAATGATCCTGCTGAAGCTGCGGAGAGACGGAGTTCAGCCGAACATCGTCGCCCTCATACGCAGCTACTTCAAAAACAGGAAGCTCATCGCCCAGGCCGGAGGCGAAATCATCCAGAGGCAGCTGTCGAAAGGATGCCCGCAGGGCTCCGTGCTGGGGCCAATACTATGGAACGTGCTGCTGGACGACGTCTTCAAGCTGCAGCTTCCCAGCGGTTGCAAGCTCTTCGCTTATGCTGACGACCTGACTATGACAATAACAAGCAACACCGTCATAGAGGCAACTAGGAAAGGTAACGCAGCGGCCAGGTTGCTGGAGGAATGGGCCGTCCTCAATAAATTGACTTTCGCGCCCGGCAAGTCCGTCGGTCTTGTCCTAAAAGCGGGTTCCAGGAAAGGTTGCGGCGGCAGACGAAAAAACGGCTCCAGAGATACCGGCAACTTTGTGAAGACCCTCCCGAAGATCATCATGAGCGGCACAAAGATCCCATTCAATGAAGAAGTTACCTATCTGGGGGTCACAATCGGGAAAGGGGGGAATTTTTCTTGTAATGTTTCAGATTCGGTCGGGAAGGCGATGGGTGCTTTCGGCAAGATGTCGAGACTCTGCGGTGCGGATTGGGGCCTCAGCGCGCGCAGTATGCGCATTGCATATCAAGCCATATACGTCAGCATAGTGACGTACGGAGCGGGAGCCTGGGCTCACAGACTTCGTAGGAACAACCAGCAGTTGTTGTCTACCACCGCTGCCGGCAGACTGAACTCTGCGCAACGCAGCCCCTTGATAAGAATGACCGGCGCGTACCGCACGACGGCCACGCACAGTCTTCAGGTACTGGCTGGGGTATTTTCAATGGATCTGCAGCTGCAGGTAATAGCAGCTGTATACAGATGGAGAAAAAAAGAGGCTCTGAGCGTGGGAGACTCGAGCCTCTCCGCCGAAGAGATCAACGAATATCCGTTCAAGGATAACATCAAGAAATGGGCGCGCGACGCGGCCACCCGCACGTGGCAGGACAGGTGGTCAAACTCGAGCAAGGGGCGACCCCTTCACGCGTTCGTGAGCTCCGTTGAATGGAGACTCAGAGCAAATTGGTTTGCGCCAAATCACTGGTCAGCGCAATTTCTGACAGGGCATGGCCATTTTAGTGCCCACCTAATGGGACTTGGGCTCTCGGATCGTTCGGATTGCCCATGCACTGCACCTAGCATGGACGCAGAACATGTTCTGTGGTCCTGCGAAGGCATGGGGGCCGAAAGAGAGGCGCTTCTGTGCCGTGTTCGCGGGCCATGTGAGGGGCCCGTGGGGCACAGAGATCTGGTGACCCGTCCTGGTGCCTTCAGCGCCTTCAACGCGTTTTGTTTAAGTTTCGGCGCTAAATGCGCTCACGGTGGCTTCTACGCCAAGCACTGGACCGCCCCAAGCTCCGGCGCGAGAAGCACCGGTTAATGTAGACTCTTGCCGCTACACACAGGCATGCGTTTTTCCGGCTGCAGCCCTCAGCTAAAGCCGGACCTTAAATAGCGTCCTACATATGCGACGCAGCGGCCGCGTGGCCGAACTCTTTTTTTCTTTTTTCTTTCTAACCTTTTCTCTCTTCTTCCTTCCTCTCTTTTTCGCGCTTTGCAACGCGCTCGGTCACCAGATTGAGCAGAAGTGGTACCTCTCGGGGGACTTTAAAATTAGTTTCACTAAGTTTGTATTGTTTGTAAGCGAGAGCTGTCGTAAGGTCGTTCTCGACCTTGGGTACACGCTCGGGCATGTGGTGGGCCCCCAGTCCCCCTTTTTTTTTTTTTTTTTTTTGATCATTCCAGCATAAAGCATTCCATCGTGCGATTCATTTAGAAGCATTTATTCAGATTCTCGCTTTCCATCTTGTACATAAAAACGGTTTCGTAAAGAGTAACTTGTAATTTTTGGAGCCTAATTCAGTGTGTTTACTAGGTTTATATTTCCTATAACACGAATTTAAGAACCTAACAAGCGTATTTCACGAAAGTTATCTATTTTATTCACATGTAGATACAAGCATAATATGAAATACAAAAATCGTGTTGTTCTTGCCCTTACGTACATAAAATTTGAGGCTTATTTTGCATTCCAAAAATTTGTTGAATATTTCCACAAAGACGTACGTAAATATTATTATATAATATTATCATTCATGTATTATTAGATAGCAATAAAAACATCTCTACTTCCACTAAAATATATTTATTTTTGGCTGGTACAATCAACTTTTATTGATAAATCGGAACATCTATGAATATTTGTGATGTCTTAAAATCATTTTTTTTATTTAAATCAGGTATTAAAAGGCCAATCTCTAAATTTATATATCTTTCAATTATATTCAATTATACAAGGTGTTTTCCACATGGACCAATTTTTTTTTTAGCTAGGAAGGTCTTTGCTACGTTCTAAGTGTCAGGATTGTCGAAATAGATTTTTCTTTTTCAACATTTTGAAAAATATCTAAAATTTCACATTTAGATCAACATAACTTTTTAATCCAAAACAATCTAATAAACATTTTAATTATTTATTTTAACAGGGAAACTTTAGATTTTTTTATGAATAGTTTTTTGTTCAAATTAATTAGTTTATTTTAAAAGCCTAGTCTTTTAACGTCAAGCTAATTAATAATTGAAGTTATGTCATGTCACATGTCTTTATATAACTTGCTGAATAGATCCATCTTGCAGAATGGATACAACTTAAATATGCAACACGGCACAAAACATACGTATTTTAATTATGATTTTTTAAATATCAGCATAATTTTAGTGCAATCACACGTATTCCATTGCAGTTATGCAATAAGATTTTGACAAAAAAAATGTCTCATCTATAATATTTGTTTCATACAATCACCTCCACGTACTCAATGAATTATATACAGAATATCTTACTTCGTCATATTTTTTATGAATAAAGTGCAATAATTTGCACATTTATGCTAGTAATTATAAAATGTATGTTATGTTTAAATTTGTATTATATTATATAGAATTTGTTGTTAAATATGAATTTTATAGCTCTTGTTTGGTATTTAGTGTTCTCAAGCGTGCGTCTAATGAAGCCATCAATATTGGCTAATAAATAAGCAATTTGGTAAATTAAAAAAATAGTCATTTAATTGCTCTTTTCCTTCTGTAATGATATAATTTTCCAATATTTAAAAAATATGCTAAAATATAAAAAAAAACAATTAATTTTAAATAATTTTATGAATGTAATTGAAATATCAAAATTAAATTATTTAAATTTATCAAACGACGTTTAATGGCTACGAAAAAATATTAATATATTGTTTTGTTCATCTTTGAAAAGTTTTAACAAGTTGTGAAAAGTTTTAATTGTATTTGTTGGAAATTTATGCATTTAGAATGTCTTTAAAAATGTATATATAAAATTACAATGTTTCAAAAGTAACTTTTGATTGAGATTTATGCCAGAGCTCCGAAATTCAATATAGATGAAATGAATTAAAATTCGACGAATTGATAATATTCAATATTTTTGCCTCTTTGTATCTTTTTATATGAAATTTCGCACAAGTTGACCTTTAAGCCATTTTATTAACTAGCCGTTGCAGCACTTCACACATACTCAACCATATCTATTAAAACATTATTTTTCGGAGCGAATTTGCAATTTATCTTAAGAAATAATGAACAACATGACTTATAAATGATAATTAAGTAAATAGTCATATATTTCTATTTTATATATTTGTATTAACCCTTTGAGTAGTGAGCTAATTTAAAATCATCAAAATCTTAGATGCTATATTTACTTGTTCGCCACTTATGATGATGATGATAACTGGCGGATATACAAATATAGCATCTAAGTTTATGATGATTTAAAATTAGTTCACTATTCAAAGGGTTAACAATGTATCCTAATTTCGTGGCAGAAATAAATGTTTAAAAGGAGTATGTAGATATAGTTAAAAAAAAATCTGTGTTATGCTTTTAATATTGAATAAAATTCGAATAATCTTAATATATCCGTTATTTAAATTTTATATTTCATAAAATCAAAAACCAGTAGAAACCGGTTTCGTTCAAAAAATGAAAACCGAAAACCGGTTTTGAAGAAAGTCGGTTTTTGTATAAGCCCTCGGTACGGTTAGTACTAGATTGTTGTATATGATAAATCAAAATTAAGTTACATTGATTTATATGAACGTCATACTAAATTAAAAACTTTGTAATGAATAAATATAATGAGTACAATTGTACGTCGTGAAAATAACAGCGGTTCGAGTGAGCACTACGATCTTTAAGCAGAAACGACGAAAAAACGTATTAAAACATTCTTCGTATGAAATGTTTGTGCGATTTTCCGAGAAAAAAGTGGAGAGCAAAAAGAATCGGCCTCATTTACAATCTGAGATATAAGACTCGTCACAAAAGCGTGATGATGTAAATATAGCCATGGCGATGAAGCAGACGCTAATGAAAGAAAAAAGCGTCGCCACGATGAAAAGCCACATAATGGCAGGGGGTGGTGGTGTGTATGAGCGAGTGAAGGTAGTGAGGCTGTCGCAGCCATTGTCCACCGACCTGACGATGACTTTAATCTCATAATGAGGGTGGAAGACACCTACGCCATAATCAGCCCCAGCCGCCTAGAGACGAAGACCCATCGCCAATTTAATTATATTTTTCTCATCTTCTCCTGAAAGCTTAAGTTTTATCTTGTTAATTACAACTTCCTGCTATATTAGATTAGCGACTAGCTCGATGAAAAAAAGACCCATTGTTATGTCAAATTAATTTTATCACGTCGCCTGATGGCCAAGGTTCTCCTCAGGGGTTGGGGACAACGAAAATTATACAATCTATCTTTTTTTTTAATCAAAATTGAATGAAACAGCTGCCAAACCACGATTTCAGCCACCGAAGATCATAATACATAGGGCAGGTTTGGCTTCTATTTTAATTTTTTCCGAGGCAAATTAAATTTAATTAAAAATAAATTATTCAGAAATGATTTTAAAAAAAACAATAATATTCAATTTAAGGGTCGTAAATAAACTATATGAGGAGCTAAAATGTAAGGAATATACAACTATTCATCAACGACAACATTCATAAAAAGCTATTTTAAATCAACGCGAATTAATTCTTAGTTTTCCCAAATGAATAGAAAGTATTTATTTTATAAACTTATCACAGTATGAAATATTCGATAAGAACTGCTAAAGAGGATCAAATTTTAATGGAACCCTTTGACAATTGAGATTAAATAGCTGTGAGAAGTAAGATTACTAAAATATTTAATATCAATACAATTTTACAAAAAAAAAATGCTTTGAATGTATTCATTTAATTTAATTAAGCCAAAGATGTTTGTTGAAATAATCTATGATATATGTCTCGTATAGAATTATAGCTATGCTTAAAACTTATTACATAAAATTAGCTATATTTTTAATTATAATCTAATGCAATAGAAATAGAAAACATGCAAATTCTGTACGGCTGTTTATGAAAAATGATAATCCAAAAATTTAAATAACGACAGAAATAATGTAAATAAAGAATTTTTTCAAAACTTCACTTCGAAAGTAATTTTAAAAAATACGCAGATTTGATTGATTAACGTAATTAACGTAGTATTGAAGCACAAAATTAAATTTAAAAAATTCCTATTTTCATATTATAAAATTTATAAAAATCTCATTTCATCAAAGAGATAATCAAAGAGGCTTCCAAAAACAGTTTTTAAAATATGAATATTTGACTAATAAGAAAAATATCTCACTCAATGGTTATTATTATTGATGACAAAGAAAAACGTATATAATATTAACATACTCATATAATGATTTGTATCGTCATTGTTTCAATTTATATATTTTTCTTAGCTATAAAATGAAAATTTTGTTAAAATATATTTAAATAACTATGATGAAGCCCTAACTTCTAGCTCCCATAAAATATGTTCAGGCTAAATATTCACAAACTTAAAGTACTTAATTCTGGCTATCACAAACATGGTTATCCATATAATTCTTAAGCTCTAAAGTTTTGAAACTCCGCTACAGAATAAAATCTTCAACAATTGAGTGAATTTGGTTTCGTTATTACACAATATCCTAAATAGGATGGAATATAATTATATCCTATTGTCATTTGGGCTGATTAATTATAATAAAGCATTGAAATTTTCTATAATTTACATTTTATATTGAAAATGTTTAAAAACATTATCTGTCGTTCTTGAATACAACAACATATCTAAAAACATCCTGCTAAATATGAAAGACAAACGAAATGAATTTATGTGTCTATTGTTAAAGACTAAGATCATATAAGATCATGATATATCTCTTTATACCCATTTATAGAACAACCAATTAATAAATTAAATCTCATAACGTCGACATCATTTTCATGGAAATATATTTTCGCGTCTTCTACACATATAATAGATCATAAATTGGTCCAGTATAAGATAAATACTTAATTAATACTTATGTAGTAATTATTTTCATATGATTAGCTTTTACGTCAATTATGAATAAAGCTAAAATTAATATTCAAAATATCATTGTCAGTAACATGGTTGGTTTACTTAAGTATGATCATTACATATTTACATTTTATATAAGGAAATCGAAAAGTAAGCTATTAACAATAATCATTTTTATCATCAATTACTATTGTTATTAAAATTATTAATTAATAATGCTATAGAGATTTTTAATGAAGAATTAAAAATGATAGCTATTTTTGAAGATCACACCCATGTCAACCCCCAGTAAAACATCAATAAATTGAAGTATTTGAGATTTTTTTAACAAAATAAATTGGTCATGGACTATAGTAAATTGTATTTGAATTAAAAAGGTTAGGCAGAACTTTAAGAAAATTATATTTGATGTATTGAAAAAGAGACCCATTATCATACAGTAATGCACGTTCTCATACCACAAGAATATCTAGGAGTTAAATTGGGAAGCTTTATCACCTCCTTCGTATTCACCCAATATGGCGCCTTTGGATTATAATATGTTCAAATCTTGAAAGCACTCCATCCGGGGCAAACAATTCCAAAATGGAGATGAAATTACATACCGACTTCAAATTAATTTCAATTTAAGCCCATATTAATATATTAAAAATAAGATTAAAAATGAATAGTAAAAAAGACGATATTTCTATTTAACAACATTATAATAATGCTTATAGAAAATAATATATATATATTAAATGTATACTTTATCTTAAAAACATGTTGCATATAAGCTATCTATTATTATCTATGATCAAGTCTTATCAATAAGAAATCTACTTAATTTGAGAGTCAGGGCTAGATTTAGTACAAAGAATCATCGATCGAGAACTTTTTCGAAATACCACGATAGCTAGAAGTGGACGATCTACCAACCCTCTTCCAATATATGAATTTTCAATAAACACCCAGCCGCAAGGCATCTTGTGTGTGATATAAAAAGTGGTTATCTAAGAAGGAAACTCTGCAAACACGTAGAGAAACGTAAATATTCTCGCACAGAATATTCGATACCCTCTCATGAAAGATACGAAAGTAAACACGCCCGTTTCAGAGGGCCCTTACAAAAATATCTACACTACGAAATAATATCATAGCAAATATAATATTTCATAAAATCAGCATGTGTTCTTCGCCCGCCTCCATAGAAATTATAAAAATATGAAGCGTTTACTACTAGGGGTTATTTGAACGGCCGCTTGCTGGCTAAAGGTAATTAAAAAGTACCTGCTAAAACATGAAATTTCACTCAACGCCCTTTCAGCAAATAATCAAACGTCTGCCGGTGAATTTGTTTGAAATATAAAAAAAATTATAGCTCAATTTTAGCTCAAAATCGCCGACAGGAACGTGTACTAGCATTAATTTTACAAAAATGTTGCCCCCTTTTGCAAAATTCAATTACGCGTCTGGATTGTTACAAAATATAATAGCTGCACACTTAAAAGCAATACGCAAACAAAAGTATGAACCCAATTAATTTCAAACGAAATACTTAAACTGAATTAACATATTAAATTGTCTTCGGTTGAGCGAAATTATCCGAGCTCCTGAAGAAATATATTGCTAACATGACACTTGAGAAAGACGTATAAATATTCTGACGGTTTAAGCTGTCTTAGATATAAAATTTCTTATTTAAAGTACGTAAATAACTCGGTTAGAGGCGAACGAAATAAAATGATGGGTTGCTTTGAATTTTTAAAGTAGTGTTTCGCGGAATGTGCTTACATTTAAACTAAAAATTCATAGAAAAGCGTGCAAAATATTTTTATATATATTTATCAGAAAAATACAAAATATTACTGAAAAATTCTATCCTATTTTAAATTCTAACCTACTATTTTGATTCGCATTGAATAAAATCTATTTACAAAATCGATCATCAAAATCAATAAAATAATGGGTATTGCTTGTAATGTATAAAATATTTTTTAGTGATACAAAATTAATATATTACCTACCTATTAAAAATATAATTATTGTATAAATCATCCGTCAAGCTCTTCTTCTTAACACATTTTAGTCGGGGGCTCAAGCGCGCACATTGTAACGAACGAAATCACTTGCGACAAAATCACTCTCACGTAAAAATCACTATAACATCAAATTTACAGATATCTTTAAGCAAAATTTTGAATAAATGCTCATAATATAATACATAGTTTTTTGGTGATCTTTTTCGCAACGACTTCGTAAAAGTTCATATTCTGTCCTAATGTCGATGTGTTACTTTTGATAGAACCTGCCACTGTGAAGAGGCACACTACGTTAGATTAATATGGCACATAGTAATATATAATATATCCCGCATTACAATACTAATCATTAATAAACGTAGTTCTGCGTTTCATGCATTAAAACACTTATCGGTATATAAACATAATACTACATGTCTCGATTAAAATGTGTTAAGGGGGCAACCCTTTACAACGTTCAAAGCTTGAAGACCTGACTCCATTTCTTAGTCAAGAGATAAAACAGCATTTTTTACCGATTTATAAAGATTTGTCTAAGAATGAATTACTTCAAAGATACTTGGATGGCCATACTCAAAATGCTAATGAATGTTTTAACTGGACGATTTGGCGACTGGTTCCAAAGAACCTGCATTCTGGTGTAAAAATCATTGAAATATCAACATACATTGCTGCTGGGAAGATGATAAATACATTAAATATAACTATTGACACCTACTGTAAAGTCTTTGCTGAAAATACCTATGAAACGCAGGTAACGGGGTAGAACCATAACATTCTTTCTGAGAAAAAAGCAGCTCGTATAGCCCGAAAACAATAGTAAGTCGAAGATAATTAATTTTTTAAAAAAGCTGAAGATCTATTTAATGTACCTGGAATCATTGGTTGATCGGCAAAAAACTAAAATTGATAGTTTTATCGCATTGAAACTTTAAACGAGATTATCTCGAAACTGCATTTTCAAAATGTTCGCCAGTTTTAGCTTAAAAAGTTGTTGATCGATCTGAGTGAAATTTTGGGATGTTTTCACTATAATATTATCTAGTCAACTAAGCTAAAGTTTTAAGGTTTTCGGGTAAATAAATATATTTTTTTGGGGTAAAAATTATCAAGACAATGGTAAAAAATATGAAAGTTTAACTGAAGAGCCTACTAAATTTTTAATGTTGTACTTTGTTAAATTTTTATAGCTTAGTTAATTACCTATTATTAATTATTAAAAATCAAAAAATATTTCTATTTTCGGTTTCAATTCAACAGAAAGTTTTCGACAAGTGGCGAACCATTTGATATCACGAGAAATGGTGCCTAAGGAATACCTTATAACTCCGACATTTTGTTTTTAAAAAAATTAGTACTTTTAGATTGTAGTAAATAAATGTAAAAAAATTAAAATGATACGATTATTTTATCATCATCAAAAAAAATCACGAAAAACGACTCATTTTCGAGCGTCTAAATGGATTGTCCCCCTTAAGATACATCTCTCAGAGGCGATCCTTTTTTGCTTTATTTATCATCTCAATTTTAGGAAATCAGCATAAAATATTAAATAGAATAGTCCAACATTTTTTTTAAGTAAAAACTGAAATTTAAGTTTTTAAAAAATAGTGAAATACTAAATAAAGGATTGCAATCAAACTAAATTTCGACCAAATTTCTTTGACAAATACAATAATACTTTATTTAATGATCCCAATTACAATATATGGTATCTTAAAATAGAATTCATATTAATGTCATTAAAATCTGTGATTATAACATCAATGTATTTTTTTTAAATTAACCCTTTGGACTAGAGTAAAGTTGCTTTCGCTCTGTTAAATTTGGCCATAGATTCTTTTGCGCGTATAATGAGTAAGCCAAACATTATCCCAACTCGATATTTACCCTTCTGCTTCCTGGTGAACTCCTTTGGGTATTCGCATACTTTCAGTACAGACAATTTAGCTCAAATGAAATGTTTATTTTTGTTTATGGGAAAGCGCTGACCCGGATTATCGGCCATAACTTCATTGCCGAATAGCTATTTTGCTTTTATTTTAAATAAATAAATCAGGAGGCGAAGTTTAAATTAACAACTTCTTAGCAACCCTATGCAGCAAAGTGCTATTTGAGTAAATATTTTGACTGCTCAAGCATATTATAGCTGTGAACAATTTGACGTATAGAACACCCCTGGCATTTAGTTGAATGTTTGAGATAATGAAATAAGCTTGCATTAATTCGAGGAAAGGGTGTGTTTTGATAGCAAAGTTTTGATTAATATTTATCTAAATCAGAGGTGTTTAATCTTTAGCTTGTAAACATCCGAGAGATCATGATTTCCTTTGGGGGAGGATTTGTTATAAATGGCGATGTTCAATAATATTTTCACACCTATCGCGCTCTATAAATAGGAACTAATACTAATAAGTATACACATCATATAATATAATTAAAATATAAAGTAATTAAAATTAAATTCAGTTTCTATATTATTATGCATGGATTAGAGCTTTGTTCAAAATATGGGGAACAGAGAAGCAAAGGTAATCTCCGTGTCTGGGGTAGAAACACGCGCGAACAAGGATGGACGTCCTTCCTAGTTCACAAATGCAAACAACGATTGAAAGCTCGATTAAACCTGCTGTCTTCATGAACATTTCAATAACTCATTATTCAGCCCCTAATGTATTTTGGCAAAACAAGAAATTATTCCACTCGAAGATCATTTCTTGTTTATGTCAACTATTACTGAATAAACGTGCTGATTAGAAGATGGCGAGATATCAAAAATATGAAAGGCGCTCTTACTATTATTGTATAACTAATTCAAATTATTATATTTAGCCTTAAATTATATCAAAATAATAGCAACTTATATACCACAATTATGTTCGAGTTTATGATTGAAGTAAATACCACGGGGAAGATAAGTTATGCACATAACTTTGGTAATTCGCATATAAAGCTCTATAGGTAATTGAGCTATCGTCTAAAGCTCTTCGAACATTTTACTGTTATGAATAAGAATTATTATAAGATTTAATACATAGATTAAAAATTAAGGCCAAAATGTTAACATCAGCTTTTAACAAAGATCGTCGAATAGAATTTATATTTATTACATGGAAATTTCCAAGGATTTCCAAAAATAATATTGGATTCACTTAAAAGCAGCCAAACTACAAATTAAATATATCTAATCTCAATCAATAAAAAAATATCGATCAGTTGGAATATTAACCCCTAAAAGAGTACTAACTCAGGGCCTGGGGACCCCCCCCCTCTCCACTTACTCGAAAGAGCACTCTTGTACATTGAGCTCGGAGACAGAGAGAGACAGACGTAGCGCAGATCGGGAAACAGAGACGGAGAGCTTCCCTGCATATATAGCACGATTGTATAGATCGTTAACCCGAATTTATCGACTAATAATGATTTCGATTAGCATTTTCTTCTAAAGCAGGAGCAAATGAATCGATCTTTTATGTATTGTTTATGTAAAGAAATGATGTGGTCTTGTATGTTATCAACAGTGTTTATTTACAATTGACTCTGCCTCGAATTAAAGATTGTCTTACGCTGACAGGAGCTGACAGAAAATAGTCGGTGTAAAGCGATTATAGAATCAACGACTTCATCGATCTTAAATTTGCTCACTTCCTCAAAAGGTTAAATATGTATTATAGGGGAAAAAAATTGGTAGATTTGGCGGTTTTTTTTTACAGAGATGGGAAATATTAATATATTCGATCTATCGTCTTTTAACCAAGTTTATGGTGGTTTGCTAGGTCTGTCTACTAATAAAGTTTATAAGGGCAGGGTCGTTTATGAGTAATTGCTATAAAAATGGTTTTCCCAGAAAATATTATCCATATGGAGATTGATAGTCCGATAACGGATATAGTATCGTAAGAAGAAAATATATCATTTGGATGTAGTTTAATAGCTACGGGAAGAATGAGCATAATGACCAATTTTGTTGGTGATATAATATGAATGACGGACAGACACACCTAAAGTTGAATATTTATTTAATATATATCTGTCTTTAGTTGTTTATGTATCTGTGGAAACGTTTTGATAATGAAAATATATCAAAACTGAATATGAAACTGAATATGAATAAAATCAATATTGAATATGGATAAAATCACTTCTTGCAAATCTTTAATTAACCAATCTGAAATATGTATGAGAAATTTTTTGCATTACGCGATTTCAGATTGGGCATATCAGCTTCAGCATACATACACGTATATTCAGAATACGCATATACTCGTTTGATAACGGATATGTATCTTTAAAGTAGAAAAAATATTATTAGCTTTCAAAGTTCATATTATGAAATTTTGCACTTATTTTTCCCCATTAACTCAAGTAACTTTTGATTCTCCTTTTCTTTGAGATGTAATATTTTCAATGAAAAATACTGCGAATTATTTACAATGATAACACACTTTAATTAGACTTTGCGCTTGAAGTAAGCAGAAATTCTCTTAAGTCCGACAGTTGTTTATGAAATGATAAATTTAACCTGAAAGCTAATAAATTATCTTCATACGACCAATCCAAAAACATTGTTTTTTTTAAATATGTGCAATTCAAAGCGAACTTTTGCAGTTTGCAGTAACTCAAGTGTCAAAATATAATACCGCAGACTATGGTTGATGATTATTAGTTTGAACAAACAACTTGGGGTGAGATTAAGGGAGTTGCCGGGGTGGCGTAACACTCGTAAAACCTTCCCTCACTTTTAACTTCATGTTTGGATCGCGGCGAAAATAAATAAGCTCTAAGCGGTTAAGTGAAACAAACAAAATTTGTTATAATTTCCCCCCAAAACCCGGCAGCTTCGTGTAAATACAACTCATGAACTCGTCTTTACGATTATCTGCAGAGAGTAACGAAATAAAACAAATAGTTAAAGATTTATTCGCTTTCTCGACTTAAACCTTAAGATAAGTATTAGGGCGCGATTCGAACAAATGTAGGAATTGTTAGAGGAGGACTCCCACTGGATGTAGCAAAGAATTTTTCTATTCAAGTCCGGGTTCCAGAGAATTAATGGTCATGACGGAAATATATCAAATGAAGCTAATTTTCTCTCAAAAGCGAATGTGATTCTCAGTTTCGTTCGTTTACATAAAGCAAACCCAATTAATCAGATCGTCCTTCTTAGCAATTATTCGCATTGAGCTCCCCAATAAATCTATGGTACAAATAAAATCATTTTAATAAATCTATTCGACTTAATTTAAGGCAATTTATCTTGGACAAACATGAGTATTGATGCTCCTTTTAAAAATATCCGATTTAATAATTCATTAAATTTGACTTCACAATTTAAAATGTTTTTATTTTGATATTTTGATAAAAAATGATTTTACAGGATGAAAATAACCATGAATTTTATGAAGATCCAACAAATAGAACAAGAAATGCAATCGAAAAAATTGATCTAAAAGTATAATTATGAAATCTATCAATTAACGAAAAAGGTTCGAAAAAAACTCGTTACAAAAGTCGAGATTTTAAGGCAGTCCTCCGAATAGTCCATGACTATAACTAAGATCAACGTCTCAAATCAAATTGTCTTCTTTAAATGATTGGGTGTTATTCATTTACTTATTTGATATTCATAAGCATTTTAAGTATTTATATTCATATTTTGTGTGTTATTCTTACTTGAACATATGTTGGAAGCAATGAGAAATCACCGCAATAAAATGCCACACCCTTTAAAAAGTGTTCTAGATTGTTCACATTTTATAACTGATATGATGCCTAATCAAAAGTACCCTTTTAAAATAATCGGTTTGTCTGATTTTTATACAGTATTTGTTAATTAACTTTCATACTATTCTTACGTATCTACTCTTCTGCCTTATTGATAAATTTATGCTTTATTGAACTTTATGAGAAATTTGTTGTACATATTTATTTTATTTATCTTTTTATGGTATTAAATAATATTTAAAATTAAATAGTTTTCTATATTAACATTTTTCCATAGTTTTTTTTATAATAAAGCATTTATACTGTTTTATTTAATAAATAATCTTAAACTATTTGTGCTATCTTGTTTGTGCTAAATATTTGTTTTTATGATAAGGGTTAATATTCTAACCATCTTTAATAGGTCAAATGATCATTTTATTTAGTAATACTATACCGAAAATTTAATAAAGATCGTATACATTAGCGATCTGTGTAAAAATAAGAAGCATAATTGTAAATAAAACTTGTCACATAATCAAGTTTTCCAATTTAGTTTTAGAATAGATGATTAAGAATCTGTATTTATTATAGAAAAAAATAAGCATAATTGAGTATACATATGAAGGATCGATATGTCATTTGTCGCTTTACGATTTATTCAGAAATGCATAAATGTAGAATAATATTTTGAAAAGTGCTCCTACGGTAGAAAATTCCTGTTACATCGATAGATGCAATACTGAAGGATAATCCTCCACGTAATACTTATTATAGGGGATAAGTCATGTCTGACCCAGTTCTATTCACTTATCGGTGCATAAATGACACATCTAATAACGTCAGTGCTTTTCTCCCTTGCCTTTATGATGCACGACACATAAAATTTAATTTAATTTTTTTGTTTCACGAAAGAAAAAAATATCAAGAATGAGGGTCTTGCTGAGTGTTTTTTCTCATTATATCGCATTTCGCTTTATTTATAACGAGAGAAGGTGAAGAAAACAGGCAGTATCAAGTGAAAAGAAGAGATAAGTCACACCATACGGGGAAGATTTCGACGATGAGGATGGAAGACGAGGGGGAGAGAGAAGACTGCTGGAAAAACAGAATCGTATATCGTGAAAAATGATACCATTCTTCATAGCCTCCACTATTTAAATGAATTCATAAAAGGAACAACTTTTAATACACTTGATTTATTACGCTAAGAGAAAAATATTAAAATTAGTTTTCCATCTCGCAGGACTGATCGAGTCATGCTGGTGAATGAATGAAGCACTCTAATTCTTTTTCTGTGCAAAATATGAAGGATTTATTTCAATATTCATAAACTAATTTTTACGATTTTTTATCATTATTTAATGGGTTTTATCTTTTCTTAGTTCTAATGCGATGGATCAATAAATCGCTTGTTAAATTTCATTCGAAGAAAACGAATGATTTTTATATTTCACGTTAAAAATTATACAAGCTCATATACAAATATATAGTCAATATACAGGACTCTTACATTAGATTTAAATGACTAGTAAATTATACCTAAGTTAAAAAGCTTGATTATGGCACATATGCAAAGTAAGGCATCTTAAATAGTCATGGATCAATTCAAATACCTCATTAAAATAAGTTTAGAAGAATATGAATTTTGAAAGAAGGTGCACTTTTTTAATTGGAAACATTTTCAAAACAGCTCAAAACAACTCGGAGAGACTTTAGAAATTTTTTTTTAAAGTTTGGGTCTAAATACTATATCCAGAATGGAGGCGTGCTCTTCATGCATGATAATGTCCAAGTGCAAATGTCAGCCGAAACTCAGGCTGACAGTGTGGGTTTCAATAATTGATCCACTCACCACATAGTCCTATTTCCGATTATTTTCTATTTTCTTACCAAAAAAATCAAAATCAATAGCATTATTTAAAATTTATGAAAGAAATAAGTTATTACATGATTTAGCGACATTTTTCAACAGCAATTACATTGAAAACGGAAAACTGAAACAATTAATAAGTTAAAGATTATTTTAAATAAATATATATAATGGTTTAATTATTCAACTGTCCAAAGAAGTTTTAAGTATGAACTGTTAGTCAAGATAGTGTGTATGGATTATTTGAATTCCAAACAAAAAAATAAAACACATGACAGAGGAAGATAATCAGGATTTATTTTTGAGATAGTCTTTAGTAATTCCTTTTATGCTATTGCCAACTATTTTGAAATAGGTTTTCATGGCGTAGCCACGTCGCTAGCCCCACCTCCTGTAGGATTTGAACCCAAAACCCAAGTCCAACCGTTTAACCGCAAGACTGCCTACATATACAAAAATAGCTTTGACCTCCTCGAAAGATAGCAGACCTGACTGTGAGACATCATTAATGAGCCATTTCTTCAAGACACTATCATTCTAAGATCAGGTAAAGCAAAATGGATTTTTTTTAAACTAATATTAAATTAGACATTAAATTAACAAATAGTTCAGCATTGAATCAGTTTGATTTTATGTTTAATTCTAGAACTCCTGATAGACGGTTACAAAAGCGGAAGCTTTTATAATTTAATACATTCAACGAAAACTTCCTGCAATTTTAATTTCACCAATCACTCTATTTTGACCGAAAGGAATATTTTAGCGACATTCATTAATTCATTTATTATGGTAAAAAATATATTTTTTACAATATTAATATTCCAGTATGGTGTTTCAGTTACAGGATTATCTAGATTCTAAATTATCATAGTGTATTACAAAAGAATAATAAAAGTTTTATATTTGACAATGATTAGAGAGTAATACGATGGAGGAGTATAGACGTCGAATATAATAGTCATATATTCAAAGAATACAAACACAGGCCCCAGTCTAATCCGGTGCCCCTTGTAATCCGATATCTTAATACAAGTATAGTATATACAGCAAGGCTTTATCAATGTAAAAAAATCCAAAAGTGTGATTATGGACCGCTTAAATCGTAATGAATCATTTTATAAGTCGGCAAGAGAATACGGCGTAGGACGATCCACAATTTAAGATACAAAAAAAATCACAAAAACAATTAAAAGTTTGTCTTCACCATTGATTGTGGGCCAGGCAAGAGGCAAACTTTCAAGAAAGCTAAAAATCCAAAGGTAAAGGAAGCTTTGTATATATGGTTTATTCAAGAAATAAACAGGCATATATTTATTTCTGGGTCCATATTGGACATAAAAGCAAAGTTGTTTTATAAATAAATAACAAAAAAGGTTTTTTTTAGCTAGCAAGGAATAGTTAACATCTTAAGACCGATCCCGCGCTGGCGCGGAAATTTACGCCGGTCTTTATAGAACGATTCTGCGCTTATTACATCGTGTCTTCTTTTGGAAAAACTAAAATAAAATATGATTTACTGATTTGTTTAAGACACGTAAAAGGTTTGTTTCTTCGATATATGTCGATAACGGACACGTCTGGTTCTGGTCTGGTTGACAGTAGCAAGTTTTATTTTTCATAACTGCCATTGTTTTTGGAATCCTCTCAAAAAAAAAATCGGACTATAAGGGGTCGAGGGCAGTTCTCTTTCCGGACTTCCGGTTCTCTTTTCGGACTATAAATAGTCCGAAAAATTCGACAATCCAACATCAACGACATTTTACATTATATGTAAAAAATATATACGCAAAGAGCAGTCGTATAAAGAAAAATGACAACTATAGTATGTTTATATAAATGATGCAATTATTTGGGGAACGACAGAATATATAGGTTGTTTAAAATTAGATAACAAAGGTAAAATGAAAATAAAATAGATACAATAGCATGGGTTAATGACTTTTATAGTTAAAAATAAACTATGATGTGGTGCTTATAAAGTATAATTTTCTCCTTTTTTGTTGCTTAATGGCTGCATTTTATTACTCGCTGGTAGTTTCATTTATGCGAGAATTTAATTGTACGTTTAACTAGAGCTTTTATTTAATTATGTTTGTGTAATCATTGTGATCTTGATTACAAGATGACTAGGAGATATGAAATGATATCAAAACTCTAGTAATTAAGATCCAACGCCATTTTTCAAACCTACCCTTTAGCATGCTTAATTTAAGACGGGACCATCTTAACAAAGAAGGGTAGTTTTTTCACGTCGGAAAAATAATCAAGAGGCGTATAAATAGTGTTAACAAAAAATCTTTCATCGTTAACATGGCTGTCAAGGCGTCACAAAGCGAGGTCTGATAAGCTGCCCTAATGAAGCTTTCGAGGCACATTTTAAATTAGCTACAACCCTCCCACAAGGTAGAGGCCGAGCCGGATCTTTGTGAGCCGTCGAGCCTTTGTTACTTTGGAAAACTCAAGTTGTTGGATGGATACACAGCCTTGTTTGAACGTCTCTACAAAACTAACCGTGTAATAGACCTTCCTTTGATATGTTGTTTCACCGTTTTAGTACTCTGTGTCATTTACTAATTACCTACATATACCTCAGCCACATAAACTGCTGACTATTTAAACGTTCAGATTGACATGACGTTGCAGTGACATTGAAAATTCAGAGCTTTATACATATTCTCTGTGTGGAAGAATTCGAATAAAATATGGGGATTGCATTGAAGTTGATTGGATGGCTTTAACTGGATGCAGCAACATGATTACGTGGAGATGGAAAATTACAGTGGCTGGCTTGGGGGATGAAATCTTGATGAATTTGCTTGAGGGACAAAATCCTGTGTGACTGGCTTACAGCGAATAAGGGATGATTTTATTTCATGCTTTCTATTTATAAATTTTCTTGTGAAAAACTCACATAATATATTATACATTTAGTCTCAATATTATAAATAGGATTCGTTAGTAAATGACATTGCGTAATTGAAAATTATCAAAATACGATAATAAATTCAGGTATATAAAATCGATAATGCAATAAAAAATAAATTATTTATCTATAAATTTACTAAAGATTGAAGATACTATTTTAGAGGATAATATTATTTATACTTATATTTTTAAAATTATTTTTTTGAATATAATATAATTTTAATCCTGCGAATAAGCGGTTCCGACTTGTAACTCAATCGTCATGGCTTCAAATCTATAGCAGGTGTGGCTGTTGATCACATTTTTAAAACATATTCGCTAATAAAAACTGTATCAAAATGGTTGTCAATAATCCTATAAAAGGAAAAGCTAAAAGTCACCTTCAAATATATATATATATATACTTGTTTTCTAAGTAAAAATATTTATAAAAAATCGCGTTGAAAAGTCAACATCAAAAAATGGATCTAGATCAAGATATATTATTAATATTAAATAGAGAGAATGGTTTTGTTTATTATTTTCTTAAACAATCTTGTGTTCTATGATCATTAATCATATGACTCAATGTGTAATAATTAAACTGACATTATTTCAAAAAAAATGTCACTTAATAAAAATTGCCTATAAATTATAAATCAACATGTTATGTGTACTTAATATGGTTAACGGGGCTGCTTTAATACATTGTAAAAATAGACATTTTCTTAAATAATCAAGCGTGGTAAATTTGTTTACAACCACGCCCTAAAATAAACTTTTCATGAGGTACTCAAGGACCGCGATAGGAGTATGATGATGTGAAAATTCACGGTCCCTCGAGATAAAATCTAAAACTAGACGGCATTCATCAAGTAGCTTTTTCCTCGCCACCAGTATTCGGTTAAATCAATTCTGTGAATTCGTTATACGTATGGAGATATAGGATTTTTTTCGATTTTTTCCTTTTTGTATTTTTGAATTCTCCTTTTTTAGCAAACTTGTCTTTAAAATGTCGTTTCATAACATGTTGAAGTTATTCTGCGGGTGTTTATTTTTATGATATTTTCGTGAAATGCTCCTAACTTTACTGGAGCGACGTACCAAACGGGGACAGATATTCCTCAATAAGTTGGCTATGGTCCAGTATTCGTATCACATATAAAAGAAACTGTCATCTAATCAGATGTTACCAACCAATTTTATGCCCAATTAAATATTGCTCTATTAAAATCTCAAAACAAAGAAAAATATGTTGATTTTCTATACTTTAAAGCTTATTTTTGTCTTCTTGGGAGTTGATGAGTTTTGCGGTTTTTGTGCTTTGATAACATAGAGTAATTATATTTCGTCCTCATTATACAATGTAAACATTGGTTCTATAAGTTTATATTTAAACAGACTAATGTTTACATTGGTTAAACTAGTTGTTGTACAAAAAACCTACATATATCATAGGTAGATATTTTGAAATTAAGAGTACTCATATATTTTAATTAATTCAATTATATATGTTATTATATATCTTATCTTCTATGAAGATCGTCTTTACTTAATAATGGAAAAAATCATCATAAGAAGATAATGTTACATCTTAAGCATATGAAAAGACGGTAAAAAATCTCCACAAAATTAATAAAACTCACACAACTCAATAAAATTCTCTAATATAGATAGTTATGTATATCCAAATAATAGATATGTTTTAACACAAGGAATCTGAAAAATCTTTCGGAATTAAATATTTTGAAATTTCATATTTACTTGTGATTTTAGTAAACAATAACATTGAATTAAAAGCAATCGAAACATTGATTTCTAGATATATTTTCAATTAATTCTTTCTTTCAGAATCACTAAAACTAGAATCTAAAATAACTTTTAAAGATCAGAAACATGCAAGCTATTATGAAAGAGTTGAAAAAAGCTTGGGGTAAGCCATATCAGGTCATTATTTTGGCTGCAGCTACTTCCAATTATCACCATTCATTTGTGTTATAAATAAATTAGTACAAATAAACACTATCACAATATTCTAAGATTTAGCAACGTTGTATATACATAGTTCGTCAAATTAAAAAAATAGAGATTTTTTAACAATAATTTCCTTCATATTCATCAAGTCTGATTTAAATGTACGTTTCTATTTGTAGCATTTTGGGAGTTAAATTAAAATATTTTTAAAAAATAGGTGATTTGCCTTAATTTATCAACATTTGGCAACTGGCTAACTCTATAATTAGAAATAATAGTTGCATCATAATATGCTATAAAACATCATTAGTTCTATGAATCTAAATTTTTAAAATAGTATTTTCATGTCCAAAATCAAATGTATTTCGATGTAATTTTTTAAAAATAAAGTTTGATGATTTGCTGTATAGTTGATAAATACATAGTTGTTTCAGATATTCACAGCAAATCAATTTATAAGAGCCTTAGTGATATCATTTATTAATATTCCTAATCAATATTCTGGATGATCTCAGAAAAAACGATGTTGACTCGTTTGGGACTTTTGAATAAAGGTTGGCTGCCCCCCAGTAAAAAGTTGTTGAGCTCTTGCTGGAGACGTTCCACGCCAGCGGAGATCATGACATCTGCAGGAAGTACACTGTTTTGACAGCTGACATCCAACACCACAGGAAGATATCCATCCCGAGTGGGTACAGCACCGGGATCACGTCTAACCACATTCCGAACAAATTTCAAACGAATGTAAACGCACGTGCCCATATCATATTTAATATTCATATGCGTTGATTATCGTTTGAAAAGGGTCAAGTGTACATGACGGGCTCAAATGTGTTTTAAATTGATATAAACACCGCCCACGAGCTCGGATTGATCCCCCGCGGCCTAGATAACTACACAAAGCGAATTCAAAAATGTTAAAGTCAAAGCCAATTTGATTTTTTTACGATTTACTAAAAAAAATGTTGTCTGGCGGAGGCGGTGAGCTTTTTTAAAGTTGGCGCCTCCAAAAGAAAACCGCGCGAAGTTTTAATCAAAATAAACCACAAGTATTTCGATCCGCTCAATGAGAAAAAGTCTCCCGGGGAAAATTTTGCGGATTGCCGTGAAAAAAGCGAAAATGACCCGTGTCATTTACCCTTTCATCTTCCCGGGGAATGTGGCAAAAAATCAAATGACTGAAATGATCTAGTCTCTTCTTTAGCACCCCTCCAACGTTATGAAATAAAAACCGTTTTCCAACCTTTTCAGACATCCACTTTATATTTTGGTTTATGATATACGCTTATTTGGCAGGGTGAATGTATGTGTTCCTCCCGTCTTCCCGTTAACAATGCCAACCGTGAACCGTCGCTGTCAACAGCAAATTCTGTTTGCTAACAAATAGAATCTTCATTTCCATTAATGTATGCAAATTTATTATCTCCTTAATCCCTTAATAGTTGAAAGTTAAATTTGATTTCGAAAGTTTTTCTGTTTTACTGCTCGTCCATATTAACGAACTCAATTATGATTAGAATGGCTCTTGATTAAATGTCACCTACAAGAGACATAAACGCTTTATTTTAGATTGCAATTATACAAATTCAATGCAGCATTCAAATTATTTTCTTGGAATAATTATTTGAGCGCACTGATGAATTAAAAATACTAAGAAATTCAATTAAGTTTTATATTAACTTAAGAGACCCAAATTTGAAATTTATTACGCTCGAAAGTAGAACGTATCAAATTCATGCTGTCATTATTATAGTTAAATTATAATTAAAAAATAATCAGTTTGTATTGAGACACGGTTGAGGAAACACATACTATTTTAACACTAAAGAATGAATGCTTTGAACTCATTATTTTTGTTTTGAATAATTTCATGACGTATTCAGTAAAAAATCTCGAAATCAAAGATTGACGAAGAACATTTTATTTTGTGGAGAAATCGAAACTCAACCATTTTATGGTCAGTTAGCGTCGAAGCACAGCAAAAAGAACATACAGGAATAAACTTTAGGAATTGAATTGGAAAGTTTTATCACATCGTACGCATTCATTTGATATGGCGTCTTTGGATATTTTCGGTTCAAAATCTTAGGAGACTCTGACTAGGACAAACGATATAAAATTAGGATAAAACTAAGATCTTACATATGAATTATAATTCATAACCGCAATTATTTTATTAATGAGTAATTGATTGGCAAGATCATTTAGTATTAGTTCAAGTAATTTAATTTATTTGAAGCTAGATACAAAAGCTTGAGCAAGACTGATTTTGATATATTTTTCTTATGTGTAAATTCCATATTAAGCACCAGTATTTGAATTCAAGAGTTAGAAAAATATTTTTTGAACAAAAACCTTGAGAATTTAATTTCAATCCCCAGCTTTATAACAGCGGAATCCCATTATGCAAAAAGGCGTTGTGAGTAGTTCTTTAAAAAAACGCTGATGTGAGTTGAAAATTTTCGATGGCCAAAATGGCAGTAATTAGCTACATTAAATGATGCATATCGCAGTTAAGCAAATATGCAAGATTACCGAGGATAATTAAAAGCATGCGTCTAAAGAGGTCTTAGCCAGTAGAGTACTATTTTTGGACCATTTCGAGAACGGAAATTGCGGGTTATTCGAGAACGCCATCGGGGCGTGTTGTCAAAGAGATTTCGGAGAGCACGGTATGCAGATTGTTTTAATTGGCAATTAGAAGTTTTGATTATTAAGTCGAAGACGTTCATGCAATAACACTCCCGGCCTCAATTCGCGCTCTTCGGGACTCCCCCCTGAGATGAACTTGAGAATTGCCAAGCATACGGGAATAAAAGCTTGTCAAATGATGTTTATCCATTCCATCAGAGACTATAGTGCATATCAAAGTAAGCTTGCACTAGTCTGCCGGTCCTTTTATCTTGATAACCGATTTTCCCACATACGGAGCAAAATGTATTTTATAGCGCAGAGTTGATCGAATTATTCTCTTCACTCTCTGCTAGGAAATGTATTTCTATATCTCGATGTGCCAGAATTACGATTTGCAATCTGGTTGATATTTTAAATAGGACAAAAACTCCACATGATCGTCCAAGCTTTCAGTTCTTTTTTAAGATAAAAATTGTATAAATCACCGATTTTTTAAAATTAATTTTTTTCGCTTATATACAATCGCATTATTTCAATAAGCATACAACCAATTTATTTCAAGACTCAAATAATTAATATTTTGATTTGATTTAATATGAAAACTATATTTGATTGATCTGTTAGATATGCAGATGAATGCACATGTATTTTAAATAAGCACATTAATATAGTCTATTCTTGCATTATTCTAACAATTTTGATAGGATCATCTATCACTGCAAAATATATTACTCGTGGAAACCATCGTAATCTGGATAGATTATTGGAATGAAACAATATACTTTTAGCTGGAAATGTTATTAAACAAAGATTAAAAAATATTTATGAGCTTCTAAAATATCGATCCAAGACCTTTTCGCCACCTAAGGATGGCTTATAATGTCATTAAACGATTCTCACCATATATTTAATTCTGATGAGATATTGCGTAGGTCGATACATTTCCAAAATAAGTGAAGGCTTGGAATTGACTCATTAATGAGTAAAATTTTTAAAATAGAAAATGATCTGTAGCGTGGAGCAGTTTCGTAATAAATATTCAACGTCAAATTTATATCAAAATGAATGTATGTTGGCATGCAGTGTGCAGCGCGATGTTTGTTCCAGATACATTCCTATACCGTTCATCTGATTGCGATTAAACTTTAGTAAGTTATTGGACGTTTAATCTGAGAGCATAATTATATTAGCATAAGCATTATTCGTATGCGGAATTTGTTTTGCGAGACGTTTGACGGATGTACTATGTTGGCGCATATTAGTTTGGTGGTTGCTAAGGTAAACAAAACATAGCAACCATCGATTTGTTGTATACTTTGTCTTGAAGCGAATGCTTGGAGCTATCTTCACAGAAAAGACATTAATAAACAATGAAATAAACTCTAGAATTCAACACGATATTCGGTGCTATCATTGTCTGAAAAATATATTAGGGAAGAAATCACTGTCGACGAAAATGATTAAGAATTTAAAAAAAAACATTAACAGTCCGGGTGTTCCGCGCTAAGCTTCGCCCAAAGTCCGGGGGATTTTGTAATAAACTCATGAAAATCTATTTCCTTCGTAAAATTGATACAAATTTAAATCAGTTAATAGATTGAAACGAAATTTTAGTAGTATGCGTATAAAAAATCTTTTTGCATTGATTTATTTAAACAAAACAGTGGTTTTCAATATGTGTTACGTGTATCAGCATAATAAAATGCAAAAAGTGACTTTTTGATTTGAATTACATGTAAAGGCATTGATTAAATGACACATACACACTCAAAACATAGCATAAATCCACCACGACATATAGCAACGATACCAGGCTTTTAGTGAAAAAAATGATGAATAATATCATCAAAGCTACACTTTGAAATGAAAAATTTCAAGGAGAAGATGTGTCTCAATGATTTTTACTAATATGCTATTCGAATTGAAATGTGACTATTTCAATGCTGTGGATCTCTTCGTTCTTTTTAGAAATCAGCACATGATTTACGATACAGATCTATAAATGTTCATTTTAATTCTAGAGTGAATAATTCTAATTTTTTAAAATGATTATTTAATTTGTAAACAGACAAAAAACATTTTTTGTTGCAATGGACCAATACATGATTAAGTATTTACACAATGTATGTAGGTCACATTTTTATACTTATAAGAATGATTTGAAGAATCCGACGTCTAAAGACGTATACCCTATCACGGTCAAATATATCGTATTCCTACGTAACATTCGCCGGAGTACAAACAATGTCAATAATACGAACAAATCACTGATACAAGGATATAAATAAGCTATAGCCGAATCAGTTTTTCGCGTTGTATTTTTCATTATGCCATAAACAGATGGTGTATGAGGTAAAACCGGATAATAATATCTATTTGCTGAGGGGATATTTTTTTTTGCTCAGAGTCTATGTATGTGGGATTCCATGAACACCGGGTAAACAAGACGTTAAACAAATGATGGAACCGAAGGGAGTGTAGGATGGTGATCCTTTAACAAATGAAGTTATTTCCGGAGGGTTAGTTATGTTTTTTTAACGTATTTCGGGGTACTGTGAAGGGTAAATTATGTCGTTCCAGACTTTCGGGGGACTGACGGCATAACATAAAACGCTAAGACTTTTTAACAGACTTGATGTATTTAATATCATTTGCATGCATGCGTGCCGGTAATAAATTTCATGCTATTTTGACGTGCCGTTTTTTCTTCGTTACACTGTGAAAGCAACATTAAATTGATCCATTTCCTTTTAACGTATTTACCAAGCAGGAAAGAACGTTAATCAAAACAACTCCACGTGTACGCTAGACGTAAAAATATTTTTGGCACGCCTTCGTTTCGACCCTGTTGATAACTAGCTGAAAAAATGAGGCTTTCAACTGTTGTTGGCGACAATTAATGGAACATCGTATTTCAAATACAAAAGTTTTTCAACCCCGTATTAATTTTCAATCATGTGATTTTGCAATTAATTTCGGATTTAAATCCAGGGAATATAACCAGTTGTTTACTTTAATTTATATATTATAATGCTCATTCAGCGTGCAAAAAGTATCCCAAAATCGTTTCGAAATGTGCAATATATGTTTTTATATGATTGAATAGTTATCACGATATTATTCGTTTGTGAATTTGGTTGTTATTAAAGTTAAATGAAATGTGAAACATGTTTGCCCGACCAAAATATATGAAAACTGTTTTGGCAATTCTTTTTTTGGCTTCGTGGCATACAGTCCTTATATAATACTTTTGATTTATACGTTTTATTTCCTTAACTTTGATGTGGAAAGCGAATGCAAACGTACGATTTTCAGCCAATTTAAATACAAAAATTTCCTTCTCAAAAGTCTCACAAATAAATTCATAAATATCCACTTAATTATGTATATATTTATTTCAGTAGATTCATTTTAATAATGAAACTTTGAGTAAACTCATCATGTGGTGGTTTCTTATTGTCTTTTCTACTTGTTTAGATTAGGATAGGACTTAATATTAAAAAAAATAATTAATAGCCTCAATATTTACTTTTACATATCCAAAAAATCAAGGTGAAACTAGGTCAAAACGATAGATTGAAAATAACAATACTTCCCGTCTCAATAATACACTATTTGGATTTGAATCCAATCGTATCTTTGTAATACGAGTCCAAAATCTTGCTCAATGTTGCAATATTTAATGTTGGTTTTATTCATAAGTACTCATCCAATGGATGATCTAGGTCAGAGGTCGGGAGTTTGTCAAGTGAGTAGAGCCAAATTGTCATGAAAACTGTATAACAAAGGTACCTGAGAGCTGTATATATTAGATATATCGAAAAGTCTTTGCCGATTCTTTAATAATGAAAGACTTTTTTTATTTTCATTTACAAAATATAATTTCCTTTATTGTTACTTACTATTTCCCTACAGGCTCTCAAGTCTTTCAATTTCTTTTCTGAAAAATTCTCCTGGTTTTTAAAAAATCAAATTTGTACAAATATGATTTTCGACTTCAGTTGCGTTTCGAAAGCGTTTTCAAAAGCGATGATAATACTTTTGAGCCAGGTCTGGTGAATATGGAGCGTAAGAAAGTTCTTTCCATTTATATTCTCTGATTTTTTCAGTCGTCTTCTCCGCCTTATGAGGTCAAGAGTTTGATTTTCGACATTTTCCTCTCAATTTTCTGTTTACTCTTTCCAATTGCTGACAATACACATCTGCAGTTATTGTTTTGGCAGGCTTCTTAAATTCATAATGAATAATTCCTTGAATATCCCACCAAACGTACAAAATAATCTTGCGGGTCGCCAATCCAGGCTTTGGAGTCGGAAATGGTTTAAAATGGTGGTCGGAATGATGCTAAAAGAGACTTTTTGTCTTGACAACAAAACCTTGCTTGTTTTTCGTCATTCTCCTTTGATATCATTTGATTCTTCTTCCTGATACGTTTTAAATGCTCTTAAGCTATCGATCACGATGAATGCATCCTCTGCGACTAATTCTTCGATATTTAATTTGATCAGCAGATTTTTGTAGGACCTATGCCACTAGACCTAAACGTGCAAATAAAGGCAGTGCAGTCATCTTAAAAATGCACGTAGAATAATTAAAGTTGGTATCTATCAGCTGAGAAAGCAGATGGAATTCTTACGGATCCTATAGCCACCAAAAAATGGCCTAGAAACGTAGTAATTGCCGATTAGGAACGCAGTTGGTCTGAGTCGCCTCACGGTGGCTACATGCGGAATTTCTTTGGCTCAGTTTTATCTCGCCTCGAGCTAATATGGGTTGACCCCGATTACTTGACTTCCCAGTTCCTGACGGGGCACGACCGTTTTGCGGCATATCTGACAACAATGAAACTAAAATATAGTTCGGACTGTATGTGCGGGGATCAGCGGGCAGTGTCGGCCGATAGAGGGATTCTTTTGTGCCGTATCAGAGGTCCTTTTTCTGGACCTCTTGGCCACAGGAACTTGGTGGCCAGCCCCGGTACCTTTTTGGCGTTCAAGGCCTTCTACCATAGTTTTGGAGGCAAATGCGCCTTAGACGGATACTATTTTTAGTATCCGTCCTCTATCATAGTTAATATTTTGGTTCCTTGGGGTTAATTTTCAATTTTTAATCAAATCATTTATTTCCTTGATATCATGAATCTTAAAATATAATATTTAATAATACACATTTCTAAACATGATGAAATAATAATATGTTGATTAAATTCAAAAACGAATGTATTTAATCTTTCAGCGACATTTTTTGTATACACATTCGAAAATAAAACTTAATTCCAACTCCATGGTATAATTTTGCTTTGCGCCTTGAGGTTTATTTTTTCCAGAAAAATTGCTTATGAATGGGTTTAATTCAAGGAAATTTTAATTAGAATTGGATTGGGCGCATTTTATTTTAAAATATGCTGCTAAACTACGTCCCGCGCAATATCCTTATGAAACGGGTTTTTTCCTGCGGCTCTTTGTTCTGCGATTCCATTACGCTGTAAGCTTTTATTGCAGCCTTTTTCCCTGGGAAAAAAACTGGAAGCAAGTGGGTGAGTGTGCAAGCAGGAAACCCGGAGGACATTATTAAAATTTCCATTGACTTACATCGATGAAGAAAGCACTGACTCTCACAAATCCGGCTACCATATAACCTTTATGTGGCCTTAAACGTTCCATAGATCTTTTTCTGGAGATTGCCTCCGTGTATTACCTTAACCGCTCATTTCAATATATTTGGGATAGCTTCCTATAATACTCACTAAAGGATCTTTTCTTTATTTTATACGCTCTTAAAATATTTTTTTCGATAATGCTGCAATGTTTGTTATTGATATGAGTCTTCATAAAGTTGAATACCTCGATTCCATTAAACATCATTTACTTCATAATCTAGCTGACTGATACAATAATTTACAATTCCAAATCCAAAAAATCTGAAGGATTATAAATATTAATATTTTTATACACATGATATCAAATTATAGATTTTATATTTAGAGCAAAATATAATTAATAATGCGTGAAGATTAATATAAAAATTATTATTTTATGCAGGCTATTTATATGTACTAACAAAAAGGTAAACCGACCGAATCATTGCCGTAGTAAAACTGTATATACAATAACCATAAAATCCCAGTCTATATATATTTTGTAGGCCAAAGTAGGATTTTTTATATATACATTTGTATTGAAATATGGATCAGGTGTAAATCATTCTGACATTTAGATGCGACCACAAAACTCATGATTTGTAATGGAAATTCAAACTTTATCAAACACTCTTATATTAGATATTTTATCTAAATATATAACTTTAATTTTATTCAAAAAACCATTTTAATTTTTTCATATACAGCACATTAAAAATCATATTTATTGCAAATAAGGTAAAAATTTCTTATCGAGAGGGCTACAATGCTGCTCTTCAACAACTTCACTCATGTTATCCGGTAGATGAGCGTTTACAAAAGAAATATTAAATGAAATTCATTGTAATATGTGTATAATACAATTAATGTTTAACAGAGAGTATAAACATATTTTAATGATATTGTTAAAACTTTATAGTGTGCGCTTAATGTATCTATATGTTTACTATATTATATATCAAAATAGTGACATAAATACAATTTTTTATTTATTTTAATAGCTATTCACATAATATTGTACAAAGGCTTGCATAGGTGTAAACTATTCATACTTGAAAATGTGCACAGATTGCTGATCCTGATACTGTCACTCCTGTTTTATCTAAGTTCTTGAAGTACTTGTTGTAAAGATCTTTTCATCTTTTAATAAATGAATATGAAACAAGCAAAATTTAAAATAACCTAAGAACCGAGAAGAAGATATTGGCATATTATTATATAAATTAATAGGTAAGATAGAATCTTTAATTTAATTGGGAAATATTCGATACTTTTCTATATGACATTTAATAAATATCCACTTTTATGAAACCAAAAAATTATAACAAATCTGATTAAAAATAAAATATATGTATTATTTCTATAGAAATAAAATTAACTCATTATTTTAATGAATAAAAAATTATTGGAATATTGGATGGCATATTTAATATTCAGCATGGTAACAAAAGTGATTCTATACGAAACGCTATAGTATCGATCGGCCCAAATTTATAGATTTCAAGCTTCAATAAAAACATTTTTTTGTTAATAAAACTGAAGACCCATATGTGTATAATTTATATTCACACGAAGAAATGAACGAATATTGTATGCTATCAACAGTGTTAAGGTTCATTTATTGATATACAAGCTTGACTCACGCTACGCAGTCCTGAGAGAAAAGTCACCAGAAGGTAGACAAACAATTTTTGAGAAAAAAACAGTAGCTTGATTGAACAGAGAGTACTCCTGACTGCGAGACTTTTATGACGAGCCCTTTCTTCTTATATAACCAGCGCGAAGAAATAAAGGCGGAGAGAAATCTTCTTGACTGAATTTATGGAAGGCATTGAGTTCATAATATCTCTAACGCGCGATAGCGTATAAGGAGATCCATAGATCGGATTATACAAGATCATAAGATTGCATTTACAGCGCACTAAAAATGGCAACTGATGACGTCTTGGGTCATTTTATCCGTGTATGATTTTACGGTGAATCAAGTTCATTTCGACTTTTTGCTGTGATATTAGGTCATCAAATGTATTTTTATACACATGTGTTTATATCTGGGAAAAAAGGGGTTAAGTATATAACTTCATAACACAGCTATAAAGCGTGGCACTTCTTTACAGTGTCGTGAATGTTTGAACTTGAGTATCATACATGTACGTAATAAGCAAAATCGTATAATAATAAATAAAAAAAGGTGAAATGAAGAAAACTTGTATTTTCTTTTGAGGGAAATATTCTGTGGAAAACTTTTCTATTTGAAGTTTCTGCTTACTGTTAGAATGTAACAGGGTTTTTACAACCGCCAAACTATGGTTTTGAAAGGAAGACGAAGGGGGAGAAGAAAAGGAAAACAGGCCAACGTGTCACTTTATTTCAATATTTCCCTCGTAAAATAGGCCGGGGCGTATTATTATCAGACCATGTTTTTCATATCGTTAGGAATCACGAGCGTGACGTTTCTTCGTCGGTTCACAGATATGCCGAAGTCTCTCCATTTGTGGGATAGACTCGAGATAAGATGGCGTACTGAATCACCGAGACGATCGGAGCGGTATAAAAATATTTTCGCGAAAAAATGATACAGACAAATAGCCGTATTTATCTCTTCTCAGTGTCGATATTCTTCTCGGAAGAAAATGGAAGAAAATATGGGAAAATATTGCTCGCGATAAAATAAATAAAATGAAATGAGTCACTGAAGCGTGAATTTTCCTCGGGGGGGATATAAATAAAATTATTTCGCTGTCGTGACCCGCTGTGAAAGATCGGTATAAAGTTCTCCTGATGAGAATCTGAACTGTAGGACAGTTTGATCGACTGTTGCAAATATTCTATGTTCTCTCTCATAATGGAACTCTCACTCGATTCCTATAGAAACCAAGTAACCATACCGACCGATGGCTTCAATCGGCTGTATTTCATATCAAGATTTAAAAAAAATATATTTATGAATTCAGCATGACTACGATCATATTGTATTTTCATAAAAACAAATACATATAAAAAAAAACATTTTTCACAATAGATTTGACACAATTTCTATTCAATCAACGATCGATTTTGATCGGAAATGAATCAACTGAAATGATAAAAAAAAATATCGTTGCAAAAATCTTTACTTTCATAGAAGGATCCAACATCAATATTTTATATCGATACATATTAGACATGCATGCAAATGCTAAATTATGTTTTAACTGCGTCGTCCTATAAAGGAAGAATTTAGCACATTAACACTTTGTATGCGGGGTTGAACGGATTAATAAGGTCACGAAATGTAAATGTTTTGGACTACTATATTTTAAGATAAACATATTTAAGGCTTACTTTGGCATGTTTTTCTTACCATCGTATTCTGTTTATTCCTATGGTATCAGTGATTTCGTGGGAAAGCTATTTCAAACATGAATGAAAAAATATCAATTAAATGCTTTCATTAATTTGTCAGAAATGAAAAACAAATATCAAGTTTGTCGGACGTTTGATGTGAGTTATTTCAACGTAGCAAATTGACAGCCTTTTATCCTCGAAATGCAATCGGATGGGTTGAAAACGTATTTCATTATGATTGACATGTATATGATGCATATGGGTAAATTATCATCTATGATTGAAAAGCAAACCTTTTCGAATTTATTTTCATTTTTTGATCTACACTTTACTCACTAGATTAGTATCTAACGCTCGAAAATGCTTTAATTTTTTTAAATTCAATATTGACATGTACTCATTCGAAAATATTGATTACTTGGAAAATTTACGCCTCTATATGAGTCTATGTAAACGCTTGGAAAAATAGTAATTGCCCCCAACATAACATATATAGTCATAAAACACTGTAATTTTGAAATATATGAAATGATTAGATAGTTTGTATTTTTTATTATTATTACATAAATATTTTCATATATTTTTTATGGAATTATTTAAAAAAATATGAGACTTTCGTTACATTTTCATGACGAAATAAATTTAAAAAATTAATCGACGGCAAGGAAGCCGCCTAAAATTTCCGTTAACTTGTGAAATTTATTGTTACGTTCGGAAGAAATTCAGAAGTATCAAGTATGATGAAAGTATGAATTTCATAGAACCCGAGAATCCCAAAGTGGGAATTATTTCCGATTCGCGGGTAGATAAGCTCGCCAGGGTGTAAGACAAAGTTTAGTATTCCAACATAGGAAATTACTCAGGGCGAGGATTGGCTCTGAAATTGTAAGTTCACACATTCATAATGCGATCAAGTTGCTCAGTATTGGCAAACAGTTGATCAAGTTTGCATTCGTGATGGCCATAATAAACTCTCATGTTGCAATACACACACAATGTGGCCTTATCGCTTTCGGGGCTTTCCTTGGCTTGCGGTAGATTGAAATGATCGTTAATTAATCAAATTTCATCTGAGGGAAAATAGCAATCAACTTCTTGAAATTTGGACTAATTTCAATATGCATAAAGCATGTATTAGCAGATCATTTAAAATCAGCCTGCGCTATTAGTAGGCATGTGTTCAACGGCAGCCTGCATTAACTTTTGATTTGCGCACTAAATTGTGATCAATAGATTTAATTCCAATTTTCCCTAATCATGATAATAAATAAAATTTACTTTCATTTATATATACAAGAAGATTAAAAGTAGTGATCTATATCGAACACAATTTATAATTTAAAAAATTATAACGAATAATTGAATAAAAAACAGAAGTATTGAAAATAAATTTGACATAAATATAATCACTGTTGTACGCTATAACCGTGATAATATCATAAAATTATCCAAAAAAGATTTTTTTTTAAAAAGTGTTCTGCATTCCTATCTACAAATCTATCTGCTATGGTTTGAATTAATATTACAAAATTAGTAGATGACAATATCTACAAGCGTTTCATTTAATTATATCATGGCAATAAGCAGTATATGGCTCTTTATATCGCTGAACCGTTTTCTTTAATACATAACTCGCATTTAGCTCTCGGTTAGCTATTAGCTTCCAGCTTACAGCGATGATGAACGCTGATGTACTATGGAAATAGTATGTGTTTAATGTCATAAACATTTAGCTTTCGTGCGACTCATAATGGGTTTTGTATCGGTACTTTAACATTGTAAGACGCGGTGCTATAACCGCGATATTCGCGATAGTTTTGCTGGCGATGCGACGCGCGCTCTCATTCGCGCAGCGTTGACGCCACGCACACAGGTGCAAGCGAGACGCACGATGATAGTGAGCGCAATAAATATTGAGCAGTAACACATTGCCCTGTTCCTTTTATTCGGGATAGCTTTATGTTCTGCAGAAAGGGACGCAATCGCCTGTAAAACGGGTGTGGGTGCTGTCCTACTGACGGGTCGAAGCTTATAAATGGCTAAAGTTTATTGTGATATTAAATTTACTGCTCGTCATTGTGCGAAAACAAAGCTGGAATATCTCTATCGATACACCGGGATTATGATTAATATTTATGTCTTTGATTGTAAACTTTACAGCGCAAATAGGGATGCGTTTAATTCAAAGCTCGTTAAAGTTTGGCGACGATGCAAAATCATTTAACACCATATTGATAATATATCAAAAAAATACGTTTTCTGGCAAAGGTTAAAAAAATATTTAAATGTTAATGTTAATCATTGCTAAAACGTGGAGAAACTTAATTAAAATTAAAAAAATATATCAAAAAAAAATATACATATTAGGTTGTCCCATAAGTTTCTTTCGCAAATGAACACAGATCTAATCATAGACATGGTTGAAGAAAACCCGCGATATACTGTTCGCGAAATAGCTAACAAGTTAGAAATTCCACGAACATCCGTCCATAATCATCTGACAAAATTGGGCTACGTCAATCGTTCAGATGTGTGGCTTCCTCATGAACTGACTGACTCAAATAAACTTCAGCGTATTTCAACATGCGATCTTCTTCTCCAACGACATAATAGCCAACCTTTTTTAAAGAGACTTGTCACTGGAGATGAAAGTTGGATACTCTATGAGAATATCCAACGTAAACGGTCTCGGACCAAGGGCACAGAAGCTTTAACTGTAGCTAAGCCTGGCCTACATCCAAAAAAAGTTTTGCTATGCATTTGGTGGGACTGGAAGAGTGTAGTTTATCATAAGCTACTTCAGCAAGGTGAAACGATCAATTAAATAAAATATTGTTTCCAATTAGACAATCTAAAGGATGCAATTGCCAGAAAACGGCCAGAATTAGCGAACAGACGAGGCGTTGTTTTTCATCACGATAACGCCAAACCTCATGTGTCTTTTCTCGTCAGAAATAAATTATTATCATTCGACTGAGATGTTTTACATCATCCTTCATACTCTCCGGGCATTGCCCTTTCAGATTATTATTTATTTCTTTCATTGAAAAATTCTTTACGTGGCAAAAATTTTATTTCAAAAAATGATATAAAAATGTACTTTGATCAATATTTTGCCAAAAAACCTGGGAAATTTTGGCAAGAAGGCATTATGAGGCTTCCGGAGGGATGGAGAAAGGTAATAGAACAGAATGTATCATATATTATTCAATACATTTTGATGTGACGCAAATTATTGTTTATTTTTTTCTTAATATAAAAACGAAAGAAACTTATGGGACACCCTAATATATGTTGTTTCGCGTATATAAATGCATGTCTGCGTTATTATTTTTCCTTTCTCAAGCGGAATAGAACCATTCCCGAAATAAAAAATATTACTTATCCCTGTTCTAGAGTAATGTCATGTTAAAAAAGATCTTCCAAATCAATCGTTATGAATTTAAGTCATCATAGTTTTATAAATATTTAAATATTATTAATATTTTATGAATTCAAATTAAAATATGATAACATTATTTTAAATGCTAGTATAAATGTATTTGAATTAATATTCTGTAATCAAAATCATGACCCTTATTGTCCATCGGTCACTAGTTGTTTTAAATTTTTGATAATATTCTATTTTTAATAATGTCACTCTATGGTTTCTAAAATTAAATTATAGCAATTTCGTCAATTCAATTTGAGCTAAATACTATCATTTGACGACTATAATGGATACAATTTAGTTATAGATTACAGAAGATTTTCTAATGAGTTTTGATGATCGAATAAAAGATTATCACTTTGTATTGTTTACGAGTGAGTACTATTAATGGAATTCTTATTTCGTAGTCCACTTGAATAACTTTTATGAATCACAAAGGCAATTGAAAAACGTTCGTAGGAAGTCTTTTTTTAAATGAAGTAGTAAAAATGCCAACGTCTAAGTCGGGCTTTCTTACAATTGGAAAGAACTACGCCTCAAATAAAGAGCATCAACTGCATGCTTCGTCGATATGCCTTTGTCAGTAAAACCCTCCTAGCTACCCTGTAAAAAGTATTTAATTATTTGATCATTGCATATAAATGTATGTAAATTTAATATTATATCCTTTGTTGACAATAAAAATCTGTCGTATGCAATCTTCAACAGTTAATTTATATTTTTTATATATTAAGACAAAATCAAAAATAACCTTAATTTTGAGAGTATAATTTTAACAATCTTAAGCCGAATATTTTGTGGTCAGGAATCTTGATGCTATTTTTATCATTACATTGAACTATAATAATTTCAGAGAACCTATTGTAATTTTTATTAAATTATTTGATTTATTACAAAAAAATAAATAGAAATACTATATTGGCAAATGGACTACTGTCTGACTTCTATGAACCGTATCAAAGACGTACAAAATGTCGAAACAATAGACTATCCTGCACTAATTAAGTAAATTTTATTTTAAAAAATAACAATAAAACTTTATTAATTAATAAGAAATATTCTTTGCATATAGTTTATTCGAGAAAAGTTTATTCACAAGTATATTTACTTCAGAAAATCAACGCATACCTCAGTATGAACTTCGATAACCGAGGAATTATTCTGTTGAAAGACTTCTGCAAAATTTTAACAACTTCCTTCTTTAACTTTCTTTTAGAGTAGTGTAATATTTATATTTAAATTGTTTCCATTTGCAGATCGACTTAATCCATATTAATTAAGTAACATATGGATTAATATAGACTTATTACTAAGAATCGGATTCAAATCCAGAATATGGGGATAAATAATATAAATTTTCATTCGATCTTCTTGATACAGATTTGCACTGTTTTCCTGGTTCTAAAAAAGCATATAATAAGACGATTAATAAAGCTGTGGTGGGATATCTATATGTAACTATATTTACTACAATGATATATATTTAAAAATATTTTTTCGCTAATCTGAAATTGTGCTATTGTTAAATATTTGAAATACGCTATAATTATAATGAAAAACATATAATAAGATTATGAAAATTGAAAAAACAATATGAATACTTTACAAAATTAAGACACTAAAATAATAATTATCGGTCCACAATGTGCATAATTCTTCTTTATGTGATGAAAGGCAGCTACATATAAGAGCGTGGAGCAGAGCTTTGCCATATGTCATGTGAATTCGGAAACAAACATGAGGTTTGAATTGTGATCATCCTATTTTCACATTATTTGATATAAGCATATAAACAGAAAACAATGCTAGATGCTATTGCCGTAGGCTTTGTGGTGACAAATAACTCAGCACATACTGTTCTCTATAGGTTTTCGTTGGCACACCCTGTACATATATACATTTAGGTATTAAGCCTTATCGAGCCATTCCTGGCTAAAGGAATATGCGCCAAAGGAAGGATGTCGACTCTCAACCTATCGCATTTCTAAGAGAAAATTCAGCCCGATAAACAAATTTCTGCTCTAAAATCTTTGTCGTTTAAAGAGCTCAATAAAAACGTATTCGATTTAATGATCTTTACATTTCGGCGTTTTTTTTATTTATTTTATATCTGATTGAATGTGACTGGTCTAAAATATTTGTAATTATATATGATTTCTTTAATAGTTCTTATAAAGGCTTTACAAATAAAGCTATCAATGTAACGTATTTACATATGCATTAGATATAAGATGTACCCATGAAGATTTTTGGTTTTTAAATGAAGGATTTGAGTACATCATATTGACCTCAACAACCTGAAATGGGGAAATCACTCAGTCTCGAATTCACTCGGGTAAGTTGTACGATGACGGGTAGACACCCTCAGTTGGTGTAGGAGCGAATCCGAGATGCACTTAAGCGTCACATATGTCTTCACCCTACCCCGGCAACGCCCTAGCGAGGAAAGGTAGGACTCGATCCCTTGCACTCCAGAAAGCCCGTTCCAGTAGAGTCAAAAATATCGTCTAGAGTAGTTCTCCACCGTCTCTCTAAGAAAACTACTCAGTCTTTACAAACCTCCCACACTCCCTATCGAGACGATAGCGAAAGCGTTCGTCAATACGTTCATTCAGGATACTCGTTGGGTGAGCATTCCGAATAAAACTCGGAGGTTATGCTACCTTCAATATCGAGCGAATGAGGAGGTGAATGTATGATACAAACGAGATGGGTGTAACCCCGTCCTGTGAATGGATATTGAAGAGGCCCATAGGTCTCCAGTGGACTCTTTGTGGCTGCAATATTATTATAAAATGTAATTTCCATCGTATATATAACTTTTTTTCACCTATCTGATAACATTTTAATGCCTCTGTCATAAAATATCACTGGTTTTTAGCGAACGTATTCTAAAAGTCATTTTTTGACTTTTCGAATACGTTTTTGCGAATTTTACTGATAAAACAGTTTTCCATGGCGTATACAAAATGTAAATTTAATATTAATTTCATCACGTTAAAAATTTTAATGATGCCTTGGCACTGATTATCCCACAAGATTCAGTACTCAACTCCCCACCACCTGTAGTCCATAAATATCCATAATAAGGAATAAGACAAATCCCGAGCTTTTCGGGTTCATATCAGATTGTTATTTTTAACTTCTTATTACATACTTTCATCGCCTTAAAAGTGTAATGAATATAATCAGTTTTGCTATGCTATACAATCCAGTTTTCATCCATTAAGAGATATCGAAAGCATTTTGTTCCCTGGCGAATTTTTGTCGTTCTTCTGGTTTTATAAGCCGATTGGGTGCCTATCGATGTTTTGTGTCGAGGAAAGTATTTTATTTAATACAAGTGTACGTTTCAGCTGAAAATCGATTCGATACCTTATTTGATGCCGGAGAGCTCTCCTTAAACGATTTCAGCACAATAACCTTTGTATAAAATAATATATTTTCGCTTCCATTGTCCACTCTACAATTTCGAAGCTCGAGTGATGAATGAAGAACGATTTATTTATTGCTATTACATTAAAACAAAGCAATATTAAATTATGATGAAAGCGAAAGGAAGATAGGGCATTTTTATTATTTCAGTCTGTATATCAAAGTTTCTTCGCCGTGGTAGAATTTCCATCCGCCGAGTGCTCTATTAATCATCCCGAATAATTTTATTTCGTGTTTACCTTCAGGAAGACAAACGAACTCGTTTCACTATCACTTCATTTTTCGGCAGATCCCATTTTATAATTCCATTGTGAAATTATCTCCATAAACAATACCGGCTTAAGAATAGCTACTGCTAAAAATTGTTAGGTAATACGAAACCAAACAACGTCTGGTCGAGAATTGGAGTCCAAAGTTTTGTTTCTTTAGAGCTCCCCTTAAACCTAATCCCCTCTTTTGCATTAATTCCCCACTGCGGCCCGGAAGAGGCTTATTCTAATAAGGACTTTTTGTATTATCAAAGAACATGCTCGTTATTTTTAAAACAGATTGTGATCCAAGAAAAGAAGAAAGCGTCTTGGAAACTCGATACTCTGTCTACTATAAAGAAATGACAAATTTGTCCCCCTTTTTGGTGCACGTTTATCATTTTCATAAATACGGTCAAATTACACTTCTGAAAATATCCTTTAAAAACTTATTTTCATTTTTTATACTATTAATTTAATCACTTGCCGACTTTTACGCGATCTAATTTTGTGCTGCTTCTCTATAAATACAATCGGCCATAAAATAAATTCGGTATCCTTTTGCTTCTCATTTAGCGATGATAATCGAGTTTTTACACTTAATATGTATATATTTTTTTGAAACTGAAATCATGATTTGATTTCTTTTTTCAAGACAATATATGTATAATAAAACAAATTTTGATATAATAAGTTAGTTCATGAACTGTTCTTTTCATTTTTTGAATTCAACCCTTTGACTGCTACGGTAAATTTTGATAAATAGAAGGTTGATTGCCATATTCCTCTCTTTTGTTTGATCGCGTTAACGTAAAAGATATGCACTACAAAGATAAACTGATACATCGATGATCCAATAGCGATCGTTATTTGCAGTCCTAGTTAATTTTATAATCGACGATAGATAACTGTTATTTTTCCGACCGAACTATCTTGTAGTTGACACAATACTGATATTTTATCTCTAGTATTTTAATTCAATAAAAATCTGTGTTTTCTAAAAAATCGTTTTTGTTGTTCATGCATATGGAATCCAATCCCGGGATCCCGGACAGTTTTAGGTACTCATGAATCCTGGGATTAGTAAATGTAATCCCAAAAAATTCGGGATTGAAATTTTTATCTAAAAAAAATCGTACACCTCACCAGCACGATGAAGGTTACTAAATCGAAACATTTTTGCTGAAATCTGGACGCTTGGAGATAGTGGCGTAACTACTAATTGGCGAGCTTAGGCGATGCTTAGGGGCTATAAGTGCCTAATCTATGTATAAATATATACAGTACATATATGTTTTTCAAATTGTTAACCATTAACCTTTCCCTACCGGTGATGTATTTACTACACATCAACTCTAATAATGGGAATATCAATATGAAATATAATAGATACGAGGTTTTGAATTTTTTTTATTCCTCCGTTATATAATTAGTAATCATAGTAATGGGGGCTCACGAGGTCATCAACTCGAACTAGCATTTAAATATCTGTTGACGATCTGTTTATAACATCAATTTTTCTCTGATATCATAAAGGTGTGAGTTCTTCTAAAATTATGTTTATTAATTTTATCTGATGAATTGGGCAGCTTAAAAACGTAGTCGATTAAAGTATTTCAAACGTGAATTTTATTCGATAATTAATTGTATAGAAATTGTTCTAATATAAATTCATTAATAATATAAAACATCAGTCGCGTTTTAAAAATATTTAATGTATTTTCAGCTGAAATTGGTTTTCGTATAAGAATTTTAATTTCAATTTAATACTACATCATTTATTCTGATTTTATCTGTTGCTGTTAATTAAATTTCATACTGGATAACAACGGTTATATTAAAAGGGAAAAACATTTCATATGACGATTGGGAAATCTATGATTTATTTCGATACAAATTGTCCAATTTGTAATAAACGCGTTATGGCAGGAGATAGCATATCAATTAATTTTATTTCCCAGAAAAATATTATTCTGTTAATTTATTACTGAAGCCATATTTTTAGTTATGTGTGATTATATACTTTATATGGAAGGGGATATTAATATCACATAATGCTATATTTTTAAGCACGCACAGAAAACCCTCTTATAAAGTGTCATTCCTATAACACGAGTTCATTTAATTTAAATATTATAACACGGAATATTTGCTATACATTTTTAATATGGCTGGCCAAAATTTCAACTTATAATTAGGAATCTAGCCAGTTAAAAAATAATGGAATAAATTGTTAAATGTCTAAGACTTTATTATATGATTATCGAATACATTCAAGAATTACTGAGAGAAAATATATTATTAGAGGATAAGAAATAGGTGAAAACCATGTAGTATTTTACCCTTTTATGCGTAAAGGAGGATCTAAAATTGACCGAATAATGAAGGCCTATTTTTAATAAAGATCCATCCACTGAAAGAATCACAAATTTCGAAAAAACATCGTTGAAAATTATTAACTCTTAATTCTATAGAACTCAATTTATCCCTAACTCTCCCGCTAAAAGATCAAAATCGAAAAAAAAACAGATTTCTGATAAAATTTCAGCGTAGAGTTTATGATGCAACTGACGAATGTATTGCTTTTGATCATCATTATGCCAATAAACATATATTTTCTATATGTTATATTACGTAATATTACAAGACTTTTTTTTTAGAAATCTAGCTACATACTTAGTTCTTTTTAATATGGCTGGCCAAAATTTATAATATTTTTATTCACACCATTCTGATCAATTAAGCTATAATATTTTTCTATCAATATCTGATTGAATCTGTTCAATTGTGAATCAATATTTTTTTGAAATAATTATACCACCTAATTTTAGAAGCTTTTGATGAATTTGATTGCAAATATTTTAGATTTTATGTCAAATATTTTTAGGGATAAATATTGGTTTTGGAGCTGGAAATTAAAAATGTTAATCATAGTTTTCTTCTTATATTCTCCTCCCACTCTTCAATATTAGACGATAGTTTGTGCGGCACTTAAACGCCTATTCTATATTTTTAAAAATGTTTTATGCGCTTTTCATGTCAAAATAAATAGCTTCTTATGATTAGAACAATTAATAGGGGGTCGAATGATTTCTGCGTTGAGTTTCAATATTTCTAGATAATCCACTGTCTAACAATCGTATGATATTGTATGGATGATGAAAGATGATCGCTTTCCCGTTTCCCCTTAAACTGAAGTCCTAGGGTAATTTTACAGTTAGAATTTCCTTTATGAAAATGTCTCTCCTAGCGTAGCGCATCCTGCAAAGTGATCCCAGTTCACTTCCTACCGGTAACCTAATGTCCGACTAAATCCTGCGCTATGCTCTTTTAAACTCCATAAAATTCGCATAAAACATTTTTATGCTGAAAAAATGAGATTTTCTGCATCTGAAAATAAATATAGCACTTCTGGTCATCGAATTCCTGTATATTTTCAAAATCTTTTAAGCACTGGAAAGATTAGCCTTGGTGCAAAATGAGACTGAGACGATGATGGAAGATGTTATTAGGACACGTGAAAAAGTGTGAAACCGAAAAAAGCATCTTTATAGTTTTGCCGCATGCCAGTGCTTGACGAAATTAAGATTTCCGGAGCTTGCATGTATTTATAAACTTCACAGAAGTGTTTTTCAGCTCGTTAGAAAGTAGTCTTTTTCTATATATTTTAACAAGAATAGCCTTTCTCCAGGAAGGGAGTATTTTGAATCATTTCTCATGAATTTAATTAGCATAAGATGAAATTTGAATGTAATTTTTTTCCGTGAATAAACAAAGCATTGAATAAATACATATTAAAACATTTGTATTGAACTAATAAGACTTAATCTTTAATCAATAATTTTATAAAAATATGGTTTGCTTTGAAACTATGTGATCGGTTTTTAGCACTGTTGTCCTTATAAATTTATAAAGTACTACTTATAATTTTATAAGTAATTGAGTTCAACATCGCTGCCCAAATGTGTTTTGCCTTTTTTAACATTGGGTTATTTTATCCATTAATTCGATGGATTTAACGTCATGAACAAAATTTCCCAGTATTTTATGCTAATCATTATGTATAAAATTATACAAATAAATATCCAAATGTATGTCCCTTTCAGCTTTGTAATTTAAAAGCTACCTATGATATTATATATATACCTTAACTTTATCACCAATGCCAGTCAATTTAGCAGATCGATTAATTCTATACTAAAACATAATAAATCAGCATATTTCATAAAAATATTTCTGCAGTTACAAATTTGAAACTTATTAGAACCTAAATTATTGTTAAAAATCCACGCAGATTTTCTCTTCAATGTCGCTTATAAACCACTCTGCTACAAGTTTCGAAGACAACGAAATCGAATTGTGTTAAAGCATGGATGAAATTGAGATTCCTGAATCTGAAAGTGAAGAGAGAGTTGAGGAATCTTTACATAGTGTAAAGGAAAATTTACGATTGTATCATAAAAGAATGCATTTTTGCCCAAAAAATATTGTTCATTTTTTTCATACGCTTTTATAAGAAAACGCATTGATTCTAACGCTTACTTACAAATAACTTTGCCTTTTAATCAGAAATATAGAGAAAGTTTAAAAAAACATTCATCTAGCACACCATATATAAATATTTCAATTGATGAACAACAAAAGCTCAATACTGATTTACACAATAGATGCTTAATAAGCCACATATAGCCGCATAAAATTAAATGCTGATTCCTGCAGGATTGAACTTATAGGTCAGAGTTTGATGACAAATCTGTGAAGCTTTATTCATAAAGTATGTATTTTGTATTTTGAGCTTCTGTAGATGATAGCAAATTTCTAAATCCTTACAAATACTTTACATTAAGTCTAAATCGTATATGTATATTAATATAAGTGGTATTCTGGTTTATATCGATTTGGTTCAACTTCCTTAATGTATGAAAAATATTTTTTTATGTTTGAATCGGTAAATTTTGGTTTTAATTAAAGTGGCATAAGTTCATTCCTATTTAAATTGTCATCCCCGAGCTCATTTAAAATTTTAATTTCAGTTGAATAAATCCATTGGCTAAATTCACAAATTTTGATTTCGACTGTGTCTTTTTGAAATGCTAATGAATGTATATTTAATTGCCACAAGGTATGACACCAGGATGCCTCTATGGTGTATTTTTTAGTGCTTTAGTGTATTTATATAGCAGATAGTCGGCGGAGAACTAGTTAATTGGCAAACTAAGTTTCACCAGAAGCAACTACAAGTGCAATAAGCTAATGGCGACGACTACACTGCGGAAAGTTAGACTAATTCTGTGATGGCTCCATTCATTACTTCTTGAGTCTATCTTTTCAATTTGGCCGTGATCTCTGAGAAATTCGCTCTTTCTTGGCCGCGTACTTCGAGATTGCGGTGATACTTAACCTTTTCACGGTTAAATGAATATCCAAGGGCTCGAGGGCTTTGGCTACATTGCCTCAGCTACTGCGGCCAGACGAACCAAGTTTTAATTGGATAGCTTTTGGCTTATACTCGAGGATAGCAGAAATGCTCGCCTTGATTAGCCTTGAAATTACTATTGAAAAACGATACATGCCACAACATTTTCCACACATTGTGAACTTACTTTAATTAGGCCTGATGTAAACTCGGTTATTCATAATGCTCGAGAAATCCTCGTATTTTGGCTTTTGGTATTGCTCAAATATTAATTTCATGCAAAGTTTCAAGCCTCATTGGAAAAGTGGCTGAAACAACCTTTACTCGGAAAATGATTGATCGATTACAAAAGTATGAGTGAAATATGATATCGAACGAAATATTTCAATTACACCTTTTATTTTAAAACATTTCAATCTACACAAATATCAAGCGTCCTGAATAGTGTTTAATATTAATGGATTGGAATATATTTTCAAGGACTAAAGCGCGAAAAAAGACGTATTATTCTAAAATTTTGCAATAAATAATGTCTAGATGCAGAGAAAACATATTGGCAGCTAGCTTCAGAAAGAAGTGAGTAGTTTGAAGGTAGCCGGTAATACAGAAAATCGAAAATCTGAATTTATACTTGAAAGGGGAAAAGTTGAATACTGACGTGGAAAAAAAGGTGGATGGAGGAAAAGTATCGGAATGTAACATGTTAAAAGCTCGAAATAAATAATATCGAAATAGCTGGTTGGGTTTTGGTCGTGTATTCCGCACACGTTTCCTTTTCTTTTGGCACAACACTTACGTTGAAATCCTGAAAGTTCTAAAGAAACATTACGCAAGTTCGTGAACCGACTCCAAAAGTTAATACGTCTCATTATTTATACAAAACTGATTATATTATATATAGGTGTATTTTTTATAGTTTCATATAAAATATAAATATGTGCTTGTGCAAATTGCAATTTAAAAAGTACCTCTGAAAAATGTTACACAACCTTCAACCATTGTAAAAGTATGTCAGATTAACCTTCATGCTCTCATATTCATTCAACTCACCATAAACGAATGTTCATCATTAATACAATCAATAAGACAATCGTTCACTTTCAATCATAAGAAATACTTTGTAAGGTATTGCAAACTATTATATTTACTATTGATTTCCTTTAAAAAATCATCATGTATATTTTGTTAGCAATCTGCTATTTTTGTGTCCGTGAAAATGTTCAATACATATCAGAGCACTCCGTAAGCTAGGCATTTTTACTGCTAAATTATTATATGTAACAAACGATAATCTATTAAATTTCTTCCTAATTTATAAATCTATTTATTCATTTAATATATATCTAAGAAATAAATTGTATCTTAAATTGGGTTCAAAGTACTCATCTATGCCATAGTAGAAACTCTTATGTAAGTCTGAAAACTTTTTCATAACTAAGACCACAGGCTCTCCTTTTTCCACAGGCTTTCTTTTCACCATAAGCGTCCTGGTGTTAACACAGTATGCATTTTAGAAGTTGATGATATTACCAATTTCGTAATGTCCGTCAACACAGTTCTTAGATTTGTAATATTCAATCATTCAATGTCTTTCAATTCAAAATTTTGAACATAATTTTATAATTAAAAATTTATTTGTTGTTTGTATTGCGGATTAGCGAAAAAAATATTTTTAATAGTTGTCCCAGCATGGCCTTATCAAATACCTCAGTATTTACTTTTTCATATCCAGGATATCAAGGCGAAATTAAATAGAGACGATCAATCAGAAATATTAATAATTTCCATCTTCCAAATGTATTAATGCGGAGCTTTATAATAAGAATCAATGATCTAAGCCGCTATACCAACATTTGTTCATCTATACATTTGCTTTTAGAGTGTTGACAAACATTTTTTATACAAAAATAATCATAACGATTCATTTATGTGCAATTGAGTTTTAGTGGGGATTTGGCATCGTTGAAAAATAATCATAAAGGTTTTAAATAAGATATATTGCGTTCAAATCTTTTTTTCGCTAGAACAAGGTATATCGTTAAAGCAAATGGACAGTAGGAGTCGCATTAACAAAGACAATTAATCCCCTGCTTTTTATGTGCTTTCTTAACGCGCCATTAAAAAGACTGATGATGATGAGAACTGTTTCTGATTAGTGTTTCATAGTATACGAGTGAAATCGAGCGTTATGATACATATGTAAGCGCTTGTCCTCAGGGCACATTAGGTGCGGGTACGTAAAGGGAGAGACAGCGAATTTGGGGATGATGTGCCAGATATAATAATCAAACGAATAAATAACGATAGGTCAACCCTTGGGGGTGGTTTGCCAACAGTCAGTCGACATGATAAGAGATAACAGGGTTGAGATTCTTCCGAAGCACATTAGCACACCCGCACCCTCATTAATACCCGCGAGGGCTCGACAACCCTGCCAAGACCCCAAAGCCCTCACTATATTACACCGCAAGCGTCATTCTTGCCCTTTCACAACTCTACTCATCATCGTTTTAACTACATGATTAGGTTGCGTTATGGATAGTAAAATAATGCATAATAAAAAAACCGGATGAAATCTTTTGTGAATCGAAATAAAATATTTTATTCCGACAGCTGCAAACATCAAGCACGTACACTATGGCATTTACGTGATGATGAACTAATCGATTTAATCGCAAGGAAAATATGTTAAAAACAGAATGGAACGTTTCGATTCAAAATGAAAATTTCCATAGGTCCTAATTGAAACGCGAAATAAATTCACGGCGTGTCGTACATTCGCCATTTTGGCATAAAAGCCTCAGAGCGATTAAGGGACAGCGCGGCGCGACCCATTTCCCTACATTTTTATACCTTTCATGAATATTCACCCGTGTTTATTGTCATACAAGCTTTTAATCTTGTTTTCACATTCGTCATGTAGGATATTTCCCCATCCTATGCCTATTCACGTCACTGAAAAATCCCCATCCAGGATTACAAAGAGAAGGTCGACCTTCAAATTTACATCGGAAATTATTGCGGGGTAGAGTAATCATGACTTAATATTTAATATCCTGCACAGGTATTACGCAATTTCCATGCGAGGATATAACCAAACACGTCATCTATATATAAGGATGTGCTTAAAAATAAAATCGCTATTTTTTCATCACACGAATTGTCTTAAAATAAATGATGTTATATTGCGGATGAAAGATGAAAATATTTAATTTTATGTTCTACCCTAAATTTTCATTAAAAAACTAATCTGAAAATATTTCAAACCCAAAACGTTGCTCTTTAGCAAAATACACACAGTAATTAAATTTATTTGAATAAAGTCACAGTCACAAATAAAATCAAATTTTCGTCTAAAAAATAGTTTTGGTGTTTTCAAAATCAAGTTTTTAATAATAAACAACACATTTTCAATAATTTTAATAGTTTTTGCTTTAATGATTTTTAAGTTTTCATTGGAGATATATTAATTCTGGTATTATTAAAAAGATGGAATACACTTTCATTTCTGTTAAAAAATAGTTTTTCATTATTTTTATTAAACAGATTAATCTTCAAAATTCTCCAAATTAAGAGAACTCTATTTCTAAAACTCTATAATAAAATTCATAGTAAAAAAGTCAAAATCATAGTCAAAGTCCATAATAAAATTATCTAAATAGGTTCTTGCTTTCTCATTGTCATTTGTTATTCCTTCTGTTGAACTTCTTCTTATTCATTTTGGGACATTCAATTTGGCATGCTTATTTTTTAAAATTACTTATCTTCAAATCATTGATTGTAAAAGAGTAATACTAAAAATTCATAGATTTAAAAGTATTTTTTTATTGCAGCAAGTACCTTTCATTTGAAGAAAAAAACTTTTGATGATCTCCAATCTGGATTATATTTTTTATGTGTAATTGTGTTGATAATTGTGACAGCTTTCAATATATACTCATATGTGTACCCTTTAATTTATTAATTATTTATCAGACATGACGATATATTTATTTTATATTTGTTTGTTTGAAAACTATCAATGATATCTACACATTTATTATATAATTAATGTATAGCCCCAACATATCAATGATGCCTAATCTATGTGTACTTTGAAAAGTTTCAAATTGATATAAGATGCATACTTAAGGGTTTGCCATTATAATTCATTACAGTCACAATTGGGACTAAGTTTGATCACTTCCAAACACCACAGCATTTGTACCTGACGAACCGAAAATGATGTGAGCTTTAAATGAACTTATACGAAATGAGGATGGTTGTGAATGGAGTACATCAAGCAGTGGCTTATCCTCGAACCCATGATTGAGCAGTCAGGAGAACCGTGGCGAACCTTAATGTATGTGAGCTTTCGAACACGTCAAACTTTCCACCATGCTCACTATATGCCTATTCATCAAATTCGGCTTGTTTTAGTTCAAATTGCTTTAATTTAAACATACAACTAAAAGGATCCTTTCTATGAAATCATTAGAATATATTTAAATTTTTATATAAATCTGGATTTTTACATATGAAAACTCCCACACGTCATATTTAATTTTAATGGAAATCGTAACATTAGATCCATTTATGCTAAAACATATGCACTATACCATATCGTCCTTTATATGCGACTAACAAAAGACTCGTCTGTCTTTGACAAGCCTATGAAATTTAAGCTCGAAAATAATTTAGCATATTTTTACATTTTAACTATTTCGTCGCAATGTGCTTTCAAATATTGCCTACATGACAGCCTCCTCTGCGAAAGCTTCGAGGGACTCAAAACAGCAATTCACCTCTCTTAAAACCTTTTGAGCGTGTCCAAAATATATTTTGACACGCTCTAAGTCAATTTCGTGCACAATTAACGTTGATACAAAATTAGGTCCACGTTTTTTATCATATTTGTTTTTAGTGTTTGAAACGACGTCGCGCGAAATTAAATTTCTTAAATCTCGTTCTGGGTATAAATTCGTACTCCAGCCCTCCTCATTGCTTTTTTTATCCACTTAGCTGATGAAGATAGATGTCAGGACAATCCCTTTAACCAGATCGAGCTGCCTCCCCTTAATTCCTAATCTTGATTAATCTTAATGATAATTACTCAGCATTCGTTAACATAACAAATTACGGCACATCCTTTAAGATACCGAGTTATACCGGTCTTAAAATGTAAAAAAACACTTTTGGGCATTTTCACGGATCTTTTTATGAGATTCGCTCAAAGTTTGTCAATGAGTTATCACAAACTTATATTTTTATAAAAAAATTGAAGCTTTTTCATGTCAAAAAATTAGAACAATCAAAGATATCAACAAAAGTTTCTGTAGGCATAGATTTGAATATTATATGCAGCAGCAAAGAGATATTTGAATATCATCGTTTTCTTACTTTACTACCTCTAAACAATTTCTTTTTTATCTAATTGGTTTTACAGTCCCTTCTATTGAACCATTCCCGACCATTTAGACATAGTTTTCAAATATCTTTGGAAATCTCTTGTAGACTTCACGTCGTCACGGGAATTCCTATACATCGCAATCACTTTTATGTCCACATTATCAAAATATAGTCCCAATGTCATATTTCAGTAACGAATTCATTCATGTATTTTATTAGTAAATCTATTATAATTCAGATTCTACCAGAGAATTTAATGCGTCATCATCGATTATTGGAGGTCGTCCTGATTTTGGTTTATTTTTCAAATATCTGTCGCCACTTTTGAATTTTTTGAACCATCTATGGCTTTTTCGAATATTCAATATGTTGCCATATGTATCACAGAAGCTCTGGGTAGCTTCTTTTGCTTTTAATCCTTTATTGAATAAAAACAGCAAACAAGATCGCAAATGGGTCTCATCAATTTCTGGCTTGAACATTTTTACTGTGCCTAAAAAAATATAAAAATATTTGAAAAAGTAAGACAAACAACAGAGCTTCAAAATGACACCAACTTTGACGTATTCATTCGACAGCAACCCAAGGCAAGCTGATGGCAAAGACGCTAAAAAAAGACATTTCTTTTCGCTTTATCTAATACTATACAGTATTTATGATAATTGAAATGTATTAATATATTTGTGAAGAAGAATTGACATAATTATTCTTATGTATTTCGCTAAAAAATATGCAAAGAAATGGAGATATGATTTATAAAATAAAAAAGTTTTGTACTTTTATTTGCACCAAAAAATAATCTGATTTTAGTTATAATCCACATATTTAATCAATTAAAAACTAACATCGTATAAAAAACTATTTTTCTATGTGAATTTACAGGAGACAAAGCCAAATGTCTTCCTACTTCAATGATATTTGTATATAATTATAATTTTTTTGGGTGGTGTAACTTGTGGGGTGATCCTCACGCGAAGTGGGAGGGTTCGATATTATTCATTAAGGTTTAATATCTCTTATCAATCATATATTTTTATTTATAAATTATTAATTAATTTATTATTTCAGTAATTAAGGGTAAAATATATCATTTGAAATATAATATTGTCATCCATATATGTTTGAACAAATATTCCTATATTTATGAATATCAACAACATAAATTCAATGCTAAATACTATTGGCGAGCATTATCAACATTTGACATATACCATTAATTAGTGATTGTACACCTCGGAGAATCGCTGCCGATCCTGACAATGTAAATAAGCGAAAAGGAACTTGCAAAATCAACACTTGATGAGTATGTTGTTTTTGTCACAGTGCCAAATACTCCAAAAACTTTCGGAAGAAATTAACAAAAGCATAAATCATTTCCCTTTATAAATAGGTGACGAGCTGCGTAGTTGTCTTCGTCTGTTCATAAATTCTCCCAATAAATATTTTTATTCCCCTCGACAAAAAAAGGGATGCCTCCGGGAGAAAAATGCTTTCTTTGTTTAATTTAATGTCTTATCTGAAACTAAATCCGATTACCATTTTGAAAACACTGTTATTTTGTTTTACTTTTATCTTAATTACCTTACCTATTCAATGGGTTTATTTCGTTAATCTTTTTAAACACTAATTGGATTCAATCGCTCATCTTTACGCCTGTCCATCATGTGCCAAACTCGATAAAAGGAAGATAACACTCTATGGCGTTATAGAAAAAAATTAAAAATGTCATGAGTGCTTATTTTTAAAAATACAGTTAAGCATTTTTTTAAATTAAAATCGAATTCAAAAATACAAAAATGTTGCCTTTGAGTTTCGACCCAATTAAATTTGAAAACATGCAATAAATATATCATAGAAGGACGTGATAATACGTGCTAAGACAAAAAGCCGCGAAATTAAATATTGTTCCGCATAGTTTTTTATCCCCCCAACAAAAGGTAAAATAACCATGGATTTTTCCCGTTGAAACCGTAATGAAATACTTCGTTGTATTATATTTCTCGTATATTTTTTATCCCTTGGAATACTTTAATGAAAAAATGTGTCGTTCTTGTATAGAAAAAACTGTTTTTTCGATGATTTATGTGCTGCGGCCTGACACAAGTATATGGGAAGCATATCATCACGCCTATTTTAGGGCTCGGCTAACCAAAAGGCAAAGGATGTCATATGTATAATTGATTTCCAGCGCAAGTACCCCATATGAGCTTGTCGGAAAATGCTCTTACCTAAATTGAATATTCCTTATCGACAAACAATATATTTTAATAACGCCCAATTAGTAGAGCGAGGCCATAACAATATAGATTTTTTGTGTTGTTGAAACCTTTAAATTTTCTCTTCAGTATATCGAACCATCCAATAACAACCAAATTGAATATTTTCATCTCATATCAAGCCATTTCTATAATTCGAATCTAACCATTTTAGAAAGCACTTATTTGATATAGATGAAAGCTGTTGAATGCTTTTAGAGTATAATAATAAGCCACCGGATGTATATTATTTTCACATCTCTGATAACACGTTTGATAATCGATATCTTAAAATTATATCAACTAGCTTATAGCCCACCAGTAGGTCAATATCGGATGATTTATCTTGTAAATAAAAAATATTTAAAAATTGAATTTCGCTTGGGTTTGGCATTATTTTCTTGGTATAGTTGGGTATTTTTGTTACATTTTACAATCAATTGTTTCAGTGATTCATGCAGCGATGAATACGTAGCATACCATACGAATGTAACAGTTTACAAAGCCTATTTAATGAAATAACTTCAGTAAAAAACATATATTCTGTTTCTCATTGTTAAATCCATCTGAATAAGTATTAATTTATACATCATATTTATTTGGAAAGTATTGTTTGATATTCCGGTGCATTTTCTAGAATTGAAGCTTTATTCAAAAATTACTTATAAAGAAAATTGTCTGGTATTAATTAATCGATTTACACAAATGTTGATTTATTATTTGGAAATTAATCGTTGACTTCATGACGATCATTTTTGTAGACGGTGAAAGATTTTAAAGTAGAAAGGCTATAAGTAAAAATCAAGGAAGATATAAGTAAAAATTAATAATGTCACCGATCACTGTTTTTCTAATATTTTTACTGCTCCGTACAAGCAAATACTTATTTGACATTGATTTATTTTTATCAAAAAGGTTAGAAAACCATTTTGAATATGTTATTGATGATAAGAGATCCTATGATATAATATACTAATAAACAAGCGATATTCTTCAGAAGTTGGTACTTCATATAGGCTTGATTTATGATATCATTATTTTTACTATCCTTTGGATATAAAAACTTTTCTTATAGGAGAAAAATCCAAAAATAAATCTTCCCTCAATATAGGAAGTTCAATGTATGCTATTATGATTACGTCAGAGTTGACCTATCCGTATTTTGTTTGCTCGGGGCAAATTAGATGAAATAGGTCAGGATCATTACATCCTGATAATTCATTGTTCGACTATTGGATATATTTTCAATGAACAGAGAACGTTTGTATGTCTGACTATAATTATCGACTTAAATGGTGTTGTGGTATCGATGTGTTGCTATTCAAAATGACCATCGTTACAAAATAGCCTGTCGTTTAAATGCTTTCGATAATTATAAGCAAGTTTCAGTCTAGACACAATTTTACCTTTATTTGAATTTTCTGTAGGTTTTGGGGCTTTGTTTTTTGTATGCCTAACTGTGGAATGATTAATGGGATGATATTAGCGGCTAATTGCTGTATCAAGTAACATTTTCATCATGTCTTTTAAGAGATGAGATCTTAGTATATATTACCAGATATTAATTTCATTTCAAGCAGGTAAGGTAAGTAATTACCTAATGAAGACCTGAATTAAATTTTATACGTCTCCTAATTTTCATTTGCTACGACAAAGTATGAAAGCCTATTTAAACAACGTTGGAAATACAACAGGAGCTTCTTTAAAAAACATTCTTAAATAAATGCTAAAATACAGAAATATAAAATAAAGATGAAGTATTGAGCTCTTCAATTCGATAAATTCGCAAGTTTTGTTGCTTGCATTTTTCAGATTTCGCAAGAGTCCAGTTCATCCCGAACTGCAATTGGTTTTCTAAAACAAATAACTTCTGAGATCTCTTCAATTCTTTCACATAAAAGACCACCGTCAACATTCGAATTCAACACGATTCTATAAAAGGCACAAACGATTAAGTGTTTTACACTCTTTTCTATCATATTACAAATATATAATATATTTTTATGAAACTCTAAAAAGCTTTGTGTCAAATAAAAACTAATTTCACTTCAAGATTATTCTTTTTTATATGCAAAAATAATGCAATTTCTTTTTGTTAAATATAATACGTGTATAACATTCATAATGAAGAAGAGTCAATGTTTTGAGACTTATCTTTTTATAGATAATTTAAAGTTGAAAATTTTCAGAAAACATGCATTTTTTTTAACAATAGAAAATGAGATTTTCTACAAAAGGCAAAATTTCACGCTATACATCAATTTTACATTTGAAATCTCAATTTTGGAATTAGCAAGTGTTTTAAACTGTTAAAAATTATGTGTTTCTTTTTTAATGTGGTTATTTGAACCTCGAAAAAATTCGTTTCTCATAAATTTTAATTCTCACAAATTCGATTATAAGATATTGAGGTTATAAGTAGAATCAAATTATCGTTAAATAATCAGAGAATTGTCATCTAAACTTACTTTTTTATGTTCAACAATTCAAAAGTACCATCAATGTATGGACAAATCAAACAAACGAGAGATTTGGATTCCTTGGATTGAATTTGGATGAATTTTCGTTACTTGTTATAGATCTAGATCAATGATCATGCACAACCAATTTTAATCAATATTAAAAAAAAAATAATTCAAAAAGATAATCCTGGACTATTTTCTAAAAAATAGTAAGAGAAGATCATAAATCTAGACTTAGAACTAAATATTTCTTTAGAACTTAAAAATATTCATAGGGCATAAAGGAATCATCCAAACTGTGCCAATTTATTATAGTAATAGAATTTTTATTACGACTATTGAAAAATAATGTGATGCTATTTAATGAGTACTTATAAATGGGTTGGCAAAGACATTGGGGCTTGTGGTGGAAAAATTTAATGATGTTTGTTTCATGGTTTTATGCAGTTCTTTTGAATTTCAAAGTAAAGGGAGAATGCAGTGATATTTTCCATCTTATATAAAATTTGCCACCCGGATTCCATTTTCACAAAATTATCCAATATTTCTTCTAATTGGGTCAAAATAACTCTTGAAGAAAATATAATTGAGGAGCTATTTCCTTATCACATATAAGAATTACGGATATTTTATGAAATTATTACTAGAATCAAATTATTTCGTCAAATGCTCATAAACCCTACATATCTATTAGGTTACTTTTGAAATATGATCAGGAGGACGTTTAAAAAAAATATGACCTATTCTGCCCAATTCCTTGATCCGACTCAATATAATCGAACTGGGAAGCCATGGACATGTAAATCATTAGGTTCGTTTTTTGTTGTTGTCAACTCTTAGCAGTTCATGTAGCGCGCGAAAATCATCAGAGTACCTATTATATAAGTACCAGATAAGCTATTTAAGATTCAGCTACGAATGAGAGCAAACTTGTCGAAAAACTTTTACTAAATAGACCTGATCCGAAATCTAAACATTAATACATCTCATTCTAAAATATAATTTCAGTTTAATGCATCGCATAACGATAATAAATTAAACCCTGAAGAGACCAACTAATCATATGATATTCCAAATATATATCAGTATATATTATACATAGACAACGTCCTTCGATTCTGTAAGTTCATTGACAATGACCAACGACAGTCTATGTTTTTACAATTTAAATAATTAAAATCCAATTGAATTATGTGCTAATCTCTCAATCGAATATTCGAATATATTTGCTCTTTTTTCAATGTTCGTAAATTATAATATTTTTAAAATTTACCGGATAATATTAGTTTTTTTATTAAGTAATTTAAAAAGTACTGTATAAAAAACTGTATATTGGATGGATAGATGGAAAATGTTACTGTATATTTAAACGCGGATAAAAAAAGAAATAAAATTCTGATATTTTTGACTTTGCTTCTTGGGTTTCAAAAAAACATTATTTTGAAACCAAAATCCCCAAACTTTTATAAAATTTCACACCTTCGCTTATGAGAAAACGAATAATTAGGAGTTGCGCAACAAAGGATGATACTTCTTACCTTTTTTCTTAAGTGGCGGGATCAATAAATTTTATATTCGATGGAATAAATGTATTTCTGATGAAGGGACTATGTAGAAAAATAAGATATAAAATTTGTGTTTTTGAATATCACTAATAAATTTGTACACCAAAATTCCGGGTTATATTTGAATCACCATCGTATATATCTAAAATATTCGAATACTTGAATATTTTACCAATTTCATATTCGTTATTCGAATAATTGATTTTACGAATATTTGGGACCCCTAACACTGATCCACGGAGATTTTTTTACTGACCATATAATCATAAAAAAGAACCAACGTAAAAGATTAAAAAATAGTAAAATATAAATATCTCCAACACAAGTGAACGTGAGCTGACTGATTTTCACTCACAAAAGTAAAAGCTACAAACAAAAATAAACATAATTTTTGTTTAGAGGGATTTGATAGGGAGATTTAAATGCTTAACCTTGGAGCTACTTATTGTTAAAAACATTCTTGTATGGTTTAATATTTAATTATTAACTTAACTGCAGAAAAACTTCAACCTCAACTGTTTTTTGATATATCATTTTTAGTAATATTAGTTTAATATTTCTATTTCAAAATATTTTAAATTATGATAATATTTTTTTAAAAATATAAAATGAGATTATATTTTCATACATGTGATATTGAAGTGGAAGGATTGATGATCGTTATGAGCGGATGGTACATATCGAGATTTATGTGTGTCAAAGAATTTTCGTTCAGCTCAAAAATGTTCTGTACAACTTTGATATATTACTCCGAGATATTGGGTCACTCTGAAGACGAGATGTGAAAGGATTACTAAAGGTCCTTTGTCACCTTTTTGACAAACAATTTATACATGTGCATGATCCTATGGCAATTGAAACAATTGAGAGAATTCGGGGAACAAGGAGGGCGGAATGAAGCGCGAAAGAGATGACCGAGGGAAAAAGGAGGCCAGAAAGAGGGACAGCCGAGAAGGACGCCCATCGCCCGTTCAGTGCCGTCGCGACGTTTCGGCGTTGTGCACGCCTCCTCTACCAGGGCAAAATCTCAAAATTTTGATACCTTCTGTCAATAAACGAACACTATCATCGACCATAAGTGACTATTGTGTAATTGTGCTTCAGTTGCAGTGAGTGTCATTGGATTGTCGTCGAAGTATTTCGACAGAAAAATTTCATAATTTCAATCCTCGTCAAAATAAAAAGTATATATAATATTGACGCTAAAATATTATGCAAATCTACTTATCACCGAGACGTGTTTTAGTTGAATGTTTACGCTCGTGTCTTTTTGAATGACAGCTGATGTAAAGAAAATTGCGCGAAAAATCTACCGCCAAAACGGATACAAAGTTGCGCTCTCTAATGGATGCACTTCGATATAAACACAACATACATTAAGTAATTTTTTGTATGCTTATCATTTTTCGAAATTAAAATTTAAAAAAAAATGATCAGTGTTTCTCAATATTTAATATTGAAATAAAACATTTTTTGAGTAAATGTTAAATTAATTTTGTAACGTTTTTTTATAAATTATCAACAAATTTATTACTTCAAATATTTTTTTAAATTAAATTCATTTTTTATCAGTTTTAAAGATTCATAGTGAGAGCATAATCTGCCGTCATCCTTATTGCTGTTCAAACAACTGAGGGTCAAACGACTTCTTGTCGTTTTTGTTGCCACTCACTTAGAGGGTATTGATTTTGTCTTGGAATAGTTGGAGTACATGAAAGGGTCGTTAATTTTAGCCTGACAAATATTTGCATATTCTCCGAGCTCTGTAAATCTATAAATGTGTCTTTGGACCGGACGCAAGATGAGACCGCGAACAGCTTCCGTTTTACTCATCGTGGGACGATTTTGGAGATGCAACAAGAATCTATTTTTGATGGCATATCCGAATGCGCATCTCGAATATCACAGTCCTATCATATTTAAATACCTCGACCAAATAACAATTTTACTGTCACAGATCGCCGTGTATTGATGCAATATCGTCCTTTATTTTGAGAGCTCAATCTTCTTGAGATTATATCATAGGACTCTTCCTGAATGTGGCATTGAGTTAGCTATATTGATGGTAAATGTTTAATTAACTGAATATCCCATTACATCACATATTAATTACAGAATACCATTTATCTTCAACCAAATCCACAATATGTCAACGCGATATACCACTGCTCCTTCTTGTGCTCCTACAAGGATACAGATTAAATTTCGGGGTTGACACAATACAGATTTTCCGATTTCCACATTATTTATGCCACGATTTAATTAATTACCATGCATGGTAATAAATTTTCTTGGAAAAATTCAAAAAATCCATACATTTTATAAAATAGAACACAGATTAATTGACGCATAAATTTTCGTTTAGAGCGGATTGCACTAATGTACTAAAAATAGCATAAAATAGAGAATTTCTCAAGACTGACGTTAAAACGTCTTTAGCATATCAAGCTTCAACGAGCATAATCGCTTTTATTATTTAAGTACATAATGACCATGATTATTAGATCCAGACTTGTCTAACAGCTAAAAATTCTACAACGTTATTGGCGCAATTTAAAGAGCAAATTATTATGTTGGATCATTTTTATCATCGTCCTATTGAACGTCGAGTGCAATTTATTTAATCCAAAAATATTCATCCCCAAGCTCTTTATCGCATCAATAACACCATAAAGCCATTTTATTTAGACTACCCCAAACGCTAATGGACTTTTTTGAACTTTCTTCAAATCCCCAGCGCACAATTCTATAATCTTTTAAGTCTGTATGCCTTCCAGTTATGTGATCTGAAAGCTTATGTTGCTATTTATGAATTAAATTATAATCATCAGTGCGTTTGTATTAATTTAATCCTGACCACAAGCTTATTATCTTTAATCCAGAACGTTAGAATCGCCTGAAAATATGTCTTTTTATGGCAAAATCTATTCATTTGTATTTGAATGCTTATAAATATAGAATTTGTCTCATGAATATACATATATATGTCATTATGCTACTAAAATATACTTTTAGCTTTATGCAATTAAGCTTTTAACACTATGCGAATCGGTTGCATATAAATACGCTCTACGGACGATTCCTACATTATTATAAAGTAGATGATTAGCTTTATAAAATATCATTCAAATGAAATAATTTAGTGAGTGATCGTGTGTCAAAGTGTATTAGATCAGCTTTCTTATGATATGGGTTTTCATGAAAACGCGTTTTATGAGCTTCGAAATTCATATAAATTACAGCATCAAAACTTGTTAAAAGTCATTATCTACATTTATCATATATATCTTTATATATTTCCTAATAAAGGTCTTATAAACATTTTTGTAATTCTCTTTTGAATTTATAGCTTCTTGCCATAGAATGATCATTTTAAAAGCAAAAATGTTCTTACATATCTGTCATATTTTCACAAATTCTAATATATGTTGGCCGATATAATTCCTCTTTGTACTCGAATATGTATTTTTTAGTACAAGCCGCTTTTTGGAAATTTTAAAACATTCTTATCTCGAAAAAAATTTGTAGAACAATCGTTGTTCTTCATATGATGGCTGAATAATATTCTTAATATCTGTTTTTAGGTTTTCTATCCAGATCATATCTTATCTCTCTCTTACTCTATTTATACGGAAGACTACCACAATTAAATCCATATAAAAATCTTCCATGGTGATCACCCACGCTGATATAGCGCTTTATAAAGATGAAAATAAGAGTAATATATTTTATAATTCAAACTTTATTCATTGACGGTAATTAAATATTGTATATAAGAATCAATATTTAAATTTTAAAGTTGTAATTTGAAATTTGAAACGATTATAAACAAATTTATGTTTAAAACAAATATAATTTACCTCTTTCATCCACGAAGCTCAATCATTAGTAAAGAATCAAACTGGTTTCTAGGAATTTAAAGTATTATATGACCAATTACTATAATAACTATTTAAGAAGTAATGGATGTGGGTTTGACTACTTTTAGTGTAAAATTTATTTTAAATAAATTTGAGTATTAATGGCGTCTCTAATGGTGTTTACGTTTACGTTTATATTGAACGCAATACAATTCTCCATGTTGTAAAGGTTTTTATATACCATTTTTCAGTTATGGATTTTCCAGATTTTTTTTCAAATTTTCCAGATAAATACACGGTATTTAGGGAAAAAATTCTTTAAGAGAAATTGTATGAAACAAAAATATTATCTCGACAAAGCTTTTTAATTTTTCTTCTTGTATACATATTAGCTCGAGTAAAAAGATATGAAAAATGCCTCTTGGAAGCTGGAAAAGCTGTCGGTTGAGTTAAACGCCACATAAAAATATCTCAAGCGTTAACAAAACCAATTATAACTTATGTTATATTATCTTTGTAGTTGGGAAAACTGCAGTACCGGCACAATGGACTCTTTTCTCAGAGATGGGATTTTCGAACGAGCTTTTCGTAAGATTTAATTCAATTTTCTTGCGAAAAATTGAAAAACAGAGATCAGCGTACCGAAGTAATTTAGTTGATGGAACAGTACATATAAATACACAACCGACAGAATGTACAGTAGAAAAAATTCGGCGCAGCGAAAAATACCGTTAATTTTTAATACCCAATAAATGGGAATAATTATAGCCTTAAAAGTTTATTTCGACGTCCGATATAAAATGAATGGAAACAATGTATTAATTTGAGCATTTTTTACGTTTTTCTCCGTACCCGGTTCAAGCAATAAAAACCCTATCTCAGCAGAAGTAATTGGCATTTTACTGACTTTAATGGTGGCTCCTTTTGCTTATTAAAAAATGTGTAGCTATAAATACGCCTCTGTGTGGAGCCACTTTCTATTATTTTTATTAGTTGAAAAATCAATATATTAGGACAAAATAATTATAAATTACACAAGTATCTTTAGTAACGTCAAAGGGTTCTTGTTAATAGATGGCTTTATTGATTAATCGTATGATTTTTTAAATTATAAATCATTATATGATCTTCATACATAATATGTCTTAGAAATAAATATATCATGTTTGATATTTTAGCTTCCATCGGACGGAATTGCAATAAGATTTTTTACTAATCAAGAACACTGGCCGTGCGGAATATTGCCAAAATTCAATCGCCAAGTTCTTTCGTGAAATCGGCAGCTTGAGAACTAAGTAAAAAATACGTCATCATTAATGATGGAAAATATGAAAAATTAATGCGATCTTCCCTCATCCTTATTACCAAAGTTTCTGCAGGTTGTCAAATAAAATTTTCCATTATTACATCAATCTCATTGGAAATATTTGAGTTAAATTTCTTTGAAACTTTCACCGCGTTCCGGAATTTATCTCCCGTCGACAGTATTCTTCCTCAGCGCTTCGCTCGATGATCCAAACTTTACTATTTTCGCAGGATTTAGTTTCAAGGTTTTCCTTGACACATTTCTCTTAAATATTTTCAATTTAATTGAAATTAAATTAACTCTCAATCCTCCGGCTCTCAATGTACATACACCTCCTTATAAAATATTTAATGAAAATGAAACTTTATTCGACCTTTAAATGCCCGCCAAAAATAGCAACTCTCAGATAAATATCCAATTAAAAGAGAAAATATGCTGTAATCATTTTTAGCTAAAGTCTTTATAGCTTTTAAATGACAAAATTTATTTCTAAAGTTCCCACAGAAATACGAACAATATTAAACGCATCATTTAATTTCCTCAATATTAATAAGCAGCTGCTTCTTTCATACCACTTTAGTAATTTTATGATCTGTTTCATGTTGTTTGATTGTCATTTTCTCTTAATTTACCTTTTTTATATGCATAAGATGAATATAGAGAAAAAAAATATTGTTTGTAAAACGTTCCTACGGAAATGACTTTATTGAATGGATATTTACAATAATAAATTAGCTCTATATGTTCTTTGCTTATTCAATATTTTATCATTTAAATTGTATAAAATCCCAAACCTCAATTTTCAAATTATTTATCCTGTGATTAAATTTGCCCAAAGCTAAATAATTATAATTCAATGTTCAAATATCATTCGATTAAAATCGCCACAATAAATTAAGAGGCAAGCTTTTGAATATTTTCAACGTTCCCACCAACAAATTAATAGCATCATAACGTCGAGAGTATTTTATTAATATTATATCAACATCCTTTTAACGATCCGTTTATTATTTGTTCGTAATATATATTATTTAATGAAAATTATAATGGAAAATGTACGTAAAATTTATTTTGTCATGCATTGATGAAAATATTTATTGATGAATTCAAATTTGATTCGAATCAACATTTTTGGTTCGTGGGAAATTTTATTGACCCGATTATGTTAGGTTGTATCAAGTTCATTTAGGTGATATTTAATATTTCATAAATATAAATTTAACGACACCCAAAACAATTTTATGGTACAAAATAAGCATATCAAATAACATTTGTGTTGTATAATTTCCACTATATGCCTCAAGGTGTAGTATATATTCAAATGTCAGAATAATGCTGCATCAGTTTCGTGAGCTTACATTTTCTCAGAATTTGAACACAATGGTGTGTCCCATATTATAGTACAGTTGTTGTTATTGAAATAGAGGTAGTTGCATTTTCTGCTTTTATTCCATTTTCATTTCACTGAAGATTTTGTGACGTATTATTTTTGGATATTTCACCCTTGTTTAAAATATGGCAGGTTAGATACATTTATGCGAGTGTTGCAGATGTAAAAAAAAAGTGTTAGTGGCAAGTGTGATGCGAAGCCTTCATGTGACATAATTCGTGAGTTGTTAATCAAATGAGTGAGTGATCGACCAATCGGCTGAGTGACGTTTACCCTCGGGGTGAAAAATGACAGAGGACGCGGGCGAGAATTATGGTGGATGAAGGTGGGCCGTAGTGGGTGCCCACGATCAGATAACCGGGGCCAATTTCGGCCACATATTTCTAGAACCCGGCCCACCCCGAAAAAGGATGGTGGTGGGCTCAGATAACAAGGGGCTGGTTGGCTTAAAAGGCTCATTCATGTGGAGAATTAGCCTGCCGTTACTTTTGGTGCTCATGGCCGCTGGTAAGTGCCTCCGAAACGTATATTTTTATTTAAAAAGTGTTCTTCCTTTGACACATTATACACATTAAATATCATGCTTTCATTTGGGATATTCAAAGGGCATCATTGTATATGCGAAAGAGGAGAAGATTTCTAAGGGTTGTGTGCGAGTATTTCAAAAGTCGGGAAGCTGTTTTTAATTGGGGGTGTATGGATCAAAATATTCGCTTGACTTGCCTGATTATGCTGAACCCGGTATCATATAAATCTAATTATGTAAAGGTATTAAAATAAACATAGATTTTAAATGACTGTACCAAACATGCGTTATTTATAAGTACATATACAAACAAATAATATTTTATTAATTTTGCGTATAGATATTTTCAAAAACTAATTAATCTAATCATTGTCGATCTTTAACAAGCCGCTATAAAAACATTTTAGTATTTATTCATTTAATTGGTTTATGCATTAATAATTAATTTTATTCATGTTTGATTAAATTTTGTTATTTATGAAATACAGATCAATATCATCAATAAGTTGGTAGAATTTTTTTTTAATTACGAAAAACAACCTCATATGAAGAAGAAAAAACTGTAAAGTGAAAATAAATCCTATACACTTATTGAGTAATGTGTTATGTCGCTTAAATATTACTCAAATAATTTTAAGCTACATTTCAAAACGGGTTTCAAAGCTTAAGAAGAGGCATTTTTTTCTAATTTTTAAAAAATCTAATTAATGAAATATTTTGTTAAAACTTTCAGATATATAAAAAACAATATTTTATAAAAATTTTGAGATCATATTTTCGGAGAACCCTAAGAAAAAAATATTCTCGCTGTGGTCAGGATAACTCTTGATAGCTTTATATGAAATAAAAAAATCTAAATATTTTCTGTTAGTAGGTGAGTACAACTCGTGATTAAATGAAAGATTTTTTTTTTAAAATCAACAACGAATTGCCTTGTAAAATAAGTTGTGATCGAAGAAAATAAAAACCTTCATTCAATCACTAATAAAGATAATTTCCCAATTCGCACATAGTTCTTTTACCTAAAAATCTTATTTAAAATACATAATCGTAACTTAAAATATCTGAAAAATGATAATTAATCTGAAAATATTAGCAAAAAGTTATCTTCAAAGGTACTGCACCTAAAACATGGCTAGTACCTTCGCTCTTTCAAATCCAATAATCTTCTACTGTACTTGATTTTTCTTACTTCAATAGCAAATATCGCTCTTAATTTTTAGGTTAATTGAGGATACTCTAATTTTGATTTTTATTTGATTAGAAAAAAATATGTATCTCGCTATAAATATATTGAAAGTTTTACTGGAAATGTTTAATAACAAAACGTTTAATGCCATTATATTTTTTTGAATTGTCCATGAGATTAATAGGATGTTCAAGAGTCCGCATTAGAAACAAAGCTCCTTAATTGAGAAACACTGACACACGTATGTTGTCAGAGTACATAGGTCGAGAACGACAATACATGTAGGATGTTCCGGCACTTCAAACTTTATTAAATCCTCAAGTGTCTGAGTAGTGTGCCGGGCATTGAAGACCCAACCATTGTCGTGGAATACGATTACACAATGTTAGGGACATCCACGTCTTTGGGATCGAATATTTTATTTGAATTCATCACGTAGCATATGAATGCAGTGTGCACTGTTTATCGTGACGCTTTCGGTTCAATATTGGCAAAGAAAGGTCAATATTTTATTAGAATTTCCAGGGAAATAGTTCAGTGGAATAACAATGGATTTCTATTATTGCACAGAAGACATGGACGAGCTGCGTTATTTATTTCATAAACGAATCATATAAAAATAAATGAAATCTTCTGACTGTTCAGATTTGACGGTTGATAAAAAATATGGAATGAAACTTTCAATACAATTATGATATAAGAACTTACTTTATAAATTAGTATGAACGTTCATAAATTTATTGCACAATAAAAAAATAATTTACATACATTGATATCAAATCCTGTTTGAATTTATTTACATAATTTATTAGCCAAATGTTGGGATAGTGAGCTAATTTTTGGACTCTCATTATAGAGGTTTGGGTTTCAATCCAGATTATGGAGAGAAAGTCATGTGAACAAACATGAAAAAAAAATGATTAAACATCAAAATCAAAATATATCACATTTTTTTACTAGAATGTTTTAACACCATGTATTTAAAATAAACATATTGACTTAATCGTAATCGAAATAGTATTTTAGCATAAATTTTGCTTCCCTATGAAAATCGACCCAATGAAAAAAATGTATAAAACAGATCAAGATGATATAGAAATACCACAAATTTCAACATTGGAATGATATATTCCTGTATCACCCAAACTAAATACATCCCATAAAGTAATCATGCAAAAATTAAATGGGTATATTAGTTTTCCTTCAGTAATTGAATATTTTCTTAAAATGACTCGCCTTATTAAAGGAACATTTTGTTGGAGTCTGCAGGCTCAGCAAAAAGTGTAAAATGCTGAAAGATCTGGACTCTGGAGGACTGTTGCGATGGACCATTTCGAAATATATGTAGCACAGACGTGACTCTTCTTCAAGAACACTTAACTGCTTGGTGATCTAGGTCAAGTCAAAATCCAGCATCAAAGCTTAATTTTTCTTAACGCTATTTTTATAAGATCAATGTATTATTTTAATATATAATCATAGTTTCCTTATGATTTTTTTATATCATTATAATTAAATTTCGAATTTCTATAACTTAAAACATTTTTTTAACAATTTTTAACAAATATCAGTATTTATAAAAAGGTATTTAATATGAAGATGTATTTTAACCTTATATAAGATGTCATCCTAACTATACATTGACATTGCATTTATCCAAATCAAAAGCCCGCAAAGTAATTTTTGACACGATAACAATAGTGAACCCGTAGAGTTAGTATTTTTAAATTGAATTTAGTGATCAAAATTTTCAATTTAAAGCAATGAAATCTAATCTAAAAATTAAGAAGATAGACGGATTGTGATGAAAATTCGATGTTTATGATCAAAATGCTTATTATCTGCGGAGTGAAAGACCTTTTAACTACGAGACCGCTAAAAAGCTGGCGTGAAAAAAACGGTTTTTTTAAAGAAAGATTTTTTATCTCATGCTATAAATGCTTGCAAATTTGTAGGTCAATATGTGATTGTTTAAAAGTCATATAAAATTTTTCCAAACACAATATTTGGGGATTTTGTCTTCAAAATAATACATTGGAATTAACTTCTAACAATAAACGAATTAACAATAAGCTATTGGAACAGTAGTAGTATTGATTTCAATTGTTTATAAGTAAGAACATCCAATGGAAAGCTAACTACTTCGGTTCAAATCTATTTGATCGTTAAAAAAACATACACGAGATATTTTCATTTTGGCTGAATATAAATTCAGTCAAAACGATGTGATAACAAGATGTAGTTTATGCCACTTTTCCATTGTCAATCCCACATATGAAGAGCTTTGATATCTCTGCAGCCTTGATTTGAAGCCGAGCAAAAATCTTATCGAATATGTAGTAGCATCGAACCTTTCCCGGTCAGATAAAGCCTCCAATGTGCCATTCAGCGAACCGAACGTTTTATATTTTATGCGTACATTAACGGGTGTCGTAACTGCGAATGTAGGATTGTACGTGTTAACACTCATCCTACATTCTCATTTCCACATTTATTAGTGTTCAATTTGGCCCCTCATGATCATCCCTCACGCGACCTTACGCCATTAACTCGCTTCTCCATCACCGTCCTTTTTTATCTTCACGCTCTTTTCCTTCGTCATTATTTAGTGTTCTATCACGCCGTTCACCGTATTATCCCGCTGAACCCCATTTCGACTGCATTTATCTTACTTTAGTGAATTTTCCGCTAGTGCGGCACTGCCAGAGGATAACTTGAGAGAAATATGAAAACTTAATGCGTAGACGGGTCCGCTTCGGAGACTTTTCTTCTTTTTTTCTCTCTTAATGTATCATACGAGAGGGGATATTGTGATAGAATAGAGAGCTTATAGTCATATCAATGTCATAACCGATGGTGAATTGAAAGAATCATTCTTTAAATCTGGTTTTATTACGACCTTCAAAGAAGACGACCTTATAAAGCTTGATCCGCTTATTACTATTATACTACTATGGGTTATAGGCTTTATCAATTTTATACACATTTTTATATAACTTTGTGAATGAAAATATTTAGCGGAAAAGTGGTGTATCTGAATTAAATTCTATAAAAAGATTTAAAAAAACTATGACGGATTTTGAACCATTTACTTAATAATTAATCTTTTGATTTCTATAATCTTAAAATACACTTTTAAACTTATATAATATGCTCATTATGAAAGTATTTCATCATTTTTTTCCTGGCTTTAGCTCCCTTTCATTTATTCTTTGAAAATGCCTTTCAACTAAGCGTGAGGGTTTTAGTGTAATGCTGATTTTTGATAGCCTAGGCTGACTTTTTACTATGTTGTCTGAACTGAGCATCAATACGTCTTTTTTGTACTTCCATTTTAAAACTAAAAATTTGCCTTTGAATTTTACCTTATGCTACAAGTCACCGTTTACTAAGTACACGTCCACTCTAACACAATAGCGAAGTGCAACAAATTTTCTACCTATCTTAAATTCATTTCAAAACATGTATCGACAACTCACACATTCGTTAAATAAAAAAAACCCGCCTGATTTAGGACTCAACATATAATATATTTCTAGGACATATATATACGTCCTAACCAATTTCGATGCAGTTAACGTTTGACGTATATATACGTCCCGCCCACTTTACATGTTAAAGTTACAAATATATATACATTCAACTAGATATTTTCTGATCATTGAGCCTTGAAGCTTTGTTAAAATACATTATAACTCAATGCTAAAATACATGTATCAAACTTAAAAAAACCATAAACTACGTACTTTAAGCCATCAGATTATAAATAAAATATTTTTCTAAGGTAAATAGATTTGTTTGTTGTTGTTCATAGTTTAATATTCATTATAATTTTAGTAATTTTTGCTCTTAATTGATACACAATCTTTAACTGAGATATATAAATATTATGGTGTAAGTGGTATGCGTTGAAGTATCATTATTGAAAATGTCGTTCTTAGCATTTATTAAACTCAATTAGATTTTCTCTGTCAAATCACAGTATTTTTGCCTCTTGCAAAAAAAATGCACATACACGTACGAAATTGAATCGCCGAAAAGTGTCCAAAATTCTCAAACTCGACTATTACTTTAGAAATACTGACTTTCGTCTTGACAATTTTATTCTGTTCGCATGAGAAAAACGACGACAGGGTCGAAAAAAAAAACATTTTATTGTCAGATACGTAGACGAAAAAAGTCTCGTGTGATATTCTGTGAAGATACAAGTGAGCACTTACCTCAGAGGCAAGACTTTTGAAAAAGTTGACAAATTGTGGAATAGTGCCGAGCCAGAGCAATGAGGTAAGCCAAAACTCTGGATTGCCATCGTTTCTTTTTACCTATCAATCATTCTAACAATAGCGCTTTTATTTCTCTTAAATCAAGAAATGTATGATTTTTAAAAAAAAGCGTCTTACATTGATGGATATTAATTTTGAGGGGTGACAAAATTGATAAGTCAAATTTGTAATTTTCAATGAGTTCAATCAAAGTTATCTAATTGAAATTGAATTTTAAAAATATTGATGATGGGATTCAAATAAGCCTTTTTATACAAACATAACTTTGTGAAAATTATGCATCATTTATAACCTAATAAAAAAAATATATAAATCGAAATTGGCCACATCCTAAATAATGTAAACGCCTAAATGGAATAGAACATTTTTCCATATAAAATATTTTTTTGAAACAATCGAAACTTAAATTGGCATAATATATAGTTATAATTTATTTATACTAGTATTTATAGCATTATAATTTTTAAATACAAAAATATTTTACATCCTAGTTGAAACATCCTCAGGATCGTTTATAGGGCTGAACATCTTAAAAAATTAAGAATATTATTCAAATTTAGCTCATTTAAAATTATATACTGATTAATGCTTGAAAATAAGTATTTATCATTGAACGTTTTGTTGAAAATATTTGCATCACATCTTTAAATCGAAGTCCAATCATTCATAATTTAGTATAATGTGATTTTTTTTTCAAAATCTCTACTCAATTATCCGAAAATGCTATTTTTGTCGTATTAATGAACTAGAAAATAATATATTGAGCCATATAAATTTTCAATTAATCTTTAACAATTTTTGTCCAAATCCATTGTTATACTTAAGCATGCAATGCTTATATCATGCAATTTAAGCTTTCAAAGTGTATGTATATACATTTTAATAATATACAATCCCCACATATTGTCGACTTTAAGCGCTATTTTTAAATAAAAAGACAGCTCGACATTCTTCTGCAACCCTCATTAATCTCATATATTATTTAAGCAGCTTGTCAACTGAATCGCAAACAGGTCGTCGTATCTGAATAATACATGTCTATTTCATGATTCACCGCTTGCAGGTTCGTTGAACTTTAAAATGAGTAAATCAATTTGAAAATTGTTCGACCATGGAAGAATATTTGATTCTTTGATGCATAGCAGAAAAAATTCAGCAATATGCTGTGCAATGTTCTAGCATTCTGGACTTTGTCCATAGAAAAATAGTTTCGACTGCCATCCTTTGAGATTTTTAGATTGGAATTTTGTAGTCGAAGAGGATATTTGCAATGCTGTTGAACACTACCTGCGAGAGTTATTCAACACTCCCTAAGAGTACCACCCCCCCAAAGAGAAGTGCTATATTCAATACTCGTTCTGTTATTAGTATTGGTTTATTTAGTATGAGAAAAACTATACTAATAATTATTTTATCTTTATTTGATTTTATGCCATTAAACTTTCAAAATATAATAATGATAACTATGCCAGCTAACTTTCGAAATTTGCTCTTGTTTTGTGATACACTGTACTGATTGCAAAATGCAAAATGCAAAACTTTGCTATAAGGGTTTAAACTGCAAACTGTGCTCATAACCTTAGCTAAATTTCCGAGCAAATCTTGACACGCATACTAATAACTCATTGCTGTCGCATCAATGTGTGTTAACACATCTTACTATCATGCAAATCTCGTTTATATTTGATCAACCGTCGTAACGATGCCACTTTTTTCTTTTGTATTTCAAGCTTTTATAAGCGTGCTTTTGAGGACGTTAGTTGTTCATGCACACCAATGCTCATAAAATAAAACTTATCTTAATACCTTTCTCGATCACGCATAAATAAATGAACCCTTTCCAAGCCGAAATCCTTTTTTATAAAGGATCTAAAGCTCTAAAAATTTACTTCTGGTCTTTCCTTGGGAATAAAAATACACATTTTTATGCCTTTGGATGGATTTGATAAACATAAAAACATTTTTAAAGCTTTGATCGTTAATTACCTGTAAAAGTTATGTTTTTAAGTAAAATATCAACTACATAACAATTACTACTCTTGTTATGTAGTTGAATTAACTAACGAAGAAAACACTTCCAAGTTTTCTTTTCCTGTGGGAGGGAAATCTTGCATAAGACACCCTGAGGCTTGATCCCACGGTAGTGTCAGATTCCTATTGACTAAGCCCCTCTCTTGTCCTTCTTTGTCCCCCCGGTATCGTTTATCACATTGCTTCGGACAGGTAGTCTGCTCCTGTGTTTGACCCTATTCTAGAATTGGAGAGACGCTCAACGTCTATCTCTCTCACTGCCCTCTTTGACGCTCATGATTTCTTCAACGTAATCTCGCCAAAGGCCCCAGTTCTTCTTGATCACCATCAAGCTGTTAACCATGTTCTCTACGTTGAGCTTGCCTACCCCGAGTGCTTGTTTCAGCGTGTTCCTCAGGGGTGTCCAAGCCTCACAATCATCGATTGTGTGTTTTGCATCATCGACTTCAACTTAACAGTGGTGGCACGTTGCGGATGTTTCCTTGCCGATCTTCTTCAAGTACGATCCAAAACATCCATGTCATGTGAGCATTTGCATGAATCGGTTGGTTCATCTTTCCTTCCTGGACTGATCCCATCTCTGTTGCCAGGTTTCCCGCAGTTTCTTGTCACCACCATCACGGTGTATCTTTGACTAATTATAAAATGCGGCACATTTTTTTACGAAATAATCAGCATGTCCCTAAACAAAGAAATCTAATGGTGTTAGGCCTGGAAACCATGCGAGGCAACCCCAGACAAATAAATCCAATAGGATCGGGCCTGGAAACCATGCTAGCCACGAAATAGGGCTGCCAAAAGTATTAATTTATACGACAGAGATGCCTTCAAAAGAAATTCTAATTGAAGAAATAAGCGCCGCCTTTACAAAAATGAAAGAGGAAATGCTACTTCAAATAACTATAGTTGAAATAAGGTAAAGGTTTCGTACGTACATATGAAACAGAGATGATCAATTTGAATAAATTTAATTGAAAAAATAAAAATCTTAAACATAAAAGCTATTTTCTTAACTCTAATTCTGGCAAACTGGTATCTCTTCAAGTTTAATGACTTATTGAAGATTTGCATAACGTTAGAAAGGATATAAACTAGAAAACATTTTAAAACTAAACTAAGCTCGAAATATTTGTTAGTTTTTTTGCTTAAAAAATTTAAAAATTGACATTTCTCATTCGTTTGCACATTTTATTTGACGTTAATAGCATAAAATAATGATTTGTTCCTTTTGCTGATCAAAAAACATTGCAAAATACAAAAACAGTTATTTTGTGAGTAAGGGTGAAATTTTGGGTATTTTTTCAAAATGTTGAAAAAAAAAAAAGTTAGTGAAACGTTGCAAAAGATTGTGTCAGTTCATACGTCAGACATCTTGTATATATAATATTCAAATACTTGAATATTCGAATATTTTACCAATTTCATATTCGTCATTCGAATAATTGAATTTACGATTATTTGGAACCCCGAAAGACGAAAAACTCTGCAGAGAGAAATGCAAACCAATATATTTCAAACAAATGTAAATTGAAAGCCGTGGCCAAGAGAAGATATATTTTCTTCACAGTTCTGGCGGAAAGGCTTCTCGCCATCAGAGTTTCGCAGGTGGAATATTTTTTTTTGCCTGAAGAATTGTATGTAAAAATATCTTGTAGAAGATTAAGACCGACCAACTGACCTGTTTCTGTTCTGTAAAAAAATGTATAACAAATCTATAACACACTAAAATTTAGGAAATCATCTGAAACCAGTTAGAACCGCTCTAAACCGGCGCCGTAAGATGAAGCTCTATATTTGTATTTGTTGACGTCGATATCATATTATATATTTTTTAAATTTATCAAAGACCTATTTAGCTAATATAGTTTCTTGTGAATATTGAATAAGTTTGTACATACGATATTGAATATATCAAATGATTTCAATTATCAGAAGATCGGATGATTGATCATTACGTATGTTTGTTAGATTTTCGATACAAAGCAACAACATCACAATTCAAAGGAATTAAAAGCCTTTATCACACAATAGATCTAAATGCATTCCTAATGCAAAATGTTGTTTATTTCGTGTTTTGTGCGATTTGAATTCGACCAATGTATAATATATGGATAATTAAAAGCTTGAGTCTTATTCCGTTGTACAAATCAAAATTTGTTCGTTGCTTATATTTATGTTTAGATTGTGGATTCGGATTGGAGCGTCGATGGAATTTAAATTATCATTTCCACAGAGCCTCATTGTTGGCTCGATTCAAGAAGAATGTTTAAAATCTTAATTGAATTGGAATTTAAATCGACGATGTCTTTGATTGTGCCCCTCCCGTACAACTGATTGAAGTGTTAAAGACAGCTTTTGCACTCAATCCCCGAACCAATTTAGCCATTTACACAAAGGCAGGCGAGTATAAGCGATTGGTTTCGGTGTCCCCTCAACTAGCGCAAAACGGATCCTTCAAATAAAACCAATCCTCATTTGTCCAAGAAACGGAGCGATCAGCTTAACCTTAGGTTGACCGAATTCGTCCTTTCTCATCCCAGCGTTATAAAATTAGATTATAGAACTCAATTTAAAGCGGCTCCTGAGGGGACGACCTTAATTATAATCACCGTTAGCAGATGGCGCTAATGTATATCTACACTGCGCACATGTGTGTGATGTACGTGGAACCGTGATTTATTATGGAGACGCTCCGAGGATTGATGATATCAAAACAGGATCATCACTCTTACGGATGAGACACTCAGACGAGCGCTTTTTGGATTATCAGCAAACTCTACAGAAGGAATAACAATTACATTGTTTTTTATGACAATGAAATATATGCTCCTTTGATGACTATAAAGCGCGCGTAAAACGAATGGGGATGTAAGCACCCCTTAATGAAACCTCTTATGATATAGGTAAATTAATTTATCAGGCTTTATTTATTATTTTAGCTTTCCTTTTAATCGAGAAGGCGGATATTCATTATTCAATTTTAATCCTCCGAGTGAACGAATACATATAAATAGGAGAGAAGGTCACATGTAATATATTTTCCGGAGCAGAATTTACCTTCAAAGGAAATCCTTGTTTTTTTATAAACGACAGCAAATTTTTTGCATAGTAAAAAATTATGAAAAAAATGATCGCTTTAATCGCCTTTGTACATCGTTTGTACGTAAAATATTGCTTTTACATTTTATTTTTTTTGCCCCGGCCCCAAAAATTGAGCCCTTTTATCGATGCATGTCAAGCAGCACTTCAACAATAAATGGACAATCTGAGCATGGCGATAAAATGAAATTATCCTCAATTGGTACAACTGTTTTATGAAATGTGACTACAGTAATCTAACTGATATTACTATATTCCAAATGATATCTCAAGTCCCGGGACTAACCGGGACTCGAGACTTTTATTTTTATCTTTAATTAAATACAGATTTTTTTAAAGTAAATTTTTCATATGTGTTACATTTGTATGTATGTGTAAGTTAAAAGAACTATCTTGTTCTATCTTTCTGAATTATCATTTTCAGAATCACTTTATTCAGTATTTTGTTAATCTTCATTGAAATAATCTAAATCTTCTTCTGTTAAAATGTTTTCTGTTTCTGTTTGATAGCTTTTCTGGTACAATATTTCAATTACAGCTAGATATATAGCATAATTTATGCAAAATTCATTGATGACGGGACATTCACGCCTAAACTTTTTCATGACACTAGCACCATTAGTTGTTGTTGCTACTATTTCTGAAAGCGTTTTCCTCTTCGCAAAATTTATTATTGGTGGTTGGAATATTTTAATTCTTTTTGCACTGTTTGAATATTCCGCATCGGTGATGTATTCTTCGATATTTTTATTAAAAAAAATCCGATGCATTCTTTAAAAATGTGTCGCTAGTCCAGTTGTGTTTGATCCTTTGCATATGATTTGTTTTGGACAGTGACTGCATTGGTCTATCTCCTTTTTTGTAGTTTTTTTGTAATGTTTCCATACTTCCGATTTACTTCTTTCCATTATGAACTACAATTATGATGAAATATATATAACAGAACGATACTACTTTCTTAATTCGAGATATATAAAATAAATTATAATAACCTTTGAAAAATTTACTGGATTTTTTTATATTAAAATCCGTTAGCCACCCGTCAGAGAACAGACACAAGAACAGCACGAACTAGCTCAAAGTTAGAAGAAAATATGATATTGCATTTACAAAATATTGATATTTCATTTACTCCTGATTTTTTCTACGAATCAATCGGTCCCAGCTGTTGCTATTACCTAGAAACACTTGAAGCAACCATCTGTTCCATTGTGCATTTTTTTGCCTTGTACTCTGTTATACCTGTTTTCAATCAATATAAATTGGACATTTCGACGAATTTCGAGAGTTTCGGGGACATAAAAATGTGTTTTCATAATTAAAATGTACAATATAATACGCACATTTTAAATCACAAAATCTCGAGTATCAGGACTTTTTCATTGAAAGTCCCGGGAAAAAGTCCCGGGACGTCTTGATACAGAATCTCTAATGGATACGTTATGCGCATCCGTCATATACCCTATAATGTGTATATGTATACACATATAGCATAAAGCTACCACTAGACCACTGTCTTCCAGTAGTATATTTTATTATATATTACACAAACACAGCTTAATCTCCGATAAAAAATAGAATAAAAACATTGCTTAAAATAACACGTACATATGCATAGGATTGCTTCTTAAAGGCTATAATATGAAATTTTTCATTTTATAAACGGATCAAAAGTTATCATAACTGCAATGTATTTTTTCGATTCTAACAAACTTAATATTTCAGTTCATATCCAATTTTATATTCAACATAATCTATAGTGCATTCACAGTATATATATACAATATATATATTATTGCTGATAATTTTCTATTAAGAATTATGAGCTTTAACATTTTTTTATGTAATCAAAAATGAATTTTAAACATTTAGATATTGCAAATTCAATAACACTACTAATATATTAGGTTTTATTTTCTTAGAAATAAAGTTTTGAAATTTACAAAAAAAGGATCTGAAACTTATCAATATATGGGATTTTTTCTTTTCCACGTAAATATCTTATAACTTATTCACATTCCCCTGTAAATTCACAAATTCCGTTTAATTCCAATTTCGTTATGAATAATAAAAAACTTAATTTTTTAACAAGTATTAATACAAATTATTTTATTGTTAGTCCTTCTATTACTGAGTTCGTTCCGTAATATGTAATATCATAACATAAACGGCTTCTCCTGCCTTGACGACATTGTCGATAATGAATAATTCATTACAACCTAATTATGACTTGATTAACCTTAATTGCAATTAAGTATCGGTTCTACGTGGAAATTGTATGCATCTGTGTGAATATGATACGTTCAATATATTGTATCATCTCTATCTGCTGAAAAGATTAATTGCATTAAATAAAATGATTAATATCAGTTCATTTAAGATACATAACTTAATTCAGGTTATATTGTCATAGTTTACTATTACACTCAATTCTCGTGAGCTTGGGAAAAAAACTTGGATTATCGTTATTCTTCAAATTATGGATAATTGTGTTTCCATTTAATTGTATGTTTTTGTAATTATCATCTTCAATCCAGAATATGATAGTCTCCATCCTTTTATTAATACCGATTTGTGATGTGTATGAGCAATATACACATTTCGTACTGATAGTTGATATTGCAAAAGTTGTTTTTTTTTATATCATCTTAATTTTTCTTTAATAAAAATTCAAAATTTTAATAATAGACGCGCTCTAAGAATTATTCGATGTATAAGGATGTACGAAAGCCGAGTTTATTATAAAATGCCATAATTTTAAATTTATTATTACTTTCGATGTACAATATGAAAAATTGCGTGGCTTGTTCTGGTGTAAAAACTTGGTCATCGTTAATGTTCCAAAATTCAACGTCACACCTCATCAATAAAATATTACCAAAGTTTTTCTGTTTAAAATCCGTTATGGTTGATAATGGCAATAGAAACTTTATGGCATTAGGCTGAGATGAATTTGATGGCATCCCTCAGCTTGTTGAATGTCCCATAAATTAAGTCTAAATCATCTCCCATTTATAAAAGGAAACATAAGTTTTAATCTCCAATAATCCTTCGAACTTCTTAACATCGCCATAACAATTTTAACGAGGAAGATTCCTTCCAGGAAGATAAACAAACAAAAATATTGTGATTTAATTTGCTACTAAAGGCAACAAAGTAGGAATTAAAATATACATACATGACGAATATTCTTGAAAGGAAAATTATATTTATTCTTGGAAATCTCATGAAGGTCGAACTTATAACTTTGTGATATTTAAAATTTAAATTAATATCATATATCTACATTTGAAATTTGTATATGTGTTTGTTAAAATGTAAATTGAATGGAATAATAGCTATTGACGACCTCCAAAGTGAAAGTTTCCAAATTCGTCGAGGCGTCGAGCTAACAATTGAAGAGCTTCTTATTTGTAACATATACTGAATAATTCATGGATTTAAATTTTATTCATATTTACAAACTATGTTCACGGGATAAAGACTGGAACAATGACTAAATTTACTTTTAAATCCATTAGAGATTTTATATTCATAAAAATGGAAATACGAATTTAATATAGCGTATATATTTTAAGCTTCAAAAAATTGTGCTTAAAGCATTTATTTTTCGCAAAGACTTCTTATGAAAAAGCTTTCATACGAACGTAACTAATTTTATTTCATCATTATTTAAATTGCATTTTTCATTATTTTTACAGTGTTATAGTGCGGAACACGTATTTTATTGTTATAAGTACAATCAAATTTAACTTTAAAAGTCTTGAGCATAATGAGCTTTATTTATAAGTACCGGTAAACATGCACATATTATTATAAATATAATTAATAGTTTATATACAAAACATTAATATTAAATAACATGCTAAAAATAATACATGTCCTTTATAATCCAAGTAAAATAATAAAATTAAAAGAAATATTAAGACTTTATTAACTAAAAAAATATTTAAAAATCTCATAAATATGAAACTAAATATAATTAAAGTGGGCGAGATCTTAGACCCTTATAATATAGATTTGTGCTTTTTTCCCCCTAAACAAAAAATATATGAGATCGAAAATATTAATCTTTGACTAAATTGGCTTGAACATTTGAGATGCACATTTCCCGCTGTGCTTTACGGTCCATAAAGTGTTAATTTGGTGCCATAATTTATAATAAATTCGAAGGATTTTTAGATGGTCAAATAGTTCCAATATAGATGCTGTTATCCTTAAGTGATACATTGAAATGGATGTCAGGAGATGTACGACCTGCAGACACGATTGTCTAGATTAGTTAATTAGGAATGAATCATCATGTACAACAAGTAGTCCAGTACAGATCAAATGCCTCTTTCATAATTAATACGCTTAATATAGTTTGCCAATTCGAATTTTATATTGAGAATTATCTCTACTGTATTATTTTAATATTAATATCTAATGTATATATTGAACACATTAACGATTATAGAAGAAAATAGGTATTTAATTATTAACAATCGCTATATGCATTAATACAAATGGTTAAACGGGGGGGATGTTAGGATGATTACAAGCTTTAATTCCGTAAACATATTTTTTTGTTTGTATCTTATATAAAACAAACATACTAATTATTTTTTAACAGAATATCGAATTCAGGCTACGGCTTAAGAGTTTCATGTATATCCCAAGGAAAAAAATCCAGCTCACATATATTTTAATGTAATCATAATTAATTTCTTATGAAAAAAATAATATTTTCAATCATATTTCTTTTTAATATATGAGTGTTTGTGTGCGTTTTCATAATAATCTCATCAGAAATCGAGAAACCTAGTCTCGATCCAATTCTAGTCTGTTTTTCAGAAACTGAGACGAAAATATCGAGGTGATTGATAAAGCCATGCTACATGATAGTTACTAAATTTGCATCAATGATTTAAAATGAATGATCCTTTCCTACTTAAAAGTCCCGTTCAAATATTCCAACCAAAATTTAAATATACTTGAAGGGCAATGAGAAACCATTATTTGGAAAATTATTTCCCTAGAAAAAACACAAATATATATTGCCTATATTTAATAACGTATACAGCACGTTAAGAAGGCGATTAACTTTGAAGACCCTTGATGTATAAATCTACAAATTTGTCTTGAATTTGACCATAAAATTCCTGTACATTAATAAATATTAAATATGGCGTACGTAAATTGAAAAGGCGCTAAAATATTGTGTGACCATATGAACACATTAGATCCCTTTTTATTAAATGAATTAAGGCCATGTTCAATTTTTCATATACGGGTTGATCGTCATAGTTAAAGTTCAGGTAGATTTTCCCAAGCTAGTTAAGGATATAAATTAAATTTTAAGTGCATATACATACATTATACAAATAACAATTGCGATGAGTGTAAAGTTCCTTATATAAGTTACCGTGAAACTTATCCTGAATTCATTATGCTCCTCGCCTTACTTTGACGACATTTATCCAAGTTCTTAATAAAGACTCTAAATATATACGTTCCTGTCAGAACTATTCAATTGAATGTAACTTTTCACTCAGGATAAAATTAAAACGCTTAAAATGATCGGCGAGGGTTTTAATCTCGATATTTTTTGTAATAAGGCTGACAAAACCTTATAATTTTCAACTTTAAAACTTTTTCAACTCTTGTTTTTTTCTTCTTTGGGTTGAAGAACTTTGCACATAGGAGAGAATCGCAATTCAACATTTTATACCTCCTATAATAATTTTCATTGCTGAATATAATATTATATAATACTTACATATGTATAAATGTATTCAATTGTTATAAATTTGGATTTTTTTAATTTTAGGGGTAGCTGGCCTGAGGGATGTCCAAGTAACGGTACCGGAGGCTGCGGCTGCAGGGGATACGGTTACTTTGCACTGTAAATATGATATCGAAGCAGACTCTCTCTACAGTGTTAAGTGGTACAAGGGACGACAAGAGTTTTTTCGTTACATCCCCAAAGAGCTACCTCATACGAGAGTTTTTCCATTGGATGGAGTGGACGTGGATGTAAGTGGCATTTCTTGTCTCTTCATTACTTCTGATTTGCTAACTTATGTTTTTACATAAATTACCATTTTTATTTCCTTAAAATACGCTTCACTAAAAGAGACACTTGAAAAATTGCGAAGTGCTCGGAATAGCGCACTTAAAAAACAAACTCCGAGTGCTTGCAAAAATATTATAAAAGACCAACCATACTTATTACACACAAGTATATTATTTGTTAAATGATTATATTGCGTAAAACGAAAATTTCATACCTGAAACAAGTATATATTTTTTCAAACAAACAATAATCAATTTATTTTGTTGATGGATTTATTTATTTAACGTTTCCTTTACTATGGTGTATTTACTATACTGAGTTGAGCTGTAGTAAAGTTGTAATAATGGGAATTTTTGCAACATTACTACATTGAATCTTGATATATTATCTATATCAAATCTATCAAAATATTGACAAATAGCCAGGTGTTCGATCACGTTAAGGTTTTTAGGTAAAACGTTAAATGGCTATATAACGTTTTTTTCTGGATTGTTGCCCTATAAAATAAAAATATACGTAGTATTTTTTTAGAGTAGAGAATCATATGACGAGGTTAACCATCCAATTTTTTAAAAATTGAAAAATAAAAACCACCATAGTGTATATGTGTGCTTATAAAATTGTTAACGCTTACCAAAGCTAACCAAAGATATATGAGTGAAAAACCGAATACTATCAGGGATCACTTAGACTCAAATTAGAATCTCTATCTACAATAAAGAAAGTATGGTCACTTTATTTATTAATGATGTAAATACTTAATATATCTTTGAGTTTTCTTAATCTATCTTAATAAGTATATTTAAATTTGTTCTAATTAATATTTACCAAAACCATTACTAAAACTAAATTTATTTTTTAATATTTTTACCTTGTATGATACGTTAATGCTCTTCTCAAATATTAATTTTGTTAAGGAGTGAATATTATATAATTTTGACTTCCAAAATGAATTTTGTGAACTAACTCAAACGCTTGACTTTAATCTGAAAGACTTTCAATTACGCTGGGTAAGTTCCTTGATTCACTGAAATAATAATAAAAAAACCTCGTGATTTCGTCCATAAAAAACCTAATTCTCAAGAATTTACGTAGCACAGACAATATATTCGGGAATGTAATATTTTTTGTCATGTACTTTTCCAACTTGGGTCAAGGGATCAATTGGGAGCAGGCTTTTTACTAGCTCTCATTATCCCTTGCGGTGACGACCATTTCTCCCTTGTGGATGCCCATTTTTTACGCAAATTCTGCATCCATCTCCTGCGACTTTCTTGCGGATTTCGGGTAGATTTAATGTCCTTTTAATGTTGATTGTCTAAACTTTAAATTCATCTTATCTCCAAAGAGTTCAAGTCACCAAATTTTTGATATTAATTCACTTTTGAATAGCTCAGTAAATTATAATTTATGCATTCATAAAGTCCTTATTAAGCACTTAAGATCCTATTGATTTATTTTGACTATTTTTTTCTTTTAAAAGAATAAAAATGCTTTTTGTTAATATTTCCTAAACAAAATATGGCAAAAAACATTAAAATATAATGTTAGAGTATAGAAAACTTTACACCTTAAGCTTTTCTCTTATTTTTTTACACTTTTATGTTCATAAATTAATCATATACAAACAATAAGTAATGTTTTATGCACAGATTCTTTACAGAATACGCTCAGATATTATATATATTTATATCAAATATATGTTTTATAAATCTCTAGAGAGTACGTGCTCAGTCTCTTTTCTGGTTTTCTAAACTTTTAAAAATAGAATAAAAATACAATACATAAGTTAGTTTATGATATATTTTTTTATAAAAAACGTAAAATCAAATTTATACGTATTTTAGTTCTATGAAAGCCTAAAAGCGTCAGTTGCTGTCCATCTGTCATTTGTGTTTCCGTGAGAATACTTTGAGAAATAATGGTTCCTCAAAGCTGGAAGCAAATCAGGGATTTATATAACTGCTAAAAATTAAATTAAAAATATGGTATTTAATTTGATGGATAGAAATTTTGTATTTTTGTAGTAAATTGATGATATTAGTATGATGTAGTACAAATAGTACAAATATTTTGGCATTTAGCAATTAGTTCAATCATAAAAAGTGAGTAAGCTAATCAAAGTTATAAAATTAAATTAAAAGTTTTGTTCGGATTATATTTATATTTTTGTGGCATCTCAAAGTTTTAATAATCATTTAGCCCCAACGATATCTCCATGAATATATTATATTGTTTAATTTCAATCAAAATCCTGCAATTTTACTCAAGCTCGGGTTAATTTAAATGTTTTCGACGTTATATAGCTTTTTTACAATTTAAATATCCATCACATATGAATAAGGCTGGAAAATTTGATAAATTCGCTGTTACTCACCTGTCAGTTCAATAAAATGCTTTCTACCCCCGACAAAGCGAAATTACTTAGCCTTTTTAGGGTAATGTAGAGAGGGCTGGAATCCAAGAGTAGATACTTTCGGTATTTATCTTGTATTATTGCGTATGTTTCCTTCGAAGCCTTATCGTAAATGCGGAATTACCGTTTGTACGATAAATTTGAAGAAATGTTATTACCTCCAGTAATGTAGCTTCATATTCGCTTATGCGCAGATAGCCCATGTTCACAATATGAAAACGCTGAAAGGAAATTTTTATATCATGTAATAACCTTTTCGTGCAACATTATGAAAAATATCTTATGTGTACATTTTTGGGCAATCCTCGCAGCAACGAGGTGGGCAAAAATTTGCGATCAATACGAAATTCATTCATCGAATATTCATTTGATCGAATATCGCAAGCGGTGCAAATTTATGTGAACGCCGTGGGTGAAATCAATAGCATACATTTTCAACCAACATTAATAGGGGGTTATCGAGAAGCATTTAAACGCTTTTAAAATTGGTTTTTGCGTCGTAATAATTTCGATTCAATACGTTTATTTTTCATGCTTCCACAATATGATCATAAAGGCAATACTGATGTTCATTCGAACGTCTTAAAGTTTCCTTTGAAACTTTTCAATGGCTCGATGTAAGGTCCATTTATATTGTGAATATCACATGGACCATAAAGCAACCGATGCCATTTTAATCATATGCACTGGACTACGAAAAGGCATTTAGATATCCAAACTTTGGAAGTTCAATTTCATAGTTCCGCCCTATGAATGCATCTTTAAAGTATAAAGAAAAACTAAACATTTACACATAAAGAAATTTCATAAGAAAATCTTTTATTTCCAAAAATCTTCGACTAAAATGTCGATCAAAGTAAATTTAAAAAATAGACTTATTAAGGTAAAGCATAAAGAAGAATCAATTCAAATAAAATAAAAATATTCGTTGACATTATTTTATATTTTTGTAATATTTAGCAAATTATTAATATATTTTCATGAAGAATTACATACAATTTTTCAGTATTTAAAAAATTAAATACCACCTTTCCGTAAACTAAAAACAAATATAGAACCCATATATTTTATTCGTGGTTAAAATACCAATCTTTAATTTAAAAACTAGGACAATCATTGCTTAAATATGGTATAATAGTGAAATCGCAGTGGGAAATCGCACATATCGAAAACAGAAATTCAGGATTTAAAGGCTTAAAATATCTAGAGTTGGGAAGAGATCCACAAAAATAATTTCAAATACAGAAAAAAATACATGAAATTTTGGAATACAGAATTAGATAAAGCTGAAATCAGTTGGGAGTAGCAATAAGAATTCTCTTCGACATATTGAAAGGCTTGTCAAGCAGCTCTACTATACCAATTGAAACAGATTTGTTACGCAAATAGGATAAAATATTGGCAGAATCGATTTACTAAAAAAAATGACATTAAAACATATTAAATCACAAAAATATCATATAAAAATAGCATTTCTACGTTTTGTACTGCATAAATTTTACTTTGACCATCAAAGAGCGTGTGCCGTCTCATTGGATTCCTTATTTATGAAGATCCTATCCCTTCATCAAATCCTCAAATGGTTATATACTTTCATTACTATGAGAGACGCTCTGGTTCTTTGTGATCTCTAGCATGAAATATTATTTGTTTTATGCGATCTCCACAATTTTTTGCTGTGGTCCTTAAGGATTTTTCACAGGTGTCTTCTCAATGACCATTATTTTTGGGAGAGTGTTGAAGTTTGTGGGTGTTTTTAAAAGAAAATTCAGTTGAACATCAAATCAACTAACAAGAAAAGATATAGAAACGAGGCTGCTATTATTAAAGAATCTTGTTTGAATTTGAAATACAAGCACCAGATGCCGTATAATTTATGATTTTTAAAATCATTTTAAAAATAATATCTTTAGAATCATCAAAATATGCAAATGTTTGTATGACGCAGTGATTGAGAGAATCTATATTCTTTTAAAATAGTATAAATCAAATTTCGCTAATTTTTCTTTGTTAAGTATCATTAACCCGTTACATAATTACACATTCTCTGTATGTATTATGTAATCGAATTGAATGGTTTTAAGTTTAAATAGAACTTGGGTCAAGTCTGAAAGTGCAACTCAACAATGGTGTTAAATTTTTTATTCAAATCAGCTCTTCTTTGTTAAATTAAATCATAAACCTCAAAGAAAAAAGTTAGATATAGACTGATTTTGCGTATCAATAAAAATGACTTCAAGTTCAGAATACATTTGAATAATATATACAGTGGAACCTCGATAAACCGTTCCCGCATAATACGTTTTCCCGGATGGACCGTTCATTTTTTATAGTCCCGTCAAACTCCCATAAGAACAACGTTAAATAATCCCGCATTGACCGTTCCCCGATTTACCGATTTCCTCGATAAACCGTTTAAATATTTTGGTCCCGTCACAAATATTATCCCGATTGACCGTTTTTATTGCATATTTCTCCGTATCTCGGCAAGCAAGTTTGACACAGCCGAGTGATCGGTCTATAGTTTTCGGGATGGATCATTTTTTTGGACTGATTTTGGAATCGGAATTACCTTTGCAAATTTCCATAATGTGGGATAATAACCGATTTTCAGGCAAGCATTGAAAACTTTCGTGGGAAGTTTTTAATGATTGTATTATCAATTTCGCCGAACCTGTGTATTTTTTGTTTTTAATCTTTATTTTTTCTTAATAATAGTTTCTAATGGAGTGATTATTTTAGTATTTGTTAAGGATTTAGGATAATTTTTGAAGAATTATTTTAATGATTTCGAAATCGTCTGTTCGAAATTGTCGCTTAAGTGCTGGGAATCCTGGTGATTAGTCCCAAAGTTTTGGATAGTAGGTTTACCTTATCTACGCTATTGTCGATTATTCGGAGATCGTCACTTAAAGAGGGAAAACCTATCGTCTTTTGTTTGACTGATTTGACGAACATCGGTGTCCAACATTCCTTAGTATCGAGGTTGGGAATTTCCCAATCCGTTTTATTTCTACGTTACAATGCAAATGTTGAATTGTTTAAAATTCACGGTAATAATGATTCCTGTACATACAAACTTTTTAGTCGCGTAGTTGAATTTGTACAAGTCAGTTACGTTCAATATTGCCTGACATCTCGTATCGAATTTTTTTCCAAATTGAAACTAAAATGCCGCCACCCATGAAGAAAACTAGAACTCTAGCTGAGAAGCTGAAAATAATTCAAGACGTCGAAAACAATCCAGGAGAAAAACGAATTGACATAGCAAAACGTCTGGGATTAGCACCATCAACTCTAAACACGATTGTTGCTATGAAGAGTAACATTCGCAAAACAATTGAAAAGTGCGGCAAGACAGCGAATAAAAGAAAGTCTGCTAAGGAATCTACTTTTGGAGAGCTTGAAGATATTCTTTACACGTGGTACCAGCAGGCGCGAGCTGAAAACATACCCATTGATGGATCCATAGTCAAAGAAAAAGCTTTGCAAATAGCCAAAATAAAAGGGATCACAAAATTTTCTGTGGCGTTGAGACAATCGACTCATTATGTGATGCAACTAATAACAGCAGTGAAGAGGAAGATGGCGAAGAACATAATACCGAATCTATTCCGACATTTACAGAAGCATTGTTGGCCTTCGAAAAAATTAAATCATTTTTCTATTCCAAGGAAATAGACGAATCCGCTCTTAGAAAAGTACGCGAGTTTGAGGCGTCTTTGTTCCAATTAAAGTGCCAAACAACAAAGAAGCAAACAAACATAAAGGAGTTTTTTAAAAAATAAATTTTATATGCAATATATACAAGTAACTAATAAATAAATGTTTTTTTAAGATTTTAGTTGTTTTTTATTATTATTTGAAGCTTTCCCGCATTAACCGTTTCCCGCAATTACCGTTTTTTTTTCAGGGTCCCTTGGAAAACGTAAAATCGAGGTTTCACTGTATATGAAATATATCCCTCTTATACAATCGCAATTTTATAAATTCAACCTAATTTAAATATATCATTGTAAATCATACTTTAGGATTTAAAAGATTTAATTCCTGCCATTTTAACATTCGATTTCATTGTTATCGTTTAAAATGCCAAGCCGTATTTCGCCCCAAGAAAATAATTTGATGTAGATTCCGCACGTTGTTGTGGCAAATAAAGCTGCTGTATTTTAAGGAAAAGGACATGCGAGGAAAGATTGCTTTATCGGTAACGTTCAACGTAACGAAACATCTGATATATATCCTTTCTCAAAGATTTTATCTCGTTCCATTGTCCTGTCTGATTTCCGCGAAATACGCCCACCCTGGTCCACACGAAGACGGATGCCCTCGCATAAAACTACATGCCCATACATGCGGACATATTTACTTGGCGTTATTACAGACGTACATGCCATAGTTTTGACAATCAGCATCAAATGTCAAATCGAGGATCGATATGGACCATCTGCTAAATCGGTTCACGTGTATTGTTTAGGCGAAGCGGATGGCGTTTTGGAGACGTAAATAATATATGGTATGTTTGCCCGCTGAAAGTTGATGGTTCATGAGCTTCGGGTTTTGTCTAACCGTAACATGCCACGATAAAAAGCTACGAAGGCTTTATTGCCACATGTATCCCACGAGGTCTTCGTCATTGTCCCACTTTCCTCATTTTTCGACAGCACCTGAATAAACCACCATGTGTACACATGGCACGTACTCCACATGCATGCAGATAGCCAAGCTGGGTAATCAGCTTGTTTCATCCGATCCTATTTTATTGCCAATTGACATATATAAAGAACGCGCTCACAAATACGCCATCATTCGTCCTTTGTCCCACTCTGCTATTTACTTTTCTTGTGTAAATACTGGTCAGCACAAAATATGGCATTTTAACATCTAACCAACTATTTTAGCTGAATTTAGGAAATAGATTTAAGCATATATGTTTTGCGAAACATTTTATATTTTATAGCGTTGTATGACAACCATAACTAGTAAGACAAATTACTTTAACTACACTATTAGATGTTAAATAAAAATTTCGTTTATAGATATTTTCTTCTTAATACTTTATGGTTGGATCTATGTTTCCGCGTAATACCAAAACTAACGTTTAAACGTTATTTTTAAAACTTTATGCTATATTTTAAGCATGCAAAAACTATCCTTCAATAGCGTAAAATCAAAAATACAAACGAAACATAAAAACAACGCGAATAAATAGTTGTATGGTTGCCTGTATATATCCGTAATCAGATGTAGGTAATCTCCATAAGAGACTTTTCCAGGAAAAGTATTTTTCATGTGGTGATTACCCGCAGGAAAAGTTATGATAGGATTTTTTGAATGGAAGATTTTTTTTATGTAGAAAATAATACACGAGTGAGTAGCAATGTTGCAAATCCAAAAACTCATAGGCTGTTCGATTTCATTGATCGCCTCAGAATTTACTTTTCCAAATCCAGAAAATCAGGATAAAAATTTAGCAGGCTTTATGCAATGGAACTAAATCATATTAAAATATCTAATCTAATAATATAAGAGAAAAAATATGATTATAGCAGATATTTGATTTTTTACAGTTATTCGCTGTTCTAAATTTATTTCTTATTCTTATTCTTCGACTATTTTTTTAAGATCGTGTAATATTAAGTGCTGTTTTATAACATATTGATTGCTTCTGATAATCCAGCAATACATTATTTATAATTCAAATCGTAACGGAGCTCACATTCTAATTCGGCTACCATTTTATAGTACGTAATATTTGCTCCTATATATGGAATAAATGCACGAAGTAAAAATGGTATTGGCTTATATTATCTAGGATGGTTTATTTCTATGCAAACAATGCATGAGAATACAAACAAAATAGTGGAATAAAGGTATCACGTCTCGACTTCCGGTGAAAAATTGTGGAGTTATACGTAAATAAATATAAAGATGATACAATTGGAAGCTGTCCAAAACTATCTTTATCAAAATCAATGCTTCTATATGATATGCGGTTTGATGGATTTAAACATGTATTTAAGTTATTTTAAATAAGACCTTTATTTTGATTTTTTTCTAATTAAAAAACGTCTATGGTTCGATATCAAATCTTATTTTTCGTTATGTATGATAAAATTAACAGATGAAATAAAAAAAGTTATCGTTGGACATCAAATGAATTCACACAGCCGCAGATAATTTATGTCAAATACATATTAATTTAAAATATATTGAAATGAAATAAATTCCATCGCTTGAGTATTTTAAAGCATACAAAAATTATTGCGTTCAATTAATTTAAAAGATTTTGCTTTTGCATTTCTTACATCAAAGCCTTCAAGGAATCATCTCTTGGCCTCTTACCTCCAAGCTATAGAGATAATTCCAAGTATACGTTTATTAACTTTAAGAATTATTACATTTTCATAAATAAATAATCAAATGGACTACAAAGGAAAATACAGAGGGAATAATTTCTATTTAAATAAATTTAAAAAATGATTAAGAACTCTGAAATTATAGAAAATTTGCATTGTGCATTTGAACTTATTTATTTTTTTTAGATAGATAAGTGGAATTTTGATGAAGCATTTTTAAAATTGTTTTTTTAAATGCATATTCCGAATATTAAAAAAATACTAGCTATCAATTGCATAGGATGACGCAGCAGGACATAACAACGTAACATCTGCTACAAAAATATTTTTCCGGTCGGAACCAAGTTAAGCATACTGCAACATTGGAAACAAGAATTTGTGCCAATGAAATTATAAAAGCGCCATTTTAACGTAACTCCAAAATTTAGTATTGTATTTTTGCTTATTTTACGAAAGAATAAAAATGCATTAGTTTATAATTTTAAGCTTCAAGATATTTTATAAGCTCTAAACATTTGGGAAATAACGTATGAAATGAAGATTTATACTTGAAGTGCTGCCTAAAATATCTACAATCTTCATAATATATTTTTCAAATATTCCCACGGAAACGCAAATGATAAATGACACACAAAAATGTTTTAGATATGAAATTACTTTGGCGATGTGTATTATAATATTAATTCGATTAAATACAAAAACAGTAGCTCTTATTAACCTATTGGTTGCCGTGCGCTTCAATCCCTATTCCCTAAATAAAAGGGAAATTCATTTCGATTTTTTAACAGTGACGTTAAGAATCATTTTTTAACATCAAAAACGTTGAAAACTGTATCCATTTTTCCTTGGTTTAGGATATATTCGAAATATTTCTTCAGGGTTGGCACAAAGAGAAATTGTCAGAAATATCTAGTTTATTCAAAAATATAAATTATTAATTTTTAAAATATAAAATGTTAGCAATTATTCAAAATATCTATAGTGTGAATAATCATAACTGGTTGGGAATATTCCGATTTTTTTTTTTTTTCAAAAAACATATGTCAGAATATATTATGGAACTCATCATTGAAGAAACTAATAAGCAATACCGATATACAAAAATCAAACTGCCAGTGGAATCAAATTCTTATAGAATGGACCAATGATATGATACAAATATCGACGAAATGTACATATTTTAGCCGTTTGTTTGCTGATATCAAGAAATCGCCAAAATTAATTTTGGTCCACGGATATTTTATTGCATTCGTCTATTTATTCTAACACGATGCCACGCAATAGTTTTCAGATACTTACGAAATGTTTACACTTTTCGGATAATAATGAACAAGCTACAGGTGATAAATTGTGTAAAATAAAATAAAAATGCATCGATGAAAGTCTTTTACTCTTCAAAGGAAGACTACTCTTCAAACAGTACATTCCGTCTAAAAAAAAAGCCGCTTTGGAATTATTTTTATATGCATACTAAATTCATAATTTGCATTTCGAGAGAAAACAAGGAAGCATATCACACTAGGTGATTTTCGACTGACTGTGATTCGACAGGCAATTCAAATACATTGTCCAAACGATCAAAAATCTACAAGAAAATACAAGAGTGGCGATTTACCTTTTCGCTTAGAAGGATAAACAGCCATTTCTTAACTGATGTGGAAAAAGTCTTCGATGTAAAAAGGAAAAGATGCTGCTGAAATGCCTTGCTTCAAAAAGAAAGGCAGAAAACAAGATTCGGGTGCGAAAACTGTAAAATTTCACTTGCTTCAAAGCATACCACACCCAAAATTATTATTGTGTATAATATATATGTGTATTTTTGAGACTATAAAATTATAACATTTTAAATTTAACAAACGTGGATATAACTTTTTTAATTTATCATAGTGAAAATCAAGTATTGTTTTTTCATGCAAATTATATCCTGATTGATTGTGGCTCCCCAATTATGCAAGTGAAAAATATTTATTTATTAGTAAAAGTACTATATATTTACAATTATATCTACATTTAGTGGGTTGTGTTTAAAGTTACATAAGTCTTCCTTCCTTATAAGCAGTTGTGTACATTTTTTGTTTGGTATTTCGTTGTCGTAGTAATAAGAATTGGACTGTATTCCTGGATGTTAGCATTTATTGGTCGGGCAATGGTGCAAATGGTGTACCCAGCGAGCAACAGCACTGCAAGCCCAATTATGATTCAAATTTGGGCCTGAGCTTAATTGTCCGACTCATGCAAAAGTTCAACAAAAAGCCCACTCACAAATTGAGTAACATTTGCCAAAAGCTCGCTAAGTGCTTTCTCTTCGAGCGCCAAGTCGGAGCCATGCGCCGTCATCTCTCCGTTAACTTAGACCTGCGCATTAATTTTTATTCCAGACGTTTTTTGATAGTCATCCGGGACATAATTGGCTATTATATCCCGATTTTACGACTGCGCTACTAGAAGGGACTCAAATCTAAATATGCGCGTGAGTCCCGAAAGTCTCCATTGACGGGGAACGAGGCCCGTTATAATATAACTCGTAAATATATACTGTTACGGTTATTGTATCAACTTCTTGCGGGATGAACTGTAACGGAAAATGTTAAGCGAACCGTTTCGTCGTAAAGATTACTTTGGCTTAAGTGCGAAAAAATGCTGACGTCACAGCGAATGGCATTTTTGAAGGGATCACGTTCTAAGGGAACTTCAAAAATAAATTAGAACCTACTCAAGCATCGATTCCAGTCGACAATATATTGGATATTAGACGTTATACGTGGCTAAAATGCGACACAGGATAAGGTGTTAAGAATTTTGAACAAATATAAATGAGATTTTACACGTAAATAATATGCAATTTAAGCGCATTTTGTCAATACTACTCTGCGTGGGTATTGTTTTGAATAGAAATTTGGTGGATGACATTGACGTAAAGGTCTAAAAACCCATGCAAAATAATGTTCGTACTAGTCCTATGGTCATAATAGTTTATGTAGAAAAATTATACGTATTGATTTTTATAATTCTAAAAATCAAGCATAGTGGAATAAATTCGAAGTCCAGTCAATCTTGACATTGTACTAGATTATATAAGTATTACATAATATAACATATTACAAGGTGAATGTTTTTCAGAGTATTTCCATGGAAGAATAAATGGAAAATAATAGACTCTTGATTCAATTAAGCTTACATTAACCCTTAGCGAACAACCTAGTTTTTCCAAATTATCGCCAGTATATCGACGTTATTTTAACTAAAAAGTGCAGAATAAGAGAACGTGTATAATATTGATCGATTTTATGCAATTTTATTGATATTATCGGAAATAATAAATACTGTATGAATAAACATGACAATGTAAATAAAATAAATTATCTTATATAAAAATTTGTAAAAATTCTGAATCTATGTATTCCATAAAATAACTACCTCTTTGAAGTTGAGTTTTCAAAGATGGATTCCCGAGTGGGATTTCAATTAAATGCAACATCCAGAATATTTGATCAAAACATTCCCTTGTGAATGTATCGGAATAAAATGCAATTATACTGATATTATTTGGGACCAATATTCAAACTTATTATCTTACGGCATTGTGCCCAAATAGAAAATTATCGAAAGAAAAGCCAATTTTTTCTTGTAGTGAATAAAACAATATTCGATCTTAATAATAAAATTACACTTAATTAACTTTATTTCAGGTATAATTCAATTAAGATGATTTTATTTAATTTAAAATAGGTAGGCAGATCTGGTCCAGCAAGTGTAGTTCTTCGTGGCGTTACGCCATCATTATCCGGCAGATATCGATGTGAAGTATCAGCAGATGCTCCTTCCTTTCATACTGCAATGAAGACCAGCTACATGCATGTTGTTGGTGTGTACTTCAGCATTTATTCAAAATGTTTTTTTAAAAAAACCTTAATTGTATGCATTAATTATATTTAATTGTGTTCAGAGCTTCCTGAATCAGCTCCAATAATATTATCTGAAAAATCCCGACCGTCCGTTGGAGATATATTGAGAGTGAGATGTACTGCTCCTTCAGCCCATCCACCAGCAAATCTTACATGGATCCTCAATGGCAGATCGGTAAATAAATATTTATTTCAATGTAAATTTATATTGTGGATGGAATACATTGAAAATTGTGTTGTTTTTAACAGGTTCCAGGAATACCAATATCCCTGGATCAAGACGATCAAAAGCTACCCATGAAGAATTCTTACAATTTCGTCAAGCATCACACTCGCAGGGAGCTGAATAAAAACAACAAAAGGGAAGAAATTCGACCGAGCGAAGATAATGCCAACCCTTACGAGCCAGAAGGTTTTCGACGACAACGAACTAAATTAAATGAGCATGTAACGAAAACCTATGACGCGGAAGAACACAGTACGTTTCAAAGCGCAGTAGAAAAACAGGGTAACGACATATTCTCAGACTCGAGAGGTGAGGATGAAGTAGCGAAAAGAAAGAGCGGATCGCTACTGGTGATTCCCGTTACCCTGGATGTCTTCCAGCAAGGACAATTGAGGATAGTTTGCAGAGCCAAAGTTTTCTCCTTATACAGTGCTGAGGCACAATTGACCTTGGATGAGGACAAACCAAAAACAGCTCTAGTCTTAGAAAATCAACAAACACCAAACGGTAAGCCTTAATAGCTGATTTTATCACATGAACGAAACGATTTTGACCCTTTTACTGCCTTCCAATTCTAAGCGTATCCAATACATTTACAGACAGTGCAAATGTATCGTACACATTTGCTGAATTAACTTCTGCACAAAGAATACAATTGTTACAACTACTACGTTTGATTTAGAACAGAAAACGACATTAAATAATATTTAATTCTTCATAACATTATGAATCATTATATTTAAAATAGCATAATCAAAACAGATCAATAATCAATTTTAATACATTTTTCTGGATGAATACTAAAACTTTGACATTCGATCTGTTAGAGAACAATTCAAAAATGGTACAATTTTTTCCGGTAATATAAAGTTCAATAATGAGCCTCGATAAAAACTCAAAACCATCGTTAACGATAAAGATTTATAAGCCTAAGTGGAAGCTAATATTCGTACAATCATTTTAGTACTTGTTTGTGAGTAATGTATCACAGTATCACGTCGATTTCTCTTCATCTAATTTCAATAGAAAATGCTAAAATCTTCGCACGAATTGTCGGAAGACCAAAAACTGAGGCGCTTAAAAATTCGCTCTTTGTTGATTTTTTTCCCATTTATAAATCACTATTTACGATTAAAAACTGATTTTATACGACAGCAGGAATAGATATGAACAATGGTTAAATACCGATGAATTCAAGACACTTATCTAAAAAGCTCATTGTTATTGTATGGTGGATAATAAAGACAAAATACGTAATCCCTTCTTAAAACCAGAGTAATCCATTACAATTGAATCATATTATCGTGAAATCCCAAAATTACACCAGAATAAAAAAATGAAACAGCTAATTTTAATAAACAGACATGGGCCCATACTGCTCCAAGACAAATTTCGCCCGCAAATATCGCGGAAAACTATTTCCAAGTGAAATAGGTTAAATTATGAGATTTTACTAATTCTATCTTATTTGTTAGATCTTTCTCCAATAGATTTTTATCTTTTTTGTCATATTACGTACTGCACTTTGGGTTTTTTAAAAATATATCACCATAAGAAAAAAAAATTCCAAAGCAAAATCTTTTGTAAAGATGGTTTACGTCTAAAATGGAAATGATACCTTAAGAAGAAAATGAAGTAAAATGAGATGAAAGTCGTGAAAAATCAATAATTTAATCAAAAAGTTGACATTAAAGGTGCTAACATTTTCTTTCAAGAATAAGCTCGAAAAAATAATGCAAAATCATAAACACATAATATAACTTCAGGAAAACGTGCATTGTAAGAACTATGGATTGTATCCAAGAATAAATATTTAAAAATATGAATCCGATTCATATCAAAGGTAAGTCACTTTGTCCAGAAAGCACTTGCGTGTTGCAAAGGAATTTATAATGAAAAGAGCAACAAACTTTCCACAATTGGACTTGGTCATAAGAAAAACATGCATCTTATACAACGGAATAATGTTAAAATTCCCGATTTATAAATACATTATGAGCACTTATGATAAAATGTCGTGGGAATAAAAACCGTTCATGCATTTGATATATATGGCAATTACTTGAAGTTATACATGTAAATTTATTTTTTGAGTGGAGTCTTCTTTGTGCGCATCTTTTCAATGCGATAACGATGATATCAGTATAACTGTAGATATCATGACATTAACTGCTTATATATCGACATCAAAATCCAACATCAGCTGAAAAATCATATAAATAAGGCGAACTACACATGAGCTATCGTCATATGACGAGTGATCAATCGAATTGATTTATAATAATTTTGTGTATGAAGAAGTTAAAATAAATATTATGTATATCTGATGTGCTGACTGTTTATTCTAGTCGTCAAAATTATTTCGCACCGATTTTTGAAGTTAAACATATGTATAGGAGCGGAAGTGTTAATTGGCTTGAATATCACAAAAAGTGAAACATCAAGCGACAGTTAGTCGGAAACAGAGGAAGAATCGTCTGTACTTGTTTCTATCTCCGTCACATACATCATAAAGATACCACACAAGCAATATACCTATTTTGTTAAACTACTTAAATACAGATTCAGATTTTTGTTAAGAATTTCCGTTAACAAATGTAAAAAAAAGCAAACCCAACTTTTCCTAGGAGTTAAGAAGATTCACTTACACCGTGTTTTTTTCTAAGTCTCACACGATTACATTAATAAATTAATGTAGTGTAATATGTTCGATGTAGCTATAGCAATAAAATGGATGTAAATTGCATAATTTAGTAGTTTCGCGAAACATTTTCCCACTTTATGAGTAATATGGTAAGTTTAGTCATTTCAGTTAATTACTGGTAAAGTACAAGGTTTTCTTTCTTCCAATTGCAGGTGCGGTCGCCAGAAGCGCATCAGCTGTGCTCAGTATATTTGCACTTCTGCTAAAGCATCTGGCAAGCTAACGACTTTCAGGACATAAAGTGGATGTATGTAAATTTAATATGGAGTTTCTGAAAATGGAATATTCGTTATCTGTGATGATATAGAAAATGGACTTTTTACGACAGCGATACCTTAATTTATGGAATTTACGGAATGTGTGGAAGTCGCCAAAGCGCCGAGAGCTTTTTCAATGAAAATTGCTATGGAAAATGGATATTTCGGGAGTAGTGTTTGGTCGACAAATAAATTTCGTTGAACAGACGCTTTTGAAATGTATTTCGTTTTTACAAATTACTTTCGGTCTCCAAACATATATTATTAAGCAAAATTGATATTTCGGTTTTAATTACTTTTCATATTTCGTGCCGAATTTGTATCGGACATATTTTTACGGTTGGGATTAATTTCAACAAATGTTATTTTCGCAAACAAAGCTCGATTTTAATTAAGAGCTGAGATTCTTTAAGCGCAGACTCTTTTGCTTATGGACCCTTTAAACTTCCAAAAATTTGATTTCCAAAATGAAAAGATATTTTTATAGAAGAAAAGCGTTGATATTTATTTGTTATCAATTATGAATTGACTAGGTAATTTTTATATTAAAAAATATGTTGTACATAAATGTTGTGTAAATAAATAAATATTTGTGATATCAGTACTGTAATATTAATTAAAAAAATAAATACGTAGTAAATTTAACAGTGTTTTTTTTATTGTGAGTTCATATGAGGAGCGTGTGATTCGATTGGAGCGTATTCAATGCATATCAGTACTTGCTACAATATAACCTTTGATTTGCGGTTTCCTAAGCCGCAACTCCAGTACCTGTTCTCTATAACAACTTCGTATAATTTAGACTTAATCAAATTGAAAGCTCGGTTGAGGCATTCCTTGTTCTATGCCACACGTTGGTTTTAGACTTGGCAACTTACTCAGTTTGATGCCGAAACCGAAGAGAACTTGAGTACGTTCGTTATCTCTGACCACAGGAATGTCACACTAGCTAGGGGTGCGTGTTTATTCAGTATCAACAAAGATCTACTATTTTGTCGACAAAGTATTTACAGAGGGAAAGAAACTTCTTTCGCTCGAAGAAATTGCAAACAAGGGCTTAAAGCTTGATATAAGGATGCCAAGTAGTAAAGTTTCGAGCGACTTGTTTATATCACATATTTCTAAAATATCAACGTAACAGCCTCGACGACACATTTCCATCGGATTCAATATCGAATATATTACACAACAGTAATAAATATTTTTGCATATTCATAATCTTGTGTATGTTGTTCATCGACTCATAATATTCTACAAATAAATATTTTATGTCATATATGTTAATTTATTTTTCCTATAATGAAGACAAATGTAATTTTTCAAAATGGAATTAAACCAAATATAAATTTCTATTTCTGATAAAATTTTATTCAAAATATAAATGCGATGATTTCAATAACATTATTCTAGTAGTGTTGGTATAGTGATTTAAATCCTGGAGTTTTCACTTATAGATTCTCTACTACATAAAATGATCCTATCCAAAATTTCCTATGTATGGAAAACGGGAAATCACCACATGGAAAAAATTATTACTAGAAAGATTGCTTATGGAGATTATTTACGTGCATTTCTTTTTCATTGATTAAACTTTATTGAAATAGTGTAGTTTACAAAATAAGCATGTCTATATTACACAAAAATTTTAATTTACGATTAAAGTTTAGGTTTTGGATTCGTATCCTTATCCTAATTACAAGCTAAATTCTAACATTTATGGGATGAACAGGATTCTTAGCCTGGAAGCATTTAGTGATTCTGTAAATATATTATTTGGTGTCGGGCAATTTTATTGCTCTATAAAGCCGTTTCAAATTGGTGAACAGTGTTGTAAGCAATTTTTAGAGATTTATTTTGCACGACTTGCAGCTTTGAAATGTTTGATTGGGATATATTACTCCAGATCGGCGAGGCGCATGTGAACGCTGGATGAATAACTGTCATTTACATGCAATAAAAATAAAACAATAATCTAGTTTTATATATTTTAAATAATAGCGAATGAAATGAACGAATCGCCATCTGAACTTTATTTTTTTTTATCCTCGAGGTAAATAAAATCTTTCAGCTTATGATTCCTGCGTAGAACTTATGGATAGACCTTCGAGAACAAGAAAATACTATGATAACTGAAATTGTAGATATGACAAGACCTTCTTCTGAACCGAGCAGTATATTGGATCAACTAACTACAACTTTCTCAGCAAAGTACACATAATGATGCAAAACCTAAGCCTCTAAGCTCTAATCTAACTAAATAATGAATTTACTTAAAACTAATATCTAAAACTAGGAAATGTTATTATATAGGGAAAGTTAATTTCTGAGTCTCATAGTGGTATGAGTTCTTAGGTATTACTAGCTGCAAGGCCAAAACTACCGCTAAACTATCAGTCTGGAGTGACCCAGCGACACCTCAGATGCTGCATAATCGAGTGGAAGAATAGTGAGACGTAGCGACCTGAAGTGAAGACTACGTTTTGAACCCCCCCCCCCCCCACCCGTATTTCTCTAACTTTGTGCCCTCCGATTATCATCTTATCACCTTTTTGAAGGCACACATGGTTCTGTAGTGGGGGAAGGAGCTGGCGAGAGATTTCTTCGAGGAGGGCATAAAGAAGTAAATACATTTTTCAAAAAAAAAAAAATTGTATACTTACTTTCTGAATATGCCTTGTATTATTTGAAAACAAATAATTCATATTGATTTTCAACATTTCACACGTTAACAAGAAAAACTCCATTAACATGGATATTAAAAATAATATTTTATTAATAAATATTATGATCATATCAAAACAGTAGCGAGCCAGGTTTTAATTATTCCCGAGCCGGTTCAAGTATTGAAGAATCAAAGCTTGAAAGAATCAAAGCTGGTATTATTACATATTCGCATTGAAATAAAACATGTAGAATATTGTATTAATGCCTTATTTATGAAAAAAAAGAAATCTATGAAAGAAATACGATTCATTGTTAATTAAAGTCATCTAACATACAAAATCTTGTATCCTAAATATAGTCGTATACAGAATTACCTTATTTTTAGATTTCATCCTGAACAAAGTGTTATTTGTAGAAATTTATCCTTGACTTTTTTTTCAAGCTTATGTTGATCCTACAGATATTTTTCTTGTAACAAGTCAAAACAAAATCAAGAAAAATACCATTGTATCATATTTGCTGTTGTTATTGCGTCAAACAAAATTTCATACGCTCGTGTCATCTCATCGTCTTCCTGTTCTGTTTTTAGAATGAAATTTACATTTGACGTCATTGGAAACTAAATATTCCTATAATATATCTATTCTCTTATCTGCTTCAGCGACAGCTGTATGTTTATCCGGGCTCCTGTCGGAATTATCGACAATTCGTGATAAATTGTTTCACCTGAATTAAAACGTCTACCGTTGTTTTGCAAAATTTGGCATATGTATTGCTGAATATTCAAATTTCCTATTTTTATAATAAATTTTCTCAAACTCTGCTTCAATATAAGATTGGTTGTCATATAAAAGATCATCTCATCTCGTGATCCAACGGATCATTTTTTTGTTAATCTGATTAATATTGCTGGCAAAAGATGCTATTTAATTGAAACATATGTACATAAAATTATTGCTGTTTAAAGAATGTATCGATAAATTCTTAATACGACCACTTTAAAGCGCATTTAAGTTTTAACGCCTCCTAAAAGCTTTTAAAACTTAAGCTTTATTGCATTGCTCTGACCCTTAACTCTTCCAAAGTGTTGAACGTTTTCGACTATTTTTTAAAAATAATTCTGCCATAATTGTGGACCTGAAACATCTCGTACAATATAAATATCCAATTTTAGATCAACATCATAAAAATGTAGAATCAACGAACAAAGGGGAGCTCATTTTTTGACATGATGTGATGGTCTAAAATAAAAACGAAAGTCTTTACAAATAAATTCAAAGCCAACATTGCTGGTTCGTGTATGCCATCACAGAGCATGGATTATGAACCCATGGAGAGATTAAATTCCCTTTGTGGTATTTATGGATGTTTTCCATCGTTAAATTCATATCTACATTGCAAAGTAAATTGATAAATATGATGTTAAAAATAATGCCACTCGCTTAAGATCAATGTTGACTTTGTCGAAGCATAATATGAATGGAAGCACCATCGACTTGGAGTCTTAGAATAAAGAGCTTCGCAGAAGAATATTCATCTCGATTGATAAAGAAACTAAGAGGCTTTCTGAGATCTATTCATGAAGGGCAACTTAAACTTTTCGCGAGGAAGAATTTGCCCTGATTTTACGCAAAGTACTTTATGGAGCCTTACAAAATGAAGACAAGCATGCTTTCGACGATAACTTTTTCGCAATTCATGCATGTAATAAGTACCAATGGAAATATTTTTGCCCTTTTCGTCTCGAAAGTTTCCACAGAAAATATTTTAAGAGATGGATTTACATTGAACCCTGCTTCGATATATATAAGGACTTATTACTTAACAGGATTTGTGTGGATTCAAAAATGTTCATGGATTATGTATGAATATTTTTATCGTAAAATATTGGAAAATGCTTGGAAGCATACATTTTTGCAAAAAATATATGGTTTTACGTTGATAATACTAGGAACATAGCGAATTGCGATAATATTTTACTTCATAACATAAAATAATTTTAAAAATACGATTTTGAAGAATGCTTCTTTTATATATCTTAATCAACATTGATTGAATGTAGCTTTTCAACATGCTCGCTTTGGTGACTTTTTTGAGCTGATCTTACACATATTTAAAAAAAAATATTGAACGCAAATGATACAGGCATCTCTTTAAGAGCAGTTTTTAACATTATTACTGAAAATTGACTAAATAAAAGAGTAATAAAAAGAACCCTAATAATAGTTAATTCCTTTTAAAAGAAAGCTAAGCATAATTATGATAAAAATAAAGGTATCTAACAAAGATTTAGCATAGTTTTTCCATCGTGTAGCATGGATGAATTATCATCCCTATACAATGGCTCTGTTGATCCGTGTAGATTTAATTCACCGGATGTTAATCCGGTGAATTAATTTAACTGATTTACTTAAAATTTAGGAAAAACTTTTTTATACAATTTTCTTCTACCAGATATATGTGAAAATTTTATTTACAACTATTTAAAAAAAACCAAGCTGTGGAAAAAATAAGGCCAAAAAATGACTTTTTTTAAAAAAACATTCGCCATTTTGCGGAAATAAAATAATTTTTTTCTTTGAAATATAAGCTATAGCAACATATTCACTAATTAAGAATCTTTTACTTTTTTTGTATATTCCAAAAGTGTAAATACCTTGAAAAAAATTAATTTTAAAAATGCAACAATAATAATTATAATCCTGTGTTATAAACTTTACAGAGTCAGGGAGGTTTTCGCAATTAATCCATAAAACTCTATTTCTCTCTCTAAAACTATTTATTTGATAACTGAAGAAGAATATAAGCAAATTGAATATAAAATATATATAAAGAAAAACTTGAATTTAATGGCAATTTTATTCGGGAAAAATATGTAATTGGTTGGCAATAAAGAATCCATAAAAACGGCTCATTGTAATTTTATGATATTTGGGTTAGTTAAATTATAAAATAGTTCTCATCTTATTTCATAAAAGATCCGCAATCCTATACAAACACATTCGGGGAAATCTCTTTTATGTCTTTTCTAAGGGTCACTGTGTTTGCTGTGTTGCCCGAAAACAATTTGGAAGAAACGCTTCCCAAGACCCTCGCCCGAACATAACAATTGTAAGCGGGCGCGATGAACATGCAAAAATAAATTAATCATGTGAGGCAAGAAAATAGGACATGTATCCAATAGAGCTAGGAAAAAAGCGATGTGTCAATTAGGGTTGACACCCCACGTGTCTTTTTTGTAGCTATTTTTTTGCGCCTTCTATTATCCCGCGGCACTCCGTCTTCATTGGGCATTAGGTTCGAAGGCTTCGTCTCATATTATACACCCGCGTGGGCATTCTTTTACAACCTCCGTCGTTCCTTATAAAGGATCGCTCTTACGTGAGTCTCACCTAATAGGAAACCGAGGCTCAAAATTAGGGGCCTTATTACGAAAAAAATAACACATGTCTGCGTATCCCTCCGGTGATATTTCGGGAAAATAACTCATCCAATGTTGGGTGGTGTGTATATCTCAATATCGAACTTTGCCGCTGCCTTTATTGCCACGGTCCTGTGTAAGCACTTTCAGATAAATAATATCTTTATATATGAAAAAATATTAAAAGACGTGTGACCTAGTTTTGTTTTATGGCAAAATACAAGAATTTTCCCGTATGCGTAGAACGCAGAGGGGTGGTAGAGTTCTATGTAGATAAATCAGTTGTTAGAGCAGAGAAGATGCTGCGCTTGGTCAACAACGGTTTTCATATGGACCAAAACTTTCAAATGTTATAACCAAAGTATCACGTACATGTATGCAATATTTTACTTGCTTTAAAAGGATAAATTCAAAAAGTTATTTAATATTTTAAAAGCTTATAACAGCGATGTTTAGCTCCATTGTCCATTTTTTATGACTAAACTTTATAGCATGAGCTATCTCACGTACATTTTAAATACATAAACATTTTATAAATTTTTATAATCGATATAAGTTATAGAACCATGCAAAAGCTCAAATTGTTGAGCTACTATTTAATTACCGCAGGCATATTTAGAGATATTAGTAGCTCTAAAAAAGCCATACAAGGGGAGAAGTTGCTAATCGATAAACCAAAATAGAGTCGATCGAAAGTCGTGGATGAAAAAACCTGTTATCTCCCCTATATTTATGTTGGAGTCAGTCATGTTCAATAAAGAGCAACCTCATCTTGCAGATGGGATCTCTCTCTGAAAAATTAATATTTGATGTCTTGGGGAAAAAAGTATCTTCTACCTAACAGACCTTTTACCCATCCGATATTGAACAGACCCGTAGACCATGCAACTAAAAAAAACTGTTCGCGGGGAGGAATTCTATTCATGGGGGTTGATTGTCTTTGAAACCTTTCATCTTCTGCGTATTATTCTAATTGCTATAGTACATATATTGTTTTCATATAATCTTACATCATCGAAATTTGATAACCTGAACAGACAATGATATTTGTCTATATTCTATAGTCAAACTCATCTGCATTGTATTGAAACTGCATTGTATCAATAATAAAATGCAGCATTTAGCAGAAAGAATTATAAATCTTAAAACTGAATATGAAACAAAATTTGCAGATTTTGATTATTTCATCGATTATTTCAATAAAAATAGAATCAGTCCCTAATTATATACAAATCAAGATAATCAAAATTCAGTGCAATTCAATTTTGAAAGCAAAATTTAATTTATTTTAGCATATCTAAGTTTATAAATATTTACTAGTAAGACTCGCATGTAAAATTATTTCCATGTTAGAAAGTATTTATAAGTACGAGCAGTTATTTTTGCTTATGAGGAAATAAACCTCCTATCAAATCTTGGATCAGTTTTAAAAATAATCACTGCTAGCAATATTTATCCTGAAATAGGAAAGTAGTAGCAGAGAAGGAATATTAAGTATCAGGAAGAAAAAAATAAATTGTAATTGTCCTTTTTATTTTTGTACATTTCAAGTTTAAGTTCATAATAAGTATTTTTAAGAATCTGTAGATTCAATGGTATAATTCAACAATGTCGTTACCATCAATGGGCTGAAAGACTTTACTTAAAAATAAATTGGCTGGAATATTTCTCACGTCTTACTATCTACCATCCAGAGCAGATGTTTTGTGGCTTCGACCGCAAAAGAAAACTAATTAACCTTTTCTGGGGACAAGCCAGAAATACACTAGGCTCGGGTTGGCTTGGTATTCAACGAGAATTTTCGATAGTTTACTATAAGGAAAGAAAGCGAAGTCCAATAGTTAACCATATAGCGTTGTACGAGACCAATTAGCGAGCCTCTAACGAAAAAATAATTTACGATACATAATAAATTACGAACCATTCAGTGCCTTTGACCGATCAAATACAAATGTGCGCTATTTATCTGATATTTCATTCAGCGTATAATTCGATGAAATTATGTTCATAATGTGGCGCATAGCGAATTAGATTTGCGAAATTAAACCTTTTTATATAACCATGTGCTGCATTTTATAAGAGTAAATGTGTCCTCGAGTGGAAATTCTTTGCAAGCTTGAACTGCAAGTGATACAAGATGTGCCAAAATTATTTCACACTTCAATTTTTATTGGTGCCAAATAACGATGCTGATTTGATTGCGCTATTCTGTGCATGATGGGGGGATATATATCCGCAATGATAAAAATTGAATCACGTAAAGCAAACAAGGGCATGGGTTATTGTTTGGGGGTGTGTAGGAGAAGCGGCGCTGTTAAAAGCGAGCACCGGAAAAATATTTGAAGCTCGTGGGGGTGACTTTTCCGCAGCAGCTGCCAGTTTGGGGCAGAGTGTTATTTCGATTAACTCTTTTTTTCCCGTTTTCCCTGGGGCACTCTACTAACCCTTCAATACATTGCGCTTGTTTTGTTAAGCCATTGTTTTTCCATTATCTATGTAAAAGCTTTTTTTCCCTGCCGGAAAAACTGCTCACTTTAATAGATTTCTTGTTTGCGTTATCGCTGCTGAAAGTCAGTGGCCCTCGTTTCGATCGGCACATTCACATTTAGCATATTTAAAAGTTAATGAATCACTCGTTAATTTATAGTGAATGACTCACATTAGTACGACCATGAATATCACATCCAAAATGTTAGGATAACAACGAATTTATAATGCTTACACCCGCACTAACCAAGGATAAGAGTGAATCGTCTAAAAAATGTTTATTCCAATTTAAAACTTATTTTATTTTTTTAAATATAATAAAAAAAAGTATTTATCCCTGCTTACTTATAAATCGAATATACTCTTTATAAGCTAATCCCATAAGGGCAGAATTTTATGCAATCGTTTTGTACTGCCTTGCGAAAACAGTTTTGCGAATTTATAATTTTTCCTTGTTTATATTTTATCCAACAATAATATCCATTGATAAAAATATCTATGTTCTATAAATCAAAGCTTATTTATAAAAAAAAACTTTTCACCCGCTTTATAAAAGAGAGGTTTTGTAATATAATTTTCAGCTCATTTTTTAGCTGTTCACCTATTGAGTTTTTTTATATAGTGCTTTTGTTGTAAAAATAGTCCAAATGGAAAATTCTATGGGGCTTAAGTTGTTTAAATCAGAATCAGAGAATGAATTTCAATAATAATTACTAGTAAGCATCACGATCTAAGCTGGTTCTAGTTCTATTATAGCTACTCACTGCTTAATGAAATGATTCATTTAAACCTTTTTTTTCTATATCAATGATATATTCAATTAAGTCTATGAGTAAGTGATTTGTAGCATTATTTATTTTATAAATCATTCATAAATGCCACCGTACCTAATTTATTCATCCCAATATCGTATCTACTGCCAATATAAATGTTAAATTTTTGCTCATATATCAATCGATAATGACGTTTATCTAAAAATTTGGTCTCTATCAAGTTAAAAGTATTTGAGTAATAAATAAAAATCTGTCTTTATGGAGATTAAGCTATAATATCCGGTCATAAAAATTAAAATAATCAGTAATCAGATATTATATCAAATAAAATAAGAAATTAAGCTTTCAAAAGAACAATCTTAAAGAAAAACGCATGAAATTAAAGATTAAATATGAAACATACAGTGGCATTTCCAATGAAGATTTAGAGTATTTGTAATGAAAAATGAGAAAACAGCGTTCGTTGAAGGTAAAAGAGATTTGTTGATTGGGATATACGAACTGGGTGGAAATATCCATTCAAAGTTTGCTGCTTTCCATATTTTGTCTTTTCTTCTTCAAGCTGCTTATAACAATATATAATCCCATTCATTTTTCGCGATATTGTCGAGCTTCGTCACGATCATTTTCTATTAGGATTTGAATCCCCTTTAGAAAATGTGAAAAGCGAAGATCAATTTGGGATGTTATTTTTTGAATAATCTTAAAATTATTCCTAAATTAATTCCTAAAAGAATTTATATTAGAAATAGTTTTGTCAGTAGTTCAAGATTAATCGTAAAAAAATACATTTTATGATATAATTTAGTAATATTGGAAAATTAGAAATTTTTATACAAATATTGAAAATTATTTTAGATGTCTTTTTTAAAATACATACTTGATTGTTTTTATCCTCCTCGATATTATCATAATTTTTGAAAGAACTAAAAAAAAACTAAAAATGGTATCTTTTCTTGTTTCTTGTAGTCCTCTCAATAGGAACTAATCGGTTTTAAGCAAACTCTTTTTTTTTCATTTTATATCATCGAAAACCAATAAGTGTAATAAATAGCGGTATTATCCAATCCACAGAAAGAAAGATCTTTTTACTGACATTGAGTTGCAGTAGAAATAGTTACCTAACCCGAAAAAGTCATAATTTTTTTCGTTTAGGATTATTACACTATACCTTTTTATCGCATATTTAGTGTAATTAGAAAAATTTGGGGCTCTTGATATACAGAAAATGGGCAACCAAACTTTACTTGAGATATGATTACACCAACATAATCATTCAATGTATGAAACATCTTTATTCTAAGAGCGTTTGTAAAGCTTTTATCACTGTTTATTTATTTTTTAAAGCACTTATGATACTAATAAAGAGTAGAAATCTGCATAAGTATTTTTTGTTTGTTATGTTATACACCTTTATTTTCTGGTCAAATAAAAACAGCGTTTGATATAAATGTTCTTCGTCAATTGTTATCTTAACATTGGTTATTAAAAACGACAAAAACTAAGCAACAATTATAAATTCACAATCTTGATAAAAATCAGAACTGTGAATCAAATGATAAGTGTGTCTCGATACTATTTGACCATAAAAGGGTGTTACAAAATATTTCTTTCTTTCTCATCTTTCTAATACATTGTTAAGTTAATAAATATCAAACATATTTCGAAAACTGATTCATAAAAATTGCCCGCAAATATTCATCATTTTTAATTGACGTTAATGCCTTCAAAAAGTAAAGAAATTTAATTTGCAATTCGTCCCTCGGCTTGAGGAAATCTTTTATTTCGTCTTTTCATTTATGGCTACTGTACAAATGTTCTCGCTGGAAGAAAAATATGCAAAAGGCATATGGCATAATGAGTTTTTGCGTTTGTGTTTAAAAATAATTAATTTTCCTGTTGCTTTATAACTCGAAAAATTACAAAAGAAAATTTGATCTCTCGGCTTCCCTTTGTGGCGAGCTTTTCGCCCTTATCGAATTAAAAGCGCATAGAAAAAAATTCAATTCGACAACGTTCTCGGAGTGCTATTGAAGTATTCGTGTGTCTCGGAATATAATTTAACTTCCAAGAGATATTGAATATTTTTATGCGGAAAAATGCTGAATTAAATTCGAAACGATGGCACAACAGTTGGAATCGATTCTCTTTGTTATTTATTTGCAGTTAGCAAAGCCATTCTTCAGACAGAAATGAAACAGGATGGTCTCGAAATGTCAACGTTTCTCTAACGTAAACAGAATAAATTCTCAGAAGTGTCGTTTGGAGACTCTTCAGATAGAGGCCATTTGTTTCACCTTCAAGTTGAACAAAAATCTCATTGGGTCGGTCAAACTTGTTGTCCTGTTTTTTCCTTCAGTCTTGTTGAATGCCTAAATGAGCACTTTTAAAAGATACTACTGGTGAAGGCTTCTCCGAAAAAAGGAATTCAACCGGAGACCGAAGAAATTGCAGAACAGGGTCGACTCTGTAAAAAATGTCTGTGTGTAGGAAGCTTTATGAAAATTTTCTTAATAAAGTCATTTGTTTTGTTCAAAATGTTTCTTTTAATTCGCAGAATGATACCGAGCATTTTAAATGAAGCTTAAAAGGTTATTTGAGCTTTTTGTTAAAGAAGAAATTATTCTTATCTACAGAAATAATTAAATAATTCCTACAATTATTTTAGTATGAAAAAAATAACACAGTTCACAGCAATATCTACAAACTTCTGCATAACAATATTTTTATTGACATTTTACTAACTTTTATTATATTTATCTTGATTATACGTCATTGCTAATGTGAAATATAATGCAAAATATATTTATTACAGGTAAAACGTGATTTTAATCAAAACTTATTAAGACTGTCGATCATGCACAACATTTCATTAAACACACCAAAAGCACAATTCAATAAATAAACTTTGTAAATCGTTTCAGATATCATCTCCGAATGAACAACTGTTGACATTTTGGTGTTAAACTTCTTTTCTTCCCCTGCAACTATTTTAATATAAGTTTGGCAAGCAGAAGTATTTTACCACTTGACCATATGTCCACACTGCATCACCGGGACATAGCTACATTTGTGCAGAGCCCCAAGAAGTTTCCTAGTTTAATTTCATTAATGCGTCACGACACCAATTCTTCCCGCAGACAAGACAGGATTTCTTATATTTTTTGCTGTATGAATCCTCGACCGCTTGCTTCTATCAAATCTTTTGTCTTTTAGTCCTATTTGCTCTTAGCTCAACCCCACTTCTAAATTTAATAAATCACAGAAGAATTATCGAAGGAGTATACTGGAAATTAAATATATATAACACCCAAAATATTTAATAAAATTTAAAAACAATCGTAAATAAAAGTATGAAGTTGAATAATTTTAGCACCAATAAAAAGTTTAGGATAATATTATGAATGCCAAAATTATAAAAAAAGAAACATGAGAAAGAATGACATTCTCTTTCTTCAGCATGTTTTAGTAGTAAACTCGAATTCAAATTTCAATATTTGAGGTTTGATAAATTAATTTAAATTATCTTCAGTATATTAGGAGCACTTATATAAATATATCCAAATAATACTTTACATCATAATTGAGCTATATTCTGCTGAATTAAAAGATCAAACATATTTTAGAGTTGAGGCACTACTATTCAGCAATAAATCATATTGAAAATCCGTCAACTCTGCTTCTGGCCAAGGACCATCCTCTTGAAAAGTGTTCGTGAAACAGAGAACAGTATTTCAACTGTGTTGAAACAAACTGTTGTAATAAACCGGAATAATTTGAAGACTTCATCTCATGTTTAATTCATTTTTTGTTTATATATAGTCGATTATCAAAGAATACAAATTTGATTGAAAATATCCATTTGAGCGCTTAAGTTTTTTTCATTTTTTTTTAATGGCTTTTAGCAATCCCTTCTATGGGACTATACAACTATTTTTACATGGTTTTTCATGGCTTATATATGTCTTTTAAAATGTGGTCGCCAGCCACATCTCCTGTAGATTTGAACCCAAAAATATATATATGGGGATTTATTATTTGTCTTTTTTGCGTGATAACGTTAGGATAAAATTATTTGAATAGGAATTTTAAGCACGAGAAGTTCTGTAAATAAATAGTGAAATATTTATATTTTTTTACATTATATTTTACTTATTGTTGCACATCCAATTACCCATAGGTAACCTAGGACAGTTTTATTAATCGCTTCTCTATAAAAGTTATCAGATCTAGGAAATCACGTTTAATATATTTTTAGATGATCGATCGAAAAGATTAATACTTTCGATCTACCAAATGAATCAGAATTTATGATAATTTCTAACACAATATAAATTATACTTCGAACAATGTTAATAAGAGTCTAAAAATTATTTACTATATCAACACTTCGTAAAACGTAGATTACAAAGATCATATTGACGTAAAATCATATTTTACAAAATCTACAGAATGATGATATATGAAAATTTACATTGTGGTTTTCTGTCCTCGTTTGCCAACAGCATGAATTATGTATTCTAACACTTTCTTGCGTCATTTCGTTTAACTGTATAAAATCACAAAAACTTTTAGGGTGCCATTATTTTCTCTCAGTGGAAATGAAGAATATATTTTCGCAGTAAAGTCACTATGACATGTAAGACTCGGGCAGGATTTAAAATTTTATTTCCGAAATTGGAGGAGAAAAATATAAAAATCTCATAAACATGGAACGCTCTCAAGTATGATACATCATCTGTCCTTTATTTTATAACTTTCGCGTATTTTTTAGCGAAGGAAAAAACGCCAATACAATAATTTCCACAAACATCGTTCCATCTTCGCAAATTTTACGATTTTTCCGCTGTAATAATTTCACTTGATTAATAACCCTGCCGAGCGGAATGAACAAATGATAAAAGTGGTGTAATAAAAGCGAAACTGGGTGATTCGAGTGTTTCGCTTTTGGCATCGAGAGCTAATAATGTTCATCGATAAAAATAATATTCCTCCTCTGCGATTCTATCTATTGAGAACCATTCTTCTAAATGCACAATCCACTTTGAATCTCTCAGGGCTCATAATGCTTTTAAATTATGCGAATATGAAGCTTATTTTATTGAAAAGATCGAAAGAATCGGACTGAGGTGCTCATTGTCGTATAGTGCTAACTACAATAATTGCATTTAAATCCATCACGATATTCGCTTAATAAGAAGTATAATTATTATCACAATCATTTCACTTTAGATCTGAATTATATATATAAAAAGTATCGTTCTTCAATCGATCTTCTTCTATTGGACATTTTATACTTTATAGCGTCTTTAAGATAAATAAATACTATTTCTATATAAAAGCCTTTTTTATAATATTTAACCTAAATACTGGTCTGTTCAAATTATGAATAAGAGTGATATTTAATATTTTTCTCTAATTTATTTAGGTTAATTTTTGATATTGTTTTCTTCTTCTTAGGGAGTTATGCCTCTTATCGAATGAAAGAAATCTCCATAAGAGATTTTTTTATGGAAAGGATTTTGCATATGGTGGTTTTCAATTTCTCTTCCATATATAATGTTCTCTGCCAAATTTTCTAGCTTAGTGTTTTTACAGTCAGAATTTGAGTAAATATTTATAATAAGAATCCAGGACTATAATAATCCTATGTCAATTCACTACTTTCATAAAAAGACTGATATTATACATAATGATTTGTTCGTTGTTGGAAACGTCATTCAACAGGAACGCTTTCAATTAAATATTGTTTTTTTTTTTAAAGCTGACAGCAACATAGAAGTTAACTTTAACAGAATTATCTTATAATAAGCAATTAACAGTGTTCCAAATAAGTTCTTGCGTTAAATGACTAATTTAATATTTTAAAAAGAGTAATTTTTTTTAGATCTTAGAAAACTTTTTGCTAAAATAATACACATTTTTCTTAAATTTAGTATATTTTTCGCAATCTTACAACTCACCTACTTCATTAAAGTACTGAAATATAGTCTCAATGTTCAAGGGGCATTTTTTTACTACGAACCCCTACATTTAAGAAGATCATAATTCTCAAAAATAATAATCTCTGTGTTGACATATGACACAGATGTGTCTGTGAACATAATTTAACATCGATGTTATGTTATTTTAGAATGTCTGAAAGGAATTATTGGGTGAAATTATTTTTCTGCCCAATTTATTTCTATTTAAATGCTTTTAGTTGGCTTATATGTTCATTGTTTAAGTAAACGTTTCTCTTTCAAATAAGCTCCGATTAAGTATCGCCAACTTCCAAGGCAGACAATGGGAAGAAATGTCTTTGCTGAAAGAGAATTTATTGGAAATCTGGATAGCCGCCGTGGAGAGTGCTAAAGTGAGCAAATCGAGTGACTCTCACAGAAGAAGCATGCTCTATTAAAAATATTCAGTCGCTTAAGAGATCTTCTTAACTTATCGATAATCTCCCTAGCAATGTTTATATCCATATAAAACTTTCCCGGTGCCGTTTTTGTTCTTACAAAGCCCAAATATGTTTTTATATTCCGGAAAAAAAAACAACAAAAATATATTTGGGAATACCCCAAGTGGAAAGTTGTTAAAGAAAAAATAAAATTTGTGAAAAAATATATGCTCCAATCATAACTTTACAAATTAAGGTCAGAATGGTCACAATAAAAACGGAGTTTTAACAAAAAAAGTCATCCTACTTCTCCCGAAAGAGGGAAGAAAGTTAATACATAAAATATACACACAAAAATATATAAAATCATTAACGACTCGTGTTGATGTATGAAATGAGACTTTTTTAAATTCTGCGAAATGTCTTCTTGCGGAAATGGAAATATTTACACTATCGTAAATAATACAATATGATACCTAATTAATTCGTCTTATTATTTTATAGGAAGAGATTACACGTGCCAAAATATCATAAATTGGGACTGAAATCATTATTCTTACAAAAAAACTCTCATAATCATTATACGCTTCTTAATAGGCTTATTAACTTTTTCGGATCAAACGGGAGTTATAAAATTCCCATTCTTAAAAAATATTGAATCATCTACCAATTAATTAATAAATGACATTTTCGTGAATTTATTAATTTAATGAGGCCAAATAAATATTTGGACCCATATTATATAATGGTTATAAAAATTATTTTATATAAAATGACAACAGATTGTTGTTATAAAAATTCATGTTTAAATCCAGATTGTTGAAAAAGATATTCAACTCTTCAATAAACTTCAACAAAAAGTTTCAATCCAGATTTTGCCACAATTTTTGGTTCTGCATTTGATTAATAAAATAACTTATAACTAATTCATTTTGTTATCGTAATTCAAAACATTAATCAAAATTAAATATAATTTTATCAAAACAACCACAAAATCTCTCGGAAAGTTGGTGTATCCGTTATGTCTAATGGTTAACATATCCTTCATACTCTCCGGACATTGCCCTTTCAGATTATTATTTATTTCTTTCATTGAAAAATTCTTTACGTGGTAAAAATTTTAATTCAAAAAATGATATAAAAATGTACCTTGATCAATATTTTCTCAACAAGCCTGGGAAATTTTGGCAACAAGGCATTATGATGCTTCCGAAGAGATGGAGAAAGGTAATAGAAAATAATGGATCATATATTATTCAATAAATTTTGATGTTATACAATTTTTTGTTTATTTTTTTCTTAATATAAAAACGAAATAAACTTATGGGACACCCTAATATGTGTTCGATATTGAAAAGAACAAAACTGTAAACTAGTTGGTTAAACATATCGAATATCTGCTTATTTTAAGCACTGAGTAATTTACCATGAGTGCTAGTCTTTTAAAATTGGAATTAAAACCATGAATTTAAAATAATTTTCTATGCTCAGAAAATATTTATTTATTTTATTTATTTAGAAATTTATTCACAGCTTACGCCATATTACATAAAAACAAGTGAAATGAAATACAATGTAAAAAAAAAAACAATGTAAAAATAAAAAGATAAATATAAAATAAAATAAAGATAAAAAAAATAAAATAAAATACATATAAATATAATAAAAATAATAAAAAATATAAAGTAAAATAAATATAAATGAAATTTATCATAAAAAATAAAAATTAATAACGATAAATAAAAGAATAATCAAATTTTTAGAAAAACAAAATAAAAATATGCATAAATATATATATATATATATATATAATAATAAAAAAAAATAAAACATTAGCAATTAAAAAATTAAAGAATAATAATAATATAAGAATTAAGAAGATATTTAGGGGGGCCTAAATATTAACCCTATCCACCTCTTAAATAGGATAGAGGCGAGGTCGATCGATGCTGATCTCACTAAGGCGTTTCCTGAAGAGAAGACGCGGCACTTCATAGACACTGCAGCTCTACGAAGGAGCGCCTCGAGTTGGGGAATGCGCCCGTAGAGGAACATTCCCGATGCACTACAACTCCTGGGCAGCCCGAATAGTGCTCTATAACAATTGTTATATTGCACCCGTAGCTGTCGCATGCTGCTCTGCCGGAACTGTGTCCAAAGTTCTCCCGTGTACATGGACGTGCAATACGTTAGGAAAAGCTGACGCTTGACTGCATCGCTGCATTTAAAGAAGCGTCGCGCCAACATGTTTCCCCGCATGCACATGGCTCTTCTTTGCCTGTCTATATCGGCATCATCGCTGAGATTGTCGTTGAAGATATGCCCGAGATATTTAACCTCCCGAACTACGTTGAGTTCTTTTCCCTCGATGGATACAGGAGGGACGTGATCCGGGGCCTTCCCGTCTCGGAACACCATCACCACTGACTTCGATATATTGAATGTCAATTTGTGTGTGATGGTGTAGTCCACGCAGACGTCCAATAGCGTTCTCAGTGCCTTGATTGAGGGCGCCAACAGCACCATGTCATCAGCATAAAAGATATGGTTGATGCTCCTTCCACCCACCTGGCAGCCCACTGCGGTCTCTCTGAGTGCCGCGGAGAGCTCGTCCATGTACAGGTTGAAAAGGTCTGGCGACATAGAGCCACCCTGTCTGACTCCGCACCCAGTGCTGAAAGAACTCGACAGAAGACCATCCCAGCGAACCGAATAGCGCTGCCCTCGATACCAACTGGCCAACAGATCGACCAGAGTAGAAGGGGCTCCTCTCTTCAAAAGTTTATCCCAAAGTAGACTTCGATCGACGCGATCAAATGCCTTGCTAAGGTCGAGAAAGCAAGCATAGACAACAGTCCTTCTGCTGGTGTAATACCTGATGACTTGCTTGAGCGTGTAGAAGGCCAAACTGGTAGAAGTGTTTGATTTAAAACCAAACTGTGCATCGTCGGTGTAAAGGTAGGCTTTTAGCTTCCCGTGCACAATTTTTTCCAGCAGTTTGGCCAAGATGGTGGCGATTGCAATGGGTCTGTAGTTATCAGTCAGTGTCGCAGCGAGTTTAGCCGATTTGACAATCGGAACAACTACAGACATACTGAGGTCGGCAGGCACGTAGTTATGCACGAGCATTCCGTTGAATAACGTTTTCAGGGCAAGCAATAAGGAAGGTCCGCCGAGCGCAATGTGCTCGGCACAGAGTCCATCATGACCACAAGACTTTTTACCAGAGAGCGTTTTGAGTGCGTCCTTGATCTCGCTCAAAGTAATAACACAAGCAGCGTTATGTGTCGACAGAGCTGAAGACCGGGCAGAAGAAGAAGCGATCGTAGCGGAAAACATCGACATAGAGAAATGTTGCCTAAAATTTTCAGCAGCGTCGATCCCGGTGAAACCGTCGACGTGAGCCGGAGGGCCGGCCTTGGAACCGAGCGCAATTCCAGCCAGACGCCAAAAGCCTCCAAAGTCACCTTTTTTATAGGCCAGAGCTATGCGATCCATCTTTTTTTGTTCATTAGCGTATCGGCAGTTCTTCAGCGCGAGTTTAAAAATTTTTCGCGTTCTGATTCTACGATCGGCAAGCGCTCCCTCAGCAGGGCGGCCAGCAGCTAACCAATCCTTGAAGGCTTCCCTCGCGTCGCAGTACACATCCGAGACATTTTCTTTCCAACCAGCGATGGCATTAAATTTCTTCGCGGATTTATGTTGTTTACAACGACTAAATGCCTTAATGGCTCCAGAACGCATAATCATCACAATATTAGCGTAATGACTATCAATTAGAGCACGATGCTCATTAACAGTGCAATTAGTCGTGCAAAACTGTTGGTTCATGTACTTGTATAAAGGTCCAATAAGATTGGAGACGAACCTAATAGAAGTGTATATATATTAAAATGGCGTGGACACTCTACTCGTAATTGAATTCATATTTCAAAAATAAATTACGTAACAATTTTCAACTAGAATTCGATGTCTTCTGGTGCGCCCTGTTGTCATATAATTTGGATGATATTAAATTGTTCGGGTAAATCCCGAATTTGAATAATGACCATGGTTGACATAAAACATAATGGGGGTTCCAGGGCGACAATCATTGTCCCAAAGCGGTCTATTTAGTCGATGAAAGCTTTGTTGATAGTCGAGAGGGCGCTCATCGCCAAACTTGCATTGCCAAAAGTTTTATGAAGAGTGATTTTAACTGTGGTTTTACGCAGAACCCCGTCGTGTTGATTAAGTAAAATGAACGACCCGGGATCGTGGGAAATGTTGATATATTTTCATAAAATTATCAACCTTTATATAATACATGATTGAAAATATCATAACTGAAAATATGAATACAAATTTTCATTATGATTCTGAACGACTGTAGGAAATTGATCCAATGTATATATACAATATATTACTTTCATGAAGATGTAACATAGTTAAATATAGAGTTATTGAAACGAAAAAATATGATTTTAAAAATGGTTGAGATAATTGCAATGGATAACATCAACGAGTCGTTGAAATAAGTCAAGCAGCAAATAGTAAATTGGACATGGATGAAGATCATAAATCTTCTCAAGACACTAATAGATTAGATTACATATCTCAAAATAAATAACATTTTTTAATTTCTATAAAAAATCCTGGTAATATCAATATAACTATGATTTTTTTCGTTTTGGCTTTCGTTGTTATTTACTATACGCAACCATAATAACATTTTTCCAGAACGTTGATATAAAAATTACTAAATATATTTTTAATCTCTTTGGTGGCTCTATATTTCTTTGATTGATTAATAATAATTTTTCAACAATTTTATATGGTTACAATAAAAAAAATGCAAAGTCTTTGATATTACTGCAATACAGTAATGTAAATAAAATTCTGAAAAAGTTTTTATTGACATATTGTCAAATTGTTATCCTGATGACTTGATGTTTAATAAATTTTATCAATTTTATTGAAAAGTATGCATGATCATTTTCAGAATAGGTGCTTAGAAATTGTATGATAGCTCTTTATTATTATCAAATGATACGATGGGATTCTCACGAATTAGTTGTGTTCAATCAAAAACATCAAATAGATACTTGCATTTCTCTCTTCGGGAGATTAGATTCAGAAGTGCGTCTAAATTGAGTTATTACTAACGTTGTGAAATGGGTTGTATATAACATTACTAAGCACCAAAGATGATAGTCTAACCGCAACAAGACACCAGCCTCATAGTCGAAGGAAGGATTCTATCCGAGGAAGATCGTGCTGTCGGTTTCATGGAATATAGAGAGATTTATTCGTTAGAAGATATTGCCATAGAATACTGTAACTAATCTGAAGTAACCGTATTATTGATAAATAGCTAAAGCAAACCATTGACGAAAAATATTAGTAATGAATATAATCAAGTATGTAATATTTCATAATTGCAATACCAAGCCTCACACGATGAAATAAACGACCATTTTAATGAATATTAAAGTCACTTGATTGGTAGCAAACGCCTGTGATGATTTAAATAGCTTAATAATCGGTAAAAGCATCAACAGTTTTAAGTGCTAGAAGACGACTTTAACTTTTCAATACAGCAATGAGGAAGTTAAGATAACTGGAACAGATACAGTTGACATAGACATATAAAATTATGTAAAATATGTGTGATAATCTAAGATTGTTGGTACAGATATAAATTATGATAATCATAATGCTTCAGATAAAAATGTTAATGATGAGCAAACTAGGCCCAATACTATTAAAAAATCGCAAATTTTGAATATAAAATAATATGATGAAAAACAATACGAAGCAAGGTACAGTTTTATGTGCCAAAATGGACGCGGCGGTGGACGAACCTGCAAAAGTTTGATCCGCCGGATTAATTTAAAGCTTAGCTAAAGAACTATTACCCCCACTCAAATTTCGATGGGTGCTAATAGCATTTTTAATAGCCACCTTTATTTTATGCTCAATATTTATTATCAAACTTTTCTCCATGCTGCATGTTAAAAAATCACATTAATCAAAAATATTATCATCTAGAAAGTATGAAGTAAAATCTTTTTTATGATCCTGTGGATTTCAAAATAATAAGATTGACCTGTATATATAATGTATCACGTGGATAATACTTTAAAATATAAATTGTTATAAAAACGATTTTACAAGAACATCAAATCAGATTAATTTGCCAACTTTTAGTATCCAACTTGATTCTTCGACGAACTCATCGGATATGCGCTTGGGGAGGGTTACAAGGACTCTTGCCGAACAAACCTCACTTGCCCAACACATGTCACCTGTCATAACGCTGTCTTACCACGGAAAAGTTTGGCATTGGGTCGTCCTTTGGAAAAAAGTTGACATCTGTCACCGCACATGATGTAGATTTGGTCCCTTCTTTTGATATATTAAAGGCCAACAACTTCTGTACAAAACTCCGAGGGCCACCTGCATATTTATAGAACAGAATACAACTCTTACTTACATACCCACAGAATACTTTCTTCCCTTCGGACCCTTTTTTATATACAACTGATATATAATATAAATCATCGGATCCTTGCTTTAACTTTTCGCTTTTTCATTTTAAGACCCCAAGATCCATCAATCCTTTTTTCTCTTTGTAGGACGTGAGATGTCTCGCATGAGTTTGTGAAATTATCGAAGGCTAAATAATTGATATTTCGACTTGAGCGAATATGGGATAACATGACCTATATCGAATAAAATATTTTTTTATCAGTCTATATATTTCTATTTGTATTCCTTGAGGTACATCAAAACCAATCGTATTACAACTAACAATCAAAATTATTCAAAGGAGCTCCGAATTTCGTTATTAACACTCTCTGTCTACCCATAATAATTTGTAATATAAATTGAAAGCAGATATGTCCATCGGCCATTCTAAAATAATATTTGAAAACCATATTAAATAAATTATAACGAGTACTTTTGAAATATACATTACAACATCAATTTAATTTATTTAATTAAATTTACTTTGTATTGTATAAATTTATAAAACCATTAAAAGTTGCATCGATAAAACATTTTTTAAAGAAATTTCAATTTCTTAATAATTAACAGAGAATTTTTAATTTATTTAACACTTCATCGTCCGCAGACTTATTATCAACATTTTTAGCAACGTCGACACTCTCTCCGTCTGTCTCTCTCCGAGCTCAACGTGTAAGAATGCTCTTTCTGGAATCACTGGAACTCGATTGCAAATACGCGACTGAACTCCTCAAAAGATTTTTCAAGAAATTTAAAAAAACGTTACATTATTTATTTCATGATTTTTTCCGTTTTATTCTTCAACTGTTAATGACTTCCAGATGTGTAAAAAACTTCTCTGAAGTGTTTTGTCATTCAAAGCTATTGTTACCATTGCCAACTACCTAAAGGGGTCGGTCTTGAAGTAGTGTTTTTAATGATCCCTCACTCTTTACTACGAAATTGCAATTTCAAAATCCCTTTTATCATAGCTTATTATAATCCACGATGAAGATCTTTCAGTTCCTTTGTTCCCAATACATTAAGAAGTGCTAAAAAAATAAAATGTATTTGATATGCTGCAATCGATAGACATTGAAATTTTATAAATTTAAACTATATGTCTTTTATTATCATTTTTTTTTCTTCATAAAAACATTAAATTTGTTCAGGATAGTGCGGTCGAGAATCAGTATATTATAATATAAATAATAGTTTATTATAATATTCATTTATAACGATTATAATAAAAATGTATCTATTACTTATTCGAAACGTTAAATAAACAATGCTATAATTTAGATTATTAAGTTAATATTTAAGAATTTAGGAATAATAAACTTGATCGTGACTAATGCACCATACTTTTTTTTGTCAAAATTTATAAACATAATGTAGATAGTCATTGCATTATTTTTGCAAAACAGTATTTTCTTGCAATTTAACACATTGCTAACTAGGCACACATATAATAAATATGATCACGATTTAGTTAAAAAACAGCTATCATAATAAAGATTGAAGATTCAATCATCTGCAAGTCAGGTTTAATTTACACATCTGATTCTAACATTTCATTTTTATATTCACAATAGATTTACAGCCCTAAGATCTAGAGGGAAAGAAAATGGTAAAAATAACGACACGATAGAACAATAATGATAGAAAAAATATTATAAAAGCTACATTTTCTGTATATATACTTGGAAAAGTTGAACGATTTAGAGAAATTACACCGACAATAAAGTGTTAATACCCCCCCCCCCCCTTCTTAACTATTTTAAAAATATCACAACAACGTCAAAGTGAAATATACGATACAAATATTTTGTACATATAAACAGATTTGAATTCATGATTATATTAAAGCTACTTAATCAGAAATGATTTTCAGTTATTCACTATATGTAACTGTAAATAATAGCTCCAAGAAATCCTTTGAAGCCACGCAAGGATTATATTCAATCCAGCTTTGAATGTATTTATACATGCATCAGGATATTTTGAGACATAAGTCACATGGTTAATCTTCGTGTGTTCCACACGAGATGGAATCCTGGCGACAGTACGTCCATTAATCATTTCATTTATGGTGTAATTCCCTTCGTTGCAGACGAGCTACATCTTAAAATATTTTGAGCCTGTGCTTAATATATCACTTATGGTGACGTCGCTCTACTTACGCTCCCAATTATCCAGAAACGCCGGCGAAAAATTATTTTCAAAAATACATCCGGCCCGTCTCGGCAATCTCTCACTCCTAATGATGCTTAATCATCAGTCTCTTCTTGGATTTTTAAACTCGATCTGGTATTTTGGAAGCCGTTCCCGGATTTCTCCTCATAAATTGGCTGAGTGCGAACACACATGGAGGTTCGAGATGCCAAACTGGGTGGGCCAAACAGGCGTAGCATTTATTATAATTTACGACTAGCTGCGGGCTTAATTCATTGCTGCTTTCACTCCTGTAAGAAGTTGGCAGGAAACGTGGGGAATATGTTTGCTTTTGTAAGTAAACGAGTCGTATGAGACTTTTGATTGACGGGAATATCAATGTGGAAAAACTATATTCGAACACCATCGCATATATGGAGCTCAAAAAATAGACAAGGTGAAAGACGGCTAACATTTTCGACATATTTAGGCATTTTAATATTTAAAACCATACCAGTGATTTTAATATATCAAAAGTATTCATTCTTATCATTGTGATAACTTTTAAAACAGTAATTTTATATTTAAATCAAGTGAGAACGCCCAATCCTTGCAATAAATTCTTATCTACTATTTTAAGTATATTATTTTGAAATTCGTTGTTTAGCATACGAATAATTCTGAATTTAAATTGAAATTTCAAGCTTATACTATTTATGGATCAATAAATTATCACATGATGCGCTATTTTTGATCAAGTGAAAATCTTGTCTTTGGGACCGATTTTAGTTGCTTAACTATTAACATAGTAGTAATACTAAAGAATATGGCAAAATTATAATAATAAAGAATATTGCATTATTTCTTATGAATTTCTATAAAAATCGTATTATAATATATATAAAAAAAATCTATAACATAAGATGTAACACTGTCAACTATTATCGAAAGACTAATAGAACTCATATCTATCTAATGATAATTTATACACATTAATCGGATGACTCTTCAAGGGTAAAACCGAATAATTATAACGTCTTCTGATCGCCGGCAACTACTTATTATTCAACCTGATAATATGGTCAAACCTCAATAAATTTCGATGGAAATATTGATTTGGTTACAATGTCTTTATAAATGAATCGTTTTGATGGCATTGATACTAATTGATTTTATAAAGTTCATGTTCAATATAAAGTTTCCAGATGCTATTATTTGTTTAAAAATTAAAATGATAATTTTAGACAGTGACATAAAATAAGATTAAAATCGCGTGAAAATATTCGCATAATAATATGAATTTTTAAATCAAGTAATCCTTTAATTTGAGGAAGTGGTGAGAAAGTGGAAATTATAATTGTTTTCAAATTTATCACTTTTAGAGTTTCTTCTTTCATCTTGTTTCACGTTGATATTTTATTTTATATCACATAACTATTGCACCACACAATTAGTATTTTACTATAATATTAGTAACTAAAACAGAAACTCGAATAAACTAATTCCCCATAGCATTTTGCTTGGATGCATTAGTTTATGTAATCTATGCACGTGTGTAACTTTGTTTGAGATATTATACCGATATTTGACTATTATTAATATTTGTTCTATTTTAGCATAACCATTATATATATTGCACCATTTTCAAATTCTATCAAAATTTTGAACTTTTCCGTGAAGCTCTGAATAACAGTAAAAGACTTCATCAATCAATTTTACTTTGATATGCCTTCAGATAGGAAAACAATCATCAATTAATTGAATCTTTGTAATAGTTTTATATCATTCACGAAATTTGAAATAATGAATAATAAAAAATAGAGCAGCATTTAAAATCACACTCTTATGGTACTCGCAAACGGATCTCAAACACGTAATATCATTAACATTTAAATAATATAATCAGCTTAAAAAAATAAATTTCTTTATTCATAATCATAAATTATTCATTATTTATTAATTTTCATTACAATAATATTTTATGTATATTGTACCAATGTACATTAATAGAATTTAGTAATAATCTAAGGATCATTTCCTTAATCGAAGTGCCGCTTCCCATCAAAGTACTTGGTTATTTGAAGCATTTTCATACAACAAATTTCAATTATGGCATAGGAGTTGCTAACTCGATGAGGTCTCCTTCAACTGTTAAATACTAACATTAATTGAACACAGTGCGTAATTAATTCATCAAACATAAATTAAATTATTTAATCGTTGGTTCGTGAACCATTTCGGAAACGATTTCATTTTTGTGATTTTCTGGTTTTTAGTGAAAATTGTAATTATCTTCGAGTCGGTTATTTGATTTCTTATTTTTTGATATGAGCTAAGCCAATAAAAAGCTTTGAATGCAGACAATGTAAGTTACCTTTACAGTTGGGGCAGGCTGGAGGGTTATTAAATCATAAGAGCACTGATTCGGAAAATTGACTCAATCCTCTCGACTGTTCGGGAGAGGTGCTCTGAGACATCCCTCAAATGTCTGGATGTTACTAAATCTGGACCTAAATTGCCGCTCGTAAATTTTGACGATTCTAAGTACGGTTGAAGATCTCATAAATAATTTATATTTAATTACGCTTAACAAATTCTCTATCCATGTGATTTTCTTCAAAACTTCATATCCTCGCAAGTATTTCATTATTGGCAAAATTGTTTTTGCTTGGCTCATGCCATCATGTTGGATCAACCTATTTGCTCCAAAATTTATTCCTGACCTGTTTGAAGTACTTTATTGCTTTTGACCTGAAAGCTTAACAAAGAATTTGGATAAATTGGGGAAGGAAGTTTAAAAATTAAAAAAAAATGTAAATAATCCTAGAATCCCTCTGCAACTCTTAATATTAACATTATACTCAGTATTTGACCAAGAAATTCTGAAATAAATAAATTTAATATGAACATGCTATTCATCCTGATGTCATATCGTAGACGTATGAGATCTATTAATTTTAAAACTGGTATATAAACTATTTAACTTTATAAAGTATATAAACTATCAAATTTTAAATAATTGTTACTAGTCCATATAATAGTTTATCATACACTGGTAAAAATTTGCCCAAATCTTTGTGGGTCGGGATATAGACAAATATTTGTGTAAATTTGTCTAATAGAAGTTGATATTTGTGCAAACTTTTGTGATTGAAAAAAATAGTGGATTTCTACATACCATATACCTTGAGCACAATTAGCATAGTAAAAGGTTTTCATTCGATGAATAGCCAAAGTTCTACAGCATCCGTCATATTTATTCGTACTTGTTTCTGAAAATCACTTTTGTCGTCGTCTTTTCACTTTTGCTTTTGTTAAATACTTTTTAAAAAAATCATCATATTATTAATAAAAAATACTCATATGCATTTAAGCTTTAGCTCGATGTTTTACTTACAGTAATAGCTTGGACGTACAAAATCAATAAACTGAAGTACAGCAAGTACTCTGATACATCTTCCTCAAGACTTGATATTTCTTTCTATCTACAGTTATACATCTATATGTCGAATGCGTTATTTATCGACGCTCCATCATCGTTTGCCAGTTAACTTTTAAGTTTCAACAAACAAACTTGAAAGCTGCTTCCAGAGCAATTTCTACTAAGTAAACATCTACTTCATCATACTCAAGAATCACTCGCAAGGGCTATTTTAATATAAACTCTAAGTTAACATTCATTACAGATTCAACAAAACACGCTTTCTTCACGTTTCAAAAAATCGTAACGTTTTAATGTAGTGCATAAAATTTACGTCAGTTATAAAAATAAAATACTCGCCACGAATACATGCGACGAGGGTTGAAATTCGAAACAGAATGACAAAAAAGTACTTATGCAACAGTGACCTATATAATATTTTTCATTTCCAAAAGCAAATCCTCCGCATCTCGGTTCGCAAGAAAGGTGAAAGTGTAAATTCTTTTATGTACCACATCAAACGAGAAGAAATTCTTTATCTTTTAACGTGCGCAAAAAATTCCTACTACTTCGGTCAAATCTCACTTTGTGGAATGCCAAAAAGGGGTGAAAAAATCGTTTGAAATTAGTCACCTTTCAAATTAGATTTCGCGTATGGAAATCATTCTTATTTTTATCATAGATTAAAAATAGACTACAGACTGGGCCGAAATCGTTTAATCGCTAAATATTACAATACGAAAATCGCTTAGTAATTTTTGCGACTACCCTTATTGGAAAATTGCCTCTTTTTGTATGACCAAACTGACCAATATTTTTTGCCACGTGATTGAAAAATAATTTATCGCACTCGGCTACGCAGCGAGCTTAACATTTAAGCAATCGTAAACTCGTTTTAAAAGCTCGCCACAAAATCATGAATTCCGCAAAATTGACGAAGTATCTCATTTATTTCCAAGAATTTATATTCATAGTTTCCAAAACGTCCGATTCAATAAATACGACATACGAAACCATATCCATTCGTTTTTATTAAATTCAAACATTTAACTTAATAAACAAAAACTTATATGGATAAGTAGAATTCCATGAAGTGACATGAGTTCAATGAACATTTTAGAGTAATATTAAAATTGGCTTTCTTGTTATAAGCCTAGACACACCCAAAAATATATATCATTCATCTATAAATATATTAATAAACGTAATTTAATTTTCCATATTAAAAATATCGTTTTGGTGGTGACGCTAATTTTTTTAGCTATCACACTTCTACCAATAGTGTCCATCAAGATAACTAGTTTTTCATTTGATTGGCAGCTGTTTTAATAACCTTTTTAATACATTTGTAATATTTACTTAACATAGATGCAAAAATATGTTTTATAAAAAATATTTTTTACTGAACTAAAAAACAAATATTGCCTTTAAATGATTGCAAAATGGTCTAAAATGTAATGCGCTATTTTTTTAAGATCATCTATAAAACAAATGGATCGCATCCACTGTGGATGAGCTGTTTTATTTTTTTAAAGGACAAAAGTTGTTAATCCTCAATCAAGATCAAAATCATCTAGAAGCATAGATCCAAACCCTAACAAGACACCGTAGGATAGAAAAGATATAAGTTATTTAAAATGAGCTCAATTATTGCTTTTCATTTTATAATTTTTAACACAAATTCTTGATATACAGGTGAACTAAATTTACAAGGAATCTTGTTAAGAAATCTCGGATATAGCGAGCATCCTATGGTGAAAAATTGTTTTTTTTTAATCTAGGAATAATAAATACAACTAAAGAATAACCACTAAATATTTTTAAGGTTTTTTGTAAAGATTACTACTATTATTTAAGCTTATTAACTTATTCATTGACGATCGATATTTTTATTACATCCAATAGCATTCAATTTTAAAATATAAAAACATGAACTATCACAGATAAGATCATAGCTATTTGCTAATCAAATATACAATAAAATATCCACCTTCGAAAAAATTCACTAAATTATTATAAAATGATGATTTAACGAATGATTTCAAAATCAAAGGCATTTTATTTAAAAATACATGAATTTATGAATATATGTATATGCGCTTTAAATAATTAATTTTAAGCACAAGTATTATTTCAGTAAAAATAGCTTACTGCATCCAATTTGTTTTCCTTGGCTCCCTTTTCAAACATATGTAGCATGTCATATATTTTCAGAATAAGCCACTTGTCATCCTTTCAAATGTCATTTTGCATGATATTGTTTATTCAAGTGGTCTTTATCATTCTACTGTATATTTTATGAATAAAACTATGTGTTTTATATTGACGTTGTATTTTCCTACGTCTTTAGAAGTGGTCATTTCATTGCGGTAGAAGACATTTAGTGAATGTATTTAAATATATCTAGAAGGATTACACACGGCCCACAGAACAGATGAAATATATATTTTGTTTGTATCCCCTTTGAAGTAAACAGATTATTCCTTGGTATCCTAGGATAATCTATAGGGATAAGAGGGATCGGTAGGGCTAGTTTCGCAAAAGCCGGCGATTTGTGGCGAGAATCGATTAACAAACGGACGAGCTTTCGTTAGCCCACGTACTATCATTATATCTGCCGGGGATCTCTTCCTACCCTAAAAAAGATCAAACTGCCTATTGACAGCCAAAAACCGTATGGTTGCCCCAAATGGATACCTCTTTGATTATTTGTCAAAATGGACATAGGGGACGAAGTAAAACAGGCGCTATTAAAACGTATCAAGATGATCGGCCATTATGAATTCCTGGAAGCGAAATTAATAATTGGGTTTTTCGCGTGAGTGGTTATTAAAATTGTGTAACGTCCTTAAGCTTCCTGAAAGATAGTATGGGGACCCATGTGTGTGTTGAGATGGGTATGCCAAGTTGGGAGCGAAGAAAGCCCCAGGGGCAAGGGCCAAACTGCGCTTTATTGGAAACCACAACTTTGATAAATCGGCAGTGCTGTGGTTAACTCTATGTATGCGTTTAATAAAGCCGCGGGATTGTTACCCGAACCCTGCAAATATAAAGCGGTAAGGGCTCAAGGACCATTACTCTCATTCATCCTTGTGCGCCATTATAATGTTGGCGAATAAAAATATTTTCTTGGGCACAACAATAGTTTCCTATTAAAAAGTATCATCATTTATCCCCGGCAAGATTGTGTAACTCGGCGTCGTTTTGAAGCGAGTAGCTCTCCAGAATTTTTATGGGCATCTGTTTTCAATGTTTCCAGTTAAATTATTCACATCTGGTTACAATCCCTGAGCGGGACTCCGAGGGATGTTTTCCAGTGCGTGTCATATTCAATTACGCCGACGAGAATTATAGGTATGTAAATGGACCTCTTATAAGAATTGTAATTGTTCCAACACTACATCGTTAAAATACACCACTGAAGTTTGCATGTTTTTATTTGAGTATACAAACGAAAATGGGGATGGGCGTTCATAAATAATTGAAGGCTTTAAAAAAGGGTATCACTAGATACGGTTTCAAGCGACAAAAATATATTTTTTAATTGATATTTCCAGCCCATTATCCCAATTATTTATATACCCTGCATATTTACGTTTTTTATATCACCTAAAATAATTTTAAAAAACCCGCAACTCATTCCTACGTTTCATTCTTACTAATTAGCCTATCCAATCCAAAGGTTACTCCTTCGAAAATCTTTTTTGAAAGAGAGCACGATCCTCAGCAATGAGCGAAAATTACGGCAATAATGAAAGTCAATCTATTTGATCTATGAGTTGTATCGACTTTATAGGGTTACACGTTGGTATTTAACTATCGAGCCACATCAAAAAAAGAAAAGCAAATAAATAAATTATTTGAACGATCTTTTGCATATTTTATTTATTTAAATCATATTTTTTTACTGTATTATACTTATAAAATTAAATTGTAATCAAAATCCTAGTTCGCATTTTATTATTAATAACGTCTATATCTATCTGTCTATTTTTATTAGTTAAATAAATAATTCGAACGTTTAATATTGAATTGTTAAAATATTAAAATATTAACAATTCAAACTACCATAATATACTTTATCAAAAACTTATTATGATAATTCCGGATAATATTTGATATTGTATTTATAGCATCTATCCATTCATTTAAATTTATAAAAAAAAGTCTTAGAAATATGAAATCTAACATACACTATTTTAAATTCTAAACGATCAAAAAGAATCCCAAACGCGTCATAATCTAGAAATGTAGAAAAACAAAATATTCCATTTGTATTTTTATATATCACTAATAAACTTGTACAGCAAAATTCCGGATCATATTTGAATATCCTTCGTATGAACATTTTCTTAATAAAAAAATGAGTATTAAAAGAGTGAAATAAATTTTTTAATGCAAATATGATATTATATTCGAAACCTAGTATACATTTGAAGATTTAGATAATCCACATTTTTTAATTATCCGTGCCTCTCCTCCCCAGCGTTGACTCGGATAATCGAGAGTGTACTGTCTAATATAAATGTCTAGATATTCAAAGGGATTTATAAATACTAGCTTTTTACAAAAATTAATGATATTTTTTGTATGATTGCTTAAAAATGCTATTTAAGTATATTGCTTTGAGCTAATTCCTATGCATTAAAATAATTATTTAACCTAGTTGATAAAAATAGTTTAAAAATTATAAATAGCTCCTCATCTAAAGCTTTCCAATGGAGCTGGTGGCACTATTACACTTTTAATTACATTCCGCCATACAATTTTAATAGTTCGCAAAACCAGTTAGCCAAGTAAAAACAACGTGTAATAAAGGTGTTTCCACATACATTACAGTTATAAATATTCGCCTTTGGGCGTATTCAAACAAGCTTTTGTGCTACAGCGCATCTTACGGCGTGTAATTTAAATGATAGCTGTAATGTAGCTTGTATAGTGTGCGATGGTTGAACTTGCCAACCACTGGGTAACTTAGTTGAATTGCCCACCCCTGGTGAGTTAGTCTACTCAAAAGGAGTAAAAGCGCGAAGAAGCAAACTTCGCTGTGATATGAAGCAGACAATGGCCGTGTACTGTGTGTATATACACACTTAATGTCGCCATTTTGGCATGTTATAATCTCGTTTGGCTGAAAATATGATTTCGTTGTTTATAAATATTTTCTGGGGTGAGTTTGACGGCGAAATCTTTATCAGTATGCCTTTAAATTAGCCATTGTGGAGGAGCACTCGAAGAGGATTCTTATGTACAGCTGTTTTTTTTTTCTTCCCTTTTCTTTTCTTCTTGTTGTACCCAGAATAATACATCACGTATTGACTCGGGTTTTTACGGTCAGAAGTGTATTAGAGCCTCTCTTCGAACAATAGGAAGGCATTGTTCCTGCTTTCATGAAAATATATTGTCGATTCCGTAAAAAGCTTTAACTTCGGAGCTTTCGCTTAAAGTTTGGCCTATTCTTCGCGTTTACGAGAAATTCTCAGCTTATTTCGATGCACTACACAAAAAAACCAAGACATGACCGTTAACTTATATTCAGGGCGAATTTTCATTTTTTAATAAATGGTTATTTATTTGTTGATCGATATGTTTTAATCATGCGGCGTGTTTGCTCTATGTTGCTGTGAATGCACGATCGAGAGGTGGATGCATTACGATGCATCAATACGCTGCACAATGGAAGCATGCCGGATGTAAAATGAACATGGCTAGTCACAACTGATTGAGGCCGTAATCCGTAGAGTTGGAGACATAGCAATCAATCTCAACTGAATAGCTCTACTGAAACCGAGCTGAAACTGTCACCCGTCAACTGTGAGCTCCGATAGCGGCTCTTGTCACCAGGATTTTAGCATACAGCAAACAAGAAAGGAAAGACGTTACAACACGAATTTTATAGCTAAAATATACAAACTAAAAATGTATATTTAAACATATAATAAATAGCATCAGCAAATCAAAACATTTTTCGTAGCATTCCATAACAGAGTATAATTACATTATTAATCATAATTAGTTATAGATACCATATAATTACCCTTAACATATTCCCTGTCTTTTTTACCAATTCCAAAAAATATACATTAGTAATTTTTGCTAAGTGAAATGGATGAAAAACCTTTATCGAATTAAACTTCAACGAGTAATCAGATTCATCAAATTAATTATACTATGATAAGGTGTTAAATATCATAAAATTAAGTCAATGAATATTAAATCATTATATCAGGTCAGTCAAAAAGTTCGTGCACATTTTTGGGATTTTTTTTAAATAGTGTAAATAAAACACAATTTAACATTTCTTCCACTATCTACAGTTTCTTGCCATCTTACAGGTAGGTTTTTAGTTCCACTTCTGTAGAAAGATACTGGTTTTGATGTAAAAAAAAAACTTGAAAGTCCATCTTGTACATCATATTAAAAATTTAACTTTTTCCTTAGTAAAAAAAATGTAAGGGACGAAATAAGTGAAAATCACTTGAGACAATATCCGCGGAGTAAGCAGAATGTGGCAAAAGCTCCCAATTATATTCAATATTATTTTGCAGCGTTGTTCGAGCCGTTTGCAGTCTAGCATTATCATAATGAAACAACAAAAAAAAATCCTAAAATGCGCACGAACTTTTGAATTGATCTGACATTTTGATCATTGTTTTTTGTATGAAATAATCAAAGACTTTCGTTTGTCCCATGAAATCATAAAACAAAGTACTCTTTTTGATTGTCAATTTATTATCAACATCTTCATATTTTTTTAATAATAAATTGCTACAATTTTAAGATGATTATATTAACTAAAAAAATTTAAATACCGTCGAAGAACATCATTATTGAAAATTTTCTCTATGCATAACCATATTTCAAGGATCAAGTTCTTAAAGATTACAATGGCATAAGATATAATGACGTCGTTATGCATAGCTTATTATATTATAAAGTGATATTGGATCTCAAAGCCCATTTAAGCCACGCTTGAACACAGCTGAAATAGCCAAGATGTCAGCTAAAGTTCAACTGTAGTCATTTCCGGAACTTATAACGTTCAAGCGACTTCCTAAATTTCAGATGCCCGCCCCGGAATCCTTTTCAATATTTTAAAAATACTTCAGATATTAAATTTTTATCATATTTTCCATCCCTTTATTCAGGCCTCAATGTCGCTATCCACAAAATACAATGGAATTTTGTAACTGTCGTATCGATTTAGCATTTGATAATAAAATTGCTACATTTGTTTATCCGTTTGTCATGCTAGAGCATAAAAAATAATAAATCGAATTGATTTAAAGAGCGCCGAAATTCGCTGTATTGAAAATTTGCCGTATTTTACACTCGTGTCCATATAATAAACATGATGTACGACTGTAATATCCGAAGGAAATGAAATGGTTGTAAGTTCATTATTTATTTATGCATATTTTACTAGGACTTCCTCTGTTTTACATATAAATCTGTCAATTTCGAAGACTTAGTACGGTAACTATAAATCAAAGAAGTGGAATTGTCTTTCGATAGAGGCTATAAAAATTGAAGAAAACGATAGCACCGCTCTCAATTCATCTTTTGTTGTTATTCTAAATATAAATTTATTCTAAAAATACGCATTTTTTCTTTTCAATTCCTTATTGTGCGACTTTAGGATATAATCTTCTATCCCTCGGGATTGATTGTATGACATTTGGTTCCCCCTATAATTTTCCAAACTACCCTCTTCTTAATGCAACCCCATGTACTAGAATGCAGAGTCTTAAATTTTGGAATGCTGGCTATTTTCGCCATAAAAAGAATTCAAGCGAAAAATAATAAAAAAAATATTTAATTCTTCAACATAAATTTTAAAATACATAGTGTAACGACTAAATATCGAATTCTTAACCTAAATTTATTTCTCGATTTCCTGATTATCTATCGTGAATCATCCAGTACTATTCTGAAGTAAAATGACAGACAATGCCACTTAAACAGATAATCACTTAATCAGATATGGATACAATTTGAAGCTTTTGTGATAATTTATAACGAAATATTACGTTGTAAAGAATATCAAATACTATCTTTTATAATTCGATTATTATGTCATGAAAAAAATTGCCTTTCCATAATATGATTACTACGTTATGCTGTAAATTTTTTCAGTTCCAATTTGATACTATATATCCGATTTATGTGGTTTATTTATTGGTGATTTTTAGCTAAAAAGGCGTAATGAAATTTTACGCTAGTGCAGTGGTCTCTTTTCATTCCACACACAAGTCGTCTAATTGAACGTTGGGAGCAAATTCTCCCCCGCAAGTCGAGTTGGCTGACTCTGCCAATTTCTAAAGAACCGTTGACTTCATCACTTGAGCAGGCCACAGATGAACGAAGATACTTCCATGATGCCAATTGAAAGGCTTTCTTGCCATTTGGGGCTGGCTGAAAGTACGTTTTTCAAAGATATCTTAATAGAAGCCCTTTTGTTGCATTTGTGCCAGTTGGATTGTAACTACCGATAACAAGATCAATGGACGCTTAGGTCGTATTGATTGAAACCCACTGTAATTGAACGCGCACAGTTGCCAATATGTTTCTCACAAATTTTTTGCTTAAAAAATGAATTGGGAATTAATATATTCAGTGGTAAACTCTAATTCATTCTTGATGGAAAGTTCTGAAATTTTATAACAAAAAATGATGGGTGTGTCTTCATCGTCGCTCGGAAGTTGTGAAGATTCTTTAAAGTAGCGGAAACATAATACAAAGTTGGTTTAACCTCGAGTGACAAAAGCTTTATTGTTATAATCTCCGTGTCACTCTTACAAAATGAAAATTTAAGTGCACTCAAAGTTTTCCGCCAGAAAATTAACCTTAATTAAATGTGCAGTTTTGTAAAGAGCCAAATTTCACAAATTTACAGCAACAATACCTTTTGAAGCTCCTTTCTCTGCATACTATGCTCATATTTTACTACTGGCTTTATTAAAACATACACTCAAAGTCATTGCTAAATATAAAGCAAAAATTCCTTCAATATAAAATTATAATAACTATGTTAATTAATACATTTTAATAATATTATTAGTGCATACTATTGATATAAAGCATGATGTCTTAGATCAAAAATGTCGAGGAATTATGCGCACTAATTGGAGACACGCTAAATTATGTTTAAATATAGTAAATTTCCATCAGTGTATTTATAGTATTCTTCGATATTTGAGGGATTGCGTTCTTTATACTCCCACGTATTTGGTTCTTACAAATGTGAAGACTAGAATTCAATAGGAATTGTTGAAATACGCAGGTTCATGGTTCGACGAAACATACAGAGGAAAAGGGTAAATATTTTACCGACACAAACCAAATTCTGGAGGTAATTCAATGTACGAAATTATATAAATAGTAATTAATGCACTCAAAAGTAAGCAACAGGATCTTATATACTATACACCCTTTATTTACAAGTTTAAGTTTATACATAAATATAATTGATCAAAAATACTTTTTTAAATAGCACAAAATTTAACTAGTAAATTATAAGTCACTCAAAGCGTGCGTGATCATATGGTAGCGATAAAATTGTTTAAGCATTTCGTCGGAAATACGAAAAGAATTACTCAAAAATGCAGCTTTTTCTAAAACATTTTTATACAAACACATTCTCAAATGCACTTTTTCGCTATATTAATTTTTGTTTGGCCGAATTTTTCCAATTCTATTTGCAAAAATTGAAAATCTTTTCAAACATATGCGAAGGCCTACTTGCAATTTATAAAATTTAAGCGAACAGAAAAATATTTATATAGATAAAGCGGAAAGAAATGTCATTTTTTGTTGCGTCTTTGCCGTCAGTTTGCCTCAGGTTGCTGTCGAGTGAATCATTTTGAAACCCTGTTATTTTTCTTACTTTTTCAAATATTTTTTTATGCATAGGGAAAATTTCCAAGCCAGAAATTGATGAATAAACAATGGATAACCATTTGTTCATCGCTATTGTCCAGGTATGAAACCGATCAATTTTTAAAATGGATCGTTACTGGGGACGAAAAGTGGGTCATCTATAATAGTCCGAGAAGGAAAAAACACTGGCTTTCTTCAAATCAAGTACCTGTTTCTATCTCTCTTCTCGACCATCATTATCCTTGAAAAAGGTCCTTCTATGTGTTCGGTGGGATGTTTTTGGCATAATTCACTAAGAATTATTAAAACCTGGCCAAACTGTCACAGCAGAGCTATAATTGTGCACAATTAGATAGGTTAAAAGCGAAAATGCTCAAAAAGCGATAAGTGTTAGTTAACAACCAAAGAAGAATATTACAGCATGATAATGCAATACCACACCCAGCAAGGATTACGCAGAACAAAATAAGGGAGCTGGATTTGGAAGTACTGCAGCATCCACCGTATTCTCCTGATTTTGCACCTTTAGACTATCATCTTTTCAAGTTATTAGAACATTTGCTTCGCGATAAAATATTTACTTCTGTGGAACAAGTGAAAAATCATTTGGATTCTTACTTTAGTGGATAACCGGCCGAATTTTACGAAAGAAGCATTAAAAAGTATCTATCTATACTATCTAATCTGTGAAGAACGATTATAAATAACTATGGAAATTATTTAATTGAGTAAAATTGTATAGCTTTTATTAAAAATATTTTTTTTCTCCAAATAACAAAAGAAATGACATTTCTTTCCGCTTTACCTAGTATTTTAGTCAAAATTATTACAGAATATTTTATTTATCAAAATTAAAATATCGATTTATAAAAGTATAAATGTTTGGATATTTTTCGCATTCCCTATTATTTTTTGCCTAAATAAAATCGGAGCTACATTTTATAAAGATTTAAATTGTTCTTTCTTAGAGCTTTATATCCACGGAAATAATAGAAAATATATCTATCTATCTATGTTTAACTATAAAGTCATACTTATAATTTTAAAACAAGCTGATAAACTCTTTTAAAAAAGTTGGTATATTAAAAACAATCATATATTATTTTAATAAGAGTTACATTAAATCAAGCATATTAAAATATCAACCAATTTTGGTGGGAAAAAATCTTCAGATCGCTCTCATTAAAATAACTAGTAAGTTTTATTTAGTTTTTAAAATAAATTTAGAGGGTTAAATTTAACTTTTTCGATGACACAAGTAAATCATTTCAGTATATTAGTTGCTTTCTAAATATAAATAGTAGAATTTTGTTGAAATGCCGATGTTATCAAAATATGTTTCTTTAATTGATATCCATCAGTTTGTTAATTGCATTCGAACGACTTTTGTAATCAATTTAAATTGTGCCTTGAAATATTTATATGTAAAGATCCATTGTAGTCTTACAGCTAAACCTATAATTTAAAACACATTAACAGCGGGACACAAGAATTCTCATGTCTGCGAAGCAATGCATCTAGCGCGGGACACGAGGATTCTCGTGTTTGTAAAGACTATGCATAAATTGCGGGACATAAGAAAATTCATTCACAAAATTTACTTATTCACTAAAATGAATCATCCTCGATATATATATATCACAAATAAATGTTAAATGAAGACCGTCTCACGTGTTTTTTTTCCTTAACCTTTTAACTGCAAACGACGCACCGGCTCGTCGAATTTGTATGCGCTGATGAGTCATTGGCAGTTAAAAGGTTAAAGAAGTATTGAATTTTGAGACATGTGTTTCGAATGCGACACGGTGATTTTTTTTTTCACACACGACATATTTTTTTCGCTCTAAAATTGAATATTATAATATCAGCTTGCGAAAAGAATACGTATTCCAGCTGTCAAATGGCTATATTCTAGTCTATCAAACGATTATTTTGATATTTCCAAAAATCAAATCAAAATTCAATTTCAAAAGCGTGAGAATCTCGCGTGGTAGAATTTGATTTCATGGATAACTTTTTCCCCATTTGTAAACGGAAATGGTTAACTAAATAATATTAAGCTTTGTTTGTGTAATATATAATAAAATAGGCATTTTACTGATCAAACGGTTGCTATATGCTACATATAGGCACACACATAAAAAAGGTGACTTTCCAAGAAACTACTTGTTGAAGTTTCACTTTTCGTAACGTTCAAGCTAATTTGTCCTACTACGCCAATGCAAGTTTCACTTTAAAAATAAGTTAATAATCAAAACAGATATATTATTATTCAAATGCATTTTTTTTTCCGGCCTCTTGTAGTACTAAAATAGAGGATGTTTTGATTCAATGTAATGTAGAAGATGTTATAATTTGAGCTTAAAGCTTAAATAAGATCTAAATAGCATCGACTTGAAGTCTATTTATTGCGCTTGTGTGCGTTGCAGATTGTTTTTTCCTAGAGCTAGAATTTTCGCGCTCCCACCGAGATTTACATTGTAAACGTTTCTTTGACGAAGGAAAACAATGCAAAGTTTTGCTTCTTTACTTCGAGCACAATGGCACAAATGCACTAATTGCCGGAAGTTTTCTTACAACAATAAAGCCTTCTTCGGAGAACTTTTCACACGATCATGTTAAATTGCTACCACCGCTCGGTGGTGCGGGAGAGCCGGTCCGCGCCTCTAGAACAATAGCTGGCAAGTGTTAAAATGAATAGCTCGAATTAAAATGTTAGTCGACTTCTTCGACTAACTGGATTAATGTTCGCAAACTGTGAGAAATGGAGAGAAAAAGGAGAGAAGCGGAGAGTGAGTGAGACTTGTTAATTGATTATGTTAACTACATTAAGAATTATAATCTAGCGAACTAGGGACTCCGACCTCTCTCGACAACACTCCTACCAAAATAACAGGATGAATTAAATTTTAGTACAATTACTCTTGAGTATGTTCATTGCGTATTTGTTTTTTAGTAAATTTATCGCTTACGCCTAAATAAAACCTTTGGCAAAATCCATATATAATATTTTTTACGACGATACTAAACTAAGCCATATAGAAAAAAAACTTAATATTTGTCTGTAAGTCTTGTAATAGATATTGATTTTCGATTATCACCGTCAATATAATGTGGCGCCATAGTTCTATCTCTCAAATCTTCCTGAGGTTTAGAGCTACGAATTGACGTTGATATCATATGACTGATAATCTACCTATGCTCTACATTGAATGCATTTATTGCACTTAAAACTCTGAATGTTGAAGATTAGATAAGATTATAATGTTAAAGAACCCCATTCATCATAAATGACTAGTGAATTTAATTGGGAGCTTTTGCATACTGCTTACTCTCTGGATATTGCCTCAAGTGATTTTCACTTATTTTGTAACATACATATATTTTTTCTACTAGAAAAAAGTTTAATTTTTAACCGGATGTAAAAAATGGACATTCAAGGTTTTTTATCCCATAAAAACCAGTGTCTTTCTACAGCAATGGATTTAAAAGTTATCTGTAAGATGGCGTAAAACTGTAGATTGATTAAAATGTTAAATTGTATTCTAATTAAAATATTTTTAAAAAAGCCCAAAACTTTTGACCTGACCTGATAAATCAAATTTTCTGTCAAAATCACGCAGCATTTAATAAGCCCGATAATGAATCAAACTCAATTAATCAACCTTAAAACTTGTATCAATATTTTCGAAGTCCATTCTTTATTATCTCTCTGTATTCAAAATAATACAGATCATTTTTTTTTGGTCCCGAGCTAATTTTTTCCACCTTTTTGAGCTTTATACGATCCGATTATAAACGGACCCGAAGCCATCCGATTTAAAGCGACCACGTGATCGCTTTAAAAGTTCTCGCTTCCACTTAATAAACATAAACAAATCCATGTTCCCAATAAAATCATGCATTATTAATATTAACTAAAAATCGGACACTTTAAATGAAAAAAAAAATGTAAACCAATCCAAATATTAATTGAAAAATTATCTTTTTTGAATTTCATAAGCTATATATGCCTATTGTATAATAGCACTCTATTTAATTACAAACAACATTTTTAAAATTGACATTCGCTATGTTTCACAAATGTCTTGCGCACACAAAATAAATTATTCTGTATTACTCTACAGAGGGGATAAATTAATTTCCTCGGGACAGAGACTAGTATTTAATATATGTGAACGGATCAAAGTTTGCTTTACAAATTTATTATAGCGAGCCACTCTCGTCCAATCTATAAGTTAAGGGTAATGATCCTCAGGACAAGAAAAAAATCTGTTACTGACAACAATGGTGAGGGTAAATAGGCTGTAGAGAGGCGTACGTACATATTACGAAGATTCCATGCATCGCGGACGAGAATTGCGGCTCTGACAGGAAATAAATTGAAAGAGAGCGGGAGACAAATGTCTAACCTTCCGCAGATGAGAAAAATCCGACCGCATTTATCCCAAAAAAGGAGAAGTGTAACCCCGAGCCATCCTTCTGCTCCTTGTTTGTACCCTTACAGAATTTCTCTTTATATTTTATTAATATATGAACTAGTACCACCTATAACGAAAACGATTTGTGCCTTACCCAAAATAAACTACCGCTCATTATTCAAATGTAATTGGATGCCCAACTACCACATACGCATCGCTAATTTTTTCTTAATATCAATCTCCATCGCTAAGCTTTCATTTTATCCAACTGCGAATAAGACCAAATTGAAATTTCACTTTGAATTTACAACCGGCAATTGAGCAGCTTTAGAGCTTAACAGTAAAAGCATCGTAACTCTTCAATAGAAAAACACATTTCGACACAGTTTACCAGTGCACTATGAAACTCAGTGGGATCGAAAAAAGGTCACAAATTCCAGGTTTACTTTTATTTAGTCCACGCCGTGCATTTTAAATGCCAGGTTTTCATTCATATTTATCAAAAGCTCTATAAATAAGCGCAGAAACGTCCTAAATAAACATCCCTGTCGTTTATATTTTGTGTGTGTGCTCCCTATCGCATATCAGTACTGGAGAAGGCTTTGTACCGCAAATGGTCATAGATCAATCAAACAAATTCCGCTAAGGTAACCGTATACTGTTGATTCGTTAAACAAATAATATACTTCATATAACAAAATTATCAGTTACCCATATTAAAATTGTCAAATACAAACGACCATAAAGAGAGTATTTCACCGTTGACATGTAACTTTAGATCGTCTTATCATTCATCAAGTGAAAAATTGATCTCAAAACATTCAATTAAAGGGTCATATCACTTTGACCACTCAAAAAATAGGCAATTTTTAACAATTTTTCTTCTAGTAAATGTACCGCATATTGATATTATTGATTCTCTTTCTCCAACCGGCAGTTGATCAGAAAGAGAATGAAAATCGTTTATAGTGTATCTGTGTCCGTCGAATACATTATAGACACACTTGGCACATGAACCACTCCATCTCTACTATGTGTGTGTTTATGCTTAGCATAAAACATCCGCTAGACCAGTAGCCAGCCCATTTTATTATATATTACATAATACACAGTGCAATCTTTTAGCTAACAATGTCAACTTTTCCTAGAAGCTAGGAAGTATCACGCGAGTCTCACGCATTTTATTTTTTTAATTAATTAATTTATTGAAATAAATACTATTATACTTAATCAGTCATTTCTCTAACATATCATCAGAATAGATATCATAAAATTGATTACATTTTTTATTTTATGGGAGGTTGAGAAAATAATCCTCATACAAAAAAATGATACGCAAAAACCTGGCAAAAATATTCATTATTATATTTTTCATATTCCTTTATGAAATTTCGTCCGAATTAAGGATGAAAGATACAAATGCGTGTGTATTAACGGCCTATTAATGTTGAGCTGAAGAGAGAATTTTGAGGCTTTATTATAACACTGTGAATATACATGTCATTGCAAAGCCTCCTTAATACCATCAAATGCTATCTATTTCCATCCCCGAGGGAAATCACTATGCCAGAGAATATCCCCGATGTTTCCTTATGATATTTAGTAAGAGGGAAAATTAAATGTTCCTTTTGTGATGCGACATTTTTCATTGGACTTCGCGAAAATCAAAAGGCGGCACCCGACTGAGGAGAAGAATTTTGCTTGTAAATATTTTCCCCTTTTGATCTCAACTTTTCTTTTTTCCTCTCCTTCGGCTTAAATTTGATTCGGCAAAATGCCGAAATATAATTTCAGCCACGCCGAGGCGAAACGCGCTGCTAAATATATAATGAAACATTATGATTGATAAAAATTAAATTGCGCGTAGGGTAGAATATTCTGTGATGTTATTTTTTTTGTCGCTGAAATCGGTCATGGCCCTAGCTTTGGGGTCGTAAGATGGTGTTCGTGGTTTTGCCATGCCGCTGGGTAATGTGGTTAGGAGGGTGTGCCGCAATTAAACAATGAAAATGGGAAATTGGTATTGACCATAGGTGCTTCGTTCTTAGTGACCCAGACAGTATTAAAAATTACCAAAGTGATATTTTTGAAGGATTACTAATTTTTAAAATCGATCGTCTTAACACCTTATTGTCCGTAAACGCCACGATGGCTACTTTAAAAATGTACAATTTTGCATACATAAAAATCAACACATTACCATACACTAAAATATCACTGCTGAAGTTTACTATATCCAATTCTCGTTTTGTATAGTAATTTATTCAAAGAAAACAGTTACATTATTTTTATATATAATGTAAAAATAGTATTAAAAGCTTAAAAAATACACCGCTTAATTTGGAGTAATTGGATCAGTTTTTATATTAGTCCAATGCACTATATACCACGCCACTTTCCTGAATTTTTCAGCTATTAGAAAATATTAGTCTCAGTAATTAAAGAAAATTATTTAAAAATTGATGGCGCCATTTTTCTATAGAACTTGAATAAATATAAATTTACATGCATTAAAAAATATTTTTCGTTTACCTAAATAATATAAATTGAACAAAAAAGCTGTACATTTCCTATAATTAATAAATATATTCCCAAGATATTATAAAATATCTAAGTATATATTCTGCAGCTCTTATTTGAAATAAAATACATTTTATATTATATTTTAGCTTTTATCCATTACATGAATGAAAAATTCACTTCCATTTGTTCCACCAGAATTTGCTTAATTGTATGAACAAAAGCATCTTAAATATCGCAACCAGGAAATAGGATAATTGCGTTGCATAATTTCATTTTCATAAAATTACGCTAATTTTCGAAGGAATATAATATTACCATTAGATTAATTGCATTGAAAACATGAAGATATTTTTATTGACTTTATGTGAAAAGGGAATATCTTCAACGCGGAATTTTTAGAGATATTGCCAATAGAGTTTTCGCAGTTTGCAGTTTTTAAATTTTAATTCACTTTTGCACGTTCGTGTATTTTATTTCGATCGAAAATAGTAGCTCAATGTGCTTTCAGTGTAATTGGTTAATATTTAATTTAATGGATAAATAGATTAACAGCGTCTGGTGCAGCGTTAAATAAACTATGAAGACACAATCAATGCTCCAAGAATAGAAATACAAAATTTAGATAAAAGCAGTGTACAAATATTTTTTGATCATTTATCTTAAAATATTTCATAGCAGATAAGTCAAAGATTATCATGACAAGACGATGCGTTCTCTCATTAGCAAATTCCATGTGGTTATTAAGATTTAAATCCATTCACAGAAATAAGTCTCGTTTATATAATCTGTGTTATATATTCACTTCCTCATATGCCTGATATTGAATGTCATTTGAATTTGATTAAAAAAACGATCACTTAGCGAGTAATTTGGTCGTGTACGTCGAAAGCTGCTTTCGTTTTCTTTTCGGAAAGGATTTTAGATGATTATAAAGACTTTCTTAGAAGCTAATAAAATATTCTACACCATACTTAAACTGATTTACTTGAAAGAGCTTTATGGAAAATATAGAGTATAGATCATACAGTAAAAACCTACATGACGTACTATTCAAACTGAAGAATGGAAAGGATTTCTCATTTGGAAACAAACTTATTTAATTTAGCACGTTTAAAATTATATCGACGACGATATATGATTATATTGTTATGTTATTTTAACTAAATATATATATTTAATAGTATTTAAAGTGGGTATTCGATTTATATTTATTCAAGAATTTGCTCTTAATCACAAATTTGTTAAGAACCCTTATATTATTGTGATTAGAAATAATAATTATTTAATGACCCATTTTAATCAAACATAAGTTGATGATTACCACAAAGAAACCACAAGCGGTCTATTGCAGGATTGATGATTTTAGAATACAAGGATCACTACTTAAATCATGTTGATAAGCGTTCAAAATAATAATAAAAAAGCTCCTTAATGTACATATAAAATGGGTTTAACTTTAAATCGTGTACAGATTGCTAATGCAAAATTTTAAAGACACAATCAAGGGACACTAATTGATATTATGTACATATTTAATGAGTTTGGCTCAGGATGAAATGAAGGATTTCAATGATTTAATTTAATCTGGGATACAAGTTTGTTTGGATTTGGTTTTCATACTAATTTAAGTATTAATTCAAAATATTCCCATTTCACCTGTTGACATTCAACATTCGCAATCCAGCCCTTACCGTCGGGGGATGTATGGGTTACTTAGCATGCCGTTCGCAGACGGTCCCTTTTGTGGGTATGCGATTCCACAGAGGCACTATTTTGTCGCCTAATTTATCCGTTTAAATATTAAAACTGCGAACATGCTTTCCATTTCAAACTTATTGTGATATGTCTGAAATTGAGATTTAAATTTATGAAAACTTGTGCCGAAATTCACTATTCATACGAGTCCTTTATTCGTGAGCATGCCCTAAAAAGATCCATATAACCGCGGCGGCGTTTATCGAATTAAGGTCAAATGTATAAATTTCTGAATTTAATCCAATTTATTAAAAGGAATACGAAAGCAACTTTAATAAGGACTAATATCATCCGAGATATTCCCCGTCCGGAGTCAAGCTACTATGTCCATTATTTGAAAACTCATAAAATATTTCATGAAAGTATTCCTTTGCGAAATGAGAATTTATTTTAAACCCAAGCAAGTGACCCAATTTACGGATAAATTTCCACAGCACATTTCCCTCGATACTTTAATATTACAACGATAAGTATTCCAAGCGTACCAAATCAATACTCGACTAGGAAATCAAAAGACAACTAACTCGTTAAATAACCCTCTGTACAGAATTCCATTAAAATCACTTTATTTAAAGAGCAAATTTTAAATTCACAACCAGATTTTTCCACATCATTTGAGATCTCAATTTAGAGAAAAAGCTTGCCATAACTTATCGATATTACGTCAAGTTATAAATACTTTGCTTGCCAAGCAGAAAATTTGACGGAACATATGGAAAAACTGAAAAATTGCAAATTTACGTATCGAAATATCTGATTTTTAAAATGCTTGTAATTGAGCATTTTCCAAAGATATATCGATATTGTGTGCATAAATTAGTGCATTTCATCCCTTCAACTTTATACACAAAAAACATGTTTATTTTAATCTTTCTTAAATGTATTTATCTATTATGTTGTATTGCAGATTATTTAAACTTCTTGTCATCAATCGGTTTTTGCATTGACATTCGTCATTCCTCAAAGGTGTTTAAGGTTTTACAATTTGTCTTAAGTAAAAAAGTGGGATAATATTCATTTAGCGTCTTAAATTATATAATATTAGTATGAATGCAATTACATTTGTATTATTTTTATATCATTAATAAGTTTATTAAGTTCTTCCAAACACATTTCTAATTGATTTGATTAGTATACAAGCCACAGTTTGATTTTCACCAATATTCCGATTACAATTTTTTAAAATAAGGTATCCAAAACTACATTCTAAATTCGATATTAGTTCGTTGGCTTGTTATAGAGTTAAGAAAAATATATTTTTTTTCAAAATTAGGATTTGAGCTAAAACTCTTATAAAAAGAGTCCACTAAGACAGCGTAAGTATTTATCATTTAATCGATCAAGATTTTAATTAATGCCATATACAAAATTAACTGAATTTATGTAAAAGAGTTAAGCAACTTAATAACAGCATTTATGTTTCCGCCGAAACATAGAATGAGCAATAATGATTTTAATATAATATTGGTTTATTTTGTTATCAATCATTGATCAAAGGCCGTATATTAACTATTCTATCCTTCTTTAAACTTTCAAGCATCCCAATAAATTTTAATTACATACTGTACATGGGAGGCAGCGAGATTATACAGCATAAAAATTCTCATATCCCAAGAGAATCACCCATGGAGATCATAACCCTTCGCAATGAAAGGTTTGGCTATTAATAAAATAGGCTATTTAGCCCCTTTAATAATGGCCACAACCTACTTTTATGATATGATTTTAAAAGCATTTATGAATTTTAAAAAACATCATTAAATTCGCTGCATATGGGTTTGTATCAATTAAAATATTTATCACACATCTGAATCCGTTAGTTCATATTCAACACAAGTATTTTTCTATAACAGCTCCAATTTTTTACAAATATTTTTTTCCATATCGGTATTACCATGTATCTGTGAAATTTCTGAAATTTAAATAAAAACATGAAACTTTAATGGATAGCTCTTTAAATATTAAAATGGTAGGTAATCTACTGCATTTAATTTTTTGTCACAGTCAATTTTATATTTGAGCATTATCGCTATTTTGAGCATGAGATAAATCCTCGGTACTCTGTTTGAGGTTTTATATTACACTCCCTAAAAAACGAATCTACACAAAAAATATAATAATATATTTATTGTATTTAACATCAATTTGTGAAGTTTTATGTTGAAAAATATATTGATACCAACTCGTTTTAACACGAGAAAAATGCATTATTTCATTTATTTTTATCAAATTTAAAAAGTCTCATATATTATATGTTCTGCAAACTGTAAAGTATTAGATTTATTCAAAAATTTAAATTTATAATTTTGAGATTTCCCCAAAGAGTTTTCAATAGCAAATTCTACTTGAGGATTTTATAAGAATTTCAAAATATATTTTTTTTGTAATTGTGTCGAATCAGTGGACGTTGCTCCCGCCAATATGAGCTTATGAAAGACTTCTTTCATTCATCCCCCCATACATACAAACTCATATGCTCAAAATGAAATATGCCCGAAATGATTTTTTCATAAAGCCACCATAAATAATAAGTAATAGCATTTTCCTCAGTACACGCTCTCATAAATCAGCAAATGACAATAGTGACAATAGCTAGGCACACACGCCGTATTACCATAACAATCTATTATTCACCGTTTTACTATCGAGCCTTATCGGAAAACGGAGGACGTTTGGCGAAGTTTTACTTTCAGATTTCCTCTGGTCCTTTTTAAAAATTTACAAGTTCGGAAAACTATTGTGTTTCATGTGTCAGAGTGATTTGACGAGGGTAACAACAATAAGGCTCGACGACAACGCACCGAGAAAAATGTCCTGGGCCCGGGGACCAATATGGGAAATTGTTCCCCGAATGCTTGAATCCTTTTATTTCATATGGGGGTGCCCTTGAATAATATTAAGAACCGATCGCTTATTTTTTTTCATAACAAATAGCATCCATTCGTAACTGGAAGAGATCACAAAAAACGTTATTTGAATACATAAATCAACTTTAAACACCCTTCAACCTCAATATTACTATAAATTATATTTTTTTTTATGATTTTCTCTCATACTTTTTAATAATTAAAAATCATACTAAGCAGATCTGATTTATTTATTAGGGATGAACAATACACAAAAAAATGAATTAAAAATTTTACTGAAATTAATGTTCAATAGTAAGACTTAATGAGAAAACTGATTATTTATAATGCATATATGTGTTAAAGCCAAAATCATAAACAAAACTTTAAAACCAACATCTTCATTAGCTCAATAGAATTTAATGCAAGATAAAAACCTTTGCATTCGCTCTCATTTATCTTCAGTAATTAGAATGTTTCCTTGATGGAGTCGTGCCATTTCAGTTGACATCGTTTCAAAACGGTTTTAATTTATCTTTCATCCATTAAAAAACCACAAGCTTTAGTTATATATCTTATACATGTTTCACTTTTATGAGAAATTGTCAGAATTTTCAGTATTTCAGTATCTTTTATTGAAATGTTTTAAAATTTATTTTAGTTTAAAAAAATGATTTTTAATGCTAAATAAATTTGATCTAGAACTTTTCTATAACATTTCGATAATTATAGAAGCTTTAAAGACTTACAGATACTTTTTCGACGCTTAAGAATGAATTCAGCCGCTTAGCTTACAATATCGTGTAGTACACGTGATAACAAATTTAGGCCAAATATAAACATGAAAAGGAGCTATGATACGTTAATCAATTTGAAAATAACGAATACATTGCCCAAATGTGTAAAAATATAAGTCATACTCATGATTGAAATATCTATATAAGATGTATTAAAATAAAGTGTTACTGATTAATCTTGTACTTGCAGATTTTATAACAAGTTATTTGAATATATCTGAATTGGCTTGCAAATTAAATCAATTTTAAAGTATCGACGTTCGATATGTTTCAGAAGTTTATTACAGCGTTCAATCGATCGTTAAACCCTATGTCTTCAATTTAACAATACAAGTGCATTTTATAGACAGCTTTATTGCTTTGGATCGCGAAGAGCAAATTCTCTCTTGGCCCCAAATCAACATTCTCAACGCCATCGTTATTAAAATGGCTGCTGGGCATACTGGGCTTCCTAATATTTTATTTTATTTCTTAAACTCATTTCTCACAAAGTTTGAACCGTGAAAGTGAGCTTTTTGCTGGCTGAAGTTGAAGAAACTCGAGGCACTCGATGGAGTTATCGCCTCTACAATGTAAAGCGAACTTTTTAAAACTTCAATAAATTTGTTTGTGCGTAAATTATGAACTCAAGGAAGCGCTCTTGCTCTAATTTATGTAATGCATTTGACGTAAACATCACATAAATTATGAAGTGCATCCTTAAATCTCATAGATCTTTTAAATCTACTAAGCGAATCGTTTCTGCAAAATGGCCAACGCTTGGATATGACATTAACTATTGGGAAACTTAAAATAAATAGATTAAGCTCTTGTAATTTACGTTTAGATTAACTATTATATTTATTTTCTTCCTCTCGCTATGGTTTTGTATCGCTTCCATTTAAATTGTTTGAAAAATTTTAAGCTAAAAATATTCATTGCTATGTAACTAGCTGATTTATTTGGTTGCAATTTTTTTGAGTGCACTGTCAAAAGTCTGCTTTATAATCCTACACTATGGACTATACATGAATAAACTCTTTATACGGTATTAACTTCTTATTCATTCAAAGTCGAAACCCCGTTAAAAATACATAAAAATGCATAAAATCCTCATATAAAAGCCTATGTGACCACGTATTCATATTCGTTTCCGTATAGAACATAAACTATAAACCAAAATTGGGATTTTGTAATTTCAATCTACAGATATAGTTTATTTTAGATGATCGATTATTCTTACCATTTAAAATTACAATGAAATATTTATTTGCTCTGTTTCATAATCATTGACAATCTGTTTTTAATAAAATGAGATGTATCTGTAACTTATTTTTTTAAATTGACTATTGGTTGTTTAAATCAAACTGTCTATAACAGCGGTTCTTAAACGGGGGTCCGCAAAATAAAATTTGCTCAAGAGGAAGTCCGCGGACTAAATAAGGTAAAAAAATGCTGGTCTATAACACAAAAACATTTTTTACTTGGTAAATATTTTTGAGATAATCAAATATTTCGCTTAAAAGGATATCTAGTATACAGAATATTTACTTTCTAAAATTCTCCCTATTAATTATTGTTTGCATTTCTAGAATTGTAAATTTTGTAGCTTAAAGTCATACAAGAATATGATAAGGAATTTGAAATAATTCATAGCCTCCTATTAATTTCTGTTACCTTATATAAATATATTCACTGGCATATAGGACTTGTCCTAAGCAAACATGTTTGTCAAATCTTCCAATGGACATCAATGTATACAACATCCAACCGTTCAATTGAATAATACACCATTAATAGTATGACGACAATAGAGGAAGCTGTAATATTATTCCCAATATATCATCAATGTACAGGAGACTAAAGACATTATTAATGTCCTTTATTGTTACATCTATATCAACGGTTTTAAAATAAATAATCACATTTTAAGTGTCAATAATTTGTATTGTCTGCATGTATGAACTTTAGCAATGGTCTCAGTTGGAATTCTAATTAGGATATTTTATCTTTTCCATACAAAATTACAGCATAAAACATTGGTTTTCTTATCCAAATTGATGCCTTGTAAAATATCCATTAAAAAACAAATTAGAAAAAGATTATAATATTCTTCTTTGTCAGTTTCTAAGACGCTCCATCCATAAAATATATGATAGGAGTCATCTTAGAAATTTTACATAATTTACTCGGCTATCAAATTGCTTAATCTGCAGTGAATTTTAATGGGTAATTACCCGCAACTTCATCCTTATCTTTACGATTATAGTGTTATTATATTCAAGTGTCTGCACGGCGGTAGTCAGGATGATATCAGACAAAAAATCGCTTATACTAATGACATTCACTCACATAAGAATATGCCAAATTTCTTAAACGACCCACATTCAAGCCATTTTTCCGTTATTTTCTTGCTGTTTTTTCTTCTGAACTCGTACATGTTTCTGTCGTCTATCATCCGACTGAGTGCTTAGACAAACATCAATTCCGAATTGTAAGACAAGTAAATTAGTTTTCTAAATTTATGGCCACTTTTAACGACAACTTCCACGCCGTGTAAATACGGGGCGCATTAAAAAACATGTTATTCCCCCAGTCCCGAATGTTGTTCTCAAGTTATTCCAGATCACGTGCATATATCAAATTCAACCCTCCCGATAACAACTATTGTGTATATGTGTTATCGTACATTAGAAAGTGAAATTTCAAGTCGTGCCTTCGCAATATGAGCTTGTTTTATGAAGCATTATCAATCCTATAACAAGGGCAAAAAAACATTTCCACAAATCCAAGATTATGACAACCTTATTTTTGTATAAAAGGAATGCCGAATATTTGTTTTAATGATATAACTTCATTGTTATAATCAATTTATAATCTTTCGCTCATTAATATATCAAAGTATTATAAAATATACAACCACCAATTAATTTACGAGTCATTCCATTGGCATGATTTTTAATCAAAATCTACCATTATTGACCAATGATCAATTATTAGCGAAGATTAATATTTCCTAAAATTTTATTTTAAAAGACTGTTATTAACCTAGGTATTTAAGTTTTATCTGATCGTCAAAAATCTCATAAAAGATTTGATACATTATTAAAAATAAATTGTTCATATATTTTAATATCTGGTTCACTTTATTAACTTACCAATATCTATATCCATTATTTCTTTCCAAAAAGATCTCTATCTCAAGAAGTCATGATTTTCAGCAATAACAGAAAATTACACTAATAATAAAAGACATTTTGTCTGATTTATGCGTTGTACTGAAATTGTCTGAAAAATATCTCATATAAAGGATGACATAAAACTGCTTTAGCACCAAAGAAGATTTTTTTTGATGAAACAATAATGATGAAGAAAAAAGGAGCTTTTAATATCCAAAATGTAATTGAAAAAACTGGTGGGTGTATAAAATACAAATATCGTTGAAGAATTTTTTTCAAGCATATTAAAATACCATCATATGATTTTTTTCATATTATTAGGTCCTCCCGAAAGAAATCCATTTTTTCACACGCTCTCTTTTGTGTTCAGTTTATGGTCAAATACCTAGAAAGAAACATCTTTGTTCATCATCATCATCATCATTTTGTTTTCTTCTTACTGTATGGTTCTTTAGCTTTATTTTTTGAGCTATAAATTTTATTTTGTTATTATGGCAAAGTCCAAAAATAACAAAGAATATATTCAACATTGCATTTAGATTTAACATTTTCTAATCGTTCCTTTATTTAAATTCCAAGTTTCAAAAAGAAGGGGGTGAATCGTTGGAGGTAATAGTGAAAGCGGTAATATTTAATATTGATTTTTGTATGTAATGGATTTCTTTCAGGGCGACCTAATATATTTTTGCGGAAGATAACATAGGTATATTGATTCTCAATACAAATTACCAACAAAAAGTCAAATTTAAAAAAAAACATAAATCCGCATTTGTACAAAAAAATACAAGAAAAAGATTAATGCAAAAGTAAAAAAGTTTTTTTTAAATATAACTGATCTCATATTGAAATAGAATTGAAAACGAAACCTACGAAGCCTTTTCAACGCTTAAGTATCATAGATTCTGCGGGAGTAATACCATAATATAATATTGTATAGATGTTAAAGGCTAATTAGTACATTAAAAGATAGATAAAATGAAAATCTATTCATAATCTAGTTATTAAAAAGCCACACTTCACAAAATAAAAAGAACACGTAAATGATACAGACAAATTTCATTAGAAGCACAAGTCGCAGCAATTATCGCAGAATATGCTGGTAAAACCGATAAACACGAAGTCATAATTATATTTATGTTGTCCTGGTATAATTAGATCCTCGTACATTAAAATTTTCATACGATCTACCAAAGATCAATTTATGTAAGCAAAAATGTATAAAACAATTTAAAAATAACTTGCCATTTTTTGATCGACGGTTCTTATAACAAAATTGTTGATTTTACTTATTTCATACAGTGCCATCTGTATCTATCTAATTTAATTAATTTTTGTTGACTTATTATTTATATACTAACTATTGAATAATAATAGATATTTAAATATCGTACGTATACATAACAATCGGTTTCCCGACTATCTGTTGTTTACAAATATTTTGAATACTTTTACTATGGATGATGTAAATCTTCCTATATCTTTTCTTACCACATCTTTATATTTCGTCATCTCACCTCGCTTTGTTCCTCCATAAAATAAAATTATGCAAGGTTAAAATATTCCTGCAAATTTATTTAAAACAATTCTGTTTGTAAATATAAATAGCTACGGTGCCGTCGAATGTACAACGCCTTAGCCCGTATTAATATTCATGTTTTTAAAAAGCAGTTCCCTTTTATATGGCCCGTTTTGCATACTGCCAGCCACTTTGTTTTTTTTAGAACACTTATATTATTCACATCTACTGGGGAGCATTAAATTTGAAAATAAGCATATGCTCGTTAGTAAGCTCACATACTTAGCGCGTGTAGAGATTATTCATAGGTATGAGAGATGATGGATCTGACGTTCATCAGGATGGCTTAAAATCACATCGTAATCCTGCATCCAAAGAGGAGATGGTTGAAAATCATTATCGTATATCGCGCTTCAGAGAACACGCTACTGAAATACTAGATCACTTGACGTGGTTCAGAAGGCTTTTGCGGTCGTGAGCTCTGACGAGCTTTTACGTGTACATCAAACATGAGAGGTTTGCAAGGTTGTATCAAGTGTTTTATGGAAAAACTATGGCCACTTTGATGCTCCGAAAGAGTTTTTATAGCAAAAAGGTTATTCAGTTTATGCACTGAAGCGTATTTCATTAGATTAAATAGAAATGGATTTTACAGTGCAATTCTACTAGTATATATACAAATAAATATTGTACATTTCCTTGAATGCTATGTTCGTCAGACCGAGGGCTACTAAATGAATTCATTTAAAAATTGCAACAGAATCCAAACGTAATTAAGTAACAGCTTTATATTTATGTTTTCTCTACAATTGATCACAAATTCAAGCATTTAAACTTGAATAACATACACATATTAGGGGGACCCATAAGTAATCAATTATTTCGAATTAAAAGGAAAAAAATGTTACGATTTTATATTAATTATATAATTTCCATTATTATTTACAACTCTTTGCCATCTTTAAGGAAAAGTTTCAATCTCTTTTTTTATAAAAAAAAGATTACTTTTATCTGTTGGTGAATAAATGAGGTTTAGAGTCTACTTAATAAGATACAACCAAATGCACAACCTCTCTAGTCGAAGTGTCAGCGATAACTGACATGTAACGATACGCTTTCAAAATAATTGATTACTTATGGGCCCCCCTAATATATTTTATCTTTAATATTTTCTGTAACTACTCATTGCTCAAGTCGCTACAACTCAAGTCGATGTCCCAAATCAAATGATAATAGACCCTAGAAGAAGGCAGATTGACTAGAAAATATTTATTTAGTGGATTATTAAAAAAAGGGTAACCAAATGTATCAAAAGATCTTAAAAGTGCATGATCATATACACAAGTGGATTAATATTCACTTTTAAAGAACAGAGCAAATAAAAAAATGAGATAATAGCTTGGAACAGCAATTGGCAATAAAAATGTTAGGACTTGCTCGGGCTTGATATGAACTAGTGAATAACAAAAGTTGCTCCTTACTTGAATTATTAAATCAAGACGTAAAAATAGATAAGCATATATACTATCATTGGTTAAAAAGCATGAACTCTCGTCGTATATAATTCATTGAAAAATATTTTTTATAGAAAATCGAAATTAAATTGGAAGTATTTTTAATATAGCCTTTCACTATCTCAATAAGATCGTAGGATTCATTTTTACTTTAAACATTTTTCTTCTTCATATGGGGTTATTTTATCGCAATTTTATCAACAAACAAAAAATCCTATGAACGTTTGATTTATGTGTTATATCAAAATAACCAACTACCCATACATACACATAAGAAGCACGATATTTAAATAAAATAGATGTCCATCCATCATTAAAGAATTTGAAATTTGGAAACGGATAATATTTAAATAAAGCACCTTTCAACTGTAAAATACCTCCCAGTTTATCTTTTTCTCGTGTCGTAACATAAAAGCCTTTAATCTATTTTCACTAAGTAAACTACTTAATCTATATTTTATAAATTTATTACTTGAAAATGAACGTTCTTAAGTAACTAGTAACTAGTAAGTTGTATAAAAAAATATAAGTTTTATGAAACTATTCTAAATTATTTTAAATGAATATTGAAATTTGATTGATTGCATAATCGATTCATTAAAATAGCACAGGATTAGCATAGAGCTTCTCTTTATTTCACTTGAAGATCAAAGTTCGAAATATAATATTTTGAGATATCAATAATAATAAATTTCAAATCTAATCCACAATCAATCAAAACGATCATTAAAATCTTAATTACTCATAGATCACGTCCTATCTAAAAATTATATTCAAATAACCTTATGTTAACTTAACCATATGTGAAAGTCAATCAGAAACTCCCACATGAAAATTCTTTATTCCTGGAAAAGTCCCTTAAGAATAAAACATAGTTCTATATAAATTAGGTTTATTAAATAAATATTTATTATTTCAACTAATTGACTGGGGTGAAAGTTCTAATGGAAAAACAAATGACAGTAGGGAAGCTCATTTCACTTTAATATCTTAGGGTCACAGCTCCAAATTTTCACTTATGGCATACATTATAATGCTCTACATTATTCATCACTATAAATATGACCAAGAATATTTATTCTTAAAGAATGGAAGATATTTTTTTAAATTAAATTTATATCTATGATGGAATGGAAGATTTCGTTTGAGATATTTTTAGCACAAGGACTACTATATCATATAATACATACTTTTTGTAAGTATTTTTTATGATTCCACCTGTGTTTGTTTTATATCAATTTTCAATTTGTTACGAAAATAGGCTTGTAGTATTTGACGTGACCTTTTCTCTATTTCCTCTCTGCTAAAGGGCAAAGCTTTGGGTCTTATGTGGCCCGGGCCAGTCGATTCAGAATTGTAAGAGCTCTTACACGAGTCTCTACATATGGCCACCAACCACACGTGTGAAAATAGGTGGATGCACGTGGGCCACATACGAATGCATCCAGAGAGAAATGCGCAGAATTCTCTACTATGGAATTTTGGATGGATATCGTCTGAGAAAAATGAGCATGTTGAAAGCACTCTGTGCATTCTATATTAATCGCGTCAAGGCGAAAATTTCCACAATGCTCACGCTTTCCACATAAATTATGGTGACGTTGGAGGCTTTGTCTTTCATTTTGTTCCAAACTTACCTACCGCAACGTTATTGGTTCATAAGACAAGCGACATGAGCACATGCCGTCACGTTTCCGACTTAAATTTAGGGGTTGCGCAAAATCAAGGTTGAAAACGTACCCCATAAGGAAGCGTTGTTAGGATAACACACACATTTTCAAATAATTTTTCATTTATAAAAAAAACCAAATTCATCAAGCATAGTCACTTTTATATCGTATTATAATACACTCGGAGAATAAATTTCATTCCATATTTAAGATGAAACAGATGGCCTATGTTAAAAGCTCTGAACCACATTCAAATGAAAAAGAAAATCAACGAAAGTATAAAAAACAAACAGAGATAAATTTCCAGTGCTTTCGGGTAGTTTTTGAAATATGACAGGCAAACAGAAAAAAATATTTTTTATTATTTCATTGATAAAATAAAGACTCTATTGATAGAATACTCTTCCATTTGCTCAACATTTTTATTGACATATGAATATGCGTCGATTGACTTAAATATGAAACATTCGTTGTTTCCCCTATTTTTTTAAGCATTATATTTTAAATAATCTAGTATTTGTTTTTTAAATGTATTATTTTTTAATTTAATGGGTTAGTTTCTGGAATTTCTTTAATGACAAAATCTATATTATGAAAAAATTTAACACATCACTAAATAAATTCGTAGGACTGTTTTTCACTTTAAGCTTTTTTGTTAATTTAGGGTCGTTTTCCGTGATTTCTTCAAAAAAAGTCCTACAAACTTATTGATTGATGTGTTATTTATGCTGAAAAATTTGTAAGAGCTTATCTATACACGATAAAGATTATAAAGATGTTTCAACTAGAAAAAAATAATCAAAAGTTAAGGCTGAAAATAAGATATTTTGACAATACCTCATGTAATAATTTTAATCACCAATTTTTGATAAAACTTTTTTGTTAATTATAAAATGTAAACGTTGTTTTTTTTTTAATTTCTAAGCCTAATTTAGTTTTTGTACTTATCTATGTTTTACATAATAAGATCATTTTTGGGGAGTCCAACTACTCTGTCTATGGACTATAATATTATATATAAACTATATGTGATAATTTTAAATCTTTTCATGAATGTGTTCATATATTTTAACCTGATTTTCAAAAATCCCACGTATTTAAAAAAATCAAACTAAATGTTCACCGTTGAAAGAATTCCGAGTCGTTCAACCACGATGCATACAAAACTGCGTTACTTATTTCGTAGTCTCGCGGCGTAAGCTTATAAAATATTCTTAGACCGATATTTCTTATGTATGTGAGCATCTTGCAATATATTAAATAAAATTTCGAACAAATGGTCGGTAAAATAATATTTCGGTAGAGTAAAAGAGGGTGTGCGAATAACGTTTAAAGCAGTGCGAGGAGCGTGAAAATGTGTTTTGCAGGGAGCGCGAGGTGAAGAAGTAATGGGGAATTATTACCAATATCCGTTTTGGGTTCGTTGAATGCTTTTGTTTGTTGAGCTCATGATACGTATAATGGAAACGGTAGACAGTTTTCCGGTCCGGAAAATTCTCACCGGAAAATATACGAGAAAAGTCTCTAAATAAGCTCGTGTCAATTATGTATGAAATTTTGGAAACAGCACACAACATAATCAACACTAGCGCACTCCCGGTAGACCATTCACTATTTACACTACAAAGCTTTCCAAGAATAATGTAAAACGAAACAAAAAACACTATATCCGACATTTTTCAAATCCTTTCAGGCGTGCTGAATAAAATACTTCAAAAAAACGATGCTGAACTTGTTTCCAGACCGACTGGTGAAAAGTTAAAAACCATACCTTTCTACATGTTCATACGTCAAATTATCCTAATTTAGATGTATGTTTCATAAAAAGGAAATACTTGTTCGAAGTGATATACATGTAGTACAATCAGTCAAATGTCGCATTGATAGAAAAAGATCTTCAAATAAGAGTCCTCTTTAGCAAACTTTCCAAACGCTCTAATTCTAAATAATTCCAGGTATAAAATACAAATTTCTGATTAAATGAATATTTTTGAATTTTTAATCATATTATCATTACAAAATCAAAAACTTTCATTATATTCTCGTTTTTTACATCGTCGTAAAACCGATAATGAAGATCACTGTCAGACCGAGATGCACACATTCTTCGAAACATGAAGAAATTCGTCTTGCCTGTGTATTAATATCATGACAAAAATCAGAGTATGACAGCATTTACATCTTCTAAAAAAATTGTTGCTAGGTTTAATCAGAATTTTAATTATAAAGAACAAATTCTATCATACTATTGAGGATAAATACTACAAGCTTAATCTCTGTGAGTGTAGATAAAAACATAAAAGAAAAGATATGAGAGTTCAAGTATCCGGGATATATCCTCACGTAAAAACATTTGATATGCTGGGAAAAATCCATTTCAAAAAACTCAACACAATGGGTAAATTTTTGAGCGAGATCTAAGATTAACATTTATACAAACATAATAAGACTGGTCGTGGTTTACGAATATGAAATATGAACTATGATTAAGCTCTTTATGAAAGCTTAAGACAATATTCAGACATCTTCAGCAACAAATCCCTGGCATCAGGTAATCTTAAACTCAAGTATAAATCGGAGAAAATCCATTGAAAGATCTAAGCTACACTGAGCTGATCGAATTGATAAGGAAGTCGAGATTCTACTAAATGGTAAAAAAAAAAACCCACATTTTATACATCTATATGTATTGAATCATCCATATTAATTTTAAAATAAAGTTATTAATAATTACCATCTTACATAACAAAACGTATCTATAGAAATTAGCATATAATTAATGTAGGTGTATTTAATTCATATAGTTTGTGACTCAAATAATATATGAAATATATGCGAATATTATCTTTCTTTTATGATTGAACACGGGGGCTCTAACCCTAATTGCGGTGTTGGGCGCATTTGAAACTTAGGAGAAGATTAACGGGTGCAAGCTGGATTTTTAAAAAGCAAGATTTGCAGCATATTAAAAAGTAGTATATATTTATGTAATAATTTTATTTTTGTTCCCTTAACAGCTTTACCTAACTAAATACAATATCCAATTATGGTTATCCAATTTTTTAAATAACCATAGTTGGATAATATTCTAATTAATTTTAATATCTTCCAGAAGATCAAAAAATCCACGAAGAGCTTTACCCCTACTTAACCATCTTATATCTGTATGTAAAACAAGGTAAGTTTGTGTGGAATTGTCCTTTTCTACAAGAGCTTTAAATATTCTGTGTGACAAAGGATTTGTACGAATATTATTAATTATCTTCAGAATAACATTCATCACATGTTCAAAGCATAATATCTTGCCACATTAAGCTTCTTGATGAATAATAATGCATAAAATACGCAAAGAATTAATCTCTCCTGCAATGGGAAATGAATCGATTATTGCAGCCCACCATTGCTGGAGCAGCATCAGCTATTATTGCTGTTAGTTTTTAAAGATATTAAAAACATCGTCGCCTCTTATTATCTTGCATTGGTAGTAACTTTAATAGTTATTTTTTTACACTAAAATCACTGAATAACATCCTTATAACTGCCAATTTAGCTGTATCAGATATATCTATCTATTTTTCTAGTTGCAGCGAGAACCGTTCACATATTTCGATATCATTTTTCAAGTGACTGTAAATCAGTTGACATCTTCTGGATTCTCATAGTAACTGTGTCATTAGATAGCGGCACATTTTGAATTACCGAAATAATTTCTTGATTATTAGAAAATTCTTCAAACAGCAAATAGGCACCAGTGAGAAATGCTTTCTTTATTAATTTGCTGATTAAAAATAGTTTTTTACCGATTTAATACAACGTTCCAAAGAAGTTTAATTATTAGTAGAGCAGAAAATGCGAGTATGTACGTTATGTTGTAAAAGTACAGAAACATTAAACTTCGAATTTAAGCATTTTTAGTAGATGCTTTTATTAATAAAATGCAAATCATCAAGCTACTTAGTTGCCAAATTTTGCACTTCGTACGCAGATTTCTCTGAGGAAATCGTCACGTTTCTTTGCCCATAAGGATTTGTCTCAACTTCACAGGCAGTTGCGGGGCGTCGATTCACCCCAATAACTGTAATCAACATCCGGAATGAGATGAGCATCGTATTAATTTAATTTATTCCGCTCGCGAGTTCAACATTTTTTGTCCGACAAAAAAAAGGAGAAAAATTATACCGGCCCTGAATAATTTCCCGTCCGGCGGTGGTATGGGCCTCACGCATTTTTATGTACGCGCCGGTAACTGTTTTTCGCCTGTGCACATATATTTCTGCTCTTCTCGAGAAAAAATTCGCGTTAAATGAATAAATAAATTCGGGGTGACAAATGGCAGCCGCGTCTTTCGTTCTTCCCGTTCCCTTCGACGCCCTACTTCGGGACGCTTCTGCTCTTCGTCTCAACACTCCAGATATATATCACGGGCTGTAATCTCGCTCGATATTGATTAGGGGCATAGGGCATCTGTCTCAAATTTTAATTAAAAAGATAACAAAAAATCTGCATTTAACTCAAATCCACCCCATCAGCCAGCAAGCTCAGACACATAAATTCAAGCAAAGAACTTAAGTCACCCCGATTTATATTGAATAGTAAAACAACAAAGTCTGCGTTAAGAATAAACAGCTGCATTTTTACTCTAGCGCCGTTTATTCGATGTTCTGCTGTTGACAATGAACAACGAGCAATATGATGGTTAGCAGAAGATTTGCAGTGTTTGTTTTTACACATGGTAAGGAGTGTGTTTTTGAACGTGAATAAATCAATGTTTGCACCCTATCTGTAATATAGAAATCTTCAAAACAATTTTTTTTTAGATTTTTATTTTAATAAATCGGTTAAGAGCCACTGAAAATGATTAAGGCCTTTTGAGATGTGTTTTGTCCAATTTTACTAAATCGACACGATATGTTGGCCATATCAGAAAAATCCATATGGTCCATTCGCTAATAAGGATAATAAAATTATAAAACACCAACAATGATGAGCCTTTTCTTCAAGCATGGGCATTGCTTGCTCGAAGACGATTAAGTTCATAATATTTTTACCCCCATTTAGGACCTCTACACCTGCTATGATGTTAGCGTTTTTCCATGAAAAAGGTAAATTTTGTTCCAGTTAATTATATTTGATATCTTACAAGACAACAAATGTAGATGAGTAATCCTAAAATATCACTTGATATTTTTTTAACGTTCCTATAATTGTAGAGCAGACAAAATATTATAAACCAACGATCGTCGTACGAATTGTTGCAATTCAAGTACTGGTGTAGTAGACTCATATTATGGTATAATAATTTGAGTTGAAAATAATCATTAATTCTGGCTTAAACTAAGTTCTTACAATAATAAGAATCTATAGAAAAATATCTAATAAAGGATATAACTCATCAAGGATACATAATTTTAATTAGATATAAATATGACGCCATTGGTCTTTAATAAACAATTTGAAATATACCCAAACCTTATGCTAGCTTTGTAGCCTAATTGAAAATAATGCTGATTTACTATATTTCATATTTTCCAATTAATTTTCAAGAACACTCAAACTAAGGTTTATGAATCATTTTTAAGATTGCTTGCAAAAAATAATTTAACTATATTATTAAGAAACTTGGATAAATCTCGATAAGATTTACCTTTATATATTGATTGAGTTCAATGTCATCTAAATATGATGCAAATTATTTAAATTATTAACAGTTTGGCAAACTTTTCTCTAATAATTTAATATTAAATTGATATAAATTGATCATTAGTTCTTTCTAAATCTGACAATATTTATGAACGGATTTATTGGCGAAACGTTGTTTTTAGATAGCCAATTTTAAAAACTCGCTTTGTCTTCTTGCCGATAATTATCTTTAAGCGCATTGTAATCAAAGCAGAATTGCAATTTCATGTTTGTTTTTGTTTAATCGCTTATAAAAATACTCAACGCATGTAATTAATCAAACTCTATAAAGTACGATGAATATAAACTCACCAACTATTATATATAATATATATTTGGCGCTGAAAAGTCATAAGTTAGCAATTTTCCCAACAACTACTTTACGTACATAAGTCGTCTAGCATTTTTTTGCTCTTATCCGTCTTTGTAAGTCTCGTTCTATGTTATAACATGTCAGAAAATTGTCTTGGCGATGGCTTAACTACTCGGAAAACTCATTTTCATGCCTTCAAAGGAAAGGTATTAATAATACGTCCGCGTTTGTTCTCCGACACTATATATTGTGCAGCTCCTAGTAAAATTGTAAGCAGTCCATATATTACAAAAGTGTGCAAAACTTCTCCACATTAGTATGTTTGGGCTGAGCTTTCATACGCGGTATACAATAGGAATCTTTCTTCGTTTTGCAATTTAAGGCTTTCCGGTACTTCGCGGACTCGCCGTATCAAAGATGAGGGGCCGCAAATAATAAAAGTAGCGAAAACAAGGCTTTGAAATCAAGATCAGGCAGCTAAACTTTCCCCGAATTATGTTGATTTGATTTATTACTGATGGAATCAAAAAAGGAATCATCCCAAGTCAGCTCGAATAAGCGAAAGTGAGTAGAACGGGGGCCCGACTGACTTCTGGAGAAGCAAAATAAACTTTTAATCGCGTTTGTTGTCAAGTCAATTTTCCCGAAAGGTTTTCAACGCCCTATTTTATTATGGCGTTACAATATAAAAATTTAATTGCAATAATCCATGGGAAGAGTATTGCGCTTCATAAATATTGCACAGCGTATCTATTGCTGATGAATATCGGAAATAGCATAAAAACAGAACAAATAAATTCCAAGAATAAATCAAAGGCAAATTCATTACGTTGCCATTAAATACTGCATTTCGCTCGTTTAAAACATCCATAAATCGTGTTTTGAATTTGCCACAAAATGTTTCTGATTGGCAACATATCGACAACTTACCTAACGCCACCATTTGTCGATACATGATATCAATACCATAATTTTCTTATTCGGCTCAGTTGACGGTGTAACTCAGAGCCAGTTTCACTTGTGAAAGTTTGTGCTATGTTATTTATAATATTTTGCCGAAGAAATTCCATAATTTAATTTGTTAAGGTATGCATGGTGGACGATCTAAAGCGATTTTATCCCAGAATGAGCTCTCACTTTGGCTCACCCAGACGACGTCCACATGTTCGAATCAATTGTTCCAGAAATTCGATACACATGATAAATAATAATTAACGGCACTTAATGAAATTGACACTTATTGATATCTATAGTTATGGCACTTGTTAAAACGTTCGTTCTCAATAATCGCTAAAACGAGACTCTTCGGTGAAGCGACAATTGATTATTTATTTGTTATACCTACTTTTACTTGCAATAAATGCACGAATCGATACATTTGTGTGCACACGGTGTGTTAAATATTTTATAGCATTCTAAATCTAAACTAAAATTAAAATATTTTTTTATTAAATAAGATTTTATTAGAAACTTCAACGTGCACATTTAGTCTAAAAATCGCTATATTTATTTGTTTATTATCATTTCTAATAGCGTTTTAGGTGCTCAAAAATCAAGAAAGGATGGCCTTTCATTAACAACAATTTTATATAACTTTCTTGATATTAAAAATACCTCAATCAATTGCATTCTACCTTGATATTTGTAACCAAATATCTTCTGCTGATAGAATCTACTTGTATTATATATTGATGCTAATAAAATTTCAATAGTTAGATTTATCATCGATTTACATACTTTAATTATTAAGTTCAATATTAAGATTTTTTTTAAATATTTATGTAGCTCCTATAAAAAAATATTATTGAGTTAAGCGACGACAAATCTCGACAGGTTCGAAATCTAATCCTTAATTATGTTTTATTTGCACTATTTAAAAAATTCTCAAAAATGCGCACGAACTTTTGGACTGGCCTGATATATAGAGGATATGTTTATTCATATGTTCTTTATAAATTCCGTATAGAATATCATGACAATAGGCCGCAACACACAGACTACATCATAATTGTCAATAAAAAATATTTATAGTTATAATAATGTATGTTAAAATAGATCATATGAGACGTATGATGATTTTAAAAAAATGTATTGGCAGAAAACTTTATACTACTAGACTATTTTATTTTAATCTATAGCCATTCTATTAAAAAATACTCTAATATTATTTGAACCAATTTACCGCAATGGAATAACTCTTGTAATAATTTGTACATTCATTTAGTACAAAACTTTAGTGACATCATTAATTTGTAAAAACAATCAGTCTTTACTACTTGACTACCATTCAGTTGTAATTAGACTCCGGTTTATCTTTAGAGATTTAGTATCGCATCCGTTAGGACCTCAATTTCACTCCACTGGAAGCTTAAATACGAGTTTTGCACACATGCATGAAAATGCAATTTAGTGCCGAGAATTTAAAGAAAATATTTTACTCGACGGTCACAAATGGTGTCTGCTGATGTCTTATTTGTATTTTTTACGCATCTCACAGTCGTAACAAACAGATTTCTTATACGAGGTGCCACTTTTCACATGCAAACTTTTATTTCTACACTCCGAAAGTGCATAGTGCGACAGTTGTAAAAAATTTACATAAAAAGTAGTCGTTTTGAAAAATGGAGAGAAAATTGAAAATCGTGACAAGATGATATAGCCTCCGCCAGAAATTTGCATGGGGACGTTTCATGCTCTTTGTACCCATAAAGAGACGCTCAAATTTCTTTACGCCCTTGCTTCTAAAATATTATTTTCATAAAATTGTAAAAGTCCTTTTATACTATAACTTTCACCTATAGCTTTTAAATATATTAGTAAAAATATTAATACAAAAAACACTTGTAATAAATAAGTACTTTTTCATATGTTGACTTATCATTTATATTGAACTGTAAATTTATGTTAAAAATAAATAAAAACACATGCGAATAAAAATTTTTTGAGAATCACAGCTAGACATGAAATCTGTGAGGTCAATCTTCTCTAGTATTCAATCACAGCCAGAGAATCATTTTCTATTCCAATATCATAGCTTGAAAAGTCAATTTTCTACTATTCTGCACAGAAACAATGGATTTGTTCACAGAATAAATTCAAAAAATATAAAGACTTATGCAAAATGTACACAAGTCGTCTGCCAGATTTTTATCCCCGAAATACACTTTTATTTAATCACAATTTTTTTCATAAGAAAAAAATATTTACTTAGCCCGGCGAAAGACAGCTAATGGATAATTTCGGCCAAAAACTCGAGTGATAATATCAAAGGAGAAAAATGTGCTATACTTACCGTATCTGTCATCCGTACAAACTCAAGATCATATTCAAGTTCTCAGATTTCTGAGTAGGCTACGGAACTCTAGCCCAAGAGGCCAGCAAAGGCTTTTTGGCCATTATCAATATTGGCGCAGACCCACTCTTGCGTGAAATATTCCAGGGACGGCACAGCATTTGGGCGCCGCTGCTAAGTAGCAATATCTCCCCATACATGATGGAGTGTATAGCTCGAGACCTGGACTTGGTCAATTTATTCATTCCTTCTTCAGATGCATTTCGCCATTTGCATGACGAATTTGAGTGCCGATCAAATTTATTCAATGCAAATTCTTTACTTGATACGGTATTCCGAAATTGACATAGAGCAATGTTTAATATGTAAATTTTACTGTATTAAATGAAGTCCAATAAAGAAGTATTCCAGTGGCGTCTCTGCTGGAGTTATCGGTTTTCAATCTAACTTTGCTCAAATGACGACTAATGCTCTTTTTACTAAGAAATTATGAATTTATTACATTCTTCCACTCCAGTTTCGATCAACGTATTCAATAACCACTGTATTATCCATATTCTTCATTCATAGCATTCAACTTGATCTATTTTCCTTCAGAGATAATATAATTGCAAAGGATTTCGATCCACTTTTCATCATCAACTACGTAACCCATCGGACCCATAAGGTGATCGCCATACTTACATATTTATTACCAGAAATAGAGTACGTATTTTGAATAATTGATTTTTCGATAATATTCCGACTATAAATGTAGTATATTATACATTTGCGGTAAGACAATGCTCTCCAAATTCCTCTGCATTATCATTTTGGACATCTCATTCCAGTTTGTGATGATTCAAATTAGAGTCCTTTATTCTAAGCCAAAGAGCTTAGGAAGCAAATATATTGTCAAAAACATTTCAACTTAATTTAAAACATTTTACATTTTAAAATACATTTATTTGCATAAATGGATATAAATTCAATATGAAGGTTAATAAGCTAACCATTTTCAATACTGTTGAACGCTCTTTATTCTGTTATCAACCCTTGTTTTTAATAAATGCACAAGAACAGATAGAGTTGGAAAGAACGCGTATTTCTTCCAATGTCAATTTTCCTTTATGAGGGCGCACATTATCATGAAGCAGTATCGTCTTCGTTCTGTTGAACAAATACGGACGTTTTTCTTTTAATTTTCTCTTACAACACAATCACACAATATTTTATTTTTCACTGCGATCTAAATTATAACTTGAGAAAATCCTCTTTTTTTTCTGACCACTCGCTGCTCCTAATAGTTGTGAGTAGAACACCTATCAAACTAAACAATATTGTGTAACGTGGGCGACCCTAGCCGAATATCGGGGCCCAGTTATCCACGCCGCGGTCCTGTTGATTTTCTTCTTCAATCCTTCCGGCGCGCGACGGAACCCTCAGCGCGGGTTTTTCAATCGAGCTTCGAAGAATTTCCAATTCTTCGAAATGTCGGCGAAAAGGACTTAAAGAAGGGGGGAAGGGATGGTAGGTGGTGGATCTTCGGACGATGAGCTTCAAAGATGACCTCTTCTTTAATATTTTATTGTTCGTACTTCGTAGAGGCTGCGGTTGCGAGGCGTAGAAATCGTCGACCGAATTTCAACACTGCTAGCTCCACCAAGTTAAGTCAGAACTCTGGATGAACGTGTCTTCTAGCTGGTCGTCGAGCCGAAGCTCGACTCCCGATTTTGACTCCTGACTGTATGTGTGGTGATCCGCACCTCTTTTATACACGGTTAATTGATCCCCTTCTCTTGCATCGATCTTTCTGAGACCCAATTTCATTGCGTAATCGTATCGGAATTTTATGGCAATTGCTGCTGGTCTTATTACTGAATTGTTATGGCGCTTCGAGCGCATTCGATTATTGTTACTTGATCCTACGGAATGCTAATCGTCCTTCCAGAAAGGTCGATCATTCGATGCTTTTATAAACAAGAGTCATTATTATGGTCGTTAAGACGCGTGGATTGATGGATCATTTAACCGAGTATCGTTACGCTTTTTATAAATTCTTTCCCTTGAAAGGGAAATTGCCAGGCTTGCACGGCAACCCCGTCTCTCAGGTTGGGGATTTCCCAACTCCACGTTACAATTGTTTTATTACTTGGTAAATTACAGAATTGTGAATATTCTCACATCTGAATAAATATTGTATTATATAAGTGCTTCATACTATACTTCACGAGTTTTACATTCTTATATTTATTCATGAGAACGTGCGTGATCGATTGAGATTTAATAGCTAAATATGAAACAATTCTAAACTAAAATGCTTTAAATATATTTCTATAATATTATCGAATATATATAATGACTCAAATTCGAATTAATAGCTACAATAGCTTGAAGTTGATGAAATTTTGTCTTGCAAACTATATACATTTAGTCGCGTCAATAATAGATTTATTAACTAAGGTAATTGCCACGTTTTTTATACAATGAGATGAATATTAAAGCATTTATTAATTGATAATCTAAGAATTAAATCATTTTTATACTGTAGCAGCCATTAAAACATTGGAATTCATCTATTTTAGCTCGATGTTCCGTACAAAATGTCGTCGTCAATATTACCACGTTGCTTAAAAAAGAAGATTATTCATAAGAAACAGCAATGCAAGAGATTTGTGAGTATTGCAAAAGTCGTAAACATTTCAATTGAGCCACTTGAAGTAGAAAGGATGAAATATAAAGACTGTATAATGCTCTGGGAGCATAAGTGATTTGAAGCAGACCGGAATCCCTGTGTTCGGAATGGTTCAGCTTATCTCTCGTGAAGCAACGTTCTTCACTAGTCCTTCTACTCCTAGGATCAGTAGCTTTGGGGGACTCTAAGTAATATTGCATGTTTTGCCTTGTCTCTTGGGGATGAATTCTGCATCGAAATCGGACTGCCTCGACTCCACTTGACTGTCTTCCTCGCGATGCTCACTTGTCTATTTTAACGGAGAAATCTATTTATCTGCGAAAATACATTCTTTGTTATGTGTTACGAAACGACGCTTTGAATCCATTTGTTTTACATGTTACATAAAAACTCTTTTAGATTCGAAATAAAAACACTTTTAGGTTCGAAATAAAAACACTTTTAGGTTCGAAAAAAAAACACTTTTAGGTTCGAAAAAAAACACTTTTAGGTTCGAAAAAAAACGCTTTAAGGTTCGAAAAAAAAACACTTTTTGGTTCGAAAAAAAACACTTCTAGGTTCGAAATAAAAACGGATTTGGGGTCGAAAAAAAAACAGATTTGGGGTCCAAAAAAAAAAGATTTGGGGTCGAAATAAAAACGGATTTGGGGTCGAAATAAAAACAGATTTGGGGTCCAAATAAAAACGGATTAGGGGTCGAAATAAAAACACTTTTAGGTTCGGAAAAAAACACTTTTAGGTTCGAAATAAAAACGGATTTGGGGTCGAAATAAAAACACTTTTGGTTCGAAATAAAAACACTTTTAGGTTCGAAAAAAAACACTTTTAGGTTCGAAATAAACACTTTTAGGTTCGAAATCTAAACGGATTTGAGGTCGAAAAAAAAACAGATTTGGGGTCCAAAAAAAAAAGATTTGGGGTCCAAAAAAAAACGGTTTTGGGGTCGAAATAAAAACGGATTTGGGGTCGAAATAAAAACACTTTTAGGTTCGAAAAAAAACACTTTTAGGTTCGAAAAAAAACACTTTTAGGTTCGAAATAAAAACGGATTTGGGGTCGAAAAAAAAACAGATTTGGGGTCCAAAAAAAAACGGTTTTTGGGTCGAAATAAAAACGGATTTGGGGTCGAAATAAAAACACTTTTAGGTTCGAAAATAAACACTTTTAGGTTCGAAACAAAAACGGATTTGGGGTCGAAATAAAAACGGATTTGGGGTCGAAATAAAAACGGATTTGGGGTCCAAAAAAAAACACTTTTAGGTTCGAAAAAAAACACTTTTAGGTTCGAAACAAAAACGGATTTGGGGTCGAAATAAAAACGGATTTGGGGTCGAAATCAAAACGGATTTGGGGTCGAAATAAAAACACTTTTAGGTTCGAAATAAAAACGGATTTGGGGTCCAAAAAAAAACGCATTTGGGGTCGAAAAAAAAACAGATTTGGGGTCCAAAAAAAAAAGATTTGGGGTCCAAATAAAAACGGATTTGGGGTCGAAAAAAAAACGGATTTGGGGTCGAAATAAAAAAGATTTGGGGTCCAAATAAAAACGGATTTGGGGTCGAAAAAAAAACGCATTTGGGGTCGAAATAAAAACAGATTTGGGGTCCAAAAAAAAACAGATTTGGGGTCCAAAAAAAAAAGATTTGGGGTCCAAATAAAAACGGATTTGGGGTCGAAAAAAAAACGCATTTGGGGTCGAAATAAAAACAGATTTGGGGTCCAAAAAAAAACAGATTTGGGGTCCAAAAAAAAACGGATTTGGGGTCGAAATAAAAACGGATTTGGGGTCGAAATAAAAACGGTTTTGGGGTCGAAATAAAAACACTTTTAGGTTCGAAAAAAAACACTTTTAGGTTCGAAATAAAAACGGATTTGGGGTCGAAAAAAAAACAGATTTGGGGTCCAAAAAAAAAAAGATTTGGGGTCCAAAAAAAAACGGTTTTGGGGTCGAAATAAAAACGGATTTGGGGTCGAAATAAAAACGGATTTGGGGTCGAAATAAAAACAGATTTGGGGTCCAAAAAAAAAAGATTTGGGGTCCAAATAAAAACGGTTATGGGGTCGAAATAAAAACATTTTTAGGTTCGAAATAAAAACTGATTTGGGGTCGAAAAAAAAACGGATTTGGGGTCCAAAAAAAAAAGATTTGGGGTCCAAATAAAAACGGATTTTGAATCGAAAAAAAAACGGATTTGGGGTCGAAATAAAAACAGATTTGGGGTCCAAAAAAAAACAGATTTGGGGTCCAAAAAAAAACAGATTTGGGGTCCAAAAAAAAAAGATTTGGGGTCGAAATAAAAACGGATTTGGAGTCGAAATAAAAACACTTTTAGGTTCGAAATAAAAACACTTTTAGGTTCGAAAAAAAACACTTTTAGGTTCGAAATAAAAACACTTTTAGGTTCGAAAAAAAACACTTTTAGGTTCGAAATAAAAACGGATTTGGGGTCGAAATAAAAACACTTTTAGGTTCGAAATAAAAACACTTTTAGGTTCGAAAAAAAACACTTTTAGGTTCGAAAAAAAACCCTTTTAGGTTCGAAAAAAAACACTTTTAGGTTCGAAAAAAAACACTTTTAGGTTCGAAAAAAAAAACACTTTTAGGTTCGAAATAAAAACGGATTTGGGGTCCAAAAAAAACAGATTTGGGGTCCAAAAAAAAACAGATTTGGGGTCCAAAAAAAAACAGATTTGGGGTCCAAAAAAAAAAATATTTGGGGTCGAAATAAAAACGGATTTGGAGTCGAAATAAAAACACTTTTACGTTCGAAATAAAAACACTTTTAGGTTCGAAAAAAAACACTTTTTGGTTCGAAATAAAAACACTTATAGGTTCAAAAAAAAAACACTTTTAGGTTCGAAAAAAAACACTTTTAGGTTCGAAATAAAAAACTTTTAGGTTCGAAAAAAAACACTTTTAGGTTCGAAAAAAAACACTTTTAGGTTCGAAAAAAAACACTTTTAGGTTGGAAATCAAAACGGATTTGGGGTCGAAAAAAAAACACTTTTTGGTTAAAAAAAAACCGATTTGGGGTCGAAAAAAAACCGATTTGGGGTCGAAAAAAAACTCTTTTAGGTTCGAAAAAAAACAGATTTTGGGGTCGAAATACGCGTCAGAAATCACATTTATAATCCATATTCCGAATACCCCTTCGAATTATCATGTCATCGGAGCCAGTGCCAGCAGAAGATATTATTCCTGAAGTACCTCCGGCAGGGGAGCAGTCCTAGCATTGGATTATTGTTCCGGATAGCAATTTACAAAATCTAGATATGACTACCGGTTCCCAACATTTTTGGAAGGCAGAGTACTTAGAAAAGAAGAAGGTTATGATAAATAAATCCAATTCGATTACCAAATTCACATACGCAGTTATTTCAATACACTATCTCTTTGCAATGCTAAATGCATTTTAAAATATCGACAAAATGAAGATCGTACTAAAGCGAAACCGTATTAAGCGAAGAATGGGTGTATTTTTTTATATCGAGAATTCATTTTTATATTCAACAAAACAATTTTTACTTACATAACTTAAATGATATCGAAGTTATATCAATTTAACTGAATTACTTCACTTTTTATTTATTTCGCTCGAGAAATTGCTCGGCTACTGCGTAAGAAATCACCCGGACCGTAACCAGTTAATAAAATCGTCATAATTGTACATATATTACCTTTTTTTCTACACAGGCATAAATTAAAAACATTTCAATGGATTAATCAGTTCGCCTCCAAAAACAAATTTAAATGGAAATAAATACATGATTTGAATATGGGACGTTTAACTGAATTCGGAAAGAGATTAATCCAAATAGAGTAATGGCTTTCATGTAAATAAACGCATCAGATTAAATGTGAAATATGTGGGTATTTTTCCACGCTTACATGAAAGCACGCAAGTCGAGTGTATGCTATTTAAAGCCTCCCTCGGAAAATTTCCAATTTTCCCGGAAATAGACCAAATAAACACACGTAGTCTACCAGGAAAAGTTTTACTTCCCAATTCCACGAAGTTATCAACTTTATGCCTATACATATTTATTTCTATTTAATCGCTAATTATGTTTAAGGTCGCTTTCTTGCCTCCTTTATAAGATTCCATCCTATTTTTCACCACGCGTAACAATCAATCATCATATATATGATTTTATTCAGATATGTTTCAAATCATCTTTGAGTTGAAAAAAAAAATTCTTACATTAAAAAAATCATGCATGTTTGCCGGTTGTGTGTCAATAGAAACTTTTTGGTCACAGAGTGGATTGTAATTAATATTATATTCTGCTTAAAAATATTACAATAATGTTATATTCAAGAGTATTCCTTTTCTGCTCTGAGTTCTATTTCAAATCCATATTGTGGTGAAAAAGTCCATCGCTTCATCAAATTTGCGATATTGACAGACTTATTTAATATTTCCGTTCGATTATGTCAATTCAGATTTACTCTGACTTATGAAACTGAATTTGTAAAATTGAATTAAAAATTTTCCTGCATACTTAAAGATCCTCTCTTACCTCAAATGATGATTCAAATCATTCTTAGCCTATCATAACACCATGTGGATTTATGTTAAATAAATCACTGCAATTTTGAACTCAGTATAATTGATTGACGATTTTCTGCACATGACTATATTTAATGCTTCATATGATTAGAAAATAATCTGAGTGAAAAAATAAAATCAAAGGTTTCTTTATATGATGGCGTTTATATAATATATTACTTGATTTCCAATCATTAAATCTTGATATTGAAATGCCTAATTCTTCATTACAAATTCTTTGAAATGAAATATTATTTTGAATGCTATTTAAATGCTTGCTCTGTTTTACAAATTTCTTATGAAGATCATCATGTCGAGTTAAAATGCTAATTTTGTAATGTGCAATAGTGGCTTCCTATTCCCAAAGATATATTCCTGTTTTTTTATCAAAATATGATGGTCATTCAATCTTCCTTTCTATAGTAAGCTAAGTATTTTTTTCTATCAACTTAACTGCACGAATTCAAAGTACATTTAACCCACTTTCAATAAATACATCTCAATAGCATAATTACTTCTTGTTATTATGTGTATTATTATAAACGTCTCTTAATTGAATATTATTTTATTTCATGAGTGTAAATATCATTGGTATTGATTTACAAATTAATCTGATTTCAGTTTCAGTTCTATGCTTTGAAAATACATTTGTTTCATAGAAAAAGGTAGCGTGCTAATTCTCAATCAACTATAAAGTACCCCCAACATAGAGCCTCCTTTTCGATTGATCACTTAATAGCCACACTAATGGAAGTCGGAACTCCGTTTCATAAAAAATCCGCTTCTCTCAATGATGATGAGGTTTCCCGCACTCACAAAGGAAACAATGGCCAAGGCTGAAATCGAATGGCAGATTTATATGAAGGAGGTATCTGAAGTGGTGGGCGCGTAGGAGCCCGATCACAACTAGAGGTCTAAAGTGGATTCGATAGATGGTAAGTGGCAATGTAGCGTGAATATCTATGTACAGAGATACACAAGGAGACGTTATCTCATTTCAGATTACCCGGTGGCAATGAGCGACGTTGAGTACTCCACTGCTCTCGAGTTTTACGATTTAAATCGGATTCTGCACTCGTGAACCTCCTTCATGCGGGGAATATACGCCCCCGGAGCCGCCTAACCCCCTCGCATACAAATCATGGCACCCGTGGGGTGGCTTGGGAACCACTGGTGGGAGTAACAAGCACTATTGAAGTAATTTAATGTGGGGAAAATCTAAGCACTTGTACAACACGAGCATATCCTCGCCCTCCCCGACACGCATAAATCCATTCGAAAAAAATTGCTCAGCTCAGCCACAATTAGTTTCACCCATTGTGAGTGGCTTTTTAATCTCTGCACGATTAAAAGCGTCATTTATGCACGTCCTTCACTGAAAAAAATTCGATTACCTTTCTCACTCTAATACAATCTCCGTTTGAATAAAATGAGGGGTTTGCCATAAATGTTATCCCACTCAACGACGAACTGCCCTAATGTATCTATGCTCTGATACAAGTAATTACAAATTAATTCGAATGTCCACTAATTAAGGTGTATTGTCGTAACAAATATTAGTTTGTTGGAGAAAAACTATATCGTGAAAGTTAATATTGTACCGATGAATATTGAAAATTTAACAATCAATCAATATTTTCAAGCAAACAATTTAAGCCAGGTTTACTCAAATTCAAAGAATTTAAATTTATTTTCAAGGAGATCGTGATTCTTAGTAGCAGAGAAAAGTCTGTTAAAACTGAAAAATTAAATGCTTAATATAACAGACCTCTAAATATATAGCTAATAACTAACATACACAATTTTCTATTAAATGTCGTCGTGTGTCCATTAGCAGCCAACGTAACCGCCAATTTTGTGAATTTTGGTACTGAGAGATACATTATCGGTTATATATGTAGAACAAAGAAAAGTTATCGTTCATATCAATGTAAACTCACTCAATCTTCTTTTTAAGGCGTTATATTCATTAACACATGTAGGTAATATTATAACAGACTTTTCTATGGAAACAATTTTTCATTAAACTATTTCATTTCTCCATATGGAAAAGCTTAAATTTTTAGGTAAGAGAAAATTATATTTTATTATTGTTGCAAATTCAGTCACTCATAAGTAGCCTTACTCGATTTTTTTATTAATCGCATAAATATTAACTTTTACAGATCTAGAAAATTAGGGCAAATCTGGATCATGATGATCGATCGGATTTTTTTTTATTTTACACTTTGAATTTATTTCTACAATCTATCATAACTACGCCATTATATATTTTATACATAATAATTTAAGTACATTTTTATAATTTATTTAACACAACAATTCGAAGAAAGCCATATATTTCTGGACAATAGAAAAAAAAATGCTTGTTAATTAGCACATTTGCCTGAAATTCTTGCGTGTGGCCGTTGATACTACAAATAATTTTTTTGAAGTTTCCATAATCAAAACATTGCATATAACTGAACTATTTTAGCGTTTTACAGAAAATTAAAGTTTTTTTACTTTCATAGCTTTATACCATTAAATACATACTATTCTTCAATTAATTTGTTAAATTCAATTTTTTAAAAACGAACTTTTTATCACAGATCGATATTTATACCAATAGACATTCATTTTTCGAACAAGTAAATAGTAAAAAAATTGATTACAATTTCAATTTAAATTTAAATGTCACAGAAGAATAAATAAGACTATCATTTGAAAGTAGACAAAAGGTAAAAAATCGCTAATTGCAATCCTTTGGCTACATTTTTAAAGTCAAATGTAGCATTTGACATAGCAAATTTAATGTTGCTTTATAGCTAAGGCACACGTTGCACCCAACGCTTTTAATTGCAATGAAATCTCTCTGCTTGATTGAATTGAATTTTTAATTTGTTTTGTGCCTTTGGTTCACACGTTTCTGTACTGGTTAAATTAAAGTGAGAAAATCGAGTTTACAATTAAAAAATCTCCTATCCTATGAGAATATTACGTTCTAAGCGAGGAAGATTGCTTCATACTTTGTCAAGCAAATTAAAAATTATAACGAGTAGGAAGCAGAGTTGGTACACTATATCTACTGAGGTAAAAGGATATTGCTTGTTTATTTGTCACCGGCGAGTTTAACAAGAAAGTACGGATGGCGGAGAAAGTTTACAAAAGTAGCTTTTCTTCTTACGATAAATTATTGCCACACGAAACTAAGGTATTTTGTTTTCTTAAGACGACACATTTTAGGCCGTAGTTGCTCAGTTATTCAATTAGGAAATAATTAATTATACGAATGATAAAACAGCGTCCTGTATATATTTAGAAGATATAGCCTTGCGTCGATAGAATACTAATTTCGGTCTTATCGACTTACCTTTATGGCTCATCCTCCAATTCCCTCGTCTCAATCCTCCCGATAGTTTATTCATTAAATGTTTTAATATCTATAACGGTAACAATCGAGATTAATGTCTTAAGTGTGCCCTAAATTTTAACAGCTCATTTAATAAAACAACTTTCCCATAATTTATGCATTGAGTGTTTTCGATGGCAGTTTTTTAATAAGCGATGCATAAATTAGAGAAAAACCCAATAAGATGGCGAGTGGTGTGTCTTAGCGATTCTTAGCAGGAACCTCAGGAAGTCGAGGGCTAAATCATCTTTAGCCCTCCAGGAACTGTTCCCCGCCGGGGCACTTATATAATGCAATTACGACCTAAAGCCTGCCTAGCTTATTGCGTAAAAGTTAGGGTCATGAGCCACCCGCTCTGAAAGGAGGGTAGGTGAGACCCGCAACTAGAATGAAAGCCATTCCTTGACTTCGCAAATAACCCTTTTTCTGTTGACCATTGTTTTTCTCCTTTTTTCACGGTCGACCTCCCACAAGGATGTTGTGATTTGTCTCCGTTTGCGGAACAAATTAAAGCAATGATTGTGTAAATCTTTTCTTTAGTACATTGTGTATGCATTAGGAAGATTGCAACACATTCCAGCTCTTAAAAGACTACCGTAATTCATATATTATACAATATATTGAATTCATACACGAATGCATTTCTTGATTTGAGTAAGATTAGCAACGACAACAAATTTATTAATTTAAAGACCCATGAATATTTTAAAAGTTTGACTTAATATATAAATTAACCCGATAGGTGGTTTGAAATATCGGATAAAGAAAAATGTTTTAATATAGGTTTGCCTTTTAAAAACCTAAAAAAACGCAATCAAAAACTCGGTTTACTAACGTTTTAAGTAATTCCGTTTTTAAAATAATTAGTATTTAAATTATGTTAAAAGGACCAATATATTTTTTTATCAACTTAAATTATGACAATGGAAAAATTATTCATAACTGAGATTCAAGGAGGCAGCCGTTCACCAGGTGTTAAGTAAGAGGGTGGCAAATTAAAGTCACATATATCTTTTTTAAATTAAAGCTCAAAAAATACAAAGTAATAATTAACTCTATATAATAATATTCTAATACAGCTGGGGAGAGAATAATTATTTATTTCAATTCTTTAAACTTGTGTTGCGTTCTTATTGCCCCATGTGATCATTCGCGTTATCGTGATGAAACATTACCCCTTTCCTGTTCACTAATTCTGATCTTTCCTCATAAAGAGCCTTATTTGGTTTTGTTAATTGATCATATCTGTCGGCTATAATTGTTTGGTTATATCTCAAGAGCTCTTTTTTAAGGCTTTTTCGCACGATATTTTTGTATATTATCCATTCTTCATCACTTGTCCTTAATCCATGCAAAAATAATTCTTATTTTTGTCTTGGACTTAATGAAATACATGCTAAAATTTGATCTATTAAGTTTGCTGACGACAATTTTGTACTTGGACAAACGTTGTTCTTGAAAATCATCCCCATGCGATGCTAATGTCGCACCACGGAAAACTAGTTAGTTCTCATTTTTAAGGCAATATCTCGGGCAACTTCAGCAACTTTTACACACAGATTTAAAATTTCTCAAGGTTTTGACTTCAGCAGCGTATATGAAGCTTGTATTTAAATAAATAAACACTGTCGATAGCCTACACTATTCGATCATTACTTCAAGTGAACATAAGCGATACACTTGAAGTCGATTAATTATACCATTCACATATCATTATTAGTCGATAAATTTGGGTTAACTATCTATACAAGCGTACTATATACGCAAGATACTCTCTCCGTCTCTGTCTGTCTCCGAGCTCAACGTGTAAGAATGCTCTTTCTGAGTCACTGGAATTCGGACACAAGATTGAGAGTTAGTGATATTTTACAAAATTCTAGTTTTTTTTAATCCAAATTTTATGTATAAGTATTTATTGGGTTAATGTAACATGAATGTGTATAATTAAAATAAACGTCGCTATAGGAGATATAATTAGTTTTGTGGTTGAAGAATCTTGTTACTATGAGTGTTTTTGATACAAACTCTGACGCAGAACCAATGCTAGAGATGAGTGCTCTTAATAATAACTTTGATGAGGATCAGACAGGAACAACGATATTCCATACAATTTAATACAAAATGTTTGGCATATCTTACAAATTCAAGTTCTGATCCCAATGCTACACATTGCGGTATGAGCTAAGGCAAGCATATTTAATATTTCAATTAAAGCTCATAAATAAAACGCCGAATGCAGAAGTGTCATAAATTGTTTCAAGGTCATCTTAACATTATTTTTCGCAGAAGACTTACCGATTTTTTTCCTCGAGCCAAGCTTTCTCATAAAAGCACCGTGGGAGGACGATGTTTCATCTCGATGGCCCACTCTCTAACGACCTGCAAATGTGTTTCAGTAATTTATGTGGGCCAAAGTTGACTGTACAAGAGGATAATCCATTTCTTCTTGTAGACAGGTGGAGTGCCGATATTTATTGCGGTTATAACAATGCGATTAACCCCTTAAAATAGGACAATGCTCTGAGCCACTGTGCTACGATTGAAATTACAGTCTTACGCAATTGAATTGAACGACTCATCAATTGATATGTAAACATATTAATTAATAAAATTTAATATTTATATTTAACATATGCTAAAAAATAAGATGACGCGATTAGTGGTAGATGCAAAAGAAAGCGCACTCTCAATTATTGCACTTAAATAATAACTTTTAAAATGAATATATTATAGCACTGTAGGATTAATCCTTGACTCTTTTTTAAAGGTTCGGGTTCATATTATAAAAGACAAAAAATACCGTACTAAAAAAAAAAATTAAATTAAAAAAATTAATTATTCATTTTCTCAATCAATCGTCCTTATCTTGCCTGATTTTCTGATTCTGTAAGAGTAAATACTGCAGATATTGACAAGTTGTGCAGTGTCATCTATGAGAAATGGAATTTAAAAATATAATTCTCCTAAAATATAACTCCTGCGTAAAATTCTTATTCTACTTCGTTGTTATATTTTTATTCTATTCTAGTTAAGATTTTTTACAAAATTTTAGATTAGAATACCCCATTAAACACATCTTTGTGTATACATTAGAGTGGTCTTTATTTGGGTCTGGGTATTTTTAATATTTGACCAGTCAACATTTCATTTGATTTTCCCCTCTAAAAACATATTTCAGTATTTTTTCAATTTTCTAAAATAATATTCAAGGGTCGCCACCAAGATTTGAATTTATATATATATATATACTAGCTGGTACCCGGCGCGTTGCTGCCACAGAAGAAATAGTTCTAAAAATACCATTTGAAATTTGAAAGAGTTATCTTGTTTAATTAGCAATGATATAAATAATGATATTTTTTCCGACAATTAATACATTTATTGATATTGAATGATATATAAAGAAAAAAATATTAAAAGCATACATTTTGCTTACTCAATTGTTCTGCTAAGTGCTTTAGGGTAGAGAATAGTTTTGGCTTTTCCGTCTTTAACAAATACAAAAAAAGTTCTCGGCTGTCCAACGTGGATTTTCTAGATTCTTCCGCACACTTGAAGTGCCTTGTTGATGGTCATTGAGAATGCAAGTCCAACGGGGAGCTGCAGTCGTCTCTTATCAAATGGCACGTCGGTGGGAATGAGCATATATTCTACTTTCGACTTTTCATTAAGAATATATAGTTGTCTCGATGATGATAGTGAGTCATGTTCCAATTTGTACGGTGGCACACCAGGAAGATCCGACGAATTTAAAAACTCGATTGGATAGTTAACAACTTGGTCTGCATTCATGGCGCTGTCAATCGATTTGTAGGTAACAGAATCGCTTGCAATTTTTTATTGTATTGTGTGGTTGATTTTATTGACGTCGGTGTTTTCTGTTGCCAAAATAGCATGTTCACAAAGCCAATAATGATTTTTATAATTATTAAAAATCTGCTGAAAAACTTTCTGAATGAGTAAATCGATGGATGGCACAACAACGCAAAAGTTCGATGGAGATGAAATAAACTTGGTAGCATCAACATGCACTTTTCCTTCACCAATGTTCAATAGTCGTTTTAAAAATGTGGCTGCCGACGCATCACGCTACAAATGTACACGCATATTTGTCTTTAATGTTAGTTTTCGCACGTCTCTCTAAAGATGCGATGCTTTGAGGCAAGAATCAGCTGGTGACGATGAAAGCATCACTGGAAGAGGTTGTCGAAAGACGCCACATAATAAAATTAGAGCGCCACCAAACGGTTTTGCATTTGATCGTAAGTCTTTAAGAGTTCGATCAAGCATTGCATTCGTCCCAGATAATCCCCTTGCAAATTTTCAAAACTTTAGCTATGTCAGAAACTTTAGGAATGTTACATGTCAGAGCTTCCAATAAATGCATATTTAATGGCAATTTGAATGCCGAATGCGCTGTTCGTCCACCATCTAATAATGTTGCCGCAATACCTAATGAAGCAAGAGCTAAAGCAATTCTATTTTGAGATCGAATGTGAGCCAATAGTAAAGTGATGAGATACGTTTTTCCAGTACCGCCGGGCGCATCAAGGAAGAACAGATCATTTGTAATTGTATCGTAGGTCAATTTTTGTTCCGCATGCAAAAGTTGTTCGTTTGCTTCGACAAATGCATCCAAATCATTAGCATCGTACTGCTGTTCAAGTGCAGAACGAATTCTTGTTGAATGAATTCTTTGATATTGATGGTTAAGCAAATGTCTTCGATTTCGATCAGAGTTTGATTGAAAATATTGTCCGAAAACTCAATTGAATTGTCATTGCTAACGGTGTGTAAAATGTCTTCGCTCAAATCCTCTCTGAATTTTTACCACAAATCTTTCGGGTTGGGTGACGGACATGTGGTTAAAATGATGGCGAGTAATGTTCTAATTTCCGTTCGACCTTTCTCAATGAAGTATGACATTTGACATTAACCAAAAGCATTATTAAATAGTAACACTCGGCTTTATTTGGATGTAATGTGTAAATAGGGCCCAATGCATCAGATGAATACAGATTTCGATAGCCTTCATCACGCATCCCTTGCTTACGTCGTTGAAAATTCTCGGATGTAGTATTTCATGTAAAATAGTTAGGAACTTGTGCGTACCATAATGTCTCTGCAAATACATCTTCTTCACACAGCGCAAGTGTTGGTTCAGCAGCAACATTTCTTGCAGTGTCTGCCTTTGTCCATTTTCGAGATGAACACTGAGATGAACAACATTCGGATTGCTTCTGTGAATTAGGAAGCTCAAAATAGGCCAAAGAGCCTCGTCACTGCTGATATATCTACCTGTTTGAAATTGAGTTTGAACTCGATCGTTGCGCGCATCAAGTCTTTCAATACTGACTACTGCCATATCACTGCCTATTTGCATGTACAATTTGCACGACAATATCCAACGTTGGTATGAGCTTTGAATGTTTTCGATGAAAAAGAAGATCCATATATTGTTGATTTCAACGTCAACATATTGTTATTAAATAAAATAATTATTCATTTGTTTCTTGTTTTTATTTTTTAAATTAAATTTAAATTCAAATCTGGTTAGGTTAGGTTTGTTTGTTTTCATTGTGTCGAAATGAAGGCGTTTTCAATTTGACAATAAATTTGTCCCCCGTTAACAGGATTTAACCTTTATCCATTTTACACTGGGATGCAAACTGTAATCGTAATGAATATCATATTGAAATGCAGCAATATTCAAATCAACATGTACTTTCGATTCTCGTTGCACGTTGGTCGTCTGATTTTGATCGGATAACACTCGAACGTATTTTTTCGATTGTTACGTACGTGAATAAGCGATGAATGAAATGAAGCATTTTAAAAGTGCTTGCGATAAATAATTTGGATATAATTGACTCACGCCGATGGTTAACCTGCAAATGACATTGACGTTTGACGTATGTGTTGTATGTGACGACGACACGACGCCTCCTACTGCAACTTGTAGGTACTATATACCTATAGCCTTAGCAACGCATAATCTCAAACACGTCAGAATCAACAACTTTCACACATTAAGTTTTGAATTAAAAATCTACTGTAAGTTAATTGTACTATGCCTATGTCACCCCCTGATCCCTTGGCAATAAGTGGACCAAGTTTTGTCTCAATCCGATGAACGCGCATATCAACCCATTTCGCCCGAGCATTAGACGGGAAACGCAACTTATTTTTATATATTAGATAGGCAAAGAATGTTCTTAAAGGATTATCCATATAATATATTTAATATAAGAAATTTGGATGAATGATGTTGTATGTATGGAACTAGGACGAGGAATGATGCAATTGTTTGATGAGGACAGAATATATAGATTTTTTTTAAAATTTTATTAATTATAGCGAATACCCGGCATGCATTGCAAGGCCATAAGCGCTTAATAATTATTTGAAAAGAAACGCAGTACGTCGTTTATTGCTTCAGGTCACGTGTAGCGCGAAACCAAAGAGCTGGGATCCAAAACCATATGCACACTCGCTCTCGTCTCGAAGACCGACTTAACCACCGTATTGCGCGCGCATGCTTTCTCTCTCCGTCCTCGCAGCTCAATCTCAATTTCACCAGACCAATATGTGCTAACATGGTGCGTCCATACAATATTTTTATTATGCTTGTTATTGCCGCAAGTATAAACAGTAAGTTGATAAAGTTTTATCATAATCGGATGAACGATATAGAAACGCATTAAATACGGACAAACAAACATTGATTTTTATATATTAAATAAGATAGACTTAAATTTTTAAACACGGATTAATGATCTTACTAATGAGAATATTAATGCATTTTGAAATTAATATTAGAATGCACGAGAGAAGCATACAGAAAATAAAACGAAAAAAAATATAATAAAAATCAAAAAGATAAAAATTTTGTTTACATTTCAAAAATACATATTTTAAAAATGAAAATTCATTGAATGACTCTTCGTTTATAATTGACATTGATTTCGTTTTTATTGAGCCTGCTATCAAAAAACCCTCTCAACTGTCATTGAGATTGGTTTTATCAATAGTAGAGAATCGTAAAGAATATCTACAATATCACACCTTTTTTAGCTTGATTGAATTTTTTAGATAGTTTTTCAATAAATTTTATATTATCAACAAAGTGCAAAAGCAGTTGCAAAGAACTTATTTTTGCAATTCGGCTCGTTTCTCGATTCCTTCACTTGCGTATCTATTGATTTCTAATTCGTCACGCATCCTAAACGAACATACCAAGAAAGTCAAATTTATTGTCAATAAACCATCTAAATAATGCAATACAAAAACGAATAATATCCGATTAATTTTATAAATATTCGAATTTATATATATTGAATAAGGGGTAAATATATTCAAATATTCGCTTGGGACCCTTGGCTACAGATTAAAGTGTGTTAAAAAGAACAAAAGTAGAAAAATGAAGTAATAACTTGCTGCAGATATATTAAAAAGTATGTTCAAAAACAACGACTTGTTTTCAGCAATTTTTTGCTTAAATATTAATTGAATACTAGCAATACGTTTTCAAAGGATATTTTACTAGATAACCGTATGATATTATTATAAAATATTGATCATATTTTTTTACGTGCATACGTAGACATTTTCCACCCGTAAGAATCAGGCAAAATCTCTATCCCTATTAAAACACGCCATCTTCCTGCTCGAAAAGACGGTGGCCGGATATTGAAGATTTAATAACCGGTTGTGAATCTTGCGGGTAGGAGAGTTTTAGCGAAAGCTTTAGATATTAAATAGTCGGGACGTATGCTAAAACTTTGCCTGGATTGGAATAACTTCAGACATGGAGTCGAATTGATTGGAAGCTTTAAGCCCGAAAGTGGAATGGCAGCCACTGTAGTTTATCGCAGTTCGAATTTCTCCATGTAATCCATCGATTGGTTTTTACGAATACCCGAATGAATATGAAAAATGTTCCGGAGTTTATGTCGATGCTGCGCCTACAATCTGACGTAATTAAATTGTATAAGGCTCGTTATTAAAGGGTTCCTTTGTACAAATACAATGTTGAATGTCAAAGATCAACTTTATGACGAAAGATCGCAAAAACATTGTAAGTGAAAATTCCTTTTAGTGTATAACTGCGAATTGTTGATTTTCGTGGAATTTTTATTACATTCACATCTTCTTTGTAATTGAATCTGAAGACCAAAATAACGTGTAACTCCACCCAGGAAATGATAATACCACATAGTTATGATAGAAAGAAATTTTATTATCCTTTTCATATTAAACGTCTCTGACGTCATCAAATAAAATTTATAAGCACTTTTCTTTCTACAATTTATTACTGCCGGGTCTTTGAAAGATTCTTAAGCAATAAAATGGATCAAGAATAATAAAAGATTGGGAAACTTTTTTACTGTCGATTTTTTATGCTTGCGGGGTGACCGCAGAAAATCATAAAAGTTAAGCAAGTTAAAGACATTTCCGACTGAATAACGTGGATTTTTATGATATTTATTCAATCCTTTTGTATTCCTTGGGACATAATATTTTACTTCGTACTCGACATGCTGGATGACGATGAAATCTCGGGTGTTCAGCTAGCCGTTATTTGTCTATGCGGTTATTTATAAGTCCAATTATAAGATTAAGGGATTGAAGCAGGTTCCATATTAGCTCCATGGGATTATGGATCCAACGTGGGACTGTTTCATGATACAATACAGTATTAGGACCCTCTCTTGTAGCGCTCCATTGAACATCGGATATGTTAATTCCATTACGGATAACACTCCCAGATGTCACTGGCAGTGTCCAGTACAAGACCACAGCCATTGTACAACATCCATAGGATACAAACTCTGTAGCATTTCACCCATTGTAGTTCAAATCACCGGACTCGTTCAGCAGATTAAAAAAACATTCAAATTTAAGCTTTTCAAGCACGAAAATAACACCGTTTTAAGTATTTTTTTCTCTCATTTAAATCTCAAATGAAATTTAATCAATGACTCTTACCTTCATCTTGAACCTTTATATATGAATATCAATGGCTCATTATTCGATAATTCAAACTCGTTCAATCATCGGAGGTAAACTATTACCTAGTATTTTAGAATTAATTTCAAGACTTGATTTTAATACAGTATTCCCATAGAACGAAATCAATATTTGGTATGACTCCAACTTTTTTTCAAATATCATCATCAAGCTTTCCAAGATCGTTGAAATTTCGTCGAATAATATTTTTTATATGCGAACTCTTTTAATTGGAACTTCCGACACAAATCAAAAGGGTTTGGATATACAATACTCTTTTTAAAACACTTAATTTACAAAATAATAATAAATTGTCTAATTGCCAAACAGCTTTTTATTAAAAAAAATTAAAAACGAAAAATATTTTTGCTCCAATTTAACTCCCAACCAATCGTTAACTCACAATATTTTTCGCAATGGAAAAAACACTATTAAAACCCTCAGGATCAATGTAAGTATATCACGAGCTTATTCAATTAATTTTATCTTTAATAAAATTTGCTCACAAGAAACAAGTACATTTTCTCTAAGGCAATTTTAAGCATATGGTCTCGATTATATCTCAACTACAATATAAAGCTAATTAATGTATATATTAAAGGTATTTAGAACTAGTTTCAATTTAAAGACAAAATTATTATCATGTTTAAGCTATATTTTATCAATTGATTTTTAACCATATTTTAGTTAACAATGCTTTATTTTGGCGAATAATGCAGTTAAAATTATGATCCAAGTACGTTCTTGTCTTTTCGCCACAAATCATTACTTCAATTATGAATACAATTACTATTCATACAACATTACTATTTGAACAACACTTACTATGCATTTTAACAGTTTGCATATCAATAGTTAAAATATAATACTTCCCATATCTTAAGTATCGTTTTAATATAATGTTTAACTAATAACGAGTATATTATTAGCAGTAGGGCAGCAAAAATAGTAACACTTGTTTTAATTTTTATTTTTTATTTATTTATTAAGTTAACAACTTTGGAATATAATTCTTTAGTATTCTTAAGAACCTTTCATAAAAACTTTATTAAATGCACGAAAATTGATATAATTAATGTAGTTAATGGCATTTGACAGAGCAAATTCACTAAATACTCTTCGTTATTAAATACATACTTCATCGTCGTCATCATCTTGCAACTTTAATAAATTTTATTACTATAATAGTAAAAAATTTACACCTAAGGTTTTAATTAATTTTATTTTTACATTTTCAGAAGCATTTGGTTCCACACATTTAGCCATTTTTCTATTAGCAAACTAATTTATTTAAATGAAATGATAATTTAATGATTTAAAAAGTTTTCTCTCAATGATAGTACATTTATGCTATAAAAGTGTTAAAATTAATTTAAAATGCTTAAAATACATTTTTGGCTCAAATTTAAATAAAACCGCAAGAAATGCTAGAAATCGTTATATATAAATGTATGTTTGTATCATAATAAATTCAATGAGATTTAGGTTGTTTTTGTGTTTAGATTTATAGTTTTTATAGGAATTTCTCGATATCATCTAGCATATTAATTAGCACCTATGCGTATTCAAGAAATATTCATAAAAAATCCTTGGATAAAAAATTCAATTCATCAAAATTTCCCGAGAAAAATGTTTTATTTCAGGGATAAATTTGGCACTTTGCTCGGAACATTTCAATTATATATTTTTTTCTTTTTCGCCGGAACAATTTCGAAGAAAAATATTTTCTTTTCATTTCTAATTAAAAATATTCGGATTGGAATTGAATCGGAGAGATATGGATTACAAAATTTACCCAATCCCGTCCAATTAAATTCAAGTTGGACTATCACAAATTAGCTTGACTGGGAAATGCGATTTAAAACTTCCAATGCTGCTATTACGGGGTGGAAATGTCAAAGTTTTTGCTCCGTGGAAATCCTAAGACACAATTGCTAATTAATTGAATTCTCCGACTTTTCCTGGGACCCACCGTGATCATCCTTTCCAATTTCGGTACTTATAACAATATCAGCGAAACAATCACTCACATATTATTCTCCTTCAATTTTAACATCATTCTTGGGCCCCGGGAAATTTATTTATAGCCCATAAGACATGCACTCTTATTTTGCTGATATCAAATTAGGTCACGCATTTGGCAGCAAATAAATCAGATCGACATGGAACAAACAAATATGTGCATGATCTTCTTCTTAAAGTGCCATATCCGAACCATCAGACGTAGGCGATCTCCATAGGAGATTTTACTAGGGAAAGGATTTAATGTGGTGGTTTCCCGTTACCTTCCATATGTAATAAAGTAAGGATAGGATTATTTGGAAAGGATGGAGAGGAAGGAGTCTATGAGTGAGTAGCGAAACTATCATTATCAATTAGTTAAAACTGTTCTAGAATAGTATCATATGAATGAAAAATAAGTAGAAACACTTTAAAAAATATATATTTTTGAAATATATCAAATCGATCCAATAACTGCATGAGTTTATATTCAAAGCTAAAATCAAATTGTTAAAATTTTGTCAAGTACTACTATAAATTTTAAAAATTAAAATCTCCATTTTTAGAAAATTTCAATTATAGATTTCAAGAAATGCACTCTTCTCCGTACAACTGAACTAAAAAAGCTAGGATTTATTTCTACAAAGTAACAAACAAACTTTGTTCGTTCTCGAATGTCTGATTTACTCGGAATATTCCCATGAGATAAGAAGATTAGACAATACGGAGAAAGCTGCAAAAAGTAAATGTAATGCTATAGACTGTTTTTAAATCTAATTTAACCACAATTATACAAAACTACTAAAATGCATAAAAATTATTAAAGCTTTTAATATTAATGTACCTATTACTGGATCGTTACCGTTTATGTAGTGCATTATTCAAAACCAAATAATAATAAATTAACATAATTTTGTATTAAGTTAAAATTAAACTAGTTATTATGTTTACTTTAAAAACAAATTGGTACAAAGAGGAGTGCTGATATAAAATTTTGAATTATCTTCTATTTTGAAAGTGTGCTACTAAAGTATACGCTATTATAGATACAATTTTAAAATTTTATGCACTAATATTAAATTTAGCTATTAAATATTGAGAGTGATTATATAATGAAAGGTTGGTGGTTAAACCTCAGCTTCAATATATTCTTCTATCTACGCTTAATATTATTCTGATCTTCTACTATTAAAAACAATGCTGTAGTTTATTTTTCATTCACTTTAATGAAAAAAATAGGCCAGATAAGAAGGATGTTCAAGCACTGTAATGCTTTTCTCTGAAAACTGCTTTAACAAATGGATGAGGAAAGTGGGCCGTGTTTTTTTTTTTTAAAGTCAAAACATTTCCCACAAACGTGCTATTTTATTCTGAGAAGATTTAGTGAAGAAGAGAAGAAAAGATAACATTACGAGAAGATTTGATAGCTTCGTGCAAGGATACACAAAAATTAATATTTAATGTAACATGGTTAAAATTATAGGAATTGTCTACTATTGTTCAATATCAACGTCCGAATTTGATTTTTTACTTAATAGACATGCCTCAAACATGCTTTATGCATTGCAAATATCTAAATATACTTCATTTAAATAAATAATAAGAATGCCATGCAAATAATATCAGACAGAGGCTTGGAGTCATAAATTTAAATATAAAAAGATTATTTAATAAATGGTAGATTTCCAAAACCATTACCTAAACTCTAAGCCTTTCTTCGAAACAATTTGCTGATCCATATGATTAAATAGACATAGGTTGGATCTCAGTATTTACTTTTTTTAAATTTGGATCGAAACAATTAATCGAAAATATTAATATTTCCAATCTCTCAAATATATTACGGTGGAATTTTTTCCACAATCTAGATTTGATCTGAATCTTTATAACAAAAATCCAAGATCAAACCCATTTTAACACAATTAATTCAGAATTTAACGTGTATATATACGACTTCTATTCATATTATACTAAAATTGTATACTTTGTGTGTTTTGTTTATGTTTATTTAAAAACCACTACCAACAGTGAGCAATGTAGTATCTTAGTAATTTAAAAATAATACTATACAAGTTTTTTTCACTATCTGCCGACTACATTAGAATCTTGAATTTCATACTACTCCCCAACTTGAGACCCGTGGGGAAGAATTTCATCTCCACAGTTTTGAAACAATATTTTTTAAAACTCTTCATTTCTACATTTCTTCAGTGGAATAATAAAAAGATGCATGTAATAGAGTGTCATAATTTTTTTAAAGAAAATTTTGGGTCTCAGCTGAAGCAAACGCTTAAAAGTGTGTGTATTTATAATATAAATATTTTCATTACGTTTCCAGCTGGCAGTGGGATTTTTTAGATTTTCCCTGCGGGATTTTTAAAGGCTTTATTATTGCCATGCTTTAATAAATGGCCCGTCTCTCTTTTTAGAGGCTTGATGTACGGCTGCTCTACGAGTCGACTCTAATAATTTCTTACGTGCGGTTATTACTCACTGCTCCGGCATTAATCAGCCGACACGTTTCCTTTTTGTGAAGACGTCGTGGCTTAACACTTAAAATTGCTCCCTCACACAAAGCTCCATCCCCTATCGCCAAACCAAATCTGAATCTGAGGCTTTGACGGAGATATCTCCACGATCGTTAATTAACAAAAGCCCTTTTTTCTAATGCCAATATCGACCTTTTCCATCTCCTTTATTCATCCCTTTTACATCTTTTTTCGGACGGGGCTTTCGTTCGAAAATTGAAAAGAAATTCGTTATATCTCAAAAGCTCGCCATTATATAGAATTATATCCACATGGAACAGAACAGGATACTAAAAAAGTATTTAATTTTTGGCATTTCAATCCAATTTATTTTTAGCTTGTATGGTTTATAAGCCTTTTATAATCCATATATTTATAATAATCCATAAAACATAAAATAAACAATCAAATGTAAAAACTGAAATGTTAAGATCAGATAGTGGGTGAATTGATCAATTCTTCTTGTAAAGATTTCACCGTACCAAAAATTTAAGAAACATGACAGTATTCATATTTTCGATGGGTTTTCTCGACTCAACCATAACATGATTTTCTGGTTCTAAAAATATAAATGATTAGACAACTAATCAAATCGAACAAGATCACACAAAAAAAATCTTAATCTATGGAGATCACTTATCAAATTACACGCTATCAAAAAAGTAGGTAACTGAGCTAAGTCGTGTTATGTCAAGGATTTATACGGACTATAGGTACTAATAGACATATTTTTATTGACATTATGAAGTAGTTGTTCTACATTGAGGGTTTTTTGAAGAATAAAGGATTTTATTATGGCGGTTTTTCATTGCTTTCCACATATATATGAGTTAAGAAAAGATGATATAAATTGATTTTTTTTTATGTTGAAGAGTCTTTATCAGTGAATGGCATAATTCATGAATATCATGCTTAAATCAGTCACTATCAGGCGATGCTGTACAATATTATTAACCGTCCTAGTGTTAAAATTTTCAGATCCAGGAAATCAGACTAAACCTGGACCAAAGCAGTCAGTCAAAAAAATTATTAATTCCGATCTCTTAAAGCATTTTGGTACGCTGATATTTTTTTTTCACAATCTGTGTGTCTTTATCATTCGAGTTATATAGAAATTAAGCCACTATACCAACACCCTTGCTTATATCTAAGCTTGAAATACATTTATAGAATATAAAATGTTACGAAGGCTTATAAATTAAGGCTATATTCCTATTCAAATTTTACTGGGGAAAATTATTAAAACGAAAAGGTAGTTTCTTGGGCGCATTATTGAGATTAAAACAAAAATCACGCCGACATTATCATACAAAAAGGCACAATAGATATTCGGAGCGGTGGGTGTTGGTTGTTAAGCAGGTCCGCCACGACCGGAAAGAGCAGGTCCCACGGCTTCCGGCGGAAGTACACCTCTGGTTGGGGGTGCGGGGCCGCCGAAACCCTCAGCATCAAGGAAAATATCATACAAAGACCCGAGATCCTTCCGCCGAGATACCTTTAAAAAATATCTACGCTTTTATTTTGCACTGACACTTCGCGCGCGACAAATGATTTATCTTCCTTCGGGTGAATGAAAACGAAAGGGGTCCGCTTTTTATCCCGGCGATGTCCTTTTGCAAAAACACAAGACTTTGGATTGTCGTACACTGATTTTGCGGGTGAAATCGGGCGAGTTTTATATAAGAGCTTGCGAGAAAAATGTAAATTCGGAAATGGTTTTTAAAGGGCTATTAAAAAAAACAAATTTGATTGAATAAAGCTTTTTTTGAAACATTATCTTGTATAAATCAACTGCGCTGAAAGTGTTTTTGTATTTCATAAAACGTATATTCGCTATTAACATCATGCAATTATCAATGCAAAAACAATGAAAAAATTCCATTAAAATCATTGAAATAAAGCAAAACACAAAAGTATTTCCAGGATAGTTCACGAAAATTAAATGTTTAGTATTTCATGTAAATTTGGACATTATTCAATGTTATCCAAACATTAAATGGGATAACTTTCGGCATTATGTATGCTCTGAATGTATTTAAATGTATCCACGTCCAAAGGTCAAGGACTAAGATATACCAAAACAGACGACAGTGGCATTTACTTAATCTTTCTCATAAAAAAGAGCTCTCAGGTGAAACAAAATAACGTATAAAAATGCTAATTAAGTTGTATAAAGGGAGGCGACAAACTTAAAGGCTAAGTCTAATCCTATTTCTCCATAATCCCTTAAGATCACGCCTCACGGATTTGCAGTTCACCTCCAAGAATTTAATCCCCGCAAACGACAAGGTCGAAATATTTCCAATTTCCTCGATCGAATTAAGCATTTTCCTCGATCGAATTTTTGAGTTGATGCAAAAGATCGGACGTCGGGAATGAGTTTCTTGACTTCTGAGCGAATGCTGCGCGCATTTCATTAAGGATCGATCTTCAAAGATATTACTTTTCCAATAACCGTGGCATCATTTCGCTTGCGCATATTTTATTCCCGCTAATATTTTATTACAAAACCAGCTCTGTTTATAATTCAAAGAGGACGGAGCAATAACGACCCAAATTCACATTAGATTAAATGTGAAAATGTCCTCATCGGGGTCTATGTGCTCCCTGATTGCATGGTTGATGTCGCGGGGCTTAATTAGAGTAATTAATTTTAATTCGTATTTTTACATATATTTTCCACACTTCTCATCATTTAAATTGAGCCAGAACTCATTTACTTACACCAAATGCTTAATGAGTTATTTTTATTTTTTTATCTGTAATAATTAAATAACCAAGTGTTGGTATAATGGATTAGATCCTGGACTCTTGTTGTAAAGGTTCGGGTTCAAATCCAGATTGTGGAAAAAAATGATATTTCTGATCGATCGTCTCAATCCAGGTTCACCGTGATTTCCTGGATTTGAAAAAGTAAATACTGAGGTGATTAATAAAGTCGCCCAGGGACACACATGAGTGAGTGATTGAAATTCCAACAATAATTAAATTATAATTTATATATAATGATAATTTCGCTACTCGCTCATAGACTCTCTCCTCTCCTACCTTTCCAAATAATCCTATCCTTACTTTACCACGTCTGGAAGGCATCGGTAAACCACCACATTAAATCCTTTTCCTAGTAAAATCTCCTGTGGAAATCGCCTACGTTCGATGGTTGGGATATGGCACATTAAGAAGAATCATTAAATATAATTCGCTTGAACATTGGATTCATATTTAAATAGAACATAAAATAAATAAAGACTGTTGCCGAAATAATAATAAAAGAAAAAAACAGTTTTAAATCGTCATACGCGATTCTAATTAATAAGCTAATGAAATTACCCTAAATCTCAAAACATTTACTCTAACCAAAAAATTATAAAAGTAGGTCAAAAATCACCTTTTGAAACTGTTACTTTTTTAATGATCCATTTTGATATTATATAATATAATTTCTGTGATATTAGTACAAATTTATTTGTAGGTAAGGTTTGATGGTGACTGATGGACACTACCAATTTAATTTATGCGCTATTATGGTTATTGACGATGTATTGTGAAATAACATGAATTGCACCGAATTTGGTTGTACTGACTCAATTTCATAAACTTTGATGTTTACAAATATTTTAACATTCTGTGAGCTTATTATCGATGTATATTTGTTTGAAATTTCTGTTTCTGTAAAAAACTTCTCACAATATATCGGTTTATGTTTATGCATACCAACTATTCAATAATATAAAATGTTTTCCTTACATTTCCAGCAGTGATTCCCATTTATCATATTTTTGCTTTCGAGAAAACCCTGGGTCGTTAAATATATAATTAAATCCATAAATAAATCAAATATCCTTACCCTTATTTTGAATTTCCTAACGTCAATATATCTGAGAGATTCATGATCCAATTTGAGTAAATAAATTTAACGACCCTCCAGGACTTTGTGTACAAAATTTATTTTTTTAAACGATTTAAGTTTAAATGGCTTTCGTCCGAATAGCGATGTTTGGTTTAACGAGTATTTGCTTAGCCGAAATTAAGGTCTTTTTATGATATTAAAGCATTAAGGCTTCGATTAAAAATTTAGCGGTCGCCAGAAATACGGCATGGTGGAATGGAAGAGAAGGAATCGAGAAAACCTCGCCGAATTAACTTCATTACCATCTTGGCCGAGTGGAAACACGACAGGGCGAAATAGTTCATTATTAAATCACAAAGGAAGGTCCCATACCACCCCTAGCAATCAACATACCGCAGCACGTAGCGTTTCTCCAGAAATTCCTGCCCTGGTTCAAATTCTTCGCGGTAATTTTTAGTCCATCCAGACTCTCCGTGTGACTTTAATATTGTTTTAAGATTTATATGAGGTAAAATTATCTACAGTGCTATACTATGATATTAACAAAAACATATATTTGTATAAGTACATTTTTTAATATAAATTAATATGTCTTTAATAAACTCTAATTAATATTTAACCTTCAAAGTATAATTTTTGCGAATATAATTTGTATATTTTAATTCATTAAATTCGTTATGGTAATACCATGTTTTTCTTATTGTATAAATATATTCTTAGAAATTTGCTATATGAAACATGAAATCAAATGATAGCATAAAAATATAACTTTTTTGACAATAAACTATTTTTCGATGTAGAATTATTATGATAAATCGCGAAAATTGAAGAAAGAAGACTAAATTGATATAAAAATTAAATTTTCGCATTGGTTTTTTGCGCACATTTTTATATAATGATTTTAAATTTATAATTACAATTTTTAAAGAATATAAATGATTAATAATGTTTGCAAGTTTAAAAGCTTACTATGAATTTATATTAATAAAATTAAAAAATATCCCTAAAATGAGCGAGATTTGAGTGAATGATAATTACAAAAAACCACGTGAACATGGGCAGACTTACATGTCGGATATGTCAAAATATGATGAAATGTGATATTTTTTTAAAGTATCTTAATAGATTAAATACTTTAGGTTTACATATGTAGTTAATAGATGCGAGATAATGTGATGTGTCTAAAAAAAAGTGTAAAAAAAAGTGTTTCTAAAAAAAGTTAAAAAGAGACCTTAAAACTAGAGCCTGATTAAAATATGATTTGTCATAAACTTACGTAGATAAGTTTATTTAAAAAATATCATTATAATATCCTTTGGTGGTAGCCCTGATGGTTCAATAATTAAAATAGAATTGTTTCTTCACCCTCGTTTATCTTTTCCCAGCAATTAAAGATTATTAGATCGTGGCAAAAAAATCTTTGAAGTTCCTCAACTCGCAAAAAGCCACAAAAGACGCCAAATAAATTGAAGGCATAAAACGAATTTAACTTCATCCCTTTTTTGAATACAGTATAAGATTTTCATTATTGAAAATGGATGCGAAAATAAATAAATACATTCGGATGAAAACAAATCGTGGTGTATTCCAGATACTTTTTGCAATTTTATTTTTTAAATATGATTTATAAATTTTACTATAAATTAATATTGGATTTAATATAGAATTATCTGTGTATTTGCTGATATTCATTTTAATATGTTTTATCGCCTTTCTGCATCCACTGAAGAATTTCATCGACAATAAATTCCAATCTTAATACCCCCATGGTATTCATCCAGATAGTTCATGAACTCCATACACTTTCAAGAACATAACAGCCCCTGTAATAATAAACGCTAAAGATATCATGCTAAAAATACCCCAGAGAGAAGAAAAGTCGATTAAAATTACAAGCCAAAGTTGCAAAACAAAACGGTTTTACAGTCGCAAAATGAACGAAAAGAAATAAAATCAGTGCCCTGCCTCACATAAAAATGCATTTCAATATTTACAGTCGTATCCCTTGATGATAATTTCGTTGAATACGTCTACGGTGTCCGATTGGCTCTTTCTCGGCATTTCCCAACAGTTTTTATGGGTTGAATCGTTGAATTCTCTTCTACATCCAGGGTTTTTCCTTTGTATTTTTCTTTATTCTCTTTATAAAGAATTTTATTGGACAAAATTGTGCTCCGACCGTGAAGCGACTCAACTGGTTGTAATTTAAATTTGCCTTTGTGTAAGATATAAAACAACATGGTTGAGATGTCAACAACTTTATAAATATTGCTTTTAATTACAATAAAATCTTAACATTCAACGGAGATTTGTCATGAAATTTGCAATATATTTTTTACATCTGAAGCTTTCATTGACTCCACTTTATAACTTTCCTGAAGAAATACTTGTTTGTTAGATAAAAAAAAATATCCTCCACTTAATGATCGTTGTAATAGAAACTATTTTATACACATTTTTTCCATAATTTAAAAACTACCCTTTTTGTATAATCCAATAAAAACAGTACTATTTTGAGTATAAATGTGAATTTTTTGCATGAATTATTTAATTTTGCCTTCACAACGATGTAATATAATACATTTCTATGATTTAGTTCCTTATAATAGAATATAGGTGACATAATTTTTTGGTAATAGCTTCCAATTATCAATACTTATAGACAAATTACGATAAAGTTTATTATATAGGATATTTTTAGATAAGAAATTATTATTATGACTAAATATGTAATATTTTAAGGATTGTTATAAATCAATTATTCAAAACTTATCCATGCTCAACTTTATTAATCGTCTTAGCGCAACGTTGTGGCTAAAATTAGATCAAAATGATCTATGAGAAATGTTAATAGTTTTAATTATTTTGCGAAATTTGGATTTGAACCTGATCCTTCATACGAGAGCTTAAGAACTGACTTTCTATACTCACTACTAATTTTATTGAATCATTTTTATAGAATAAGTTCAAAAATATTAGTTTTTTAATTTCAATCATATAAAATAAGATCAAAAGCAATCAGCATCACTTGTAGCGACTAGATATTTTTATTTCTTTATTGGCTTTTTATCCAATTTTTAAAATTAAATTTAAAATTGATGATCGTTTAATATTTTAAGATATATTTAATTCAATCAAAATATCAATACAGTTGACCCTCTTATAATGCTATTTTGTATTATACGCTTTTGATTTAACAGTTATATTTCACTTTTCATATAATATGATCTATAAATTTAAGCAAGATATTTTAAATCTTAGCAATGTTTTAAAGTGTGAAGAAGCAATATCTCAATACATTTTTTTAAAAATATCACTCCTTAGGATATATGCAAAATATATTACAAGTTTTGTTGAATTAAAGCCCGATTATTCATTTCCATTTGAAATGCAATATATCACAGAAACTAAATATCTTTCTTGTTTGTGTTAACTTTGAACCTCGCATAACATGATATTTCATGAAACAAAGAACAAATAATGCATGTCTCATTCGTACTACAAAATAATTAAATCCAATTTAATTATCATAAAAAACATTGTGAATATAATTCATTAAAACTTAAAAAAAAACTCTAATAACAGCACATATTATATATTTCTAATGATTTGGCTCGTAAAATATGAGGTGGTGTATAAAGTGATCTTTAGGATCCTTTATTTATGCATTTAAACATTGTCTTTATGATAGCTTGCTGATCGATAAAAATAACTCTGTTTTAATTCAATTATTATCATATTAAAGAGAATAAAATTGTAGACCTTTGCATGAATTATCCATGAAATTATAGTGTCTTGCTAAATTTGGTATGAATTAAAGAAAAGCTCAATGATAGAAGAGTAACTTCATTTGGAAAATCATCGTCACATCATAAATATTCAATACCCTTTGAGTTATTTTGAGAAAGGTTCCTCCCAAGCACCCAATTCACACTCAGCGAAATTACATACCGCGCCATTGTGATAAGGATCTTGGGAAGAAATTGTGTTAAGGTTGGCTAAGAAATCGGCTAACTGGCAGAGATATATCAGAATACTAAGACACACTTATTAATCATTCGGAATGAAATCGCTTTGCATGTGAGTTATTCATCAAGTTCACGTCACTGGAGCGAAGCTGGAGGCGTCAATCTTCTCGATGGAAATAATCAGCTCGAAACGAGCGCTAGTCTCAGAAAAGGAACCTGAAACCTGAGTATAAGGAATCCTGTGTTTTGTGATAATGATTGATTGTAACATGTAAGCAATTCCTGTGGGATCTTCATTTGAACGAAATAAACGATACGTAAATGAATCCCTCGGCGTTCGCGAACTTAATCTCCTTTTGGAGAACTGAGCACTTATGTAACGTTCAAATTCGTTTTTACAATGCATCTAAGAAATTGCTCTTCTCTTTGCATTCCTTTGTATGCTCAACTACATTCAGCTGTCTACCTGGAAACTGAATATTATCCTAGAACACCACTTCTTCGTGAAATTTATTTTAACCCCAACACATCCAGGCCTAATTTAGACCAAAATAGTTTTTCGTGTATTTTATTTCAACTCCCTTCATCTTATTTAAACCAAAACAGTTTTTTGTTTGACTGAAAAATTCGACAGCTCTGTGTAAATGATCAATAAAAAATGGTACTTAAATAAAAAGAGCATCGGGAATATTTAACCCTATGTATGACTCGTGCTGTTAATGTTTGGCCCGATATATGCATCATAAGCTTAGATCGTGTTTATTATGTTTGATCCAAGTTACTCGTAGTTATCACATATGTTATCTTATACGTGATTCAAAACTAAACGATTAAGTTGCGCCTCAGAATGATTTTGATATTCAAAATAACGTATGACTTACGCTGACTTTAAGTATTAATTAATTTATTGAATATAAGTATTAATTGGGCTTGATTAAGATTTAATTGAATATGATATCCTGATTGAGTTAAATCTCTCATCCATTTTGAGATCGAACGACGCGATTTTATAAATCGTGTTATTTCAAATGAATTTTACAATTTATGTAAGGGTTTATTCAACTGAAGCTTTATGACTCGCTAATTATAAAATTACAAAGAAAATTATTCCACCCTAAATCGAAAATAAATGTTTTCCCGTTTATGCGTCTTAAATATCCATAAAACATAAGCCGGCATAATAAACAAAAATATTTATAAATCATTACCTAAATGAAAATTTCATTGAATAAGTAATGAAAGCTCCGAAATTCATTACACCCCATTTCCTTTAAAAATTCGAAGAGTATCCTCGCAAACAAGAGCCATTTATATTGTGAATAATTTATCATAAATAAGCTTTTCCACGTACAGATTTTGCGTTTTCCTTATTCGTCGGAAGTGATAGGCTTATTCGAATTTGTTCATCCGATACGGGAAAATTTCTAGAACACAAACGCTGAAATTTAAGGCAAGTAATAGATGAGTAGTTCACTCTGCTCCACATAAATAGAAAGCTTTGATGCACCTGCAGTTTCACAATATTTTATATTTTTATTGCTAATTTCGTAATATTTCCCATGCTAAATTTATTATTCTTATTGCTTTCTAAATGTATCTAATGTTCCATGAGTTCGCAATTCATTCCTATATGCTTAAAGGTAGAGCCTTTTTTCTTTCTAAATCACCGTGCATAATTCGCTTTGTGTATATCCCATCGTCCTTCTGAGAATTTCAATCCTCCACTACTTTTGTGATTGTTAACTATTTACCTCTAACCACCAATTTTAAAGGTAAGTTACCCACATCATGTGCCAGTCTGCATCATCTCACATAGCTCAAAAAAATGAATTAGAGCCCAAGACATCTCACAATAATATGTCCAAACTTAATATTAAATTAATTTTATTTAAAATTCATCTAATTAGGTAAATTATGTTAGTATTTCTTTCAATTACTCACCCCAAAAATACCATCCCTAATTTATGTCCTGACATATTTCCTTCTCACTGATGTTAATTTGGTTCATAACATGCTCTTATTTATCTGGATCACTTAATACACAGCTACGTTATTTCTTCAATGCAAAAATATTTCATATTTGAAAAGGGGCATCAAAAAAAAATCTCGATTATCTGGACTAATTGGGGATGAAATTAGTCCGTATAGCGAAAATCCGGATAATCGAAAATAATCATAATTTATTATAATTATAATAATCTAATTTAATATCTATATTAATAAATCATTAAGTTTATTAAGAAAAAAGTATCAAATATAGATAAGTGAATTACACCATTTTTTTTTACTAAGATGTAAAATAAAACACAAATCTATCATGGAAAAAACGCTCTTACTTGTAGTAAGTATTGAAAATATATTCAAAATCATTCGTATTTTTTCTCATGTATATTATAGCGTATAAAATAAATTTTTTCGTTGTGCCAGCGCTCTAAAATTCTGCGAAATTGCAAATATAAAATCATACATTTGAGTAGTAGTTAAGGAATTTCTTCAAATTGACGGTTTTAAAATACTGAACATTACTCATATTACAGAGCACCACCAAAGCATTTTTGTGTAATCCTTTCCAATAAACATCACAGCATCAAAGTTCGGAGAAATCCATATTTATGGCTGCATATTTTGCTTTTGTTATGCAGAACGGTGTATTTACTATTTTAACGCAAATATTTAAGTATTTTCATCAAAACATTTTCTACTATTATAAAAAATATATCTAGTTTAGCAATATGTTTTGTTTGTGTTTCGAGAATTTCCACAAACAATTTTGGTATCCATGTGAATAAAGTTTCTGCACAAAATTGAAAATTGTTAAAAGTTAAAGGAGATAAATTTGATTTTTGTTCACATAAATAATAAAATAGGAAATCTTAATTGGATTACCAATACATCCTATAAATCAATAAACCTACAGAGGATCCTTCAATTGAGTTTTTTTTACAAATCATGTAGAAGTAGTTTATTTTAATACTTATTATTACTAAGTCTTTTTTGTCTTAATGATTAAAATCCATGCACAAAATTGGTCTTGTTCATTTTTTATTAAAAAAATTAATATACGTGTATCAATTTACGCCATGTCCTTCCATTACGTTTTCTAATTGATATCAGGGCTCGCCTATAAAATATCAATTGGGAAAGCCAGTTCCAAACTTTATTGTGTTATTTATTTTCCTTTATCTAATGGGATAAAGTTGCGCCATTAGTCCTGGCTGGCCAATTTACGACGGACCGAAAGCCTATTTTTGCCAACTTGTCGCATTTTTATATAGAGAACTTTCGTTCTTGCACGCTCCATTTTGGGGAACAAAAAATAACCTAATTACTTAATGCGTCCTTTAATTGAAACTCTCACAATATATATTTGCCGCATTAGCTTTCAAATATTTTTTCCTGTTATTTCATTTTAATACCCAGTACGCGTGCAGAAATTTTATATCAAAAATGTTCTCGTCAAAGAATAAACAACATCAATCATTTCCATTCTGACGCTTGAAAATTCAACTCGGATACACATAACTCATCGCAACTCGTCTCAAATTAAAAAAGATCCATTGAAAAATGCGAATTCTTAAAGAGCGAGCGAAAAAATTGCTCGCGGAAGGATATCGCAAATGTTAACTGGGATTTTATAAAAATTGATATTTCGCTGCATACCGTTTTCTTTCGGAATGGCGTCGAACTTTTTAAAACAAACTATGGCTATACATTTTTGCAATGGTCTCATTTGACTCAGCCAGTTGTAAGTGCTGTTGTGTAACGGAAGTTGCCATTCGTTTTACCACCAACGAGAAACTACAAACATCGGGAAATTTACGAAGTTCAGGAAATTGTTGGAAAAACTATTGTCCCCCGATGTCGAGCTTAATAGATTTACTTGTGCAGGTCTGTGGCATATTTGTACACTAATGTCCACTGCGGAGGTCATATCAAAGAAACTTAATTAATTAATTTGTACTTTATTACCAACACAAGCCTCCGACGGCTGACGTACATATTTAATGAACAAGAAACTTAAAGACTTCTTCCTCTTTTCTCGTCCAATTTGCTCCTTCACGTGAGTTAATAAAAAGATCCATCTACTTTTACTTTGTATGCTATAAACGGACGTTATGCTCGCATAAATAAGCATACTTTTCAGACATTAAATAAGACAAATCCGACGTTTCCTGTACACTTTGTATTAATTGTGCTAACAAAGGCATTGGACTGACATTTCGATACTATTCGGATGAATGCTTTGTTGGCTGTGCTTTTGAGCTCTTTTGTGCTCATCATCCAACCATTCACCAAAGGTATCAAGAAAAGGCGATTAATAAAATATATTTATCGAACCAAATAACCTTTATAATAGATATTTTTAATTATATTTATTGTGCATTTAAAAAATAATTTTGCTTATAATTATTGCAAGACTTAACATATTACTACATTTTTTTATAAATTCCTATTCTAAGATTGTCGAATTTAATTTATAAAGCCTTTCATGGGAAACATTTTTAGCAAATATTAAATACTTAGTACGAAATAAATGCTACCAACATTTTTTTCATGTAATTTTATTCTGCACAAAGACAGGGCTACCATCTACATCCTCTGATACTTGTATGTCGTTTCTTCTCATCAATAACTAATTTTGCTAACAAACTGGAATAAAAAGAGCAAGAGAGCATGTGATGTGAAAGCAGAGTGTTGTTTGAAGACTTGAATTAATTGATAAAACTTTATATTTTATATTTGATCATACATTTGGAACATAGATGTTAATAATTTACACTCAGATCTCGTATTAAATACGGTTACATGCTCACAAGCATCGTCTGGTTAAATGTCCTCAAAAGCATCGTCTAATGTAAATCTGTGTTATACAAGGTTTGAAGTCTATTTAAAATTATAATGCGGTACATAGAAAGATTTGAAGAAGAGAGGTTAAATTAATAATGGTTCAATAATAAAATTCAATGATTATCACCAGCATGTATGATCTTACTTTCCAATTATTTTTTTTAATCTCTCTATAGACTCGCTGAATTTAAGAATATTTTAATATTTAAGAGATCTGCCATAGCGATTGACTACTGTGCATTTTCTATATATTCTGGAGAAAAGCTCTTTTTTTAATTCCTTCTTCAATGTTATACTTACTTCCACCAAATATGACCGAATGTATTTGATTATTTATACTTATGATTTATCAACTAATATCGATTTGTATTTGATCTAGAGATTCATATATAAGTAATCGTAAATATAAAATAGAAAGCTGGTGCATAAATAAAAGTTTATAGATTTGCTTAGATAAGATTCATTGATGTGTCGCGTATTGAAAGGATTAAATATTTAATTTTATAATTATTATTTTAATTCGTCCTTTAGCATATTTTTAAAAGATATTAGAGTAAATTTTTATATTTGGCTCAATATTTAACAATGGTATTATTATATAAACCGGTATCAATTTTTCTATATGCGAATATTGATTAAACATAGAACAGGATATACTATTTCAAATATTAATAAATCATGGAAATGTAATAGCTATTGCATAAAAAGCTTGGCGTGAACGATGGCACTTATAAACGTATTTATTATATTTGTTCTTACCTCTCAAACAATCAATTCAGATGCTTAAAAATTATTTTTTTTTACAAGCATTGATTTTTCCTTACGAAATATTTTCAATCAACCTCTCTCGATAAACTTTGACATCGACGAAGACTAAATAAAGAGAAACTGTTCAATTACCAGCAATCTATCATGATTCAGTATTGATGGGTGCACTTTTCGGTATATATCGAAAAGTACACGGTTAATTCTCAACCGGAACACGGATAAAACAGGACGAAAATAGATTCCTAGCATCCAACAAAGAGCACTGGACTATTTTCGTCCGGTCGTGTGCTGCAAATTGAATAGAAACAATTTATCACATGCTTTCGAATGGACAAAGCTGCTAAAAAACACGAGCCTTCTGTTTTACAATTGCGTTTGACGTGTAACCGTTGCACAAAAAATGTGACAGATTGGGAAATTGAATTCAGTGCCAAATCTCCCTTGACGTAAGGCAAAGTGTGCACAAACAGGGCTGAGCCATTATCCGAAATTATAAACAACCCCTTGCAAGTCTCCATCGCTGCCGTGGGGAGTATTTAATATGCAATCCTCACAATCACATGAACGCCTTGACAAGGAACCAAACGAAACAGCTGTGCATACCTTAAAATATGATAAGTTGTCACATAAGCTGGATCCATAGTCTCATGCTAATTTATATTCCTGTCACAACGTGCCACATTCATTCTCCAAGTTCATAGAATTAAATGATTTAAGAACTAATCTTACGCATATAAATGCCAAATACACGTGCCACAATTTCTGTGAGGTGAACAGTAAACAGCTGATTAAACATTTGCCTAATCCTCAACAAAATGGCTTCATGGTTTCCATATTATTCACAAACTTACTTAGATCGCCCTTCGAATACTAACATTTATTTGCATTTTATATACTAAAACAATATGCTTATAATAGACTAAACTCTTGCATTCATTCATAATCGAATATGATAAGATTACTAAGCAAAAAAAAAGATATTGAGACAAAAATACTGATTAATTCGTTTACAAGGTACATCGCCGAAACGACATATCCTATTATTTGAAATTTGGTTGACAAGTGAGCAATGACACCCAACATATTAGTTTTCTCATCCTCAACGCTTGGTGACATGCAATATTTTTTTCGGATAACATGTTCAGATGGCCTAAACATGATTATCCACGATTGCGCATTATCAAGTAAAATATGGAAAACATGATATTGAAATGTTATTTCTGTATGAGAACGTGCAATTTCATAATAAAATATGACTCATTTCGTTTTGATAAAATTCTAATTTTTGACACAGTTTCTGGTTCATTTGGCTTCTGTAATTCAAAATGGATGATACTTTGCACATCTTACCTAAGCTCGTAGCCTAATATTTTTCAGGGTTAAACTGAACTTAGACGTGCGAATAGATGTCCTTTCTTATTCAAATGAGTCAAATAATATTTTTAACAAATTAAATTTTCAAATGCTATAATTTTTGTCCCCGGTTAAAATCTGATGATGGAATCGATGTATTATACATTTTGATAATATGCATTAATCTGTTTTTCTTTATAGCTTTGTGGATAATCTATGTTGTGTGAAAACATCCATTGTGTTCATTTTGATAATATGTATTAAAAAATGCTTTACTGACATCTATAAGTTTTAAGTTTTTGTAATAATTTTGCGGTAGTTTGGTATAGATCTCATTCAACTATTGATATGAGTTCATCTTTATCGAAATTTGAGAATCTTTTATATTAAGTACAACTTTTGACTATAATCGTTTTTAACAAATATTGAATGTTAGAAATTCGCTAAAGAAATGTTTCCTTTAGAGTTTTACAACATGTTAATCCTAATTTTATTTTACTGAAAAATAATTAAAAAGAAAAGATATACAGAGGAGAACTCGTTTATCTGTTTTGATAATATATAATTACGAAAATGGCTAGCTCTTTGTTGTACTGAATAGTTATATATTTTAAAGAAAATCTTTAGTCGCTCTATTTAATTAGGCCATTGTCGCCATTGCGATGAAATAATTTCATCTTATGTGACGTTTTAATGCCAGTGGCACTGTTGTTTCGATGTGAGGTGTTGTGGGATGAGGAGTACTCCTGGAAAGGAGTTTCCACTGTCACCTGCGGTTAAATTATAGCAACAATAACAAAGCATCGCTGGGTGGGAGACACAACCAACTTACACAACTACCCAGCGCAGAAACTTCTGTCGGATACTTAAGTTTCGGACGCTCGCGAGGACCTGGGGGCCTCCAGGGGTCTAGGGAGGGCTTCTGGGAACCTTTGATAGTCGGCCCAGGAAATACTTGTCAGGAGAGCGATGATTTGTAGGGAAACACAACTATACAAGTCGGAGACGTTCCGATTTCAAACTTCGAGGGTGGAAGTCTTCAAGACATCGCCAACGAATAAGCCCTTTGATTCAATTACTTTATTATGGGAACAAACAGATTATAATACATTTTCGAGCATTTCTGAACGCCTTTTGGTATATGTGTATGTGTATAAACGACTTTCTAAAATTAGGTGCTGGAAATTATATTTTACACGGTATTATACGTTTTTGAGGGCTAAGCTTACATCCTGATTATTATTCTGAATTTTAATCGCAAATTCAACAAAGCTTTGAACTCTGTTTTCATCCTTTATGATCATTAGCTTCTCCTCTGCACTAAAACACATAGTCTTTATACAATCTACTGACTGAACATACACACTTTTAATCTTTTAATTTAAAATTATCGTTGTTCTTGCAATTTATTCCCTTAAACAAATCCTTTATTTCATTTTCATAAATGAAACATAATTTCTACTTAATTTAGTACATCCATCAGATTATAACCGTCAGTAAAAGAAGAAGATGACTGAAAATTAAAACTAAAGTATTACCTCGATTATCCGAACCTTGATTATCCAGATTTTCGATTATTCGGATTGTTTAAAATAAAATTTAAAAAATTATAATTTGCTGATTTGCACATGGAAAATTGTGTCCACGTTTGCTCACTTACAGGGTGGATTAAATATTACGAAGTTTAGTAATTCTTTAATACCAGTAAATGGAAGCTCAAAGCAGAAAGTTATGAAAAAATCAGGAAATACAGAAGATGAAGAGTGTATTTTTATGTGGTTCATACAAAGACGATTAACTGGACAATCAATATTTGGTCTATTATTGTGTCAAAAATCAATATTTTCAATACAAAATTGAATGGAAACTCTGCCTTCAAAGCAAGTTCGGGCTGGCTTGACAAATTTATAGAACGACATGGTGCCAGGGAATTTAAAATTCATGGGGAAAAGCTTTCTGCTAATATACATTAATTGATACATTGAAGCTATTTGTGGAGAAGGAAGGATTCGACGAAGAATTTATATACAATACTGATGAGACAGGCTTAAATTGGAAAAAAAACTACACATCATAAATGACCCAGCTATTCATGGATAAAACTATCCATCTAATCATACGTTCAATAAATTATTTACTACTTTAAAAATTAAAAAATATTGCAATTTACTTATAAATAACTTAAAACAAACTTAACTAGTATTATAACTGGTGAATTTAAATTGCTTAAAAATAATGTAAATAAATACTAATTATGCACATGTCGTGGACGTACTACCGAGAGTAGACTTCAGTATCACGTATACAGATTTAAGATCACTTTAAGCTCTTATGTTGGATTTGGCTAAGATTACTTATTTACACAGCTGTTATAATCCTCGAATTTAAATTTTTAACCGTGAAAAAAATACTTTATTTGCGTGTTCAAATACACCCTTTAATACAAATCCTTGTAATATCAATGAAAAAATGCATAATACTTGCAATGCTTCGTCGACGAACGCGACGTAATGTCTGCACGGGTGGCGACACCCGCTTCCGCTTTTGGAAAATACTGGAGTATTGTAATTGGCGTTATTAAAAGACCCAGGTAGAAAGCCTTCATGAGATATTACAGCCATTCGAAACATAACAGTCGACAAATATGCAAAATCCTCAAGTTGGATGTCGTCGTTTCCTTCCAGTTGAAATACCGGGACCTGATTTTATTACTCTCTTAATATAATGGCGTCGCTTAATAGCGAAGATCAGAATACTTGGATGATTTTTCTTTTCGCGGAAGACCATTAATTTTGTCTGGGTATTTTTGACTGCTAAATTATATACATAAATATATTTTTTAATCTTGAAAACAAAACCAATGAATTTTTACTTTTTTAAATGGAAAAATTTGCATTCTTAGCTTAGCATTTTAATAGAATATTGCATGTGTTTTTATTTCAGAACTATTTCATCAACGCAATCAATACTGCTAAATTCCCATTTATTCATAGCTATTCTCATTTATTATTTTGACCAATTTGGGCCATCATTGCCTAAACTATTTTCATTGTGCCACCAATATTGTAGTCCATATTTTTTCCAATACTAATAAAAAAATTACGCTTCATTAACATTTTGTAGTTTATATCCCTTTTAGTGCTGGTCGCTGATATATTTCCGTGTATGCGATGGCACCGTACCAAACATACCACAAAAAGAAATTCTTGTTTAATAAATGAGTTTATTTTATAATACAATTACGACAGTAAGCCAAAGTCAAAATGCTTTTAAACGAAGCTTGTTAGAAAGATCTTAACTAGTATCATATACTGAATAGGGAATGAAGTGTAGCTAAAAAAGGAACTTACCAAAATAATATTTCGATTAGACATTAATTTTATAATGTGAATCGAAACAAGGATTTGGGTGGTCTGTATCATACATTCACCTCCTCATTCGCTCGATGTTGAAAGTAGCATTATCACCGAGTTTTATTTCGAACGCTCACCCAACGGGTATCCTGAATGAACGTATTAACGAACGCTTTTGCGTCCGTCTTGATAGGGATTGTGGGAGGTTTGTAAAAACTGAGTAGTTTTCTTAAGGAGACGGTGGAAAACTACTCTAGATAACCTTTTTGACTATACTGGAAAGGGCTATAGTTAAAATACAACAGTGTAAACATAGTAGTTAGGAGTAGTCAAGTGTGGTTAGGCCGCAAAAAAGTGTTAATAAATATATAATAGTTTATAAATATAATAAAACTAGAATATTGACGTTATATTAACTACACAAATCACTTATTTTGTAGGAGGTAACGTTTTGTGGAATTATCGTGTTATATGTCAAACTATGACCAAATGATCGTTCTTCATATTTCCCCTTTTTTGTAGTGATTTTCATTTTATATATGTATTATATTCAACAAATATTGAAAGGCAACTGCTTTTAAATTATTTTTCTTTTATTTCGTAATATATAACACTACTTTTTAATTTTTTTAACGGAATCATTCTTGCTATTTTTTTCTCAAACTTTATCAGATTTCCTGAAATCGGCTCAGAAATCTTCGTTTAGGCACAATGTTGTGAAATTAATAACACTTGGTCTGGGAAGAGGCTAAGAGATAGTGTTGAAAATATGTTTCTCGTGCATATTATATACATTATCCCACGAGATAAATAAATAAATACGAAATCTCTCGAAACTGCGCGTAAGAATTTATGTAATTGGTCGCGTTAGGATGTTTTTGCGTTTTTTCAAATAAAAAACGGCAAATAAATTAAATAAAAGTGACCGAAGAGAAGGTCGGGGAGGGAATGTGGTAAATTCATTATGGCTGTAAAAAACGGTGAACTTAATAGAGTTATGGTGGACGCTCGTTTACCGTCGCTCTCCCGGGAGGAAAATGGAAAATAAACATTAACAGTATCCGCCGCCAGAGCGCTCTACGGGACAACCCCTCCTCGCCCGGGGCGCACTCCCGCCGGACATCCACGTGATATAGTGAGGCTTTTTAGGACACACAAATATGCTTATCGTTGCCGTATATGTCCACTCCTAGACCAGCCTTATCGCCTTCTTCTCATTGAAATTCCCCAGAAAACCTCACACCCACACACTTATACCACATGTATCCACAAATCATTTACCAAGTGTGTTTGTATATTATACGAACGTTCCTATGGAATCAATACATTTTCAGATTATATAATATGACCACATTAAATATGGATCTTATAATATTAATATGATTTTGTGTTAGACTTCACAAACCCCTTCTGTGATGGACCAGTAAGTCATTTTTTGAGTTTTATCGAATTGAATTATTTTTTTTAAAACGTTTTTAAAACTCCCAGGTTCATTTTATTTAGCGACAATATAATGCTTCACTCATTCGTCTGTCTGCAATCAGCTGATAGTGCTTCTGTGAGAACGCTCTGAAAACAAATACAATTTAAAATTTTATGCAATATATGGTATCACACTTTTATAATGAGCTGTTTAAATTTCTAAGCTGCCATTCAACATATTATTTTACCATATCCGTTTATCGGATGCAAGCTATGATATCGAAAAAGGATGTTTTCTGAATTTGAAACATTTTGTATAACAATTTTTCAACCTGCTTTTACATATGATATTTCTAAGAACTAGCTATTTAATATGATTTTATAATTAAAAGGCAATTCAAACACTCAATAATGAATCTGTTAGACATTATTAATTGATTTTTAGATATTAAGAACCAAAAAATCATTGTAAATCTAATTAGAAACCATTAATTTCTTTCTCCAAATTTTGAATAACTACTACGAGTGATTTTTATTTTATTAGTTGAATGGAGTATATCCCTGAACAATCTGTTAATTTTGAAAATTAAAAAAAACCGCCTAAGATAGAAATTCATCCCTCTTCCATCTTCACTGTTCTTCCTTATAACTTTCAACAACTAAGACTGACTAATTTACTTCGTCACACTAAAACTTTACTTGTTAGTTGGATAACTTTGTCATACATTAGATTTGAATTATTAAGCAATGTATTTTATTTCAGAAATATATAATTGTCAGTTTTAAAAAATACCTTGATTTTACACCATCGTAGAATTTAAATGTTTAGTCAAGAATCAACTTAGAAATTTTCATTAATGCTAATTAATTGCTATATTTTTACAACACAACGTAAAACGTGGCATTCCTATAAAAAAAAATAATGAAAATATTTTTTGGTACAATCCTGTTAACGGGGGGCAAGCATATTTGTGAATTGAAAACGACTACTAATATTTGTTTTTTGGTTTTTTTTTTTAATTAAATTTAAATTCTAATCTGGTTAGGTTAGGTTTTTTGTTTTAAATGTTTCGAAATGAACGCGTTTTCAATTTACCAATATGCTTGCCTCCCGTTAACAGGATAGTACCTACTTTTTTAATCAAAAATTTCGCAGGAAGGTTTTGAATTTTATAAAATTTGATTGAAAACATTTTTAATTTTAATTCCGAATCTTCCCGGAAATTATAATTAAATGCCTTTTCCGAGAGAACTTCTTCTGAATGATTTACAGATTAAAACCTTGTCGAACCAAAAACAGTATCCATTTGAGTTTCATAAGAGCTTAAAGAATTAAAATCAATACAATTCCTTTTTTAAAGTCAATGTTGTCGTGTTGCCACTTTTTTTATTCACCAACGTGAAAGCCTTAAGACGGAAATAGGCTTCGATGTTGTCTGATAAAGTTACATTCAGTATCCTATTGAACTGTGTTTTATGGATGAAATTCAATGTTTCCCAATTCTTCCCGATGCCTTTGCTCATATTTTTTCGAATTTTACACACGCAAGTCAACCTTTGTTATATTTCAAACTGTTTCAGCCGCTTGAGCCTTCTACTTTATGCTGCGAAAGTGTTCGAAGAATTTTTTTATCAAAATATATACACCATTCTGTAACCCCCCCAAATAGAAACGCTTCGAGCCTTCAATGGCGTTTCTAATCTGAAATGATTCAAAAGAGAATCCCTTCGAGACAAATCGATTCAATTATTTTTTTGTTGAATGCCACCGCGAACCACATCTTGATGGTCCTTAGGGTAACGCATTCAATAAACGGGACGACGTCATGTGACAGACGCGTATTTATAGCCTATTTATCACGATGGGCGAGCTGATCCATTTCCACAGCTTCCTCAGCATGATGCATGGCTTCAGAGGTGGAACAAGGTGACTCAACGAAACGTACTTCATTTCAACCCTTATCAATCCTATCTGGAAATTACAAATACGTATTCGCGTGAATGACACTCTATAAAACTTCCATGTCTCCCTACCTAAAAAAATATATAAAACACCTACATTCCATCAAAAAAATGTCAATTTAAAGTTAGATATTTTTATCTCGTCAACTTTTATTTATAAAAACGGATAAGATAATATTTAAAATATATCTATTATAATGGTAAATTATTTTTAATTGATTAATATAATGTTGAATATGCATACTTTTTATAAATCTGTTTCCGTGGGAACGCTCAATTGAGTGAAATATATTGAACTGGGAAAATTCACTAATGAAGCTCGGAGATCATGCTATTATATTTTTCATATATTTGATATTTAGCTCCTTATGAAAAATTCGTTCCGACGTTCTTCTGATGCTAAGAGGTCGGCTATCTCGTAATCGGCGCCTTTTCTTTCCTAACTTTTTCTATAAGTACGATAAATTGAATATTAAACATTATCTAACATGATTATTCAAAATACATATTATGGTAATTTTTATAATTTCCGAGCTTATGAAAATGACACATATTTATTATTAGTAAGTATGGATGTTGATGGCATAAAAAGCGTGGTATATTTCAATTATTTTATAACAAATATTGCCATAAATTTATGTGTATAATTTTTCAATAAAAGGAAATAATAACATCGGGGCAAATTTAAAATTCAAATGCAAATAGTGATTTAAAATGACATTTTTGTGATTTAACAACCAGGCTAATGCACATGATAAAGTAGTAGTAAACGATTCCATTGTGTATTTTACCCGTTGTTATTCCGCCTGATTTGCATATAGTTCATGGCGTTGTTTCCTTCGTGATGGTGAATATTTATTTTCTATATGTAAATGCAAACACTGTCCTTTTTTACGGCGGACCAAAAATGAAAAATGAATATTCAATGGATGTGCCAGGATGCAAATTGCACAGACCGCATACCCTCCAATGATATTCCTGTTAGACTTACCTTGTACAAACTCGCCGCTCCGATATTCGTACTAAAGCATTGCTCAAAACTGCAGAAAATACCCATTGTTATCTGCAGACAGTAAAATTGGGTATAAAATCGACATAAGTGATTGGAATTGGAAATGCACGAATTCGTCGCTTTTTGTGTATGAAATCAGTTCTTGTCGAAGGCGAGCAACATGTTAAGGCTTTGCCAAGTTTATCGTCCTGACCCTAATGCTAGGCTGTAAACTTTTATGGTGCAAGGACTATTGGGGTCGCATCTCTCAACTAGTACGAAAAAGATCTCTGCCCAAAGTTTGTAGCAATAAATAGTTCTGACGGAAATCTGCTGGCGACAACAGGGACACCGTTTGTTATTTGCTCTCTAACTTTCTAATAGATTGATTGGACGACTCTAATGGGTGTTTACGAGCTCATGTATTTGACCTAAAAACATCCCCATGTGTGTGTGTGTATACAGGGTGCTTAATAAACGTTCTATCAACTCATAAATATCAAATTACCTTCCAAATATACTATGGCTCATATCATGTTAACGTCCTATATAATAAATATTAGGCAAACGATCATTTTTTACGTTATCATCGTTTTACCACTTTATTGAAAAACCTTTTAATTGATTTTCATCAATAACAACACGGGGTTAATTCTTATGAATATTTCATGCCGCACCGACAAAAAATATATTTTTATAAATACCCAACAATATGTCCAAAAAAATTAGATTATAGAACGTTAAACATAAATATAATTAAAATTTTACGTAAAATATACTTGGTTTCGAAATGGCTATCCTTAATTAATAGAAAACATTCCAGTCCAACATAAAAATTTAAAAAATTCAGTTCAAACATCTAAATTGTTTCAAAAGTATTGGTAATACCTCACGTAACCGTCCTTGAGATTCAAGTAATAGAAAATATAGCTTTCACAAATGGAAATACATTGATAAATCATTCGTTTGAAAAGAATCTCCTTCGTAATTTAAAACAGCGAGTGCCATTAGGAAATCAAGAACATGCTCAGATCATAATTTTATCTGTAGTATTAACTAAATGCCGCTCAACACTCAACTGTTCGGCAATACTTATGTTAACAAGATAGATATATTATAGATATTGCTTTGCAATCACAGTTATCATTATCGGTTTCGATCATCTCTAAAGGATTAATCACCTACTTACATCAGACCAAAATATTAATGACACAGGGGGTACAAGTAAAAGAAGTAGTGACGATATTACTAGACATCATACGTCTCATACAAAAGAAAATGTATCCAGTAAAATCAGAAAAAATAATCGACTATATTCTGAAGAATATTTATGTTTCAGTTTTACGTATTTTTACGCATTATGTATTTAACTCAAAGTATGAGTATATTTGAAAACTTCGGTATTTCGGATTGATATTGCGCTGTTCGAAAGACTTACCTAAAACAAAGAATTTAAACATCCATTAGACCAAATATTTTGTGTGTATATTTTAGATGATAAATTAAACGATTGCTCAAATTTATCTTGTAAATCTTATTATCCTTACCTGAGAGCTCTTACTGCATGAATTTTGAAGTCCTGGACACCTTTGGAATTTGGCTCACCAGCAGCTCTTTTGAACCACACTGTACAATTTTTCACAACGTCCATCTAAACTTGAGACTATTGATTGATCAAGGCTGGTCGATTTCGTAATCAAACAATTGCGGATTGCTTTTTATATTAAACACGATTTCATACCTGAAATTAAATATTTGACGCATTTTAGTTCAATTATTTAGCTGATGATATATTTTTAAAATGATATATGATGTATTTTCTTTAATCTAAGGAAAAATTGATGCTTAATGAAGCTTTTAGCCATGAAATGCTAAATGAATCACTTCCGAATATCGTATTTTACATATACATTTGAATGTTAGTCGTGACTTTAAAAAAATGATACAAAAATCGGACCTAAATCCTACATCTTAAAATAGACATCTTGATTTTCTAATCCACTATGAGTATTATTTCCGATCTGTGTTCTTGAAATCTCAATGCAATTGTTCAACATCAAACATTTCGATAATAAGCCTAATAATCGTATTGCAATATACTTAAAAACTATGACTACTTGCCTCAATATTTTAGCTGCATGACGATCAGGATACAGTCTGGACCACGGATCACATTCCGGAACGGCACAACACTCTGTGTATTAAAAAATATCACTTAACATACGCACATGCACATCCTAACCTGTGAAAATAAAATATAGCTCTGCACCGAATATTGTTGCATAGCATAAACTCGACGCCTAAACTGGACGGACAAATTGAAACGCATTTATGACAAATTATTAATATTTATAAGAAAAACTATTTTTTAAAAATCATGAAATTAAATAAGCTGCTTCGATATATTCCCAAAAATATTATTTTTCAAAAAAAATCACCATCCTTTTCGTTGCATAAATATATTGTTTTTTAATGAATTTCAAATTTGATAAAAATATTTTTGGAAATATATCAAAAGAGCTCATCTCAAAGAGAATCTCATGCATTCTTTCAATAGTTTTTCATAATAATTTACATTTAGTATTAATACATTAATATTCGTACGCTCAGTTGAGCCGTCGAATTAAGCTAGGCGACAATCAGTGCGTGTTCGGTTCTTAGGTTATACGGTTTGGCTTAATCGTCAGAGGGATATATCTTAATAAATAAAGTGCATTGTTGTTCCAGAATGCGTCCCGTACTCCAGGATCTATCCTAAACGTCACGCAGCGTCGATACTCAGGCAAGTGTTCTTAGTTTTTTAAGTGTTTTGTACTGCGACTTATAGTAAATTGGAGGTCCTTGATGTCTATTTTAAGATGTAGGATTTAAAGCCGATAAATTATGTTTTTTTTTAAAGCCACGATAAACTTTTGATTTTATTGTCACAATAGACTCTTACATAGAGTGCGGAATAAGATGTCGATGGTTGAATACAGTAGGATGGTTTCAATGGGTATCTGATGAGCTGTGCGCCTGGTCGTGGCGGAATCTTCAAATCGTCATGCAGTCTGACCGCTGCAAAATTCCTGATATTAGATTCCACGTCTTCGTGGGTTAACACTGGGATGATGCGTTGGTTAAATGCTGCCATCCCAGTGGTATTCGTCTGTCAATTTCTGTTGAGAAATTCTGTCGTCCTAGTTGTATTACTTGTCCCAGATAAGTGTATTCATTTTTAACCTCAATTTGTGTTCCCCCAATGGATATCGCCCCGAAGGTCTGAGAATTGTGACTATTTATCATGGCTTCGATTTTATCCATGTTCATTTTCAGACAAATTTTACTTGACACTTCGTTTAGGTCTTGGAGCATGTCTTGAAGCTTTTCAGACGATTCGGCTATTAATACTATGTCACAATTTCTCCACTTGTTTGTTGTCAATACTGTGTCGGCACTTTTTCCAAGATAGCAGTTCAAACACATCTTCTAAAGCTTTTATGATAAGCTTGGGAGATAGTTTATATTACAGCGTTGTAGTGAGTCTAAAACTGCCCAAGAAAGACAGTGGCTGATTATATTTTTCGGTTTTCTGGATGATTTGTCTTAGTATGTGGATATGCTCGATGATACTCTAATGATTAGACGATCTCGGGATCAGTCCCGGGATCCCGGAATCGGGATTTTCAATAGTTTAAGAAATTACATTGATATACATATTATGTCATCTATGTATCCAATTAATTGGAATTTAAATTTTAAAACTTTTTAAAGCTTGTATTTTAGTATGTTTTGTAAACAAAACCGTATGTTTAATGTTATTTAAACATTTAATGATTTATTGACATGGTAACAAATTCAAATGATTTACGATTTACTATCGATTTTGTTCGTTATAAGATTCTAAATTTCCGGAATCTCAGCTAAAATCAATCCCTTGAAAATCCCAGCTGAGTGCTTTGTAAAATTTTGCTTCTAAAACTACTCCTGATATTGTATGTTTTCGTTGATGTGGATTTAGTTTTGAAGCTACAGGAACAATGAAACTATAATGTTTCAAAAAGCAGCTTCGTATGTAATAATTTTGGAACACACTGTGCTTACAAATATAATCGATGTATGTACCCCAAGTCCTCCACACTATTATTGAGCAAAGAAAATGAAGCAGTTAGCTGGTTTCAGAGTCACCTTAGCAAAGGTCAGACAATAGCCTATACGTGAGCTTCCATTTTTATGAATATAACTTTTAGCATTATACTGTGGCAAAGTTAAGCTTCGTGGAGATTAGATTTCTTCGGTTTTACACCAAAGATGAAGATATAAACTTAATAATTATAATATATTGCAAAACGCGCTACGATATTAGGTCGCAGGTTTTCCCATGACACCGTTATATAGCGTAGTCAAAATTTTACGTCCTCCTGTAAAATTATAATTACATCTAGCTTTGGTCGGGGGTGGGAGCGGGTGGGTTAAAGACAAAAAGCATGTCATCTCCGCCCAGTTGCGTGACACTTTTAATCTTCGGAATTCGTTAATCTAAAACACCTGTTTCACCTTTCGAAATTTGTTTAACGGTCCACGTAGCCGCTTATTAAGAGGTCGTAAACAAATTTTAATGATGTTACACTTTGTAAACACATCGGCACGAATCAAATTAGTTCCTTTTTGGACGAATACCGCAGACAAAATTAACTTGTTGAATCTACTAATTATTCATTAAAAATTGTATCAGTTACTATGCGATATGCCTCGTTAGGAATAATCAACCTTTTCGGATGAGATTGTTTTAAACACATTAACAGTGCGAGACACGTGATTTCTCTTGTTCGTAAAGACTGTGCATAAACCGCGGAACACGAGAAAATTAATTCACAAAATCTACTTTTTCGCTCAAATGTATCATTCTTGATATATATATCACAAATAAATGTTAAATGAATAGCGTCACATTTGTTTTTTTTCCCTTGGAGAAGTATTGAATCTTGAAATATGTCTTTCGAATTCGACATGGAGACATTTTTTTTCACACACGAGATACATCTTTTTCGTTCTGAAATTAAATATTGGTTTAGTTTTATGTGAACTGTCGCCTTTCGTTTCGGTCATTAAAGTGTTAAATAATTAAGTGTTTTAATAGTGTAAATATTTTTTGTATTTCGGTGCCTATGGGAATAATCTGGAGATACTTTTGAGTACAGATTAAAAAAATATATATTAAAATGTGTTTAAAACTTCGAAAGTTATACGTATTTTAGTGAGAATTTAAAAAAATGGAAATATTGCAAAATATCGCCTGCGCTAAAGCATATGCGGTCCGTGCAAATAGTCCGCCGATAATGTGTTAAAACCATTTGTTTTTCAAGTCAAGAACTTGCTTTCCTTCTTCTTTTTATGCCATATCTATTATTGAGTGTAGACGACCTCAAAAGGAAAATATATTTCATGTAGTGGTTTTCCATTGCCTTTCACATGTGATTCGTTTATAATTTTAAAGAGTAAAGGATTTGTAAGTGAGTAGCGAAATTATAAATAATTTTCTCCAGTCACATTCTGCACGACTTCAGTATTTGACTCAGTATGAAAAAAATGTTATGTTACATCAGTTTACAAATAACTGATTGACTCAATATATTACTTCGATCTAGCCAAAGCTCATTTTTGAATGGTTGATAAACTTTATACTTTTCAATTGTCTAAGTGAGTTTAAAATAAAAAATAAACTATATATATATATATATATAATTGAATTTTAATTTTTTTTACCCAATTCACAAATATAAATCACCTTTTTGAGCCTTTATTATAAATACAACTAAAAATATCCAAACTTATAACATCAACCGATTATTTGCTCTTTATAATGGAATAGAATCTCTCTCAGCATATTTTTAAATTAATATTAATACATGCAATCCATCTTCCCTGTTTTCATCATATTTATGGTGGAAGTGATGTTTAATTCAAAATTTTAATCGGATTCGCAAAAGTTTTAATGAAAATTTGCTTAATATGTAAAACGCAGGACAATTTCTAATTGAAGTTAAACCTTTCATATCCTCAAGGTACAAAAATAATTCATACAATAAGTAGCCGTTCAAAGTTAAAATATGTTTTCTTAGTAGAAATTTTTTGTCTCGGCTCTTAAGCTTCCGCATCCCCGATATGAGTAGGTATTAATTTCGGTTTTTTTTGCTTAGACTGGGGATGGTATGATTTACAAAATGGGTCGCTAAAATAAAATTGTCTTTTCAGGCTTGAAGTGGCGCGCCATAATTTGACTTTTCTGTAACACAACTCCTTTTTCACTTAACGAAATTCATCTTAAAAATGGCCAGGCTAAAAGTGAGAGGGTGTCGCAAATTTATTAGTTTTTTTGCTCAAGTCACAAAGCTCCTCCAGCGACCCCCGCATATTTGCAACATAACGTCTCATTTTCATCTGAATGCCACGAATTCATTTAATATCTTTCAATGAGCTAACTCAAATCAAGAAATATATTATTATTTTGAAGATGATAACTGTGAGGTATTTCAATGAATTTCGGAGATTTTTTTTAATATGAAAATTAATAATAAGTGAATCTTTTGTAGCGTTTCTCAATAGCGTCTTCCCATTGAAGACGGGTGGTAATAACAAACCTACGCACGTTATAATTCAATCATATTCTAGCAATTTATAATACATAATATTTTATAATATGTAAGTGTTAAAATATATAATGGAGACCGGTAAATAATTAAACTTTTCTATTATTCATAAAACATTATTATAAAATCAAATAATTTTATTTACTTTTAGTCGCCTAAGTTAAACACTTCCAATTGTGCTGATCTAATATCAGGCGGCCACCGTTAAATGATTAGTTCCAATTTCGATCCGACATTGAGGATAATCTAGAAGAAAATTACATAGTTTAGGCAATTTTCAAGGTCAACGATGAACTAAAAGAAGAAACTGTTGCAGTCCGTTACATAAAAAAACAAGTCTTATGCTATTATTGCCCTACATAATAACTATTTAAAAAAACCGATCGATATTTTTTTCGCTCTAATTATTGATGTTCAAGTAATTAAAAGAATTTTTAAAAATAACCTAGGAGTAGAAACAGATATATGATCTGGAAAATTTTACTTTATAAACTGGTGTGGATGAAGATGTCCACAATTATCTAATGAAAGTCTTTTCGTATCATCATCATTTAAGGCAGTCATCTGGGTTAGAAGCTTAAAAAAAACGATTTTTATAGGGGATAAGCAACGAAACTTTTTAATATGTTTTAATGCTTATTTAAAAAGTACAAAAAAACTTTATTGTCAAATTATCGCAAAATGGCAAAAGTAATTAGCAGTAGTTAGCTTAGGAGTTGACTAAATATAATATGAGTAATTAAACAAGAACAACTTATTCAAATTTACCATTTTCTAATAGCCACAAATAATGCGTGTAACCTGAACAGTATATCAATAGAGTATGACTAAAAGTATAAATTTAATATTTTTAATTACTATAAGATCCTTTTAATACCAAAATTAAACTGTAATATGGAAAAATACACAGGTTTGATTTCATCTAAAAAGTACTACGCCCTAGTAACAAATACTTTTATAATAAATACCGAAGTCTCTGATCTCATTAGCATTAAAATATCGTTTTGTCTGAATACAAAATTTAATATACATTTTTTTTGCATGAAAAACTTTTTTGATTCATAAAATCTCTATTCAAATCATGGATTACCTCATGGAAATTATTATTTTAAAATTCAACAGCATAAAAATATTATTTCATTCAAGTTCAGATAAGTACTATCTATAAGAAGACGAGCGTCTCGGGACTTATTTTTAGATCATTCAAATTCTAACATAATCTAAATCAATAAATACATTTTTGCTACGGTAACTCTCCTGGTCGCAAATTATTTGATGGAATTTCGTAATTGGTGTTAATTATTGTTTCGCTTGTAGCGGAAAATATCCCCTTAACAATATCAATTAATCAGGTTCTTGGAAATACCACGTTCCACTTTGAAAAGTTTTAATCAGTTCTTTGAGCAATATTTAATAGAGCCGGTGTTTTTGAATAAAACGACAGAATTTCATCTCGCGCATTTAAAAGGGTTTTATTTTCTGTTTCAAAAACAAAATTTCCCTTTCGGACCACCATTCATCCCCAGCTTTATAGAATTGTTCGGCGAAAGCATTTAAGAATTCTTATTTTTCTATGGGCAATTCGCTTACGTCATTAAAAACTTTTCGAGGCTGAATAATGAATTAATTACATTTTTTTTGCTCTCCATATTGAATGAAACTTTTTTTCATTACAATGGCTCAAATGCTCCCGGCTTAAAATAAAACATTTTCTTTTCAAAGACGCTTTGTCGTGTAAAATCGCTTCTTTTGGCAATTTAAAGGCATCAAAAATTAGACCAATCAGACATTATAGATTCGTATACACACGTTATCGTAACCGAGCTCTAAAATAATCAAATTGAAACACTATATGATGATTGGTGGGTATGTGGAACAAATTGTAGGGTCAAACATCAAAGGGCTTCAACATGATGTCCTTCAATTATACAAATACCCTACAAACATGTGTAGCGATTCTGAATCTTTTCAGATTGTGTACCCACAAGATTACTGCTTAAATTTTTATATTTCTTATAAAATTCATAGTTTTAACACATACATTTTAAAAGATATGATATTTATACTAACATAATTATATGTTATTAATTAACATAATAGACAATTTTTTATATCAATTATAGTAAAAAATGTAATTCAAATCAGATTTAGCTTCTTATTTAGGTGCTATATCAGTTATCGAATGTAGGCAATCTCATTATAGAATAGTGGTCACATTTTAAATCAACGTGGCAACAAATTTAGGATATCAGTAATTTAATCAGTACGAGTAAATTGGATAATATTTCTGATCTGTCGTCTAAACTCAAACTAATAACCTGTATTTAAAATATGTATTTCTTAAACAATTAAAAGTAAATTAGGCATAATAAACTAATATATCGTTTTTATCACCCTTTTTTTTCATCTCAACATATGCTCAAGAGGACCTTTTTTATAGTCAAAGAAGGCTTAGGAGTTGGTACAGCTGGTTGATTAGTTGAAAGCCACTGCTTAGTTCTTTTAACATTGTCGTATAATATCCATTTTTCATCACAAGTTATAATTCGGTGTAGGTGTCTAGCTATAAGCGATGTTCAGCAACTTCGTCGTTGATCCCTGTTTGTTTCGGACAATTGATGAGGAATCCAAACGCCCTTTCTGTAACTTTTGCCAATCGCGTGCAAGTGTCTTTACACTGTTGATCAAGTAGCCCCGAATCTAACGTTATTTCTGTCACACTAAATTTTCGATCTGAATCCACTAGCGATTTCAGCAGCTCGGTATCGAGTTCAGTAGATCTCCCACTTCGGTGGTCATCGACTACGCTAAAATTGATGAAACCATCGTTGATACTTGTTGACTTCAAGAATTTTGCCGTAAACACCACAAATTTTCTTAAATGTCTGTATTGCGTTACAACCCATTTTAAAATGAAAGAGTATAAGATGACGAATATGTACTTCTAACGGCTATGTATCTGACATGGTGTAGATAACGAGTTTACTTTTATCTGCTGGTGAATAAATGAGTATTATAGTCTACTCAATAAGATACAACCAAATGCACAGCCTCTCTAATCGACGTGTCAGCGATATCTGATTTGTAACGATACGCTCTCAAAATAATTGATTACTTATGGGTTCCCCTAATATATCAGCTCTCGGAGCAACAAGTTAGTTGTCAGAAATTTCCGATAATCGCTAAGAGCAGCATTTAAATACTTCGATTGCTGGAAACTTCAAACTAAATAAAGAGAAAACCGAAGCTATCTTGTTTTCCGTGAAACACAAACATCTTCAAATTGATCTATTAGTCGTAGAGCCCAGCTATATCAAATGGAAACCCCAGCTGAATTATTAGAAGGTGACATTGGACAGAAGACTGAGGTGGAGAGCGCTCAGGTGTAGGAGGCTCAAGCCTGCAGGTTGGCAGATTTGAAGGCGTTGGACACCATTTTTTGTCGACGCAGTGCTCTTTCGGTCTCCAAAAAATTATTAATATATAAAACACTGACTCATCCAAAATTCACATACGCCACTTCCGTCTGGAGCAACATATGCCACCAACTCCATACACCAATCTTAAACGCATTCAGCATTCCTTTTATAAGGAATATTTTCATAGGCTAGCATACAATTTTTACACAAAACTCCCAAATCACTCTAATCGACTCATTTCAATAATCGGCGATTACACCAAACAAAATAATAATTTTATATACGTGCCAAAATACATTTTATTATAGTGGATAATCATAATTGCGCGAAGTGTAAATGGATATATGTTTAATTGAATTATTTATTTTAGTTTGTAAGATTGATTTTAAGAAAGTATGTTGCAAATGGGTTGCATAAGTTTCCTAATTTTCCCACTAAGATGTAAATTAACATATATGTAAAGTTTATTAAAAACTGAAAATCATATTTTTAATTAGAATAAGGATGTTTAACTGTTTTTATGTAAATGTGCGCATTTTCTTGTAAAATTTTACTTTCTGAATAAATATTTATTAATTAAAATGAAAATATCTACGAATTAAATAAAATAATATTTTTTCTGATAATCATAATTTCATGTGATAAACTTTTAAAGGTTTGTAATCAACTATTTAGTTAGATGGTGTTAAATATAATTTAATGATAATTAGAAAAAAATTATACATATTTTTTATAATCCAGTCAAATCCAGTAAAGCTTAAATGATCCCAGTGCCCTAAATATAGGCTTCAATTTTCTAATAAACTTTCCTCATACGAATATGTATTAATATTTTCACACGAAAATATTACAATGTGTTGTTACAATATATTTACCGATACAAAAATATGACCGTAGAGCAATCTCCGAGAACGGCTTCAGAAAACAAAACCCTGGAACTATGTGTTTTTCCTCCACTTGAGCAAATATTTTCCTCCCTTCGGAATTCCTCACACTTGGGGGGGAACCCCACACCTACCGCAGGGGATAAAACTAACGCTAACTAATGAAAACTCCCCAGCGAAGGCATTTTGGCAACACTGGACCTCCTTTGCGAGGCGCGCCCTAACCATCGGGCCCTGGGGCTTAAAACCGATAGCTTTGTAATCCGAGAAGGGCCCATCGATGCGAGAAATCCGTTTGGTTAACTTATCTTCAGTTTTGGATACATCGGATGGCCTGTGAAAGGATACGGCGATCAAAAGATATACGATGCCTATCGCAATTATTTCGCCTATATCGTATACTTATAAACCTTCGTTTGTAACGTGATAATTATTGAAGGGCGATTTTACAATGAACTTTAATTTGTGGCTGGCTGATTCCTAATATCGAGGGTGCTCAGTTAGTACATTGTTTAGGCTACATTTCAACCTCGGATACACTTCTGATTCTGATATTCCAACCAAACACATATTTTGAATCTGATATGCGCAAAATGCCTTTTGAAGATATTTATTTGTTTATCAATCTCCAATACCACATCAATTTTTGAACTCAACGGTCAATTTTTCAACCAAAAGTATATAATTACATGAACGGTGTGTATTATTCATCTGAAAACTTTTTTATCTCCAAATATTGATTTATAGCAAATTAAATTTTAAAAATGCAGTACTTGATCTTTTTATTTTTATTTATACTATTTAAAAATATCCTAAAAAAGTGCACGAACTTTTGGACTAACCTAATATAAAGCTTGTTATATATATTAAAAATATCGCTAAGTGTAATAATACTCGAAACACCAACGATTAAAAATGATCCTATTACAATAAATCTAAACTAACCACAAAGCACAGGTCAAAGCAAACCATGCTTAATAAATGTCGGCTTTAAATTTTTAATCCCTTTTAATGCTGACGCGTTTCAAAATTCTAATTATGTTAAATGTCAAGGGTTAGCTTCGGTAGAACTCTGTAATAGCAACATATTTGTTTCAAACAAGAATATAAGCATTTGGAATGCAAAACGTGAAGTTTCATCGGTTTGGACAAAAATATACGTGCCCAAAATTAATTTATTCTTTGTGAGTAATTCATCATCAGCCACGGGTTTTAGAAACATGTCGTTCAATTATTAATTTCTATAAAATTACATTTTATGTTGCTGATTTTGAAGCCATCCAACATGACGATAACCGGATTATGTCAAAATAAAAATAATCTTTCTGCGCCTATCAACGTACTGTTGATTATTAGCTCGATCACGATGAACAAAATTTCAAAGCCTCGCCACATGATTTATTTTGGGCTTATGCCAAGCAACATTTTGAGCTCGTTAATACTGTCGAGGTTGGTTCTCTGGTCTTGTAAACGAGACTAAACCAACTACAAAACAGGCAGCAACATGGTATTTGCATCGACTCAAAATTACTCAGTGCTACATCCGAAATGGTTTTAACCATCTGCTTATTTGTTTGGATGATACGTATGTTCTCAGAAAGATACGATTTTACGAAACTTTTTGCATTTTCAATATAAATTTAGATTGCATTAATTAAATTCAAGCTTTGACACCATGAAGATAATAATGAATGTTTTACATATTCCTTTTTCTTAAAGTATCAACTTATTGTTAGAGCTATTATGAAATATCATCCAGATCATCGCTGATGGTATTGTGTAGAAATATGATTTTCATCTACTAAATTCAGAATATCGCCTGATTTTTTTGAAGTTTTCCATTCAATATAGTTAAGTAAATACACTGCGACTAATCTGTGATAGAATCTCCTGGCTTCCCATGAATCCAACCAAATACACAAAACATTTGTTGTCAAGTGTTCAATCTATGAGAATTATTTCTTTCAAAAAGCTGACGTCAAACATAATGAGCAACCTTCTGAATCTTTAATAAGATTCTATATAGATTTCACGATTGATTGATCAATTTTCAGGCATTTTGTAAGGTCCCATATAAAATGGCTATATCCAGATCCATAGCGCTCTAAGAGTATTATTTCCAGATTCTGTAAATCTTTCACTTTTCGGTATGTCATCATCATGGTACGACATATTTTTTGATCTTTGAAAATTATTTTTTTACCTGTGAGCTTTATATAACCGATATTTCGCCTTTAATGCATGTTTCCTCAATTTAAACATAAATAGTATCCAAATTTGTTTATTTTTAGCATTTTATTTTCATATATTATCGAATGATTGTTAATCTAGCACGATGGCATAAACTCCTTATCAGCTTAACGACTGCGAACTCTTATTTGAGTCTGAAAAACTTTGGTTGCTGTCCGTGGACTCTTATATGAGTTCCATTCTATTGAAAAATTATTGATTTACTAAGATATCTCAAAAGGCTTACAAATTATAGTGAATTTAGTGAAATGGCAGTTTTTTTTGCTTTTTTTCTGCAAAATCGGGAAAATTTATTTAAAAAAACATGCGGTCGTTTTAAGCTAAAACCTAAATGTGATTCCAGAATATTAATTAACGTTTTAATGTTTAAAAAAAAATTAACCCTTTGCACTCCGCAAATTGCAAATTATAAGAAGTAAAATATAGAATTTTTTTACAAATAAGTCAGGTTTAGCGTTATTTTCTTACTATATTATTTTTGTAGATCATTATATTATATATTTTTATGTATGTACATGTCTTTATTCTAATTTTTTCGTTCTTTTAGTATTCATTTTTCATATTTCCATACAGCCCCGCCTTTTGGTTCATTTTTTTGACTGCTAAACTATGAAAATCTTATTAACTAAAACCCATTGTAGATATTTTAAGTTGCTTATAATTTCAGTAGCTTTACTTCTATAATTTAAAAGCTAACTTCAGCAAAAATCTCAATTTAATTTTTGCAAAAAACTACATTTAGAGCTTATGAAATTACGTTATTTTTATCTTGATTTACTTAGCATACAATTGCGCAAAAATCACTCCTTTGGAATAAATCCCTTCATTTTTTTAATGTTTTTTGTATGAAATCTGCTTAAAGAGAATAAAGGAAACACAATTGTTAAAAATAATTTTGCAATTAGCTAGCAAATATATCAAAATTGATTGTCGATATTGACTAAGTAAAAAAATTGTCTTTTCCCGAATATTCCTATTAGTAATCGTATTTAATCAATTGTGTCATTTTAAGATAGTTTATTTTCAGTCCTTGAGTGCCAATGCGGCCAAATTCGCTGATTATAATTTCTCTTTGATTTTGAATTTATATTGTGTCTGAATTCAATTGAATTTCAACTGCACGCAATCTTTAGATATCTGATACCAATTTTGCCAAAGTGCCGACCCAAATTGTTCGGGACGAAATTTTCCGGTCTTCTGACCTGTTTCGACCTCACCCGTTATCCACAATACGGTTGTTTATTGCCGTTCAATACAATGCCGAAAAGCCTTTATGGAGGACACGACCTGCTCATGATTTGCAGGCTAATATCTTCAAAATTTCTATCGCCACACGACAAAGAACCCACACCTACTATTTTACTCCCCTAATTAATTGTATCAATCAACGTGTACCCAGCTTCATCCCACCAAGTACATTCTCTAAAATCGATTTTTTTTATTTAAAGGCTATTTATATTTTATCTGTAGGTAGTCACGCAATTAAGTGGTCGGAATAGTGACTCAATTGTCATAGGTCATCAACAGTAACAACAGTGGCTGGCGATCACATTTTTTAAATATATATTCGCTATGAAAACCCATGCCAAAATAGTTGGCAATGGTTCCATAAAAAAAAAATCTAAATGCCACCGAAAAAAAAATATATCAGATACAAGAATCATTTAATGCTGAGTTTCATGAATTTGTCAGATGGCTAAATCGATTAACCAGTGTAAATCTCGTAAACCTACATGTTTGTAAATATGAGATTTTCCATATAGTTTTGACAATTGGTATATAAATTTGCAGCTATAAATTTAATCAATGGGTTCAGTAGCATTCATTATAAAATGTTTTGTTTAAATTTCTATCGAATGCGAAGTATTTCAGTTGTTCTATTGATAACATTAAATGCTCGATTTATTTCAAGAAAGTTATTTTCGAATGAATGGTGTAAAAATGACTCTGGTTCAAATTAAAATAATTGATTATTTAAATCTATCTAAGCAAAGATAACAATGAACAGATTTATTAACGAAATTGTCTGGCTTTCAAAATGGATTAACGAAATTGTTGAAAATATTTTATATTCTATTTAACTATTTACTTCTAAAATGTTCATTATTCCGTGCTAATTATTGTGTAAACTAATCAAATCCAACCTAATATTACCCAAGTTAGTTTACATACATATTAATAAAATCCTGCATTCTAGAAAAATATCTTAAATTGTGGTAATATTTAAATGGGTTAGATCAAGTATAATAGTTCTTAGAACTCTAGCTCGAACTCTTAAAGCTCTAAAATAAGCTCCCCTAAAACCAAAAAAACGTGACTGAAATATGTAGATGACACTAGTCATTTGACCACACGGACATCCTGAGCTTCTTAATTTCCTTACTTTTCTCAACTCCAGAAACAAGAATATACAATTTACCATGGAAATAGAAGAGGACAACAAAATCTCATTTCTGGTCACATATATTATAAAAAATCCAAACGGATCTATCGGTCACACAGTGTTCAGGAAAAGTACACACACCTTCAAGCCACTTTTCATTACCATCTGAAACAGATCGAAAAACACCGATGCCATCAGCCGTATACTCCTAAAACACAACATTAGCACTACCTTTGGGATAGGAAGGAAGATCTCTTGCCCAATAAAAATGATAGGGTCCCATGTTTGTAATGTTTCAAAAAAAAATCTATTTCGACAGCTCTGACTTTTAGGACCTAGGGTTTATGTGCGAATCGTAACAAAAGACTCCCCTAACCCCCAAAAACAATTTTTCGGTCCATGTGCAAAATATCCTGTATATACATATAACAAAAGTCATTTTTTTAACGATAAATTATATTACATTTCTAATGGTTTTTGGACAAAAGTTTTGAAAAAAAACCATGTATTTTTTGTATTTTGTATATATTGTATGTATTTTGAATGCGGAATGCTCCTTCTTATCCCATAATAATTTTACAGAACACTTTTGTTTCACTCTCTTTTACATAATAATTTAATACATCTCATTAAATAATTTTGATAGGAATTTATTTATAAGATACATCAACGAGCACTTACTTCAAAAGCTAATTCAAGTCCAAACAATAACTATCAAAAGTCTTCAGCGTTGAATAGCACTCAATACAGTTTTGAAATTCGAAAGTTGAAACTTTAGTCCATCACGATGAACTTCTAAAGATAACGCATATTCTTGGTGCATTATAAGTTTGTATTGAAAAGTGAGCTTATTTTAATATTAAATTGTAAATTATGAATATCATAAATATTTTGTAACATTTTAATGCATCCTACTTAAAAGTGTTTATGAATTAACGCCCAGTTTTCAAGGTATAGTATTAATATCAAATTATGCTTTATAGGGGATGTTTTTGGATAACATATGCTCCAGATATTAACATTTGATTTTGGTTCGAATTGGAATGCGAATGCACTTGATCCCAAAGCTCAATATAAACATGATGTATGTAATGGACACTTAAGTCGAGAAAGCCAAGGAAATTATTACGATCGACCTTAGGACTTTGTGTCGCGCGGCCCTGGCGAAAGCTCGTAGCTCTCGGTGGGGCCCAGTCTGATGTTAAGGAGGAGGGGGTTAAGGCCCACCCCGGACCCATTTCGACCCCTTTAATTAATTGTGCCGATGTTAAGCTGCCGGCTGCATGTGCCATTTGACTCCGGAGACCCTGCCAGCCTACGCTCACCATCGAAGCCTACTCCTACATTTGGCAAAAGATTGCTTTCAAGACTTTTTAGCACGCTTTTTCTTAACGAACTTATTTCTTCGGCAGTAGAAAAGCGCCGACTTTGATTCTTTATTCCGTGTCAAATTTGCTTCGACATTGAGAAAATTCAAAAATAGTTCAGCGAACGCTACGGTAGCCCCACTTTAAAATTTCTGATTACAATACGCGTACGCTTCAATTTATATTCAATCATGGATATTTAATAAAAACACTTAAAGCCTCGTTAAATAGACGAGCAAACATCTTGATGGTAAAAACCATTAAAGAAGCTTTTAAGCTTATTATGTTTCCCTATATATTTACATTAATAACCCTTCAAGTGCTCTCTACTTCCACTTTAGATCAAGAGCACTAGATTAAATGCACATTATCCTTAATTCGATAAGGCGTATCTCATTATTAACAGCGTCTATCAATTTTATCGAAATTTCGATTTTATTCAGAATGACGTTTAGAATCTATTTTTCGTTAAAAGAAATAAATTCGCAATTGTACACTTAAGCAAGTTTACAATCAAAGAGTTTTTCAACCCTACAGCAATAGGACCTTTTATTTACGAACAGCCCGCTCGATTTGTTAAGGAGCCTAAACTAACCGAATGCTTTTGCCGGAATAAATTTTCCATTAAAGTAATTATTGTAGATCTCGTAAAAAATCGAGACAGCTCTGGGCAACAAGAGTTTCCCAAACTTTACAAATAAAAGCACCATCCATTATCCACATATCTATTTTGTTACACGAAACTAGATGGATATAGTACTCGGCCAAAAATAACGTAGCTTCGTTTGACATTTGAGCAATCCGTCATTTATGTCAAATTGTCGTATATCGTTACCACCGACGTGTTCACACCGATGATGGACATTTTAGATATTCCGAATATATGAGATATTTTGACCTACAAATTATAGCCGTTGCATATATCATAAAATAGACCGATTTTACATGTAATGTATTTGCCATTATCAGACAAAGAATTGCTAATTGCCAAAGATAACTTTTAATGCACAATTTATGTTGATAAACATCCAATATTTGCGCTTCCCTTTGCAATTTGAGGATAATGAATGGAATCGTTTGCTTGTATAAATACGAGGGGAGCTTTCAGATTTTCCCCTATTTTGGAATGCAATTAACCAATAGACACTAGCTATATTAAATTTTGTTCGAAATCTGTATATTCCTATTTTTTTACCATAATAAATTGTTAAAGTTATCGAAAATTGTTATAAATAATTAAATATTAATACTGTCGTTATCATAAATCTAAATTTACTTTTAATAGAGTAAATTTGTTTCAATAAATTTAATCTTATGATATTGAACCATTTTAACGAGATCTTGCATCCAGGATGGTGTACATTGCTATCGATCCTCTGGTTATTGATGAAGAAGGATATTAGCCTTTGTCTGGCCTGAGTTTAATCAAAATTTGAACCTCATAGGTAATCTTTGAGACATTCTCAAGCACAAAGTTGCATATTAACAGTCATATGAAGCTAAATAACATAAATTTAATATATTTTTTATATATATTTGAGGGTCATTCAGAAAGAAAGATTACAAAATTCGAGTAGGATCGAAAAATGCTTGCATTTAATTGAAATTCACAGAATTCTTCACAAATGTATTAAACTATTTTTCAACGTAATCACCGTTGAAATTGAGATATTTCTGTGGTCTAGGTATCAACTTTTGTATGGCAGCGTCATAGACCTACGCCGCCAGCTCCTTTTAGATTATCTTTTGGATTCTGGTGTGCAGTGGCATATACTCACATCTTATCTCCCATCACGATAGAGTTCAGTAAAACAACCCATCATGCACATTACTTCTTGTAATCAAATTTTTCCAACACAATTTCACCAAGGAGAATTCAAAAAACATCAGAAGGACGTCAAGTCTCACACGACGGTAATTTCGTACGTACTTGTTCTTCAATTTTTTGCACAAGTTCGTCAGAAAACAATGACGATCCTCCTCGTCAGGAAAATCAGTTTGACCTCTGAACAACCTAACCAATTTCATGACATATTGTCAACTCATAACATCACTACTTCCGTGAGTTACCGACAAATATTTGCGCGGTATTGTTCTTCTTCTAAGTCAAAAAACGGATGACCGCGTGGATCTCGCACCGATGAGAGGTGGCGGAAACGCGCGACGACCTCTCCTTCGAAAGAATTTATCGTGAAAAATTTTCGACAAACACGCGGGATCAAAAAATTGACCGCTAAGATAAGATGAAACGTGCAGGATGGATCCGTCAGGTACGGCAACTTCGAAACAAAAAATCTCCTGATCTCAGGGGCCCTTGTAATATTACTTTCTAGATGACCCTCGTACAATCTGACAGAGACCATCTATAAATTGAATGTTGTGGAAATCTTACGATGGTGGACTAAATCAATAATGGAATCAATTGACATTCAATGGGCAGTATATTAAATATAATTTTGACACTCTTCCTAAATTATATTTAATTTTTAAAAAGTGAAATACTTTACACTTGAGAATTGCGCTATAATTTTCCATGCGCCATTCACAAAGACTTGCACATTAATTTGCCCATTAAGCCATCTTCAATTTATGTGTGCACAATTACCAAATCCTACCCAAACCATGCACTAAAGATCAACTACAGACTTATTTTTATGTATGGTCCTGCAATAAATACTTTTATATAAATTTAACGAAATATCAGTACTGTTAGGATGAAAATAAAGTCACTCATTTGATGCTAATCATTTTTTTTAGATTTTTGCTTCTTACTTATATTAATTTTGTCACTATTGCGTTCCCTAAAGAATAAAAAACTAATTTTTAAAAAATGTACAATTTTCTCTATAATTTAGCCCAAAACTAATAAAAAGTAATCACTACTAATATTATAACCAGTATTTGTTGATAAATTACAATAAATATTATTTGAATAAGATCCCCGACGTAATAATTAAGAATTGTTATAGGGAGTATAATTTCTATTGTTTATTGTGTAGGTGCATTTACAAAAATTAGGTAAAACGAATAGAATGCCGCACGAACTATTATCAGATAGCAAAGAATAGCGGACAAATGTGCACATTCCTGTACTATAATTACTGAAATCATTCGTTTTTTAATTAAACCCTCTTCTTCTGCAGAGGTATCCACAATTTAAATAATTAAACTAGAAACTGATCTTTCAAAACTTATTTAGCCGATTGTAGATAATTCTTCATATACGCCCATCATAAAAATTATCATTCTCTTAATGTTTCCCGAATTATGGTCTTAATGAAAGGATTAAATAATCTTAATTTTTATCAAAGAATTACAAATTATATTCTGTATTAATATGTTTTTTTGCTTATAAATCCTTGCAGATACTTCGCTTGTTTATATTTTGGATGAAGTTATTTAAAGCAAAATGCATCATGCACAAAATAATGGTTTAAATAGTAAAACAAATATAATGAGAACCTTTTAGTTATAGAGGATGCAAACAATACGAGATGCATTTCATTCGCTAAGCCGTTCCCTGGATCGTATTTACATCGCACTTGTGGGAAATGGCTTTAATGAAAATTTGGAGAACAGTGAGCTACATCCTGCATCTGAAGATAATCATTGTCTGCAGCAATGTTATATTTAACCTGGTCCATATCCTGTGGGACTGAACTAGCCTGATTGTACAATAGATAAAGGGGTTATAGACACTCCATATTGGAAGCACTAGTGTGAATAGATCCGATTACTTGCCGCCTAATGGAAACGTCAATTTGAACTCTCATTTTAATTTAAGGCTCCCGACTTAAGCGAGATGGACGAGAAACTGAACATTGCATCTGTATTATTCAACAAATACACATGAAGCTGAACTCGAGCGTCCGAGTGCATCTTTAAGACCAAGAAAACATCTCGTAACGGCAAAATAAGTCCCGAATAAATATTGGCAAGTTATGTGAAATCTGTGTTTATGTGTCATTCCTTACAAGGAAGGTTTTACGGAAGAGGCTGTTTCTGGGCAGAGCAAAGGAACATCATTTGATATAATATCAAATAATACAATGGGAACCGGGAAAGACAACTGTGACCATTCTGTGGCCAGATGCCAGCGAAATGTTTTGTCGAGTCAAGTGCCTCTGTTGCAGTACAGATTTATCTTAAAATGCTTCTATTTTCCATATCTGTGTACTATACTACTAAGCAAGATCGTTCAACCACACGTTCCTCGACAAAAAAATAAGTCTACACATGGATCGAAATCCTGACACTCAATATTTTTAAATTCAGAGCGTGCCTTCTTTGTTTTGAAGCGATCGAGAATTTATAAGCTTATATTCTGAATACATTTCAATTTCAACATTCAAATTGAACATGTGTATAAATAGATAGAGATACTCGAATATGAGTGAGACTTTTACGTATTCATATCAAAATGGAGAAAATTGACATATAATTGATTGATACAGTATATTCGATAACATAAAATTTTCTCTTGAATATGTGAAAAATGGAAATGGCACAAGATAGAAATAACGCAACATTTTTTAATATTAATAAATATGTCTTCAATATATTCCTCTAATGATAATGTGATTGTTGCGACATTAATTTCTTGGAAAAATATAAAATTAAAATAATCACATAATATTTAAACAAGCACTCAGCAAACTTACTTGATATCCCTCAAAATAATATATATCATTGAACACGGTTATATGATTTCACGAAAATATCGTGCAATATAAATCTTTTATAGTCTTTTGTGAGGCTTGAACCTCTTACAAAAGTAATTTTGAAGTCATCAACATTTAAAAACTTTAGAATGATATTAAATAATAAGAAGCATAGCATTATTGAATTCTTAAGCTCTTAACTTTATTTAGGTCTTGGACTTTAATTAATCAGCCAATACCAGATACATGTTATTAAGGATCGAATTATATATTGTAATATGAGAAGATTGTGATGTAATTGCATTTAATTTTAGAAATGTTTTTCAATGAATTCTCCTTAATATATATATATAACTTATCCGAACTCTTACATAACATCGTGTAATATTCAATAATCTACGTATATTGGTTTCAGCTTTGTATTAAATTTTAAACTATATTTATATTTTATAAGTTCCTATGGAAACACATGCAACAGATATTGGCTTTTATCACTATACCAGCATATGTAACAATATATATACATTATAGAGTCAATAATTTTAGAATACAAGATAAATAGCTGGGTTAATATACATGTAAAATTCAATATACGTGTTTAATAAAACGAGATTTTTTTAATGAATTACTATTTAAATAAAGTTTTTTTTATGGGAAAACCAATTCAAATAATACAAGAAACCGATAGTGCAATATTTATAAATTTAATAAGATAGGAAGTAGAAGAGATTTTTTCAATATAAGATGTCTTGTGATAAAAAATGATTTGTGTACAAATTCCAAGCGATCGCGGCTTATAAAATATACATCATTTTTCATTATGCTCCGATATTTTTTAGGTTTCTCTTTATACACAGCCTTAAAAATTACATCCGTAATATTTTTCAGGCAAATTTGCAGATGTAAACGTTTCGCATATTATTTACATTGAAATTTTGCAAGAAAATCCAATATCGTAGCTTTTCATTTTCCACTGGAGGAGAATTCAGATTGTACATGTTAGTTAATAAATCATGAAAAGGTTTTTTGATATTTCCCAATAAATTGTTTCGCCTCGTTCGTTCCATTCAGGCCGGTTCTTTCTCGGGGCTTTTCCAAATATTTTATCTTGTGATTTTCAAAGAGACTGTTTCAAGGTAAAAGAATCTCTTTTTAGCGATTTTTTTAAGGAAATCATTTCTTACAAATCAATGCTTTTTTAAGAGATGAATTATCAAAATGGTTTAATTTACAACACTCTTAATTATTCTAAAATAGAACAATATGAAACGCAAATGTGCGCTTTGTTAATCCCCCTTTTTGTTTATTTTTCTTCTCCTTTAAAGCAATATGCGTCATGACTTTCTGAATTTTGTCGTATGTACATAGATAATAAGACTGCGTTAGGAAACTCGCCTTAAGAATATTGAAATGTCTGCTAAACAAGAATTGCCTTTTACGAGATGTTTGAAGATATATTTTCCGCGTGTCTGCTTAGAAACCTGATTACGTCCACATCGAATCACAACGATAAAAAGAGAAAATGTTCTAAATAACTTCAACTTTTTTATTAACTACTCACACATATAATTGATGCTAATATCTTATATTCAGCTTTTCAATAAATCTCTAAAAAAAAATGTTCAACATTTTTTCAACATTCAAAAAAGAGTCAACCATACCCAAAATTATAGAAGATCAAGATCTGATCTATATGAACATAGTACAGTATTATTATAAAAATAAGATATTATACCATATGCTCATTTATCCAATCAGTTTTTGGAGTGTTCTGCTGGGATTGGGAAAAAATCCCAGCTTACATTTAGGAAGTCAAAAGTATAAATAATCCCATTTCTGATGCTTGATTTCTGATTTCTAAAAAAATAAATATCTAGAAGATAAACTGATTAGCTGCTACCACAAATATCTATAAGCATGACTGATCACCCATATCTACAAATCATACCATCTATCGTCGCAAATATCATATTTCAATTCTAGTTGCTGTTTCTTAAATTATATTCGTTAGTTATATCTTAGGATACGTCCAAAAATGTGATGGCTCAGTTTGGTATATATTCAGGTATATATCAAGAATATATTCATTATTATTTGCAAGAAATTCGAACGTTTAGTTATGAGGAACGTCATGGCTAGGGCTGTCACTCAAAGTGCCAAGGAACAAATACGTCTGTTTCATATTTCACGCCCAATGCGATACACATCTTCGTATTCTTTAATTTTTTTGCACGTGCGCTCTTAAAATACTTACAAAATTTACTACTTTAATGACCTTTATTTTTGGGGCTCATGTATTTTTTATTTCACGTTCGTCAAATTATAAAGTGGCAACCCTGTCTAATTTGAAATGGATACTGTTGAAAAAATTGCAACTGAAAATCTTCGAAAATCTTTCAACTGTGAGCAATATTTATTATTATATATTTTTTACAGCATTAATCCATCAATCATTTTAAGCAGTGACTGACCATAAGAAGTCAAATGCCTAGTTTGGTCATAATTTGGGTCACAGTGCTTTGTAATAATTTACGTTCACTTATTTAATGTCAGTTTTTCAAATTATGTATATATTATAATAAATTTTATTTTCAAGATCTTAAAAATCTCCCTATGTGTAATTTAAAAAATAATTTCAGCTTTAATTCATGTTCATTATTTACACAATCTTGTTATCAAAATTCACACATGATTTTTTCAGTAGGCACAATACAAAATTGTTTTTAATAAGCTGTGAATATTAATATTTTCTAAGAACTATCACACAAATCGTGAATAATAATTAAAATCTTCTAATTGCTTACCAAATTTAGCATAATCAGGTCGTCTATGATTTATAAATAGTATTACAGGGATTCCAAGAAGAAGTGGTCCCTCTTGGGAAAGTGAAACAAAGGCTGTGTGCGGTAATGCGATACCCCATTTTTTATCCCCTGGTGGAAAGACTCACTTCATGGGAAACTGATAGCCCTTTTGTGCTACCCGATACGCCCGGAGCTGTCAGATTTAACAACATTCCTCAAACGATATTTGATATCCCAGTATCCGAACTAATAGTTTACAAGGGATGCCAATTTGCTGGGGAAAACACGAAACACCTTCTTTATGGATCTTCGATTTATCATGATACAACGGCACCGAGACCCGAAACTCGCTCCTAGCGGTATTGACCAGATTATATGAAACGAACCCACACCACCGACAATATATTTTGATACCTCATTTCCTAAAACACTGAATGTATGCAAACGATGCTTGTTTGTAATATTATCAAGAATGAAAAGAATACAATTTTAATATTGGAGTTTTATGTAACAAAATGCAAATGGCGTATGATATTTTTGCCCATTTTCCAATTTAACTGTTGTATAATGTGGGTTAAGTGTCTGTGGAAGGGTGAATCTTTTCAATACAAAGCCTTGTATAGTGTGTTTAAAGTGCATTGCGCTTCTGGGACCATAATCCACAATGTCCACGGTCCATTGTTGATGATATATGTGGAAATTCATGAAATAGATTGCTTTCAGACAATGTACGACGGCTCTATATACAATCCGCCTGAGGAGATTTTGTATCCAGCTTCACTACCAAAATCGATTTACTCAAAAGTGTATTGTTCGCCTTATTTTCTATGTACGCAGGGTTTTTTCCCAGAGAAAAATGAAATATGAAATTTAATCTCAAAACCAATACTTTCAATTCATTTTTGCTCTTCACAAAGCGGAATAAAACTCGGGGTTTAAATATCAAATGTTGACTTAATGCCGTAATATGAATCCAGAAAAACTATTACTGAATTCGAGATAGGCTTCAATTGACGAAGACATAATTTATTCAAATTCTTGTTAATTTAAAATTAATATTCTTGTAGAAATATTTGATTTAACTGTTTCAAATTAGAATACTGTGGCAAAATGTTGAAAAGTTATCTAGTGGGTTTTGCTGTGGGTGTAATTTACTTTATACATATTTGATTTGAAACTCAATCTAACAAATACGAAAAATTCAAACCGAATAATTGTATTCTATATTGAAATTTAAAACCAAAATTAAATTTTATTTCATAAAAAAATCATTTGTATTTTATGTTAAATATTATATATACAATGAAAATGATAATACAAAAAACATGCTTTATATTAACTACATTTATATCCTCCGCATGAATTTTATACGAACAAAAACATTAATATTTAAGAGAAACTTTTAATATTACAACGGGTATTTCATTTTTAATAGTAAATATGAATTATTTGATGGTCGTTTTAATACAACCAATTAACGTTCAAGTTGTTTTTCTGATGAGTAATATATAATAATTAGAGTCCTTATATATTTACCAATATTGGACTATTTTTACGACTCAAATTTGGATTCAAATTAAAACAGCTGAAAAAATTTTCATCCGTTGAACAAATTTGGAATATGTAAAGTATTAATATTTCCTATCGATTGTCTCGATCCTGGTTTGCTCCGAATTTTTAGATCTAAAAACTAAACAGTGATATGATTAACAAAATGCGGATAGGGAGACATATCATCAACTGATTCGCAATGTATTTTACAAAAATAATGATTATTTTACTACGCAATAAGAAATAAATTTGAAAAATATTACAAAATAATTTACATGTTAATAACTTCTTAACTAAAGAAACCAATTTAAAAAACTAGCTAATAATAATAAAATGTAATTATTAACTACTATAAAACAAAAAATGGGGGAGGCATCATATTAACACCTTAAGTGCTTCTACATTGGTTTATTTTATAGCACATTACTCAATAAGTTAGTAGGATATACTGAAGAGTTTGGTACTAAATTGGTGCAAATAGAAGGTTCGCAGTATGTCGTGTATGATTTTGTGATAATACACATAGAATAAAATATGATTGGAGAATGGGTAAGTGAATTATAATTTTGAATTTATTTGAATCTTCTTTTAGATGTGTTAATATGTTAACGAAAATCATTGCGTATAAATAAGAATCGTTTAGGAAAATCTTTGAGTTAAACACTGATTAACACTTTCGTGGCCGGTGATGCATATGTTGCATCATCACCTGGTCGGAAATCACGTCTGTTATCGGATGCAAACTATCTTCATAGGATGCTTTTTCATTTAGCGGTTTCCCATTTGTTTATATAAAATATACGATAGAGTTAGGTTAATATGATTTTAACATTAATTTTAGTTATAACATCACCAATTAGTGAGTACTAAAATTATCTCATTATAATTTAAGAATAAGAGAACGTTTCCTTGGTTGGAATATTAACATCTTTGTATTTTAAATGTTGACGATATTCGCGGTTCAGTAAAATCAAACAGCAGCCTCTGTTAAAATGTTTTTCAACACCTTTCTTACACTTCTTCGGCTCTGAAGTATTGCTCCATGAAACCTTCTGGCTATAGCCAAAGCCAACAGGGGTTTGCGCCGAAAAACCTTGGCGCGTTTGATTTACACTTTTTAATATTCCCAAACGTCCAAATTGTCAAGTAACTTTACGCCCGCCATTTCTCCGCTTCGCGATAAATTCACCGCCGCGATGGGGAAAATCCTCAACGCCTTTTTTGCGTCCCACAGCCCTCCCTTTTAGATCCGCCTCTAGGATGGATAGAATACACCACTGCCGACACTTGTTTACATGTATTTATTTATTTTATTTTATTTGCCCCGCACGGCGCGTTTATATGTGTTTGATTTCTGTTTGCGCTTCTGCGAGCGAATAATTCCCCGGTTCGTACATTCGTCAGTCAGGTGGAAAAAGTTGCTTTTGATTTACTTTATCCTTTGCTCTTTTTATTTTTATTTTGTTCCAAATCAAGCGTCTCTCTTGCTCCGGTATGATTTTAACATTTTTCCCCTCGGATGGGAATCGGCGAAAAACATGGAAAATACTTGGCGGGATTCGGGGAGACGAGCAAGGCGACGTTGATTTTGAAACCGGATTTTTACAAACGAACTTATTCGGCATTGTGAAAAATCACATTTTGCACACTCCATCGGACGTTAAAAGACACGCAAATACACGCGCGCCTGCGAGCACATGTCAAATTGACAAATTCCTTTTTGTTCCGACGGAAAACACGTGGACTTCCACATCAAGCATTATACTATAAATAAAGCACATCACCGTTTTGGGTTAAAAATAAAATATGTTGTGTTCAAAAGCCATTTTTCAAATATTGACGTTGAACTTCTATTCTGACTGTTACGAATTTCATACAGCTTCTACTGAAAGCACTCTTCGTGTGAATGACATCTCCTCAATTTTCAACGACGACTTGGATTTACACGATTAACAAAAAATGATAAAACATTTTTTAAAAAAATACACTAACTATTATAAGTAACAAGATTCACTAAACCAAACCTTACTAAATTTACATCATTCAATACTAATAATAATTCACTGATTTATTGAGTCTACAATCAAACAATTAGACTTAGAACTCAATCATCTTAGATTCTACAAGTATTAAGTAATTAAGTCTACAAGAAGTGTGACCAATGAAAAAATAATGCGCGAGACTCTTGCGCGGTAGACATGAAACTTCTTTGCTTCTAGGAAAAGATGACTTTATTAATTGCTTATTATCCATTTGTTAACAGATTTTTTTAGTTAAAGATGAAGTTGTGTTTGTGTTATATATAATAAAATAGATTCTGTTGGTGCAGTGGTTACTTTATGCTACATATAGACATACACATAGATACACACAGTAGAGGAGGCACGGCGCATGCGCGTAGTATCTCTGTAATGTATGCAAAGAGATGGAGAGATTAAAAACGAGTCTCCCTTGTTTTCTGATCAAATAGTTTTTGAAGTTTCACTTTTCTTGACATTCAGGAAAATTTGCCTATACAAGTCTTACTTGAATAATTATTTTTCCAAAAATAGTATATCTTGCTTTATTTAGGTGCATCGGTAGCTTCATCCTAGCAAATTAGCCATCAAAGCTCAAATCTACAAGCTTAAATATATAAATGTATACACTATAAAACCATTTCAAATGATCGGCCATGGTCTTACGAAAAGGAATGCAAAGCGCCTATTGATATATATTAGCGTACATTCAAGATCTCTCTCTAATTTTTAAAAGCAAAAAGCATTTTATAGATCTTCACAAATGTCTGATAAATCACCAAAAAATAAAATGAAGTCTTACTCAATAGATAAATCAGAATAAATACGCGTTTGGCTATACTTATTTGCCAAAGCAATTGAATTCTTAGCAATTGAAGAAGAATAATTTTGAATGTATAACGTATTGTATTGATAGTTTGCACATCAAAGTAGCAAAACAAAAGATGTTTGCAAAAATGAATATAATTAGAATAAAAATCTGTCCGAATAAAACAAATTAAAGCAAATAAATAAGAGCCACAGATGATTGAAAACATTGAATGATAGACTTTGAGCAACTGTATTAAATTTGCTTGATATAATAAAATGCGACCCAATTAAATAGATTTTCTTACATTAGAAATATAATAATAAATTTTATTTTAGAAAAAGCGCAAAGCTTGTGCACAATATATCAAAGCTCAAATAGCAATGCTTAGAAATTTTCAACTTAATTTTCATTATAAAAGAGTGGAGCTCAGCTAATTCAGCGGTTTTCAATCCAGGTCAATAGACCCTCAGAAAATTCGATTAACCTTTTTTACTTCGTGTTTTACTCAGTGCAATATCCACTAATTTAAATCCATGCTTCCAGAATACTGTATGATAGCAAATGAAAAGTGCTTGCATTTTATGATAATGACAGTGAATCAATAATTTAATAAAAATTGTCAACATAAAATAGCATACACGACTTGAAAATGCCAAAATCTTGAATGTCAAACGCCCATACTTCTTGAACTTTGTATCTCATTACAAAGGTCCCGAAAAAGTTTGCCGAGTAAACGCAACCCATTAATCCTATATCTTAAATGTTTACGGCGATAGTCACCTTCCCGGGACTGGAGCGAATTTTGAATAACAATAAAGAGCACAAAATGATGTCCGTGACAATTTTTAATATCGCAATACCCTTAACCATTGGCGATCAAGTGCTACCATCCAGGAGGGAGGACAAGTTTACCCGAGGGAAAGCGGGCATCCGCGTTGCCCGTAAAATTATCTGGAGGGCTTTCTGCCCGTAAAGCGCTTTCGTATAATATGAAAATTAAGTTTCAAAAATATTGCAAAGGCTTTAATCCAAGGCGAGGGTGGAGGAGCACGTGACCGCTCCACCTGTATCGCTTAATTATCATTCTTCGTGACCCTAATGCGGATACAGGCTGCACGGTCACGGAATTGGTTATTTTGTTTGCTAAATTATTCCGATTAACCTTTTCCTCCAAAAATTCACGCTTTTTTTCTGCTCGTTTTTGCCATTAATAACATCATTACTCGGAATTATAATCAGTGCAGTACAAGCGAAATAACTCCATAATGAGCTAACACCCACGTGTGTCTCAATAAAGAGCACTGTCGAGCCTACATAGATAGCATCAGATTAAATTCTAGGCACGACCCTACATTAACCACCCCCTTTATTAAAATTATTACGATGTTTTTATTTAATAATTCATCACATTCATAACTCGCCTCAAGTGATGATTAATTAAGCTCTTTGCGTATACAAAGTCCTAGCGTAATGAATAAACTCTTGAACTCTATTGCTATACGATTATAGAACCTATTGTAAGATTTAACATCTATTTTACTTTATTTATGGGGCTTATTTTAAATAAATACAAACAACTATATAATATATAAATATGTATTCGATGTATTCGAAAACAATTTCAAAGTAAAAAATGTTTTTTTTTTAAAAAGTGTTATTTTAGGAATAGCAAAAACCATATGTCAATAAATTATTTGTATTATATGATCGCCAATTTATTATCATTTAGCCTAAATCAACAATTATACATATATTAACGAATATTTTAATATTTTATTATAATATACAAAGTCAAGTTTCTCTTAGATTTTTAAACAGTTAAACGAAAATGAGGGATAGAAATTATATAATAACTATGATATCTCAATATAATTTGAATGCATGAAAAATATTCAAATGATCCTGTTTAGCATTTCTGAATAATAAATTATGAAAATGTATCTTCCTATCTAAATTTTGTACGTTCATAAAATTTCCGATAGCCTTTTCGGATTATCAATTCAATAATCTGCGTAATAGTCTTTGGGGTATCCTTTTGTGGTATTTTTTGTCTGAAAATGTATGAGGTCTATTCAGTTGCCGTACAAAATATTTTGGGATAATTCTGAAATCCAATTTAAATGATGCCTCATTAGAATACTCTACGAATATTCGAGAACCTGTCATTAGTGAAAGGCGATAATTATGTTGGAAAGGAATAAAATATTTTTTCTTCCTCAGGAATGCCATACATTTTTCCGTTTCAACGGATGAGATTTATTCCCGCTTTCCCCTTTCAAATTTAATTTAACCTAATTTCCGGTACCTTCCGTAACAATACGCGGAAATCAACGGTGTTTTTTTAACATCCAACGATGCTTCCAAAATATTTACGGAATTCCCCTCGTCTCTTTCTTCTATTCCGGCCTGAAAATAATATAATATCGCAATTTAAAGGCAGAGAATAAATAAAAGTGCCGTTAGAAGGATTACTAAGGTTTTATTATAATGCAGGTGATCTTTTAGAGATATAAGTTTTTTAAATATAAATGAAATCTCTCAAGTTATTATTTTTATGGCATAGTTCAATTAGAAGTGAACTGAGAAGGCTGCATAAAAAGTAGTACAGATTTACTTGACCTCCATAATATTCAAGAAGAACGACTTTTTCGTTTTAAAATTTCTCACCTTTATGATAATGTTTAAATGCTTTCAAACGTTCAACCGAAATGATTAAATATTATCAAAAATTATATATTTGTATATATATTGATCATTTTAGCTACACTAGAGAAAAACTAATTAAGTGTTAATACAATTGATTAGTTCATAAACTCCTTTCATAAATTTGCTTTGAAATATTTTCTGTTAATATAAACATATTTAGAAAGCAATTAAAAAACAAAGTGAGTCACCTCGGTGAATGGATCGAAGAGCATTTTCACAGTTATCTCAATAAAGAAGTATGGATGGTTCAAGAATTAACTCAACCCGACAGGTGGTTCAAAATATCGGATAAAGGTAAAAGTTTTAAATAAAAAAATTCTTTAAAAACAAAAAAGAAACGTGATCCTAAACCCATTTTTGAACAAATTTTGTAAATAAATTTAATAAAAACATCTTAAACATAAAAGTATTTTCTGAACTCTGAGCCTGGCAAATTGGTAACTCTTCAAGTTTAACGACTTATTGATTGATTTATATGAAATGTAGTATATTGTAGAAAAGGGTATGAACTAGATATATTTTAAAAACTAAACTAAGATCAAAATATTTGTTAGTTTTTTGTTTAGAGAATTTAAAAGTTAGCATTTCTCATTCGTTTGCATATTTTATGAGACTTTGGAAGCTCAGAAGTAATTTTCTTTAATATAATAGCATAAAGTAATGATGTATTTAGATCAAAAATATATTGCAAAAGAGTTATTTTGTGCTATTACGACCTATTATTAGATTAAAAAAATTATGACGGTTTAAAGTTGAAATTTTGGTTATTTTATGTTGAAAAAAAATCTATTTCAACAACCCTGATACTGTCACACTAATGTCTTAATTCTGCATTGATGTATCCATGAAATTTAAGAAATTGGATAAGTTTGTATGTTTCTTGTAAATGTTTTCAAAAAGCAAACATTTTGAACATTTTAGAAACTTTTTGATTTACTTCCTTATTTAATGAAATGTGTGAGTACTTCACACACACTCGATGTAATAAAAACGTTCTCAGGTTGGGATAATATAATATAAGAGCGGGCGAAACTATCGTACTGTCATATTTCATAAAAGTTTCGCGACTAAATGGTAGTTCACAAGAATATTATCATGTTCTCAGTATACATAAAGAGAGGCTTTAACACGTTAAAGAACGCTTTGAAATCTCGCTAAAAAGGGTAAAGAAGTGTAATACTTCCACTTCCGTTAGACCCTAAAAGGTGAGAAAAAACTTAAAGTTGCAAGCCACACGAACCACAAAATTTTCTCTAGATATAAAAAAAATATTTCTAAATGCTATTTTTAAATTTGTAGAGCTTAATTGAATTTAAATCCAAATACATAATTAATGCACGAAGCCACAGAAATGCAATAGCATGTATGAGGAAACTTTCAGAGAACTCATTGAATTAATTTGCATTCCGCTTAGTGACAATAATCAACTAACCCAGTCAACTTGTTTCCTCAATTGTTAAAATAGAATTAAATGAATTAATTTAAAGCAATTTGATCGATAAAAAATTAATGCATTTAACTAAATATTTCAAAATGAAAGTTTTTTCATAAATTTACATATGCACACATAGGAAAAGTTTATATGGAAATTCGCATTGAAACCACTTCACAATGCATTGTCACGTTGAAGAAGAAAACTGTCGAAACTTTACAATTTTCATATGTGTTCTTATGAAATAGTTAAAAGTTGGTTGAAATGTTTACTTCATTTGCTTACTAAAACAATACATCTTAAAATTTTAATTAATTTTATCAAATGTATGAAAATTGTTTATTACTATAATAAATATTATTAACAAGAGTCACCGTTCATCATTATTTGTATATCCCACCATTATTTGTAGTCGCCGAGAACACTCGGACCACAAAATTAAACGTAACATGAGGTAAAAAAGAGTATGCATTCTAAATTTTACGAATAAAATACTTGAAAAAATTTCATTTTCGATTGAAAATCATGCTTTTCTTATGATAATTTTATAGTGTTCAATGTATTTCACATTATATTCGTGTCTCTTATAATAAACATATGTTCTTTCAGTACGTTGCCATCAGATGGCCTCACGTGCGGGTGAGGCGAGACAATTTGTAGCATACAGATACAGGTCATTCTTTATACATGACTCTCTCACACTTTACAATTGGCACGTTTTTTGTTAATCTCGCATACTAACCATCATATTTCTTTTGTCGCTTCTAAATTATCTATTATAAATAGAACTAAATACAACGTAGATCAAAAAATTTAGAAAAAACGCTGAAATCTTACATTAATCTTACAAATATTACAATTTGTTGTTTGTCATCGCATCGAACCCGAATCTTCAATATTTTTAGACCATTGTCATACTTTCAATTTTTCAGTAATAAGGGATTAATTGAAAAAAAAACCCTTTTTATGATTAATAAAAATTAAAGACCTATTGAATAGACATAGAATAGACAATAAAAATCAAAAATCTTTTTCAAGATGCTATAATTTGGAATGCTTAATACAAATATGATATTCACCTTATGATAATAATATTATCCGACACAGGGTTTTCTATTATTAAAAAACTTCTCCGTGTAATCTCTTTGATATTATGCCTCGCACACTTTTATAACATTAATTCGAATCGTCTCCCATGGCCTGTTTTAATTATTTCTGTTTCTATAATATTGAGACTCTATAAAAGCTTGCGACAGACTTTTTGAATGGCAAATGCAAAAAACGAGAGCTGGCGCCTTTACAAATTGTGACCCCTCATAACAGGTATCAGAAGGAGTGTATTATGAGGCGGTGGTAACGGATTTAACACAATGGGCCGTGCAGGTCGGCCCTGTACAATGGGCTATGCAGATAACGGCTGCTAGTGTGGCTGGCTTTTTCGTTAGACTTCGCAACGAAAGCCGTTATTACTTCAAAGGCTGTCGCTCGTTAACGAGCAACTCGTTAGAGTGGGAGGGGCACCCGCCGGACCGAAAGTCCCCGTAAAAATCGCTTTTGATTGTACCTACAGAATCACCCAACCGACTCTCAATGAAAAACCAAACCATTCAAAACATCATATAAAGCATCACAACGTTTCTCAGGTAATCGTCGTGCAAATTACATTCGGGTCCAGAAGACTGATAACGATTGTGAAGGGCGTCGTCGACGTCATCGTAACCCGGACGACCTAACGACTGCTGAAACAATATTTCTTCCTTCAATAACCATAATCGGTTCTTATTAGTTGTAATCACTTCTAATAATCAAGTGCAAATATATTTAGACTGAAAATATTTTTAACATCAACATATATAGAGCTAAACTTAATAATACTACCATAATAATAAATAATATACCACGTTATTTTAATTCTTTTCGTTGCATCTCATGCGCCGCACCACGTCTACTACGTCAAGTCTTACCGTGTACATGGTATAAACCTACAACTAAACCATTAGCTTTCCTATTTTATCATATACCACACAAACACAGCTTAATCTTTTACCTTACAATTTCCATCTTCAATTAATACTCATAGGTCGTGCAAGCTATTTTAGTAAGTTTTGAGTTGCGGCCAAAAGAGGTTAAAAATCTCTAATATAGATTATATTTAACCATTATACAATACTATTATTTTTCAAAGTCTTAGAAGCACCTGAGTAAGCTACGGATGAGGGGAATTCACTTAAAACAAAGATGAATGAAAATGAATAGGAAGACTCTTATTATACATTTATCCACCTGATATGCATTCTGCAGTTTTATGTATTGTTTTAATTATTGATAGTGATTTATTTGAGCAACTAGTAATGACAAAATGAATTTGTTTTTTTTGATATTTGAATGTGGTTTTCTTGATTTGTGCATACATTTCAGCTGAGCGAATCAGGACATCTGCAAAGTTAACGATCAAATTGAGGTCGCGTCCTCGCGTTAATGACATTACGCCCAATACCGTGTGTGCCCTTCAGCGCTAATGACGATGGTGGAAATTGAAAGTCCTTTGGTGTTGCAAAAGTGAAAATTAGGGCTGGAAAAGTCCGGTCGTTATGGTGATTGTGTTTGGCCGAACGGACGTAACGAAACAATAAGGGCTGCTATCGGAGCCGGGAGCGTCGGTCTACGCCATTAAGGCGAGCGCCGGAAAACGCCGTTATGCGCTCTTGAATAATTTAAACCGCTTTCAAAAAGGTTATCTTACATAACGCGGCCGTAATGTCTCTTTGCGATTGTCATAATCCGCCCGCCCCCACGCTGAATTAAATATGAGCCGCCCGCAAAAACACGTCAAATGCTCCTCGATCCAAAAATATGAATATTTCATCTGGACCGTTAGCCTAATTGATATATACGAGGCCGTGCGGGTTACGGACGAGCCCGTCTCTGGACGCACGGACGGGCGCGCGCAACAATGAGCTAACGCTATTTACACCTGCTCGCACCCACCCACCATCCTAAACTGCCTAAAACGTTCCATTAACCAATCGTTTTATGTTTCAAAATCATGCCCTGTATAGAGAAAAAAATTCAATCAAAAATTCGTCATAACTTCATAATATTAACAAACGCTTAACCCTTTGATAAATGAATTGATTTTTTAACGTACAAGTCTCAGGCGTGAACTATTTTTTTCTTTTTCTTAAAATTACGTAAAGAATAACTGTAAGTTTGTATTTAAGATTGAAAAAAATACAATTAAAAAACCAGTGGTTTTCAATCAGAAACTGATTTATTATCTGGTAATGGTGGGAAGGGGAAATACCAGCAGCTGCACCAGATGCTGCAGTTTCTCTTAAACATTTAAACAGTAAGGATTGCTTTGAACTATTTTTGTAATAATATGATATATCAAGAATTTATATAACTGGTTAGTTCTTGAACTATTCCAAACAAATCCAAATTTTCCTAGAAAAAATTAATAGATTGAAAGTTATAATATTCCCGATCAATCATTTTGAAAAATCATATTCAATTCATACTAATTTAATCACATGTGAAAAATAAAATATACCACCACATGAACATCTTTCATGGTTGGAAAATTGTTATGTGAAAATATCCTACTTTTGAAAATGAACCTTGAAATTATTATCTAAAGCAGAAAATTAGATAATAATTTCAAGGTTTTGGTTTCAATTTCAATTTGTCTTATATATTTTCCGAAAACGTATTGATATACAATAGAACCTCGATTATCTGGAGAATTGTGTCCACTTTTGCTCACCTACGTGATGGATTACATATTACGAGGTCAACAAATTGTTTAATATCAGAAGATGCAAGCTCAAAGCAAAAACTTATGCAAAAACATTAAAAAAAAACACAGAACATGAAGAGTGTATTTTTATGTAGGTTCACACAAAGACGATCAACTGGACAACCAATATCTGGTCCATTATTGTATAAAAAAGCAATATTTTTCAATACAAAATTAAATGGAGATTCCACCTTCAAAGCAAATTTGAACTGGCTTGAAAAATACAAAGAACGAACATGGTATCAGGGAACTTAAAGTTCATGGGAAAAAGCTCTCTACTAACATACCTTCAGCAAACATATTGATACTATTTGTGAAGAATATAACTTAATAATGTATTATGAGTATATTACAAAAGATATAGAGCTCATACAAAAAAATTGTGGTCCTTAACTATAATAAACACATAAATCGGAGCTTCGGAATAAAGCAGAAAAGCTAAGAAGTGCTTTCTCGCATCGTAAATACACTCTCTATATGGTATGACCGATAATAAAATGTGACCCAATGAGATGACGCATTTTTCAGGCCACGGCCTTTATGGATAAGAGTTAGATGATGTGGGATTTTATATCCAGATATTTTAAAATCCATATGGACAACTTCATCATTTGGTTCATAGATTCTCAAACTAGATGCAGATGCAATATCAATTAACAGAATAGTTATAAAGTCAACACGATCACCAAATCAATGCAATACTATGGTCAAGAGACAAATATTTGTACCGTACTACTAATACAATTACTCATTAATTGAGCCATATGTAGAATACAGTGCTAGAGGAATCATGTTACAGTTAAAGAGACTAAGAAAGCAAGTCTTTAACATATTTTCAAAGGAATGTAAGTCTTTTGTAAATATATCCTACGGATAAAAATTGAAGATAGATAGATTTGAGATGATTTCAATTTTTATAACATTTCCAGAAAAATATTTTTCAAAAAATTAAATTCATCTTTCTTAAGAATAAATCATCTCAAAAAAGGGCGACTCGTTTCCTTTCTAAGAATTATAAATCATTCATGAGAGTCAATTCTGTGCTCAAAGAACCTTAGAACATCTAAAGCTCCGCTTGTCACTAAAAAGGCTTTTATCACATAATACATAAATATTTTAATGTAATTCCTTTTTTATGCACGATATGCCGCGTGATTTTCCAAACTTTTCGCACAAAATCGAAATCGTAAATTCACATCGGAGAATGCGTCAAACCGTCCAAATTCATTGTAGAGCTTTCAAAAGCTCCATCAATTCGAGCATTCGGGTCATTATTTCAGCTATATGAATATTTATGGCAACGCGCTAAATGTTTCACATCGTCAGTTCAATAATCTAGCTGCAAATTTAGATAACCCAAATATAATTTCTGTCGAAATTTATAATTTAGCTGTTTGTACAATTACTTTACGAATCGCATACGATGTCATTAGTGCATGTTCTGCTATGCCCATGCTGCATTATAGTGTTTAAACACTGCCACTCGACTTCCATTTTCGCTCCGGAGAACAATATTTACCTCTAAAAATATTGTTTTTGGAATAAAAAGTCAAATCGAATGACAATTTATCGTAATAAGTCCTTTGCTTGTTTTATGTACTATTTTTAATTTTGAGACAAATTTGTAGATTGGAATTTTTGTACATAAATATCATCCGCTCTGTAGTTCTTTTTTTCTCTCGAAGATACAATGTATATTGTTAACAACAGCTCATATGTACATGGAATACAAAAGAATACGATCTTGGGAAATAGAGTTTGTATTTCAGAACAGTGACATGTAAAACATGTACATATTTGCTGAGACGAATAAATTTTAGGAAACACGTTAAATTTATGACTTATTCATACATTTCTCAGTATTTCTTAATCATTTAACACTTTTTGTTATTGGCAAAAATACTTTGAGTAAAATTTTATTAACTACCCTCATCTTTATCGAAGGTATATCTTATAACTCTAAGTTGAACTCTTAATACTGAACTGATACTGAAAAAAAATGTATATGCTGATAATAATTTAGCTTTATTGAAAAAAAAAACAATAAAAACTACATTATTGTTCTAATGCGCTCAGCAATAATAACAAAGATGGAGATAGCTCACATGATCTGTATATAAAGCTACAATGACAGAAACATACAATTGAAGAGAAACACTATTAAATAAATATCATTAAAAATCCACGTTATTTTGCTAGTAGAAACTGCCAAAATAAATCTGAATTGGCTAATAAACTACATTTTTCTACAATCTACCTTTAAAATGTAAAATTTAATACATTTCTATCAATAGGATTGTAAGTGTTTATGATGTTGAAAGATTGGTTTTATTAAAATATTTTTAATAAATATCGAAGTAAAATTAAGGATATACAATTTAATTTCTACATTTTTTTAAACGCACACAATAACTTTGTATAAACTTTGAACCTTGTACAATAGAAATTTATGTTACATTACACAATACTTTTGCCTAACTATATCACAGTACTATACTAGAGACGAGTGTATCTAAAAAATGGTAATCTGAGGGTGCAATATCCGGTAAATAAGGTAGATGGTGTTGAATTTCTAAGGCAAGCTCCTTTATTTTTTCTTATGTTCGTTTTGTAGATTGAGGCATTGCATTATCTTGCTGATATATATTTTTTGTCTTTGACATAAATTGATTTTTATGAGTTCTTTTTTCATTAGTATTACTTGATCAGATTCAATCGCTTCAAAATTAATCACTTCGAAGGCATACATTTCATTGTTGACAATGGTATAAAGACATGAATATGATTTCCACTAACGACAAAAGTCCATCAACGATTAGTTTATAAGATCTTCCTATTTTAAAAATTTCGCGGAAGTTCATATATCCTCAATTTTTAACTCATAATGATTACTCTTAAGATTTAAAAACGTTTATATAATATTTTTAATTATTTTCTTTGTTGCCTTCTTATTCCGGGCAAATAAAAACATCATAGAATAATGTGTGTTTCTTGAACCGTGTCTCGATAAAAAATGATTAAAAAATCTCTGTAAAAAAATTATTAAATTCAAATGTCAAATAATGTCTTTGTCGCAGAAATACGATAAATAATAGATTTTTATTTATAAATACGATATAAGAATAGATTATCTTTATTATCATCTCTATCAGAGTTGTTGAAATTTTAAACTTATCGAAATTTTGGCATTTCGGGATTTAGGCATGTCAGGACATTTAAGCCGATAAATAACTCAAATATTTCCGGATTTATAAACGTCAACGAATCTTACTTCTATCCCATTATAATTGCAATTTGTAAATTCGACTTCATTCGTCATCGTCATCCTAGAAATGGAAGTATAGTAGATATGATATTAAATTCTTCATTTCATTTGTCTTGTTATATGAATTTACTAATAATCCACGTGGATTGAAGCCTTATCAAACTTATTTTTATTAAATTAAACGAAAATGTCATAATATTTTTTAATATCCTATTCCAATTGAAGTTGTAATATTTTCATTCCTTTGCTTCCATTTCCTTTACACCAAAGCATGTTAATTAAAGATTTGCTTCATTTCTTCCTTACAAAATTCCAAATTATATAAAAATGATCTTTGACTATTTTTCATGGGGCGATTTAAAAATAAATGTATATCATCAAATCACAGAATATATCGGAGTAAAGCAAAATAATACTGTATATAGACATGAACCTTACTAAATAAATTCAAAAAATCTGATGTTGACAAATATTTTTAAAGAAACATATTGCATGGAATATTTTAAAGTAATAAAAAACATTTTTTAAAACCAAACATGTTATATTCCATCATTTTCACGTTTACCTTTGTTTCTCTATTTATGCAGTATTTGTTTTACGCAAGTGAAAAAATAATAGGATAACAAAAAAATATAGTGGAAAACAAAAGGAATACAAACGTTTTCTGAGAAAATTCGCGGAAAATGTGAGGATGAAACGTGTCAAGGGCTCCGTCGATGGGGAATTTAATTCACTGTAGTGATGTTTTTCAGCTGGAAGCCTTTTCCAGCTTTCAAATTAAACTTGGGACAATTTGTCTGAAAGCAGTCGATACGGGGAAACTCCGGGCATTAAAACACCATCGCAGAATTGAATATAAATTTGGGTGGTGGAAGTCATCGGAAAACGCATCTAGGTCAAAGTGTCGAATCGCCGATTTAAAATAATTAATTCAGTATCAACCACAGCTTCATGAGACTTTGCACCCGGCATATTCAAAAGTTAAACCAAGCTGATTGAGATGCATTAATTCTTGGAATGAATATCTTCATCGAGTTTCATCTGCTAAATAAGGATAAACGAAAAGTTTCAGCTAGTCAAAGTTATTTCTCCGAGAACAGGATTCCATGGGAACCCATCACATGCTATCCACAGCCTGCTGCATTAAACTTTCCTCGGATAATCACCCGCTAAATAGAGCCTCTCGGGAACAAATACAATGAAAACTATTATTATACATCAAGGAAGCAACTAAAGCTCGCCTCTTTGAATAGAAATAAATTTGAAGTTTTGAAACAACAACTCATCTCTAATTACAGATGAAATGTAAATAAATATTGCTAATATTGCTAGAGTTCGCATTGCATATATCACGTACGAATGCATAAAAGAAGATAAAGAAGACAAAAAAAATCTCCTCATAAATCAGTCAACCTGCAACATATGGATAATAAACGTCACAAAAAGATTTATAGAAATATGGATGTCTGTTACAATAGACAGTGACGTTGCATTCAATAGGTACAATTCGTATAAATCATCTTCTTTTCACGCGAACTTTCAATGAAATATTGTATGTATAATAGATATGATGCATTGAAAACCTCCTAATACTTATTTATATGCACTGTTTATTCAATCCAATCATATATACATAATAATCAATATTATATGACATTTTATATGTTGCTGTGACAGTTTGTTATTTCTATATATGCATTAATATAAGAACTACAGTCACTTCTTTATTTTCTTCTGCGACTCGTTGTTCTTTACGTGTAACCAAATTTATTAGTATCACCATAATAAATAGACTGGGAATAATTCAAACCAATCTATATTGACTCAATAGACATTGAAAAAGTCTTTGGTCGAGTAACTGGTATATTCTGATATGAATCGTCATAGAAGACTGACTGAAACTGTGTATAAAGATTTTTTGTATCTTACTGGAGTGCGGCCTTTGTGACGTGGAAATGTTTTAAAGTTATATTTTGAGCTCCGGATTAAAATTAATAAATTTGAAATTAAAGCCCAATCAAAATATTAAATCCCAAGTGAATATCCGATGTTGAAGAAGACTTTCAGTTGAAATTAATCGATCTTTAATCAAATGACGGGTTAAAATGACTTACAAGAATGAAAATTTCATTTAAAGCTAAATTAGAGGAATACAATTATCTCAAGCTAAAAAAAATAATAACAATCTTTAGTAGCGCGTATTTACGAGAACAAACCTTTTTATAGTCTAATAATTCCATATAGTTGAATATCAACGAGGTGATTGCTAATTAATCTTTCTGAAATCAGAAAAGACATCCAAAAAAACATTGAAAAACACATGCATGTTGCCATAAGCTATATATAAAAAAAAAATACGAAAATAAATTAATAATGTTCTCGAATCGTACAAATTTGAAGAGGGATCATGTTCGCAAATCTATTATGAAATGTTTCATTTATAATTCGCTAGGGTAGAATGGGATCAGTGAATTAAACGTGCTTACGCGAGATTTGGCCGAAATCTTTTATTGTTATAATTAATTTTTGCACCCCAATCCGAAGGCCGCAAAGGTTTGCACCCCCACGAGGGTCTCCCAGTCCGCGATCAACAATTAAACGGTCACGTCCGCTTCCGGCTAATGGCCACAACTTGGCGCAACACAAAATCCAAACAAAGGAAACGCTTTTCCGGTCGCCAAAAAGGAAACCCGCCACGCGATACGACACTACAAACTTTTTCACTTTGATCTATGTAAATTTAAAGTTTACTGCGGAATTAAAACTCAAAGCTATCCTCTATATTTGTCTTTTGCTCATACGTTCTATTTAATTTACCTCCGGAACCACCAACTATGTATGTAACACATCCACCATTCTATTTGGTGGTATTAAGGGTTAAAATTGAAATACTTCAATGAGATTTTCGTTCTCGTTAAACATATACACAGACACTACGACTGAAAAAAAAATTACAAATAGGTGAATATTACATGCATATATTTAACATTTCGGGTGTCTTATTTTACTTTTTCATGGCTGTCCTTATCTTATTTTATATTATTTTAATCTATGTACTTTCAAACGAAAGGTTCTATTTTTACGTCTTAATTCTTAATATTATTGTATATTTTTATACCATAAAAATTATTACAGAATCTCAATAAACTAATTTTATATTTGGGACTCATTAGAAGACAATGAACCTTCAGTTGTAATATTTTATTAATTTCGATATTAATACTACAAAAAATCTTACATATACGATTAATTTACAAATAAGTTTTAATATATTGTTTATATACGAATTAAAGTTCATGTCAACTCTTATCAAATTATGAATTATTATCCAAATTTGTCGTACATCGTTTGTTATTATGTTTATAAGTATATCCGTAAGAACACTTAAAAATAAGTCTTGACCAAAGCTAAATATTTAGCGAGATACGAAAAAGTCTCAGAATGTACCTAACCTGACGTATAGATGATAGTTATTTAAACAAATACTATGGGAAAAAGGATCTACTTTATAAAGCTTTAGTTTCAAGTTTGAAGAGTTTATCTTTTACGCAAATTTAAAATAAATTGAGCACTTGTTTCGTTCAATGTGACAAAATTCATACTTAAATGGAAGGAATTTAATCCCGTTCCTTTAATAATATAACTCTAACCGTTGTAATAAAAATGTCTCCTATCTGGATAATGTACTTTAATATCAGATGAAAGTACCCTTTTTTTGGTTCTCAAACAAGGTTAACATCATCAATTTTTCATCAAAAACATTGTACATTCATCCAATTGTCCTTTTGAGACGTCTAAATCAACCACTTTTTCTTACATACCCGATCGAAAGCACATTTTTTTTATTTTCGGCTTATTACGAAGGCATTATTTAGCACAGGCACAATCCTTTAATATGAGGAGAATTTCAGTATAAAGATTGTATTGCTTATGTAATATTAAATTTCAATACATGACGTATAATTAATGTGTTTTAATGAGCTTATAAATATTACGATCGTTTGATACAATTTTCGATAGTGAATGCCAAAATAATTTTTATGTGGACCAACATTATTCCATAGAACATCTCTATTATTTAAACAATAATTTTAAAACTTTTGTTGAAATAATAAAAACATGAAAACTCTTGCCTAAAGTTCAAGGGTTAAACTACAAATAGAACAATACCTTAATGGCCATATGTCTCTAAATAAAATATTTTTTATGGCAATAATTAGAACCAAAATTGACACAAATTACTCAGATAATTTGCAAATATTCTTAACACATTACTCAATAAGTTCGTAGGATGATAAAATATTATACTTTGCAAAATAAAGCAATGTTTGCAAAGTTTAAGCCGATCGTAAATTGAAGTTGCGTGAGATAGTCGACATCAGAAGGCCCAATGAATTCTGAATGAAAATTATTTAAAAGTGGACTAGGAGTGAATAAGCGTTAAAATCGAATGAAGAATGATGGATAAGTAGATAATGATGCTGAAGGAAAGAAAAAACAACCACATACCACCCCCAGACAAACCGATCAGATGATACAGGATGAGGGCTGAAAATACAAGGAAAAGCGATCGCGATAAATGACAAAGTGAAAGATTATATAAATCGAAATGTAGCAAGAGTGGTCTATGAAAAATAACCCTTTGGCAAATTTTGCGAATCAAAAATATCAATAAGTCATTCGTATGATTCTCCAACTAACGGACTATAAATATATTATGGGTTCCATATGCTTAAAATGTATTGCAAGCTCGATAAATTTATATTTTTTTGCATACATGCAATTTATAAGGGCTAATACCTCCTCAATATCCATTCATAGAAAATAATCATACCTATGCAATTTTAATCATATATTTAGCTCTTCGTGTGCTCCATATTAAAGGTTAATTTATTTATTTTAATTAATAAATTCTATGATACATTTACGCAGACGAATTCAATATTTTTAGTGATTTTGCTCATTCTTCGGCTCAAAAAATATTTATGATTTACATCATTGTTTATGAAAAATAAAATAGGAATAATTCATATTGTATGAAGAGTTTTATTCAGTTTGCAATCATAAATATTGTAGCTGTTCTCTGAGCAAAATTTTTGAACAAAACAAAGCTCCGCGAAAGGAAGGATTGAATTTCATTTATACATTTGCTTTGTTTTAAAAACATTAACTGTATATGAGAACTTTAATGATGTGCGATGGCAAAAACTTTATGTTCGTTCAAATTATAATAAAATATTTTCTAGTTTACAACGTTTTTTGAAATAATTTATAATGTAATTGCCTAATTTCAAAGATTTATATACATATTCTTAATTGAACCATATCATAATGTTATTAAGAATGTATCATATCATAATCATCGTCATGCAATTAACGATTCCTAAGAAAGTCACTATTGGGTAGTAGGATATTGTTCAAAATTGTTAAATCTGTGGTCGGGTTAATATTCAATACCACAGTGATAATCTATCCCGAATCTCTTAATCCCGTAAATTATTCAGTAGGCCCCCCAGTACATCGGTACCATTCCCTGAACATCTTCTTACCCTGAATAATAAATTCGAAAACGAATGCGAAGGCAGTACGAACGCAGGTAAGCTTTTATTTTAATCAGTGAAAGCTCGGACAAGACCGAAGAAGCAACGAGAATAACACAGGCTTGAATCTAATGAAGATTAAAAAATTCAATTTAGGACACCTACTAATCCATCGCCCCCTAATACCGCGATTTTATTGTATTAAAGCTGTTGAAGTGAAATTTTAAATGAAAGAAAGAATTCTTTCGCTTAGAATTAATCAAAAACAAGATACCTCCCTAGTAAAATAAGCCGACTTTATCATCCAGATATATTTAAATATAGCATACACTAATTAATATATCTTTATTATTTTATTAATAATATCTTCAATTCAAAATTTTAACAAATAAGATAGAAGACCTTCCCTAAAATTTAATGCATTAAATGCATTATAATATTGTTTTATTTATCGATTGTATTGTATGAATATACGAGAAGTAACCATGTGTTGGACAGAAAGCACAGAAGCGATGAGACAAACGTCATAAAATCCCTCGAGCCATATTAGATTCGAAATCGAGTGACAACAGACCCGTCGAAATACCTCGTCTATGCTGCGCTAATCAAGTAGACAAATCGCAAACTTAAATAAAGAAATACGTTCCAAAGACTCTCTTATAGGGCAATAATAATATCCCAAAGTAACAGAAAATTTAATTTTTATCATTGCGGAATAAAAAAATTGTTCGATAATCTTAACATTTAATTTGATAACATAAAACGTCCGAATTTCAATAAATATAAGCCCCATTTCTGTACCAAGTGGATTTTGCAAACATACTAAAATCGGTATACTGCCAAATACGTTTTCATAATATTTTGCGTTATTCAATTACTAATATGTGCTTGAAAATGACCGGGCAAACAAACTGTCCGCATTATCATATAGTTATAAGGTGAACGCGTATAAATGGGACCAGTGAAATATGCGCCAAAAAAAATAATATTTACATAGCATAACTATGAAAAGCAGTTCAGTTATAAAGCTACAAATTATATGAAAAGAGATTTTGGTATCAAAATATAAAAAAAACCAACATTAATATTTTTACTGTGCGAAATCTAACGCTCCCTAATTATAATCGCATAACAAATCTATCTAACTATAATATATATCGAAAAAAAAACAAGTAAACAAAAAACATCGGGAAAAAGCAAAAGAGTTTGCATTTTATTAAAATATTCTTACAAAATATACAAATATCACTTATAAAAATAACATCATAAACAATGTGAGATAAATATTGAGATTACCATTGACAATCACTGATGTTGAATAACATATCGGAACAACTTTTGACAACATTTGCTCAATGCATTCTTTGCCCAATGAACATTTTATATAAATTGATATTGACGGAGTAAATTAAATTTTGTTGCCAACGGTCGATCGCAATACAGTATTTTTCTCGCTGCCTGTTTTGCACGGAATGAAATTATCGGTGTAGGCTTCCGCTATCGCCAACATCCATATCACGTCAAAAGCACCGGTTCTCGTCCGATCACCGAAGTTAAGCGACATCGGGCGCGGTCAGTACTTGGTTGGGTGACCGCCTGGGAACACCGCGTGTCGTTGGCGAACAAGCTTTTTAATTGCAATACAGTGTTTTTCTCGCTGCCTGTTTTGCACAGACTAAAATTGTCGGCGTAGGCTTCTGCTATCGCCAACGTCCATACCACGTCAAAAGCACCGGTTCTCGTCTGATCACCGAAGTTAAGCGACATCGGGCGCGGTCAGTACTTGGTTGGGTGACCGCCTGGGAACACCGCGTGTCGTTGGCGAACAAGCTTTTTAATTGCAATACAGTGTTTTTCTCGCTGCCTGTTTTGCACAGACTAAAATTGTCGGCGTAGGCTTCTGCTATCGCCAACGTCCATACCACGTCAAAAGCACCGGTTCTCGTCTGATCACCGAAGTTAAGCGACATCGGGCGCGGTCAGTACTTGGTTGGGTGACCGCCTGGGAACACCGCGTGTCGTTGGCGAACAAGCTTTTTGATCGCAATACAGTGTTTTTCTCGCTGCCTGTTTTGCACAGACTGAAATTGTCGGTGTAGGCTTCCGCTATCGCCAACGTCCATACCACGTCAAAAGCACCGGTTCTCGTCCGATCACCGAAGTTAAGCGACATCGGGCGCGGTCAGTACTTGGTTGGGTGACCGCCTGGGAACACCGCGTGTCGTTGGCGAACAAGCTTTTTGATCGCAATACAGTGTTTTTCTCGCTGCCTGTTTTGCACAGACTGAAATTGTCGGTGTAGGCTTCCGCTATCGCCAACGTCCATACCACGTCAAAAGCACCGGTTCTCGTCTGATCACCGAAGTTAAGCGACATCGGGCGCGGTCAGTACTTGGTTGGGTGACCGCCTGGGAACACCGCGTGTCGTTGGCGAACAAGCTTTTTGATCGCAATACAGTGTTTTTCTCGCTGCCTGTTTTGCACAGACTGAAATTGTCGGCGTAGGCTTCCGCTATCGCCAACGTCCATACCACGTCAAAAGCACCGGTTCTCGTCCGATCACCGAAGTTAAGCGACATCGGGCGCGGTCAGTACTTGGTTGGGTGACCGCCTGGGAACACCGCGTGTCGTTGGCGAACAAGCTTTTTGATCGCAATACAGTGTTTTTCTCGCTGCCTGTTTTGCACAGACTGAAATTGTCGGTGTAGGCTTCCGCTATCGCCAACGTCCATACCACGTCAAAAGCACCGGTTCTCGTCTGATCACCGAAGTTAAGCGACATCGGGCGCGGTCAGTACTTGGTTGGGTGACCGCCTGGGAACACCGCGTGTCGTTGGCGAACAAGCTTTTTGATCGCAATACAGTGTTTTTCTCGCTGCCTGTTTTGCACAGACTGAAATTGTCGGCGTAGGCTTCCGCTATCGCCAACGTCCATACCACGTCAAAAGCACCGGTTCTCGTCCGATCACCGAAGTTAAGCGACATCGGGCGCGGTCAGTACTTGGTTGGGTGACCGCCTGGGAACACCGCGTGTCGTTGGCGAACAAGCTTTTTGATCGCAATACAGTGTTTTTCTCGCTGCCTGTTTTGCACAGACTGAAATTGTCGGTGTAGGCTTCCGCTATCGCCAACGTCCATACCACGTCAAAAGCACCGGTTCTCGTCCGATCACCGAAGTTAAGCGACATCGGGCGCGGTCAGTACTTGGTTGGGTGACCGCCTGGGAACACCGCGTGTCGTTGGCGAACAAGCTTTTTTAATTGCAATACAGTGTTTTTCTCGCTGCCTGTTTTGCACAGACTGAAATTGTCGGCGTAGGCTTCCGCTATCGCCAACGTCCATACCACGTCAAAAGCACCGGTTCTCGTCCGATCACCGAAGTTAAGCGACATCGGGCGCGGTCAGTACTTGGTTGGGTGACCGCCTGGGAACACCGCGTGTCGTTGGCGAACAAGCTTTTTGATCGCAATACAGTGTTTTTCTCGCTGCCTGTTTTGCACAGACTGAAATTAGTCGGTGTAGGCTTCCGCTATCGCCAACGTCCATACCACGTCAAAAGCACCGGTTCTCGTCCGATCACCGAAGTTAAGCGACATCGGGCGCGGTCAGTACTTGGTTGGGTGACCGCCTGGGAACACCGCGTGTCGTTGGCGAACAAGCTTTTTGATCGCAATACAGTGTTTTTCTCGCTGCCTGTTTTGCACAGACTAAAATTGTCGGCGTAGGCTTCCTGCTATCGCCAACGTCCATACCACGTCAAAAGCACCGGTTCTCGTCTGATCACCGAAGTTAAGCGACATCGGGCGCGGTCAGTACTTGGTTGGGTGACCGCCTGGGAACACCGCGTGTCGTTGGCGAACAAGCTTTTTGATCGCAATACAGTGTTTTTCTCGCTGCCTGTTTTGCACAGACTGAAATTGTCGGCGTAGGCTTCCGCTATCGCCAACGTCCATACCACGTCAAAAGCACCGGTTCTCGTCCGATCACCGAAGTTAAGCGACATCGGGCGCGGTCAGTACTTGGTTGGGTGACCGCCTGGGAACACCGCGTGTCGTTGGCGAACAAGCTTTTTTAATTGCAATACAGTGTTTTTCTCGCTGCCTGTTTTGCACAGACTAAAATTGTCGGCGTAGGCTTCTGCTATCGCCAACGTCCATACCACGTCAAAAGCACCGGTTCTCGTCTGATCACCGAAGTTAAGCGACATTCGGGCGCGGTCAGTACTTGGTTGGGTGACCGCCTGGGAACACCGCGTGTCGTTGGCGAACAAGCTTTTTGATCGCAATACAGTGTTTTTCTCGCTGCCTGTTTTGCACAGACTGAAATTGTCGGCGTAGGCTTCCGCTATCGCCAACGTCCATACCACGTCAAAAGCACCGGTTCTCGTCCGATCACCGAAGTTAAGCGACATCGGGCGCGGTCAGTACTTGGTTGGGTGACCGCCTGGGAACACCGCGTGTCGTTGGCGAACAAGCTTTTTGATCGCAATACAGTGTTTTTCTCGCTGCCTGTTTTGCACAGACTGAAATTGTCGGCGTAGGCTTCCTGCTATCGCCAACGTCCATACCACGTCAAAAGCACCGGTTCTCGTCCGATCACCGAAGTTAAGCGACATCGGGCGCGGTCAGTACTTGGTTGGGTGACCGCCTGGGAACACCGCGTGTCGTTGGCGAACAAGCTTTTTGATCGCAATACAGTGTTTTTCTCGCTGCCTGTTTTGCACAGACTGAAATTATTCGGTGTAGGCTTCCGCTTATCGCCAACGTCCATACCACGTCAAAAGCACCGGTTCTCGTCCGATCACCGAAGTTAAGCGACATCGGGCGCGGTCAGTACTTGGTTGGGTGACCGCCTGGGAACACCGCGTGTCGTTGGCGAACAAGCTTTTTGATCGCAATACAGTGTTTTTCTCGCTGCCTGTTTTGCACAGACTGAAATTATTGGTGTAGGCTTCCGCTATCGCCAACGTCCATACCACGTCAAAAGCACCGGTTCTCGTCCGATCACCGAAGTTAAGCGACATCGGGCGTGGTCAGTACTTGGTTGGGTGACCGCCTGGGAACACCGCGTGTCGTTGGCGAACAAGCTTTTTTAATTGCAATACAGTGTTTTTCTCGCTGCCTGTTTTGCACAGACTAAAATTGTCGGCGTAGGCTTCTGCTATCGCCAACGTCCATACCACGTCAAAAGCACCGGTTCTCGTCCGATCACCGAAGTTAAGCGACATCGGGCGCGGTCAGTACTTGGTTGGGTGACCGCCTGGGAACACCGCGTGTCGTTGGCGAACAAGCTTTTTGATCGCAATACAGTGTTTTTCTCGCTGCCTGTTTTGCACAGACTGAAATTATTGGTGTAGGCTTCCGTTATCGCCAACGTCCATACCACGTCAAAAGCACCGGTTCTCGTCCGATCACCGAAGTTAAGCGACATCGGGCGCGGTCAGTACTTGGTTGGGTGACCGCCTGGGAACACCGCGTGTCGTTGGCGAACAAGCTTTTTGATCGCAATACAGTGTTTTTCTCGCTGCCTGTTTTGCACAGACTGAAATTATTGGTGTAGGCTTCCGCTATCGCCAACGTCCATACCACGTCAAAAGCACCGGTTCTCGTCCGATCACCGAAGTTAAGCGACATCGGGCGCGGTCAGTACTTGGTTGGGTGACCGCCTGGGAACACCGCGTGTCGTTGGCGAACAAGCTTTTTTAATTGCAATACAGTGTTTTTCTCGCTGCCTGTTTTGCACAGACTAAATTGTCGGCGTAGGCTTCTGCTATCGCCAACGTCCATACCACGTCAAAAGCACCGGTTCTCGTCCGATCACCGAAGTTAAGCGACATCGGGCGCGGTCAGTACTTGGTTGGGTGACCGCCTAGGAACACCGCGTGTCGTTGGCGAACAAGCTTTTTGATCGCAATACAGTGTTTTTCTCGCTGCCTGTTTTGCACAGACTGAAATTATTGGTGTAGGCTTCCGTTATCGCCAACGTCCATACCACGTCAAAAGCACCGGTTCTCGTCCGATCACCGAAGTTAAGCGACATCGGGCGCGGTCAGTACTTGGTTGGGTGACCGCCTGGGAAGATCGCGTGTCGTTGGCGAACAAGCTTTTTAATCGCAATACAGTGTTTTTCTCGCTGCCTGTTTTGCACAAACTGAAATTGTCGGCGTAGGCTTCCGCTATCGCCAACGTCAAAAACACCGATTTTCGCCCAAAGCTTATACATAGAACAGCATACTATCCTTTTTCGGTTTCGATCCTTTTATTATTTGGTATATACTCGCATGACATTTTATTTATCTTTATAGAAAAATGACACTAACTTTAAATTACTACTTCTTCATACTCGTGGAAAAAATCGCACCGTGGCTCCATGGCACTTGTTTTATTTGGATTTATTATGATGCCTACTTTCTGCCAGGAGTGATCGATAATCTCAGACACACAGACGTACAGAACGAGAAAAACGCGCTGGAGCAAATGACTTAAGTAATGCCAACTCTAAAAATAAACTAAAGAAAAACGAATCGTAAAAATTTTGACGTCTGGTGTACGAGAAAAATCCGTGACGTGAAATTGCGCCCATCCCTAAAATGGATCGAGGCGAAACTTTTTCCATTAGTCGAACGGCATTTGTGGATAACGGAGTCCTTTATTTTCTTTTCGGATGCTGCCACATTCGTATTTACAAGAAATATTAACATTTAAGATATGTAATATGCTGCGGTGTTTTGCTTGCCCTGCCCATGACAAATGTGACTTGACTGATTTCTTATTTGAAAGTTAATGAACACTCATTTCGACATGTTTGAGAAGTGTTTGCTGGAGTGATTTTTTTCGATTCTTTTTCGTTTATATTTCGATTTGAGACCGACTAAGTAATGGAATTGGGAACTAAATCTTGACTCGTATAAGATTTATTAGTCTGGTGTAAAAAAAAGTCTCCTTTTTGTGCCATTTTCGGGGGGGCTTTCTACAAAATCAACAATAATAATGAATGTCTATAAACAAATTGTTTCTGCTGCAGCTTTTACATCAATGAGATTTATATTTAACCACTTTAAAGAACAGGAGTCAAAAGGAAATTTCTTGTAGTCGATATTTTGAATGATAAAATCGTGATTAAAGTACAAAGAATATCAATAGAAGGAAGAATAATCCTAAAATCATGAAGGACACAACCACATCCGAACGTAAAAATGAATACTGTCAAACCATGCACGTCAGCCGGGGGGTCAAATGCAAAAACAGTATATAATTTTAATTTATTCGCAATCGATTCTGAGACTATAGTTACAGTTTTACATGCAATTTATTTCGATATTTGTTTTTACTTACCCTATTATATTTTATCATATTATGATATTTATATCTACAATATTTTCAGTGGAACTTACATATTTAATTAAAATGATACATATAATATACCAGTGTTTTTAAAAACTTTTTTCCCCTTGGCAATACATGATCTAATTTTCGCAACACCAGAAATATATATATATTTTTAAATATATCATTATTTTGTTTGATATTGTAAATGTAATGTTTCATATATTCCATTTTGTAAAATAATCTGCATTTTAAGTGTGTATTAGGGCGTATTAACACATCCAAAAAAACGATTAAAATTCATCTATTAAAATGGCAATTTTTGCCCCAAATAACGAAATCTAAATCAGCGATTCATCACTTAAGACCAAGTCGCCCGCGGCAATAAATAATTTAAAATTAAATTTTCACCAAAATTATTCAGAATATAAATGCCGCATTTTATTATATTATACGTCCTACCATAAATCACTGTTTCTATTTAGTATCTCCTCGGACCGCACTTTCATAGATCTGTATAGGCGTGTTTCGTTCTCGCCGCGCTAATATAACTTTTTATTCGACCGAACCACCCTCCGTGTTTCGATCACTATAGGGGTTGGCGGCTGGGGGTAGTTTTGATGCGAAAAAATGTCTCCTACCGTGGCAGAGAATCGTTAGGTAAATGGAGGAGAAAATGCGATTCAGGATTTATTTTGTCTTCAGGCATTCATTAAACTGCATCTGTTCGACTTCTACACGAGCGGCGAAGCATGTGATTCAATTGGCGATATTTAAAAGAAAAGACGAACAGGAGCAAAGAATAAATAATTACATTATTTGAGGAATTTAATGGATTGTATTTCACAGGAGATCGTCTTTCAATTACGTCTGCAAATTACACGCGATACCACTCTAATGGTTACATCTAAAATGCAATAATGTTCTTAATGATCATGATCGTCTCCAAATTTCCGGTATTCAGGTTTTAACGCTTTGCAAGGCTTCAACGTAGAAATATTTCTATTAAATAAATTTAAAATAAACTTTCTTGTATTATTTAATTTCGTTGATTACTATATACGGGGTGTTTTACACATGAACCGACATTTTTTTTTTGGGTGATAGGAGGGTCTTTTGCTAGGTTTCACACCTAGGCTCTATGTCCTATGTTTCAGAGTTGTCGAAATATTTTTTTTTAACATTTTGAAAAAATACCCAAAATTTCACCCTTAAATTGTCATAACTTTTTAATCTGTGGTTGGAATAGCCCGAATTTTTTGTTTGTGTTTTGTAATATATTATTGATCTAAATAAATCATTATTTGATGCAATTAGTTTAAATAAATTATTTCTAAGCTTCACACAAAATGTCCAAACGAATGAGTCAACTGTCAAAGACTAAATTCTTTAAATAAAAAGCTAACAACTATTTTGAACTAAGTTTAGTTTTAAAAAGTTCTCCAGATGATATTCTTTCCAAGGATATGATACATGTCATACAAGTCATTAAATTTGAAGAAGGTACCAGTTTGGCAGGGTCAGGGTTAAGAATATACTTTTTATGCTTAAGATATTTTTATTACATTTATTTACGAAATTGGTTCAAACTGGCCACTTCTGCTTCGTATGCACGACCAGCACCATTTTCTTTTTTCAGCTGTAGTGGTCTTAAGTAGCACTTCCATTTCCATTAAGAAGACGATTCGTCGTTCGAGCAGCCTAAAGCTATTCTCCCCTATGTACCCTATGGCTGTTGAGGATAGTGGTGACGCCTTTTGCACAGAATCCACCTATTTCTGTAATCAGTAGTTCCACGTTCCACTTTATGGATACGCATCATAGGGTAAACTGCGTACCCAACTCATGATAGCTGGGTTACTCCAGTAGCATTTGATGAGAAAATCGACGAGGCTACTTTTGCGTACCTCTACTCAACATCATTACCCAAGGGGTTCGACCGTTGCCCACAGGCGTAGGGTTTCTCCCCTCCCCCTGGGGTTTTATGGGTGGTCATCTTGGAGTCTAACACCCACCCGGGATCTTTGGGACAATTGGCAGATCGACAGACAGTGTATTACCAGTTTAGAAGGTCTTCTAAACAGATCTTATTACCCAAGCTGCTGTGCAACTTGTTCCGAGTTTTTCCGGACTAGCCACACAGATTTGTCTTCCGCCGATCTTTTTATTCCACGAAAAACAGGTGCAAAGTATCCATCCCGTTTGCTCCGCGCCCTCCCGGGGAAGTAAGATTCCTGCGGGAAGATCGGCTTCAGATCACATGCAAACAAGGTTGTGTTGCAGAAGAAAGAACGTAAGTTATTCTAAAATTCAAGGGATGCTATCAAGCGTGGTCACTATCAAGCGGGGTCACTATCAAGCGAGGTCACTATCAAGCGGAGTCACTATCAAGCGGGGTTACTATCAAGCAGAGGACTGCAACATATGACGGACTGAAGAAGTTACCCCTTCCTCATGGTACTCCATTTGTAGGACCTAACCACGAAAACAATTCGCCGTTCGAGTAGCCTAGAGCCGTTCTCCCCTACATGCACTAGGCAATTGAGGATAAATATCTGAAAGTGCAAAAAAAATTGGCAGCACTGGACGAAGGATGCTCACAAGAAGCATCACCAAGGCGCCGGCAGTTATTTCGCGTCCATGAGTCCGTCAGGAAACTCGAAATATCAGAAAGAGGTACATTTAAATTCTTAATTCTTATATAATTACTAAGCGCGATCGTATAACCGTTTATTAGCGTAATGAAAAACATATAAAATCACTTCAATAAACAGAATTAAAACACTATTTCTTTACGTGTGGCATTACAATGCTTACTGAGTACTCACTAGTATATTTCATTTTACTATAAACTTCAATGCCATCTATGAAATTACAGCGAAAAGACAAATAAAACATTTAAAAAAATGATTCGCTTCTTGGATAAATTTTTACATTTACATAATCTTTTTACTTTATTTAGCTTATTTAAATGTTCATATTGTTAAAAAGAGGTCTATATACTTAATATTACAATTCTAATTTCTGAGATTATGGATTTATTTACGAAATTTTATGTCGTCTGTATTGTGTTTTATATCAAATAAATATTTCGTATTTTTGCAATGTTCAATTCAGAAGAGTTTGCTATTTCCAAATGAATAGCAATAAACTTAATATTATCCTTTGAAAACACAATTATTACCAACATAAGTTCATTGTCGATGGCTTTATAATAAGAATATATATATTATACAGGGTGCGGCAAGGGAAACTACCTTATTTTAAAAATAAATAACACAAACAATATAGAAGCTATCAATTTAATTATTTTTTTAATATTACAGAGCGATATTAAAAGTTTTTATTTATTATGTTTCAAAAATTATATCATTAAGGTGATCTCCGTTCTGGTCAATGCATTGAGATAGTCGAATGTTAAAGCTAGGATGCCCATAATACGGATATATTTCAAAATAAAGCTTAAAATATATTAAAATAAACACATTATGGAAGAAAATATTGTAATTCATCATCATATTAAATCGATATCGTATTATATTTTAATTAGACTTGAGTTGATAATTGTCCTTATATTTAAATTATAAACTGTATAAGAGTCAATTATTTATCTACTCTTTTAATATCTCAGTAGTATTTCAGCTCTTTATTGCCTTCTCAAGTCTTAAGTTATGTTCTATTAGATTTTACAACTCCTCACTGTTTATGAATTCTGAATAAAATTGACCAACGTTAGATTTTCGAATGAAATAACAAATGGAGAAAAATTATTTATAATCTCCACGTTTTCGTTCTTTTATCTTAAGATATTTAACCCTCATAGATTGAATTTTCTTTTTTGATTCTGAATTGCCATCACAAAAAATATTCACATTGTACGCTTGATCTTTCAGATCTTCTACAATGTCTCCATATTCACTTTCTATAAAAAAAAATATTGTCTATTTCTTGTTCATTTAATTTTATTGTCATATTTTGATTTTGAGACTAAACCAATAAAATATGTGTGTGAAAATTTATGTTTCACGTCCTAATTGCAATAAAAAATTTAAAGTATGGTATTGAAAATGTCGCTATAGAAAATGAACGTACATGTACGGTCATACTCATCTAAGGGTTAATGTATAAGCTCTCCACCGCCGGGTAAATTTTTTAAACTTATTTTAAAATATTCTGCAATATTTGACTTAATAAAAGCACAAATAAATGGTTATTTATCGAAAACTTATTTCGAATTCTTGATTTGTTGATGGGTTAGGCTTAATAAATGCTGATAAAAGACGATGACTCTCGCTGACGATGATGATGATCTTTGTAATATGAGAGAATTAAAACATTTTTTTTGTACATATATTTTATTACAAAATAATCAACCAGCATTCTTTTTCATTCTTCACATCTCGCATATATCATGAAATCATAATTTTATAAAAATAATAAATAAGAGCAACTGGAAGAACATTTTCGACACTATAATGACAGTTTATAACAAAAAACGCGAAAACTCACTGCATTAAAATTACTTAATAGAAAGAAAGTGTTACGAGATTCAATATAGTTCAAGATGAGTATTTTAACAAACCATTTTCACTCGCATTGAAGTTGCACAACGACTTTAATGGCGGCATCGTGGGGGCTTATTATGTACAACGCTATATTCGTGCTCTCACAAGAAGAAAACTACTGTTATCTACTGACCAATTTTTAAGACTATAGCGATTGATTTCTTCTTCAATGGTAACTCGATTGTAGCACAAGATTGACACAATACAAACTCAACAGTCTCAATGTTCACAATTGAAAGATTTTAACACCTAAATTTAAGAAACTTATATTAAGTCGTCCTCATTGCTTCTTCGACGTTCTACCGAATTCTTCGATGTTTTCATATTCGCTGTAGTGATCGGAGTTGTCGTAATAGGCGTAATCGTAGCTTACGTCTTTGGATTTTTGCGACGAAGCTGGTTTTGATGCACTCGTGTGTGAAGATTGCTTATGGACAACTGGCGCCTGTTTCTGCTGTACCGGTTTCTGTTGCACAGGTTTTTGCTGTACCTGTTTTTGTTGCACTGGTTTTTGTGGGGGTGGTGGTGGTGGTGCTTGAGTGGTTGTTGTTGATGGTCTTGCTGAGAATGGTCTTGGAGCAGCGCTTGTGACTACTGCTAAACTTGAATAGACGCTTCTAGGAGATTGAGTTGTATAAACTGTGCGAGCTGCTTGGGGTGTGATTTTGGAAGACTGTGTTACTGGGGCTGATGTACTGGGAAATGATTGAGCTTGGGGTCTTCCTTCTCTGGCCAATTTATTTCCACTAGCTGCAATGTTGATTGAATGCGCCGCTTTTAGTAATTCAGGTTCTGGAGTTCTCTGCACGGGTGCTTCTTGTCTTATGGGTTGACGAACAGTTACGTCATATTCACCACCAGCTTCTCTTTCATATACTTCGGGTCTGTATTGTCCATCGTCATAATCATCTGGCTTGTTCGATTTGAATGGGGCTGCAGTTGATTTAATTTCATAGTTGTTGCCTCCTGATGAGCGAGCTGTCGTATATTGCTGGAAAGCTGCCGTTGATTTTTGATCATAGCTCGGCTGATTGCGATTATTTTGGGTTGACTGTTGAGCTGATGAATATTGTTGATAGTCGTTGGTTGATTTTTGTACGAATTGATTGTAATTAGCGGAACCTCTCGAATTCGAAGCTGATGAAGCTGTAGGAAACTGCCTTTCGTTTGACGGCGTTGATGATGGACTACTCTTATATTGGTTATAGTCTGTGTTGTAATTGTAAAGAGGTGTCGATTGCTGGTTGTTGTCGTACTGTAAGTTTGTGTTATATTTTGGTGTGGGTGTTTGTTGATTATATTGATTTTCATTATTGTTGTATTGCTGAGTCGCTTGCTTTTGATTGTTGAACTGTTGTTTCTTCTCAGCGAATTTGGTTGTGGATTTTACTTTCTCGAAAGGTTGAGCACTATCAGGACTGGAGTTATACTGCGATTGTTGATTGTTGTACTGAGCTGATGATTGTTGGTTGTTATATTGCGTTGAAGATTGCTGGATTGTATTGAGCAATGGGTTGTTGCGTTGATTTGGAATTATAATAATCTTGGTTGCTCACATATTTTTGGTCGCTTTCGCTGTTGTAGTTGTATTTTGGGGTGGTCTGTTGATTGTAATTAGAATATTGCTGTTGATTATTGTTTTGACTGTATTGCGAAGATTGCTTGTTGTCGTATTGTGGACTTGTTGCAGTATTGTAATTTGCGTTTGAGGATGGTTGTTGATTGTCATAAACTCGTTTATCTTTAATGAAATTTGACCTTTGAGTCGATTGTTGATTATCATAATTCTTCGAAGACTCGTAATTTTGATTATCTGAATAAGTCTGCTGTTGCTGTTGTTGTTGCTGCTGTCTTCTGCCCTGTGGTGGATTATAATTTACAGTAGCTGCTGTAGTTTGTTTAATTTTTACTGGTTCACTTTCGGAATTATAATTATATTCAGGAGTAGATGGTTGTCTTCCTCTAAATCCTCTGCCGTTGTATCTTGCTTGTGTTGAACTTTGTTGTTCGGCTTTTTGAGAATATTGATTTTCCTGATTCGATTTGTAATAATCATTTGAATAGTTTGGAGCAGCAGTTGTTGAAGATTGTCTGATGGATTGATAATTATTTGATCTCTGGTTATAATTGCTGTAGTTTTCATTATACTGAGGAGCCTGTGTCGTTTTTTGAGTACTTGCAGTAACTACAACAGGACGAGAAGTCGTTGGATTATAAGATCCAGCAAAGTTGTTAGTAATTTGTCTCGGAGTGGATGAAGGCCTGGGTGCGGTTTCCGTTGGGCGTTTCTGCAGTTTTTTGATCACTTTCTTTCTTTGCGGTTGATCCACTTGGTTTTTATTTTTACCACCAACCTCGGAAGCATCATGATTGTCTTTACCTTCGCGATTGTTAAAGAAGTTCGAGGAATGCGCTCCACTCAGAATGTCAGGTTCAGCTCTTTGTAAATGGAAATCTGGCTCGTCTTCGAAAGCGACTGGGGCTTTCTTACTTTCGAAACCTTAAATGTATTTGAATAATTTTAATAAGGAGATTTTTAAATCGACATATTTTTAATTAAGATGAATAATAGCTTACCGGATCCAATTCTATAAAGATCAAAATTATCGCTAGAATAATAGAGAGCTGCTGGTTCACAAGCAACATCAGCCCAACCAGCGCAGATCTGCGCTTCTTGATCGAATGCTGTTCCATTTGGACACAAGAATCGATAATCTTGGATCTATTAACAAAGTAAACCATTAATAAATGCAACAAATATCTATATAAAAACGAATATATATTCGAAGAAACACATACTCCTACTCCTGCTACTTTAACACAGACATGGAACATTTGGCATTGAGCATCAGGATCTGCATAGTATCCTCCAAGTACTTTATCTCTGCATGAGAATACAGTGTCTGGAAGACGATCTGCACTATGTTGTGGTGCAGCAGGATGTCGTCCTGCTACGACGCCTATTTTATTATAAAAAGAAAAATAAAGCATTAAATGCGAGGAAATTGACAAAATTTGATTTTTAAAAAATGGCACAAATCTCATAATTTGTATTGCCTTGAAATATGCAATAAGATCGTACATTTGAGTAATCAAATAGAAAATTATATTATATTATATGTGAAAATACGACATTAGTATTAGCTACATCTAATATTTGATAATCGTGCAATTTTTTGACTGAGCGACACATTTGTTTTGCAGCATGAGCTCAAACAATAGATTATTTCATCACAATTTTAATAAGTACGCCATAATGAGTGCCTTTTTCACATGTTTGTAATTTGCATATAAACTTCCACTTTCGAAATATTTAAGTAATAAAGGTTAAAAGCCTTGTTTTGCTCTGTTTCGAATCCAATACAAGATTATCGATGTATCGCAGATCTTCGATTCGATTATCAATTGATGATCCATCAAGGCTGATCAAATGCCAATCGAATAAAAGACTATTCATCTTCTTTTCACTTAAAGGTTAAATTTGATTTGTTCGTGTATGATGAGTTTTCAGTTTTTTTCCTTGTGTGCATTTCACATATCGATCGTATCGTATGCGTATTTACATTTTCAAACAATACAATGAGATTGCTCAACAACGAAATCCTCGATTCTTTGACAAAAAAAGAAGAGGATTATATCATTTCTAACAATGCTGCAATGGATTACAATCGCGATCTACAAACGCTCGTTACTATGCTTCGAAGGTCTCCAAAGCATTTTTTTTGCAGATGGCTCACGTTTACGAAATAGAGGAGGTCACAGATCACATTCATCATGGAAGAATGTTTTACATGGTGAATTTTATTTAGGTATCGTGTACCGGATCCATCCTACGATTTTTTGCGTCCTTCAATATTTTACGGGCCATATAATTTACCATAACAGTTTATGTACATTTTTTATTATTTATTTCTTAACTTTATACAGATACACTACAAAAAGTACATGCGATTCCTCCTTCAATAATACCAGAGTGCTACGCCTATTCAATTCTAAAAAACGCACTTAAATAATTCTAAAATCTGATATTAACACCTAAGAAAGCAATTACGTCAGTAATGAGTGCCCAATCTGTGTGTTTCAATTTTAATAAGCAAACAATAGCCATCAACACGCTAATTTGCTACCGTCTCATTAAATTTAACATATGAAGAACGGTCATCATTTGCAACATAAACAAACAATCCATTATAAATGGGAGCAAAAAGAGCAGTAAGGCTTTCATTTATGTGTTTTTTTTCCTGCTCACTAAACACATCACGCCTGCCAATTGCAACTGTAAAAATGATCAATAAGAGCGTATTAAAACGGCGGTTGAGCAACACTTTTGCGTAGTAAAAAATGCGGATTGATATATTGGTTTCACATGGGCGTACATTCAAATCAATTTTTCTCGACGTATCAACATTAATGCAATTCAGTGATATACAACTGAAGTACCGTGGCACCTTAAGGTGCCGATAATAAATTGATTTAAGGAGTATCATTGAAAGACTATTAAATATAAAGATTTCACGCTTATAACGAGCATAACGCATTTAAGCTATAGCGGATTTGATACTTAAATCATATTTTTTAGCAAATTTATCATAATGTATGTATTATATTATTGATCGCTAGCTGTTATCAATTAAGCCCATCGTTTTAAAATGACAAAAAATATTTTTCTTCTATTTGTGATGCTTTTGCAATTATCGAAGTTTTATATGAAGTAAGGTTGTTTGGGTTCACGGGCCTCCCTGCTCGACTTTAATATTCGCCTCAGTATTTACTTTTTCAGATCCAGGAAATCAGGGTAAACGAGCATCGAGACGATCCAGGTTTTACTTTATGGTCAAAATCCAGTATCTAAACCACTTTATCAAAAAAAAATTATAACCGAGTTCGATTCTTTGTACTAGAAATATCCCGAAAGTAAGTGTACTATGACATTACCGAGCTGTGGTTTCTAGTTTTGTGAGGGTTGGCAACACTGAGTGATAGAGGAGTATCTTACCGACAGAGTGACATCGCAAGATGGCGATAGTACATAAGTTTGCCTGATTTTTTGAATTGAATTTTGACTGATGAATTTGTGCAAAAAATAGAGGAAACTGTTCATAAAGACCACCGATTGACAGTGGATGAAATTTCTGCGATGATTCCACAGCTTTCCAGAACTCTCTTACATAAAGCTCTCATAGAAACGCTGGGAGAGCGAAAACTAGGCGCAAGATGGGTCCCAAAACAGCTGATAGAGCAGCACAAGAAAATCGGATCAATAGCGCCCACAAGTTTCTTAAGCGACTTGAATTGAAAGGTTAGGAATTTCTGAGCGCTATTGTGACTGGAGATAAAAATGAATGGCTTATTACACGCCTGAGTCAAAATTACAGTCGTCATAGTCATGTCACACCAATTCCCCATCTGACAAAATTTTAAAAAACAATCACTTCGGCCAAAGAACTCAAAGGAACCATTAAAAACAAAAGATGGAGTATGCTGACGAGAGGAGGATGCTTGTTGCACGACAACGCCCGTCCTGATACAGCATTAGCCACCAAGGCGTTCTTGGAATTATTTGGTTGGGATGTTTATAACCACCCTCCATATTCCCCTGACTTGACTATTCCCCTGATTTTCCCTCCCTTGCAGGTGCAGAAAGAGCTTCGGATGTGGTGGAAGGAGCTGGCGGAGAGAGTTCTTCGAGGAGGGCATAAAAAAGCTTATGTCACGGCTCACCAAATGCATTGAACGGGATGACAATTATAATGAAAAATAGTTAACAAGTGTATCAACAATATACTGGTTTTTTTCCAAATACACTTTTTCTAAGAAAAATTAGTACACTTACTTTCGGGATATGCGTCGTAGATAGTTTCTTGTAAAATAATTAAATTGAATAATGATTTCATATGAATACAGATGTTGAATAAAACGATAATAATATTTTTTGTCATATTTTGTTCAAGCGTATCTATATTTTCGTCAATTTGAATACTTGATAGCTCACGGTTCAAATAAATTGAACAATCGAATATCTTCCTTTGATTTTGTATGCAAATCTTATGGAATATTTTCGTTTTATTTCGGGTTATCTCAAAATATCTCAGATGAAAAGCTTTGTAATAGATTTGGTTTTGTTGATTCAAAGATCAGATTTGATACCATTTCCGGAATATTTCTCATCGCAGTACGAATTTCGTTTTGAAAAACTATCGAATTATTTAAAACACTCTAATCTATATATATTTTTGTGCTATAAAATCGACCATAATTTTTTTCGTAAATAATGTACGTACAATATATGATTAGCGTCCATTTTCGTAAATTCACCACAATTTTCAACAATGAATTGTGGTATGAAGTGTTGCGCGAACGTTTTAACATTTTTTACATTGTAAAGCAGGACGCTAAAATATTATGGCGCAATGTATTGTGACACGGTGAGAACTGATTAAAATGTTTCGGAAAAAAACAATGAATTTTTAATCGTGTAGAAAACCATGCTCCATTTTGTTGAACTTTTAGAGCGAATTTGCAAAAGTGCATGCCATTGCATTTCGTGTCAACGAATGTCCAATCGGAGGCATTTTTTAATTGGAACAATCGACCGATTGCCCTTGAAGTGGCAATACAAAAATGCTCTGAAAAAAGAATAAAACAAGATTAAGTGATTGTGCTAAATGTTGTTGATGTGTTACAACTCGTGTTCTCAACCTTTTATAATTGATGGCGAGTCAAATATGCGTGACTGGATGAACTAGAAAGCCATCTTTGATTTAAGAAGCAAGGTCTTCTTGCCGATTCAGAGTTCGCTCAATAACGCCATTTCATGAATTATACCCCAGTTACATAGAAAAAATAAATACGCCTGTCAAAAAATAAGATACGTGCATAAATCCCAAGAACTTTTTCTAAGACATGATGGCTTCAAAATTGATATGGCTGTCCAAAAATTGTTCCTATAAAACAGAATGTCTTACGTCTTGAAACACATTTAAATTTGATGTAGTATTATTAATTGCGTTCACAGGGAAACACATACGGCAATTTAAAACTTAAATTGAGTCTAAATTAATATCTAAAACTATATAAATTTAAAATAAAATTTTAGCAGAATTAATTCCACTGCAAAAGAAGATCTTTGCGGTTTCATTTCAAGGACCACAACCATGGCATTCAAATTTGCAATATAATGATGTAATGCTGAAGCATGCAAAAAATATATATAACAAATCAATATGATTTATTATACTTTCAGCTAACGAATGTGTTAATTATGCAAAAAATGCTTCCATGTAAAGTTTAGTAGATCTCTTATTACATTTTATTTGGATAATTTTTAATCTTTTCTACAAAACACTTCAGTTTTATGATAACCATCCATCTAAATAAATAATCGCTTTTATGAGACTTGAATAATTTAAATTTTCCACAAACATAACAAGTTATACCTAAAATAGAAACGTTGTATCATATAAAGGTCAAAAACCTCCTGCTGCAAAATTTTTCCAAGTTTTGCACGTAAACGAGTATTCTACGAAGCCATAACTCTTGTTGCTATTTGAAGTAAACGCTAAGATGTCTTCTTGAGTTATATAACGACATTTGAACGAAGAAAACACCATCGTTATGCACGTAAGATCATCAAAATGTCGCTAAGAACTAAATGTTAAAAGTTTAATACGAATTCCATACCAGAATTTTAATGCAATACTTGAGAAAATATCATTAAACGACTCGATGAAAATATACCGATTTAATTGAACATCTTGTTATTTTGACCTTATTAGCGCCATTATTTAAAATCAGGTTTTTAATCATTCATTGAATAAAATGCATGCAATTCATATTGATTTCTTTAGATCAAAGGCAAATTTGTCTTATTGCACAACTGCAATTGAATCATCACAAGTGTTAACGAAATTATCATATCGTTGCAAATGCATTCATTATACAACCATTCATACAAATTCTGAATATCTTTTCATTAATTTTCATTGCGGTCAATCAAATTTTAGCCCGTTAACACCAAAATATTACGATACATTACGAAAAAAATTAGCATGTATTAATATTGATTAAATTTCATAATCGTTGTCCTGCATATTCATACGCATATTATTCAAATATTAGAAAACTCTAGTTGTTAAATTTGTTTATGTCCTCCATTTAAAAATACAGGAAGGCTGCTTCAAACCAATCGAATTATATTAACCCATTTATGCGATGAGAAAACATGCTTTCAGCGTCATAAATTATCCATTGAATGTATAGACGAAAAGAAAAACTATGAGAAATGATCTATCCAACGGAGACGGAAGAAAGTCGATTTCCTATTGAAAAACACTCGCGGGCTTTTCTATTTCTGATTTTGCATACAAGCAAATCGTCGGTGCAAAAACAATATAACCATGAACGAATATTATCTGCAGACTCATTATATTGCAGACAAAAAGAACGTCCAAAAAAGATCATCAATATATATTACAAACTGACTTTAAACGTTTTGATGGATAGTTTTTGCGTATATAATGGATGTTAGGAAGTGCAATCAGCTATTGTAAATTATTTTTATTTTGACATGTTGCTAATCGATGATGACAGATTGATGACTTTGTATTAGTATGATCAATAATACATAAAAACGATAAATTCAGATTTTATTCTATCTTCATCGATCCTTGAAAAAATATTTTTACAAAATTTTACGAATTTGTTACCCATTTGTAATTCATAAATATAAGTAGAACCCAAAATGATTTTCGTTTTATTGCTTGACCGTTTTATTGCGATGACTATACTCATCAAGAATAAATAGAACCCAATTTACAATAGACCGATTTTCGCCGAGTGAAGAATTTATTCGAAATTAAATGCTTCATCATTTTCTGAAAATACAGACTGTAATGCGCGCCACTAAAAATATTTGTAATGTAAAATTGATTCCAGAAAATTCGATCTGGAAATTTTGATTTAAAAAATATCCCTGGAAGTGGAAGACTGCGTAAAGTGGATGCCGCCACACTGACTGCTGAAATCGAAAGTAATTCAATAGCAATAATTTAAATAATATCGGCCAATATCGGATACTCATGATCAAGTTTTCAAAGAAATCGAGAAAAATCCAGGATGGTTTAGAGGCGAGAAAGATGGGTGCCGCACGAACTAAGCGAAAAGAATCTTGGTTACCAGCACTGACACATGCGAAAACTTCTAAAAATGGAATCCGAAACGCCATTTTTAGGCAATTTAATAATTGAAAATGAGAAATGGATTAATTACACTAATTATGGATGCAAAAATCAATGGTTATCGAAGGATCAGGTAGCAAAATTGACCCCTAAGCCCGACCTGACAACAATAATTTTTCTTTTGTCTTTTTGATAGGACTGCAAGGGTATCATTCATTTTTAACCCTTAAACCAGGATAGACAATAAATACAATACTTTATTGTGAAAAATTAGACTGTTTAACAGAGGAAATACAAAAAGAACGACCCTCTCTCGTGCATCTAAAATAAGTGCTTTTGCCGCATGATAAGACTCACCCCCATACAGCAAAAATAACGCAGGAAAAATAAACAGCCTTAGATGAAAGACAATTCAACATCCTCCTTATTTTCCAGAAATAGCTCCAGCTTTTCCAAAAATATTTATAGACGATCAGATTTGGATATTGTTTCATGGAAATTGCTTTGGTTTAGTCATGAATTTCACGCCTTATTGTGATTGATTCACCTCTGCGCTATGTATTGAAATTTCAAAACATATTTCATGTGCGAAATCTGCAATAAGAATTGCAAAATCCTGAAGCAATAGCTCTCTCAATCCCATATCGTCTTTGGATAGTGCCGACTCATAAAACACATAATTGCACACCCATGCATTATAGAATTACCATAAAAATACATCGCAATTATCATTAAGAGTACGAAAGACAACAATGAAAGACCTTTGAGCAGTGATCCATAGCACGCGGGCCTCGTTCGGTTCTCTGACATTTCATTTTTAGAACAATCGAGATTTGTATGAATGTGAGAATTACCCTGATTTTGTTTTGATAAATCGCAGAATTCGAGTTTGTTCAACTGGTGGGATATTCAACACTCTATGAAGTTATACAATTATCATAACGATGTTGAAGCCTTGAACGTATTATCACTGTTAAAGTTGCGAAATTGTTACAATGGAAAGTTGTTGATGTATTTCACAGGATTTTGATATTTTTGCATTTATGATCGATTGGGATCAAAATTGAAAGTTGTCGCGAATTAGCACATTTATCACCTGTGAAATGAATAACGCTATATTTACGATTTCGACACGATCCTTAAGCTTGTTCTGTTGGATTTCATTTTCTATTAGATATTTTAAACAGGTGATTGCCCGTCACACTTCCTGTAGATTTGAACCCATGAATATTGAGTTACTAGTCCGGCCGCTTAATCAAAGAAATACTTACAGGTCAAATATTAGAATATTTATAGACCTAAAACTCCCCTTATATATAACATTTACCATATGATTTTATTATATTAGCTGTAATCTCCTTAGAAATCAATGCGAGAAATTCAATTGAATGAATTATGTGAACAAAATTAACATAACACAATTTTAAAAAATTGGAAGACATCGCGAAAAAAACGACCTCAAATGAAAAAGAAAAAAAATGAAAGTGAAAAAATCTCACGAACTTATTAAGTAACATGTTATAAATGAATACATCATTGTTATTTTCAATAAATTTTGCATATCCTCTGATACCAATTTTGTTAAGTTATTGACGAACTTTTTTTGAAAGCACATACGCACAACTTGTAAAACCATAATATTACCGTGGTTTTATTAACATTATATTCACTTGCTCACTAGTAAATTGATTGAAAATATTAGCAGAAAAATGTGTGATATTGTGTCACTAGGGATTTCACTCAGAGTAGTGTTGTGATTTACTACTCACCTATTAAAGACAAGGCAAGTAGAAGATACATGTCGCGAGTTGTGAGAACCAAAGTCGACTGCAGGGCGATAGGCCCGGGGCTGATGATGGACCAAAGAGTCTTCGCGGAGCTCCCAGAGTGGGGTGCACCCCACCAGGTGCCTTTGAGAAAAGCGCCTTGCCAAGCGGACATTCTCATCAAAAAGTCATCCATTCAAATTGAAACGCATTCATTTCGAACCTATTAAGAATCTCGAGTATTTTTGCTCTGAATACCCAACGAGAGTGAAAAATAATCTCTTTGGCAAACGCCTTTCAGTTTAAAGCTCGTTTGGTTTTTGAAGAAGCGCTCATTTATTCATACAATCTTATATTTAGACTTTGAGACTATAAAAGCTTTTTTATCGATCCATGTTAATTCGGTGACTTAGTTACTAAAATGCCCAAACAAACAGCTCTTTTGGCATGGGTACTAAATAAACATGATACTATTTTATCAATATATCTTGAAAATTACAAATATTAAATATTAATAAAATATATGACTTTCAATAACAACTAAGTTATAAGCCTCGGTATCTATAACGTAAAAAAAATCAATTGAAACTTCTCTAGGTGCGGTGAGTAAATTGGGCTGAACGTCACGAAAAGTGAAACACTTCCCCTTCTCCGACTTCAGAAGAAAACAAAAGAAAAGAAAATCGTTTCTAGTATATGGGTTGCATAAGTCCTAAGCTACGCGCATGCTCAACGCGATCCTTCTCTTTCTCCGACTTCAACAAACAGTAAGTCGGAAAGAGAGCGAGAACTGTTTGTCGCGTACATCATAGATATGCGCTGCCTCTACTGTTTGTATCATGCCTATTTTATTATATATTACACAAGCATAGGTTAATCTTTTAGATAACAATTTCCATTAACAAATTGAAAATGTATTATATGATCATCTATTAGTACAATACACAAGATTCTAAATTAATGATCGATAAATTTAAATCAGTTTTACTCTACTTTTATTATCCCCCCCCCCCCTTGGTTTTTCAATCTCTTTTTTTCCAAATGAACCTCAGCAATGGCGAAAGATAAAAATTATTATAATCTCCAAGAATAAAAATCATCTTTCAAATTACTAAAACATTATTAATAATTATAATAACAAATCTGCATTAATCCTTGTGATATTCGGGTTACTGCTCTAGATCCTTTGAGTTATGCGGCTTTAAATTTCCAGGTCGAATCAGCAATATACTCGTTATAACCGTTATAGCCAATATATTTATGTATTAATTATACATAAATATAACTATGTGCCTTTTTATAGTTATTTATATAAAAATATGCTTTTTTTCTCGACAGTATATAATTTATATGTTGGGCAATAGTTACTTTCTTGTTGTTTTGTTCCTGTTTTGGCTAACAATAGCGACTACTCGATATTGAAACAATTAAATCTGCCCACTTGTTAGTTCTTAATTTGACTCGCATCCTCAATGTTAATCATCATACATCTTAACAATGGATATTCGACTTCCTTATGAACTTTTTTTTCGCTCGAAACCACGTAATTAGGATTCGCCGAAGAGATGATGAATATACTCTGGAAAATATATTCGTTTAACGAAAAACACAATCTAATACGCTCAATCATAATTATCGAAAAAATTACACAAGCCGAAAATAAAAAAAAATAATCTTATAAAAACACTAAACTTAATCATATATAAATCACCGCTCTCCGCCTCTGATATGTCGAGATGCTTAAATTACACTAAGCAGTGGTCACAACTTTTGCGAATCAATATTTATTCACTCTCTATTTACGTATGTGAACGAATAAGTTTTTTTTGTTCTAATAAAAGACCATATAATATCAATTTATTCTCATATTTCTAGTTATAAATTTATAATCTTTGTATGACATTAATTCGCTTATAATTCCCAGTAATATTCCATGGCGAACATTAACAATAAAGAAATTCATTTGCATCTGTCATCAGATGCAATATTTTCATCTGAAGAAGGACGACATTATGTTAAAATTTAAATTTAAATCCTTTCACATCTTTAAGCGACATAATATTATTGTTCCGTTGTGCAAGAAAAATGATAAGATTTTATTCAAATTTAAGCGAACGCTTAAAAAATGTTGTTTATTTAATTTAAACCTGCTGCCATTTTATATCTCAGTGGTCTGTTTATTATTATAATTTAATGGGTTTTGATAATTGAGTCATTTTTTTATATTCGATAATACAGATTAAAATTTTTCAATTTTGCATCACAATAAAAAGACCAAAAATCACTCTTTATCTGTAATAAGTAGGAGTTCCAATCGAATATTCGATATTTATAACCAATGTCACTTTAAGTATAATGTATCATTTGTTTCTTGAGTAAAAAGAACTTTCTCCATTCCCCTCATATTCCTGTAAAATCCTACCTTGTTACTGATTACTATTCCTTCTGGAAGTCTTGAAGATCTTTCAACATAAAATTGCTTTTATGACCCTCCAACAATTTCTCCATTTCAACATCACTCAACATTTTAATATTTGATCTTATATATGAAGATAAATAATATATTTCCATTCAAAAATATTACATAGGTGTCATTATGTCTCCTACGCATTCACATATATGCTAGTTACGCTTGAATTTATGAATTAATGTCGTTGTCTTTACTATGAAAACTTTATTAATATTTAAGCAATATTCTCGATATTTCTTCATGAACATTTTACATGTTTTAATTCAGCGTGTAAAGCGTATAATTTATTGTAATAAATGCCAACTGCTATGTCTGCATTAGGTCATTTCACTTTTCAATTATAAGGATGTATCGATGTAAAAAAAAATAACGTAGGCGTAATAGTGAGGCAGGGCATTGATTTATGAGCAGGGAGAATGTGCGGTGCGTACGCAGCCTTAGTGATGTACCGTCAAGAAAGCGAAAGTGTCCGTCTGCGATGACCTCGTGAGGCTCCTGGGAACGAGCCACGCTGCTCCAAGTAAGTCACGCAACGTGCTGTGCTTCACCACAACATCCGTTACGGCCGTTGGTTGTGCCGCGTCCCGGATGGAGGAAGAACCACTCCTGACCTTACACACCGAGCTTTTTTTCTAATCTCAACCATCGCTTCACGATCCATCATCGTCTAGATTGCATCAGACCAAGGTATGCGATAGCCATCCCGATGATCTTTGCTGAACTTCTGCACTTTTAATTCGCTACTTTCAAATTCACTCATGCTGCAGTCGATTCACACGGATAAATAGCTTGAATTTCTGATCAGAGTTCCGCTTCGTTCTATTTATGGAAGATGCTATAAAGATGCCTTATATAATATTCTTGTTCCATGCTGAAATATTTCTTCCTAAAGAATATAAAGTACATTGAAACTTCTTTAAGAATTTTCAAAACAAACTTTATTATTACTCATATTTTTTCATATTAAGACACCATAACGTCGGTGACACATCCCCATATACAATTTTTATTTAAATTCGGAACGAAAGAGTCGACCGATAGCCTTGGCCGCGGGAAGATGTATTCTTCTTGGTCGCGGAAATGTCTTTCCGTGTCTGGCTACCCCAATCTCGTAATTGTGCTATTTAGTTCGACAAATAAGCACCTTGCCAAGTCGTACTCTTTTAATACCCCTTGGCCATCATCTTCCTCCTCTGTGGCCTCTTCATGATCCGAAAACAAGCGGATCCTCAGCAAGCATCTGAGTGACTTTTCGATCCAATGGTCCCCGCTTCCATACAACTCGTTATCAGATATAGGCGATCTTCTTTTCAAACTTTTCATATGATGAATTCGCATTGTCTTTGACATGTGGATAAGTCATAATAGAATTATTAGAATGATAATATTATAATTATTTTTAAATTATATTTCAATTTTAGCTGCAAAATCTAGTCATTCTTAGGCGATTTTATTCAATCTCAGAATTTATTTTTATTGATACAAGAAATTAGGGTAAAGTTGGATCGAGTTAACCCTATGGGTACGGAAATTCGGAGATAGAGTTGGGTGTCTTGCGTCTCATCATACACTTATATATCGGTAGCGAGGTCGTACTGTAAAGGAACCCATACACGATAAAAATTCTCATTGGGAATTCGGCGCAGAACGAGGTGCCGATGTTTTTTAATTATCGAATGTACTATACAAGGTATATATACTTTGTTACGAGCATGGTATCAACAAGAATAGAATGAGTATTTAGAAGTCGAAGCTCGATTGTTCGTGTTGTCTTGAGAATAGGCGTTTGTTTTGATAATAAAGATATTCGCATCATTCTTGTCGTTGACAAATTTTATTATTCCCCCTTGACAGTTCTGGAGTGGCGTAATTAGCCAAGTATCACCACCCCTTTGCAAGTTCTGCTCCTTCAGAAGTAAACTGGCAGGCTTGCACGATAATCCTGTCCTTTTATTTTCGCAACACATTAATAGGCAAAAATAGCTGAACAGCAGAAATCAGATGCCATGAAAGTTGAACATTAAGAAATATTTCAAAGAAATTAATGAATATTGTGTGCTATTAACAGTGTTAAGGTTCATTTATTGATCTTGGTTCATTATCAAACTTGTTACACGCTGCGGCGGAGCTGACCTGAAAAGCGGATTTAAATTAGAGCATAGGCATGTCTGCTCTTCCAGTTTCGAATCGGTACAAAAAAATATCTTAGTATCTCCATTTTACTGAATTTATTTTTATGGTTTTTCCACATGTTAGACTTAAAACACAATCTTCACAATAAGAGTTTTCGATTTTATCCACTAAATCAATAATATATCATGGTCAAAACAAAATTGCATTTTTAAAAATATTATACGCCATGAAAACCATGTCAAATTGATTGTCCCAGAAAAGAGATTGCTAAAAGCCACCTCAAAAAAAAATAATGCAACAAGGAAAAATATTTTTTCCTCGGTGTTTCTGTAGTTAATACCTCTTTCTGTCCGGATGATTGCTCTGTCCGCTGAACCAATTAACAGTACGTTTAACACGCAAATTATAAGTATCCCCAAATTTTGTTAATAAAAAAATGAATTAACCTTCTTTGGTTATTTAATAAAAAAATAATAAAAGCTTAACTGCTTAGCCTATTTATCGTCTGTGTTTTCATGAGGATGCTTGAAAGATATTAAATTTCCCTTGGAAGATGAAACAATAAATCTTCGATTGATCATGATTGAAAACATCGAAGATATAAACATAATGTATTATTATCACAATATCTAGACCACAATTACAGAAATCCGCTTGAAAAAAAATGTTACAACATTTTTAAATTAGTATTGGATCAATGGAATTCCTATTAGTAAATGATGGATTCCTTGCATATTCAACTCACTTTTCATAATAATTCAGATTCAAATATCTTTAGAAATAAATTGAGTCCAGCAATGGAATGTTTGTAGTCAAGAAATAATGATGATATATACATATGGAACCTCTATGTAAATGCACCCACAAAGCCATCGTGCTCTAAATTATCGAATAATTTCAAAATATCAGCCATCATCTATCAAAACTTTATTAAAAATATTTCAATAATCACTCGATATAATTTCTATCGGATTATAGCAGACCGAATTCCAAGACATTTTAAAATCGATTACCAAATTGAATTCTTCGAACAAGAAACCGCACTAATTGATAATAGGCATTATCCAACTGATGAGCTATTTAACAATTGGTTCAATGGTATTTTTAACCAATTGTTTTCCATCAATTGTAGTCGAAGTATATTATTATATCTTTGTTGTTGCACAACCAAAAAAAAATCTTTTCAATCTTAATCTCTCAATCTATGGACCGATAAATCATTGCCAAATCTGATTTCACCAACGACAACGAACAATAAGTCGTAATTGCGGGATGAAATTCAAAAATATTTATATGGATATTTTGATTAGACTGTTTTTAATTTGAATAAAATCGATGTTCTTGTCTTCATAAATTCTGATTGGCTTTGTGCAATATAATGTTTAGATATTAATGAATGGCCATAAATATTATAAAACTATCCAAAGTTATAAATAAACTCCCATTCCAATCAGTATAATATATTTACATGCAAAATATTGATTTATAGTATTTTTAATTAATTAGTATATACCAGAGACGACAGCAATATTTTTGTACGTGTTAATTAAATTAATTTCAAAGCGAAAAATTGGCTTAAACCATTTAAAGTGTAAATAAATATGTTAATGAATTTCAGTTATTTGTCCATGGATATATTTTATTGTCTTCAATTGCATAGAAATATTTTATATAATATAATATAACCAACAAAAACTTGTATTTGCGACACAAACTACTCAAATTATTGTTTTGTTATGCAACTTTTTGCTATATCAAGTTTTTTATACTGTATTTTATGCAAATACATTTTTTCAATACAAATCCATAAATAATTCAATTTATATAAACATGCTTTGGAAAAATTAAGGTCATGTTTCAAGGCTAAAAAAATTAAGTTTGTCAATTGTCTGGGACTCTTTATTTAATAAATATAAAGAGATCGTCGGCAGATCTCATTGCAAATGAAGCAAAGATCGATTTTTTATCAGAACGGTATTGCATCATGGAATGGCACACACCATAATCTATCATGGTTGATGCAAATTATTAAGCATTTGATTGTCAGATATTCTCTTGAAATTTAATCGCATATTGGCGTATTAAAATAATGGGTGCAATAAAAAAGGTTAATTGATTCCAGGGCATTATTTAACTTTCTAAAATCATCTCGGACGTGAATCGATTATCGCACTTCTTCAATCAAAACAGGATTACAAATCCATAGCTCACAATGGACGGCCGCTCACCTCATGAAGATCGCGTTATGGCTCCAGAAGAATGTAATTTACGTCTTTTATCGACCATTTGCTAATTTTTATTGAATAATGTCTCAATAATGAGCACAAATATCTGGGCTGTTAGCGGTCCGATGCTTGTGCAAGAAGTCTCCGTTTTTGGTCTTCTTACCAAAATCGGTATGTATCGCTGCGGGATATTGTTCTGATTGAGATAAGAATCGCTATATTAACGCCTTATAATTAATATCGGTACTCAAGTCTTCTTGTTTCAAAGACGGCAAGCAATAACATATCCATCAAGAAATAACCCATCCATCAAACTGGTTGGCTCCTTCCTGCTGGTTGCGGCAACCGATCACAATTTATTTATTGACTGCTTGATGGAAAATTTGGTGCTACCAATGTATTTAAGCAGCAATTGCTTCAAGGCATTCTAATTTTTGAAGATATGGCCATTAAATCAGAAATAATTTTCTTTTGATTTGAACTTATACAGATTGCCATGGATTTGATTAAGCCACCTAAAAATTAAACATCTTGCAAAATTAATGACATAATTATATTCAAAACAGAATCTTTCGTGACTACTTGTCAACGCAGATAGAATATCTCAAGTGTTATCTGCATCTCCTGTCAAAAGTTTTCAGATTGCATTCCATAGTAGCGTGATATTATGTATGTACATCTTTCACTTTCAACCTCGACAGCATAATTATAAAGACAATTTTGAGGGCTTCAATCAAACTTTTATCTTAAATATTCTACATACAATTATCACTTTCAACAGTTCACTTAAACATCAATCTACTTAAAACTGTTCCACTCTCGTGATGTTCCAAATTGAACCATTTCATGCAACTCTAATCAATATTTAATAGTCACATGCCTCATTGCTGATGATTGTGACATAGGAGATTCTCTTAAGAAATGAAATTATGCTTCATTCAGCATTTAAATAAAATAAGATATATACGCAGACATATCATCGTTTTTTAATAATAATAAATTATACTTATAAACAGTCAGAAAAATATATAAATTATATCATTTTTATTGATGCAGTCATGCATTATTATGCTGATTATTATCATTAACTTATTACGAGCTGCTAGCTTAAAAAAACGTATTTGGCACAGCGGTTTTACAGATCCGTTTACACGAAATCACGTGTTTTGTAGTTTGAGCTACAAAACGCACAAAATATAATATTGTATATAAATGCTACATGTTTTTCTATATTATATTATGTGTATTAACACATTCCCTCCGGGATATACATAGCATTGTCTTTCGCCTGGACCTGTGTTTACCGATAGTACAAAAATGAGGCACATACGAGGCGTATCCCGAAAGTAAGTATACTGTGACAATAACGGGCTGTGATTTTCTAGAACTAGAGATAAAATGTGGGTGGATCATTTTACGTTTGAGTTAAAAAGACAATCGTCACAGTGGCGTCAAACCAATTCCCAAGCATTAACCACCAAGGCGCTCTTGGGCTTATTTGATTGGGATGTTTTTAACTACCCTTCATATTCCCCTGACTTGACGCCTTCAGATTATCATCTTTTCCCCTGTCTGAAAAAACACATGGGTGAAATTAAATTTTCAACTGACGGGCAGTTGCAGAAAGAGGTTCCTAAGTGGAGGAAGGAGCTGGCGAGAGAGTTCTTCGAGGAGGGCAAATATTTGCATCACTACTAAAATGTTGAATTTGATGTACCAACAGAAAATATCATATATTTTAAATAACATACGCACTTTATATACTCAAATAGTCCGTGTAATACATCTATCGATGAGGATATAAACTTATCTACACGGTAATTTAATAGCTCGCGCAAATGGATTCCTATAATTCAATGAAGAAAAATAACCTTTCATAATGAATAAAAATATACTGAATGCATTAATATCTATATAAGATGTATTTTACAATGACTCCTTGATATATGTTTTAAATAAGTTTCTTACGCAATTTAAATAGTAAAAACAAGGTTACATGTAGTTGAATATGTGTAAAATATGAATAGAGAATTTAATATACTTAACATGCCAATAATGTTGAATGAAAGACATTTGATATGTTGGCAAATCACGGAATAAATTACATACATAGAAATAATTTGATCGTCATGTATGCCATAAAATTCCAATATCAAACAGCAATAATTTTGCATAAGTGACATCTCGAAGAAAGTACAGTATACTGCGGAAATGATGAAATAAACGACGTGCTACATTTCTTAAGAACTGATGTAAAGAACAGTTTTGTCAGTCATTGTTGTGATGAACGCTTCAATTCTTCACCTTCGTGCACTCTGCGATTGAAAGTAAGCGTGAGTAATTAATTAAAATTTAGAACTCAATTTTTTAGCATTTCGTGTGCCAATTATTCAAACTTATTGAGAATTTAATCCAAGCGATTGAATTCTATGGGCGGACTCATCTCGAAATGATTGCTCTCGTCCGCATAATAGGAAGTAGGGTTATAATTCTGACATAATTACTTCCTATAATTTAAGAAGAGTAATGACTTTACAATAATTGCGATATTGAAGATTCGGCGCTTCTCTCGTCGGTGGAGGCAATTAGTTTTAAAAATTAAGTAACCCAACCATAGGAAGTTATGAGACGTTATCTCATACGAGCGAGTTGTATGAGATTCGATTTGCCATTGGATAAGTACATGGACTTTCATTTTAATTTATTTTTATTAAAGCCAAAAGTCTCAATGCTGTTTTCATTGATACCTTATCATCCATGGGGATTGAAAATTATATTTCATCCATTTATTTAATATATTAGAGCATAATTTTATTAATATTCTAGTCATGTATAGAAAGAACATACTGTGCAAGGGTTCAAGATCTAACGGTGGGTTCTAAGCCTGACTCGACTATAGAACAACACTAATTAAATCACTTGTAATGTGTATGCAGTATAAGCTCTCATATCTTGCTCCTATTTATCTGACTTGGTGTTATAGTTGATGGTTTTAATATCATTTATATTATAGGTTTACGTTAATTTCCAATACCAATTTGAATCCAAACATTTTTAATAGTCTTCTTTGTTAAGTCTTGGCGATCAAATACCGCCATATTCGCTACAAGAAAAAAGTATTTTGGCTATTATTTCAGTAATTTTCAATATGGACGCATTCAATTTCAGAAGGTGGCTGTCAATATCAGGTTCACAGAAAATATCAAAAGAATTCCTTCTTATTAAGATACATTTACAAAAAAATATTTTCACCAAATACTCTAAATATTTTATTTTAATGAAATCCCACCCTTTTTTCCATCATCTTTGAAAATACAAATTCCAAAAAGTAAATATTTTTTAACTGTAAATTAAACGTTTTTAACGACGTTTTAGTAAAAATTTTAAGTAAAAATTAAACTAAAACGTCGGGGTGAAGTGCGATTTGAGGCTGCACCCGGCGCCCCCTCCCTTAACATCTCAATTGTATATATAATCAATATGATTTTTTCTTGAGGAAACTTGAGTAGTGTCATGCAGTTCCACCTATTACTTATATATTATTTTGAAAGGACCTTTTTTGCCTTTTCTTAGGAAGGCTGCATTGTAATCACAGCCTTTCAATACATAGAATCCAGGTAACGCTGCTGATAAAGAAACTCCTAGATGTAGGTACAATTTCTTGATGTCAATATATCGTGGTAAACAATTTTTGTGGCAGCTTTTTCGTGATTTTCACAAGATAATGTGTCTTGTCGAGTTTTTACAACTTTATCTCCGTCAACTTCAAATTGGTCACATTGTCCAAAACCGTTACTATATTATAAGGTATTAAAAAAAATATTCCAACTTTATAAAAATTACATAATTTTCTGGTTGGTTTCAGCAAGTTTGAACCAATCTGGTACTATCTTAACAATCAGTAAATAGTCTGGCAACACTTATAAATGATTGTTTATTTTACTAATTTGTAGAAAATTAAAAAAAAATACTTTGATAGTATGACTTAATTATGTTAAATTTTCACTAGATAGATCACAATGACACTCAGTCACCAGACTGTCATAATGATAGTTCAGAAACACGCCAGACTATTAAATGATCCATATATGTTATATGACCCTCAATTTATGCTGCCAGCTCTCAGTTTAATATAGATATAATACAGTTGTATTGAATGTTATTTATATGTATCTGTGTAAGAACTACAAAGTAGACGCAATAAATATGAACGGGACGTGTCAAGAAAAAGTGCTTGGACTTCAAATCGCATCATTTGCTGCAACAATCTTATGCAACTACAGACATTTTCACCTCGAATTGCTTCTCTAACAGTCTGAACCACTTCAGACAATTAACAAGAATCGAACCCGGTTAGATGGCTCCAAAATGGAGTAATTTATTCATCACACTTTTTACGCTAGACTGCCTTTTAATGGCTGAATTTCATAAGTGCGGTTGTGTTTTTCCGCTCTTTGAACAATGATATCACCACAAGCGAAACCAAAAGTTAATTGTCATGTTTGTAAATAAACATTAGCCGTGCAAAAGAAGGGAAAGTCTTTTGAGGATAATAGCCCTCGAGAGGAATTACCATATGCGAACAATGGCCATTTCGCCTTATTGCCTCCTAAAAAGATTTTCGTCAATTGTTACGCTGCTCCCATTTGAAAAATTCACATCCCACTTGGGAATTATGCAATGATTTTATTGATCCAAAATGAGAAATTGACCTTGGAGAATCCTATCCAAAGAAGAAACAATCGATATTTCGAAAGATGCGTGGAAAAAGGATTGCAATCGACATCACAGACCTTGCTGAATCTAGGACAGGATATCTATTCATCCAACAACCAATATATAAGAAACTAGCATTAATCCAGCAATAATAGAAATAGCAATACTTGCAGAATTTTTCACGTTGTCCATTCACTATTGATGGTTAAATACGTGATTCAACATAATATATCCGCATTTTCTTTCTTAAATACAAAAATTATACAGTCTATGTATTTTGAATGGTATTCATTCTTCAATTGTATGTATATTTAAATGCAATGAAAATCTAAAGCGCATAATAGACTCATGTCAATAGTGATAAAGATGTAATATTTTAATGAATCAAAAAACTAGCAATATTTATTGTTCTTCGACGTACTTTTACAATGATAGATGTTCTATTTCAAATCGTTCAAATTCAATACTTAGTAGAAAATCGATTAGCCGTTAAATTTGGTTATTTTCTTATTTGTACATATCTGCCAATAGTACAGATCATATCCATTTTATCTATAAAATATTAATAAAATGCTTCATGTCTTCCTTAAAACAAATAATTTTGAATTGTATGTGTATAATCGATGAATTTATAGAGTATATAAGATTATAGTTGGGGGAATGTTTTTACAGCATCAAATCATATTGATGTCTAAAACTAATCTGATTTGTTATTTTAAAAACTGCAAAAGTAAAATTGTATTTATGTATCATAATTTACCCAATTGTTTTATTGTCACGAAGGTTCTCACGGAAGCACTAAAGGTGACGGATGCCTGTCAAAAAGTAAATGGATGATATATTTGGAATAGATATTTTATGTGATTAGATACTAGTTGTCTTTTGAATTTTATGATTTTAAATTATCTTCTGCGTATTTCCTTATTGCTTAAAAATAGTTTAACCAGAAAAAAGTAAGCTTTCTGGGTACGTAAGAGCTTTGAATGATTTTCATAATAATTTCAGAACCGCAATGAGGTTGCACGTTGTCATGTTAAAGCAACTTACAGACGTGTAGATCAATAATTATTGGAAGTCTTGCACTGCTGATTCGTGTGGTCAGTGCCTCGTTAATCGACCACTGATTTTTTCGCAACATGATGAAAACACGAAAAATTGGAGCGATAAAAAGAGTTAAAAGCATACAGAAGATGAACATTAATTAAAAAATTAAGCTATTAAAAATTGCACGCGTAGTCAGCAACTTCAACGTTGGACCGTTTGCAGACTAAGAGAGCAATTCTGGCACAACTGTGAATTGTTCACGGATTTTAATTAGAACTAGTAGAAGTACGCATAATTAGCGGTTTGCATAATAAGGATTATTTAAGATTCGCTTATCATCTTCAATGTAACATTCAAGTTACAAGTCATCTTACAAAACGGCATTACGCACAGAAGACGAGGCTCGATCTTTTCACCGACCCAGAATCTGGGCCATCGACTACGACCAGCGATTATTCAACTTGTACTTCTTCGTCCGATTGATCCATTTACATTGTAATGAAGACGGTTTACCCGAAATTGAAATACAATGCCCTATTAGACCCACGCCGAATGGGTTAATCTTCCTCTGTTGACGTTTATTGATGATTTTCAATCAACTGACGGCATGAAGTTTTGAATTAACTATGACGCAAATGGTTTTAAATGATGAAATAAGAACAAGTATTCAGAAATAGCCTCACATTAAAGATTATTATAATCAATAAAATTGCTTAAACAATAAATTGTGCTCTCTACAATATAAGCTTTATAATGTAAATTTTTTTCAATGACACTCGAACGTTTTGAATTTGGCAGAATTAACAACAATCAAATAAAATAATACTGCATTATGTTTAATGAAAATTTAACAAAAATATATCCATTGGTTAAAACTGAAATATTTTGAAATATATTTTACCATTGATAATACATTATCGTTTGATACCAGAACAGCAATTTACCGCCAACAAGACAAATTAGTGTCAAAGATCTCCATAGAAATTAAAAACTATAGCATAAGACGTATATACAAAAAAAAATGTTAACTTTAAGTCGTATCTAACAAGAGGAAACCATATTAATATTATACTAAAGGCAAAAGCTATAGCGACAGAATGTTAAGACTGATGACGCCTTGGTTGTTTTAATCTGCTAGTTACAATAGCCAAAAAAAACACTATATAGAATCACTGCCTTAAAGTTTTTAGATACACAAGTATCATTTGCTTATGTCATATTTAAAAATTACTTCTCTAAATCTACAAGAAACTACAACAATTGGGCTCAAGAATAATTAAATCATTCAATTCAACACGAAGATAAACTAATGAGATGAAGCGTATTTATTTTTATAAAGTCATTAAGAAATTAACGTGACCATATGGTAACGATAAACATTATTATTAAGCTATATAAAAATTAATGTATATACGGAGTATAAATAGTTAGCATTTAATAATCCGCTAAAGCAGAATCATTAAATAACTAAATTTCTCATCAAATTCTTTAAATATAGATCAATTATAAATATATTCTAAATTTCTACGTGTCATTAAAGATCAGTGTGACCATATGAACACACATTTTTATATGGACGCTATTAACATTTATTAATTTAATTTCATCTTAATAATCATATTTTTTGATTAAGAACAGTTTTTAATGCTTATTTGTAAATGAAAAATAATGAATATGAACTCCAATTACAAATGATGCCATAAGACATATCTGAATATATTTACATATTATTCTATACTTCCAGATTAGTTTTATCAATATTTTGAATACAATAATGCAGAAATTTTGCTGTAAATTGATTTCATTACCATTATGTTGTAAAATCTATTAAATTCTTTGATATTTATAATAAGTATATTAACTTACGACAGAAATAAGAATGTCTGTATACCATAGATCCGTTTCCATCATGTATTCTTATCATTCATCATGAGTATATATTTTTTTTTTATTCAAAAAAATATCTCTTTAACAGAAAGAAGATCGATCACTCTCTTTGATTTTCAATGTGTTTTCCCTAGGGTATTACATAAAATATGCCTTATTATGAATTCATTCCGCATGATTTGAACCAGTGACCTATGGCACGGTTAGCAAAATTTATGTTTATGCATTTCGCAACCGTTAAAAATAGTTCTTCTTCGATCTTTGGGAGTTAAATAAGAAAAGTAAAAAATATAAATAGTACCATAATATCCGTATGTTTGTTGTAGAAATAATTAAAATATCAAGGCCAATTTCATTCACAATCAAGTCGAATACGTGACTGCCTAATTGATGTCTAAGTAGAAGATTTGTAAAATAAAACGAATAACGGATCTACCGTGAGCCACACTTTGAATTGATGAAAATAATTGCAGCGTGATGCAAAAAGCAGAAATTCTCAACCTTACATTGGTGATGAGAGAAATGGAAAGTGGTCGACTCATCAAGGTGCGTGTCCAAACAACATCTTTATAATGGTAGTTCTGCTGGTTGCATAAAAATTGCTTAATGCATCTAGTTCCATATCAAACTGAGAGAAAACTCTTGAGAAATTTTGATACAGTTCTAACAATATAGATGAAATACTTCGATCTTACACATTAAATGTGTGACGAAATTTAATACAAAATGGCTCAATTTATTCTTCTGCAATTCAGCAGAATTCAACTCAACATAAAACAGCATCTTTAATAGAAATGTTCTGATGCATTGAATGATCGAAAGTATTCCATTCTAAAGTATGAATTTTAATGAAGGTATGCACATCCTTGCAGAATACGTATGTTGAGCTCACAAATGGCGGTTCTCCTTCACCCGCTTAATTTACCATGATATCTGCCGACATTCACCGGAATCTTTTTTACATTTTGTGAAGTGCACAATTAGCAATTTCTAAGCTTAGGTCATGTCAAAAGTGTTTGATGGCTGTAAAAAAAGAACAATTATTCAATAACCATCAATTATTCTTAATTAATAGGTTGCATTACTTGAAATTGTCGAATTCTTGGATCGATGATTTGGCGGAGTTCAACCATTTACGAGAAGTATTGTTGATCTTTCAAGGGCGAAACATTTATTCCATTAATTGTTAAATTCTTAAATAACTTTATACACAAAAATTATATTAATTATCACTAAAATCAAACAAGCATAAATAGAATACATCCAGACTCCAAACGAAAGCTACGTAACCATAAGGTCACGCTCTTTCTTGGGGGCTTATATGTAAACAGTTCATAAGTAAATAAAATATATGGTATTCCTTATTTCAATATCCCTTTTAATTATATATTAATTAAAACACAATGTAAATGATTAATAATTAATTTTTAGGTCAGTATTGTAATGAACTAAGATCTAGTTATTCAATTGAGAAGGAGCGAATATCAGTATAATTAGATAACTAACTCTGATAACTAGATGCCTGAAAGATCTTTTCTATTTTTGAGCTGTATAACAATATTTGATTTAAAGTCTTTAAGCTCATAATGCACATTATTACAAACCAGTACTAGTTACGTGATAAAATCAATTTGTGAAACTACTGATGGTTGAAAAAGCCTATATTAAAAAACCACAGACGCTAGCTAATATTTAATTTCCCATAGACTCTCACGACATTGCCTCTTTAACATCCATATAATTTTCTTTGCATTTTTGACCCACAGATACAAAAAATAATTATGAAAATCAAAGGCCGTCATTTGCATTTCACATGCGGCCATCGCCGAAGGGCACACACACGACGTCTTTTTTGCGTGTTAATATCTTTACGACTCTTTCACGAATTTGATCCATCGGAAGAGTGAAAGTGGTAAAGTGGGAAATAAAATAATAAAACGTCGGCTCATATTTCACAGAGACTGCCTTTCGACAAATTGGAGAATTTATGCGCTGCGATCACGATCCGCACAAGTCCGACTCGCCCAACATAACATCTCTCTCCTACGAGATAATTCTCCCGATACTCATCCATCATCATCCTTCAGATGATGCAAACTGCTGATAATGGACATCGTATATGTAATTCAGATGTCATGACCTACGGCTAGAGGAACATCAGATCGGCTTCGGAGGCTGCGTGAACACATCGGTACAGCGATGCTCGTTCGGAACCATAATCGAAATTATAACATCGATTTGCGAAACATGGAATCAGAAATTTGGGTTAATTGTGCTTGAAAAAATATTTGCTTTGATCTAATTGAGTACATAAAATATTAAAATTTGTTTACTCAACAAATTCATGATATTTTTGTAGATAAAAGATTTGCAATCTATGATCTATTCGCCTTTGATATCGATTCGGGTTTTATTAAAATAAACATTTATAAACTTTATAAAATGATTTAAAAGGCAATTGCATACATTTTAGTATACGATACATATGTATAGGATCATCTTATATTTTTTATCAATAACCTTTTCCAAAAAATATTAACAGCTTAATTCCAATTCATGCTTTAAAGCTCGGTAGTATTCTACTAAGGTTAATCGACACAATCTTTACTATCACAATTATAACATACAATATTTTTTTATCAAAATTTATATAAAAATTTTAGTACGGGAATAAACACTTTATTCTTCAAATAATTATTCTATGTTCAGTTAAATATCTGGATCACCTGTATGTCCATGAGAACCCCTTAAAATCGGGCGTTGACATCAATATTTGAATTATATTTTATAAAAATGTCATTTATTCCGTCACTGAATCAAATATCTACTACCAATGCATCGAGTAATTTGACTACTTTTTATACAACATTGATGAATTATTTAAGCATAACTGGAATGTTTAAAATGTGCAAGCTCAATAAGCGTTAAATTAATATATTTTAATCCACTATAAGTCACATGAAATGTCGCCTGAAGTTTTAAAACTTGCAAAATAATACTATGTAACATAAAAGTGGCTCTGTGCCGACTTCTCGAACCCGTCTCTTCGGAGCGACGTCGAAAAGAAACTCAAAAGACGAAGAGAGACAATTAAAATATTGAATTCTTTAGTATATCATTTATTTACCCTTTCGATACCAGATGACAATCAAACGGTACAAAGCCTCGATATAAGGTAGAGATTAGTTCGTGGACCAAAAGAACGCGTTCGATTTTTAAACTCCTATTATACTCCTCTAACGAACAACCCTGAATATATCCCACTTCTTACAAAAACTCACTACAATAATATTCATATCCTTGAATATGATACTTGGGAGGATCATAAATAGGGAAACCAATCCCGGGATCCCGAACAGTTTTAGGTGCTCATGAATCCTGGGATTAGTAAACGAATTTTTTCATAAATATCGTTATTCATACATTTTTCATGATGATATTTCTCAGTTTCTTGTTCTTTAGGTGAAAACAAAAAAACCAGTCGCTTTCAAATGTTCAGTTTAACACAAATTGCAGTTTATGGGTATGTATGTGATCGACATACGAATGAGCAATCAAATATCTAACCACACCTAGAGCATGTACTCGTATGAAAATGATGTAGCAAATTCTGGCATTGCCCAAGCTAAGTATGTTCATCCTGTGAACAGATTGCAAATTTGAAAAATTATGCGGAACCTATACATGGAAAACTCTTCCAATTAATTGGACAATAGCACCATTCATTCAGCAGCCAGATGGTTGACTGCGACATGGCGATAGGCCATCGCGAGTTCACACGAAGGCTGCTGTTGCAACTAGGAAGAAGATTGCGGTTCACAGAGAACTTGAGGCTGTTGATTCTTCGTTTCCGGCATCGCCAGACGCGGGTCATCGTAGCTCTCTCCGAGACAAACGACGACAAAACGCAACGAATCGACATCGAACCCATTGTCTTTTAATCGGACGTCTTTCACTAATTCGATACGACATATGTTCCATTACTAATTCGTAACAGTCAAACATGCTACGTGCATGAAGAAAACCCAACGATCAAAAAACTGCTCGCACTTAGACATAATTACATGCCATTTCGACAAGAAATTGGGACCACCCAAAAAATCTTCTTCGACTGCATTTCATCATCGATCTTTTTTTATCTGTAATCAACGCTCTTCAAGATTACTTAAGTAGCTTATAATCAATTCTTGCAAAATTGAGATTCTTCCAATCTGAAAGCATTGTGGAAATATATCGTGCGAGCGTAATATATCCATATCACGACAATCCACAGCCACTCTAATATCGCTCATCCATTTTTTGTCATATCTCCGAGAACCAAACGTCCTTAATGGAAAGCAAAAACGACCTAGAGAAACAAATACAAGCAAATTAGCTTCCAATTTTAGTCGTTTATTCGTGATGAATGCTTCTGCCTGGAGCTTCGGCCAAATTCGTGACCGGCGTGAGTGACATGTTTCAGCAAAGGCTGGAAGCTCTTAGACCATAAAACATACGTCAGGAAAGCAAACCATTACCTTTGTTAATTTACAAGCATGTATAGTTCTTGTGTAAACCCGAGTGAAAGTCGGGTTAGCAGACGGCACAACTCCATGACCGTAAGGTTGTGAAACGATTTTTATATCAAAACCCACAAAGGTCGACAGCTCATGTAAAACTGTGTAACCTTTATTCTGTTCAGTTGAATCTTTACACAATCGTGTTCAATGACACGCGAAATTAGAAAAAAATTAACGCGTTAAATGCCAGAAATACTTATGCCGATATGACGGCATAATAACATAATAACCCATGTATGGGTCTGAAATTTTCACACATGACCTCTAATAATTAGCTGCTGCCGTCGTATTTATGGATGAAATACGACGTAAAGATTTAAATTCAATAAAAAGCGTCTACAGGATTGTTTAAGATATATCAAAATAATATATATTAGAGAGAAATCGAGCATATTTCTTAGACAAATGCATCATGCATGCAAAAATTTCGTCATTATTCTAACACATTCTGGCATCATTTTGTCTCGTCTGAAACTACAATACGTTTACTTCCTCATTGAAAATGTTAGTCCATTTAAACTTTAATATGTGTAATTAAAATTATTTCTTTCCTTATTGCGTCAAGGCATCAGGAACATTATTTTCTCATATTATTCGTTACGTCGGTCTTCCTCATTCTGCATATACTCAAAGGTAATTATTACCAACATTCCACCACTAACCCTCAATATTCGATATTTCATACCGATCACAAATATTTGGGGATTACATTTATCAACTTTTTAAAACCTAGTCATAATAATGATAACAATTTTAATATTTCTCTTTGCTCATATAAATTCATATGATGCATTCTACTGTATTTGTACGACATTTAAAAAGCCTATATTAAATGAACTCAATTGCAACATTCTAGTAGTTTTTTTAACAATATGACTTCTCTGTCGTATTCCCTCAATCAATTACTGTATATTTAAACATATTATTTAACATAATATTTAAACAATCAAAATTATTTAATATAGGTAACAGGATTTTCCTGTAAGAAAGTCTCTTTTATATCCTCTGAGTTCAATATTAAATCAATGTTCTTGAAACGAAATTAAAGATACCATTTGGATGGTTAATATTGGGATAAATTAAAAGAAGATCACTGCAGTACAAAGGCATCTCAAACTCTCTTTCACCTGCAGATTCCTTTAATTAAATTCGCTTATCTAGCTACTTATCGTATCCTTTGTTACACTTATGTTAAATTCTCACTCAACTAAATTGTTCATGTTTATTTTTGGATATAAACATATGATGTTCAATCATATTGTTTTGTATTTGCTAATTATATGGAACTTATGTACTTATAAAAATCTATAATTTTTAATTAGAATACTGAAACTTAAATTATTTATGTAATTTAAATACGATTGATATTTAAGTGAATTTTACAAAAAAAAAGCCACACTGACAGAATATTCTCATCTTTAGAACACACCAGTGAAAGTACTCAAAGTCTCACCTAAAAATTTTAAGATTCTCTCGGATCATAAAAAATACACAAAGTTATGCGCATATTTAAGTTCATATCAAATATAACATGACGACGTGTGTAAATACAGCCTTAAAGGGCACCATATACCCTATTTTCCATATTACACACGTTCAATGTTAGCAAACAGACTGTGAATCGAATTCGTATCATAATGATATATGATCGCCGTCATAAATATTTATTGCGAGCCACTATTAGTGCAGCAGCCTCCATTGTATTTTGACTCTGTTCATTTATTATAGGCGTAAATATTTCATAAATTACATTCGGGTGACTATTTGTATAAGAACCTTTATGCCGCCTCTCCTCTGTTTCGACAAACATCAAATTTCATAGCGTTCCTCTTTATGATCGTACTTATGTATCAACGAATATGAAACTACATTTAGGTATATTATAACGTGTGATTTTGTGTTGATATGATGTTATAATCATTTCTGGTGATTTAATTGGTACGAATGACTGTCAAAATATGCATAAACTTGATAGAGACATTTATTAAATATTCATAGTCTAAAGTGAATGTGGCTAATTTTGTTGCATCCAGAGCTTTTCGAATAGCTTTTAAAATGACCTAGTAACAGGTTTCTCCACAAACCTATGATTTTGACCTCTGAATGTTTAGTTGATGGCCTTCTTCAGATATTTTTTTATTATTTTATCTTATGCTAGTATCTCTTATCCAATTCTTCATATATATATATTTAAGCACATCATAATATATTTAATAGATTGAAGCATTTAAAAACGAAATTTCCATGAACTTTTTACTCTTGTCATAAAATAATATGATAGATGACTTTAATACTAACAGTGTTAACTACCAATTTATCGCCACAAACACATTTATTTGGAATTATTTCTTTGATATCTGGATATTATTGCTTTGCCTTTTAAATTCCTCTTTGTATTTCCATGATTTTGGTTGTCACTATTAGATACACCCGAATATTTAACCATTCCTTTTACTGATAGATTGATCATGCAATTATTATTAAACCTCAAAATGCTAAGCAAAATATCGTCGATTGTAAAACTGACGAGCTGTTAATATTTATCCCATAAACATAATAAAGAATAGAACTGTACATAGTGTATAAAATTATCTAGTTTCTTGGTACAAATATTTACATAAATTCTTCTTCTCGTTTCTACGAATTTTGGTTTTAAATAAATTCAGATTTGTTGTTAAAAAGAATAACAAAGGACGGTGCTAATAGTTTCACACCGTGCACTTATTGGAGAAATTAACATCGAGATGATTTATCTATTAGACTCTCTAGAAACAATTACTTTCATCCTCCAACTATTATCTTTGAAGCGATACTCCAGAGATCATTACGCTTATTGATTCCAAGAAATAATTATCGTATTAAAATGTAATTGGATCGCTTTTAAAGGAATGAATTATATCTGTAATTAGTCAAATGGACTACCATTGAACGTTAAAGAAATTAAAAACACTCACATCTATTGCTTCCATACTTTCGTTTCAATAAAAACTAATTTAAAAGAACTATCTATAAAGCATATATTGGTCAAATAATTTAATATAAGTCAATAGATATCACAATCTCTTTCTAACATTAAAAGACCAATAGAGGGCAATTAATTAAATTTAAAAAGCAATCAAGCAACGGAAATTATAAAACAATTTAATGGCTGATGTGTGATATAACCTCCCAATAGGTCGAATAAATGCGTTGCTTGTCTCTCTAATTCTATGAATTAAATCCATAATTTTTTGCAATGATCACTTGTCAATTTAAGTATTAGTTGCAAAATTTTATATCGACACATTTATATATTTGTTTGTCATTGAAAATTGCTCTTGCGATGCTTTCTAGCGGATGTAAAAAAATAACCTTCACACAGTAAAACCCATCCATCATTCGAATAGGTAAAAACGCGTTTATTAGTGTCAGCTTTATGTAATCTCCGTCTAAGAAGTGGAAACTTCATCTATAATAATATTTATTGGGCCTACCATGCATGATGGACCCAGATAGACTCCCAGAGACGAATTCCATGAACCGTGTGAAAACAATGCTATTTCTGAAATGTCAGGTTTATTGAGCGATCACGTCAAGATGCCAAGAACTATATTATTTATAGTGATTCTGATGAATGATTGATGCTTATCGAAAAGAAGACACGACCATAATGACAATCAAGGACTCCATAGCGGCCAGATTTATCATCCATATGAATAATGTGCCGAAATTCTCGTGGATGTAAATTCTTCTATCTGCTAAAGGACAGCAATATTTTATTAGGTAATATCGTGCTTGAAACTTGCTCTTGTGAAATTCAATATGGGAATAAATTCAAATTAAATTAAATTATGAATATTGCAAGAACATTACGGATATCGGCTACTGCTCTTCGCTAATGTTGATTATAATTTATGACTTCGTGACCGAAGCCTTTTTGAGAACGAAAGTCTTTCACATAACTCAAATATGCTCAAACATTGCAAATCGTGCTTATTTTATAAATACAAAACCCCAACAAAGCCTCAATATTGTTCTATGCTTTCTATTTTTTTTTTCTTAATAAATCAAACGATTGATTAAAAAATGGAAAGTCAAACACATTTTTAAATTAGATTTTTTAAAAAGCAACAATATTTTGATTTATATGGATAATTTACGATTTTTATTTGGGACGACTATGTGACCTTTTGTGCACAATAGAATCGCCTAAGACATATTTAAAAATATTGAGCAATATTCCCATTGATTGTGATCGCAAAGTTTCATTTTGAAAATAATATTTTTCAAGTTGACCACATGATAAAATATTTGCACGTCTGAAATGCATATATAATATTTATCCAGGCTGCATAAAGGATATTTGTTGAAATTGTTGAATGTCGTTTTCTTCAGAACAGGATTATTATAAAAATCAAACTCGTTTCGAACAAGCAAATACTTGAATCTTCTATAGAACGACGAAATAAAAAGCTTCAAGGATCTGCTTCAAATAGCATTTAAATACCACAACATTATATTTTTATATTATATTACTCACGGTTATATATAAATAAATATTTTAGAGTTGCGATTGTTTAATAAGCACGCAAACATTAAAGATTATATGAAAATTTAATCTAGTAATTAAATGAAGTTTATCTGGGAACTATTCAAAATTATATGCCCCGAACTTATGATTTTCCCTTAATTTTAACGTAATAAAATATTTTCAGATCCATTTCACTTTAGAATATATGCCTCCACATGACACGGTTCTCACGTTTCTGAAGAAAACCGTGTTATACGAAAAATTAAACTAGTTAAAAACAACTGTATTTATTGAAATAATGATGATTGACACTAGATTTACGGAACCAGTTAATTTGACCGATTTCAAATTATAGTGTGAAAACAAGGAGTTTCAAGTTTTTTTAAAAATATTTTAGATTTGGCAGCAATAAACGCGTGGATATTATATAAAGAAAGCACCGGATCAAAAATATCCAGAAAGGAGTTCATATTTTGTTTAGTCGAGGAATTAGCTAGAGAAAACAAGGAAACACATTTAAAATATTTAAGCTAAAGATTTCAACGTCTGAAGTGCGAAAAAGTTGCCAAGTGGGCTACTGTAAAAAAAATAGAAGCAATTATTGTTATATATTATATTATATATTGCATACGTTCTATTCTCTACTTTGTTATTCATTTGTAAAGTAATTCTAAAACTTGATTGTTTCCATCTATACTACTAACTACTGAATTTTGGGTTATTTTAGATGTTATTTCTACCAAATTTGTTGCAATGATCTCTTCTTCCATATGTAAATCTTCAACTTATTTTATGTTCATGTCATTAAAGTCTCTCTTAATTCTTTCACATATACTTTGCATGTTAAGTTTTTAAATCCACTAAGAACAAATCATCCCAGCATAAATTCAATGTTGTTGATATTATTTATTTGATGGATAAAGTTATAAGGATTAATTCCCTGAATTGTTGAACTGGAGTTGTATTAAAGATCGACATCATGTTACAAGAAAGCCATGTTATACGAAACCGGGAATATCTATATCTAACATCAATATTTTGATAATAGGTATACATGTATAAGTTAAATAATTTATTTATAATTGACCGTAGAAATATTAAAATTTATATCGTGTTAATATTTAAATATTGATCCCTTAAGAACCTTAAAACCCATGTATCATCAAGGAAAATGTTAAGGCCACATTATCATACGAATAAGAAGGCGTAAATGACACAATACTATTTTATAAACTGGTTTATCATACGCTTCGTTTTCTCTCTCATTCCATAAATAAAGATGCAATTGTGGCAAAAGGACTTTCCTTTTAAAATAACTTTAATTCTTGATAATGCTCCAGACCGCCCTCCACCCACATACTAGAGTCAAACTCAAGTACAAAAGTCGTTTATTTAACATTTATTCTGCAATAAAATTATGGATCGAAAATATATTAACAATTTCAATGAGCGACATAGTATCAGCTAAAGAAAATTTAAATGTAGTGTAAGATTTGTCGATATTTCAGGAGTCTTATATAGAAGGCCATTATTGCCTTATAAAATGTATTATTTCTTAATAATCCAGAATAATATGAATATGGTCCCATTTTTCTCGGCATTTTCTCCTATCTGTAATAACTCTTCTTTTATAGGTTCTATTGGGATGGATAGCTTACATAATCATCGTTTCATATAATAAATAACAACATAAAAGATAATAAATTTACCAATTAAATGTCTATGCTGGTCGAATGACACCGCGAATATTTATTGAATTTTGCATTTAATTTCTTCCGTGCCAAATGTTCACATCCGTTTTATCTTCTTTATTTGATTATATATCCGTATACCATTCACAAAAATTTCTAGCCGTTAATCTGTTACTTCATTATTATAAATAATTACGTTTAATAGCACAGTTGGTATCCTTACATTGTTAAGAATGCGATAAAATCTCACATCCGTAATCTCTTCGGGTCGATCTATATAAACGGAAGCAATTACAGCTTTTGTTACTTTACGACTTCTCAATTATACTTTTACAGCATTTGATTAATATAAATTTGATTGCTAATATTTATGACTTCATTTCGGTGTCTTTGCATAATGGAAAACATTGACCTGAAACTTAGAGGAAGACGTTGTTTGGACGACATTGAATCAAATTCAAATTTAAGCTCTAAATCGTGATATTATTATGGCAGGATTTTCCAATTTAGGTAAACACACTGCTAGTCCAAGATCTTCTGGTATGAATTATGCACATGTGCAATTTTTGCACAGCGGTTACGGCACTGGCTTACCATTGCAGCAGACTTGACGAGGATCATCACCATATACAATATGGAAGCATCATCACGAGATAAATCCATCTGTTGCCATAATCGATAGTTTCTCTTTTACGTAATCAAGTAGAATCGAGACTGAATGAGACTCAAATGATACACTATAAATAACAATCAGATTTTAACCAAAAGCTCAAATGTATGATTGATCTTCGCCAATATTTCAAAAAGCCGACGAATTATGCTTTTTTGAAGATACGATTATAGCCGATTTAATGTGTAGGACGATATATTTTGTAATGCGTTACAATTTGTCTTCCTATAAATCAAACCTCGTTCGGTTACATGCAATAAAAAAAATATTACATCTTAACAACACATTTGGAATCAATCATCACGCTATTAGCTTCCCACATTATCATTTTCAGAACTTATCATACCTTATACATATTTATGCTAAAAAAATCATCATGCTAAAAAATGAAATATTTTCCCACTAACTAATGATGCATGATGCGCTTAAAGAAAATTAATTTATGAACCTTCTTGTAATTTGCCATATAAATTGTATAATGATTCAATTTTAAAAGCGTGTTACTATGAGAAACTAATTATATTAAAATAAATGTTATAAAAATTACGCATTTCATTAAGAGTCTATCGCCTAATAGCACCTTATATCGTTTATGTTTCCATGGGAACGCTCTGAGAATTACTTTCCGCATTCTTCCATTTCCAATATTTTAACTATTACAATATAGTTGAATCTCTCATAATACAACATTGCCCATGAAGAAGCGTTGATAAAATATCCAAAATACTTAAAACTCATGAATGACGAAGTTACTATGACGCAATGGGTTAGTCAGAGCATGATCAGAAGTGAAAGGTTTGATCAGTGACTAAGATATTTTTTTCATTTTCTATTAATGTATTAAAATAGGAAAATTTAACATATGATGAAACAACGACATATTCTTCAATATTTTTTCAAAATTATTTACATTGAACCCTAGTTATTTATCAATAGCTGATTGTTCACATGGAAACACAACTGACATAAGACAAATAAAGATATATCAGCTGCAAGTATTTGAGTGCAAATTTAATTTCGAGGAACGTTCAGTTCGAATTGAGACACGGTTCAGGAAACACATATTTTTATTATCATTTTCATATAAAATAATTAATATTTATATATTTTTTCTCGTTATTTAGCCCAATAATATTTAGTTCAAAATGCTGTTTTTATTGAGCCAAGAAATGAAGGCAAACAAAAAAAAACAGATAATTATGGTGGTTTTTAAAACTTAATAAGTATCATAGATGGATGGAAGAACACTTAAAAAATAATAACAGAAACCTCAGGGATATTCATATAGAACTGTAAACCTCTATAAATTTTTCAAGAATGTCTTCGTTCAAGGCCGTAACAAGGGGGTGGCAAAGCAGGCGCCCACTACGGGCGTAACTGGGCTTGGTTTTTATTTTATTTGACCATTCAACTTTACATGAATCAACACCTATTGACTCTGTCCGTTTTTATAATATATAATGATAGTAATCGTTCTGTAGACATGTTCAGGCATAGCGTCCGATCGCGAGGCGCTCATTCACGTCACATCAGCGGTCTAAAAAATGGACCGATTGGACTCCCCCAGACTATAAACTAGCTCAGATTTGATATTAGTTGGACTGAAGCCTTTCAAATAAAAGTATCACTTTACGACAACATTTTTTTCCATGTTTACAAATTCACCGAGAACGTTCACTATTGATGGCTGCCAAACAAACATTTTTTGTCCAAATGTGAAACTGGCGTGATTTTTTGGTGGAAGTATTTCATTTTGAATTGTTTGAACCTTGTCAAGCAATCACAGAAACAATATTGTAAAATTAGAGAGGAATTATAAGCGACCTATCAATTTCCATCATTATTTTCTACCTGTATTAAACTGGGCATTCTTATTAAAAAACATTTAAAAACCAGTGATGTTGATGAATAGCGACCGTGATATATAGAAATGATATTTTGACACGCGTTAAGTAACTATGATGGATGATTGATACATCTTCAGCTACCGACAAACATTTTCATAGAATGAAATATGCAAAACAGAGAGCGGCTTCCGATGATGCCATATTTTAACTCCTAAAAAGCAGTTAGACTAATTGAAAAGTGCTCTTCGTTCGATTATTGCCAAATTACCATTTTTTTCACACGCACATCCCAAAATTCAAATCGACTATCAGTGAAAGTTATATTACAAAGCATATATATATACCCCATTCATTAGCGTCAAATAATTAACCTGGCACATCAAAAATGTAGGGTTATCTTCAGATCAAAGCGACCGCTAAAATCCTCTGGCCCAAAAATCATCCATCCCACAATTTTCCCATAAGGTCTTCCATTGTTTAGATGCGTAGGCCAAATCAATAAAACTTTTGTGGGAAAAGATGAGTAACGACCATGTGTGTAATTGGTTGTTTAATGTCAGCTATTGAGCAAGCCTGGTAATAAATAGCTCATTATGGCATATCGTCGTTATTAGCCACATCTGCTATTGTATATTACGAATATTTGTTTTATGTAACAAATCACCTTTTAATAAGGTATTACTTTTTATTTTACAATTCCATGTTTTCCATTGCAAGATGATTGAGTTTCCTCCTCGCTTTCCTTTCAGCGATTAGTAACCTACGTGCACTGCGTCGTTCTAAATTCTTGTATAATTGCATATTAAATGCATTCGATTCTAGAGGTGCAAAATTGAATTCTCCATCGTATGATGTGAGAAACAGTGATTGCATAATTGTGAGTGTTAACTATGGATTGAGAGTGCATACTTTTGCAGATTTGCGATTCACTTTGACAGATCAATATCTTACACATTCTTGCATTCCGTCATTCCTTCAATCGTCACATGTCTATATTTTTATCCTATTTACATAATGAAATTATCTTCCTTATTTTAACAGTGCTGGAAGATGTTCGAGTTTTATTTTGACATCGATAATTAATATTTTTAATCTTTCATAGAAAAATAATTATTTTTACAATTTAGTGTCAATGTTTATGATTGTTTTGACATCTTTAACCACTATAAATTATTTAACCCAAGTGTAATATATTAAGATGCCATTGGGATAATCAAGCTATTGCACTGTTGGATTTCAATAATCACTACCCCATGTAAAAAAAGTGCGCCGAAAGTACAAAGCAATACCATTGATAACATATATAATATTTCCGCGTCCATTTCAATGTGGTATTTTTACCATCCATCATTTAATGATTATATATTCCGATAAATGATCTAATAAATATTAATTTAACTTCGAATGCTTGTAATGCGAATTATTTTGAAATACGTACAAAGTAGGACATATTCAAAGGTACATGCGTTCATTGGTAATGTTCTGCTTTTGGCGGTATTAAGTGAATGTCTTCGTTATGGTTTGGATCTCGTTTAGATATATCGAATTGTGATGCATGTGTACCATTAAAAATGGACCACGAAGGTCTGGCCGTGCACATCTTGCACATTAAGATCATATAACTCGAGCAAATTGCAAGGCCAAGAGAATGGCTGCTCTGGATGAATCCATGGTAATGGTCATGATGACATTATCCAATCCGATCCAATCTGCTCTAGTAAATAAATTTGGATGCACAAATGTGGCGAGATCACGTTCGGGACACATTTTATAAGGCTTTCTATTGTATAGGAACAATGGCAGCTTCCTATATTTCTTTAATGGTCTTATCTATAATATGGATGTACATTGAAAGCGTCATTATTGCTAAACTTATATTATTTATAATGTTTCTATTTTTTCCTTGTGCTATTAAACATCAATTATTCAGCAGACAGCATCTGCTTTTGACTATTCAATTATTTATTTGTCCGCTTTCTCTTCTACAAAAATATGTGTACGTTCATTTTTAAGAGCTTCTTTTGTACTTTTAACACCTACACTTAAACTAATATCCTATCTGATGTCATAAATTTTGTACTAACTATTTTAATCTCAGTTTTCATGATAATGCTCTTAGAAATGCCTCATAATACATATCGTTATAACGAAGATCTTACTTGGAAGCAAAAAATAACACTGACGAATGAATGCATAATTCGAAAATCGTCTGCTGTTAGATGATAAAATTACAGTGAATGGTAAACTGTTGGAAATGGAAATTTTAAGCGTTAATGCAATGATATATTCAATACATTCAACTCTGAAGAGGATCTTAGGAAGGTCATGATCCACCTTTCATGGTCAATGATTCACTGCATATACAAATCAGCATAATAAATATCCTTGCTTAGAAGTTTGTATAAAAGCAATCTGTACAAATCCATTGTATTCAATTTGATTGTTCCAATTTGATTAAAAATATGAGAATTCTTAACATTTTTTACAAAAAACATTATTACATTTTAATTATTACGGGTACGCAGACAAAAGGGCGTTTTTTTAATGAATAACTCTGTTGGTTTCATGTATAAAAACCCCCTTTTGTCTGGGTGCATCTAATATTTAAGATTAAGATGCCAAATGTTAATATTGCAGACCATAATGAATTGATTAAATTATTTATTGAATTAATCAATCTCGATAACAATAAGCATTGCATTAAAAAACCTTAACGTTATTCTGATATGCTTCCATGAGAATGATGCCAGTCTCTTTTCATAGGTCCTTAAATATAATATGATTTTCATAATTATTACAGTTCTTGTCGTTGCTTGTTTTATATTGAATATTACTTACCTACAAGATACCTGAATCATTATAAGCATAATATTTTAAGATAAAGCATAATTTAATCTAGATAACCAATCAATCATGTATTTGTACAATAAATAAAAATATTAGTTTTATAATATTCAGCTGGTTTGTCAATAATGTGCACTTACACAAAAATATAAGCCTCAAGCCCATCGACATCATAAAAATTATTTTTCCCATACACAGTTTTATAGTTAAAAATTGAATTTTATGGACTATAAAAACAAATTTATGCGACTGTCGGACAAATTAAATAATTTGAATACATCGATCACCTTGCACCAGATACGATTAGTGAAAACAATATCAATGTCAGCCATCGATACATCAAGCCGTTGAAACGTTCGTTATTTATCGCCGCGTATTTATCAAAATTGCAGGTGTTTTAAATTATTTTTACGGCCTATAAAGATACGTTTAAAGGGCGCTTTGTGTGAAAGCGACATTTAGAAATCGCCTGATTTTGTAATTTTCCAGTATATTTCGAATGAAATTTTGAATCGAGGCTACACGTACGTGGTGTATATGATAGATAGAGCGATGGGTTTTGATATAACATTTTTAATGGTGGCAATTAATTGTAAAATATGATCGTTTTTAAATCCCTTTTAATTTGAATTTAATCCAAGCATGCCGTGTTTTTAATTAATTAGTCTCATCTAAATCTTTTGGGATGGTCTTAGTATCAACCGTTTATTTGAAAGATACAATTTTGATATAGTTATATATCAAGTTTATTCAAAATGCACGCTTTAGAGCCCACCGATATAATTTTCTGATGTCTTCTTGATTCGGAAATACTTGAAAAGCTTTTGCTAGCTGATGGTATTAGTTTTCAAGAGCTTTTCAAAGTTGGCAAAGCTATTGGAAGCTTGGTACATAGCTATTCCAAGCATTCCACGAATTCTCGAAAATTTATGAATCATCTTGAAATTAGAAATTCTTGTGACTCAAGAAATCGAATGTGTTCAATGCCTTGATTACTTAACTTTTCCATTCAAATTACAATAATCAATGAATAAGTCATCAGACGATGTTGCGTTGTTGCACACTTAACTGTTATATATAATTATGTTAGATAGATTATTATGTCGTACATATGTATGTAAATTTTATGATTGTTGAGTATATTCTATATTTTCTGATATTCTTGATGAAATATCTCCGCAATGAACGATCCCCATAATGATAAATCATTGTAAATAAGCGATACATCTTTTGATACATAATTGATTATTCAATCTACACGTTCAAAACGATCCAAATTGATTTTAATTTTAAAACATGATCAAATACAGAGTGTTCGCGCTGAAATACAATACAAATGACATAACACAGAAAAATAATACAGTTATAAATAAGTATAAAAAATAAGTTTCATTGAAATACCAGAAATTCGCAACAATATACAGGGTGTTTTGCACATAAACTGACTTTTTTTTTTTTGGGAGTTAGGGGGATCCTTTCGCTACGTTTCACACATAAGCTCTTTGTCCTAAATATCAGATTTGTTGAAATAGAATTTTATTTTAAAAATTTAAGAAACACTCAAAATTTCACATTTAAATCGTCATAACAATTTAATATGCAGTCGTAATAGCTCGAAATAACTATTTTGGTATTTTTCAATGAATTTTTAATTTAAATAAATAATTATTCTATGCAATTGGGTTAAAGAAAATAAGTTCTGAGCTTCCAAAGTCATAAAAAATATGCAAACGAAAAACTAACAACTATTTTGAATTTAGTTTGGTTTTAAAAAGTTCTCTAGAATATACACTTTTCAACGATATGCTACATATCATACAAATCATTCAATAAGTTGTTAAACTTGAAGAGGTACCAAATGAAATATTTTTCCGCTTGTTCTTCATGACAGTACTGATCCTCTTTGAAAATTGAAAATCATAATTCATATTTTGATCATTTTCATCCCAAATATATGCAACAAAGAAACCAACTATGCAAGCTTTCATCTATTACTCAATTTATAAAAACATTATTTAAATTTCATATCCAGTATAGAATGTATGCGGACTCAATATGAGACTTTTCTCGGCAAAAAGTATTTTAATATGGTAATTTCTCATTGTCTTAGATAGGAGAGGGTCTATGATGGGGGTAGAAAAATTAACATTATTTATAATATTTTAATAATTTATTACATATCATATGCAGTTATATCCAACATTTTATTCAACTTTGTATTTATGTTACTTTTTTAGTCCCAGAAATTTGAGCTAAATTAGAACCGATTGAATCGTTCGGAAATATCTTCCATATTTGTTGCCATAATCATTTTTTTCCATATTCTAATTCTGAACATTCATAATAAGAGTCAAAGAATTAATCCACTATACCAACATTTTGCCTATTGATAGCTGAGTTTATAGTAAATTTTCTGTGAATTCTTTCGAAAAACACATTGGTAGATCTCCGATTTACGACCAATATATCAGCAATCAAAATGCGCATCTGTTTATCCGGAAATCGGTTAGCTGAATATATACTTCGAACATTATGCGTATTTTTTGTCATTCTATAATGAAGCAAATTGCTTAGGCTCCCATATCCCTATAATAAAATCAGTATACCCCAATTAAAGTTATTACGACGAAAAGTTCATGGACGCATCAATATATTTACATAGTGAAGTGAATTCCTCTTCACTCACCTGAATCTCCGACAAAAATGTCAGGGTCGTGTTCATGCTAACTATGCCTGTCTATTATGGGAACCATTTCGGATGGTTGGCTTTGAATCGCCCGGGGGATTCGATTCACAGGTATAATCGGTGTGATTCAAAACACACAAATCTATTTCGAAACGGAAAAATCCGATCGGCGTTGATTGCAGCGCGTCTTAACGATACACCGATAATATAAAAATACATATAAAAATGATTCTAGAAGCCGATATGATCATGCCGCCAAACAATAAATGCTTCATATCTCCGAATCAAACTCAAACATATTTATAGCGTGACTGACATTCACACCCGTGGCGTGATGACCGACAGAAGTGTCTTAAGTCGTGCTCTCCTAACGATATTCACAATATTCTATTCAAACTCAAAACATTTATCAAAATTGGCATTTGTATGCATTTTTCAAATTGAAGATAACTAATTAGAGGATCTTAGTCACGACCTCACATTTCAAAAATGAATGACCTCCCCCGGCTTAATGTGATGCAACGGCCATTGTATTGTATTTACTTGTATTATGTCTTTTTGTGTTATGAAAATAATAGCAAACAATTTATATTTAATAGCTTTTGCACATTTTACACGAAAAAATTAGCGGAATTGCAAAAATGGTGTCATTTGGCGGTCTAGCCGTTAATGCGTTTTAAATATGCAATATAATGTAATTTAGGACTTGCTTAATTGCATAATAATTGGGGCGTTTAGACCTTCATGAAATTAATGCAATTACATCAAAGTGCTTAATTTATAATATAGGACATGCCATACATTAATATCATTTTAATTATGTTGTATTCGTTATCGGATTTCCATAAGATATATTTATAAGGAAAGAATTTTCCATGTGGTGGTTTCCGCATTGACTTCCACTAATGCTTAAACTAGAATAATCCTATTCTATAGAAATTATAGATCGGAAAAATCGCCTTCAGTAATTACTTTTTAGATCAAGAAACTAGGGTAAACTTGGATTGAGATAAACATTGATATTTTTTTCAACATTTTAAACATGAATTAGAGCTTCTTTAATATCAACCCAAAAATGATTATCAACTCCACTAAGATGACCATTTTTATATTGAAATGAATCCTTAACTCAACAATGTCATGAGAAATATACTGATTATAATTATGTTATATTTAAAAATCTATAAAATTTGTTGATTATGACACTTTACGATGAATAGCTTCACTAGGCTTGATCTTGAAAAAGTGTGCAATGTTTTAACGACTAGAATTATTGATCTCATCTAAGTTTGTATAATTTAGGCTTGTTTTAGAAGACTCGAACCTTCGAAAATCAATCGACACTAATCTCCACTTTATGAAATTATAGTATCTTCCCTCAATTATCCCTTATATTAAATTAACGTAAAACTATTTCTTAGCTTATGAATATTTAATATTATTATAATTAAAATCAATAATATTATTTTTAAAATATGATAAATGGTTTCATTTAATATTACTGTTGTTATAGTTATATATTTTAATTAGGCAAAAAATCAATAAAAAGTATACAGCTACAGTTTGTATATATAATAATAATCAAAATTTATCATACAGTAAATCATTTTCCACAACTTGTAATATTAATGAAAACATAAATGCATCTATCGTCTATGCTTCCATGGAAATGCACTCATAGAAAAAACTAAAACATGCATTTATCGATTAACATATCAAGTCAGTCCAAAACTATTTAAAAAAATTCCTTACACTAAAATAAAATACACTATTTAAAAAAAATCCCAAAAATGCGCACGAACTTTTGAAATGGCCTGATAGTTTTAATTTAAAGTATTTAAGAATGGAGTGATATTTTAACTAATTACAAATCAAAATTAGAAGCATTTTTAATATTTAAATACTAATTTGAATTGCATATCTCAACACAAGTACAATTTGCCATGTTACAAAATAGATCGAATCCTAAACTCAAAAACTAATTCACCACTGCGGAACGAATGTAGTGATACTAGAAAGTTTTTACTGGAACATTTCAGGAAGCTGTAATTTATTTCACTTTGCAAAGCTTAGTTTTAAAGTTAATCTTCAAAGAGTGAAGTTAAAGGAAATAAAACTGAAAAAATATGGGGAAGCTTACTGTATTTTTTCAATCGTTTTATTCTTTAGTAAAATCGCCAAGATTTATTGTAGGGGATGATAAGCTTAACTCTTTAAGAGGCAAAAAATATATGTGTGTATTTATATATATACCTTACTAAAAATACATTTTAATTAAAAAAAAGTGATTATTAAAGGTAAACATCGTCGCTTTAAGGATTCTTATTTATCATATAATTTAATTTTGGTTTCTTTCTCCACTTCATAATCAATTATTTAACACATCTCAACATGAAGAATAAGTTTTTATATTGTAGAATGGGAAAATTTCGCAGTTATTTTTGCATAATAATATTAATTTAAAATTGAATAAATTAATTAAAATAATAATTTCTGCCGTAAATATTGATTTTTGATCGTTGAAGCGGGTCGGTTTTTATGCTGTTCGGGCTTTACACCCACCGGATATTGCCCGCAAGCTGCGGGCGTGCAAAAATTGCTCCGCGGGCGCGCAGAATTGGCTCCGCGGGAGCGCAGAAATGGAACCGCGGGCACACAGATATCGATCCGCGGGCGCACAGAATTGGCTCCGCGAGCGCCCAGAAATGGAACCGCGGGCACACAGATATCGATCCGCGGGCGCACAGAATTGGCTCCGCGAGCGCCCAGAAATGGAACCGCGGGCACACAGATATCGATCCGCGGGCACAAAGATATCGATCCGCGGGTGCACAGATATCGATCCGCGGGCGCACAGAATGGGCTCCGCGAGCGCCCAGAAATGTAGAGAATATTTCAGTACCCCCTCCCCTACCAGCAGTGATACAATTTTCGCACCAAGTTTCCAACCAAACGGTCTTCAATTTAACTAATTTAAGTTAAAATAAATTTTAGAAACATATATTATGCAAAATTTCCAAATCGTTTAGAAAAAAGTGTGGGAGCGCCGACCCCACGCGCCCCCGCCCCACTACACCACTGGCTGTGGGAGTAGATTCTAAGGGATGCAGGGCGAACAGTCATTTTATTCTCTCTAGTGAGCCTTGTGGACTAGTCGTATCTAATTATTGGCGTGCAAACTTAATTTCTGAAAGACTCTACTTCGTGATCGTCACCGTATCGGTATCAAATGGTAAGCTCAAGTATTAAAAGTTCATAATGTTTTAATTCATAACGGTGTTATTGTATGAGCGATCGGAGATAAAGAGCCCGCTCTGCGGGGGTTAAAATAAAGGTTTACGTCGTATGCTGCGAGCCTGTTTCGAGGCTGCGGAGTTCCGGCGATATTAATGGGCGGACGCCCCCATCCTTCTTGTCGAGACCCTTCAGGCTAAGATGTATTGAATTAAAATATATTGAATATCTAAACTTGTTAAGGAAATAATTGAAATTTTAAAAATTGGAGTGATCTATCCTTGAAAAAGATAAGATGAAGCATGATAAATAAGTTTTGGTAATCATCACTCACAACTGCATGTAAATAGTTGGTTAGAATGTTGCACAGCATGTTTAACAGGTAGTACTTCTTTGATTCTCGGTTATTAAAATGATTTTAGGAGGCACCTTCTATTGTTCATCTTCTTCCGAACATCCAATCGATCATACGACCTTACAACGACAATTTGATTACAGGATTACGAAATGAATAAACGAAATCATTCCATGCGATCCAATAAGTGGACCATCCACTTTTGATACACCACTCATCGATTGCCCAATTCGACATTGTTACCCAAATATCAGAGCAAGTTTTTTTAATGAATAAACACTTTGATATATAAAAAACTAAACATCCATCTAGCACTGTATTACACCTAATTATGGACGTATAATTCATTGGGAATTTATTGTCTGCACGAATTTCGACCATTTAAATGGTTTTATATTGAGCTGTCTAATAAAAAAAAATTATGTGCGTGAACTGGGCTTAGATGTGGCATAAATAAAACTGTTGGTAATACGATGATGGGAACGATTGAATAGAATGAATGGACGATAATTAGTAATAAAAACGCATTAAGATTCGCTGTTTATGAGGTTCTAAAGATACGCCGTGTCTATAATGGAGCACGTATAACTGGCCATCACTCAGATTTGTACAATTTTCTTTCATTAACCTAAGAATTCGTGGCCGTTAATAAATTAGGCTGCGTCAATTTATGTGTTAAAATTTATTACAAATTCGAAGTATGTAATTCACAATTTGTTTTGTATTATTTTCATGTAAATCTATTTTAACCGTGAACTATTCATTAAAACATGTCATTTTACATTTTTTATAACCATTTTACTTGTAAGCGGCCCTTTATGTCTTTATTAATCACCTTAATATTGACGGAATTCTAAAAGGAAAAATAATCTTTAAATAGCCGTATTTAACTGATATCCTATATCATCATCATCATAGTGCAGCCACAAACAGTCCACTGCAGGATTAGGGCCTCTTCAATATCCATTTACAGGAAGGGGTTACATCCAATTCATCTTTATCATACATTAACCCCCTCGTTCGCTCGATATTGGGGGTAGCATAACCTCCAAGTTTCATTTAGAACGCTTACCCAAAAAAGCCACCAGGATGAGCGCGTCGAAGGGTACTTTCGCAACCGGCTCGATTGGGAATATGGGAAATTTGTAAAGCCTGAATAGTTTTCCTCAGGAGACCACTCTAGATGACCATATCAAGAAGATTTATTAAATCAATTAATTAATCAAAATTTACAGCCTGCATTTTCCAGATGATCTTCGCTAATAAATCTCATTATCATATTATTTATCTTAACTTGGTAATTTTAACTATCTTAGTATCCTTACATTGTTCAAAGTATTTTGGCAGGTTTTATTAATCACATTTTATATTTGTTTAGCTTCTCTATTAAAAAATATCCTGTTTAAGTCCACATTTTAAGTATAAAAAACAACTTCAATAGAAAATCACATTCTAAGTCCATCATAAAGGAGCCTCACTTAAAAGCTCATCGACTTTATAAAAGTTCAATAATACAAGTAACAAAAAATCATTAAGCATTAATAAATAAAAATCAATATGCTATGTAACAATGCTATACAATTAGTTCAATAAAAAAATATTTTCATCATCCAGCGAACATTTTTATGGCTCATAATTTGAGCAAAAAATCATTTTTTGCCATTTCAAATGTCGATATTTAGAACATTTGTATGCATGAAATTTATAATTGTATACGAATCAAAATTTCAAATGCATAATTGCTCGATAATTCGTTAATTTAATGGCAAAATTTATTATTAGAACACATTGAACGTTCATCGGCAGAATTAACAGCAGCAACCTTCTCATATCGATCAAGTCTCATTATGAGATCATGACCAAATATTGGTTCATAAAATATGAAAAAAAGATCATCGATACGTTACGCCATTATTCGGTTTTAGTAGTCTTATAACATGAAACTTTTTTTGGGTGCGTAAAAAATATTCGGCTCATATCCTGGTCCGCATTGCTTAATATCGATTCTTGCGGTAATTGATACTAAAACGCCTTCATTCACAATCAATCATGTGCATATTTTATTTGGACTTCCTTGTATTTTTATTGTTGGGATGTCACGACGTAAGAATGTGCGTATTGATTGAAATGCCTTAGAATTCATAATGATTATATGATTGTGGCAACAATAGGAATATCAACAATTTGCTATGATAATTGGCGCTGTAAGCAGAAATTACGCTGTTAATTTTAAATTGCTTTGAATCCGTTGCGAAATTGATGTTATCATCATCACCCAAATTCCATTGAATTTAAACCAAAGTCATATAGATTGGAATCAATGTAACATTTTCTTTAAGCTCAACAAGGCTACGATGTCCCGGATGTCTATAAAGGTTCTATATTTCCGGATTTAAAGTCTTAAAAGCGCATAATACAACGACTTCAGAGTATTACATAATATTGATTTATTAATTAAAATTTTCTTATTTGATTGAATGATTTATTTTCATAAGTGATCATGTTAAAAAAATTGGCATCGAGTCTTAATTGAATTTTCAGGTTTCAAAGAGCGCGTCGTGATGATGCATATTCTTGTGTCAATCGATATCTTATTAAAATTACAGCCTTTCACATTCGTACATCGAAAAATTTAAATTACTAAAAGAAGGCAGTGTAGAAAGTTGTATCATTTTCATGACTATATTTACATACAAGCAAAACGCTCATGATGATGGTCATCAGGCGTATAAAAAAGAGGTAATCTCTGGTTGTAAATGTTCCATCCTTATGTTGACAAAAATTGAGTGCATCAAAAAACAATGGCCCCAGACATTTGTTAACATCAATTTTCTGCATTTTTTATTTACATTACTCTCACGTTACATAAGTGCGAATTTGTCTCCGAGATGACAATGGTTCCTCCGCGACGTTATTAAAAACGGTTCTCAAATTACGACACGGTGGTATTATTGTGAAAGTCGTATGTTTGTTGACTCAACAGACATTGTTTGTTCTTATTCTGGTGACACGATGATTAAGAGTGAGTTAAAAGACTACAAAGACACTTTCGCGGTTGAATATCTCATAATTTCTTCCTCATTACTCCCATATGCGACTAATCATCTCACCAATTATATCAATCTGAAGAGAACCGAATGATGTAACGCAACTAGTTTTCTAGAAAATTTGTTAAATGACGAAATTCTTATAATTAAATTTTCTTTCGTCTTTTCATAATTTTAAAACATTATCAGAACTTATGTGTTAAGAATATAAATAAATTTGATCTACATAGGATATGATGACGATAAAGAGTAACATTTATAAACATTATTAAATTATTAAATATAATTTACAAGTAAGTACACACCTATCGTGTAAATTAATTATTTTACTCGTACCTAGACAAACAAATTCAGTGATATCAGGTCAGTAGATCTTGTGAATAGGGGTCCCAAATATTCGTAAAATCAATTATTCGAATATCGAATGTGAAATTGGTAAAATATTCGAATATTCGAGTATTCGAATATTTTATATATATAGACGAGGGTGATTCAAATATAACCCGGAATTTTTCATTTGTGTTATTATATAAAAATATAAATGGAGCATCTTATTTTTCTATAAAGTTCCCTTCATTAGAAAAAAAATTATTCCCTCAGGAAGGAAGGTTCTTGATCCCATCATACAAAGAGGACGAGAAGTATCATCTTCTGTTGCGCAACGCGTTTTCCCGTAGACAAAGGCTAGAAATCAAGTGAAATTTTGAGGTTTTTTGTTTCAACGAAATCAAAATGATCAGAATTTTAGAAAAATATATTATATAACGAATAATATTCGATTAATTTTACAAATATTCGAATATACGAATATTGGAAAACGACCAAATATATTCGAATATCGAATATTCGATTGGGACCCCTACTTGTGAACCAAGGAATAGGACATGTCCCCAGACAAAGAAATCCAGTGGTGTCAGATCTAGAGATCGTGTGAGTCAGTGTCAGATCTAGAGACGTGCAAAAAATTAATTTATACGAAAGAGATGCCCACAAAAAAACTTAATTGAAGGAATAAGCCTCACTTTTGCAAAAATGAAAAAAGAAATGCTACTTTGGACAACTATAGTTAAATAAGAAAAAGTTGCATACGAAGCAGAGGTGGCGAATTTGAACAAATTTTGTAAATAAATTTAATAAAAACATCTTGAACGTAAAAAGTATTTTCTTAGCCCTAACCCTGGCAAACTAGTAACTCTTCAAGTTTAACGACTTCTGAGGACTAATGGACGGAGCCAAAATGATCGCCTTTGCTGATGACGTTGCTATCCTAGCCACAGCCAAATCCACGAAGATCTTGCGAACGACCTGCGAGAACGCGCTGAGAAAGGCCAAGAAGTGGCTGAAAGGAGTTGGTCTGGAGCTCGCTGTCCAAAAAACGGAGGCCCTCTTTTTCACGAGACGCAGGAAGCTCGCGCCCCCACCCCTGAGGATCAAGGGTTGCAAGATTAAATACTCAAGATCCATTCGGTATTTGGGGGTAGAGATTGATGACAAGCTCCGATTCGTCACCCACACGGAGAAGGCGGCAGCCAAGGCGGCCAGCATCGCGGAGAATCTGGCCAGGTTGATGCCCAACATTGGTGGCCCAAAAACAAACAGGAGGCGACTCTACAACGAGGTAGTGAACTCGGTACTGTTGTATGGCGTGATTCAATTTGTGTATCGTAAATTAAGTCTGGTTTTCTACGGTCGATAATTTTGAGGCAATTTCATCGAATTATGACTTTCTTCAAGTCAGGTATTTGTTTCTACCTTCTTCATCATTCATCTTCTTCTTTAAAAGTCCTTCATTTGTGTATGGTGTGATATCAGCAAAATTCAGTATCAATTTAATGAATCTGATCTTACAATCATAGCAGAAGTATTTTTTCAACAATTAGAATAAATAAAACTCTATCTCATAAAATACGATAATTTTTATTCAAGACCAAAAAATTAAATTTAGTCTCATTCTGCAAAATTAACGCAAGAAAAAAATAATGAAACCTTTTTTAGTTGCTGATAAATATATTAATATAATATTCAGATGATGTATTTTTTATTAATATTTCAATTACTATAAAAAATATTTCCAATACTTTATAAATTACATGGCATTATCGAATTGATAAAATTTTATTAATTATCGGGAATTGATATATTTCTTATTTGTGCCATTTTTGGATATTATACTCAATGTTAATTTAGAAATAGCCTGAATTTATTTAAGAAAAATTGGAATACATATATTAACAAATTTAGATACTAAATTTGAGATACAGCACAGTGATGATTCAATACATTGTTTTTTCTTAAGGAAGGACTAATAAATACCATTGGTTCATTCATGTCGACATAAGTAACCGCTCTGTTTTTTTTTAGGGTAAGGAAAACCACTTTATTCATTCATTCATTCAAAGGATCGTGTTCTGTAAGTACAAATATAGGAAGGTCAAGGTTCTTTATGACGACCAAAAGATTTCTTTAACATCCTGCACATTCAATTCCTTTTCATCTAAAAGATTTCTATGCATACTTTCCCATGAACTAATTGAATGTAATCAAAGAAAAGTAATTACTCACATACATCATGTAAATAACCAATTTAAATTGATTCACATGAGAGTCGATTTGCCAATACTTTTAATCGTATTATAGACTGTTATTAGTACGAAATACAAATATGTTATTTAAACAAATTACTTCAGTAATTATAGTAATGTGCAAAACACGATCGCGCTAATTATTCCCATAAACGCGTTATCAATCAAGATCGCCATTTTATTTGGTAACACAAGGACCCCTGGTATTAGAATGTATCAAAAAAATGACCTCAAGAAAACAACATCAAACTGTAATTAATAAATATTTTTACTGATGGACGTAATAGCAGAGCAAATTAAATGCAGATCGTGCACGGAAACGATGGACCACCACAAAAAAAGGCCAAAACGAGAACAATCATAATTGTTGGCCTATGAAAACGTCCTCGAATTGCTCGAAATTGATACACATATTCAATCCAGTACAAAAGATAATTCTACGGTAATAAATCTTATGCTCAAAGATGCTGCTCTAGAATGATCTATATATCCCTATCTTTGTAAAATAGCCTTGAATGATCTTCTTCGACTTTTGTTGTAACCTAATCTATGCAACCTTCGCCCAGAATACCTATGTCCAAATTTAAATTAATGATCACATAGGGAGATTATAAATTGAATGTTTTGACACGAAGGCATCCCACATATCATGAACATCCTACAAGCGTATCTACCCTTCACATCCTTCTCCATTTGCTAAGACATTCTTGGAAACGTTGATTCATGCCGTGAATCATTCACTGCTCATAAATACCAATGAAATTTATTGCGCCATTAAAATGGAGAATTTTTATACGGTCGAACCGTACTAATATGGACAAATCGTATCAACAAATTTTAATTGCAAAGGTTCAACCATACATCAATGTTTCATAAACACTGTTACATAATAAGGAAGACTTATCGATATTTGGTCCGCAGTTTACTCCAGCACCATAAATATCTTCAATATTCACCATCCGCTACGAGAAACAATTATCATAAATTGTTCGATAGTAGTAAATGGCAGAAGAATCTGAAAAGCGATAGAAGACAACAATTGTAGGAGTGACCTTTAACGGTTGACATTTTGTAGAGAATAATGTTTCCTGCTTAGGATCGAATATGTGAATTTTAGCGATTCCATTACTGCTCGATTCAATCAACATAAATCCTATAAAAATCACATTAAAACAGTGGTCAAACGTAATATTTCTTACGCAATTTCATGAAAATTTGTTATGCTAATTTTGATCGTTTATGAATTGGCACAGTTTTCTTTGTTTATTTTGTTAAGATAATCATTAAGGTTATTGAATATGTCCATAAATATATTATATTGGAACATTATTCAAATGAAAATTAATGAATTCTAATATTTTGGATATTCAAAAATCTTGCAACATGCCTCAAAAACATTATGAAAGTATGAAAAATTTACCACGTTGAGAAATGTTTTTATATAATAAATAATTTGTATTCTAAAATTATGTATTCATTAAAGCATTGCAATATTTTTTATTATTAAACATCATAGGCCTTATGAACACAATGTCATAGTTCGTTTGAAAATTAGCATTCTTATAGAAATGTTGGATAATGCTTTCTATTTTTTTAATTTTTTGCATTAAAAAGGAGGATATTAAAACTCTCTTATACCCACCAGCCTTAATAAAATGTATGCTCAAATGTTCAAAATTTGTATTCAATATAATACTGTTTAGTTACTAATATTGTCATTAATACATCTAATATTATCTTGCATTGTCACGGCTATAAGAGAAGAGATTAAGAGAAGGTAAAACGGTAAAAGCTGGAAGAGCTATGTGATGATGAAATGATCTATATTCTTCTTCTGTTTTGGAGCATCTGCGGTCCGATAATGAACAGCCCCATGTGGGCCATCCATATTAAAGCATAATAAATAAATTTGGACAGGGCTCATATGAGTGACTGATTTATAATTAACTATTTTAATATTACTTAAAGTAATGATAAGTTTTGCCACTCACTCTCAGATTTTCTCCTTCTTCAAAAATATTATTGAAATAATATTTTTTATTTCTTCTATATGTGGAAATCAATAAAAAATTATCACAAATCGGTCAAAAATTCATCAATAAAAATGGCTTAAGTCTTATAATGAATATGCCACCTTGAATCGAAAGTTTATTTTCAGAAGTATATTTACATTAGTAATGCTCCCACTATCAATCAATATGACAATCACTTGTATAAATTATCCTTAATATTTGCTCAGAATTAGAATCGGCTTCATTTGCATTAATCTAAATATATTTAGTGAGTCAGAAGAAAAAAATAATTGGGGGTCAGATATGTCTATCCTTCAGAGCGCGACGGTTAAGTCCAAATATAAATCACTTTGATTGCTAACTAAGTACAAAAAATATTACACAAAAACCACTCTATGTTCGTTTACGTTTAAACATTCATTTTGCCTAATTTTATTTAACAAATTCAACTTAGGCGTGCAGAAGATAATGACATTTCCAGAAATAAATCACGTTGTGCTTTAAGACGTTAGCTTCATTAACACCACGGTCCTTGTAATGACAACACCCCGTTGTGATGTTAACACAAGCAATTAAAAAAGATGAGAGATTGCATTTCCCACTCGACAATGACAAGAACAAAAAATAATATTTATCTTGAAATATTACTACAGTATAATATGTGCAAAAAATCATTTACATAGATTTATTGTTTATTTAATATTATATTTAGAACCATGCGGACTTGAATCACGAGTACTATTGTGTTTGTATGTATAAGAATTATGACTTTTGCATACAATTTTGCGCAATCATTGCACTTGGTAACCTTGAGAATATATAATTTGTGAAACGCAGATTCCCTGAGAATACTGACACCATTATATGACCGGGTATCTAATTTGGTGCCAATGAGCAATCGGAATTAATGCTAAATAAATAAATCTTCCTTTTAAGCATTTTTAACGATTCAAGAAGACAAAACAATAGGATTTGAAATGAATCGTGATTTGCGAAATATTGATTGCACATATCATTGCACAATGGGTTGAAATTAATGTTCGCTTCGTATGCGGAATATTTTTAATATGCCATCGATATTAATTAATTCAGAACTATAACCTAAGTTTAATTTCTTAATGCCGATTGACCTCTGACCAAATGCAAGACGATGTTTCTCATTGCAAAATCAGATCGGTTATCTCTTACGAGCGATCTAGCATGATTGATTGAATTAAAGTATGATAAAAAAATCATCGAAGATCTAAAAGTATCATAATGTATTTCAAATCATAGATCCATCTATTAGTTGAATCAGCATCTGTACATCGCTTTGCAGAAGAGATTCGATCCGGAAAATATTCCGTATAACGAATTGCTTTTTTTCCATATGTATGCATACGAAATACTTTAAACCTAAGTATTTGTTCTGAAATATGTATAAAAGAGTAAATATATTAAATAAAAATTTAGATGTTGAATTGTATTGTAGTATTTACTCGTACGTTCATAAATTAATTTCAAGAGAATACTTCGATTTTTGATAAAATAGATAGCCTTCTGGCTTTATGATTGCTTTTATATGAATAGAAGCATGAAGTATGTTTAAAAATGGCTTTAGTTTGAATATTATATGTATATTTAATCCGAAAAAGTCCCCTTTAAATTTTATCAACCCTCGTCAATGGGCTCATTAATATCGATGACACATGCTTTATAAGTTGCGTTTTTCTTTGAAAATAAACTCAAAAGGTATGATTTTCATCCAGCGATCAAGAGTTATGACCTTCTGAAGTTTTCACTGAAGATGAGTAGGTATAATACATCGTCGAATTGATATATTCACACGCTCCCAGCCCAACAATAAATCTCCGCACGTTCTTGATTACCATTTATATTTATTTTTATTATTTCCAATGGCGAAAAGCACTTAAGTTCAAAACAGGGATATGGTTTACCGCATAAATATAATATGTTATGCCCTAAAGTGATATAGAAATCTTTTCTTATGTCCTCTAAAGGCCAAATGGCGTGTCGTATCATAATTTTGTATTTAGGTACATCGTATAACTGAAGCATTTTTTATAATACTTCTGGATATATACAACATGGAATTAAATTATTTTTTTCCGGCATCAATAGTCTGTGGGCTTGGATTTATAGTCTGTGTTCATCTTCTCACATGTCTGTCACCTCATAATTCACGGCATGCGAATCCCACAGTTTCGTCATCCGTAACCCAATTCAACCTCTCATTTATCAGATCAATATTGAGGCTCTTCAGATATAACAATTTAGCCGGATGAGCGAAATCGTTTACTTCGGCTAACGATTTTTAGCATTACTCCCGCACGAACCTTGTGACATCCTAATGTGTGCGATAATGTGAAAACACGTTCGTTCGGTTCACACAGCACGACCGAACATGAAAATCGACAATTAGAACAAAAAAGTCGGCACGAAGAAGACGTCGAAGCTTTATGGAGGCTTCGTGGTGTCTTCCCTTCTCCAGACGACGACCGGTTACGTGGAATTGCTAATAAACTATGTAAAGTTTACTCGACTCGGTCTGACATATAAAGCCCTCAAAGTACCTTCCCGCATACATTTATTCTTGGCATTCAATGGATTCCGCAAAAGAACTTCAGAAGCATTATTGGATAATAAAAAAGCAATTTCCTTTGCCTGTTCAGGTTTTTAAATACAGAAACGGGGAGACCTTATTCAATTAAGTGAAAGATTCTTGCATAATCCGGTCACGTTGCTGTCACGCCCGTCAAGCCTTAATTCGATGGTTCGTTTACAGAACAACCATTATCCAAATAATATTATAACTGATACAAAATTCAGACTGTAATAAGATCGTGCATCTTCATTTTATGTCAGAATTCGTCATAGTATTTCAACTGTGACACCCAAATGGCATAAATGGAAAAATTATGCTTAGAAATCTTTTAAGAATTAAAAAGAATTTTAGTTTTATTCAATTACATACTAATGCTAACCATAATCCAAGGCAAGAAAATTTCAAGCACGTTTTTAATAAGAGCTCTTATAAATTAAAACTTGTTGATACAAACAACAATAGGAACAATACAGAAAAAAAGTATATACAATATGCAATGGATGTTTTGCACGTGGACCGACAAATTATTTTTGGAGATTTGGGGGGGTCTTTGGTATGTTTCAAATATAGGCCCTATGTCCTAAGTGTCAGGGTTATCGAAATAGAACTTTTTCCCAACATTTAAAAAAATATACCCAAAATTTCACCAAATGCAAAGGCGCTTATTCCTTCAATTAGAATTTCTTTTTTCGGAACTTTTGTCATGTTAATTAATTCTTTTGGCAACCCTATTTCATGATCTGACACCACTAGATTTATTTATCTGGGGACGTGCCCTATTCCGTAGCTCACACGGTCTCCAGATCTGACACCACTGGATTGCTTTATCTAGGGGCTTTCTAAAAAAATAATTAAAACCACAAAGGTACCCACAAAAGAAATTCTAATTGAAATAATTATTGCCGTCTTTGCAAAAATAAAAGAGGAAATGGATAATGGATGGAAATGGGAAAAAATGATGAAATAAGGAAAAGGTATAGTGCGTGGATAAGATGAGTTGTATGAATTTGAATTTGTAAATAAATTTAATTAAAACATCGAAAGCATAAAAAGTATTTTCTATTACTCCTGACCCTGGCAAATGACAATTTAAAGATGAAATTTTGGATATTTTTTGACACCCCCGACACATAGGGCCTATGTATGAGATGTATCAAAAGATCCTCCCAACCCCCAAAAAAAATGGTCGATCTATGTTAAAAACACCTCGTATAGCACGTATAATACTTACATCCCTGATTGTTTTCATTTAAGATGACATATCAATTATGCTTTTATTATTATATTTCGAAATTTTTCAATGCAATCATATAATTTATTTTTAAAAACATTTTATAAACAGTATCACAAATCTGATCATGATTATGTCCGTTGACCTCTATTTGATTCCTGCTTTAAATATCCTGTAAAACCTCAATAAGTTTATAGTCAAGCCAAGGTATTTGAATGCTTCTGCTGATATCAGGTACTTAATTTTTATATTTAACGATGCTATTAGCTTTAGACAAACGAGCTAAATTTTCTATCATGGATGTATAATATTTTTAAGGTGTTTTCTGCTATGTTTTTCTCTATTTCTTGAGCTCTCTTTTATAATATTTTTATTTTCATTGTAATCTTTGGCAAATCAAAAAATCTTTTAGAGTATTTTATTCACTACAAGTGGATTAGAATATTTTAAGTTACATTTATTTAGTGCTCAATGTGACTTAGACTTGGTTTTAGTAAAGTGGATTAGATATCGAAAATTTATTATAGATACATATTGCCAAAAAAGTTGGAGAATCAATCTTAAGGCGAGTAAACAAAGTTGATAATGATTAAATTTGCAAAAATGATTAAAATGTTATGGGGAAAAATAGTGATAATTTCACTACTCACTCATAGAACTTTAAAATAATCCTATTCAATGCTAACTATATGTGGAAATAAATTGAATACCATCATGTGAAAAAATATTTCCTGCTTTCGATAACAGATATGGCATTTTAAGAAGAAGAAAATATTAAATAATAAGACTCAAAAAATCTTAATGAAGGCTCATAATATTTATCTAACATTTATAAAACAAGTTTATATACTTGTACATTTTTTCTATTTTGAATGCTTATCTGTTTTTCGATTTCTGCCATCTTTGAGAATATAATATAATAATGTGTCTATTGTGTTTTTGTGTTAACAGTAATATGTATTTGGGATTTTTGGCGAAGACGACATTGAATTGTACAAAAACCCCAATGGAAATATTAATTCATTAAGAATTTCCCAGCAAGCAATCGAAATCTATTGGTTTTGAATTTAGATTTTTTGTTGCTATTAATCGAAAAACATAAGGATGTAACATATTTTATATCCTGAATTTATATTGAATTTATTGAAATGGAATACAAAAAAATTAAATGTAGTACACTCCATAGTCTTAACATTAGAACCTCCACCTATTTCTCTAATTGTTTTATATAATTCTAACGATGACGAAAGCTAAACCGCATATAGACAATCAATGTAAGGAAATACAAAAACCTTCACAACAACCATATGCATATTCATATAGTGGATTCTAAATGTATCCTTTTTAAAGTACCCAGTTAAACCAAAATATTTTAAAAAACATTCGAGTAAGCGTATTTTATCTTCAAAATACTTAGTTATTCTTTTTATGTTAAATGACTTTCTTATTTATTTTTAAATATTTCATTTTAAAATATTTAAATTGACAAAAGTACATACTAAGAGATCATTATACATAGGTTTCATAGTCAACTTCAATGTTAATTCTGAACTGTTTCCAGCTTCCTTCAACAATATTTACTTTCTTCTCGTCGAAGATAATATTTGTATGGTCAATATAATATTTTTTTATTTGATTCATTGATCTAGCTTATTTTATTAAGATTGTCTCGACGAAAAACTTGATAAGCTTTAGAATTCCAAGTAATCGATACGGGATGAAATGATAATCAATGCCGTTTTTACGTATTTAATAAATTCATTTTTAAAGATAAAATAGTGTTGCAATTTAGTTTTTGATATCGTTGTTATAGAACAGCACTGTGCTGAAAATATTTTGCTTTTTTTCAATTTGAAATATTACTTTAACTGCTACATGGAATACCGAGCTTCAAGTTGGGAAAATTATGAATCCCTATTTTAATTTTGAATCCAAGCATTCCAGCTCGTATACAAAAAGGCAACTGACCCAGTTTTACAGATATATATATATTTTAATTTATTCTATTTAACATCCCGTGATGCAATACAATACTTAAATACTGCTTAATGTCTTTTGTTCAAACAGAGAATATGTAAATTTTGACAAGAAAATAATAACCAGGTATCTTCGTTCCGCATGAATCTCATCAAAAAAAATCATCCATTTCATGCAATGGATATTAAATTTTGATTACAAAGTCGAAGAGATGATCAGCTCAAGGCCTGTGAGTCGTGAGAGCTGGAAGATAATGTGATCCATCGAGCTTACCTTGCTTACCATTTATACGACCTATAAAATGTCATGCCTAAGACCAAGTCGTCCAAAGGTCCCCGAGGACTATCATCAGTGACTTTCACTGCATCTTCGTCAGGGCTGGCACAATCCATGACTTTTCTTGCGACTTACGTCACATCAAAGTCAGTGGCCTGACTAACGGCTGCTAATTGATGAGCAAAGCGCTGCAGAATTTTGCACCACACCTTTGTAAATGTAAATTGCACTTTCGACACTTCCGACTTCTGGATTCAACATGTATTTTATTTGCTTCTTCAGTCGTGGTGTTATTCAATTTTCATTGTCTGGCATTCGACATTATAATTTATATGAAATGAAAGTATGTGTCTGGCACACTTTTATGTCAGAACTCTTTACATAAATACAATCGAAAAATTATTGCAATTTTAAAAAGCGTGGCGAGAGAACCGGATGCTCTGGATCAGCTTACATCAGAAGAAAGCCTTAAAAAACTCGTTTTTCTATACAGGAAACATAGTTTACGACCTCTAAATATCCGGCACGTCATCTAAAGAACAACCGAAAAACAGTCTCATATCTTGCTGCGGAATATTCATCCGTTGTATGATGCCTCTGGCAATTCTTGTCGCTCTTTAAATTAATTGAATACAGCCATCATACGCAGGCGATCTAACAGAAGATAAATTCATTGTAAATATCATAAAAATAAGCCATTTTAATCATGGCCAATGGCGGATTTCCCAACGATCAATGATGATGGTCACTGAGAGTCCGCAAATCTCCAAAGCCCATAAAAAAATAAAACATGTACAAATATTTTTATAATATTATTAATGGATTTTAAACGTATAAATCAATCGTTTCGATCTTCATTAGTTTATAAATCTTAATGCGAGCTTATATGCTTTAAGCTCTTACACTCATAAGAACGACAGTATACCATTGTAATCACCTATAAGCAGAACCCAAAATGGTTTTCGTTTTATTGCTTGAGCGTTTTTGGAGATTAATTGCACTTAGGCTGCTGCACTTTCAAGTCGTATTTTGTGCTCCTTATGTGACTATATTCATCAAGAATAAATTGTGATTTTTAAATTTCAAATTAAACAACCCAATTAATAATGGATCGATTTTTTATCATTTTCTCAAAAAAAGAGACTGCAACGCGCACTACTAAAAATATTTGCGATTTACTGGGCGATATTTTAAGTGTTCATAATTGACCGCAATAATACGTACGAACAACTTCTAAAAATGGAATTTGAAACGTCGTGTTTAGGGGACATAATAACTGGAGATGATAAATGGGTTCTTTATGGATGCAAAAATCAATGGCTATCGAAGGATCAGATAGCAAAACCGACCCCTAAACCCAAACTAACGCGAGAAAAAATAAACAGCCTTGGATGGGAGCCAATTCGACATCTTCCTTATTTTCCAGACATCGCTTCGTCGGATTTCCATCTTTTTAGACCTATGCAGCATTATTTGGATGGGAAAATTACAAAACAAACGATGATATCAAAAATTAACTTTTATAATATTTTCGTTCAAAGCCCGTGATGTTTTGTGAGAAGGGCATTAAAATGTTATGAGATATGTGGAGAAAGATTATATCTAACTATAGAAATTGCATTTTTTAATAATATTATGCCTTATTGGCTTATATGTAGTATGTGAAAAAATAAATGATTTTATTTAGAATAATTTTATTGAGTTCCTGAAAATGTATGTAAATGTTGAATTTTCAAAAAGTAAAGGAATGTAAATAAACATCAAAACATCATCCCATTAGCTCTTACGCATTATTTTTAATGTTTATTCTAACAGCAACATCAGCTGTGCCATTCAGAAAAGGTGAGCTCCGTAACTGCACAGGCAAATCAATATTATTATATATTAAATTTGTGATTGAAAAGCTTAATCCTGTTGTTTCCTATAGTCAAATTCATTTATCGGGTGTAGGATATCCACATAGGATATGTTTTTGGGATGTTAGACGTTTGTTGTGGTGATTTCTTGCTGTTTTCTTTTGTTCAACTTATCATTTTACAATTCTCTACTTTGAATAATAGAAGGATTATAATAGCGCATTATTGAAAATGCAATTGTAAAAACGTGATCTTCAATAAACAAAATGAACAGTCTCTCGATGAAAATTACCGGAAAGAAGAGATGAAACGGAAGTCAAGTGGGTGGAGCGACCGTCAGAAGAAATTTTAATGGTGCTTTCGAAGCGTTCCTCTGGAGTTTTTGTCTTTAATTGCAGATATCGATCATTCTCACGGATTTTAAAGGTCAAAGAAACGTCATCAATACTTTTCTTTCTTGTATATGAAAACCACTTGCTGCATTATTTATGACGGTAAACGTGTGATGAGCAAGTAAAGTAAAACGCTGGCAGCTTAAAGACGTAGCTTGCAGCATGAGTAGTCTTCTCTGTTACAGAACAATTAGAGAGGCTTGCGGACATCGATTTGAAGAAGACGACCTCGACAAGATCACGATCCGAAGCTTCTCGCTTGATTCTTTTCATTCTTTGAGAACAATTTAGTATGCACGAGCTCGGCTTACATAAATTGCTTTGGCTCGCTCTGTTACAACAAATTACTTTTCGCCATGGAGATCATTTTCCTAGAGCGACTGTCACTTCTAAATTCCATCTCACAGCTCATATTAGTGCATAAAAATAATGATGATAATACGGATGCGATTTTATGAGCATCCACGAAGAGAAATGTCATCGACGATGTTAAAGATCGCCGGAGTACTTTCACTTAATAATACGAATTATTGAATTATTTAATATCCATTTCTATTGCTGTACGATATCGAAAAGGTGAACTCTACCCGCCCATTGTAAAATTCCATTTCTTCGCAATAGGATTCTTCTTTTGATTATCGTCATAACTTGTGGTCGTGTTCTATTTTCTAATGTTACTTAAGCGGTTTATTCAACAGTCTACAAATGTTGCATACTCTTACATATTTACTCATGAAACGTGCTGAAACTTAAGCAGGGTTGAGCGAACTTACCACAAGAGAATCGTAAGTCAACTAACCGTTACAAACACATTGAATGCTTCAAAAAATACATTAATGCCCTAAAAACAGCTATATTACTTCAAGGTTTTTTAACAGATTCGTATGAATTCCTTGAACTATTAAAAAGTGAGGCATTGAATTTCGCTGCATATTTCATATACTATATGAACTCGTATCCTATTTGTGAAATTTTGCTCAATAAAATAAAAAATGTTTCCGGAATCGAATTAATACACAAAGAGGATGAAATTCCACCGCAACGCGAAATACAAAAATTAAATATGTAGTTTTTTATACACTGCTTTATGCAACATAAAATTCCCAACCTTCATAAATATATTGCATTTTGGTATAATTGGGATCCTATTGAAATGTCACGCGATAGTGTGTTAACAATATATCGCCATAGAAGCCTTTTTTAAAGAAATCATTTTTATGTGATGGTTCCCGTTGTCTTCTAGATGTGATGAAGATACCATAGAATTATTTAAATAGAATTTATATATAAAACAGGGTCTATGCGTAAATTGTAGAGCTATTGAATGATGGCTTCATGTATGCCTGAATCAAGACGATCGATTAAAAATATTAATATTTTGATTTCCTAATTTTTTTCGAAAATCACAATTTATTCTTGATGAGTATAGTTACCGAAAGAGCACAAAACACGACTTAAAAGAGCAGCAGCCTAAGTGCAACAAATCCCTTAAGATGTTCAAGCAATAAAACGAAAACCATTTGGTGTTCTACTAATACAAACGAATAAAATTATTATAGATTCAAATATTTACTTTTTTCACACAAGTTATTCTCAAAGGGTTCTCCCGGAAGATTTTGAAGGATTTTATAATTTTATTAAAATAATAATTGCACATAACCTGAACAATTATTTTAATAGCAACAGTCTCATTTCTATTGGTTATCACCCAACTACTCAATTATATAATGCTATTGCAGCTATAGCAGTCCACTGCTGAAGGGAGAACATTGAAATTCTTGATGACACTATCGAATTACTATCGAGCTTCCCTCGTCCAAATAATCAATGGATTTGATATATCAACGCTATTAATAAATTCCATTCGCTTTATGTTTTCTTAAGTACATTTCATAAGGCTGATATAAGAACTCGATCTATTTCTTCTGCTTCATACATGCGAAATACGGTAATGACTGCGTGTTCGATTGTTTCGTTTTCTTTTATTGTTAAACCGTTGAAAACGAACAATATGATATAAAAAGAGTGCTACCTCTTTGGACGTAGCTTTTTGATCATTTTCAATCATTAACAAAGGCGATCGTGTAATTTTTAAAAAGTTCGCACGGTCATTTCATAGCTCCGGCACAAACCGGGCTGGCACGCCTAAGCACGCACACCACCTATTAGCCACGAAATTACTACATAATTATATAATATATCAAATTTAACCATATAATAATAAATATCAAATATTGACAAATTTGTATGGGATTTTAGCGGATTTTTCCTCATGTTTTGTGAGATTTGTATAGCTGATTGTGATGGAATTATAAACATGCGAATCAGAAAATGTACTGGAACAACGCCAGCATAATTTCGATTGTGTCTGTCGAAATTTTCATCAAGAAGAACTTCAAGATGATTTATCCACTGAATGACGTCCAGTTAAATCTTCATATAAATGTAAGCTTATGATCAAGGTTAAATCAGCCTATCAATTTGAAATACGCAACATCTCCCCTTCGTCCCAGATTTATCACACCTGAAAGTATCATTAATTCAGATCAGTGCTACTCAAACTTTTTGAACCGAAAGCCGTATTGAAAAATATTCCTTCCATAGTATATGCCCTCTTCGTGTTAAGTATAAACCACTACAATGTCTTATTTTTCTATACAATTTGAATAATATATTCAAGCAAATATACTTGAATTTTTTCCTTAAGTACTGTATTTTTATGTTAACAAGCAATGTGAAGTAAGAAAATAAATATGCATATGGTATTAACAACATCTGTAATCTAATAACTTTCATATTTCCCGCCATGACGTGGAAAAATCAATTTAGTGTTATTTCTTTTAATTTAATTTATTTATTTTTCATGCACACAGATAGTGAAAATATTTCCTTTGTGCAACATTTTTTAATGTCAAAAATGTGTGAAACACTTTTATACAAAATGCTTCATTTAGTTATTAACTGCAATTATATTCCAAATTTATTGCACTATTTTTTTCGCCATCAACAACTTGCACAATGCTAGGTATGCAAAAAATCCCATTTAATCTCTAAGAATAATCATTTCAATTACCAAATTTCCGAAAACAATCAATACAACTACACTCGAGTGGTTTCGATGCGATCATAAAAGCGAAGATTCATAAAAAAATGTTTTTATGTAATATCCTGTTTCTGATCCGCAATGCTAAAAACTTTCGGATAATCATTTTTTTACCAATGTAAAGGCAATAAATAAGATGAAATTAATATTTTATACATTTTAATAAATATGGTGATGTTCACATTTATCCTCCTAAAGACGACCGTGACCGTATGGTAACAATAGTGTTAATACATCACTGCATCTGTCCCATTGCCAATTGAATATCAGATTTGGATGGCACAATAGCAAAACATAAGATTTCGTTGCTCAAGCATTTTTTTTAAATTAACCCTTAACATAATCTTCCGGTGAATTTTTTATGTGACCCTACGGTCACATCTTTAAGTCAATTATTTTTTTCGAATTTTATGCAGTATTTTGCACATATTCACACTATTTTTTAGAACGAAAGCTTATTTATCCTTTTTTAATTTGATTGTGATGGTCGTTTTTAGCGCTGAACTAATATCGATTAACAATAAATCATCCATCGACACCCAAGAGATAATATAGCTTCAGTGAAGTTTTCCGCATTTGTCTTCATACATTAAATATCGAGACAATTGAGATTTCCGCATACAAATTTTTCCCCACACATTGCTAAATAACGGTCCGACTTAGACAATTATTTCTCACTTTCTTCGCCCACAAGGCCACTTTCAGTTTCGATTGGCTGTTCGTCTGTTGTTTGTGTTACCGCAACATTTAATAGCTCAAGTTTTCGTAATGAAGTTTACAAACAAACATCTAATTAACGGCTGAACTCCTTATGATTGATATTTTAATTAAACAGCTCGAGCTCACCTACTGAAAGATCAATTAGATCCAAAAAACCAGCACAAGGATTCAAGAGGCACTCGCATGCACTACCAAATTCAGTCGTTCTAATTGCAAATTAAATCCATAAGGTCAAAGAATACACTGAGAACTTGGAAAGAAGAGAAGAATCGCCAACATTCGAATGAAGATAATTGGCGATTTTATTAAAACACATTTGCTGTGATATCCTTGGTCGAGTGGAACAATAGATTTACTTGTATACAACGTGGAAAAGGCGTTTTAATTGCATTTTGCTCGTAATTGACTCATTCAGATTTTTTTATAATTACCAACGTCTTTCGTCATACGTGAACAATACCCTGTGTCATGAATTTAAGTGGTGAAACTTACTTTTATGTATATTATATTATACAGGAGTGGGCGTGGATTTGTGTTCTGGCTCGGTCAAACCCCTTCTTGGTCTCAATTAAATGGTCATGGCCACACATGATCTAATCTTCAGTCAAGTAATCCTTAATTTATAAACATTAGTACCAACTGCCATAATAGATTTGAGGGGGAAAATCTACGATAGAAAATCAATGGTAGAATCGATCTGTCATATCGATCTCTCATTTTGGCATCAGTATGCAATCAATTTGTGCTTCATTTGCATATTCTTCAAAAAATTGCCATATTTAAATTTTGCTCTTGCAACTGCAATAGCAATCATATAGTTTTGAAAAAAAATTCAATGTGCTTTATTCATAAAAAATAATTTATTTTAAAATATTAATTTAATTGTTAATAGTTTCATTATTTTAAGCTCTCGAAAGAAAAACAATATTCGGTATTCTCGAACAATTTAAAAAACTTTATAGAGGAACTAACCAAAACTGTGAAATAGATGGTTGACATCGCCAAGACCCATCCAAAGGTAAAGGGGATAATACGGGATGCGGACATATTAGTCCGCAGGCAGAACAGTCTGGGTCTGGAATCGGAACACAGAATAGACAAAGTAACTAAAACTATAAGTCTGCCTATATCCGAAAAACCCAAAAGAAGTCTGCTGCAATGAGGAAAGAGGTGGCTATGCAAACTAACCCTGAAAAAGTAGCTATTCGTGCTTGCTTCTCATAAAATGAACGATTAGAAAAGGCTATTAAAGTTACTAAATAACAAAAGTCTTGCACGTGCAAATATATTCACAATCGAATAGTTTATTAAAATTATATAGATCGTAGTTATTTTGAATGGAAATTCATCAATAATTTGAAGCAGTCAATGCCCAAGAATACGTATGTATTAGCTCAGTTCATAATTTGAATTGAACTGACTGCCAAAAAAATGTTCTCCGCTTATTTTTTAACACTTCAATGTATTTGGTAAGTACGAAAAATATCAAGGTATAAATTGTTTGAATTAACATAAAACAACCATGATTTTTAAATAACACTCGATTGTAATAAGCTAACGTTTTCAATACAGTTAATTGAAGGATAAACTTGTTAAAATTTAAGTAAGGTGGAATCGATGAATGAGTTTGCAGTATTATAATTATTGCTAATCATACAGGTCAATGATTCCATTTCTTACAAGATTGGTGAAAAAAAAATTGGTGAAGACCTCGACGATGCTAAAGTGCATCTCAATTTTCTTTAAATATTAGTATGACCATATTTTGATAAAAAAATTCTATGTAAAAACTATCGCTTTTTCAAAATTAGTTCTTCATTTGAGACCGTCCATTTTCAATAAGTGCAGACATATAACAAGTTTATCATCTTCTCGATGTATTCCTCAATTTATGTATCGATGCCATTAAAACATCAATCATTTTACATAGTCATTGCATAAGGCGCAATGCCATTATATGAATCATATTGTCTTTGCACAAGAAGTTACCATGTGTTCATAGAAAGATCTTGTCCATAGCAGGAGTCCAAAACATCATATTGCGGAATGCGCAGTTAGAGATGCATAAATATACACAATTTGTGGGCCAATGTCGTTCCGATGAATGCCACTGTTGCAGCCACTGCTCTCAAAACGAAAAGCAGTGGAAACAAGAGAAGGTTGTAAACGGCAGTATCTTTGTTTTTCTCTGCTTCCGCTTGCAAACAAATCATTTGCGCCCACGCCTTGCATCTGATGTTAATGTTATGCAGACAGACTTTAATGTCTCAATTTCGGCTGCTTTGTGAATCCAAATTGAAATATTTTAGAACACCCCAATATGGAATAGCGTACCATAAATCCATCATAATTTTACGATGTGACATTTCGATTGATCGATCGCCCTGTTGTTTTGGAACCAAGTAAATTACAAACACGAAATATCCAACAAGAGCCTCCATTCACATGACAGAGCTGTTACCTCTCATTTTTCAAATAGTAACAATGTAATATTTTACTGTATAAAAATAACAGGGCATTGAAGCGTACCATGTCCTTTATTTGCCATCCTTAGTTTTAGTCTCCTTCGTCCAATTGCCAACATTGATTACATAAAAGAGATGCAAGCCGCCGGCGATAACCAGTGGCCGAAAAGCATTTTATCCACCAGGTTTACAATCACGGATCATCTTCTCCACATTCCTGAGCTGTTGTTTGCTGCCAGCATTGGCAAACTGTGCCATTATATTATAATAATCTTCTCTTCGGATGGTTGTTGGGCAACCGAGCCCGTGAGAACTCCACCAGTGACGCCATCATCCATAAAACAGACTCGCGCCATTTCGAAACACTTCCACGTACTTTGCTGCGATGCATCTCTTCGCTGCATTGGTAATCAACCTTTTATCAGCAACAAAAAAATACATTTAGACAAGATACATAAAGACAAAAAAGATGCATATTGTTGACATTTGTCACGCACGTTCCACATTTGTCCCCCGTTTTTATAACTTTTGTTTTGGAGACACCTTGATGATCGACATTGATTTGGATCCTCGCCACAAGAAATTTGTCTAAATTTAATATTGGCAAGTATGAAAATATTCGTCCTTTAAAATGTGATTATTGACTATAATTATCATGAAAAATTACATAAATAAAATAAAACTGATCCTACTCCGTGGCGGCGATCCAGTGACTGGTTTAGCACTTAGGGGACGTTTCTACCTTGTTGGTTCAAAAAAATCTTTTTTTTCTTCGTGTATCAGAAAGAACCAATGTTTAAGAATTCGTTCAGTAAATTTCAAGTCTATATAAATAAAAAAGAGGAGAAGCTGCGCTTCGCAAAGCTGAGGAGAGGCGAAACTTTAAACGCGGTTTTTCTCGAAACTACTTTTTCCAAGCTCATGGAAGTGCTCCCACACGCCCTAGATGAGCATTCTTTATGAAATTTGACAAGCACGTGTATAATAAACGTCTTCATCGTATAGACTGCAATTATCCAAAAATATTCACCTGTTCTTTTTTTAATGAAGAAAAAACTACAAAAAAATTTGGTAAAAACACATTTTTCTTCAATCGCTATATACGATATTATACAAAGTAAAAATATGCTTAATTTTTTTGCTGAAAATCACCTGTCCAGGACATCCAGGAGAACGTCATCGCTCGTCCATCGACAACGCTAAACCCCCCACCCCCTCCTTCCACTACTATACTTTGTCAAGCTTTAAAACATATTTTTACGTTCAATAAAGATCGCCTAGTCTCTCCGCCAGATCTCTTCTAGGCCCAAAAAAATAGAAACATCCCTTAAGAGGCCCTTAGCGCAATTTAAATTTGAAGCCCCTTGGACTTGTTTGACTTTTCAGCCTTTTTTTGAAGAACTTTTTTTGCCAGAACTTTTTGAGGCCCCCTTACAATCTTCCCTAGCAGCATGGTCCCTACGATGCTGACCAACGCCAGGGCATGGAATGCGTGGTGCGGATACGCATCGAGTGTCATGACACAGAAAGAGGATGCCGAGCGACTAAGACGTCAGCCTCCGGCGACGTCCTCCTCCTAACCCTGAAGAGCAGGACACCCAATACAAGGAGATGCACGCTGAATAGTGTGCATACATAAAAGGAGCCCAAGAAGGACACACGGTCGTCACTACCAGGTAATTCTTAACGGTAGCCGGGGTGACAGCAGAGACCTGTCCCCTCCTAAGAATATACCGGAGGGACAGAGGAGGCCAGAGGGAGGGGTTTAGTGGGTAAAAATCTCCACACTACCCACAAGAGTGTCTTGTGCTTGCTAAAGCCTACTCGTGGAATTCCACGGGTGCGAAGATTCCCCTCCCACAGGAAAGGAAAAGGAAAAAAAGGCCCCCTAAAATTTACGAGACCCCTTGATTTTTTAAGGCCTGAAGCGCGCGCCTTCTGCGCCCATAGATAAATCCGTCACTGCGTCGATTCAATTTGAAATGATAACCTCTTATATTATATAATTTTATTGATTATAAATATCATGACTGTAAATAGTTTTGTACCACTGATAAATACAAATCCGCATAAACGTGAATGTTGAGCCGAAGAGTAGCGAATTGTATCCACAGAGTGCTTCAAAAATATATATTCATTAAATAAACGATAGATCTTTTATTTAATTAATTTTATTTAGTAATAATGTTGATACCAAAAATGTGTTATTAATTTATAATAAATATTTAAAACGTTCGGTGCACGTCTCAAAGGTCTCGACTATTGATAATTTTACATTATTGTAAGCTAACATCGTTAACCCATTTTCCCGTTACAACTCAAAGCGCATACATTAATTTCCAAAAGGGAAACGGAAAAGCATTAATATTTCTGACAATTTTGACACCGCACATGAACGTTCATCCTTCCATTCTTTTGTCTCTGTTGGCCAAAACCATGGCCGTAATATATCTTAAGAGCGATTACTTTTAAATATTTCTATTGGGTTGACTTTTCACCACTTCAATAATTACTTAATTGTGAACTCTACTCCCTTGAACTCTCTTATTTACGGCTAAATTCGTTATTTATATCATAAAATATTTTTTATTAAATTCCTCGCTTTTGTATAAAGAATTTTATAATATGTACCTCGCGATGAAATCCGTGGCCTTAATTCTATCTATTTACGCCATTAACTGTTACGCGATAAAATGTCGTCTTGGAACCCTGTTTAATTAATATACTAACGCCAAGTAATTATGTTAGTAAATTAAAAAACGCAACGAGAGCACATTTTTACCGTTTCATCCGCAGAACTTTAATCTTATTATATTTCTTACATAAATCTTAATTTACTCTTTTGCTTAATTATTTTGTTGTAATATAGAAAAAGAGTACATATTTCTGCAACACATTTTATTAAAATTACAACATCACTATGTACAATTAATACATCAATTAATATTATATTAATTTCAGTAATATTTATCCCATCAATATTTAAATTATATATTTTTCAATTTCAATAAAATAATTAAATCAATAAACACTGCCATCTATGATCCGACAAGCGCACTTCATTGCGTCGGTAAAACAGATTCGCCAAACGTCAAATTAGCGGTTACAGTTTAAAAGGCGGTCTTTGATCTTAATATCCTTCAACGACATAGTAATTTATCTTGTACCTGAAATAAGCAGCAATATCATCAACGATTTTAGGTAAATATCCATAGGATGCACACTTTTAACCCTTTACGTTTATTTCATAGCCGTATAGAACATGCATATTTAATTTTGAGGTTAATATGTATCTCAGCATTTTTTCCCTGTACTCTAAATGCTGATTAAGCTTTTCTTTGTTAAAACATTCTTTCATATGATTATAAATAGATTTGATGACGAAATGTATCCAAATGCGTATTTGTAAACAAACTCTGATCATTGAAATGGGTTAAATGTATGTACTATCGTCGATAAATATCAATCCAATTTACATATTATTAAATTGCTTATTATTTATTTATATCCATGCATCACAAATGCATTTAAAATATTCACACAGGCCCATTATTTTAACAGGATCAAAAGATCATGAATTTGACAGCTGTTTTCAATCATACATATATTTATATTTTATATCATTTTATTATATCAAACAGTATAAATCTGTTTTAGAATGGAACCAATGGCACTTGGAAGTCCCACTCATTCTCCTTCTGGGAGTCCTGGAACGAGTTTTTTACCACCTTTTTTAGTTGGTGATTTCAATCAGCCAACGTCACCAAGAACAGGAAGTTTATCACCCACTAAAGGAAGGACATTAGCATTTGGTAATACAAAAACATGTATAATGTTCTAATGTTAATTAAAGTATATATTTTAATATTTCTACGGTTTTTACAGGAAATTCACCTCCCGCTAGACCGTCACCACAAATACCTCACTATAGCACGCCACTTCTTCAAAAAGGTGCCAACAATGTATCGTTCTCAAACAAGGCAAATGGTCCCCCAACCCAAGGACTCTTTGATTCGTTGAATCAATCCGATTGGAACAATCGAAATGTTCAGTCACCGCCAAACCAATACACGTCACCTTCACAGCATCAAAATTATTATCAACAGCAAGAAAATAATTTCGGTTATAGTGAAAATCAACACACCTTAATGAACCAGTCTCAGAATCAGTCATTACGCAACATGTCTTATAGTCATCATCCGTCTGAAGCTCAAGCATCAATATTATCAAATAACGATAGTTACTACAACGGTCTGAATGAAGATCAAATTGATCTTGTCGACGGCAACGTTAACGAATACTGGATTACTGTTTTTGGATTCCCTCCGAGTGCAGCCAATATGATTTTAACACAATTTTCAAACTGTGGAAGTATCGCAGGTAAATAATAATTTCATATCAATTAAATAATGACACATACTCGTGCGCACCGCTTTGATCTCATTAGTAATGTCGTGCGGTATCTACATACCCTGTTTTATGGTCTTACCTATTTTTCAACTGTATTGGAATACTTTTCCGTAAGTATCCGAGCTTTTCAGCACGCAGGATATCGTCATCCTCTTTAACCTTTCTCTCACTTCGGCCCTTATTTTCTAAACTAAAATATTCACTTTATAATTGTTTAAATCATCTCTAACATTGACAAACAGTTAAAGATTCTCCGAGTATATCACAAACATTTTAGGTATTGTTTTTTTGGTTGACAGAAAAGAAATTTCCAGCTCAGGGTAATTGGGTTTGGTTAAGATTCACATCACGAACAGAAGCCAGCAGAGCATTAGCATTAAATGGAAGAATCCTCTCTGGACTTATGGTAGGAGTTCTTCCATGTTCACAACCTCCAAGCCAACACAATCCACAATTTATTAAGTATGATCATCCTGTGCTTGTTTTTAATATACGTATTATAAGGGTTATGTATTTTTATTGCTTAATTTTTTACACAGGGGCGGAGCACGACAATTAGCAGTAGGACCTCCCAGATTACAAAACGTCTCAGCTACGAGTCCAACAACGACAACTGCTCCCGGTGCCCAGCGTTCTTCCGGTGCAATTTCACGTGCATTAGAATATGTATTTGGTTGGTAATAAAACTGATTAAAGTTGAATTAGCGCAATACATTGTTTTCTGATAATTTTTTTTTCAGTAATTAATAGATTTCCAACTACCATATTTTTTTATACAATTATTTTATAACTTTTTATTTCATATGAATTTGAAAATCCATTGGAATGCAAATTTTTTGGGCTTATAATTATATATATATATATGGACATATTAATAGAAGACATTATAGAAATATTAATCTTACTTTTACATTAGATAACATAAAATACTTAATTTTGTAATTCAAAAAATATTAGCATTTCGATGTTGTTGTCATTATTAGCAATTACATCTTACTTATGGACAACGTCAATAACGTATATTTTTGCAGAGTACATATATATTAATTAGTATAATTTTATATTATGGCAAAATAAGGATTATTTGATATTATAAGTATTCCATAAGGTGATTGTGATTCATAGATAAATTTTTATTGGCATTATGTACACATTGTTATGCAAGATTTATAAAAACAATTGATAAAAGCCTATTTAAGCAATTTTTTTTATTATTCTGTTATGACATAATTCTTTACTTTCGATGCTGATTATATTTATTACTTATTATTTCACATTGTTTAAAAAATATTCATTAGCTTGACATTGTTCAATTAAAAAAATATTGGTCCTCTAATCGGTGTTTGATTTCATTTAACCTTTATGTTAAAGATGGTCTGGACAGACCGTTTCACTTTTGCAATGAGTTTTTTTAATAGTAGATATGTATAGATCCAACCAAATTTCCCTGACTGTTCATTAAAGGGTTTTACAAAATTTAGAGTCAGCTATCACTTTTGGAGAAAAATATTATGAAGTACAATAAAAATATCAGAAGTGAAATGAAGCTGTCCTTAGTTTGCACGTCAGGAGTCAATTTTTATGCCAAGGACAATTCTGGTCGATAACCTCATCTCCTTTGTTGCATTTAGAAGACAGACTAAATATTGTGAATGATCATATAAACATTCCTATCTAAACACGAGAAGTAAAAAAAATGATTAGCTGATTTAACCAAGTTCAAGGCAACGTCATATATTTTCAAGTAATTTCCGCCAAAAGTACAGCGTGTTAATATATAGATGTTGGACTTATTAGAAATTGTGTACTTGATGCGGTGGTAAATTTTATGTTGTATCTGCACAATTGTTTCATATATGATTATTTCTAAAAATGTAAATGAAATTGGATTATACTATATTTTAAGAAAGATTTTTTATTTTACATATTACCAAATTTGGAAGTTTAAAATGGGTCTATAGCAAAAGAGTCCACAGAGTTATTACTGGGGGTCCGCTTCATGTTTAAATACCAACCTTCAATTGAAAAACTAGGAGCAGCAGATCCTGGGTACTCTAATCAAATTACTGCATGATGCTAAGGTCCGCATAACTTCAAAGGGAATATCATCAATGAACTGGCTGAACAAAGAGCCACAGCGCTAAAACAGAACGTTCATCGGCTCGCGCTTCCAACTCCCGCGACCAGCAAAACTCCCCCTCGTTAAACAGGAAAGCTTCACCTCACTCAAATCCAATTCAAGTCCCATCCTGGGGCCCAGCTCCTCTCGTAATGACAGCGCCAGCTCCCTCTGCCTCACAGGGGATCAGGTAAGTCAAATCACAGCGACTATAGCTTATCTCCTCCTTACTATAATCACCCAACTCAACACCTCAAACTAAATAATGGCTAACGCCACCCCTCGGTCTGTCCTCCGTAACATATCCAATATAAGAATCGTTGCGTGGAACATGAACGGTATCAAGGGTTAAGTTTTTTATTAGCATTATGATTATATTGTATGCTGTATATTAGGAGTGGCCAAAGCGTCGACCGCATAACTATTCCTAGTCACCGGCCTGTCTGATATGTATACTTCTCTGATACCCATCCTAATTAGTTTGTGAGAAGTTATGGATTATTTATTTTAAATTTAAACTTATTTTTGGCTCTAAATTACTTTTATTTTGATTAAAAATAATGTTGGTAGACCGCCGCTCGTTCACACATACAATGTTGGTAGAACCGTTTAAAAGTGGTCAACGCTGGAAAAGGGATGGGAAACCCTGCCATAAATCATAGAATTTTTTATATTACTAAATTATAATAAGTTTGTAATGTGCATTAACTCTTGATCACTAATAGACTTCGAATGCATTCGACATCTATGCATGTTCCCAAAACTTCTCCGCCTTGCCCCACTCAATGACTTTCTAAATAAGCAAATTAATTACAAATGTGTACACTGTGTGTACACATGTCAATCAGGTATATAGAAATTCCGCAAAGTAGTCTCTCACTTTTATTTCCTTTCCTCATTTTTATCGCTCCCATTAATGGTAAGATTTTTTACCATTTACCGGTAATTTGATGATAAATTTCAAACCCTATTTGGAACATTTATGATTTTATTTGATGTAAGAAACTCGGATGCTAAAAAAAAGTACAATGTTGCATTTCCAGCTGATTTTTATTTTACCAGTATTCCAATAAACACAATTTTTTTAAATCAGAACAAAATACAAATTGAAAAATACTACCTCGAGGTTTAATTTTTGTATTAAAAGATAAATTCATTACATCCGTCTTTATTCGCATAAAAAACTGTATTTTATATTGTACAAAATAAATTCAACTGGAGAGAACATACCTCTTTACAATTATTATAATTAAAATAATAAAATAATTTCAATAAAGTACAAATTCAACAGATTGCCGATCACATATTTCATTAACTGTAACACAGAACTTGTAAGTGGAACTCATAATGTCGAATAAAATATATTAAATTTAAATTAATATACTTCAATGTGCTAAATTTTATAATAAATAAATCAATCACCAAATTTGATCCAACGTCACTTTAAACGCGCACCTATTTTTCACGACTTTAAACTTTGATCAAACTCAAAATAAAAATGTTCTTTTCTTGGGTCGAATTAACTGAGAAAGATTAAATTAACTTAAAAATACAAACAATTCTCCGTCGTAGCGTAGCCTTCTCAAGACCTTTCGTTTAACTTCTCTAAAATACAAAAAATACAGAATTAACATTTTTTACGATCTAAATTGACCATCAAGAACCAAAAAAAAAGAAATTATATCATATTCAACATTATTGTTAAACAAACTTTGACCAAAATATCGAGCAAGTCAAATATATATCAACCTTTATATCAATAACTATAATGCATTATATAGGAAATATTTATTTTACTATAAATTTTTTATTAAATTATTTAAATAGATTCACTTCGACTGTTCAATAGTGGCCGTAGCCAAATCCGTCATCTTTGGATATTTAAAATTTTTCCTGTCGAGTTCAGTTTGAGCCCACAATATCAACTTCAAGAGACTGGAGAGCTTCGGGCTAGTGAACTCTTGATGTTCCATTCGAAGAATAGCCGCGTTTAATTCGCTTGCAATCTGAAATTATAATAATTTTTAACATTTCAAGCAATCTGATGCAACATACCAAGTATGAAGACCATGCATTAGTAATTTCAATAGACTGGCTATACTATTAATTTCCATTTTAATTATTATTTTATGTATGATCTGTTAATAAATTTTGTAATTTGTCATTTTCAACAGTGCTATTTAAACTTTTTCAAACATAAGCCAGACTAATATCAAGTAAAACGAAAAGAAATGTCAATTTTTTGGTTGCGTGCTTTGCCGTCAGTTTACCTCGGGTTACTGTCGATTGAATACGTCAAGGTTGGTGTCATTTTGAAGCTCTTTTGTTTGTCTCCCTTTTTCAAATATTTTTTTAAGCCATAGAGAAAATGTCCAAGCCAGAAATCGATGAGACACATTTGTGTTCATGTTTACCGTTTTTATTCGACAAAGGTTTAAAAGCAAAAGAAACTACCCAGAGCATCTGTGATACATATGGTCGCATATTGAATAGTCGAAAATGTCATAAATAGTTCAAAAAATACAAAAGTGGCGACAGATATTTGAAAAATAAACCAAAATCAGGACGATCTCTAAAAATCCATGATGATGATGCATTAAATTCTCTTGTAGAATTGGATCTTTGAAAAACAATAAAAGAAATATCGCTAGACATCGGCTGTCTCTGGTCGACAGCAAAAGACCATTTGAAAACAGACAGGGAATTTTGGTACCGCACGAGTTGTCATCAACGGTCTTGGAACAACAGATAACCATTTGTTCATCGCTATTGTCCAGGTATGCAACTGATCCATTTTTAAAAAGGATCGTTACTGAAGATGAGTAGTGGGTCCTCTACAACAGTTCGAGAGAGAAAATACAGTGGCTTTCTTCGAATCAAGTACCTGTTTCTATCCCTTGACCGTCATTATCCATGAAAAAGGTCCTCCTTTATGTTTGTTGGGATTTTTTTGGCTTAATTCATTATGAATTATTAAAACCTGGTCAAAATGTCACAGCAAAGCTATACTGTGCACAATTAGATATGTTAAAAGCTTGAAATGCTCAAAAAGTGATCAATGTTTGTAAACAACCAAACAAGAATATTACAGCATGATAATGCAAGTCCACACACAGCAAAGATTATGCAGAACAAAATAAGGGAGCTGGATTTGGAAGTGCTGCAACATCCACTATAGTCTCCTGATATTGCATCTTCAAACTATTATCTTTTTAAGTCATTAAATTCGCTTCTGTGGAACAAGTGAAAATCATTTGGATTCTTACTTTAATGGAAAACCGGCCGAATTTTATGAAAGAGGCATTAAAAAGCTACGTAATCTGTGAAGGGGGATTATAAATAATAATGGGAATTATTTAATTGATTAATATTGTACAGTTTTTATTAAAATAATCTTTTTCTCCAAATAAAAAAAAATGATATTTCTTTTCGCTTTGACTAATATATACTATTCAGTGTGACCTAATGATTTCCTTTGTTTTTCAAAACTAGGTTTTGATTGAAAAGTTAGCTAAAAAATAAGAATATTTAAAAACTTCCAAAGTCTTACCGTTTGACTATATTGCGGCTGTAACAAATCTGCAAATGGGCTATTGTTTGGATCCGGAAAAGCGAGGAGGGCTAACGACCTTTCCAATTCAGGGAGAGCAGCCGGTCTTGCTGCCGCGGCTTCGGCGAGTGCTGCCCGAGCCCATCCGAGTGCGGCTTCAACTCGGCCCGCTTTAACTAATTCCAGCAGTTGCAATTGCTAACGTAACAAAAAGCAATTTATCGATATATATTAATTGCGCAAATTTAACTAAATACTGAATAGATTCGAATTGGTTACTTGTAAATGGAAATATAAATATCTATCGTTGTCGAGCAACTCAGGGTGTAGAGCGTTCACTAGGGCCGTTGCTTCTTGTATTTTGCCACTCTGAACGGCCTCCCTAATAAGTATTCGTTGATCTAGAGACCCAGAAAGAGCCGGTTCTGAAAGTCCTGCTTCTTGTTGAAACATCAAGGCGGCTTCTTTAAAACCCTCTGAAAATTATGATCGTGATGATTCGGCAAAAATTTTATATTGTATTTTTCCCAGTAATTGCTTCTTGAAAATCGAGATGACAGTTCATATTTGTAATTCACATTATATCAACAATGAGAATACCTGAATGACAATCAGAACTATGCAAAATAACAATAAAAAAATACAGTTTGACAAGATTACCTTCTTATAGTCGAATGTATGACATATTAGTAAATTGAACTAATTTTAAACAAAAACTTATAAAATCTTAAGTAAATTAAAAGACAATGAAAATTGCGTTTTTTCTCTCATAGGAACATAAATTATATCGTGAACAAAGCGATAGTTAATATTGACTCGCAATTCAAAAATCGTTCGACAAGAGTTTCGTCATTAAATCTTGAATCCCGAAACAAGATAGACAAGTACAATAAGAATCAAATTATAACAGCAATTAGGTAAGTTCATTAAGTTGGACCTTAGAGTGGGTAGGTAAAAATGAGCTCGCGGCACTTTACCTGTTACTAAATAATTCATAATGAGCATATTCATGTCGGTACGGGAGACTTGTAGACCCGCACGGCTATAAACGTCGTCTTTCGAGGCGTCAGCTTTCTCGGTAGTCGAAGCAGCTCCAGTGCCCCCGGCCCCCCCTGCACTTCCACCACCGCCGCTGCCCCCGGACGCAAAACTCGGTGGATCGTAGCTCATTTTGAACGCAAATGGCGAGGAATACGAAGTTGACAGCACACCCTACCAAACACAATATTTACCGCTGAGTGCTGCCAGAACGGGTCAGCGAGAATATTGCAGGGTTACCACCAAAAAAAATCATAACGAACACAAAAGCGTTCATGTCGCACGAACGTATGAAAATACATTTTAAAACGATAAAATAAATTGAGACGCGAAATAACATTTATCATCCGCTATAATAACAAAAGTTTAATAAAATAGGTTATAAAATTAAATAAACGGAAATATATTACCTCATTGTAAATTTTAAGTATTTATTCTGCATTTAATAAAATATTGAACTTTAAATTTATTTTTATAGACTATTCATTACTATTACTATAATTAATTTGTATTCAAATACATTTATATTTTTAAATCAATAAAGCCATTTCATAAAAGGCTTTAATACGAGTATTTATATTATATATTTAAATATTTAAATTTCGTTTGAATATTTTTTAATAAATAACTTAACATGCAAAATTACTTAAATTAAATTGTTCGTCGATGGCGCGTCGGGAATGTTTTTGTATGGAACATTGTAAGGCTTGAAAAGTGGCAACATTAAGTATTAGTCGGCCGGCGCCGGTCGCTGTGTCAGTGCGGCGCTGGCCATGGCGGCCGCGACGCGCGAAGTGTTGACTGTGCTGTTTTTGTGTATCGTGTGGTATGCGGTCAGCTGCGGGAACAATGTGTTGGGCAAAGTGCTGCTGTCGCAATTTCCGTTTCCATTGACGGTGACTTTGGCGCAGCTGGCCTCCATCGCAGCCTACAGCGCGCCCGCGCTCAAGATAGCCGACGTGAGGAACACCAGGCCCTTGCCGCGCTCTCTCTATCTGCGCGTGCTCATCCCGCTCTCCCTCGGCAAGTTCCTGTCTTCCGTCTTCTCGCATCTCTCAATCTGGAAGGTGCCGGTCTCCTTCGCCCACACAGGTAATCTCTTTCATTCATCAGCAGACACGTGTACTGACCCTCGATTTGACGTTTCGATCGAATCCATCTAACCCTGCGTTGACCGCGCGGGGTCTAAAATCATCGCGACTTCTCTTTTAAAATCCTTCAAAGTAACATTTGACTATCTTCGAAGCCATGTCATGAGGCGTTTTATTGCCTCGGTAATAATTTTATCAATAATTATTTTTTACTAGTGCTGATAAACCATTATGAATTTGATAGCTTAAGCTCTTTTCAGGGCACATTGATAAGTGTC